>JAMXDD010000007.1:30605280-32092067 GCA_024733475.1 Syzygium grande
ATCAAACTGATGGCTATACAAGTGCTGCAGATACAGCTGTTGCTGATGCATACTGTGGAAGTGTTCCTCCTCTACATTTCTGCAAGGAAATTGAGACTCGTGGATTTGTCGTGGTGAATAGAAGGAAGAGAATTGAGATTGCTGATTCGTGAAATTCTGCGGCTTATTACGAATCATGGGAAACTCTTGGGTTGGGATAGGTACATTCGGTATGAGAGAAACCCCTCCGCTGATTGGCACTGCAGCAGCATAATTTTCAACTGGCTGGCAAGTACCAATTTGTCGCCCGCTGTGATCTTCACCATTAACTTCTACTAAATTCACACTCTGTCTGCCAAACTCTGTGCTACGATACTTATTAGAACCATAAAAGCCACCGTCTTCTGATTGCCGTACATTTTGACATAAGGACTCTCCGGCCAGATCATGAAACCTTAAGCTGACAGGGTACTGGCTTCCTGAGCAAATGGCAACATTTGGCATGGTTATACTATCAGTCAAAGGATGATTAACAGCTTCCGATGTCAGTCCATTCGAAAAGCTCAATTCTGCAAAAGCGGATATGAAGGATTGGTCATCTGGCAGCTTCCTTCCCTCTATTTGAGCAGTTTCGACAAGTGGCCGCTGAACTTCATTCATCGATACGTGCAGACCCCCATTAGTTGAATATTTCTCACTTGAAGGCTCTCTGCAGGAATTGACAAGCATAGGCAACAAGCCATCATCCAAGCACGCCCTTTTCAGTCTAGATTCCCCGATGTGCGAATCCCCAGAGGTGGCATTAGGAATCTCACCGAGAAGCTTCTCGAACTCATCGAACCCTATTTCACGTTTGCCTTCCTCCATTTGCAGCTTCACAAAGTGTGAAAAATTCCTTTGCAGCAAATACAGAGATTCACAAACAAGCGAGTACGTCCATGAAGAGAGCTACAATGAATCAAATTTTGATTGTTAAAAGGAAATCCTACTAAAATACAAAATCAGTAACGAACTGAATGACACTAGCGGCTACAAAGTTGCCAGCTAGTGCAGCTGGTAGAAGTCCCTTTGCAGTTGCTGCCAAAGTTCTACTGGGATTGAAGATATGAAAATGGAAGGGCTACAGCAATTTAGTAGCCCGGCATTGAACAAATTTATTTCGATATATAAAAGACACACGAGTTCGATGCAGGAAAAAAATAGAGACATTTTATGATTCACGTCCACGAAACTCGGAACACCGCTGTCTCTTCGAATGAGAAAACAAGAAAGATGATGGCAAAGCTCTCGAGCAAAATCTGATTACTCCTAAAATTTTCCAATACAGAAAAGAAGAATCACCATTTTCAAATAATCACACTGTTCTGTCGTTTCTCCAATGCAGCGAGGAGTCTTGACAAGAAGAAAAATTTTTAAAAACACTGTTCGTCGTATTAGCTGACACTGAAACAAAGAATTTAACGGGAAATTCAACACAAACCAAAGCAGGACTAATCAGGCAACCATCCTCCGTCAAAACCAACAGAGACAAAAATCGAAGTACTATAAAAGCCAAAACACCCCCAAGTCCACGATCGAGCCAATAAAACACGCCAACCCAGAATTACATTACAAGCATCAGGCTGATCAACCCAAATCGCAGAACATTTTCTCCTCGATTCTTACGTCCAACGTGCCCGGAAAAAAAAAATAAACTAAACGGACGGCTCAGACCCCACAAAAAAAACCAACAGACGGAACGTGCTAAAACCCCCGCAAAACATCGACGATCAGGCCAAGATTGCGCAAGAAACCGTGATCCCCGCATTGCCGCCGCAGAGACACGATCCAAAACCAAAAGGGTGTCGCCAGAACACGAGGAACAGAATCAAAAGGCGCCGCAAACAACAATGCAGACACAATCAGGGGGGGGGCGTGGGGGACCCCGTCTGGGTCGACGCGCGTGGGAATCAGTGAAGGCGTACCGGTTTTTAAACAGGAGAAGGTGGTGGTGGTGGTGGTTCCAACATTACGAAAAGACGCACTCTTTTTCCTCGGATTCGCTCGAGAATCCTCGAGAAAGACGAAAAGGGTTTTTCTCGCGACGTGCACGGAGGCGAGGCGAGGAGAGGAAGGGAGGAGGAGGAGAAACGCAAAGAGAGTGCGAAAAAGTGATATATGCTGGTAAGGCGGCGTGGAAGAGTTTCCTTTAAAAGAGCGAATTTCAAAGTGGGGGAGAGGAAGGGAAAAAAGATTTTCCAGAGATTGGGAGAGAGAGAGAGAGAAACTAGAGCGTGTGCGTGTGTGTCACTGGCGTGTCGCCAAGGAACGCGAAATCGAAAGCCAAGAAACCTTTTCGAGCAGCGCGCACAACAGAGAATGAACCATCATCGATCTCGTGCATGGGAGGATGGTGGTGCTGGTGGAGGGGCATGCTTTGCTTTGTTCCTGTGCCTTCGTTTTGCTGTTGGGTCCCCCCCTGTCACCCTCGCCTTTTTGTTTGGTGGGCCTTCTTTCGATTATTCTAATGTTTCTTGGTCTTCCGTGAAATTGGCCTGTGTTGTCTTGTTTTATTACATTCCTTCTTCTGTTCACGCTTCATTTGCAAAAGGGGGATTCTCCAGTGCCCCGGACCGACGTGAAGTTAATTTTCCGGATGCCCCGCGCATAGGGTTTCCGCCGGTCCCGGTCGGGAGCTCTGGTCTTTCGAATCAAAAGGAATGGCTCGGTTGGACTAATTCGATAAGTTTTAAAATTTCGTTACGCTTTTTAATAGTTTTGGGATCTAGTTGCGCTTTGTGAAAGTTTTTGGAATTTAACTGTAATTTCATGACAAGTTTTAAGACTTTTGAGACACTTGTCCCTATAATTTGTGTGAGCTTTACTTATTCTCTCCAGCCTACACGGTAATGGAGAATATCAATTTTTCGCCAAAAGGACGGAATATAAGCATTTTATTATCTGAATTGGACCGAAATATTCATGAAGTGGAAAAAGCATGGATCCATCGTATTCAAATGCTTCTTGATTAAGGTTATCACAGAGGCTCTTCTTTTGTCGATTTCATTAACTCTAGAGAGTGCAGAGTGTTGGTCTAACCCACGACAAGTCTTCATAGGATTTGGCCGGAACGAATAATGCAATGGACCAAACTTTTTGGATCCTGTTTTTTTACTGTGGCTTTTGGCAGGGCCTAACTAGACGGTAGCTCGACCTGCTTTTAGACTCCACGAAAGTCACCTTCTGTACCACTTTATAAGCTCTTTTTTTAATAAAATGGCCGAATTGATGCACATTGCAATTGCTTGTGTCTCAAAAATGGCGAAACAAAGAAAGAAAGAAGACGTCCCCGTAATTAAGGGCGAGCAAGAAACTGGTAATCGGACTGGGCAAGATAAGTTTAAGCCTTTTGGATCCGTGTCTTGTACCGCTGTATGACGTGGAAAATATTGAATTAGATAAACGTCTCGGTCAAATTCGAGCTAGCAAAGTCATCAGATATAGTCTTCTTGCTCGATATCATGCTTTAAATTCGAACCCAAGTGTATTCTCGCCGTATACCTCCCAAATCTAATGCGTATTATCAAGTCGAATTTGTCCTTCCGGAAGACAAAGCCTTTTTTCGATCCAGTCATTCTTAACGCATAGTGTAATTTGGTGCTTTATTGAACTTGTAACTCCTTTGAAATTTCTAAGAGAGAGTAATGAATGGGAGTGGAGTTTAAGGTTGCCCTTAAATGTTTCGACCCAAGTTTCAAGCAGTCAAAAGGGTACTAAGTTTCGAGTTTCAAAAAAAAAATGCCCACCACACCATGGCATTAATCCTCCTACTAATTAATCATAATTTAGAAAAGGAAATTAGTTTTTAATTAAAATTAGAAAATTTCAAAGGGTCAATAATCCATATCTCAACAAACAACATCGGACTCACTCAACGACTAATCCGCCAAATCCCAAATCTAAACCGAAGTGGACAAGAGGATTTTCGCCGTTGCGATTGAAGTTTGATCTGGGGGAAATCTCCTCTCAATCTCTTCTTTTTCCAAATTAATGAATTTTCTTGCTCTTCTTTTTCCAAATTAATGAATTTTAAAAACAATCGAGGACCATTTGCTTATATTTGTCGAAATATAAAGTAAAAGAAAAGGAGAAAATTCCAATTTGCTGGTGACCTTTCGGTTTCACAATATGTTTGTTATTCGGGGGCTATCTTTTTGGTTTCGACTGGAGAATCCCCACGGAAGCGAGAGAGAGATGATCCCGACCCTGCGTTTTTTTAGCCCTAAGAGACATGCATTGTGAACCCGAAGGAGAATCAACTTTTGACTCGGACCTCACCATAAATATCTTTGACCAAAAAAAAAAAAAAAAAAATTTCAACCTTTTGCTCTTGACTGACTCGTCAATTGACTTGCTTTTTTGGGTTCTTCCTCCACCGTCCCAAAAGGCTAGTGTAAATGGATCGCCTTCCCAAAAATCGCCCACGGCTCCGGATTGGACCGCGTTTATCTAAGCATACGTATCAAGAAAGAAACGATTTTTCAGATTGACCGAGTGGTCAGGAAATTGATCTAGATGCATGAACTGAGCCCGCGAAAAATCGGATTGCTCGCACCGCTGGCTGCAAATAACTTCCGCAAGTAGACCACCCGAGGGTCAGACTTATGTTTGTGTCTTACCTAATCTACGAGGCTGATGCGATGTTCCCTGGCGTTCTGAGATGAACTTTCTCTAGCCGCGAAAAAAAAAAAAAACACGAAGGGTGAAGTAGTATCCATTTTCCCAACTTTAAGCATGTATTTTTATTTTTATCATGAGCGGTTATCCAGTGACTGATTTTTTTCAGCAAAACCAAACCAAATGCGTGGAAATCTGGAAAATTAATTCGCAGGAAATGGCTTCGCCCAGACAAACTCGTCTTTAGTTCTACCGTGTTTTTGTATCGACACGGCATGAAAAAGTTTGCTCCGATTGGCAATGGGCCCATGGCCACGTGGACGGCACTTCGCTGATTGACTAAAGTTCCGATGCCCCGCGTCAAGGCCCAAGTCGCGCAACGACTAACGATGGACCCCCCTGGTCTCTATCTTTCCGTGGACCAATCGAATTGGACCCTTTTCCTTTCGGCAACCTCCCTTGGAGGGTTTCGGAGAGTTTTTCTGTTTCGTGTCATTTTCGTTCTGAAAATTACTCCGAAGTTGTGTCCATTCGGACCATTTACGGCAAGACAGTGACGTTCTGATTTTTGGTTCTTCGGGGTGTCCCTTTCTCTTTCCATTTTTTCGCATCCCGACATTGCAGGACACCGCCCCGATCTTGCCAACGAATTAAAAATCCTACGGTGCGCGTCTACAGTTAGTACGTACACCGTTCGTCCGCGCAAGGGAAATAGATGAACACGGTACTGAACTCAAGGAACGCATGTACCTCATGTATGCGACAGGGACGCGGAATCAATCCATTACACGCGATGAGATTGTCGTTGAACGAGAGAGTACGTAACACACGAAAAGAAGATTTCCCTAGTCCAACAATTGTTGCAAGCGTACATTTTATATTGCAAAATTGCGCACTACCCGCAACACTAGCTTTAACCTAGTCACGTCATCAATCGACTTAATTTACAAAAATAAGGGGAAGAAGAGACAGCCGAGATGCCATTGCCATCTAATGTACTTCTTCTAAGAGAAGGTTCAAGATTTATTTGCTCTCTCTATCCTCAAATCCCTCAATATCCATAGCATGGGACAGCGGTGAAAGAAAAAACAATCATCAGCTTAGCATGCATATCAAGTAACGAAAGCATGAACTACCGCCTCATTTGAAGGTTCAGAAGTGAAATTTACTTGAGTTGTCCGTGGGATTGCCTGCCGGAATTGGTTCGGCCCCCTTGATCTCAACGACTGCACAATCTGACATCAAGAACGTTTTTGCCACAGAACCTGCATAAAGATTGCCAGGTGGTGTTGTTGCATCTATTCTTTGGCCCGTTATGGCAAATCAAAGCCTAAATCGTGTCTTTATCTAATAACTCGAATGTGCATGATAGTGAAAAGATCCTTAGTTTCAAAAGCCCTCTATACACTTCATTCCCCCGCTCACCCAATTATGAATCTTTATGCTGCAGTTTTAGGTTGAATCCGAACCTAAACACAAGAGGGGAGTGCTGGTAGATTTTGTTCGTCCTAGATAATCGGTCTTCGTCCAAGCCTCTATCTATCTCGTGTGTGAGACTCTGTCTATTTTGAAATGTACGAGTGAATTGTGTTAGAGAAATCCTACATCGGAAAATTGATGCGGTATGGAGCAATTAATATATTTTAATTGTCTCAAAACTCAATAGCTTACGCTTTTGAGTGAAGGTGAATACAATTAGATATGTTAACGAGTCGGACTTGAATTTCCCTCTTGGCGATTCTTCGAGTAAAAGACTCAAACTTTTGCTACTCGCTCCCAGCTACCTAAAGGCCTCTTTCAAAAAGGAAAATTATCAAAAAAAAAAAAGTCCTAAATCTATTTCATTTATACCAATTTAGTCCTAAACCCTTTTTTTGTGATAATTTAGTCCTAAATTTTTTGACATAATGTTTCTTGTTTTACGTGACCTTAACAACTCATATGCTTCCTAGTTTATCCGTACATATAATTCAGAGTTAGGAGAAGATGGTCATCTTTGAAGACAATAATCAATTACAACATACGCATAGTTGACAAACGACTCAGATATTTTCCTAAGGGTCCAGAGGAAAAGAGGGGAATGGGGCGCGAACGACCAACCGATTCCCAACCTTACCTACAAATAATATATTCTATGGAAAAGATAAACTTCAATAATTGCGGCATCGAAAGGCATGAAACAAGTGAAGTCCGCTCTCATATGCAAAGCCCCAACTTCACCATTGCCGTCACCCGATTGAAATTTCTTCTCAAAACACATTGCTCTCCCTCGTTGTTCCTGAAGCAAAATTTTGAGAAGCCATGCAAGTTTTGACCCTAGTCCCGGTCTTAGCTCTCCTCCTCGTCCTCGCCTTCATCAAAGTACTCAAACCCAAAACCGCCCGCCCAAACCTCCCGCCGGGGAGCTTCGGGTGGCCGGTCATCGGCGAGAGCCTCGAGTTCCTCCGTTGCCAACGCGGCGGGCACCCGGGGAAGTTTGTCCGGGACCGGATGAGCAGGTACAACTCCCCCGTCTTCAAGACCTCACTGCTGGGCGAGCGGATGGCGGTCTTGTGCGGGCCGGCCGGCAACAAGTTCCTGTTCTCGAACGAGGGCAAGAAGGTGGCGCTGTGGTGGCCGAGCTCGGTCGGGAAGCTGATGGGGACGTGCCTCCTCTCCAAGGCCGGCGACGAGGCGAGGTTGGACAGGAAGATGCTCATGAGCTTCTTCAACTCGGAGGCGCTCATGAGGAGCGTTGGGGTCATCGATGAGTTCACCAAGGACCATCTCAGGACTCACTGGGAAGGTATGTGCCTAATCAAACATCATTAACCTTCAATTAGATTTGAGATCTGCATCTCTACTGATTTCCACAATGGATCTCACTGTACTCTCTAAACTTCGTTTGACTGGATCTGTCAAAACGAGTTTCTAACGTGAAGATACGAATACGTAGCTGAAGTAAAACTCTGCTTGTTTATCCTAAAAACAAAGAAGGGAAAAACATCTATTGCTTGCAGATATTTGTGTTGGAACGCGGCATCTGTGCATTGGATACTATCGGATTCTCGACTTTAATTATTCGTTCTAAAGATACGTAGGATCCTCGCGATACGGGTCGTCACCGTGGTTTTGTCAACGCTTTACTTTTTTAAATCTTCACTGTCTTGTCACTTTCCCAATAGATGGTGCTCCGATGATGGAAGTTCTGCGAAATAATCGGATGAATCCCGTTGACGAAGGGCGGCGTCTGGTATTTGAAATCTTAGAATCGAGAAATCATTTTGTAAAAGAAAACGCACATGGAAAAGTATCTCCCTAGATAAAGATTCATTCTAATGGAACGTGATATTAGGATCGGCATTCCTGAATGTATGCTTGAGCATTTTCTAAATGTTAATTGATCAACAATCTAAGACGATTGCTTCTATATGTCAAGGCAAAGATCGGCTGGAGGCCTACTCCACCCTGAAGCAGCACACCTTCAGCCTCGCCTGCCGGCTGTTCATGAGCATCACAGACCCGCAGATCGTCTCGAGGCTCGCCGTCCACTTCCACGTGTTCCTCAAGGGAGTCGTCGGCCTCCCCCTCGACGTCCCCGGCACAAGCTTTTACCAGTCAAAGAAAGCGGCCGATTCCATCAGGAAGGAGCTCCGGGTGTTGGTGAAGCAGCGCCGGACGGAGCTGGAGAGGAAGACGGCGTCCCCTTCGCAAGACATCATGTCGCACCTGATTGCGAACGGGGATGAGAACGGGAAACTCATGCCCGAGGTGGAGATCATAAACAACATGTTGAACCTCCTATTCGCTGGCCATGATACTTCCACTTCGACTCTAGTATTGATCATCAAGTACCTGAGTGAGCTGCCTCATGTACTGGAGAAGGTCATTGCCGGTTAGTCCCTCCCTGTCCCCGAGTTTCCCTAGTCACCAGTGCAATTTCATCAGCCTACATTTACGTACTTAACATTTGCATTCGCCAGAGCAAAGGGAAATCGCGGCATCGAAGGCGCAAGGAGAGCTTCTTCAGTGGGCAGATTTGCAGAAGATGAGATACTCGTGGAATGCCATCTCGGAAGTCATGAGGATGACCGCACCAGTATATGGTTCTTTCCGCGAGGCCCTGGTTGATTTCACGTACGAAGGATACACCATTCCTAAAGGCTGGAAGGTAAATGCATTTGTTCATTCTCCGCAACACATCGTCATTCATTGTCCTAGAAGAGTTAGGCAGCAACGGTGAGCTTACTCGTTTGCTCATTGATCTGTCATGCGCAGTTACACTGGAGCGCATGTTTAACACACACAGACCCGATCTACCACCCGAGAACGCTCACCTTTGACGAATCGAGATTCGAGGGATCGGGGCCTGCTCCGTATACATACGTCCCATTCGGAGGCGGGCCCAGGATGTGTTTGGGGCTCGAGTTTGCAAGGGCGGAGTTACTCGTGTTCTTGCACAATCTCGTCATTGGATTTCACTGGAGTCTGGTCAATCCCGACGAGAAAATAATCTACGACGCCTTGCCCGTACCAGTGAAAGGACTTCCCATCCGTCTTCGACCTCGCGACTAGCTTCTTCTTTCTTCTCTATTTGCTTCGTTTTCTGTCTTTTACTATGAAGCCCGAACGCTTTGCATCCGAATTATTGGACAGTCCCTTTAATGTTTGCACATCTTACATTTCCGAGGGCCTTCTTCCGATTGATTCCTGTTGATTAAGCTCACGATGCTTAGATAATTCTGGAAAGGAAAAGAAAAACTCAATGAAGCACTAAAATTTTCAAATCGAGTTCTTATTCGATCAGTCACTAGAAATTAATAAAAGAGGAGCAATTAAACTACAACATTGATAAATCATTTTGAAAACATAATAATCAATGTTGTGCTCTCTCATTTAAGAAAAGCTTGATGGGTCATTCTCAATGAAAGTGCTGCGGATTGCATCGTCATCGTCAACGACCATATCATATGCCCAATTTAACTCGGGCATCAATTAATTCGCAGGAAATGCCTACGCCCAAACAAACTCGTCTTTAGTTCTATCGTGTTTTTGTATCGACACGGCATGAAAAGTTTGCTCCAATTGGCAATGGGTCCATGGCCACGTGGACGGCTCTTCGCTGATTGACTAAAGTTCCGATGCCCCGAGTAAAGGCCCAAGTTGCGCAACGACTAAAAATAAACCCCCTTCGTCTTTATCTTTCCGTGGAGCAGTCGAATTTGACCCTTTTCCTTTCGGCAACCTCCCTCGGAGGGTTTCGGATAGGATTTCTGTTTCGCGTCATTTTCGTTCTGAAAATTACTCCGAAGTTGTGTCCATTCGGACCATTTACGGCAAGACAGTGACGTGCTGATTTTTGGTTCTTCGGGGGGTCCCTTTCTCTTTCTATTTTTTCGCCTCCTGACATTGGAGGACACCGCCCCGATCTTGCCAACAAATTAAAAATCCTACAGTGCGCGTCTACAGTTAGTATATACACCGTTCGTCCGCGCAAGGGAAATACGTGAACACAGTACAGAACACAAGGAATGTATGTAACTCATGTATGCGACAGGGACGAGGAATCAATCCATTACACGGGATGAGATTGTCGTTGAACGAGAGAGTAACTCAAGAAAAGAAGATTTCCCTAGTCCAAAAATTGTTGCAAGCATACATTTATATTGCAAAATTGCGCACTACCCGCAACACTAGCTTTAGCCTAGTCACATCATCAATCGACTTAATTTACAAAAATAAGGCAGAGAAGAGACAGCCGAGATGCCATTGCCATCTAATGTACTTCTTCCGAGAGAAGGTTCAAGATTTATTTGCTCTCTCTATCCTCAAATCCCTCAATATCCATAGCCTGGAACAGTGGTGAAAGAAAAAACAATCGTCAGCTTAGCATGCATATCAAGTAACGAAAGCATGAACTACCATCTCATTTGAAGGTTCAGAAGGGAAATTTACCTGAGTTGTCCATGGGATTGCCTGCCGGAATTGGTTCAGGCTCCTTGATCTCTACGACTACGCAATCTGACATCAAGAACATTTTTGCCACAGAAGCTGCATGCTCCAAGCAACACCGAACCACCTGATCAGAGGAAAAAACACTTTTTCAGGCTAAGCCAACCTAATTCGAGCAGAGAGAACTAGATTCTCTTCCAGTAGTAGAATAAGCACGTTGAAAGACAAGAAGACATATACAAAGGCTTATTAGTTCTCCTATGCGGCCATCGAAAAGCAGATCATATCAGGTTTCACATTCTTCAAAAAGTCATACCTCACAAATTCAAAGTTTTGATATCACTGGCGTCAAAGCTAAACATATTACATTAGTTATTGCAAAATTACAAACATGCACAACCAATTCTCATAGCTAAAAGTTCATTCCGGAACTAGCTTTAGGCACACTACCAGATTAATGACCAGCTGCCACTTTACCTCAAAAGAGGGAATAATCAGGGAAGTAGCACCGATGAAAAAAGGACATCCCGATAGTAGCTCATTATTCCCACCTTTTCAATCCAAATGTTCAACCAAAAAAATCCAAATGACACTGAACACTAGAGCTCACCTTAGTGGGATCAATGATTCCAGCAGCCATTAAATCTTCATATTTGCCGGTTGCAGCATTATATCCGTACTTAGGATTGTCACTCGAGAGAATCTGGGGTAAGATTAAAAATGAGTCATCAAAATCAACCAAAAATGAGGCTAAACAATTGTATCTATAAACCAACAGCAGAACTTACCTTCTCACTGACCACACTTCCATTAACACCTGCGTTTTTGGCGATCAACTTCAGAGGGTAACTCAAAGCTCGCTTAACAATGTCTGCCCCAACCTATGATCAATAAAGATAATTTGGATCAAAACCTATACAGATGTGAGCTTATCTACAAGATGACTAAGCAGCAAACATACTCAGAGGAGGCTGGGGGCTTTAAGTTTATATTTTGTTTTGTACTCTGTGCCAAAGGCATTATCGAGAAAGTTTTCATTAGGAAAAGGAAATGAAAACCGAAAATTTGAAAACTTTTCAGAAACCAAACAGGCCCTAGATGGCTTCCATCTTTTTCCTCCCAGGAACAGAAACTGCATATGGACCAAGTAGAGACTTTAGTCATTACTACTCACTCCAGTTGTGAACCTAAAAGTTTACCTTTTCTTCATCATTGTCAAGTGTGTCCTTGATGGCATCAACCTTTGATGCAAGTCTCAGCAAAGTGCAGCCACCACCAACAACAATTCCCTCATCAACAGCAGCCTGATAACCAAAAGCGGTGAAGTCAGCATTTTTTTTCAAGTCCATAGATAACCCGTAACATACAAGTTGATTTGGCTAGTAACATAAATTTCATGAGAGAACTTCTGCAGAAAATGCAAATTACCTTAGTAGCATTGAGAGCATCTTCAACTCTCAACTTCTTTTCTTTTAGCTCTGTCTCGGTTTGTGCTCCGACCTTCAAAAGTCGACACCAAATCATTACGCAGAGTAAAAGACCACGTGTAAAGCTGAATGCTAAAGTAAACTAATGTTTACCTGTATGACAGCAACACCACCAGAGAGTTTTGCAATCCTTTCATTGAGCTTTTCTTTCTCATACTCTTGCTCCGCAGCCTACAAAAAGTAAGATGCATGTATGCATCAGTGCCTGCCTGCCTTAGCGTGTATGTGACTGTATGTGTATGCCCCAAACAGAGAGAGAGAGAGAGAGACCTCAATAACATTCCTAATTGTGAGCGACCCTTTTAGTCACTGCTTCCTGGGTGCTTCCATCACCAACAATTGTACTTGTGTCCTTTGTAAGCACCACCTTTGAAGCATGCCCTAGCACCTCCTTGTCAGCTTTATCCAGGGTAAGGCCCACCTCCTCTCTAATGACAGTCCCTGCAGGTATGTCCAAGCGCATCAGCCATAATAAAGGAAAAGAATTGGCAGAGCAGCTCCTATGCGCCACACAGAAGGCCAAATAAATCGGAATAAGGGCCAAGAAGGATGCATACCTCCTGTCAATATAGCAATGTCATCAAGGTATTGACTTTTGCGCTCTCCAAATCCAGGAGCTTTAATGGCAGCAATCTTCAAAGCTCCTCTCAATTTGTTCACGACAAGAGTTGCCAAGGCTTCCTGTTCAATGTCTTCTGCAACGATCAATATGGGGTAACCACCTCTAATGGCATCTTCCAAGACATTAATCAGATCCCTTGCATTTGTTATCTTCTTATCAACAAGAAGCAACTGCACAAACATAAACAATTTGAGTGAAAAGCAGAGGTGGTAACATTCGTTATTCCACGGTCTGAAAGGTGAAATAGAACAAGGATTCACACCCAAGCAACATACCTTGCAATTCTCATACTCAACAGCCATTTTCTCGCTATCAGTCACAAAATAAGGCGAGATGTAACCGTGGTCAAATTGCATTCCTTCAACAACGTAAAGGCTGTTATCAGCGCTTTTTCCCTCTTCAAGAGTCACAACACCCTTCCGACCCACTTTACTCAAGGCTTCAGCTATCATATTTCCAACTTCATAGTTGTTTCCTGCACTAACGGCGGCAACATCTGCCAATTCACTATCCTCGACCTCCTTTGAGATTGATTTCAACTCGCCCACAAGAGCCTTGGTTGTTTTCTCGATGCCACGAGTAATGAGGACACGGTTTGCCCCTGCAGCAACCACCTTGACACCTTCAGCAATAAGACCCTGTGCAAGAACAACTGATGTTGTTGTACCATCACCAGCCAAGTCATTGGTCTTTGCAGCTGCCTGCCTCACTATTTTGGCACCGATGTTTTCAACGGGATCCTCTAGCTCAACCTGAGGAGAGAATCCAAAAGTTAGGAAGTTTCAGTGTTGCAACATGAAAGTGCTTAAATATATTCAGATAGGATAACATGCAGACCATTAACAAAATTAGTTGCGATCCAGGTCGGATGCTTATGATAGATCAACAATAACCCAGATATTTGTAAAAGCCTTTCACATAACATCACTTCAAATTAGGCCCATCAAAAATTTATTAGTTTAGATACCTCTTTCGCCACCGTGACACCGTCATTAACAATTTTTGGGGAACCATACCTGCTCTCCAGGACAACATTTCTTCCCTTCGGACCAAGAGTAACCCCGACTAAATCTGCAAGCTTGTTTACTCCGGTCTGAGAAGAAAGACAAACAAGAGGATTGACATAGCTGAAGCAAGCCTATCACAATTCAGAAAACTTATAAATACTCAAAGACTCACTTGCAACTTTTTGATAGTTGTTCCATCCTTATTAAAGTACAAATCCTTTGCCATGGCACAGATTTTGGGCTCCCGTGATTTCCTTAGGCTGATGCTCCGCCTTCTACCAAATGAAGAAGAAGAAGAAATGGAAGAAACAGAAGACAACTTGTCCAGTGAAGTTGCTAGTTTCTTATCCATCACACGATTGCCAGGAGCAGCCAAAGTGCCAGCTGAAGACATGGCCGTGAAAGTTGACGCCATTTACTCCTCAAGGCTGAAAATACAGGACACCAAGTTTAACCTCAGCCGCAGCAAAGCAAAAAACGAATAGCCCAAGAAGCACAAGAAAACAATTCAAACACTCGAGTGCGACAATGGACGAAAACTAATCATGAGCAGAGATGATTCCAGAGTCTACGGGCAAACTGACTTCGAGCTGAATGCACTCTATATGGGCGGCTCAAAGCCAACAGAAATCGCATGCCCTGGAGTTCAAGACGGCTACTAGTCTAAAGTGTTCACAACACCTTTAGTTAGTGTCTCATCTACTCCATTCCATCAAGTCCATCAAGAGGGCACTAACGAGAGGCCAAACCAAAGCAGCGACGCTACAATCCCGGCAACTCGCGCCATCCTAACCAATATAATGCAGCTAAAGAAAAGCTCACCAAAATGAACATCCCCAAACAACTCAACAAATCCAAGCTCAGCTAAGAACTCACAAGTCCCTAACGACTCGATGCTTAAACCAAACCCCCCTCCCCTCCTCCCCTTTCCATTTCCCGCACAAAGACGACAAAGCTCCTCCTCCTCCTCCTCCTCCTCCTCCTCCTCCTCCTCTTTCACGCATTTAGCTTGACAAAGGGAGACACGACCTAATCACCCCCAAGGTAATGCTTCCCCAATCTCTTCAAGACTTCAACTACGAGTCCCAGCACAACACCACACCAGAAGAAGCTAACGTTGGACGGACCCAATAACAACTACAAAAAGAGCAACGGAATGCTCCATTCCGTCCATCGCAGAGAGGCGGAATTCCAAGCTCCTCGAATCCTAGAAATGGCGGAACACAGCGCAATCGAGGAGGGAGCGATCGAGAGGATGAGATCAGGCTTATCCGAAGTTACCTCCGGCGGCGAAGGGAGACGGGGAGGGAGGGAGAGGGAGCGCGCTTTGGGTTTAGCGAGGCTTTGGATAAGAGGCGGCTCCAGCTACTCTCGACAGCGTCGAGGGACGGAGCAGCTGATGAGGTTTATACCGGGGAAGGGGGCGATGGAGAGGAGACCGTCCAATTCTGCATCGCTCCCGAAGGTTCGGCTCGATCGGGGCCGTTGGATTGGCAGCGTCGTCGGCTTCTGTCCTTTTACCTCGGAAGAGTCTAGAACCTTTCGATAGATATGCTTGTTCCCTCGTGCCTCGCCACACGTGTGGAGGTCCTCTCCTTTTCCTCTTGGCAAGCTTGGTTTCCAATTTTTGTTTTTGGACGTCCTTTTCTTGTTTCTTTCTTACTCTTTTTCTGTTTTTTTTTTTTGCGCTAGAACTTGGAAGTGCGATCTTTTTTTAGCCAAATTCGGATCTCCTAAGTTTATTTTGCTGCGAAAAATACTGATAATTACCGTTAAAATCCGATTATTTTACAATTACGATAAGTTAATTGGAAGATCCGCAGTCAATGGGCGAGACGGATCGAGTTAAGAAAGACGAGATTAATTTATATGGTTATGTGATACTTTCTAATAGCGTGTTGAATCCACACCAAAGATGATCGGGTTGAATCATGAGAGAAGAGAGGTTCAAATAACTGAAGACGCCTTTATGAATCTTGAAGTAGCTCTCGAAGTAACTTGGTTCGCTGAATGTAATGAGAAATAACTTATTCATGTTCTTTCTAGCATGCTTGGTTCATGTGAGAAATAATCATGTTGTGGCATCTTTCCAAATTATTCCTCCAATTGATGTGGGTTAAGTACGGCTTTAGTCCTCTAAGTTTCATCATCTGTGCAATTGGTCCTCTATTTTTATTGGAGTCTCTAATTTTATTGATTTGTGCAATTTGGTCCTCTAAGTTTTATCTTATGCAATCAAATCATCTAACTTTTCTCAGTCTAGTGCAATCAAATATTTTGGTCAATCGTTTTCACTAAGCCGGATTAATTATTGAAGTCACATGGTCATTGTGGAAAAAAAAAAAAATGTCACACGATATTAAGGTGTCCCCAATTAGTGAAAAAATTTTTTTTTTGCAAAAAATCTTAATTTGATAATGATAGTTACAATAAAAATATGAAGCACTTGATTACATTGCACAAAAATCGAAAACGTCAAAAGACTTGAATGAACAAAAATAAAATTTATTGGACCCAAATTGCACAAATCAAGGATAACAGAGGACTTAATTGCATAAAAATAGAAGTTAGATGACCCAATTGCATATGCACTAGAGACTTAGAAGACGAAAAATGTACTTAGGCTCCCTTTTTCCGACGTTTAGGTCGCTTCTACAATCAGTCAATAAAAAGTCTATTAATAGTCAACAAAAAACATAGGGTAAAATTCTTGAAAATGATTTCGATCCCTATATGACTAAATAAAGACACTTTGATTAGAGACCTCGAAGTTTGGGCAAAGTAGCCAACGCCTACGCCCAGGTCCTCAATGGCTAGGCTTGGTGCACACAGGTTGAGCCCAGTGCTCATAAGCTGAGCCTAGTCCACACAGGTCGAGTTTGAGAACCCCCATGCCTATGTTTGGGTCCTTAGCGATCATTCTTGAGATTTGGTGCCCGTGCTCGAGTCCTCAGGAGCCATGCTGGAGTAATCGACTCTTGATCTCAAGTCTATCGAGCTTGGGACCGGTTACATGACAAATCAAGCTAGGTCTACAGAGGCTGGGCTCAATTCCTTCGAGGCCTAGCCAAGATCCCAATTCCCATGCTCAAGTACTCGGCTCCTATGCTTAAGTCACTAGCGTTTGAACCCGAGCCCATCGAGGCCAGGCCTGGTGCCATAAAGGCCGTTCGCTCAAGACCCCCATGCTATTAGCTCGGTCCCCTATGGCCATACTTGGATACCCGACTCACAAGCCCAAGTCACTAGTGCCTGGGCCCAACTCCAAAGAGGCTAGCCCTAAGACCCCATTTCTACACCCAGGCCCATGTCTACAAAGGCCAAGCTCAAGACCCTAGTGCCCATGTCTAGGTCTTCGATTGCCATGCTTGAGTATTTGGCTCCTACACTCATTTCATCGGCACCTGTGCCTGGGTCCGTCAAGGTGAGGCTCGGGACCGTAAAGGTCATGCTCAAGACCTCAATGCCCGTGACTGGGTGGCGGCCATGCCCAAGTACCCAACTCTCACGCCCATGTCACTAGAGCTTGGGGCCAGGTCCACGACAGTGAAACCCAACACCCTAATCCAATGTCGAGTCCGAGTTTATAGAGCCCGAGGTTGGTTCCTCGATTGTCGAGCCCAAGTCCCTTGAGGCCTGGCTCAAGACCTCACTACTCTTGCCAGGGTTTTTAATGGCTATGCTCGTGTACCTAGTTCTTGTGCCCAAGTCACCATTAGCCAAGGCTCAATCCACAAAGCTAAGGCTTGGGACCCTAATGTTGATGTCATGCTCCCCGATGACTATGCTTAGCACCTTGGTGCCCATGTTTGGGTCATAGGCGGCAATGCTCAGGTACTTGGCTCCCGACCTAAGTCACTGGCCCTCAGGCCTAATTCTTCAGTGACCGGGTTTGGGTCTATAAAGGCAACCAAGGCCTCGGTGCCCTGCTAAGATTCCTGGCAACCATGCTAGGCTCCCACACTCAAGCCATCAACACTCTAGGCCCAAGTTCATAAAGGCAGGCCCAGATCCACAGTACCCATGCTTGGGTTTCCAATGGCTAGGCCCGGAAAACCCGGCTCTTGTGACCGTGACCCCAACGATTGAGTATCCCTAATATCATATGCGAATATTGCATGCCTCTTTACGGAAATAAAATTAAGTTTTCCTTTCTGAATGATGACAAATAATTTCCAATTCATTTTCAGATTTCAGCCGAAAAAATGAAAATATTGCCATTTTCCTATAGTATAATTTGTTGGAAAATATTTTCCAAAATGTCAAATTTTTTCGCAAAATAAACGAAGCCTTAATCCATAAATCAAACACGTGTAGGATGAAAATTGAAAACCGAATTTGAAAACACATTCCGCAGCATTCTCCCATTTTCATGCTTCACGATTGTTATTGTTGATTCTAAAGCAGAATTAAAGGGGAAGAACCAAATATTGTGCAAAATTTTCCATGTTAATTTTGAGGGACTAGCTACTCCTACTCCTACTTGATTTGTGTTGGACACTCTCGTTGACTCGCCCAGGCCCAGGCCCAGGAATTTGGGCCCTTTGACCTTAATCGGGCTTAGCCTCTTCGAATCCTCACAGCCTATCAGGCTCTCGTCGTCCTTTCCATCTCGAGGTCGAAGCCGCTTGCACTTTAGCAATCGATTAATGGGTTTGTAGAACGTTTCATGAGTCCCCAAATAACTAGATTTCCACCCCCAAAGCCCATAAATTATCAAATATATGTATTTGGAAATCAAAATATCATGCGATAATGCATCCGTCATCTTCTATAATCATCTAAACCATAGACATTGTATGACAATGTTTTCCTACTTTAAATATTCTCTTGTGGGTCAATTGAAGTAGCTTGTTTTTATAACCCAACATTTATTAATTAGTCAATAATAACCCTATCAACGGCGCAAATTGTTTCAAACGAGCATCGATTCGACCAAGGTCAACAGAAAGAGCTGCACTTGATGGTTTGGCTTAGTCTTAGTTCCTATCGGGTCCTCCAAAAACACTTTATTAGAGCCCTAGCCTTCAAAAACCCTTTCTCCATCCACATGTAATCTTCCTTTTTTCTTTCGCACGTCTTTTTTGCTAAAAAGAGAGTGTTTTGCAATGAAAGAGGCAGCCCCCCATAGCAAAAGACATACGTGAGGGAGAAGAATAGGGTTTAATGTGCCCTACATGGCACCATGTGCCCTAGACAACAATTGATGTCAGCACATGGAGAAATGCATGCTGTGTCCAGAGCAAAGATGATACTGTGCTTATGGTTTCTTGGCCTTGATTTTTTTTTTTTTTTGGTCGAAATTCCTGGCCTTGATTGGTCGGTCAGAAAAGGGGGGTGAAGTTAAAGCCCTACATATTGAACTCCCTAATGAATATTTTGCGAGCATCAGCACGGAATTGGGATAATTGGGACTTACAAGTAAGTGACAGGGTAGATGCTTAATTATCACATACTAAATATGGCACATTTAACTAAATATATTCACTTACAGTATGCCGCATTCACTTAGTATACCCTAAGTTCCTACTCCAATCTTGGAGAGTTTACCATTGCTCTTTTTCGAATACACATTTTTCCCTGGAAGAATGTTTGATGGACATGCAGAGATGGATGCTCAGAATTAACTTAAAATGCCTAGTGGTCATTTCATTATCTTCATCATCTTTCATTCAATAAAATACTCGCCTATAATTCCCCCCACATATAATTGTATAACAAGAAAAGGACAATATAGGATACCCAAGTGATGCAAGTTCAATAACTCAAAATAAAGCTTCTCCAAATGACCTGAAGATGCACAAGTCTTTCGTCTCCTTTTAGGCGCAACCCAACCGTTAGGGATATTTTTTATATGGATGATCTGTCTTTGATTGGACAAAAGACATGAGCCTAATATAGCATGCGAAAGCTTATTTCCAATATGATACAACTGTTATAATAAAATATTCTAATGTAATGACAATAGATTACCCTCTTTTTCATCAACTGATTTCAACTCCCGCCCAACAAAATTTTAAACCCAGCAGAAAAAGGTACCGTGACTTCTTTTGTTCTTGGAGCAGCAATATTTACTTCATGGATGCAAATGAGTGCAGATATCTGACACATACCCACCTAAAGCACTGGACTAAATACACTTCCATTGTTCTCCAAGGGATTTGATGTCTCTGTGCCTCTTTCTTTTCTGTTTCCTATACGTGGACGTGCTGAATCAAAGCTGCAAGAATCGGTACTTAAGGACGTTGAGATTGGAGAAAGCAAGAGGAACATTATCTTGGCCACATAACTTTCATTTCCATATTTGCTCTTGATTGCCCTGCGCACTCTGATCTCGAGATGAAATTTTCCTCCACTTCACTGCAATAGATTCCTCATTATGACTTCTGGGTAGATACTAGATCTCTATAAACCAGAGTGCAAAAGCAGTAGTTATAATGACCATCGACCATTTATATTCATGATGAATCTTGATCTTAAGCTAAATATTGCAAATTGACTACTGACAATCTTATTCCACCTGAGTCCTTACAATTGAATTATGGGAAAGGACAAGAATCATGAAGTACTTTTTTCAGCTTAGCCTTTAAAGAGGAGGCAATTTGGTGGGTTTGGTACTGTTAATATTGGCCAAACTAAGACTTGTTTTTTCTCTGGCAGAAGCAGTGGATCCCACCTTCATCAAGATAAGGCCATTTGTCAACTAATTTCAGTTAATCAACTACCCGGTTTGAGGTCAAAAGGGTTTCTTTTTGTTCTCAGATTGGTTCTGATGCTGCTAATTAATTTGCTTAATGACCTATATTGAGATTGGTCTGTTAATTCCGCATACCAAGTGATGTGACCCTTTATATGAGTATTTAACCAAGTGAGTCATATTCAAACCCAGCAAGAGCCTTCCACGGTAGCAACTTTGTAAGCTGGTATTTGTATGCCCGGACAGCATTCACAATTAATCTCTCTTTAGCTGAGGAACTTTTTTCTTTTCCTGGAGCTTGGCTTTCTGGATATGTTCTTCAATGAACATAACCTGCATGTAGGGTTCCTTAAACCATTGAACTATAACTACTTATTGGATCGCCTGATCAGTCCTATATATTAGAGAAGAGGACAACTTATTCGAAGTCTCCAATCCATTTACATGCATTGTATTTACAATGAATGTGTATATGTTATCATTGGTGCCTACATTGCTAGATTCCGTTACATGACTTTTGCATTTCACATGGCAGATTTTTACGAGTTTTTGGTAAAAGAGTATACATATATATGCAAGGGAACTCATCATCTTTATCAGCAAGAAGTTGCAACCTGATCTATTATATGCATATCCATATGACTTTGAGCAGACCTGCTTTTGCTTTGAGGTCTACTTGAAACTTGGCACTAGCTGGCCTTGTGTCTCCAACATTATGACTACTCAAGATAGATGTTGTGTATATATATATACTTAAAATGACTTTACTGACTTAGGAAGACAAAATGTTCCCTTCCCATCCTTGGAATGATTTCATCAGTCTTTTCACAATCCAGAGAACTCAAAATTGTTCTGGAAGGTAAGGTCTGAGCACATAAATGATCTCTCCATAGATCTGTTGCACTTGAAATTACTGCCTATCAAAGCAAGCTAGGTGCTTTACATCAATCAAATTTAGTAAAATCATGGGGATGCAATTATAGGGAAGTTCTGTGGATGTAATCAGATGCCATTTGCCAAAGCAAAGTTCTCAAGTTTAACCTGCCTGATGGTTCTGCATGATGTGAAATTTAACTTGGCAGGTGTAGAGTGTTTGATAAGCATTGGGCCTTGATTGCAAACTTGCGATTACGTAACGTTTAATTGAATTGATACGGTTCGGTGGTGAAAATCTAGCATATTTAAGTAATGATTTCATACAATGTGCTGTAATAAGTTGGCTGTCTATCAAGTCTTGTGAGTGCCTACATGTCTGTATATGTTTTATGTAAAAACCTAGCAGCTACAATTTGAAATGATCATTCCTACTAACCACATGTCGGGACATAGCGGTCGACAGTTCCCTTTCATATCGACATCGTGTTCTTCTTGAGAGGAGTTGTCTTTAAGGACAATATGACATTAAACAAGAACTAAGTGAATTAGCAATGATACAAAGTGATCCTTCAGATAATTAACCCCTAAATCAGACTATAGAAGCCGTTATTGCTTTTGGGAGAGCACTAAGAAGTCATATATAGGTCAGTTTTTCTGAAGTATAACTTTTGATAAGTAAACACTAGCTAAACCTAGAGAGAGTATTCTAAGACATTTAAGAAGAAGAATTTCAGCAAGAAATTTTATGCTGGACAGTGAATATTGAAGCAAATGTCAAAATACTTATCAAAACATACTCATTTTCCTTCTCATGATCATGTTCATCCACTTGTGCTATTTTACACATAAACTTAGTCTTTAGCTGCAATTGCACCTGCAAGATATATAGAGACAGTATAGACTTCATAAGATCACACACTACGCACAGAGAAAAGAGAGAGAGAGAGAGAGAGAGGAGGAGGAGGAGGAGATAGTTTGCTTCATTATCTACCATCCATATATCTTTGAAGGGACAACAACATAATGAATCTAAAGCAGGGTTGGGTATTGTCAGGGCTCATCTCTCTGTAGCAGCTTTTAGAAACCTTAGACTCCACGCACTTTCTTCAACAATCTCTCCATCCCATCTCTATTTAAACCCTAGAACTGCAACATTCTTTTACATGGAGAATACAAACATGGAAGAACATTATGCCCATGATCTCCATTCTTTTTGGAGCCTATTGCTCTCACTTTCCTTCTTTTTCATTTACTCAACGTGCTTATCGGAACCAGAGGTAAACACCATTGCCAAGAAAAAGATTTCCTAGAAATAATTTTAGCTTCATTTGTCTAGCTAGCTATTGTTTCCGTTAGTAATGTATCCCACTCTTCTCTGTTCAAATGACAGGTTCATATAGTCTACTTAGGGCACAGCGCACAGCATGACCATCAACTCACCTCGGGCTTGCATCAGCAACTCCTCCTTAACGTTTTCGAAAGGTGCATAACCTTTCTTCTGTCTTCTTTCCCTTGCCCCACTCAAATAAAGCCAACTCTAATTAGCAGTCCTCTTCTTAATTGTGATAGTGTGCTATGATGAAATGAGACTGATCATCAAAAGCCCCACTGATCGTTAACCTTTATTTATTATTATTTCTTGGGTCCTGGGTCTTATTATTCCAGCGAAGAAGAAGCTGCACAGTCCATGATCTATTCCTACACATACGGGTTCTCCGGTTTTGCAGCGAAACTCACACCGGACCAAGCCACCACCATAGCCAGTAAGCATTTCGATGAACTAAGTTCTCTTCGAGAGACCACACGAACCTGAGATATGAGATATCATGGATGATCGTGCTTATGTGTGGTAATGTTGTGTGGGTGTGTAATGCAGGAAAGGAAGGAGTGGTGTCGGTGTTCAGGAGCAAGATTCTGAAGCTGGACACGACAAGGAGCTGGGACTTCATGGGCCTTCCATTACAGGAGACCCCTGATAATGACGAAGCCCCTCATGGTGCAGTTTCATCAACATTTGGCGATGACGTCATTGTGGGGGTCATTGACTCAGGTCTCTCTCTCTCTCTCTCTCTCTCTCTCTCTTTCTCGTAAAATTTCATACCAGCTCTAGCATTGTGTTGCGCGAGCAAGATGATCTGTTTTCCTTTGAAAAAGATAACCAACTGTGAAGTGGCTGACCAACTTTTGAAAGCAAAAGTTAGGGTTAGAAAACTAAATAGTAAATGTCTTTCGTGCTCGGCTGGTTGTACAAAATTTTATTTGACTTATGATAGCTCGGATGCTTTTAGCAGAATTGATTCGTTAAACTGTTAGAAGCATCATTTAAACAGATTGACCATATTTTATATTCAATATGAGTTCGAGCGTCATTTAATAAATCAACCTGGTATGAACTTACTTGTCTTTAGTGTACGATATCCACACAGAATCATTTTTGCTGGCGAAGAGTTTTCTTTGATCGTCATTTAATAAGCCAACCTGGTATGAATTCGTCTTTAATGTAGTCCCCAAACCATACGAGAAAATATTCAATGTAGTCTCTGAATTTGAATTAATTGAACGATTATATTGAACATTTTCATATAGTTCAGGGACTAAATTGAATATGTATCAAGAGTTCGAGAGACAACATTGAACAAATTAAAAGTTTATAGACCTCATTGCATATTGAGTTAAATTTCATGGACCACGTTCAACAAATTAAAAATTCAAAGATCACATTACACATTGAGTTAAAGTTTAGAAATTATTCGTGCCATTTTCCATAAAAGTTTGACTACAGAAACATATATAAAAGAACTCACTTATTTTTCCATTTAAGAAAAAAGATAAGATTACTTCAAAATCTTAAAGAACATTTCACTGAGGAAGTTTGAACCCGAATTGACCCTCTTTAGTCATACTAAAACATAATGAGCGCAGCCATATAAAGCACCCAAACTAGGATATGTGGATTGTTGCGGCAATGCCATCTTTGGGCTAACGCTGGTTAATAACTCATGGATGATGTGATTCACACGAAGGGATATGGCCTGAATCCGCGAGCTTCCGGGAAGAGCCCTGGATGGGCCCGATCCCGCGGACCTGGAAGGGAGAGTGCATGTCGGGCCAGGACTTCCCATCGACCACGTGCAACCGCAAGCTCATCGGAGCCCGGTACTACGTAGCCAGTCTGGAGCAGGAGCTCGGCCCTCTCGACACCTCCTCCGGCACTGAGTACCGCTCGCCCCGGGACCGGCTTGGCCACGGCACTCACACAGCCTCCACTGCTGTCGGCTCCGTAGTCCACAACGTCAACTTCTTCGGGCTCGGTTCGGGCACGGCCCGGGGCGGGGCCCCGAGGGCCCGGCTTGCGGTGTACAAGGTCTGCTGGAACAGAACCGGGGACAGCGCTGGTGAGTGCAGTGAGGCCGACATTTTGGCAGCCTTCGAGGGCGCCCTGATGGATGGCGTCCACATAATATCCGCGTCGATTTCCACGACGATCGGACAGCTGCTCCCGTTCTTCAAGTGGAGCGCGGACATCGGGAGCTTCCACGCCATGCAGAAGGGCGTGACGGTGGTGTTCTCGGCAGGGAACTACGAGTACTCGCCGGACCCATCGAGGGTCAAGAACGTGGCCCCGTGGTCGATCTCCGTCGCGGCTTCGACGATAGACCGCTGGTTCCCGACGCAGATGGTCTTCGACAACACCTTGACTGTCATGGTAGTATGATATTTACCAATCTATATATTAAGCACCTCTACCGAAATAATTACATGAAATCTTGTTTATTACAGGGACAAAGCATGATCACCACCGAAGTAAATGCACTCTTGATAGATGCCGGCTTGTTTTTTTCCAACGGGTGAAGCATTACGTTCTTGTTTCACAATGGATTTTGTTCACCGAAAGCCTTCGAATCAAGCTTGCGCAAATTCATAACCGATTTTATTCTTTTCTTCTTCTCTTTCTCTTTTTGAATTTCAGGGCTTGTTTATCCAAAGGATGGAACAAAAGTCGACCGGCTGCCGGCAAAGTCATCCTGTGCTTTTCAACAATGGGATCTATAACGAGCGCCGAGGCAGCGGCTGCAGTCAAGAAGGCCGGTGGATCGGGGTTGATCTTCGTCGAGCCTCTAGGCAGGCAAGTCCCTTATGTCGATGTGGTCCCGACGGTTTACATCGACATTTACCAAGGCACGAAGCTCCTGCACTACCTCGGTTCGTCCGAATGGTATGGTCGCGCACCTCATAGAACACCTCCTCTTCTATTCCATTAGTCATTACTGAGATTTAACTGACGGGCCCTTGAGTGATCACTTCAAATTGTTAGGCATACGTGTATTGATTTTTTGTTCTGAAATACCAACATTTTCAGAGGAAAAGCCAAGATGAACGATAATCTAATAATATTGCAGTATTGTTGGTTCGAGAGATTGGCCTGGATCTGCATTTGCTTTAAGTTAAAGACTAATTCTAACGAATGCTTGTATCGTTGTTGTTAATTTGCCGAACATTGTGGATGTTCAAGGCTCCCAACGGTGAAAATAACGCCGACCAAATCACTAGTCGGGAAGGTGCCGGCACCAGAAGTGGCATTCTTTTCCTGCAGAGGACCAAGCGCTCTATCGCCCGATATTCTCAAGGTATGTCGATTTGCGGGTCAAATCAATAAAAGAGAGCTCTGTCGAGTATATGTTCTAGTAAATATTAAGAGATTTCTAGAGAAGGGAGAGAGAGTGGCGGTGCTTTCTTCAACAAGCTCGTGATTCCTATATCTAGGACAAAGATATACATCGGAGTTGTGTTGATTATCTCATGGATGATATATGGCAAGCAGCCAGATTTAAGCGCTCCAGGAGTCAACATTCTAGCGGCATGGCCTCCGAAGACGCCGCCAACTCTGTCTCCTTCGGACAAACGCTCGGTGAATTGGACTTTTCAGTCGGGGACGTCCATGGCGTGCCCTCACGTGACCGGCACAGCTGCACTTGTCAAATCGGCCCACCCGGATTGGTCTCCGGCAGCCATCAGATCGGCGCTGATGACAACCGGTAATTAACTAGGTGTACTTTTGACCGAGCAGTCCTCGTCCAATATGATTCGTGTAGTTCCGATGCAGCAGTCAATTCACGGCAAAGATGCTGTCGGCTCAAGTGCAGGATTTAGCCTAGGCATTTTGTCATATGAAGTAACATGCAGGACGATACAGTGAAATTGTCTTTCTCGTACAATTTTTCTTATCTTAGGACTTCATAATGCCGGGATAGAGTTCGTGTATTTCTCTTCTCATTTGCTGTTTTTTGCCCACTCATACAGCTTACACCAAGGACACCAAGTCCGAATATCTCCTGTCGGGCGGATCGACCAAACCCTCCGACCCATTTGACATTGGCGCTGGCCACATAAGCCCGACGAAAGCCATCGATCCAGGGCTAGTTTATGACATGAAAGCCGGCGACTACGTCATCTTCCTCTGCAACATCGGTTATACCCAGGAGCAGATAGCAAAGGTGGTCTGTCCGGGGACCAACCACACCTGTCCACGTGTGCACACCAGCAACTCGAATCTCAACTACCCTTCGATCACGGTCTCGGATCTCCAGACCACGATGACAATCAGGCGGACCGTGCGAAACGTCGGCTGGAACAGGAACGCGGTCTATACTCCTCGCGTCGTCAGTCCTAGTGGAGTGGACGTAGCAATTTGGCCCCGATTGCTGGTTTTCTCGCACTATAAGGATGAGAACACGTATTACGTGACATTGAACCCGCGGAAGAAATCTGAGGGCAGGTACGACTTCGGCGAGATCGTGTGGTCCGACGGGTTCCACACGGTTAGGAGTCCACTGACCGTTCGCGTGAACAACATTGGTGATGGTACCGAGTCCATGTCCTACACTACTAACATCTAGGCTCAAGTGGGTCATTTCTTGTTCATCTCGTAGTCCACTTTTCAAATTTTAATAATCGTTAGGCTGCTTGTTACAGCCTAATCTTGAATCGAAACCGTCGCTCTACTTGTAAGAAAGACATTGCCATGCCTCCAGTAAGACTGTATCTTGTTTGATCAAGAGTAATTTCTGGCCAAAGTTGAATAATGGCGGAGATATTTTCGATATCTACTTTCGCCTATTTGCCCTCTTCTCCTAGTTCAGAACGTACATAGCATTCCGGCAAACGAGAAGACATTGGTTCTTGTTCTTGAAAGAGATCAAGACCGGTGACCTGCAATTCGACCTGAGAGCAATCTTATCTTGAGATGTTATCAGTTCGATCATTCTCGAGGCTCTTTTGATTTTTCCACCCCTTGTTCATTGGAGCGTTTCGTTTCTAGCTCATGTTAAGATTCTTTACAAAGCTGTCACGATCATTAACAAAACAAATCATTCGGAGGTACATCCTTGTTGAGATATGCAAGAATCAAAGGCACCGGTAGATTTCAGCTAAAGCCATATCTACACCTTTCGTGTTTGGACTAATTCCATCTCGCTCGTTCATTCGATCAAAGACACGTCATTCAAGTGCGATTGACCGTGTTACCTCGCAAGGACCTACTTTTTATGCTTGTCGGAAACACATTCTAAAAAACGATTCACAAAACGCGGAAAAATGTGTCCATTCTATATTTGAATCACCGATCGAGTGAGGGATATCACGTCAACAAACATACCTCTTTGCCCCAAATTAAATGTCTACCAATTTGCAGCCTTGAAGTTCCAATTTTGGGAGTTTTTCTGCAGAGCGTCGTTCTCTGGAGCCATAACGTGAAGAAGAGTACTTTCATTAAATACATTCTTAAAAGATAACTTCCATCTTATCTTCTGTTTAAATTCTCAATGAAGATGGGTCCGCGTGGTGGACCATGGGCCGGGTTAGCCCAACATGGGCTGCCCATATATATATAATATCTATCAATGCTCTAACCAAGGTGATTGAACCGGCGGGAAATTGGGGATCAAACCTGAGGTCTCCTCCTGCTCGAGAACGCATGCATGATCACAAGCATTTCACTACTCAGCCAACCGCTTTAACTTTCTCTAACCCATTTGATCAAGAGTTGATTTGATAATTTGTACATCTAACATGAGTAATCATCCTACATCTATACAAAAGCACGCGCGAGCTATATATAGCACTTCAAGCCAGCCGAGAAAAAGTCCTAGAAGTTGCTGTAAGTTGATGTGGCTTTGGATGTGTTGTAGTTGTCCAAGCGTTTGTGCAACATCTTTAAAAAGCACAGAAACCATTTTCACTGCTAAACTGCTATGAGAAAACTATAGCAAACAACCTCTGAGCGGGTGTCTCTCGGCGATTATCGTTTTAGTTTTGTATTGCAATTACTTTTATGGTTAAATTTTGGTCATATGTTTATTATTGATTACCTGAAATTTCTAAAATTTTTACAGTAATAATCATCATAAGTTATTCCGTGTTTCTGGAACAATTCATATTTTATCCAATTTGACTGAAACCTCTGTAACTACCCAAATAGAAAGTCAAATGTTCCTTCGATATTGGTATTGGGATTGATACCTCAAAAGCCAAATTGGCACGCACGTGCCGCAGTCACCGAACATCTCTAGTTAGAAAGAAAGAGAGAGAATGAGAATGTTTGAACGGATCCTTTCCCTTATAGACACATCCCAATCAGATGGCTGCAAAAAGGGGAAGGTACAAGGTTCTGGATTGCCCAAGAAATGCAGGGGACCCATGAAGCTTGTTTCTTTCTCTTAACAATTCCTAATCTCTTTATGGTTTTCGCACGAGATGTTGATGATGTGAGAGGAAAAATTATGGGAAAAATGGCACAAACGGTCTCTAAACTTTGATCCAATATGCAATGCGATTTCCGTACTTTTAATTTGTTCGATGTGACCCATGAACTTTAGCCCAACGTGCGATGTGGTCCATGAATTATTAATTTATTCAATACCGCCCCTGAACTTTTGGTACATGTTCAATTTAGTATGAACTATATGAAAGTGTTGATATAGTTCGGGGATTACATTAAATATGTAACAAAAGTCGGATGGACCGCACTGAACAAATTAAAAGTTCATGGACTTTATTTAATATCTAGGCCAAAGTTCATGGCCAACACCAAACAAACTAAAAGTTCAGAGACCGCATTGTACGTTGGACGAAAGTTCAATGACTATTTATGTCATTATCCCAAAAATTATCAATCAATTGATAAACCGAAAATCTAGATGTTAAGGTGGTTATGCCAGCTTAATCCCGAGCGCAAGACTAAAAAAGGAGTGACAAATAATTCCGGTCCTTGGTCTAACAGTCGATTTCTAAAACAATGGGAGCCGGGAGCCGGACCGTGGTGCATTAGAATCTGGAAATGAGCACGTCCGGCTCCCTTGATCCCTGGTTCTACTTCGAAACCATATCCACACTTACCAAAATTCATGGACAAATGCGAAAATAGACGGGATGGCTGAAGTCAAATCGCTACATCTCCCGAATTAAAAAAATATATATAAATAAAGCCGATCTCATCCCCCGCCCGCCAACGCTCTAAGCCCCAACATTTTCGAATCACCGTCGTTTGTAAATCTCACCTCGTTCGTGGATTTCACTGTCCTTATTATATAAGCCAAAAATCACCGATTGCGAAGGGGCGTCATGAAAATTCACCCCGAGCAGGGGGCCCCGTAAGAGCGGGGAACCCACACAGCTGTCGCCACGTAGGATGGGGTCCCCACGCTTGCGTGGCGCGGGCCCCGCCCCGCCCCGCCCGCCAGCATGGAGATCGGATCGGAAATGCCGTCGCGGTGGTGCTATATGAATCGAGACCCGAGGTTGACCAGAGCCTCTCTCTCGCTCTGGCGCTTTCCTCGACCCCTTCCCCCGAAAAACCCTAGGAGAGAGCCCGCCGCGAGAACCTCCCCCCCCACAAACCCCCCCCGCCCCGTTCCCTCTCGACCTCGCGATTTCCTTCAGGGGGTTTCCGCCGCCTCTGAGCCTATCGGGATCATGGCCACCGTCGCTCCTCCTCCGTCCGCCAATCGTATCCTCTTTGTCGCCTTTTTTCCGGTTTCCTGGAATCGGTTCGTGTCTCTGGTTTCTGGTTGTTCCCGCGATCTGTTCGTTTCAATGTTTGATTCTGCTTTGCCCTGCTCGGTTGGTGTTTTTTGCGCGGTGCGGCGCTTGTGTATTTCGGGTTGCGGAATGGTGTTGGATTGGAGCCGGGGTGGGGGGTGGGGTGGGGCGTTTCCTCTTGCGGAGGATTGTTCGCTGTGTGGCGCTGGAGGGGTTGGTTTGTGGGGGCTTACTGGCCCTGTGGGTGTGCGGAAGGGCGCGAAAGGTTGGGGCTTTTGGGGGTATTGGTTTTGGGAGGCGGGGAGGGAGGGAGGGAGGGAGTTCGCGCCCCTTGTCTGCTCCGTCCCTCTTCGTGGTGCTGTGATTTGAATTTTGTCCGGCTGATTCTGGTTTTTTGTGGTTCATTTGGTCCATGTTGGTATGTAATTGGCTGTTCTCTCTCTATTCTGGCCCGAGCTGGCGTTACGATTCCCCTGCAAAGCATTGATTTGGGTTCTCTGTCGTGCGAATTGGAGTGGGTTTTGCTCGTTGTCGCTGATTTGGCTTTTGGGTGATCTGTGTCTCTGACTCTTTCTACTCGTTTGAAATGAAAAGTGGAATTTTCTTGACTTCGAATTAGAAGCTGCAGATTTGCTTCAGAAGCTGGCGTTAGATGCTCAGCCCAAGACTCTGGAGATCCCGGAACCGACAAAGAAGGTAATTTGAATTTTGTGCTTTACAGTTGCTTTCTCAGACTTTCGTGTATGAGGAGACCTTCTTGCTGTTGTGTGGAAGTGATGCTCTACATGTCTTGCACAGGTCATAGATTAATATATCTTGATTGGGCGTTCATCCCTGCGAAAAGCGGGTAACTTAATCTTCATTATGTTATACCTATGCAGACTTCTGCTAATCGTTTGGGATCTGTCACTAATGGCAAGGGTGCAAATGGTCAGATCCAGCCATACGAGCCGTCTGTGACACCAACGTTGCCTGATTTTGAACCCACGATGTGCTTTGTCCCTACTGGTTATCCACCCCATGCCTATTACTATGGAGGTAAGTCTAAAACATCAATTATATTGTTGAAGTATGTTAAGTACCCTTGCGGCTGCGGGTGTTATGAGTTCTGAAGGGAGAGGAGAAGAATTTGACACATGCTTTTTTTGTGCCCTTAGGCTATGAAGGGACCGGTGGTGAGTGGGACGATTTCTCTAGATATGGAAATACCGAAGGAGTTGACATGGCTTCTGTAAGTGTCTCTTTTTTTTTTGAGGTAGACGAAATCTTTTGTAGTACCGGAAGCACTATTGTTCTAGCCTGACTGTATTTTCCTCTGTTCGTAAAGTTTTAGTGTAACAGTTAATTTTCATTTTTTGCTGGGAATTTTTGCAGGGATTTTATGGGGAGAATGGGTCTCTTATGTACCACCATGGCTATGGGTTTGCACCTTTTGCCCCCTATTCACCTGCTACTTCCCCTGTTCCTGGAAACGATCAGAGTTATGGGACGCAGCACTACCACTATCCATCTCCTTATTATCAATCTATGACTCCAACCCCTACTCCATTTACTACAGGCGTTGCTGCGCCTCCATCAGTGGAGCCTGTGACTTCTGCAGCTGGTGACCAAAAGCCTTTGCCTGCCGAAACAGTCAATGGAAACTCCAATGGTGCCACGAAAGGGGCAATAAAAGGAAACAACAAGTCGATTCCATCAAAAATGTCAAAGCAGAAACCACCCTATAATACAAACGGTTCATTTGGAAGGGGTTCTCTGCCTGGTGGCATGGCTCCTGGGTGCCAGGATCCTCGCTTTGGATTTGACTTGTGCTCCCCTTTTCCATTCTTTGATGGCTCAGTATTTTCAGATGGGCAACTAGGGCCAGTGGCTAACACTGCAATGATGAATTCATTCATAAATCCCAACGAGGGTTCTGCCAGAAATCAGCATGGTCATACTAATTCTAATTTCCCGGTTGGTAGCGTATGCCTTCTGTTGAACCCCTAACCCTCCAGCTCCCCTCATTCTTTATGAACTTTATATCATACAAAATAATATTTCTTTATAAAGTTTCCACATAAAGGCTTTGCTACTTGTTTTTAGTATCAAGAGATTTTTAGTCGTCTGAAAGGGTTTATCATGTAGGAATTTTTAATAGATCTTGCGCATTGTTTTGTTTACAGGGTTTGCACCACACAAGACCAATATCTGGCATGGGGGTAGCCAATGGATTCATGAATGGGATGTACCCTCGCAAGTTGTATGGTCAGTATGATAGCACGATGAGATCGAACATTGGATTTGGGCGTGGTTGGTCAGTTGATAACAAGTACAAGAACAGGGGGAATGGCAATGTCTACTGGGGTCACAGTCATGATAATACGGATGGTTTGAATGAGCTGAACAGAGGGCCAAGAGCTAAGGATTCCAAGAATCAGAAGGATTTCACATCTGTTATGGCTGTTGAGGGGAAGAATTTGCCCTCAAATGGAGATACTGCTGAGAAGGAGAATAGGTCAAGCGTGATTCCTGACTGCACACAGTACAACAAAGTTGATTTTCCTGAAGACTATGATGATGCTAAGTTCTTCATCATTAAGTCTTACAGTGAGGATGATGTCCACAAAAGTATAAAATACAATGTTTGGGCCAGCACACCAAACGGTAACAAGAAGCTTGATGCAGCATATCGGGAGGCTCAGGAGAAAGCTGGCGGATGCCCTGTTTTCCTCTTCTTCTCTGTAAGATAATTATGACTGAGAATGCGTCTTTCATTTATTTTCCTCACTTTGATCAGTGTGTTGTCGGGGATTTTGATGCGGCTATTAACATGCAGGTCAACACCAGTGGACAGTTCGTTGGCCTTGCAGAAATGGTTGGCCCTGTTGATTTCCACAAGAATGTCGAGTACTGGCAACAAGACAAGTGGATGGGCTGCTTCCCCTGTGAAGTGGCACATTGTAAAAGATGTGCCAAACAACTTGCTGAAGCACATTACTCTTGAAAACAATGAGAACAAACCTGTTACAAACAGTAGGGATACCCAGGAGGTATTTGCTCTTGCCATTTCTAGCTCTTTTTACCTGTTTGTTTTAATGGCTAATATAATTCAAGTGTTGCTTCTTTTAGGTCAAGTTACCACATGGTCTTAAAATGATAAAGATATTCCAAAATCACCTGGTCAAAACCTGCCTTTTGGATGATTTTGAGTTCTATGAAAATCGTCAGAAGGCAATTCAAGATAAAAAGGCAAGGCAGTTGCAATTTCAGAAGCAGGCAAGTCATTTTTTCCCAGTTGCCTTCATATTATTTCCGTCCCGGGGGATGCTATGAATGTGTCCTGATGGATTTATTTGCATTTCCGCTATTCTGAATTTAATTTACTTTACCCTGTCATTACAGGTGTGGGGAGGAAAGCCTACCGGCGAGAAGAAAGAGATGGTTAATGGGGAGCTCAAACCACAAGATGAGGTTGCCTCAGGTTTCACCAATGAAAGTACCCAAAATTGTGTGAATGGGGATCTGAAGCATACTGCCAATGGTGGAATAACTGAAAAAACAGTGGATGACCCGAATAGCGCAAAAGTTGTAGCTTTGGAAAAGAAGGCTGTACCAAATGGAGTTGCAAATGCTTGCTGATCAGAGCTTCTTGTGAGGGTGTTTCTCGCTGGAATTTTATTGGCAGAGGATTCTCTATGGAAACATCCAACAGAAGCAGGATAGTCAATTCTTCTTCGGAACTCTTGCAAGCTGGACTGCACCTAATTTTGGAATGTCTATGCAGCATTGAGGCATGAGGGGTATCATTATTGATCAAGCAGTTGAATCTGGCAGTAGTTTGGGATCGGGTACCCTTGGTTGATACTTGAGGTTTCTCTTGTAGGTGTTAAGCTCCTAATCACTTTTTGCTCTCTAGGAGACTAGAAGTTGGGGGTCGAGGATTGTTATGTTTTTTATATGCTTTTATAGGGCTTCCTTTTCTTTTGCCTTTTTTCCCCTTTTTTCTCTTCTTCTTTACTTGTTTGGTTCCTGTCTTGTGAATCTAGGAGTGATGACTTAAGCTTCGTGCCATCATAATATGAAGCTGCTTGTATTTTTGGGTTTTTGGAGATCGAGAAGCAAGGTGGGAATGTAATGTCCATATAATCCGATTTCATCCCCAAGAAGTTTTTCATATACTCCACATATTGCAATTTGTCTTCTCTAATTCTCCAGCATTTACCTTTTCCCCCATAATTTGTTGTTTCGTGATTAAGTTGGCAGGGGATGCTCCGTCTTTGGCCACAGAAACCGTAGAGATTCGTTTGAACTTGTGTAAAACTCGGATTGTCGCCGTGCTGTACTCATCCGGGGTCGTGTGTCTCGACAAAAATCCCCTAGCTGCAAAAGCCTGCATGTATGTGGAACGATTCTAACGGACGCAGTATTTCCAGCACATGGTGCATGCTGTGCGAGGCCTTGTGGTGATCTTTCGTTAGCATCTTCTAGGTATGAGTTTGTGCGGAGGTGATTATGCGGATACAGGGCTGATACTGGTATGCTTATCGCAGAATCCTTATTCTGCGACACATGTACTCGATATGCGTAATCTTGCTAACTTGGACGGTCTGTTCCAACTCCGATTAAATCACTGTCAAGAGGATTTCTTTCTGGGAATGCTTGGGCCCGAGATCACGGTAATAGGAATTTCATGTCGAGAGTCCGCGTATACTCCACGATCCAAATGCAAACTCGAAGGTGTGCCGGCAATATTCCTCAGGGTCAGATCTAAAAAGTGTTGGGTCGAGAAGCTTAATTATGGTAAAACCCCGAACAGGAAATAAATGGAGGGATGGACTTAGCTTTTTGGAGAAAAAGATGCTAAAAAAGAAGGGTTGAGGCCATATCATATGAAGGATGACCAATTCGTCGCACTTTGATGAATCGAGCTCCTAATGAATCTCTAGAGGCGTACCCCTCAAGAATGGCAACCTATGCAAGTCGGGGGAGAAAAGTAGGCACATAGTAAGATTATTTTCTCCTCCTTTTGGGTCAAAATGCAGGAAATTGTCTTGCGGGTACATGTATATTGACTTTCAGTTTCCACAGAAAAGAGAGTTCTAGGCCGAGAGTAGGTAGGCCCGTAATTAAATAGCCCAGTGTACCCGAATCAATACAATTTATTATTATTGTTATTATTATTTTTTTTTGTAAGGTAAGTATTTATTATTATTGTTATTGTTATTGTTATTGTTATTTGACAAAATGTTTAATAATGACTTGAACTGGGTCTCTTTTCTCAAATAAAGATTTCGAGTGAATAACATTTCAATTAAAGATCAAAAGTACCCAAAACTAATTCTCAAATAAGGACCCAGCTTGTGGGAGCGAGCAAATGTTTGCTGGCCGGCGACCACCGGACATTTTCCGGGATCGAAATAGGGGCAATTTAGTCTTTTTTTTTCTTTTTCCTTTTCTCTCTTCCCTCTTGTGGCCATCGCCGGTGACGTTCGCCAACCTTAAGCGAGGGTGAGGGTGAGGGTGGGCAAAGGCGACCCTTGCCCTGGGGTGAGGGAGGGCCCTCGCGAGGCCGAGGCGGGATGAGGGCCGCCCTTGCTCGATGCTGGCGAAGACCACAAGAGGGAAGAGAGAAAAGAAAAAAGGAAAAGAAAAGATAAAATTGCCGCTATTCCGATGCCGAAAAATGTTTGATTATCGCCGGTCACCGAGTTGAGTCCTTATTTGAAATTAGTTTGGGCACTTTGAGTCCTTAATCGAAGAATTGTCCACTTGGGATTTTTATTTGAGAAAAGAGACCTACTTTGGGTCCTTATTTGACATTTTCCCTTGTTATTTTAACATACTTATGAAATTGAATTTTTGAAAAAATTGACAATGATTAAGATTCGCACGAATTGGAATGCTTATGAAATCGAGTTGACTTGATTGAGAGTGGAATGCTTATGAAATCGAGTTGACTTGATCGAGAGTGCTCAAGAAGGGTTTACTCGTCTCTACTATCGTGCTGTAAAAATTGGTTGAGCTACAAGATTAAAAATCTGAAATATAAAAGCGAATTAACTAACTTTTTTTTCACGATTCGACGCGTATAGTATGCCCAAAAGTCTAGCGATTACATTAAGCATACGCTTCCACATATTTCTTTCACATATCTTCGGTTTGACAAGGTACGTGAAGAATCGAGACGATTGCCGATGAAAAAACGATTGTCCAGGATCGAGACCGAGATTTTCCCTTTAATTTTATTTCTTAATCGAAATATACCCTCTTTCGCTCGGTCCCCCCCCGTTACGGACATTACTTGCTTGAAAAGAAATCGAGAGCAAAACGTGGGGGAAAAAAAGAGCGGAAGTGAACCCAAAAAAGAAAAATCAAAGAATAGATTTTTTTTCCTCCTTTTTGGGTTTTATACACATGTGGCGATATCTTCTCCGTTAAGTTCAGGGGCCCCCCCGTCCTTCTAGACGAAACCCAATGCATGTCCGCTTATACAATCACCCCCGCTCTTTCGAAAGGATGGCCCCAAAAAAACCAAGGGGTCAAAGCAGCGTCACCCGCCTGTCAGCGTCACCCGCCCCCGCCATGTCCATCCCGCCCGCCCGCCCGCCCGGGGTGACGCGGGTTCCGCCACAGGGAGGCCGCCACGTGGGGGGTGGGGGCTCTCCAGGCTCACCCGCGGGTGAGAGTGGAGGGAGGTACCGATGAATCGAGCTGCCGTGGTGCTATTTGAATCACGAGAAACAAAAGGGAGTGGAATTTCCCCTCCTTCACGCGCACCCTCTCCCTCTCGCTCCTCCCCCCGCGTAACCCTAGGCGGCTGCGTGACCCGTTTGTCCCCCCCCTCCCTTTTCTCCCTCGCTCCCTCCTTCCCTCTCTCTCTCTCTCCCTTCTCTCTCTCTCTCTCTTCGTTTAGGGTTTTTTTTCGGCTCTTCGCTGTTTCGCTCCTTCCCCTCCCCCCTCCCTCTAAAACCCCTGTCCCGTACTCCGAATTGTACTGTTCGTTAGGGTGCTCCTGTCGCCGCCCGCCCCCCCCCCCCCCTACCTGCCAGCAGCGCCGCCGCCGCCCCCCCGCCGCCTCCCCTCCGGTGCTTCGCCGAGCCCGCCGATCGAGCCATGGCCGCCGTCGCTCCCTCCGCTGACCGTATCCTTCCCCCTCGTTTTTGAATCGGGGTCTTTCCGCGCGGCTGCGCGGGATCCTTCGTGTCCTGCTTTGGATTTCCGGTTCTCGTTCGCTCGCGTCTCGATAGATCCGAGCAGCGGCGGGCGCGCTCCTGCTTATTTGTCGATCGTTGCTGCGCTTCGCGCGCGCGAGTTTATGGGTGCTGCTGCTGCTGCTGCTGCTGCTGCTGCTGCCGCTGCTCCTCCTCCTTCCTGCGTAGTAGGAAGGGGCTGTGTGCTTTTTTATCCGGGCGACGAAGATTGATGAGGAGTTTTTGGAACTTTTTCCCCTCCTGGATGCCGTGATTCTGCGGCCCGCTCCATAGTTTCCGCCTTCGGGTTTCGTGTCGGTTCTTGTGCGATTGGAATGGTCTTTGTTTTGGGAATGGCGAGAGCGTTTGGTTGGGTTTTTTTCGCGGTTTTTGTCGTTTCCTGTACGTTCGCTCTACCCTCGTTTGAAAAAAGCTCTTGGCTCGTAAACTTGCGAAAAGTGAAGTTTTTAGCGTGTTTGCTTACGGTCGTCGCTGCGCAAGTTGATTTGCTCACGCTTCGTGCCGGTGGGAAGTATCTTCTGTTTCCTTAACTTTGTTTGCCAACAGAAGCTGCAGACTTGATACAGAAATTGACCTTGGATGCTCAGTCCAACACTCTCGAGATGCCTGAAGTGACCAAAAAGGTAATTTGCACCCTGCCCAGTTTTGGGGTTTACATGTACTTCTTGTTCTTGCTAATTACCAAGCATCGAGTTTCCGAGTACTTCAGACACGAGGAGGTTGTTTATCGGCCATTGACTGGATGGGCTTCGTCGATTCTTTATGCAGCCTTCGAATCAAAATGGATCTGTTGATGGTGTCAATGCTGCGAATGGCCAGATCCAGTCATACGATGCAGCTGTGACGGAGCCAACCATGTGCTTTGTCCCCAATAGCTACCCCTATTATTATGGAGGTAAGATTTGGGTTCTCAGTTTCTGATTATATAGTAAAAGTTAGATCTCTTTGCAGCTGTGGGGGTTGGTAACCTTTGGGTGCCATGCCATGAGGAGAGTGTTGATGATTGATTTGTGTCCTGTTAGGTTATGAAGGGACTGGTAGCGAGTGGGACAATTTTTCAAGATACACAAACGCGGAGGGAGGATTGGACATGGCCTCTGTAAGTGACTAATGTTCGATTGGGGTTGTTTTTTTTTTTTTTTTTCCCGTGAAGCATTGTTTGATTGCTCTAGAGTGTCTCTGGCTGTCTTATGTTTCTTATCAGTTCTTTTTTCATTCTTGCTCAATATTTTCAGGGATTTTATGGGGATAATGGGTCTCTTGTGTATCATGGTTATGGGTTTGCACCATATGGTCCGTATTCACCTGCCACTTCGCCTGTTCCTGGAAATGATCAACTCTATGGAACTCAGCAGTACCACTATCCATCCCCCTATTTCCAGTCTACCATGACTCCAACTAGTGCACCATTCACTCCAAGTCCAGCTGCTCCACCGGCAGAGCTTTCGACTTCTCCTGCTTCTGACCAGAAGCCTTTACCGGTTGAAACAGTGAATGGAAACTCCAATACTGCAACCAATGCAGTGGGGAAGGGAAACAGCAGGTCAGCTTCTTCGAAAATGTCAAATCAAAACTCATCTTATAATTCGAATGGTTCACTTGGAAGGGGTTCTTTACCTGGTGGTATGGCTTCGGGGAACCAGGATCCTAGACTTGGATTTGATGGGTTTCATTCCCCTCTCCCGTGGGCCGAAGGTGCTCTATTCCCCGACGGGCAGATTGCACCGTTGTCTACCAGTGGAGCGACAAATTCATTCCCAAGTGCCAACAACAGTCATTCGAGGAATCAGCACTTCCGTCCTAATTCTAATTTCATGGTGCGTGACTATTTCTTTGTTCCTGTTCCACCGCCCGAGCAGCCCGCTAGGAAATGAGTATTTTATGTAGATAAACACAATAAAACTTTGATATGTATAGTTGCCTTAATGTGCAAGTTTGGGTGCAGTATACTTTTTCTAGTTTTTGATAAGCTGAAGTGGCGCGATACTTATTGTTTAATTGTCCTTTTGATCCACAGGGTCTGCATCAAACGAGACCTTTATCTGGCATGGGGGTATCCGGTGGATATATGAACAGGATGTACCCTAACAAATTATACGGTCAGTATGGAAGCGCAATTAGATCTGGCATGGGATTTGGGTCAAGTAACTATGATTCAAGAACAAATGGGCGTGGCTGGCTGGCCGTTGACAACAAGTACAAAAACAGGGGGCATGGCAATGGCTACTACGGGTATGCTAATGAGAATGTGGACGGCTTGAACGAGCTGAACAGGGGCCCCAGGGCAAAGGGATCCAAGAACCAAAAGGGCTTTACACCTATTTTGGCGGTTAAGGGGCAGACTTTTCCCTCCAATGGAACGAATGAGGAGGAGAAGAATAAGGCGAGTGTGATTCCAGACCGCGAGCAGTATAACAAAGTCGATTTTCCTGAAGATTATGAAGATGCTAAATTCTTCATCATCAAGTCTTACAGTGAAGATGATGTCCATAAAAGTATAAAGTACAGTGTATGGGCCAGCACGCCAAATGGTAACAAGAAACTTGATGCCGCGTATCGGGAGGCTCAGGAGAAACCTGGCAGCTGCCCTGTTTTCCTTTTCTTCTCGGTAAGATATTTGGACAATTGCTCCGTTTTTACTTTTGGTGAACACGCGAATAATTTTACTTATGCCATTTATCCTGTAGGTCAATACCAGTGGACAATTTGTTGGTCTTGCGGAAATGGTTGGCCCAGTTGATTTCCACAAGAGTGTTGAATACTGGCAGCAAGACAAGTGGAATGGCTGTTTCCCTGTCAAGTGGCACATTGTTAAGGATGTGCCTAACAGCTTGTTGAAGCATATTACACTAGAAAACAACGAGAACAAACCTGTGACGAACAGTAGGGATACACAGGAGGTATTTTCTTGTTCCTTGGCTTGATTTCTTTCTTTCTAAATCCTTTCCCTTTGGTAACCATACGGGGCTGTACTTTTGCAGGTGAAGTTACTGCAGGGTCTTAAGATGATAAAGATATTCAAAGACCATCCTGTCAAGACTTGCCTCTTTGATGATTTTGAGTTTTATGAAAGTCGTCAGAAAGCAATTCAGGAGAAAAAGGCAAGGCAGCAGCAATTTCAAAAGCAGGCAAGACTTACTTTTAGTTGCCTTCTATCTCTTTCCTTTTACGTACTTTCTTTGCCTGTCCACTTCTGCTTTAGGAGATAGCTAATTGAGGTGTTTTTTTTTTTGGTTAAATAATTGAGGTGATTTTCATCTGCGATTTGTTGAATTTTTTTCTTTATTTTGTTATTGCAGGTATGGGAAGGAAAGCCGACAAGTGAGAAGAAAGAGATGGCTAATGGGGAACTAAAACTGCAGAAGTCAGTGGAAGTTGGTTCAGAAATTGTCAAGGAAACTTTGGCAGCTCAGGCTAATGGGGATATAAAGCTTTCTGATGATGGAGTAACTGAGAAAAAGGCTGATGATGCAAAAATTGTGAAAGCAGTTGCTCCTGAGAAGAAGGCCCTATCAAACGGGGTGGCAAATTAGTGCCAATTGAAGCTGCGTGTGCATAAGGGGGTGGGTGGTAGTGTTTTTACCTTCTGTTACTGGCAGAGTTATCTAGTGAACTGAAATGGGCTGGTCGGTTCTCTTTCAAGGTCAAGCTGCTGGGATTGGTCTTTGGTTTACAAGCTCAAGCAGCTGGGATTGGTCTTTGGTTTAGAGAATCATAATAATGCTTGGTGGGATGGAAAGGCATCCTTTCATTGATGAAGAAGCTGTTGATGCTGGCTAGTTTTCTGGAACTGAGTACCTATTAGTCGATGTTAGAGGGCTTTTCTTTTAGCGCTTTAGCAGCTAACTTTTTGGTTTTTGTTTTCTAGGAGTTTGGGTTGGGGTTTTCGACTGGCTTTTAGTTTACATGCCTTTTCTTTTATAGCATCTTCTCTTATATTTTCCTTTTTGCTTCTTTTTCCCCTCCTTTTAGTGGTTTGGTTCGACTTTGCTGTCTGTTTCCTTCCTACTTAGGTTAATTGTGGAGTACTTTTCGTCTCTCAAATACTTGGGACCTCCTGTTTGAATGAGAACCGCTTCAAGCTTAATTGCAGTGGATGATCGCTTTAATACATCATTTGTTTTGGACCGTTTTAATAAAATGCCTAAGTCGACCCTTGAAGAAACGGGTCTTTCTGTTGATGTTGCGCACTACTTTCTGCTTGGCATGGATGTTATCTATCTCGTTATTGATGATGGGAAGCCCAAAAACGCATATGATTCTACACTGCACGATGGGCATCCTTCCTGTTCTGACTGCTTTTGAGGAAGTGATGCACAAATATGTCATTTAACTGTTCCCTGTCTAAAGCTTTCCAATGCCAAGGATGAGTTTCATCCCTTGTGTTCTTGTGGTTTCGTGCCTTTGGTCAGAACGTCCACGGGGAATTCTTCCTCCTGGTGTATTGTTAAGCCCTTGAGGGTCGACTGCATTGTACGTGGAAAGATAAGCAGAGAGAAAGGGCTGTTCGGTTGCTGTGAAAATTTCGACTTTTCTGTTTTCATTTTCATTTGAAAATGGAAACAGACATGAAAATTTGTCTGGTGATCATCTGGAAAGCGAGTCCAATCGAAACAGGTGAAGGTAACCCTTCTATTTCCACTTTGTCTGCTGAGTGAAAACACTGGTGTTCATCCTTTCTTCTACATGTTTTCCCTTTCGTACGTGGGTTGAGTCTCATTGAAGATGCCAGTCGCGTTTACATCGAGGACTTTCTCTTCTGAGGTTTTGAGCCTCGGATCAACAAGCTTCATGGATGGAGGGAAGCTTCAAGACTATTTCGGAATTAACGGAGCAGCATTATTTCACCGTCTGAGTTGACAGGAATGGTGGGCAACTTAAGTGGAGGATTGCGGTCCTCGTTGCCGAGGATGGGAAATTGGTATTTTGGGGGTTTCGATGGCGAATTACCCTAGAGTGTCCGACCATTGAGATTTCATGGGAGGGTAAACAAGAATCTTATGTTATAACTGAATGATTTTGACGTGAGATGTACCAAGTTTTAATTATACCCACTATAGGAGCAAGTCGCAATTCACATGACCCATGTTTCCAAAAAAGAAAACACAACCAATCGCGTTGTCACAATTTTCATTTTCGATGAAAATTTCTTTAATCATTGTTAGCCAATCGGGTTTTCCACGTTTTAGTGTACCCTTTTTTTTTTAATGAAAGTTAACAACTGAATGTTTTAACGAACCAAGCCAGCCTGAAAAGTTAAGTTGGGGGGTACAGATACATGCATGATAGTCCGAACATGAAAAATGATGTGGCGATTTCCGAAACATCCGGAACTAGTATCACAAGCCACAACAGCCGAAGTTCTGTTACATGGCAGAATCGTGATGCCCCCATTAAGTCTCGGAGACTCGCGAACGCATTTGACGGTGGTAGACTATTAGTTTTTCTCTTAGCAGCATCTACCATTGTTTCCCAAAGGAAATGGCATCCAATGACAAATCCAACATGATCAATTTAAGACGATTTGGTCACCACAAGTTTGTGCATGAAATTTAATCCACCATCCAGTTATCATCGAATCTGCTGGTCTCGTTTCACTCCCACTTCAAAGTAACCTTCCTTGCTAATGCCTGAAGCATGGATTTCAGCACAAGAATGGTCTGCTTTAGTATTACAAGGTACTTTACACCGCCTCTTGGCAATGGCTGACTTCTGATGGGGGGACGAGCAGGGAGGTATCGACCTCATGCACTGATGGCGATTTGTTCCTTGACTTCTGACACCAGAGGTGAAGGAGTTGCTTCGAGATCCTTGATGAAGCTCCGAAGGCATCCATTTATAATGCGAGGTGCCGCTCCATCGCAGAACCGTTTTGCTAGGTCCACAGCCTTCAGAAATCACAATGGAACCACTGATTCTTCGTCTGCAAAGGAGCCAGAGAGTACAACCCAACATACAGAGAGTAAACTTACCTCATTGATGACAATCTGATGACGAGTTCCAAGAACCGTAATCTCAGACATCGCGAGATGGAGAATACAAAGCTCTAAGATTCTGCCGGCAGGGGCAATCTGTATCATACAAACAGGCAAAACAACTGTCACTGAGATTTGGCAGAAGGCAGAAACTCATTTGTAGCTTGGAGGTGATTCGAATTTTAGATATAAACAAAAGAAGCGGCACCGACATTACTAGGGCCTTACATAGACACTATCCAAATGTTTCACATCGTAAGAAATAACATGACAAACTAAACATGGCATCCAGAGAAGTTAATATCGTCAAATGGTAGGGCCGGAGTTATCAGTATAGAGCCCCAACATCAGACTGGTGAAAGATGTTAAACCATAAGCGAATTTATTATTTGGCCACATCCATTAAACAGTTTGGAATTATGCTATTATGGACGTACTACTGAATTAAGATGAACCAAGAATAAGCTGGATTGTAAAGATGACACAAAACATGCAGATGATATTTGGTCTAGTACATTCTAAGCGTGCTATGTAGAAGGGTTTAAAAGGCTTATTACATTGCCAAGACTAATGGCAATGTATAGCTTAACAGGGTGATTTGCTACACACTAGATCTCAAGCAATAATTTTATCATAAGTGCAGGACTGCAACAAAGCAAGTCAACAACACTCTTAAGAAAGATATACCTATAGCAAACATTTAAAATGTGAAATTTCACACAAGGAGCTATAAAAAAGACGACCTTCCAATTTTCAGGCGCAATTTTGTCAATGACAAGCACATGACTATCCCACTGATCCATCACTGCAACCAATAGCTTCCTTGCAAAACTGCGGCAAAAGCAAACTTAATAACATGTGTAATTACAAATGCGACACAGATTCACGATGACAACGTGCATAAAATTTGTTAGTTGCTGATGACTTTACCGCAGTATCAATTTGCTGTATACCATCTTTGGTGGTGCTGACAAGACTTCAGCTTCTGCAGGAACAAAGAAAACAGCATGAACTTACACCTCTCGACTGACGGACAATGAAGGGCGAGGAGAATGGGAGAAGCAATCAGCAGTTATAAATTTCTTCATACCAATCGCACTCTCCTTTTCATCGATCTGCATAAGCTCATCAGCTTCTTCTATCGTATCGGTTGTGACAGGTGGCCCTCCAAAGCTCATGTGGTTGTATTCCAGCAATGATGCCTTGTCAAATTCATAACCAGGCTCTGCATGTGTGTTTGCACACGAAAATAGTCAGACGATCATCTTCTTACATGGAAAAAGAAAATAACATTGGAATGCCATGTATATTTTACTCAGAGTTCTAACAAACTACAAGATCAGTCCTGCGGATTGATCGTCTTGAGAAGAGAGGGCATTACCTCTCCTCATATTCATTCGCTTCTCAAAAAGCCGAACGGGGTCAGACCCTTCTAAACAAGCAGCATATGCAATTGATCTGTCCCAGCATACCAGCATAGTTAGGCTCAAAGAAAACAACAGTATCATCATCTAACACAAACTGCTAGTCTAGAACAAAAAGCGTCTTAAAGAAAGGGATAGTGGATGAGAACCAGTACCAAGAGTTCAAGGAAATACCGTCATGAAATGTGCGTCATGAATTTTACTTTCCAGAAAAGCAAGAGAATAGAAGCGGGGTCTAAGTTGTAAACTCAAGGAAATACCTTGAGTTTACTTATATTTTATTGATGGATGTAAAAATGGCTGCGGCAAGTCTCACACATTTGGTTTAAGTTGTGTAAGAAACGAGCAAAAGAATGTTATTAAGTATCCGATCTCCTGAATCCAATTCTGGCAATTTGATATCTCTGATTCCAACTCCATCATTCATTTGGACTTGTAGTGCAAGAGTGAGCTCTACTATAATTGCAAATCCAACTCCATACTAGAATCGAATAACCGAGACTTAATATTTGGTCAAATCACGAGTTGCAGGGCATTGGACTTGCCAAATGCCAACACTAGTGTTCCTATCACAATCAAAACCAAAATCACCACAACCAGGGCCAACTCCTTCGTTGCTGCGATCTCCAGCACCACCACCAACATTCACTCACAGAACCCATTAAGTTCCAAGCAATTCAGTACATGTAGTCCCAAACGAAGAATCACTGAAGCTCTAACAAAGTTAAAGACAACGAACAATCATTCCCCAACTGGTTCTTCCATTCTATCCACAACACAGCATACGACAAAACAAGAACCAGAGAAATCTCACCCGAAAAAACAAAAAAAAAAAAACCCAGAGAGAGAGAGAGAGAGAGAGAGAGAGAGAGAGAGAGAGAGAGAGAGAGAGAGAGAGAGAGAGAGAGAGCATACAAAGCGAGCTCACGGGCGGCTCTGGGGCTGCAGAACCGGCCACTCTTATCGATCTTGGGCAGCATTTCTTTCGCCGGCGCCATCGAGCCCCTCGACCTCTCCACCGCCTCCTCCACCGCCAAGACGGAGGTCCGGAGCGAGGCCCGCGAGCAGAGCACCGCCGAAGGCCGTTCTTTTGAAGCGCCCAAGCTGACGGACAAGCTGAAAGGCCACGACTTCGCGGGAAGCGGAGACGAAGACGGGGACAAGGCGTGGCCGTGGCCCGATTCCAGCGGATGGTTCCTCGAACATAGAGTCGCGGAGGAAGTGGAGCAGCCGAGGATGGAGGTTCCCTCCATTTTTCCGGTGACGGCAGCTTGCAGGCCTCGGTCACAGGAGAAGCAAGGAAGCTCTATCTACATTGTATCTGGAGCTGCTCCTGTTATATATTTTCTTCGTCTTCTTTCCGAGCCAAAAAGGATAAAACAAATATCCGCAAAAAACGACGTCGCTCCTCCCCCATCCGACCCCTTAAAAACGACGTCGTCCGACAGAGCAATCGCTGCTTGCAGAATTCTCTCACTCTCTCTCTCGTGCGTCCGAGAGCGCACTTGCAGAGCCACCGTCTCCCCGGCGCCGTTCCTCCGCTTGCCGCCATCGTCGACTCTCAATCGATTCGGTTGGACCAACAACCGCCGCCGCCGTCTACGGAGAATTGCGTTCGGAAGAACATGAAAGCCGCCGGAAGTCGGACCCTCCTCGCATTGCTGTCGCTCTGCGTTCTCTCCGTCGCCGGATCAGCTTCCCCCGCTCTCCCCGGAGATCCGTTCGTCGGGATTGCTCCCGAAGGTCCGTGGATCCGTCTTTCTTTCGATCGTCGACTTTTTTGGGCGCAACGGCTCGTCCCACTTTGTAGCGCCGGGTTTGATGAATCGGTGAGCTCGTTCTGGTTTCTTCTTCTTCTTCATTTCTTTTTTTCCAGATTTGAAGTACTACAAGTCGTCGGATGTGATCAAGTGCAAGGACGGATCGAAGAAGTTCGCTAGAGCTCAGCTCAACGACGACTTCTGCGATTGCCCCGACGGAACCGACGAGCCAGGTTTGTTTCCGCTGGTCTCTCTCTCTCTCTCTCTCTCTCTCTCTCTCTCTCTCTTTTCTTTTGTAAATTTCCTTACTTGTTGGCAATTCGGCTCGTGATACCTGTTTCTACATTTGCGTAGTCGAACCAGGGATTGGTCTTCTTTCTATGTATGTTAATGGTAAAACCTAACTTACAACTAATTGGTAATGCGTTAGAGAACATGTGATGTCCGAGAACTCGACACCGTTTCCATGATCTATTGATCACCAATGAGGCTATGCAATGGTCCAATTACTTCTTCTTCCTTCCTTCTCCTTTTTGCTCCAGTTATTGGACCGGCATGCTTTCTAATGCCCGTGAACTGGCATGGTTTCCATGTTCTATTGCCTTGTGGATTTCAGGAACATCAGCATGCCCAGATGCAAAATTTTACTGCAGAAATGCAGGACATACTCCCGTGTTAGTTTATTCTTCGAGAGTGAATGATGGTATTTGTGGTAAGTAGTCAGGTGAAATTCTTCTCTATTCCATAGTTCCTCTCTGCCATTTCATCTTTGACTAAACAAGCATGCCTTCTTCAAGTCGGACTTTATGTTGTCATATAATTGTTCTGACTTGCCTCAAAGTACAATAAAAATGATCCTCGTCTAATTTTGCGGTCTGCTGGCATATAAAAGTAATATTTGGTTGATTCTGTTGTTTTTTTATTGAACTTTGAATTGGTTAAAGAAAAACGCTCTCCTTTTGAAAGTTGAACATGCCATGTTATGCAGACTGTTGCGATGGGAGCGACGAGTATGATGGCAAAGTAAATTGCTCAAATACATGTTGGGAAGCGGGGAAAGTTGCTAGAGATAAGCTGAGGAGCAAGATTGCAACAATCAAAGAGGGCGTTGCCCTACGTAAACAGGAAGTTGAACAAGCAAAGTTGGCTTTTGCAAAGGATGAGGCAGAGCTGACGAGGCTTAAAAACGAGGAGAAAATACTGAAAGGGCTTGTACAACAGCTTAAAGGTGTGAATTGAACTTGTCATCATCCTTTACTCTTCTCCTTTTATGGCGTATGCATTCGTTTCTTTGTACTTTCTGCCGGTATATTCATTTGGGACCAAGGGTTAATAAAATGTTCCTCGGACGACTTATTTATAGATGAAGCCCGCATTCATAAAATTCCATTCGATGTTCTGTTCTGATGCCTGCATCAATCAGAGTTCAAATCTAATTTGCTATCCACAAGAAATATGATTGCATCCTAAATAACACTAATGCATATGAGGCTTCTACTTTTTCCTCTGTTTTCACTTATCTCTGCTGTTCAACGAAATTCAAATACGTGATTTGGGAGTAATTGCGTGAACTTACTAAAATATATAAAATTCGGGTTCGTTATGTTCATTACGCATGCAGAGCGTAAAGAACAAATAGAGAAGGCAGAGGAGCAAGAACGCTTGCAGAAAGAAAAAGAAGAGAAGGAAAAGAAAGAAGCTGAGGAGAAAGCCGAGAAGGAGAAAATAAATACCGAGGAGGAAGCTAAACGGGAGGAAAAGGAAGGGGATATAAAAACTGAAATTGAGGACAGAAGCGTAGATAGCATGGACCATGAGAAAATTGGGCTAGTAGAGGATTCACCTTCCAATCAGGTCAAATGACGTTCATCATAATCGTTTTGCAAATTACATTTGGGATGTTTGGTAGACTGTATTTGATACTTGTCATTTCTTGATTGGGACATCTCCGTAGGAAAAGACTTGATCTTTTGTTGTTGTGATATCTATGTTTCGGGTACTAAAATTTCTTACATCGGACATGTAAATGTTGTAGAGCTGTTTTGGCCTTTTCACTGGAATAGCTCCTTTCACAGTTGAATTTGTTTTATTCTTTTGCATTGGTTGAATATGTAATCAAGCGTCATTTAAGCATATCAAAGCTTGAAAGATGAGTGAGGATACTATTGATAAACCCAGACAAGTTTGCAAGGTTTACACAGATGAATGAAGATTGCCTTTTTCAATGGAGAAGGGCAAAAGTATTGACTTTCTTCAAATGATATTCCTTGTGATTGTGCGGTGCGCTCGCAAATTGTCCCACTAAGAAATTGCAATTACGACTTTCTTGCTACTTTCATCTCGAAGTGCATTGCTTTGTCAACATACTTCGAACTTAGTCTTGCTCTTGTATTTGCAAGATATCAATGGAATAGCATGATATTCCGAGAGATATATTTACCACCACCGTGAGTGCATTGTCCAGTCTAGACCGGAGTTACCTTATATTCTAGTGATGCATGTAGATTTGATTCTAGATCATTGCTAGTACCATGCATGTACCACTTATGAACGAGCTGTGTGCATTGCATTTTTTAAAAAATTTTCGGTGGCTTGTTTTGCTAGCCGCGATTGTCTTCTCTTAAATTAAGTTTTGCTATTTTTGACATCCATTCATTCTATAGAATGTGGAGGAGGACTTTGAAACTTCGGAAGACGTCGAAAATGACGATAATGCAGTAAGCCAGGGACGACAGGCTAATGGTGTGGGCCAGGTAAATGAATACTTCCAGCGAGAGAATATCCAATGAATGTAGCGTTTCTTCACTTTGGTTCTTTGTCTGTTTTCTACAGCATGTAGTGGAAGGCAAAGATGAATCTGTTTCCCAAGTAAGCCAAAAAGAGTCTGAAATTGGAGCTGAAGATGAGTTGCACGCTGAGCAAGTGACAGCAAGTGTATGTTTCTTGAGTCTTTGGTTGCACTGACTGGAAGTTTAGAGGAACATCCTTTTGTCATTAAGTTCTACTGGATGTGGCTATGAATGCATGTATTGTGAATATGTTTGCATTTTCATCATTCTATTGGAAAAAAATGTATGTATTTGAGAATATTTGCTGTGCCTTACGATTTCTCATAACACACAAATGCTCATAATCATGACAGAAACATGTTCCAGAATAAGAACCCCTTCCCTACTCTGCTCACATTTGCTATTTTGATGACTGTTTGAACATGGTGTGTATGAATTGGTGAAGCATGTTAAAGTACAAAGTTCTTATGCCATGTTTGTCATACATGTGTGTGTGTGTGTGTGTGGGTGGGTGTCTCTCTTGCTCTCTCTCTCTCTCTCTATATATATATCTCTATATATATATATATATATATTCATATGCAATCTACTTTCTCTTGTTTATAAAGTGAGCAAAATACTTTTGCTTGCCTTGCTGAAACCAAGCCTTTCTTTGTTGCTGTTAATAAGAAATGGCATGCATCGGATTTTTCTGTAATATATCCCAAGTTTTATGTTGTCCATTGTTCAATCATTGTTGATTGATTGGAGGTTCTGGCAACCGTCCTTTTGCAGCATTGTGCTGCATAGACAATTAGACGTACTGTGGTATGAAGAAATAATATATCTTTGTGACCTCGCTCAAGTTTTAATGTGGATTCCGTTGATGTTTAATTATGTGTATGCTGGAAAGTAAGGTTTTGTTTATCGAAACTTTTTCTATATTATGTGCTATCATTTTAGCAAATACTTTACTATATGGAAAGTCTTTGTGGGCTGCTGAACCAGGAGTGTACTTAATATTCTCAAGCTCTGTATTGAAATGAATAAAGTTCTCAGTGTTCTTGTTCTGCTTGGTGCTGTTTTTTGCATTTTTTGTTTCCCATGTATTTAATGGAAAACATCATTTTCTCCACATGGCTGCAGAATAATGATTTATCTGAGCATACCGAAACACTTTCAAAGGAAGAGTTGGGCCGGCTTGTTGCTTCTCGTTGGACGGGAGAGAAGATGGAGAAGGAAGGTAAAGACAATATTTCGGAAGATAGGGAAGGAGAAAACCCTGAAGAAATGTCAAACGATGGACATGATGAAGAAGATGATGGATATGCTTCCGAAGCTGATGATGATGACCAAAGATATGAGGAGGAGGATGTAGAAGATGATGTAGATGAGGATGTGCCTGTGGAAGATCATTATGACACTAGTTCGTCTCACGAGTATCGATCAGATGATGAATTAGACTTGTCAGGTTTGCCTCTTGCAAGCTACTGGTGACTCTTATTTTGTTCTCCAAGTTATACCGGTTAACAAATCCTTGAAAATTTCAGATACAACCATTCAGACTAGTCCTTCTTGGTTGGAGAAGATACAGCAAACAGTTCGAAACGTTCTCCAGGCGGTCAATCTTTTCCAGACTCCAGTGGACAAATCTGGTAACTTTGAAGCTTAATGTCCCATAGCAGACTTAAAAATTGATAAGCGTTCTTAAATTGCCATCCTTGCTATTTTATAGAGGCTGCTCGTGTACGCAAGGAGTATGATGAATCCAGTGCGAAGTTGTCTAAAATAGAATCGAGAATATCAAAGTTATCAGATAAGCTGCAATATGATTTTGGTGAGTATGATGCAGTTGTTTTTTCCTCAGCAGGAGAAACTCCCCATTGACTGGTCTCTCATAAATGAACTTGATGATATTGTTGCAGGGCAAGATAAGGAGTTCTATTCATTCTATGGACGTTGTTTTGAGAGCAAACAAAATAAGTAAGGATTAATTTCCTTTTCTTTTAGCCATTTGCCTTGACATTGTTTCCCCTTGAATTTGTTGTGATTCAGTACAAATATATTGCTCATGTCATTGGCCTTTCGTTTCAGGTATGTTTACAAAGTGTGCCCCTATAAACAAGCTTCACAGGAGGAGGGCCACTCCACGAGTCGGCTGGGGTATGAATTTAATGGTCACAAAATTGTGAAGCATGGATTATACTTTGTAGTTGCGATCCCTGGTGACATCTTTCTTTTGTTAACAATCAAGGGATGCATTTTTTTAAAGCTTCTGAAATCTAAAAATGTCTGGTCATGTTGATTATTTTACTCTGTTTATGTGACTTCCATTTTAGAAAATTGACATCCATTCCACCAAACTTGCTTATATCAGTTACAGTACACTTTGGATCCTTGTTTGCATGTAGGCATTGGGACAAATTTGGTGATGCGTATCGGGTCATGATTTTCTCAAATGGCGACAGATGCTGGAATGGTCCTGATAGAAGTTTAAAGGTTCTGATTTGCACTCCTCCGAAGAGTCCATGATTCTATGGCTACAGTTTGTTCTCTGCGGTCTATCTGATCTCCTATTGAATTAGCACGTGGAGCATTTGCCTCATTGTACTTTTGCAAATGCTTTCGGTACATTAGGACAACGAGTCTGAAATCATTGACATCATGGCTTGAACAGCTCCATTAGATGCCCATAGATTATGTGGTAAAGTTGAAATTGCAATCTGAGCAGCTGGTGGTCGTTACCAAATAAGTTGTTCTCAGACAACCTAGATTAATTGTGTCAAAATTAAGTGTAAGTTATCCCTGTTTTAGGAGGGACTAGTGGGGCCAAGTGCATTTCATACAGAAAAAAAGTTTCTTTGCATTTGGATTCTGATATATGGAACCTTTTGCTTGCAGGTGCGACTAAGATGTGGGTTGAAAAATGAGGTTACTGATGTAGATGAACCAAGTCGCTGCGAGTAAGAATCTCTCTCTCTCTCTCTCTCTCCAAGGTTACTGATGTAGACGAACCAAGTTGCTGCGAGTAAGAATATCTCTCTCTCTGACGCTTTAATATGCATGCAGATATGTAGCATTACTATCTACTCCTGCTCTCTGTTTAGAAGATAAACTAAAGGTACGCGTCCGGTCACAGCTCATAATTTCTCCTGTTATGGCTTCTGTCAGTTATATGGCAATAATCTTTTATTGTGAAATATGACAGGAGCTACAACACAAGTTGGAACTGATGGAGAACGAAAAACCGCGGCCTCATGATGAACTTTAACTGGGGGGAACTGGATTGATCTCTATGATCATCAGCTCACCAACTTGACTGGTCGATCATGTTGTTTTGAAGAGGCTTAGTTGTTCTACTGTTAAGCATAAAGAGCCAAAACCGCAGCCCCTATAACACTGGTTCATGGCATTGCTGATGCGAATGTGGGTTTGTGTTGCGCTCTGATGTAGTTCTGATTTTGATTTTAAACCGTCATGCTTTGCAAAGGTTTCCTCTTTCTGTTGGTTAAAAAAATTCTCAAGGTTCTTGAATGGGAACCAGACCTTCGAACGGACGGACGACCGTACGGACCTATTTTCGTGTGAAATGGCTCTCTGCTGTATCCTTTGCTTGCATGTTGTAGCTACACCGAAGAACCATTTCTCGGGTCTAGGAAATGGGCGACAATTTGTGTACGATTAATGGGGATGTGGAGCTCGCAAGCCATTCTTGTGCTTTGAGCCTTGAAGTGCTGTGCTTTGCTTGATTTCCTCCAATCCTGCTTCCTATAGTTTTGTTGGATCCCTCTAGCTTTAGCCCAAAGAGAAAAAAACAAGTAAAGCATTCCAAGCCCATAGATAAGCAAAACGGTCCTACGTTCGATAGGGGCGATTTCTTATCGTTAAGCATGTACTGAGGATATTCCTTTTACGCAAATTGGAACAGCAGAGTCAAGCTCATTGGTTGATAAAACGTGGCCCTTACTGAACGGCCACCATAGAAAGACAACCTGGAAAACGATTCCATGCGTACGATGCACTCGTTCCAACCACTCCAAGCAAGTGATGTACCCAAAGAGAGAACGAAGAAGAAACCCCTAAAAATACCACTCAGGAAGCTTCTTTGGCAAACATGGCGTACATGGAATTATTCGAGCACATCCACAGGGTTAGAAATCCATGCGAGCGAAGCGCTTAAAGTTTTGTTCTAACTACAAACCCCTTTTAGATGTTATCCTCTTTTCGTGTCTTCATTGATGAGTGCGTCTCGGGCAATTGAAATAGCAAAGTTTTCTTATTAGTACCTCAATAAATATCTCGAAAACAGTACTCGTCATCATAATTCAAACGAAAAAAAGTACCACATATCAAAAAACAACACTCAGATTTTTTCTAAACAACCGAAAAAATAGGCAAAAGCGGCCCTTGAAACGACCAGCCGGGGTACGCCGTAGGAAGCATCTTAATACGATGCGGCATGCACATGTGCCACCCCCTCCGCACGCCGTCTCCTTTGCCTTGTTTTCGCGGTTCGTTTTAGTCGTCACCTATTTATACGACCCCCTTGTTCTTTACCTTAAACGACAGATCGACCCAACAAAAAAAAAAGAAACAACCCTACAACTTCCTCCTCCCTCGCTCGCTCGCTCTGCACGTCAAACTTCCAACCTTTCCCATCTACCCCCGTTCTTGTTCCCGGGATCTTCTCTGTACCTCCCCCTCTCTGTGCAACGTTCGATCTGCCGGAGGTGCCGACCGGAGTTTGGGGATGGACGGCGCGTCGTCGGCGGCGGCGGCGATGGGGGTCGAGAGGAGGCCGAAGATCGTGTGCACCCTCGGGCGGGCGTCCAGGTCCGTGCCCATGATCGAGAAGCTGCTGAGGGCGGGCATGAACGTCGCTCGCTTCAACTTCTCCCACGGGTCCCACGCCTACCACCAGGAGACGCTCGACAACCTCCACCAGGGCATGGAGAACACCGGCATCCTCTGCGCCGTCATGCTCGATACCAAGGTGCGCTCCTCGCTGTAGATATATCGACCTCATGCACTGACGGCGATTTGTTCCTTGACTTCTGACACCAGAGGTCAAGGAGTTGCTTCGAGATCCTTGATGAAGCTCCTAAGGCATCCATTTATAATGCGAGGTGCCGCTCCATTGCAGAACCATTTTGCTAGGTCCACAGCCTTCGGAAATCACAATGGAACCACTGATTAGTCGTCTGCAAGGGAGCCAGAGAGTACAACCCAACATACAGAGAGTAAACTTACCTCATTGATGACAATCTGATGACGAGTTCCAGGAACCGTAATCTCAGACATCGCGAGATGGAGAATACAAAGCTCTAAGATTCTGCCGGCAGGGGCAATCTGTATCATATAAACAGGCAAAACAACTGTCACTGAGATTTGGCAGAAGGCAGAAACTCATTTGTAGCTTGGAGGTGATTCGAATTTTAGATATAAACAAAAGAAGCGGCACCGACATTACCAGGGCCTTACATAGACACTATCCAAATGTTTCACATCGTAAGAAATAACATGACAAACTATAAATGGCATACAGAGAAGTTAATATCGTCAAATGGTAGGGCCGGAGTTATCAGTATAGCGCCCCAACATCAGACTGGTGAAAGATGTTAAACCATAAGCGAATTTATTATTTGGCCACATCCATTAAACAGTTTGCAATTATGCTATTATGGACGTACTACTGAATTAAGATGAACCAAGAATAAGCTGGATTGTAAAGATGACACAAAACATGCAGATGATATTTGGTCTAGTACATTCTAAGCGTGCTATGTAGAAGGGTTTAAAAGGCTTATTACATTGCTTAGGTGCAGAGGATGGAAAATAAGAGGTAAAGACATGGGACATTCCATTATCTTTCAGCAAACTGTTGATTGCTAAGTTTGCTAATAAGTTCTTTTAGAGAGGGGGGGCAATCTAATTTAAATAAGAGGTCCGGAGCGAGGCCCGCGAGCAGAGCACCGCCGAAGGCCGTTCTTTTGAAGCGCCCAAGCTGACGGACAAGCTGAAAGGCCACGACTTCGCGGGAAGCGGAGACGAAGACGGGGACAAGGCGTGGCCGTGGTCCGATTCCAGCGGATGGTTCCTCGAGCATGGAGTCGCGGAGGAAGTGGAGCAGCCGAGGATGGAGGTTCCCTCCATTTTTCCGGTGACGGCAGCCTGCAGGCCTCGGTCACAGGAGAAGCAAGGAAGCTCTATCTACTGTATCTGGAGCTGCTCCTGTCATATATTTTCTTCGTCCTCTTTCCGAGCCAAAAAGGATAAAACAAAAATCACCATAAAACGACGTCGCTCCTCCCCCATCCGTCCCCTTAAAAACGACGTCGTCCGACAGAGCAAGCGCTGCTTCCAGAATTCTCTCACTCACTCTCTCTCTCTCGCCTCGCGCTTGTGTGCATCCGAGAGCGCACTTGCAGAGCCACCGTCTCCCCGGCGCCGTTCCTCCGCTTGCCGCCATCTTCGACTCTCAATCGATTCGGTTGGACCAACAACCGCCGCCGCCTCCGTCTACGGAGAATTGCGTTCGGAAGAACATGAAAGCCGCCGGAAGTCGGACCCTCCTCGCATTGCTGTCGCTCTGCGTTCTCTCCGTCGCCAGATCAGCTTCCCCCGCTCTCCCCGGAGATCCGTTCGTCGGGATTGCTCCCGAAGGTCCGTGGATCCGTCTTTCTTTCGATCGTCGACTTTTTTGGGCGCAACGGCTCGTCCCACTTTGTGGCGCCGGGTTTGATGAATCGGTGAGCTCGTTCTGGTTTCTTCTTCTTCTTCTTCATTTTTTTTTTTTTTCCAGATTTGAAGTACTACAAGTCGTCGGATGTGATCAAGTGCAAGGACGGATCGAAGAAGTTCGCTAGAGCTCAGCTCAACGACGACTTCTGCGATTGCCCCGACGGAACCGACGAGCCAGGTTTGTTTCCGCTGGTGTTTCTCTGTCTGTCTGTCTCTCTCTATCTCTCTTTTCTTTTGTAAATTTCCGTACTTGTTGGCAATTTGGCTCGTGATACCTGTTTCTACATTTGCGTAGTCGAACCAGGGATTGGTCTTCTTTCTATGTATGTTAATGGTAAAACCTAACTGACAACTAATCGGTAATGCGTTAAAGAACACATGATGTCCGAGAACTCGACACCGTTTCCATGATCTTTTGATCACCAATGAGGCCATGCAATGGTCCAATTACTTCTTCTTCCTTCCTTCTCCTTTTTGCTCCAGTTATTGGACCGGCATGCTTTCTAATGCCCGTGAACTGGCATGGTTTCCATGTTCTATTGCCTTGTGGATTTCAGGAACATCAGCATGCCCAGGTGCAAAATTTTACTGCAGAAATGCAGGACATACTCCCGTGTTAGTTTATTCTTCGAGAGTGAATGATGGTATTTGCGGTAAGTAGTCAGGTGAAATTCTTCTCTATTCCATAGTTCCTCTCTGCCATTTCATCTTTGACTAAACAAGCATGCCTTCTTCAAGTCGGACTTTATGTTGTCATATAATTGTTCTGACTTGCCTCAAAGTACAATAAAAATGATCCTCGTCTAATTTTGAGGTCTGCTGGCATATAAAAGTAATATTTTGTTGATTCTGTTGTTTTTTTATTGAACTTTGAATTGGTTAAAGAAAAACGCTCTCCTTTTGAAAGTTGAACATGCCATGTTATGCAGACTGTTGCGATGGGAGCGACGAGTATGATGGCAAAGTAAATTGCTCAAATACATGTTGGGAAGCGGGGAAAGTTGCTAGAGATAAGCTGAGGAGCAAGATTGCAACAATCAAAGAGGGCGTTGCCCTACGTAAACAGGAAGTTGAACAAGCAAAGTTGGCTTTTGCAAAGGATGAGGCAGAGCTGACGAGGCTTAAAAACGAGGAGAAAATACTGAAAGGGCTTGTACAACAGCTTAAAGGTGTGAATTGAACTTGTCATCATCCTTTACTCTTCTCTTTTTTATGGCGTATGCATTCGTTTCTTTGTACTTTCTGCGGTATATTCATTTGGGACCAAGGGTTAATAAAATGTTCCTCGGACGACTTATTTATAGATGAAGCCCGCATTCATAAAATTCCATTCGATGTTCTGTTCTGATGCCTGCATCAATCAGAGTTCAAATCTAATTTGCTATCCACAAGAAATATGATTGCATCCTAAATAACACTAATGCATATGAGGCTTCTACTTTTTCATCTGTTTTCACTTATCTCTGCTGTTCAACGAAATTCAAATACGTGATTTGGGAGTAATTGCGTGAACTTACTAAAATATATAAAATTCGGGTTCGTTATGTTCATTACGCATGCAGAGCGTAAAGAACAAATAGAGAAGGCAGAGGAGCAAGAACGCTTGCAGAAAGAAAAAGAAGAGAAGGAAAAGAAAGAAGCTGAGGAGAAAGCCGAGAAGGAGAAAATAAATACCGAGGAGGAAGCTAAACGGGAGGAAAAGGAAGGGGATATAAAAACTGAAATTGAGGACAGAGGCGTAGATAGCGTGGACCATGAGAAAATTGGGCTAGTAGAGGATTCACCTTCCAATCAGGTCAAATGACGTTCATCATAATCGTTTTGCAAATTACATTTGGGATGTTTGGTAGACTGTATTTGATACTTGTCATTTCTTGATTGGGACATCTCCGTGGGAAAAGACTTGATCTTTTGTTGTTGTGATACCTATGTTTCGGGTACTAAAATTTCTTACATCGGACATGTAAATGTTGTAGAGCTGTTTTGGCCTTTTCACTGGAATAGCTCCTTTCACGGTTGAATTTGTTTTATTCTTTTGCATTGGCTGAATATGTAATCAAGCGTCATTTAAGCATATCAAAGCTTGAAAGATGAGTGAGGATACTATTGATATACCCAGACAAGTTTGCAAGGTTTACACAGATGAATGAAGATTGCCTTTTTCAATGGAGAAGGGCAAAAGTATTGACTTTCTTCAAATGATATTCCTTGTGATTGTGCGGTGCGCTCGCAAATTGTCCCACTAAGAAATTGCAATTACGACTTTCTTGCTACTTTCATCTCGAAGTGCATTGCTTTGTCAACATACTTCGAACTTAGTCTTGCTCTTGTGTTTGCAAGATATCAATGGAATAGCTTGATATTCCGAGAGATATATTTACCACCACCGTGAGTGCATTGTCCAGTCTAGACCGGAGTTACCTTATATTCTAGTGATGCATGTAGATTTGATTCTAGATCATTACTAGTACCATGCATGTACCACTTATGAACGAGCTGTGTGCATTGCATTTTTTAAAAAATTTTCGGTGGCTTGTTTTGCTAGCTGTGATTGTCTTCTCTTACATTAAGTTTTGCTATTTTTGACATCCATTCATTCTTTAGAATGTGGAGGAGGACTTTGAAACTTCGGAAGACGTTGAAAATGACGATAATGCAGTAAGCCAGGGACGACAGGCTAATGGTGTGGGCCAGGTAAATGAATACTTCCAGCGAGAGAATATCCAATGAATGTAGCGTTTCTTCACTTTGGTTCTTTGTCTGTTTTCTACAGCATGTAGTGGAAGGCAAAGATGAATCTGTTTCCCAAGTAAGCCAAAAAGAGTCTGAAATTGGAGCTGAAGATGAGTTGCACGCTGAACAAGTGACCGCAAGTGTATGTTTCTTTAGTCTTTGGTTGCACTGACTGGAAGTTTAGAGGAACATCCTTCTGTAATTAAATTCTACTGGATGTGGCTATGAATGCATGTATTGTGAATATGTTTGCATTTTCATCATTCTATTGAAAAAAAATGTATGTATTTGAGAATATTTGCTGTGCCTTATGATTTCTCATAACACACAAATGCTCATAATCATGACAGAAACATGTTCCAGAATAAGAACCCCTTCCCTACTCTGCTCACATTTGCTATTTTGATGACTGTTTGAACATGGTGTGTATGAATTGGTGAAGCATGTTAAAGTACAAAGTTCTTATGCCATGTTTGTCATACATGTGTGTGTGTGTGTGTGTGTGTGTGTGTGTGTGTGTGTGTGTGTGTGTGTGTTCTCTCTCTCTCTCTCTCTCTCTCTCTATATATATATATATATATATAAGTGAGCAAAATACTTTTGCTGGCCTTGCTGAAACCAAGCCTGCCTTTGTTGCTGTTAATAAGAAATAGCATGCTTCGGATTTTTCTGTAATATATCCCAAGTTTTATGTTGTCAATTGTTCAATCATTGTAGAGTGATTGGAGGTTCTGGCAATCGTCCTTTTGCAGTATTGTGCTGCATAGACAATTAGACGTACTTTGGTATGAAGAAATAATATATCTTTGTGACCTCGCTCAAGTTTTAATGTGGATTCCGTGGATGTATAATTATATGTGTATGCTGGAAAGTAAGGTTTTGTTTATCGAAACTTTTTCTATATTATGTGCTATCTTTTTAGCAAGTACTTTTCTGTATGCAAAGTCTTCGTGGGCTGCTGAACCAGGAGTGTACTTAATATTCTCAAGCTCTGTATTGAAAGGAATAAAGTTCTCAGTGTTCTTGTTCTGCTTGGTGCTGTTTTTTGCATTTTTTGTTTCCCATGTATTTAATGGGAAACATCATTTTCTCCACATGGCTGCAGAATAATGATTTATCTGAGCATACCGAAACACTTTCAAAGGAAGAGTTGGGCCCGGCTTGTTGCTTCTCGTTGGACAGGAGAGAAGATGGAGAAGGAAGGTAAAGACGATTTTTCGGAAGATAGGGAAGGAGAAAACCCTGAAGAAATGTCAAAAGATGGACATGATGAAGAAGATGACGGATATGCTTCTGAAGCTGATGATGATGACCAAAGATATGAGGAGGATGTAGAAGATGATGTAGATGAGGATGTGCCTGTGGAAGATCATTATGATACTAGTTCGTCTCATGAGTATCGGTCAGATGATGAATTAGACTTGTCAGGTTTGCCTCTGGCAAGCTAAGGGTGACTCTTATTTTGTTCTCCAAGTTATACCGGTTAATAAATCCTTGAAAATTTCAGATACAACCATTCAGACTAGTCCTTCTTGGTTGGAGAAGATACAGCAAACAGTTCGAAACGTTCTCCAGGCGGTCAATCTTTTCCAGACTCCAGTGGACAAATCTGGTAATTTTGAAGCTTAATGTCCCATAGCAGACTTAAAAATTGATAAGCGCTATTAAATTGCCATCCTTACTATTTTATAGAGGCTGCTCGTGTACGCAAGGAGTATGATGAATCCAGTGCGAAGTTGTCTAAAATCGAATCGAGAATATCAAAGTTATCAGATAAGCTGCAATATGATTTTGGTGAGTATGATGCAGTTGTTTTTTCCTCAGCAGGAGAAACTCCCCATTGACTGGTCTCATAAATGAACTTGATGATATTGTTGCAGGGCAAGATAAGGAGTTCTATTCATTCTATGGACGTTGTTTTGAGAGCAAACAAAATAAGTAAGGATTAATTTCCTTTTCTTTTAGCCATTTTCCTTGACATTGTTTCCCCTTGAATTTGTTGTGATTCAGTACAAATATATTGCTCATGTCATTGGCCTTTCGTTTCAGGTATGTTTACAAAGTGTGCCCCTATAAGCAAGCTTCACAGGAGGAGGGCCACTCCACGATTCGGCTGGGGTATGAATTTAATGGTCACAAAATTGTGAAGCATGGATTACACTTTGTAGTTGCGATCCCTGGTGACATCTTTCTTTTGTTAACAATCAAGGGATGCATTTTTTAAAGCTTCTGAAATCTAAAAATTTCTGGCCATGTTGATTATATTACTCTGTTTATGTGACTTCCATTTTAGAAAATTGACGTCCATTCCACCAAACTTTCTTATATCAGTTACGTTGCACTTTGGACCCTTGTTTGCATGTAGGCACTGGGACAAATTTGGTGATGCGTATCGGGTCATGATTTTCTCAAATGGCGACGGATGCTGGAATGGTCCTGATAGAAGTTTAAAGGTTCTGATTTGCACTCCTCCAAAGAGTCCATGATTCTATGGCTACAGTTTGTTCTCTGCGGTCTATCTGATCTCCTATTGAATTAGCACGTGGAGCATTTGCCTCATTGTACTTTTGCAAATGCTTTCGGTACATTAGGACAATGAATCTGAAATCATTGACATCATGGCTTGAACAGCTCCATTAGATGCCCATAGATTATGTGGTAAAGTTGAAATTGCAATCTGAGCAGCTGGTGGTCGTTACCAAATAAGTTGTTTCTCAGACAACCTAGATTAATTCTGTGAAAATTAAGTGTAAGTTATCCCTGTTTTAGGAGGGACTAGTGGGGCCAAGTGCATTTCATACAGAAAAAAAGTTTCTTTGCATTTGGATTCTGATATATGGAGCCTTTTGCTTGCAGGTGCGACTGAGATGTGGGTTGAAAAATGAGGTTACTGATGTAGATGAACCAAGTCGCTGCGAGTAAGAATCTCTCTCTCTCTCTCTCTCTCTCTCTCTCTCTCTCCAAGGTTACTGATGTAGACGAACCAAGTCGCTGCGAGTAAGAATATCTCTCTCTCTGACGCTTTAATATGCATGCAGATATGTAGCATTACTATCTACTCCTGCTCTCTGTTTAGAAGATAAACTAAAGGTATGCGTCTGGTCGCACCTCATAATTTCTCCTGTTATGGCTTCTGTCAGTTTTATGGCAATAATCTTTTATTGTGAATTATGACAGGAGCTACAACGCAAGTTGGAACTGATGGAGAACGAAAAACCGCGGCCTCATGATGAACTTTAACTGGGGGAACTGGATTGATCTCTATGATCATCAGCTCACCAACTTGACTGGTCGATGATGTTATTTTGAAGAGGCTTAGTTGTTCTACTGTTAAGCATAAAGAGCCAAAACCGCAGCCCCTATAGTTGGACAGGAGGTTCCATCAAATTCAAAATGTCTGCATTTTTCTCACTGTGGCCCAACTTTTTTGCACTCAGGTCTCTAACCACAGGTAGAACCTGCTTGATGCCATGCATTGTAGAATGACACTGTCAACATTAGTATCCGCTATTTATGATTGCAAGGAATAGTTCTTCGCTACTCAATGGAATTTGTGCTCTCATATACGTATTCGCCATTTAAGAAGAGGTAAGACACTTTAGGACGCCATGACCATGCCACCACCAGGTTGCTCAATTATTACTGCCCAGGTTATCTCTTGTCGGTTGTCATGACCATGCCACCAGGTTGTTCAATTATTACCGCCCAGGTTATCTCTTGTTGGTCGAAACAACCCAGGTTCATGGCATTGCTGATGCGAATGTGGGTTTATGTGTTGCGCTCTGATGTAGTTCTGATTTCGATTTTAAACCGTTATGCTTTGCAAAGGTTTCCTCTTTCTGTTGGTTAAAAAAAAATTCTCAAGGTTCTTGAATGGGAACCAGACCTTCGAACGGACGGACGACCGTACAGATCCATTTTCGCGTGAAATGGCTCTCTGCTGCATCCTTTGCTTGCATATTGCAGCTACACCGGAGAACCATTTCTCGGGTCTTGGAAATGGACGACAATATGTGGACGATTAATTGGGATGTGGAGCTCGCGAGCCATTCTTGTGCTTTGAGCCTTGAAGTGCTGTGCTTTGCTTGATTTCCTCCAATCCTGCTTCCCATAGTTTTGTTGGATCCCTCTAGCTTAGCCCAATGAGAAAAAAAGAAGTAAAGCATTCCAAGCCCATAGATAAGCAAAACGGTCCTTTGTTCGAGAGGGGTAATTTCTTATCGTTAAGCATGTACTGAGGATATTCCTTTTACGCAAATTGGAACAGCAGAGTCAAGCTCATTGGTTGATAAAACGTGGCCCTTGCTGGACGGCCACCATAGAAAGACAACCTGGAAAACGATTCCATGCGTGCGATGCACTCGTTCCAACCACTCCAAGCAAAAGATGTCCCCAAAGAGAGAACGAAGAAGAAACCCCTAAAAATACCACTCAGGAAGCTTCTTTAGCAAACATGGCGTCCATGGAATTATTCGAGCACATCCGCAGGGTTAGAAAACCATGCGAGCCGAGTGCTTAAAATTTTGTTCTAACTACGAACCCCTTTTACACGTCGTCCTCTTTACGTATCTTCATTGAAAAGTGCGTCTCGTACGATCAAAACAGCAAAGTTTTCTCATTAGTACCTTAACAAATATCTCGAGAACAGCACTCGTCATCATAATTTAAACAAAAAAAAGTATGATATATTGAAAAACCGAGCATTGCCCACAACAACACTCAGATTTTTTCGAAACAACCGAAAAAATAGGCGAAAGCGGCCCTCGAAACGACCTGCCGGGGTGCGCCGTAGGAAGCATCTTAATTCGATGCGGCATGCACATGTTCCCGCCCTCCCCCGCCCCCGCATGCCGTCTCCTTTGCCTTGTTTCGCGGTTCGTTTTAGTCGTTACCTATTTATACGACCCCCTCGTTCATTACCTTAAACGACAGATCGACCCAAAAAAAAAACACAAGAACAACCCTACATCTGCCTCCCCCCTCGCTCGCTCGCTCTGCACTTCAAACTTCCAGCCTTTCCCATCTATCCTCGTTCTTGTTCCCGCGATCTTCTCTCCACCTCCCCCTCTCTGTGCACCGTTCGATCCGCCGGGGGTGCCGACCGGAGTTTGGGGATGGACGGCGCGTCGTCGGCGGCGGCGGCGGCGATGGGGGTCGAGAGGAGGCCGAAGACGAAGATCGTGTGCACCCTCGGGCCGGCGTCCAGGTCCGTGCCCATGATCGAGAAGCTACTGAGGGCGGGCATGAACGTCGCTCGCTTCAACTTCTCCCACGGGTCCCACGCCTACCACCAGGAGACGCTCGACAACCTCCGCCAGGGCATGGAGAACACCGGCATCCTCTGCGCCGTCATGCTCGACACCAAGGTGCGCTCCTCGCCGTAGATATATCACGACGTGAATCAATAAAGATCACGAGAAAAAGGAAAAGAAAAAAAGGGGAGAGAGAGAGAGAGAGAGAGAGAGAGAGAGAGAGAGAGAGAGAGAGAAGAATCTCCGGCGACTGGCTTGGGCATATCGCCGAAGCTGACTTTGTCATCGGATCGATCGAAAGTCTCTTTCGTCAAAATGACACGGAATGATGTCGGCCAATGGCTGCCAATACGGCGTGACATTGTCATTTCCGATTTTGATCATTGGTTCGAATGATCTGCCGTGCGCGTTGATCTTCGAGTGTTGTCTTGTTTGGGGAATTTCGGCTTTCGGATATGCTACGGTGCTTTTTGTTTGGATGTGGGTTTATTATTTGTTTCCTTATCTGGTCCCGATTTCTGGGTGGATGCTACGATTTTTGTCTTTTGGCCTGGCCTTCTATCTGTCGAGTATCTCTGCTGACTTGGGTTACCTGTAACCTCAGATTTGGACGGGTTTTGTCTTTGTCCGGAGTGGCCCCCCGCGCCAGTATGTGTGTGTGTGTGTTTGTTTTTGGCTCAGGTATCTGTATGTTTGTTTTGTTTCCATTGCGTGCTAGTGTGGAAAAATTGGCATGCCACTTGAAGGGAAAGAAAAAGGGGGAAAAATCAGAGAAAACGACGTGCTTAACATGAAATTCTTGGGCTATGCGTGGAAAATTAGAGCGAGGATGGTGTATATGCCACTATTGGATGGTGTTTAGAAACTAAGTCTTGATGCCTCCGTGGGTTTGGGAGAAATATGGAAAGTAGTATGGTGGGTCGGCTGTTTTATGTCGTAAGAGTTGGGGCTCGCAAATGATGTTCGAAAGGAAGAGATCTTTTGATGAACAATGTCTGAGAGCAAATTCCTGCATCAGCTAGTCACAAAGTTGTAGATCTGTACAGTCATATTGACAAGGCGGGTGTCGGATACATTGCGGGCGGCCTGCTTGTGCTTCTGCATATTTCTTTTGCTGTTGGTGCGCTGATTTTTGTAGTTCTTCAAGTCGAGCCTTGTAGTCAGTGGATTTTCCAAATGAGCTTAGTTGAATTAATTCACTTGACTAATTTAGGGAGGAAATGATCCTCCGTGTGATTTGGTTGGTTATTGATTCTATTAAGGGATTTTATCTGTTTTTGTGGGGGATCAACGGGAATAGTCGCATCGAGCATTAATAGTGTCTAACGGCACAGCTTTGATTAGTTTGATATTGTCTTCTAGAATACATTGATTCAAAGACATTTAAGTCAACAATCAAAATTGAAATTCTGCCTGAAATCAAATTTTTCTCAAAGCAATTCCTATGGAACCACTAGGCTTTTGTCTAAATTAGTAAAAAGAATTAAAAATTTTCTTGAAATGCCGTTCTACAGTTAAAAGCATCTTTCTGTAGTAGGATATCGCCAAGTGCAGAACCTGAGCCAAGAATGGAATGATAACCGGATGCCCTTTCAGCATTATTCTAGTGCAATTAGCATATCCATGAGGGGCCTTGTTTTAAATCTAGTTCGTTTATTCATCATACGGGCATTCTTGAGATGAATCTCTCATAAAATAATGCAGAAAGTTAATAGGATTCCTGATCCTTAAAATTTACATGCAACAGGGTCCCGAAATTCGAACTGGTTTTTTGAAGGATGGTAAACCCGTCCAGCTAAAACAGGGCCAGGAGATTACCATATCTACAGACTACAGCATAAAGGGCGATGAGACCATGATATGCATGAGCTACAAGAAGTTGGCTGAGGATGTGAAGCCAGGAAGTGTGATACTTTGTGCTGATGGAACAATCACCTTCGCAGTATTATCTTGTGACAAGGAAGCTGGATTGGTTCACTGTCGCTGTGAGAATACTGCAGTTCTTGGTGAGAGGAAGAATGTCAATCTTCCTGGTGTCATAGTGGACCTTCCAACCTTGACAGATAAAGACAAGGAAGATATATTAGAATGGGGAGTACCCAACAAAATCGACATGATTGCTCTTTCATTTGTCCGAAAAGGTTCAGATCTTCTGGAGGTTCGCAAGCTGCTTGGGGAGCATGCCAAGAACATCCTTCTTATGTCAAAGGTATGTTGATATGTCCAGAGACATTTATGCTTAAGCGTATTTCACTTGGGTTCCCTTGCTGCTTACTATGAGTTGGAGGAATGGTTCAAAGTGCCTAAAAATCTATATTTTTTTTTAAATCAGATGTCAATGAATGTTAGGATCGATTGTTCAGATAACATTTGATTGCAGTTTGGTTATTTCTCATTAGTAGTGTATTATCGAACAAGTTGCAAGATGTTCGCTTTTTAAGGTAATTCTTTCCTGTTCTTCCTGGATTATTTTGATGAAATAATTTTCCAGTTTTTACTCTTCTCAGGTTGAAAATCAAGAAGGGGTGGCAAATTTTGACGAAATACTTGCCAACACGGATGCATTTATGGTGGCACGAGGTGACCTCGGAATGGAAATTCCTATTGAAAAGATCTTTCTTGCACAGAAGGCGATGATCTACAAGTGCAACATCCAAGGAAAACCGGTGGTTACTGCAACACAAATGTTGGAGTCAATGATCAAGTCCCCTCGTCCAACAAGGGCCGAAGCTACCGATGTTGCTAATGCTGTTCTCGACGGTACTGACTGCGTGATGCTAAGTGGTGAAACTGCTGCTGGAGCTTATCCAGAGCTCACAGTTCGAACCATGGCCAGAATATGCGTGGAAGCAGAAAGCACACTTGATTATGGAGATGTCTTTAAGAGGATAATGAAACACTCACCTGTGCCCATGAGCCCATTAGAGAGTCTTGCTTCTTCTGCTGTTAGAACTGCAAACTCTACAAAGGCAGCTCTGATACTGGTCCTGACAAGAGGCGGAAGTACTGCCAAGATGGTGGCCAAGTACAGGCCAGGCATGCCAATCCTGTCCGTGGTTGTCCCGGAGATTAAGACGGACAACTTTGAGTGGGCATGCAGTGATGAAGGTCCAGCCAGGCATAGTCTTATTTTCCGTGGATTAGTTCCGCTTTTATGTGCAGCATCTGCTCGGGCTTCCAATGAAGAGACGACAGAAGAAGCTCTAGAGTTTGCACTCGAGTATGGCAAATCCAATGGACTCTGCAAAAATGGAGACTCTGTTGTGGCTCTGCATCGTATTGGAACTGCCTCAGTAATTAAAATCTTGACTGTGAAGTAATTGTCCGGTCATCTATCTTTATAGTTACCTTCTTTTTGTAGGAGATTGGTTTTGCAATCTCGGAGCAATTTTTGAATGAAAGAATGTATTAATGACGGCAGATGATACTGCTAATGTTATATCTCCAGCTGCGGAGAATATTCGAGCACTCTTTAATTTTTCAATATGGAGGCATTTTCAGCGGTCTTTTTGCATGTCGAGCTCACTGTATCTTGCCCGATAATTGTAAGTGGCTGACACGCATATGATCCATGGGTGGTGTTTTGCCGTTTTGCTAGTTTTTTTTTTAGCATAGTGATGCAATTTTTTTACGAAGGCATAACTGGAGACTAGTGAATCACTTATGGTAGTTTTACTGCGTTAGATTGGAAAGGAATTTTTCCCTGAAGGCTGTAATGAGTATCGCGGATGTCTTTCTTACAAAGTGTGTTGGAGGGAAATTGCGGCGAGGATCGCTTTGCTGTGAGATAATCCTACTCATTCATGATCGGTAATATCAGAAGCAACGAGACTATTACATCATCGACTCGAGCACTGATCTGTCTACCTTCAAAGCGAGATCTCTTCATCATGCGACCTCATTGGAGCACTTGAGCTTTTGTACAGGGGGGGACTCTGAGAATATCAGTTGGTGTTCAAAGGCGATTGCACTGGAATCATTTCGCCTGCTGCTGGTTAGGAATTATCAAGAATGACTAGGTAACTAGAAAAGCTCTTGAAAGATGAAAAAGGGACTCATCTCAGGGGTAAAATACTTGCTTGACCATTGGTCATTTCAATCAATTTTAATTGGATTGGTATTAGAAAAATTTCTGGATTTTTATTCAGACGTTCACCCAGTTAAACTTCCATGAAAAAACAGACAAAATTTAACACGGCATGACAGGCGGCACATAGATAAATGCCATATTTTGTGAAAGATCGATAGTGATCGCAAGGGTATAATTCTCTCAAACATGCAATGATCCCTTTGAAGATTTCTAAAGCATGATGACATGTCTTGAAGATCTATGTTAACATTGGATGACTAAATATTGCAACTCCCCGCGAAAAGTCTATAATTTGGTGCAAAATTCCTCCGTGTCGAATTCCATCTAATACATGAACCTGAACCTGCCGTTTCGTCATCTCTCTAGAGGGTCATATTCTTTTGTGCCTCGAACTTTCTTAGTCTACTCAAAGTAGTTGCCCAGATCCTAAATTAAACACTATTGAATGAATTGGACAAATCGCCATCAAATGACTTAAAAACTCCTTTGAAAAGTAAAAGAAGAAAGTCCCGAGCTCGAAGCAACTTGCAACTTCACCTCAGATAGATTCGTCAATAAGATGAAGTCCACATGGGCTACCCAGCGTGAGATTGAAGTAGAGCAGGAGACCAGCAATTGGAGCAACCAGTCTCAATCAAACCCTGCTTTCTTACTGCAAAATGTTGTCATAATGAGTCAGGCTTGATCTGATGTGTTGGCGGTATCACCCTTGAAATAATATTGTATCGACCCCAGATTTACAAAAGCGGGCCTGCTTTAGAATCGTCAACTACAAGACATTAACATCTTAGTCCGCTGGCAATTTCGTGGAAAAAGTGCCAGGAATCTTGAGCAATTAATAATGAGTCATGTCTCCTTCACAGTTTCACGTGGCTTCCCACCTAAATTTTAGCCCCCACAAACGTTCACCCACCCATTCACTCACAGTATCAATGAAGATGTCCAAAAAGCCAGAAAATCTAAAAGTAACAGCAGTTGTAGCAGTACAAAGTTGCAGGTCAAAGGGAAAAGAAAAAGGGTGTGATGCCAAGGCAATTTAACAAGGCTAAAAGACGTACAAACCCGCAAAGGTAGAAGAGGGAAAAGAAGTAACCGCAATCTGCTCATTACGAATCGGAGTTCGTAAAGCGAGAAACTATATACACTAGCAAGTAGCGACTGCAAGAACTTCAGGCAATATACAGCATAGAGTAACAACAAAAGTCGAAAACTCGAAAAAGTATGCTCAGGTCTCATCTGTTTGTTAAGAACTTTGTGCTTAATTTTGATTCGTTTGTGAAGAGCTCTCATGGCCGTTTGCCTGGGATTCTGATGAGGACGATGGAGAATTCCCTCCACCAGATTGAGATCCCGACAACGAAAACAAGCCACTGAAAGGCCACGGAATGGAAAACCTCCTGTTATTTCCGTTTCTTTCATCGCCATTTCCATCTTCACCACTTTCATGACCATTTTCACTCTCTCCCTGCCTCTGCCTTCTGTTGTTGCCATTTCTAGACCCATCAGAATCGAGCTTGGACTCATCAGCAGGCAACTGAAATCGACAAAGGGGACAAGAGCTATGAAGTTCTAACCAAGGCAATATGCACGCACTATGGAACTTATGCTTACAAGGCATTTCCCTTGCTTCTGCTCCAATCTCAAAGTCATCCAAACAAACAGAGCATTGTAAGTTCTCCTTGATTGTTACAGTGGGCATTGATTCCACTGCCTCTTTCTGCGCCGGTGGAGTCCCATACCTGTTGGGATCATTTTCTGCCAGATGCTGCAATAACAGATCTAAACCAGGGCCTATGAAATAATCACCAAGTGAACCAACGGTGTTCTCATTCCGTGTTGAATCGTAGGATGAACCCTGAACTATGATAGTTTGATTAAAAGGATTGACAAAGATTATCCGCTCTTGTTCTCTATCCCTATCTCTATCTCTGTCCCTCTCTCCATCTTCTCTGTCTACGTCTCTATTTCCGTTTGCATCGTCAGATTCCGCAGCGATTCCAGCTCTAATGCCTTGCAACAATTGCAGAATGGTAGCCGAGCTTCTCCTCCTCCTTCGGATTATGGATTCAATTTCTCGGTCCAATTCGGTTTCCCCTTCATGGCGCAATTCGCCATCTTCATTATCATCATCCTCGTCATCAAACTCCAAATGTCTCGATATCCGGCGGCGATGGGGATGGCCCATCATGCCGAGCAAGATTGGGGCCCAAAGAGAGAGTGCTCGATCTGATCCCAAGTCGGAATCATGTCCCTGACTATCCCCCGTGCCAGCCTCTACTTCCTCAACGAAGCCGCCTTCGCAAATCGGGCATTTGATCTCAACCTCCATGATGGGGTTTACTGTCTGAGAGCACATATGGCACCAATATCTCGTTGCCATCGGTTCTTCCATTTTCTTTTTCACAACCTTTCCTCCTTCAGAATCTTTCTTTCTGCGACGTTTTAAAACGAGGGAAATGAACACAGACCGCCTGGAAATTGAATAAAATGGAAGATAACAAAGAACACACCTCATCTCAAACGAAGGGCTATGGTCACAATCACAGTACTAAATAGATCTAGCACGCTCAGGTGCCAAATCGAAATCCCTTACTTTCCCATAAGTTGGTTTCTCACCCAATTCTAACCACCCAGAAGAAAGAAACTTAACATTCAGTCAAAACAATCACAGATCAAATTCACCAGGAGCATGTGATGTGATGATCATCTAAGAAATAAAAAAAACAAGGAACCCATTTGTACATTCTACCTTCAGAAGAGAGAGCAACAAACAAAGATGGTGGATCTTTACAAAAACATTACAAAATCATGGAGCTCTTGGCTTACCAGCGGAGAGATGAAACAAGAGCTCCAAGAAACACTTCAAACCCGACTTCCAGAAATTCCCACCAACTCATAAACCGCGAGACTTCTTCGTTGTATAAGTAATAATCCTAGGCCATCCTGCTAGCTTTGAGGGAAAAATGGATAGGTGAATTCCCCCTGCAATAAAATCAGAAGAATCTGGAAGCCGCATAAAACACAGAACCAGAAACCAACCACAGAAAAGTATTAATGGCATGAAAAATCAGGAGGAGGAGAAAGAGCAGATTTGACACGCAACCTTAAATATTCAAAAAAACTACCCGCTGTTATTATTACCATTATTTTAAGGAAAATGCAACATCATAAGACAAAGAAAAACAGAGCATTACCGGGCATGCAGAGAAAAACAAAAGAATCTATTTCAAGCCAAGAACGAAAGAGAAGAAAATGAACAGCACCCAAAATTTCTGCCGGAGAATCTGTGGGATTTACGGTTGCAACCAAAAGTTCCAATGGCGAAGGTGCAACGAAAGTGAAAATGCTTCAGAAAATGCCAATGGCCTCAAGATTCTCTCACCTCACAATAGAGAACCCATCTCTCTCTCTCTCTCTCTCTCTCTCTCCTCTCTCTGTCTCTCTCCTGCCTGCTTTTCTACACATCCTTTGCTACTTTTTCTGCCTTCTTTTACCTCTCCCCAGTGAACATCGCAATCGTATACATTCATCATCGTGGTAAAGGCCGAGTCTTTCTTATGTGATTGTTAATCTCTCTTGTTGGGTCGGAGCCAATCACCATCCTTTCCTCCCCAAAAGAACTAACCCCACCGCTCAGTGCTTGTTTCTTCGAAAGAACTGTGACCACTGGCCTATTGATTAACATGGGCGACTAGTGCTAAATCTTAAAAGATTGACTTAAGTACCGACAAATCTCGCACTTGAGTAACGACAAAATTCGTATTAAACTAAACACGCAATAAAAGTTAAATTTATAATATGATATTCAAATATAGTTTACTTATAATAGCTTTATATTATTAGGTAAGGAATATTCATATTTATGCTAAAGCCATCGAATCAAGAAATTTATTATTATAGACTAATAGACATGCAGCCTTGCTAATAAAGAAATTAGAGGTGAGATAGCTAATATCATAGGTGCGGAATTTGATTCTGTGCTTTGTAAGAACCTGGGTAAAAGGGATGAATTAGAGACACGACTGGAAAAAAAAAATCATTATTGATGGTGTGAATTAGCACTGTTTCACAAAACACCCTTTCATCAGATTTTAAGGTCGTTTAAACAGTTTACGCGACAAAGCGACGACTTCTGCCGATGTGGCACTTTTGAAGGCCCAGAATGCGACACGTCAGCACCAAGTGACGGCCAGAATTGATGGACTTTTCTAGAGGATTTTTTTTGCGGTGGATAAGCGTTAACCGTTGGGGACAGCATCCCGTTTCAGAGCGTTTGAAACGCTCCCACGTCGAGTGTCGTTTTTGGCCGACAAAGTCGACAAATTGTGTGGCTGTCCTTTTAGAAAAATGGAGAGAAACCGAAAAAGTTCGTCCAACGTAAAGAAAAAAAACTACAACCGCAACGAAGAGAATACCGTGGCCGCACTCGTTGAACACTCGATGTAAGCATGGTTCCAAGTTCGAAGAACTGGACTAATGAAAACTTGTTTGGCTTTAGATTTCAGGGTATATAGGATAGGTTTTAATTTCCAAAAATTTAGATAGCCTATTTCTATGGATGAGTTTCAAGTTCTAGGTAGGTAAAACTTAAAATAAATTTTTATATTTTTCTTGATTTATATCTTCGCATGATCCTACGGTATTTCATGGCGTTCGATAATGAGTGTATAATATAAAATTACTAGTCCAAGCTTTCATTTTATGACTAAGGCTTTTATTTTGTTAATTTTTTTTATATTTTTCGTGCGTCTAAATATAAGTTGGGGTCGATAAATTATAACAGTAAGTGGTGGTTATTAAAGATGATGATTCACTACAATTGCTCAATTAATAATACAGAGTTTAACTCGGGTAGACCTTGAAACTTGTGATATGGTAAATTCTAGGTTCCTTGTTAGACACTAGTCAAGGTAGGTTCTAGGTCCAAGTTCCAAATGGAACCTATACGAAACCTCCTGGAGCATGGAACCACTCAATCCTATTTAACGCTATAGTAGTGAAAAATTTCGTCCCTTTTGTTTGTATTAAAGTAGAAGGGAAAGATTATATTTTTTTTGTTAAAATTTGATATATTATTTAAATTTTAAAAAATTATTAAAAATTTATATGGGAATCTATGTAATAACGCTTGTGTTGTTAAAAGTTTCGAGTGTTTCAATTTTATAAAAAAGAAGAAGTTAAAGTGTCTGTGTGTCGCAAGATTTTGATTAAGCAAAAACTAAAAGTGGAGAGGTTCCTTATATAAGAAGCCGGAGTAAATTTAATCGTAGTGATTTTACGCAATAATTGATATCCTTTACGTGATGTCAATGACATTTTCTTTTGTTAAATGATTTCTAGATATTTGCTATGAGTGTATGACACTCAGAAATATATGCTCTGTATGCTGTGTACATTAGACAACAAAAGGAGACACTTCTCCGAAGCAATTTATTGATCATTTCCCACTAAAACTCTATCGGGTGGCCTAGAATATAAGAAAAGTTAAATCGAGAAATGTTAACTACGAGCAACAAATAAATTCGAAGCATGTCATCATGCAAAGAAATCTAGAAATCTATATAGGATGTTAAGATGCACATGTGAATTGTGTTAAGGAAAAAAAAAATCTCACATTGAAGAAATGGTGTGGTGTTGAGAAATTAATATATCTCAATTGGCTAATAACTTACTTATTTCACATCTGTATTATTTGGCAATGGTTTCGCTAAAATGTATAGAAGTAAATCATGGGCATTTTCGGCAATTGCCTTTGGAATTTCGACAAGAATGACAGATAAGAGCAAGGCAGGCAGGTGCCAAACTCAGCACAAAATGATGCTCTCTTTTGTTGTTGGCTTCAATAAGAGTGAATCATTTCCGTCCAACAAGGAATGTTTGGACATCTTTTTCAAGCCTCCTGATCGTAGACAATTATGGAGGGGATTCGTGATTTCTGGCATAATCATCATATGTTAAGACACAATTCCCACCATGCCGAAAGGTAAAGTGAGCCCACGCAAATTTTGACAGCAACGCGAGGAAAGTTGATTTTGCATCCTTAGCTGCTCTCCAATAAAGGATGTGCAGCTCTTGACGATGATGTACAAATATACAATAATCACTTCGGGAGTAGTTTTGCCTGCACAGTGGTCCATAAGCCTGGTCATTCAACTTCGCGAGACACAAGACTCTATCCATATACATGATCGACTCGATCCATCATGGACCTGTCGACGTAAGTATTGGCCCATTCCTTGCCAACCAAGATAACCCAGCTAATGGAGAATTTGGTGGGCCGTGATGTGATCTATTCACTTGCTGTAAGGCTCGTAGAAGCTTTGTTTTCTGCTCATCCTGATGGAGAAATATCTACTTGAAGATTCAACGAGGTTTGGTGGAAGATGCGATTTTGGACTCAGGTTATTCAAACAACCAAACTTAGAATTATGTGCTGGTACTAGGCTTTTGAGAATCCTGCAACTTCCACCAGCATTAACTTCTTAGATAACATCAAGACAATCAATCGAGCTTGTTCAAGAGCGAATTCGTGTCCATCAAGCAACCATGGCCGAAACAACCATTCATAATTGAGCTTCGTACATCCACATCCAAGGAAACTATGTCAGACTCGTGAAGAGGGAGAAGAAAGCTTCTCATCGTCCAAATTTTAACCCACAACCTCGAAAACTGTAGTCGCATTTCAAAGTCGGGACACATTACTGAACAACGACTCAATAACTGGGTAGCATCTTTTGCTGGCCCGCATGAAAGAAATTATTAAACTGGAGAAACTAATTTACCATGAAATTTTCGAGGTACATCTCAAGCCTGTATATTCTTCCTCACAGTTCTAGAAAAATAGAAAGAATTATATGAACATGAAGCTACAACCAATCTGTTTCAGGGACATCAAAGGTCATATTGAAGATGAGAAGTTACTGGACATCTAACAGCGAAGGCATCTCAACTTCCAAGAAGTGCAGCCAATGAGAACAAAAAGTATAGTGTGCAATCTATCCGAGCGTAACGAGTAAGCTTCTGAGGCTTTCTGTTTCTGTACTTGATTTCGGCTCAACATAAACTCTGGAGCTGCTCTTGCTCCAAAAGCAAAATCGTTGTGACCCCCAAAATTTCAGGATAGAAATCCATGTTGAATCATCTTAAGTTGGAATTCTATCCTCCATTAGGGAAAGAATTTGGCTACAATTGGTGCTTACATGAACGCCACACTTTTGCACAGAGTGACTGCACTGAATGAGCCCAGAGAATCTCAAGATATTTGGGGATTGAGAGTTGATAAATGAACTCTCAGCATGTTATGTCTTGGTTAATGAGCCATCGTTCTGGGGCTTGTTGGTTAAACTTTCAACCTGTAAAACAATCTTCATTCACAAAATACTCGAACAATATGTACATTTCAAAGAACCGAAACTCAAAATAAAACAATCAGGGCTGAGTAACAATAATTTCCATCCTTCAAATGGGTAAACAGCTATAAGAGATTACAACAAGAGGAATACCATGTTCACAAAGATTACACACACGCAGGCATGCACATGCGCACCCACACATACAGTTAAAACATGGCCTCAGGCTGCCAATGCAGGTGGTTGACATATGGCAAAAAACCAGTTATTAAGACAATTCCACAAAAAATCCACAACATTTTAAATCTATAAAATGAAGTAAGAGCATCACATTGAGCATACTGATTACTCCCCAACCATAACTATGAAAAATCCATAAAGAGAGAGTTCAGTGACCACAGATATGCAAGAAATGATTTACAGAGGGCATCTTACACTTTCTGCTCCATTAGCAACAGTGCCAATCACCAAATCTAATAAATATCCCCAATATCGTTGGTAGAAAAAGCCCCTTGACAATAAAAAAAAAAGTGCACAAACTTGATGATCAAGCACAACATGTCATCAAGAATCGCAGATTAAGAGCTTTCCGGTAGACAGAAGATACAACGTTGAGATTTCTAAGCATAAAAAATTTTCCAAGCAGACAAAATATTTCTCTTGGAAAGAGAGAAGTCAGCAATAATTTCAACTTCATGCACAAACAGGCATTTTCGATCCAGATGAAATGCAACAGACATCTCACATAAAAGCATCCAAGCAGAAAGAGAGAGAGTGCACATGTGATAGATAAACAAACAACAAAGTTTGTCAAAAAACACTTCACCCCATTTGAGAATCCATTGTCTCGCCTATCTTCAAAAAGAGATGAAAAATAAGTAGGATCATAAATGGAGCCTCCTATGACATCGTCAGAATCTGAGGATCGTCCAACTGCTGCGGGAGTCACAGGACTTAGAAAGCTATTTCTCAAATCAAAATCTGGTTCTTGAGAAGCTATGGTTTCTGAAGATGAAACTCCTAGCCTGTAAATTTGGATCCATATGAATGAGGATGATAGCCTCACAGAAAACCCAACAATTTGCATTGCCAGGGTAAGCCTCACTGAAAGGATTACAAACACGCCATAACTTTCAGATGAGATGTTCCTGCAAAAAAAGGGGGAAAAAGTTCATGTCTGGGAGCCAATTGAATAAAAAGAAAATTTCACAAAGACATAAAGATTATCCAGTTCCACTAGATACAGAGTTGTGCATAAACACACTGTCCTGGCAATTGCTACTCAAACAATGTCAAATATGAAGGTGTCTAACATTGACAGAAAAGGGAAAAAATAATCCAGTCCATAATCTTCAGCAACCTATCAGCATAAGCTATAAAACTGACTTCATCTGACTTTCCCTGCGTGTCACCAATCAGAGTCTTTAACTTCCACTTTTGCTAAAAGAAAGGGAAAGCAGAATAGGGAGTGAGAGGAGCTTAAGATGAATGATATCTTTAGGCATTTTGAGCATCGAAAAGGACACTAAAACATGTTAGTCAAAACAGATGCAAATGCAAAGGATGTGTACAGCATTGCCCTAAAGCAATGTGGATGAGAAGCACGACAAGTAACTTCCACTTGAGTAAATAATGGACAATCTTGAACATATATTGTTAAACTTCCTCCTGCTTCAGTAAAGATGTATGTCGGTCTTTTCAGAAGTTAGCCCATCTCAGATGGCACTAACAAGAAGGTTCCAGTCATGTCAAGAACACTTCGAGACCCTAGTCAGGAAGCATAAGTAAGTTTCTTGGGCAGGAGTCTACTACAAGTAAGATCTACCATTGTCATATGGAATAATTTCGTAAACCAAAAGTTCACAGAAAAATCATTCCGAGTGCAGGGAAATACAAGAGCCTTGGAAAATTGTCTGTTGCAACAGCTACAAATTAAGCGTGTAACAGTTTACAGACTGTTACCAAGAGATACATATTAAGCAACAGCTACCAAGCACAAATTGGTCTGTAACAGTTTACAGAGAAAACTCCTACCTCTGTAACATACTATGTTGCCATATAACCAAGTTGAACCATCTCAGAGATTATTACTAAACAAATCAGCAATATCTCAAAAAGACATGAAAATTAATCTGCTCGTTTGCTGATGGAGTTCATTATACCCTTAAAGCGAAAATTCAACTGAGAAGTAGAACGAGTGCACCAAAATTCCATTCAGACAAGGAATTCGACCATTTTGACCACTGCAACCATTTATTATCCTAAACGGATGAATTTCATGCGAACAAACCAATATAAGTCATCGTCCGCGCTCACCATATATCGTGAGTGAAGAGGATGAACCAGAAGACATCAAGGAGGATGGCGCAGAAGAGAAGCACGGCGTAGGTCCGACCCAGACTCTGGCTGCTGCTCTCGATCGCCACAAGCGCGAAGAGCGCGATCCCCAAATTTATGAGCAGCACCCCATTATACAATGCTCCCAGAGATCCGATCAGCGCGCAAGCAATCTACGAAAGAAACACGCAAAGCAAAATTTTTTTTTAAAAAAAATCAACAAACAAGAACACTTACAAGCGACGGCGAGCACCATCAGAAAAAAAAAGGTAGCGATTGAAGATCACACAAACCCTAGGAAGGACCAAGGGGGTTCACCTGGATGTAGATGAGAATGACGGCCAAGCTCTGAAGCCTGTCGTAATCACGAAGCCACTGCTGCACTGGAGCTCCCGAGGAGCAGCAACGCATCGTATGCTCCGCCGACGAAATTCGCCCTCGGACTTCAACGCGGCCGCGACCGGTTCCTCACGCGGGCGCGCATGCAATCCCGGCTCCTCCTCCTCCTCCCTCCCGTGGCGAGGGATCGGAGGTTCCGGGCGGCGGAGGGGCTGGGGGAGGGAGCGGCGAGGGAACGGACCGATCGGAGGACGGCGCGCGCTGCGACGGCGCGACTGGGACGCACGGGCGAGAGGCTCAGCATGGACGAGGAAGTGAAGGGGACAGCGATTCGGAGCAATGCAGACAGAGCAATATAAGGAGCGTCGACATGTCAGTGTGTTCAACTGACCTGCGAATCTCCCGGGGGAGGTCTCGAACGAGGAAGACGATTGGTCAGGTTTTTCTCTTCCTTTTTTAGCGTTGCGGTTCGGAACGACCAACGTTTTGTATTTATTCTGCGTATTTTTTTCGATTTTTCTCATTATTAGCACCTTTAATCTTCTCTTTTTTTTTTTTGATATGCAGTACCTTTAATCTTGATGATAAGGGAAAAAATCATTAAAAAAAATTCCAAACTATACTTATCGCGACACTTTTTTTTATGATATCAATAACACCGTATTATTCCAACACATTTAACCTAAACTTTTTTTTATGACATGAAAAATCTCACATCTATACCTATATGAAACATTTATCCTTCGTCAAGGTTTCAAAAAGAAAAATTCGTTAAATGATTTTTTAGCTAAAATAATATCGTTAGCCATGTAGGCGTTATGTTAGCATTTTTTTGTTTTAGGAAGAGTTTTAACGGTTTGCATTAAACAAAATTTTGATGGAAAGCAAATGTGTCACGAAGGTACAAGTTTAGGATTTTTTGTGTCATAGAAAATTATTTTTAGGATAAATGTGTCATGGTGGATGTAGTTTAGGGTTTTTCATGATTTTTTTCCCTAAAATAATATCTACTGTATGGGACCGGGCACACTGTAATTAGTGTCTATTTTGACTGAAAAATGAGAACACAAATAAAGAATGGATCCTTCTGATGATAAATCGAATTACTTTACGAGAATTCTTCTCCGGCAATGGAAATATATATTATTGCGGTATGTCACGAATGCCATAGAAAAGTCTGATTGAACTTGTTGCAAAAGAGAATAGATTTATAGACTATTTGATAATTACCTCGAATGAATTTATTGGCCACTTCGCAATTAATTCAATTATGGTAAAATAAGGGTGGATTAAGCATAACTTTATGATTGGCGTGGAATTTTTCTTTTTCTTTCTTGCCGTTGATTGTTTTTCTTTAGACCAAACTGTACGGCTCCTCCTCGCACCCGTTTTCCAATTTTACATATAATCCCCCCTACGGTATGAGACGGCGACGGTGAGGTTCTCGTCGACCGCCCGGAGCGCGTAAGGCAAGCGAACACAAATTACGCCATCATCGCCGTAATTAGAGTAAATGCTAAATTAAAGTTACACACTTCCTCAATCCTGCGGTGGTGCGCGCTTCGGAACAGGCCCAACGACACATCCGCAACCTTTAAAAAAGACATTTAGTGAACTTTAATGAATGACCCAAGTAAAATAAGATTTTTTTTCTTTTTTTATTTATAAAGGATAATAATAATTATCTATTATTTTTTTGCTTTTCGGAAAAGGGAAATAATGGGCGTGAGCTGGACGTGTAGCAGAAAAAGAAAAGCGGGAGGAGTCCCACGTGACGTTCATGAAGAGGCCAGCCCCGTTGGGTTGACCATTAGGTACATCATCACGGTCCCCCGGTGGCGGCCGGCCCTTCTCGCCCTCGCCCAATGAGGGATGACCACGTGGACCCGACTGTCTGCTCGACACGAAACGGGTGAAGGTCTTAAACTACGTAAACATCGGACCGTCCAATCGAGCATAACGTTCTTGTATTTTTCTGAAAATTTTCAAAGGCCCACTTGTCAGCTTCGAGGGGGCGCAGGTTGTCCCGAGCAGTTCTGAACACAAAGGCCCCTCGGTTTTGAATTTTGCAAGCCCAGCTCAAAAAGCCCATGCCCGCATCGTGTGAATGTTTCGAACCGCTTTCGCATTTCAGACTTTTTTTCTTTTGATGAAATTGGGGCGCCGACGTAGAGACCAAGCTACCTGAAGGCCCGAGGAAAAACCTGCTGCTCCCATAGACCGGTTAAGTCCGGGCATTTAGTTGGGGAAGTCCTCCCGACCCAAAGTAGTTTGCGTGCAGTTAGTGAGATTTAAACGAGTGGTCCTTGTCTTTTGAGTTGGAAATCGTCGAATTATAAAAAAATCTCAACTTCATAGACTTAGTTCTCCACATGTCGGTGTTGCATGATGAAAAATTGATATGCACGCAATCATTCCTATTGGCTCGGAGGAGCTAGGAGGACGATGTGCAAGGTCCTAAACTTACTCTATTTGATAAGGAAATCATATATTGAAGAGGCAGAACTTCTATTATCATCGTGCCACTTCTATGAACTTCACAGGCATTTTGATTGAATTGTTGGTTTATCTACCACATCATCCACCCAAACAATGTTTTCTGTGCCTAGATTGGCCTTGTTTGGATTGATCTATAAGCCAGTAGGTAGTTTTTGGGATTTTGGTTTTGGTGATCATATGAACATTCAGGTGCCTATTTCGATCATCTCTCTATTTGTCTTGTGCATCATTTGGGGTGTGGCAATTCCCTGCTTGTTTATGTGGTTTGTGGCGACAAGAGAGCTCAAACTTGTGACCTTGAATTGGAAGGTCCAAGTGCCTTACCAGTCAGTGGTAACTCAGCATTACCGACTTCCATCTTCTCGACTCCTTATAGACTGTATCCTCGGTATTGGCTTGCGCTAAATATCGCATTGTAATAAAATAAGCGATTTGGATTACCAGGACGACCAATTCTAGTTTCATCAATGATTTACAATGGCAAGATCCCTTGCTTGGAAAAACCATGAAGTCATTTTGTACTCGAACAGAAGCAAGAAGATGCTACATTCTTGGGATTCTAGGAGTGAACACGTTAAAAAAATGTAGAATGTTCTTGCTCCAATTGTTATTGTATTTAAAAAAGCAGACAGTCTCATGTGATATATTGCAGCTTATGTTAATACTGATATTGATTTCCCCTTTTCAATTTCTGCTGCATTTACAGTCATCTGCCATCACAGACGCCTTGTGACTGGGAGTAAATATATTGTCAAAGGAAAAAAACGAGAGGGATAAGCCAAAGGCCAAATCTTCTCTGCAAATATCAAGGCCACTTGCCACATGGCTCTCAGAGGCAATTTAATTCTCTGCTACAAGACAAACTTACTATCTTTTCACGTGTTCGAGCGTGCATGCCTGCGCAACTGCACTCGCACGATACACAGGTGTATAGTACTCAGCGAGCGCGCGCGCGCGCGCTTGATCATCCATTGAAACAATGTTTGTTATCTTCGCTTATCAGACATCCTAAAAGACCGATCAACTTTCAAAGCTGCATAAACAAGTCAGAATCATACTTGGTCTTTTGGATTCGCTATTGGCTCGCCGACTATACAGTGTTTGCGGTGATGGACTTAGGATAGGCTGGTTGTCTTCTCGGCAAGTTGCTGGTCCCTCCTGATCGTAAGGTGTGCCATGTAATTTTAATCTGCAATTCTGTATACTTTGATTAGTATACGGATTTCATGTAAATTGTAGCTGTTTATTTCTCCTGCTGATCTAGTTAAGATTTGTCCCCCCTCCCGTCACTAGTCACAAGCAGAAATGTCGCCACCTACAAGTATGAAAACAATATTAGCTCCGAACAAAAATCCTCCCAATAGAAACCCTTACTAGGCGCTTCTTGTATGTTTTTTCATTCCCTTTAAAAGTATCGGTCTCCTGGAGTCTTTGCTCTCCCTATAACCTCATTTCAATCTCAACATGTATATTATATACATTGTATTCTAGATGCTCTCTTTCTCTCACTGATATGATACACGTCCATCTGCTTATCTCGAAACAATGCGTTCAAGACAGTGAGAGCAAGGACCCTTTTTCTATTCCTAATGTCAGTGGAAACAAGATTCGTTCCTGCTCCGTTATCTGTATTTGCCTCTCTCTCTGCTTTGCAAGAGTAGTTTTGAATAATCCCCCTATTTTTGTACACCGTTCATGTCACTTATAACTTGCCCTTTGGGAGGCCTGTGGAGATACTGAAGAGTATGCACGTGAACTACATTATTTCTGCACTTCCAGAAGACCACCCACAACCAGTACAACCATATCGCCATCGTAATGTCCTTGCCTTTTTGACTGTCCCCAGTAAATGCTAGACAGTGACCCCGAATTGACCCGAAACCTTATTATTTGTTCCTTGTTAGTATAATATTTATGTTAACTTATAGGTCACGGAAATGAGAAGACATTATAGCTTAGTTTGGTTTTATTTAAGCTAAAATGGATGGTTGAGCATGCGGTCAAGCCAATGGACTTTCCTTTCTGAGATATGTAGCCGGATCTCTCTCTGCATGCATGTGGGTTTCCTTTTCAATTAATGACTCAGTATCATCAGCAAGCATCTTTATAGGTTTTATCAGGCATATCTTACAGTGTAAGGGGTGTGGCGAACTTCAAGAGAGCACTACAGAGAGAGAGAGAGAGAGAGAGAGAGAGAGAGAGAGAGAGAGAGAGAACCTTATCGCCTAACGTACCGACTGTATATATTAATGGATCTTTCTAGCAGCTGTCTTCTTCGATCCTCGATTCTAGATAATGCCTCCATTTTTTTTTTTTTTGAGCTGATTTATTTAGTGAGGCTAACCGATGTCCTTTCAATGCTCCCCCCTTGCTTCTTCTAGCACAAGCTCCGGCTCTCCTCTTCTTCTTTTTTATGCTATGATATGTTGTTGATTTCGGCTTTTATGTTTCGCAGCTTTAGGGTTTTTCTTGGGTGGCTCCATGTTTCCCTCTTATTTGTATCACATAAATATTAGATGATTAGTCTCTCTTTTATAAAAACAATTACTTTCGAGTAAAAGATATATCATATTTTGAAAATTTCCTTTTTTCACACATACATCAATTTCAAACTTACTCTTCTATGTTTACAGTTGTGAATCCTCTGAAGTCCGAGTACCTCCGTGATTCAGCCCTTATCCTTCAAGTCTTCATACAAAGACTCTTGTGTCCTCCTTTTCTTTTCCAATTTTGACCCTCTGTCCATAGCAAGAGAGAAAACCCTAGGTAGCATCATCCTTAATCAAACAAGAAAGAAAAGAAAGAAAGAAAAAAGAGGGGAAAAGGGGTTGTTTTCCCTTATATCTTTAGGCCTGTACTTGGAACCTTGATGAGCTTGTGGTTGCGGCTACGACTGAGAGCTTCTGCTCTCATGGAGAGGAAAATGATGAGTCCTCACTCTCTCTCTCTTTCTCTCTCTCTCTCTCTCTCTCATGTATGGCATTGCGTGTAGGTGTCGAAAGAATGTTGTGCAGCCAAGGATGACTTGCCGACTCTCTTTCTTCTCATTTACTTGGATTGGATCTCTCTCCGTGTATGTTAAATTAATGGAATTATGAAGTTGGCAAGTGGTCCTTGGCTACATACTTCTTTCTGCTCCACATGCCAGGCCATTGGTGATACTTACGGTCACAGATGAATCGCCGGCTTCGAGTTCCGATCCATATTTGCCCAAGATTGCTCGAGAGGTACGTTATCGTTGGATTCATTTCATGGTTCATTCATGTTGATTCTGAAAATAGGACGTTCCATTATGCCACTGCTCGTTTTCTTGGCTCTCCTTTGCCCCTTGATGCACATGTTTGATCGCAAGCTATTTTAGTTTCAAAGAAGATTTACCCTTATCAGTATTTATGTACCTCTATTTGAAAATTCATTGAAACTGCTTTCAAGATCAGTGTGATACGACCCAAAATCAGAATGAGGAAGAAAAAGATATCTTGATGTAAGTCGATTATTCCTTGCATCATTGGTGTTGCTGCATCTTGAGGCCGAGAAGATGTCTTGATCGCATCTCTCTCAAGCCATTGTCTAAGGGCTTCATACTCCTTGAGAAAGTAAGATACCAAGCATGAATCCACTCTGATACTACTTGTTGGATAAAGGGATACCTTTTGTCTGAACTACAATGATACAAAAGCCACAAAAGTCGTCAATCTTGGTTGAGAATGAATGTGCTTTTTGAGTTATCGAGAGGTATGTGGAGATCAATAGTTATGAATTGTTACCATTCTCTACGGCATTGCAATACATAGTTGGTGAAGAAGAAAGAATGAGATCATCTTCTCCCAATTCCCTCTCCGTCAATGTGTGTCTTATACATTAATTGTAGTGCTCACTTCTGATTAAGTATGCTTGTGGATCGCTTGCTGCAATCTCATCTGTGGCTAACTATAAATTTTCGTCCAAACTCTGTTTATTTACCCGTGACTCAAAAGGCTTGAGACATTGTATTTATATTCTGAAGAAATATTTCATTCTTTTGTCAATCACCAGGTCAGGTCCTTTTTGTCTCTAGTTCTTGGTCAAGAACAGGTATTATTGCTAATTAGGGAACCTGGACTTAGTAGAGAATTGGGTTTACGAACATTTTGATCGTCGATGAGGAGAAAATGCAGCATCCAATCATCTTCTTTCTCATCTATTGGCGTCGAATTGGTTTGGACACTGTGGAACTTTGTTGGAGTACTTGCTGTGTTATAAATAGTTTTGCTGATTTTGGGCCAAGAAGGAATTAGCCTATAACACGTTTCTAACTCAGTACGCTATAGCTGATATAACTCAAGAAGGTCCCCTTTTTGCTGGGATCTCTCGACAGCAAAGTAATTTTCAGGAGATCAAATCGTCCGCAATGAAAAGGAGTTAATTGTCTTCAGAAATGTGTTGCGAGTATAGGGAAAAGGTGAGACTGGACTGCATCAGACGCGGACTGCATTGCTAGTTCAGATTTCATACTTCAAGAACTACTGTTGAGAATGATGTTTGCCCTACAATCACACGATTTATGCAATAGTGTGTTGTATCTCTCTGCCTGTGAAGTCTCTCCAGTTCATTTCTTGTGGGTCTGAGGTGCATAATCACATTGTCTTCTCGCATTTTTCTTCTGCTTAGTCTCGGCTTATCACGGGAGCAATGATCGAGTAGGGTCCAAAACTCTTATGCGGCAACAGGTTTTAAGCCATCGATCTATTTATTTATGCTTTATACCGCATCTCTAGAAAGATATGTTTTGTTAAGGTTACCATTCGGGATTGACCCGTTTAATCCATAAAAACGACTTTGATTAGTCTTATTATGATAAGTGTGACTTCATTTCGGAGGGAATCACCAAAGATTGCATTTGCTATAAGCTTGGATTAAAGGAAAGAGAATTACTAGTGATAGTATTGCCTCCAAAACTTTTTTTGGGATAATGACACAAATGGTCTTTGGACTAATATGCAATGTGATCCATGAATTTTTAATTTGTTCATGGTGGTCCCTGAATTTTAACCTAATATTTAATGCGGTCTATGAACTTTTAATTTGTTCAATATGGTTTTTGGACTTTGGTATATGTTCAGTGTAGTTTCCGAACTATATGAAAATATTCAAAGTAGTCATTCCATTCATTAAAAATCAGGGACAATAATTGAATATGTACTAAAAGTCTATGAACCATATTGTACAAATTAAAAATTCAGGGACCACACTGCATGTTCGATCAAAGTTTAGGGACCATTTGTGTCATTTTCACAAACCTTTTCTTCTTTCCCGAGTCATGCATCATTGTGTGAATAGACTATACAAATGATGAACAAAATCGATGAGAGCAAATGATATATATGAAAGCTGATTTATGTCTCCATCCATTCTAAACTTTTCTTATTTGGCGCCAGGTTTCGGGCCATGATTCGTGAATTCGTTGTATGCTGTTCTTGCTTTATCAAGTGAACCCCAAAAACGAAATATCTGCATAAGCTCCGATTCAAGCCCAAATTCATTATCTTCATGGGCCTTGTCCATTTGCCCACTTGGCCCAATCTATCCCCCCCCCCCTAACTTTCCTTTATTTTATTTTATTTTATTTTAATTTTCTCCTTTTTGTTGTGGGATTTCAAATGTGTAATTTTCTAAGAAATACAAATAAATGTCCTTTGTATTTCCACAGTCCAGAACAATGCCTACAGAAGAGATGACATGGACATCTAAAATGTACTCTTTGTTGGATTCGGGACGGGGCGCGCGAGTTAGTATATGGTGAAATGCGATGGATCTAAACTACTTGACTAGGACCATCAATCATTGAGCATACCCCCACTAATTCTCGATGCTACAACGGATGGAGCACTAAGTTTGAATGCCTTTTGTGATTGGATTTGCAGATGGCAAAAACGTTTTTCGTTGGTATTTTAAGTGATATGAAACAATCATTTTTAAAGAAATATTTTTCAAATCATTTTTTACTTTTGCGAAACAATCAATTTCATGACTAAGTGTTGTCGAGTGTCAAATAAATTAATTTTGTCATCATTTGAAGAATTAAAAAAAATAGATTTACATGTGTCATCATTGTATTCAAATGTAAAGTTGTTAAGAAGATGCCGGGGAAGCAAAGGAAGCACAAAGGAGTCATCAATTAGCTAATGTAGCTCTAATCATTAAGGTTTGTTAGGCAGATTTGTAGGTAGCATCGTAGAAGAAACATAAAAATGACCTACGTTGTCATGAGATCAAACTTGATATCATAACATATGACTCCATTGCCAACCAGAAGAGAAGCACCGTCCTCATTATACTTGAAGCCGGCTATATATAAATCGAGGATGGACACATCGAAGCATCGTCGCCTATACAATCGGCACGACCTGTGGCCTCGCCAAATTATACCATATAACTAGATTTGACTGATCTAGCATTCGGGTAAATGTCGCATGGTTGTACTAATTGCAAGCCATTTCGATTTATCGGCTACCTGCTTATGGAACGACTTGGGCACGAAATGCCTACATTCAAGAGGGTGCAAACGCCAAAAGAGAGTGTTGATACGTGGCATTGCCCTATCGGCCTGTACCATCCATCCAATCATCCAATGGAATGTGCTTAATTATGGTGGTTCCTGAGGTACATGCCAATACATTATGAAAGCAAAACTCGGATTACGATGCTAAGTATGCTGACCCTTCTTGGTGTTCTTCATTACTTTATGAGTGTCATCATCATTTGGTTACGTGAAGCCGACTCATTAAAGGGAACTCGATTGAGCCGAACTAGGTAATCTTATAGTCTACGAAATTACCGTCCATCATTTGTCGTAATTCAGTAAATCTTACTTCATTTTTTGAAAGGTAGCGCAAATAAATAGATATTGCAAAGAGATCGCACAAGGAAAAAAATTGGAAGAAACATATTAAAAAAAAATTTCATACTAATGAACTGTCTCTTTGAGTAGAGCTTTGTGAAGCGCTTTTAAAAACATCACTTGATACCATCTTTTATTCTGATGCGGGGGATGGCAATTCCCAACACAATACTCAAATACGATGCGAATTTATTGAGTGGCACCTGAACTGAACTAGATACTTTATTATCAACTTTTAAACTTTTTAATTAACTTAAAATCCGGACAAGATAACGTGACACTTTATTATGGTTATTAATATAATGTGGATAATTTTTTTGGGAAAATTTTCATCAACTTTTAAACTTTTTAATTATGCCAATTGAATTCATTTTCATGTTTTGCCAATTGAATCCATCCGGCCAATTTTAATAGGAAATTGATAACGTGGACGTTGGCCGTTTTATGTGATATGGTCGGCGTTAATGTGGATAATTTTTTAAAAATTTTAAATATTTTTCGAATTCTTTTATTAACTTTTCTTTTTTCTTTTCTGGGGTTATTTTTCTTTTTCTTTGGGAAAACACCATCAAAAATCCCAAATTATGTCACTTATGACAAATTTACCCTATATTTTTTTTTGTGATACAAAAACTCTCTTCCCCCAAACTATGCTAGCTAGTTGATACATTTACCCCTCATAATATTTTGACCTCAAGGGGCATTTTCTTGATTGTCTTTTTATTTTTCTAGTTTTTTTTTTTTTTTGTTTTTCTCTCTTCCCTTTTCTGCCGGCCATGGTGGAGGGAAGCCATATAGGTGGGGATTTTGGGCCTAGGAAATCGGGGGCGGCCCTCGCCGGCGTTGGGGTTGGGCGAGGGTCGCCATCGCTGGATCTAACAAGGGCAACCCTCGTCGGAATTGGGCAAGAGTCGCCCTTGCCGGCTTCCCTCGCCATAACCAGCAGAGGGAAGAGAGAAAGAAAAAAAATAGAAAAAGAAAAAATACGAAAATGCTCTTGTGCCAAAGTATTGTGGGGTAAATGTATCACAATTGACATAGTTTGAAATTTTTTGTGTCACAAAAAAAAGTTCAGATTAAATTTATCACAAATGACATAGTTTGAAATTTTTTGTATCACAAAAAAAAGTTCATGCTAAATTTGTCACAAGTGGCATAGTTTGGGGGTTTTTTGTGGTATTTTCCCTTTTTCTTTTTCCTTATGTTAGAGATACTTAGGATAATTATGATGACTTCTATATCTCTCAAGATTGTACGAATATCTCGCTTTGATTATGTGTATCTTGATTGATATGTTATCTTATTTAGTCATTTCATAAAGCCTATAAATAAGTTTATTTAATCTTCGTTAAAATATATCGAAATATACAAAATTACTCTCTTCCACATATCTCTAATTTCTCAACTTGGTATCAGAGCTAGTTGATCATGAAGTGCGCCGGTGCATACCCAAGTGCCCATCTATAGCTAATTTTGCTTCTTCTTGTTTTTCAAAAAGTCCTAATATCCTCCCATCAACGTTGATTTCAAATTTATTTATCTTGATTGATAGCCTATGTATATTTGTCGCATAGTTTGTAGAGCCCTCTCGTATGACAAAGTGCTTAGTCGAGTTGATGGTCGTGTTTTAATGCCAACCGCAATGGCCGCAACACCTAGTCAAGCCTTTCATGGAGGTGGCTTTTCTTTCGATGCCAGCCACATAGGCCGCATCGCTCAATAGCTATTTTTCCAAGCCAGCCGTATAGGTCGCTTGATGCTATGATGTTAGTCATATAAGCCGCGTAGCTCGGTTGCTGTTTTGCAAGCCCACCATATTGGCCACTTGCTGTTTCCCCTTCAATTCTCGTTTCGTGTGTCATTTCGAGAAGCCACCCCACCACTAGACTCACTACTCTCAAACCTTCTAGATCTAGAAGTTTCACCAACAGCTGCCTAATGTCGCATCATCCCCCACATCTTAGCCGTTGGATACTATTTGACATCTTCAATACACCTTGAGCTTCAGTTTGAGGGGATGTTAGATATATTTAGGATAATTATGATGATTTTCGTATCTTTCAAGATTGTGCGAATATCTCTCTTTGAATATGCGTATCTTGATTGATATGTTATCTTATTTAGTCATTTCATAAATCCTAAAAATAGGCTGATGTAATCTTCATTATGAGATATTGACATATATAAAATTGCTCTTTTCCACATATCTCTCTAATTTCTCAACTCCTTCTTTACTTTTTTTTTCTTTTTCTTTCTTTTTTTTATTGTTCAGGTAAGCAAGGAGCCGCCGGCCACTGGGCGAGGGCCCTCCCAGCTCAAAGTGAGGGCCGCGACCCTTGCCAGTGATGCCATATGTGGCAGTCGCGAGTAGTTTGCAAGCTTCAAGGGGGCAACACGAGTATGAGAGTTGACAATGATGGCAATGCTACAGGGCTTGGGAAAAAGACTGCAATAACTCAAGATGGAGGAGAGAGAAAGAATGGTGGATTAGGGTTTGACAAAGAAACCGAATTTATCTCCAATTTGTTAATTTGGTGGAGAAACGACATCGTTTAGCTATCATGTTGCGCACTTCAATTTTGCCATGAACCAAGTCGAACACTTTATTATAAAAATAATGCCATGTCCGATTTTGTGGCAATGGAAATCACCGAAGGGACTCAAGTGATAATTTTTCTAACAAAATAGCATTCAAGTGATCCGTCGAAAAGTTTTGACATTAAAATGTATGTGGGACGAAAGTTGTAATATTTCTAGTGTCATTAACACTTTAAATGTGCATTGCACATTTTTCCAAATCTCTTTGCTTACTTTAAATCCGGTCATCGGCCCCACAATTGTGGCCCAATGCGCTAACATTAAGGAGTTCTAGAGAAAAAAGTTTCCTTCTTGCCCTTGAGTCCTCTGGACTCTTTTTTTTTTGTCTCACTCCTTTTTTATTATGTACATGTATATGCAGTGCTCATGGGGATTGAACCCCGGACTTGATACTCTGCAGTCCACTAGGCTCACTTGGGCACAGTCACTTTGTGATTAGAATTCGAATATAAAAGAGCCAAACACATATGAATTTCACCTTTGAAAACAATCTTACATATTTACATCAATTATCCTTATATTCATATTCACAAAATTGTCATTTTCCTTTGAAAATTTACATTCCCATACCCTAAATTATCACACATACTTAAAATACCCAAAATCAACTAAAAACAAAACCACCCGTATCCAAGCAAAATACAAAAATGCGTTGGCAAGGAGGGACAAATTTTCTCGTTTCAATATGAGGTTTTCTTAGAGGTATGTGAATGTAATTACAAGAATATAGCTACATAGGTAGTCATTAGGTAAAACTAACGAGGTACATTCTTTATTCTTTCCCTATGTCTTTTAGGATATTGTTAATGAATGCCCTAGGTGCACTTGTTAAATAACCGCTTGAGGAAATTTTACCATTTCCAATGCACTGATTGATCTCGTGTTTGTTGACACCTAAATTTTGGCTTTCTATTAATAATTCATTGCATCAAGAAAATTAGGGACCAACCTCAGCCCCTAGCAAAGATAATTATTAAATAGCATATAGTCATGTGGAGCATATTTCATCCATTTTATTGGACCGGCGATGAATGGTTTTGACCTTAATTGTTTTGTTTGAGCTCACAAGTAAGCAAAATTCTGCCAAGCACGTGGACATGTAGTGGATGAGTTCCTCAAGAGAGGAGGGTTTATTGAGCTTTAATTCAGATGGGTTTAGCCCGTGAAGGTTAGGATTAGCAAAAGGTCTTAAGCTTAATTAGAGGAACTAGGGGTGAGCATATTTCAGGTGGGCGATTCTCACCCTAGAACTGTGAACCGCCCACTAAGGATTGGATTTTGAAAAATTAGAACCGGGAATTGCCCATTAATTCCATGGACTCACCCGGGAACCGGATCGAGTGGGTCCATGGAACCGGTCCACTAGCCAAGGAAAGAGACAGAAAAATGGAGATGGAGACGGAGATGGAGATGGAGAGTTGGAGATGGTGAGGTGAGCATCAACTGAGAAGAACGAGAGAGTGAGAGTGAGTGTGATGCGAAAGCGAAAGAAGGAGTTTCTCGGCTCAATGTGAGGTTGTGAGCATTGAGCAAGTTAGGTTTAGTTTAATGATTTATGAATTTTATTTTTATTTTTTAAAAATAAAAACTAAATAAATATATTATATTTATTATCATATTATCGGTTCGGTCCGGGTGGGCGGGCGATTTCACACCTAGAATCAAGAACCGAACTGATACCCATTGATTCCCAAAAATTGGGACCAGGAATCGAACCGGTTATTTTGATCTTTAAGGCTTAATATCATGTTATGGATCCTCGCAAAAATATGAAGTTGATTAAATAATGTTTCCTTATTTGAATTGATTAGATGTTATCTTTTGATTGAAGGCATATTTTGTTTGATTTATTTCATCATCTAAGAAAATACAAAAAAGATTACATGTTAGGTTTCGATAGGATTTCTGGATAACATTGTTTCATTAAATAGGATTCCATGTTAGATAGACTCTAGAATAAATTACAATAGATTCTAGATATGATTTTCCTTAATAGATAGAATTCTAGATAATATTGCATATTTGAATCATATCGTGTGTTTAAAATAATTTTCTACGATAGGATAGGATTTCGGTCGAGTTAATCCCTAAACTAGATTTGATAACTATTCTTTTTTAGCTAGTTTAATCAAGGTATTTATTAATTTCGAATTTTAATAAAAATACCAAAAATATCACGTGCATGTCATATAGCATGAATGTTAGGAAATTGCGTGTCATATAGATAGAACTTTACTTTAAGATAAAGAAAACCTCAAAAAATATTTGATTGTTTTGGTGTGTCCAATTTCTTCGTCTTTTCGCAATTTGCTTACTTTTTTTTATTGATTGTTATTTTTAATGGTTGTGCACATGCATGATCACTCTCTGCATATTAGTGTCTAAGTTAAGATCAATCCAAGTTGCCTGCATAAATATTTTCAAAATAAATGAAATGGTACTAAAAGGGCGTTATAGCAATTTAGCATAATTAAGTTTTTGAGCTAATCATATCTTTGGTTCGTAAAAGTACATCTAATTGACCCACGAAAACCTGACTAATGGCGGTCCCAAGATAAAATTGATCTGCATGTTAAGAACTCGAACCGTAAGTTGTAAATTGGTGTGAACTTGGGAGATTCAAAGCTAAGTTTAAGCTTAGTAATCCGTTAGCCAACCTCTAGGTGGTCCACGCCTTCGAAAGGGTCGCGACAGTGTAATGCATAATGAATATCTTGAAAATAGAAATATTCCAATTAACAATTACTTCGGAACATTCGAGTTTTTACTTCTGGGTCCGGTAACACTGGTTAACAAGTCCAATTTTTTAAATTTATGGGACAGCATGGCAAGGACTTTTGGGCTTAGCACTAGATCCAACCCGCTTTTGTATGCTCATAGAATATCTCAAATAAGCACGTCCTTCTTACATCATCCTTCTCCTCTCTTTTAGTTTTTGGAGGGTTCAATTTTTTGAGCGGGTCGCAGAGACGATCCGGGGTTCTTCATTCAATGCGTTCATCCTTATCAAGAACTCGCCAATAGACTCAAAGAAAGATTCCCAGAAATATTGCTCCTTCCCTCGAGAAGATCGAGCCCCACTTGCCAATTCATAGTACGAAATCGAAGTCAAAAACCAAAGCACAGGAAATTGGACTTGCTGTGCATAGTCTGCATGCGATCGTCAGCTGTTTGGTCCTCGTTCTTCGGGGTTAGCATCGTGAGATGAAGAGGGACTTTCTTGGCCCATCGATTGGTCTATGTTTAACGTAGTTTGCACACATAACATGACTCCAGCCATGATCGTTACCTTGGACCAAGAAAATATTATAAGATTATCTGCAAGAGTTTCCGAAAAACCAAAAAATAAAAATAAAATAATAAATTTGCGGGGATGACGAAAAGGATTGGAAAACTCCATGGTAGGTGAGCTCCAAGAGCAAGTCTTTAAAGGTGTCTGGGAAGCTTTCATTCTAATGTTGTTTTAAATTTGGGGTTCTCATTTTCTTTTGTTATAAGTGACTGAAGAATATTCTAAAGATGTGAACTTTCATAATTGTCATTCTACACTCTCTTCTTCCTTTTTTTCCTTTTTTTTATAATCCTTAGGCACGAGCGCTATGACTTGATTATCTTGAAAACCATGGAACAACTCGTAGCTCCCATGCGTATCGGATGTTTAGCTGAAAGTGCCCCCCTCACCGGAACCAACCGCTACGCCAACCGTGAGTGATTTTTTTCTTTTGTGTAGCAATGATTCTTCTACTCTGCACTAAAATTTCACTCTTCATCTCAATAAACACTGTATGGAAAGAATGCCAAAGTTAGAACGCTCCATTCCGAAAACTGAAACCCATTTATTATTTGTGGGACCCTTCTCTCTCTTTCTCTCTCTCTCATGCAGCTCGAAGTATCTTGTCAAGAAGCCACAAACCAAACAATGGTTGTCTGTATAAAGATATGTATGATGCAATTTGCTGTTCTTATTCTTGTACTACATGCTTTCACATGGGGGTCTCAGAGAAATCAAAAATAATTTGAGGGAGAAAGGTTGGTGGCACTTGGCAGGGCCTTTGTATTTTTCACCTCCCGAGTATGATTGCTTGTAAAAATGGCTCTCTAGCAATGTTGACGGGACACATAAATTCTTCCATCGGAATGTGCAGAATCTCTTGCGTTGCCTTTTCAACTACCTTCTTTCTTTTTTTTTTTTCCCTGCACTCATTCCATGGTTATATTGTATTACCCACCTGGGATTTGTATATACACTCATTCATAGTTTTTAGATTCCACAATGAATAGGTTTTTCTGGATGGGGCTTGTCTGGAGACATCGACCTTTTCAGGGTCTCGAATGCCCGTGTCTGAGAGACCTTCAATGAGCATGAAGGAGGTGTTTGCTTAATCTCCAGCTGAGGTGAAGACACCCTTTTCACTGTAAGTGCTCATTCCGCAATAATTTGTCACTTCTGAAATGGCAGCGAAAATTTAAGAATGCATTCCAGTATTATTGCTGTAAATGATGTATCAAGGAATTTGATGGTCCTCCAGATTTTCTGAGAACTACTACTTTTAGTTTGATTAAGCATTTTTGAGACTTTTTGCATTGCTTTTGAAGTAAACTTTTGCAAGGCTTCCCCTATTGGTATGACATGAGCATTCGAACAGGAGGAAGGAAAGACTAATCTTCTACTGGCAACTGAAGATGACATCAATGGAGAGGAAGAGCTCTACCAAGAATCTTGCCGAGACAATTCATTCCCTACTCGGGTTGAAGTCGCATTTGACTTCTACTTGGATCAAGTCAGTATGTGGCATCATGAGAACCCTGCCATCCCCTCGTTCGTCTGACAGGATCAGACTGAAACTATCTGACACAGAAAAGGAGAATAACACCAATGACACGGACTTGAGCATGGTCATTCTGAAAATCAATGGTACATCTTACAATTAAATGGGAGGAAGAGCCCACTATCAGCTATTTCTTGTACAGAGTCGATTGAATTGAAGCACGTTCCTTGTGCCTGCAGATGAACTTGCTGATCTGAATGATTGCATGAAATGGTTGAATGTTCAAAGAAGGCAGGTTCTCAATGAGTACCTGGACATGAAAGGTCAGTCAAAGAGATGAACAGAAAGAAGTATGTTTTTGTTACATGTGCATAGACAAAAAATTGCCTATTTGCTGTAAACCCAGAATCTCCCTCTATATTGCAACTGCAGGAAACATTCGTGTATTTTGCCGTGTCAGACCAATGACCATGACTGAGAATATTGGGTGTGCCAGGCCAGTCGTGGCCACAGATTCAAGCAATGTTTTCCTAAAAGTTGCATGTGGCAATAACAAAAGCTATAGTTTTGATAAGGTTTTCCACCCGAGTTCATCACAAGGTGCTACAAGTCATATCTACTTTATCTGTGATTATCTCTTCTTTTATATGATCTTGAGGAGAGCATCCAATTCACCATAAATTTTGCAGTGCAGAAAGTAGTGTATAGTCTAATCAAGAGTATGATAGATGAAATTTTACAGGTGAAGTTTTTAGCGAAGTTGAGCCTGTGATCAAATCTGCTTTGGATGGGTACAATGCCTGCATCTTTGCATATGGTCAGACAGGCACAGGGAAAACTTTCACGATGGTGAGTACAATATCCTGAGGTTATTACATGATTAGGGAAAACTATATTCTTGGTAGGCATTAAAGCCATCATGCAATGCATTCAAAAGTCGCACGTACACAAGGCCGAGTTTTGAAGCTTAAGATCATTTTAAGTGACTCTTTAAGAGAGGATATACTTCAAATTAGGTACATAAACTTCTGACAACTGCATTTATGATGTTCATGACTGCCAAAATTGTTCCTACTTGTACTCCTGTATAATTACTGAAGTCATAAATAACATTTACTTAGCAATTGCGACTGAAAATGTGCTGTCATTGTGATTTAGGAGGGTACTCCGGAATTTCCAGGAATAGTTCCTCGTAGTATTGAAGCATTGTTTAAGCATGCTTTGGAGAGCAACTGTACATACCTCTTCGCTTTCAGTATGCTTGAGATTTATTTGGGTAATCTCAAAGATTTGCTTGTCCCTCAGCCTAAAAAACCAACAGATCCGAGGCCACCATGGTGAGTACTTAGCCGTTCATCTTCAGAAACCTGTGACTTCTAAATAGTATTTTGTCCACCAGAAAAACTCTGTGCTTTCCAATTTCCCTTGTTGATCTGCAAATTCTTGCTAACTTAGACAATGCTATTAATGAACAGCCTTTCAGTCCAAATGGATGCCAGCGGTGGAATTGAGGTTGAAAACCTTGTGGCAATACCAGTGAGCGACTATAACCAAGCCCTAAGGTTGTATAAACTGGGTTGCCGATTCAGATCAACTGCTTATACAAATTCTAACTTAACTTCAAGCAGATCACACTGGTAAATAAACTTCCTCTGTCTAGAATTGTACATACTTATATCAGCAATTTCGTGGACTGAACATTAGCCGGCTAGCACAAGTACCCATTATCAGAACTTGGAACATGTGTTCAATCGAGTTCTCACTTATTTTCACAGCTTCAAGGCCTAGGAATGCTTCACTAATACGATATACCCGTCTGGTAGTGAAGCTAGAAAAATATATCTATTTGAAATGCTTTAAGATTGTTTGACATATGTCTGCAGTATGATTCGCATAAAAATTACATGCTCCAATGCACATGAGAGGCGACGTGAATCAAATAAAGTTTGGTTGGTTGATCTTGGAGGTAGTGAGCGTGTTCTGAAAACAAAGGCATGGGGCAAGAGACTTCAAGAGGGAAAAGCAATAAACTTGTCACTTTCTGCTCTTGGAGATGTCATCAATGCCCTCCAGAGGAAAAAGCGTCACATTCCTTTCAGGTAAATGAGAATATACAAGGAGCTAACAAATCTATATTTCACGCACCTGAGTGCAGGCTATCTTGTTCACATGCTATGCTTGCGTGCTATTTCGTGCTCTGTCTCCACAATGGAAACTGTAAAACTAGGATACCGATCATCATTACAACTAGTTTCTAGGAAAAAGTAAGGCTAAGAAATTCATCGCAGGATCCCAGACTTCTGAGGTATTATATAATGCAGCAAGTGCAGCTTTCCAAGTAATCATATCACATATATATAACAATTGAGAAAGTTTTTTTCTCTCCAATCAGTTTTTGGTGGATGCCAACAACAGGAATTATGTTTACGGTGCATTGCCCAAGACAGTAATCATATAGTAATCATATCGTCTATCTCTCCACTGAAGCAGACTATCCAGTGGGCTTTCTTAGAATCAAAGTCCGTCACTCCTGATTTACAACTTTGTACTTTTGACAGGAATAGCAAGCTGACGCAAGTTCTAAAAGATTCATTAGGTAATATATCTCTCTCTCTCTGAATCTACTTAATCTCAGTGAGACATTGATGCTATTACTGAAAATGAACATCCATAGAGCTTATAAGAAAAAGGAAAGAAATACCTGCTTTGAAGTTAAATTACGCAAATTCCGTGTATGAGTGTGCAACTTTGAGCATTGCTAACAGATGTAGTGCAAGGAACACATTCTTTTGAGATGACGGTGAAGATTTTGAGCTATGCACTCATCTTTCTTGAACTGCAGAATGACAACATAGCTTTTCTCTTGCTGTCATGATTTGGATATTGCTGCATCACATACCTACATCTCTTGGCATTTAGGGGAGGATTCCAAGACGCTGATGCTGGTGCATGTGAGCCCAAAAGAGGAAGACCTCTGTGAGACAATATGTTCATTAGGTTTCGGAGCAAGAGTGAGAAGCATCCACCTGGGAACCGAAGACCCAATAGTAAGTGAAGACGATCCTGACTCTTTTCATTCTGGAAGTTTTTAAGTTAAAGGAGGAAAAAAAGATGGTCAATTGCTGGGGCCTTGCTTCCATTGATTTCTGTCATGAAAGATGTAGGATAATACGAAAACAAGGATTTGAAGAGTATCATAGATCTCACTGAAAAAAGTAGCAGCAAAATGTAGACGAAGAAAAAAATACCAGAATACCTGGCAGATGATCAGGATGTGCTGCTAATGGAGATCTTGCATGTAGAAAAAGGGAAAAGTTATGCAGGCATGTATCCAACATCGGAGCTCTAGCAGTCTGAAATTAAACAAAAGGAGAAAGAGGTATCGCCTGATATAGTTACTAGGTATTCCGGCAAATTGACAGCATATAAGCATCCAGTACGAGTTACCTGCTTGGCACCATGAGTAAACAATCGTCAGTTTGACACGTAGAGACAATCATTCAAATATTGCCTTGTAATTTGATTCTAAGATGGATGCAACTGTTTCTCCTGTTCCAATATCCATAGTGCTTCTGTGGCAACTAATATCTCCTGACTTCAGAAACCTCTCTCTTTATCTAACTACCAATGTCAACCGCCCCAAAACAGGAAAGCACACGTAAGGAAGCTGCAATGCAAACCCTGCAGGAAACTATGGTAAAGATTGAAGATGAGCGTCAAAGAGCAAGCAGCGAGATTAAAGAGTTGAAAAGAAAGCTAGAAAATCTAACAGGGACATCACTTTCCTATGCAAATGATCACTCGATTACTGAAGAGCCTGAGTTTGATTTTGGCACCACCAAGCACAAAGCCAAAGATGCGAGAGCAGCTCCTCTATTTAAACTACCACGATTTATGAGGCCCACAATAAGCAGCGAAAGAAAATCTGGAACCGAGCACCAAATTTCTGAGCAAAAGCACCTTGGCCACACAAAAAGGAGAAGAGCTCCATCTCAACGTGCGGGGTCTGTGAATTTCCCCATGAAGAGTCACCCAGATTACAAGTCTGATTGCAGTATTTCCAGAGCCAGTTGCCTGGTCGACTTGGATACCATGTGCAATGCAGATACTGAGACAGTATACAGTCAGGACACGACTGAATACGATGTCAAAATGATAGTACTCTCAGAAGAGAGAAGATTCCCAATGACGACTGATGGAAAGGCACAGTTAGATCACAAAATGGTTCTTCCTAGTCTTGATAGCAAATTCAATTCTGCAGAAATCCTAGAGGTTGTTGATGGGCTAAATTCGCAGAATGCAACAAGTGCTGGCGGTGGTTATAAGAGTAGACGGGTTCCAGCTGCTCCTCTTCCCCCAAAGTTCAGGCCCAATGGACAGAGTAATGCAGGTGTATTGTGTCCAGAAAGATCAGATGCAGAGAATTCTCCATTGAAAGCCCTCGCTGATATTTGTAAAAAAGAGCAAGAAAGTCAGAAAAACTACTCTTCAAGCTCGACATCTGAAGCAGAAATTGATAAACTCCTTACCCACTCAACTGGTTTTGCGGATTCACACTCTGAATCTTGTAGCAGAACTCCATCCTCAACAAATCAATCTATGGTATGTGCACAACATAGCATTGATGCCTTGATGATACTGGACGATGACAGTATCGAGCATCAACGTCCACATGATGCGGTGTGTGTTAGACTAGACCAGAACAGTAATAATGGAAGTGTTGATCAATTGCTCCCCACGGATGGTCTAAAGAGTGAAACGCAGAGTTTTGAGGCTTCCCAACATCGTGAACATAGGGAACACTGTTTTTCTCCGTTAGGATCACGTCAAGATTCCATTGGTCAAGAAAAAGAACTTGGGGTCAGCACATCACGCTGCAACTTGGAACCTGACACATATGATGCGTCATTCGGATGGACTAGAGGAGATACCGAGAGGGCTTGCTTGTTTGGAAAGTCAGCAGCAGGAAGACAACGTGACATGCTCAGAATGAAACATCAACGCGCTCTATTCAAAGACAGTGCCAATCATAATGATGTGGACATGGGCTTAAAATTGGTCGCAGCAGAGGGACATACACAAAATACAGGTATGATAGTTTGCCTAGATATTTGTTTAAATCTCGCGCTCGTAATCCCTTCCCTCTAACTTTTTACAGGCACGTTGCATCTCCTCCAAGAGAAGTTTTGGAATCTATATTTTACTGCTCTCCTGGGACTGGGACTCCAAGGCCTTGGATTTGAGCATGAATTTTTCGACGGTTTGACTCTATAGAAGAAGCATCACATGAAATGCGCAAGTAACAACTACTAAATGATTGATTGTAGAAGGCAGGAGGAACTGAGGTTACTCATCCATGTTTTACGCAGTCTGGAACTTGAAACAGGAGAAGTAGCCATAGCCATTGGTTATTTCCACAGGAGGGAGGAACCTGAGTGTGCATGTGAATGATCCTACGGATATGCTATGCTCTGTCATGGGCGTGAGAAGACTGATCCAATGAACTTCTGTCCCGCTATTCGTCGCCACGCGTGAAGTCATGCAGCACAGGGGATTTCCTTTTTCTTCTCCCCCTTGTCCTGAGTCAGTTTGAACAGCTCTTGTGAGTCTTGCTGATGGTTGGGTCCTGTCCATCAGAAGAAATTAGAGAACCGAAGGTTGTGGATGCATACTGAACACAATTGAGAGTACGATTTTGATCGTGTAAATATGAAAACGCATCGCTATCTTAAAATGCAAGCACAATCGAGATTTCTTTACCTTGTACAGCTGGCTCTATTGCTGCTGGTGAGATCAATTTGACAGACTGCCAGTTTCCGCTGATGCCATGTTTAACCGCAACCAGAGTTCAATCTTCAAGAAGACTATTAATCCAAAAAGTCGAAGGTGATCGGAAAACCCTGAGCTAACGCTGAGCTACAGATTTACCTCTAGTTTTTCTCACTAAGCCCACAATATGTTTTCATCTTCCGAAAAATCTATTTACATCCATTAATATGCCAAAAAATAGTCTCCACAAATTCTGTTGAAATACATCGCCGGATTTTTAGGAAACTTACCTAAATTAGGGACCTGCTCAAACCAGAGAGTTACTCTTAATAATCTCCATCTTGGCTCGCGTTTGAGCCAAGTCATAATGCTCATTATCCATCACAGCTCTCCCAACGGCGAAATGGCCTTAGCCATCATAGATGTTTATCAAGAACAAGCTAAGCTCGGACTTGTTGAGAGGAATGAACTTTCCAAAAATACGTAGGATTCTTCGCCGTAAGAAACTTCTTCGCGATCACATCCTTTCCTGACATGTTATATCTAATGCAGAAATTTTGATCACTAATGAACTTGATTCTTCATTGATATCTCTCACTTCTATCAAACACCATATCAACCGAACGTCTCATCACTAATCAAGTCATTAAACCACACCGTCTCTTTAGCTCCTTTTTTAATCACCATGCCTCTCAACAACATCTTCTAAATCACAGCACAACTATCAGAAGCAAAGGTATAATCGTTCAAGTTCCCTCTGCGACTCGGGTTCACAAACCTAGTTACCGCCACACTACTTGAATTACATCCTCCGAAACATGTCCGACTCTGTCATCCCCTATAAAATCGGGAGAATCCACTTCACGGCATCACAATGTATACTTGGATTAAGTGCATACATTTTCCTAACTACATATGACAAATCGAGCTTAGTACTATCCATGGCATAACTCAAACAACCAACGGTACTAACATTTGAACCATGCGACAAGTGCTCTACCTCCGTCCAAGTACACAGTGATGGATTAGACAATTTATAATATGCAATAAGCAAGGTACTTACAGAATTTCTTAATTGCATGTTGAAATGCCTCAACCGTTTCCTGACGTAACTCTCTTTAGTCATTCACAACATTTCAACAATCTCTCTCTGCATCTCTATACCCAAAGCTATCTCTATTGCACCCAAATTGTCTATTGTAATATATGCATGCAACTATTGCTCAATCTCATCCACCTCTGTTGACCACCTTGAAGCTTCATCAATTGTAACCTCGGAGTAGTTTTTAGCTGCTATGAAATCTAAAGACTTTGCCGACGCTGTCACATCTATTGCACTTTGAACATCTCTAGACTCATCTTAAAGATTCACCTGTTTTTGAATATTGTCCATATTTTTCACCACAATTGATTTCTCACTCCTTTTCTGAAACAGCAGATTAGTCAAAGGCAATCTCTATGCCGAACATAAAACTAAGTGAATCTTCTTTAGTGCACCATAACTTGTAACCTTTCACCCGATGTGCATAACCTCTGAATTTGTGCTTCCTTACTCCCTGCTCCAGCGCTCCATCAAGCATAAGCAGGGTAATCGAACAATCTCTATTCGGTATAATCAACAGACTTATCTTATTACTACATTTCCTCAAGAGTTTTCCAATCAATTGCTGGTGATGGCAATCTATTCACTAACAAACAAGCAGTATTCTCTGCTTTAGCCTAGAAATCTTGGTCTAATTCAGCATTGGAGAGTAAAAGCGTGCTCTCTTCAATATAATTTTGTTCATTAGTTATGTAATTTCGTTTATTTGTGGTGTGCTGGCAATAGTGCGATGTTTCACTATGCCTTCCTTTGTGTAAAACCGACCAAGCTAATCAAAATGGAATTCTAACCCTTTATAAGTTCTTAAGCACATGATCTTCCTTCATATCTGCTTTATAATCTTTGCCTTCCAAGACTTGAACCGACCAAGCACCTCGCTCTTGTGCTTAAGAAGACAAATCCAAACTGTCCTTGAAATGCCGTCAACAAAAGATAACACATACCCTGCACCACCTTTCGACAGAACTTGAGAGAGTTCCCATCAGTCCGAGTGTACTCAGCCTACAATCTCTAAGGTCTGGTGAACTGTCGTACTTAACTTCACTCTCCGCTAACTACACATGTTGCAATGTTTACAAAAGTTCAGCTTCTCAATTCAATGGCCTCTTAATAGACCCTTATGACTAAGAACAATCATCTCTCCTGCTCACGTGTCCAAGTCTCATGTGCCACAACCATATCGTGTCTGACCTTAAATCTTAGAGAATCTAGTAGACAAGTTAATCACTATCTTTCCTTGGAGGAGATATAACTCGTAGGCCCCATTTGGTTCAGCATTGGGAATGCTCATTTGGCCTTAAATGAGCATTCCCAAAATGATGAACCTAATGGTTCAGTATTGAGTTCCAAATGCTCATTTGGTAGCATTTAATATGCTTCCAAAAAAAAAAAATTCTTCTTTAGCAAAGCGTGGTCAGCTAGGGCGGCCAGCGAGTTCGCGTGACCTCAGGCGACGGCTGCATGGGGTCGCGCGACCGTCCAAGCGCCGTTGCCTGGGTCGCACGAGCCGGGCGGCGACGGCTGGGTCGGCGACCCTGGCGTGACGGTTGCACAGGGTTGCTTCGACAAGCCATCGTTGCCAGCTCGTGCGACCCTGGCGGCGGCGCTTGGATGATCGTGACCCCAAAGTGGCGTCTTTGAGGTCCGCGCAGCCTCGGTGCGATGGCTGGGTTGGTGTGTGACGCCTAAAATCACTTGACCCAAGCCATAAATCGCCCGGTTCGGCGCAACCTCGGTGACGGCTACAGAGATCGCATAACCGCCCGCGCCATCGCTGCGGAATCGCCTGACCGCCCGAGCGTCGTCGGCAGAATCGCGCAACCCTCGTCGCCTGGGTCACACAACCCAGGTCTTCATCTCCTTGATCGCGCGACCCCAAGCAATGGCTACTGAGGGTCACCCGACCTCGAGGCCTCCCTCGCAACAGTAATAGCTCTTATCTCGAGGCCCGTGAAGGGTACTTTTAAAAAAAATAATAATAATAAAAAAAGCTCCCAAAGCTCATTTGTAAAAAAAAATAACCAAATACAATTGCATTTCCCCAAGTGGCTTTTAAATAATTTTTTACCAAATGCCATTTGTATTTTTTCATGTGCCTTTCATCTAAAGCTATTTGCATTCCTAAAATGAGCATTTTAAAAGCCGAACCAAATGAGCCTGTAGTCTATCTTCCCCCGCATAAGTAAGCACACCTCGAAAGACCTTTAAAACTCCACATTTAGAGAGAAAATTTACTATGTGAATCCATCACAAACACTCAGTGAGATAAGGTTCTTTCTTAGCTCCGGTATATGCCTTACATATGTCAACGTTCTCACCACTCCATCGTGCATCTTAATTTGAATTCTTCCGATCTCTACCACTTTACAAGTAGCACTGTTTCCCATAAACAACTTATCACCCTTCGTATACTGATATGTAGTAAATCAATATTTATGAGAAGTTACACGATAAAAACATTTAGAGTCAAGCACCTAATCATTACCTAATGAACTTGTGGTGTCAGTTAACACAACATTGGCATCAAGAGAATTATTATCTACTGTGATAACAATAGTACCATCACCCACGAGAAAATATTCAGTAGTTTGCATGCGCCACGTCAACGGCTGACGTGACATGCATATTTTACTCTCATCCACTAACAAATGGACACATGGCTGCTGATGTGTATTAAAAAAATGACGTGGAATTTCTTCTTTTTCTTCGTTCTTCAACAACGTACTCCTTCCCCATCTGGGTCTCCATGGACGGCGGCCGCCGGTATGGACGGCCGCTCATCCACTGGCGACGGCGGCACGACTTCTCGTCACAGATCCAAAGACGCGCAGGAGGGGTGGCCATGGACGGTGGCTCGTCCAGAAATTGCGCGGAGGTCGGCCATGGACGAGCGTTTTGTCTTCCTCTGCTCATCCACGAACGAACTCCAGATCTGGAGCAATAGGTGGCCGAACTTTAAAACTAGGGCCAAATGACTCAAGGCACCATCCATGGCCGCGAGAGAACACCAGATCTGAAGCCATGACTCGAGCAGGTTGGGTGTCCATGGACGGTGGCTCGTCCATAAATCGCGCGGAGGTCGGCCATGGACGAGCGCTCCTTCTTCCTCGGGTCATTCACCAACGAAATCCAAATCTGGAGCAGTAGGCATCTCGAAACACAAAATCGAGAAAACCCCGCGCAGTTCACAGAACTTCATCCTGTCGGTAGGGTCAAATGACTCGAGCCACCGCCCATGGCCGCGAGGTTTTTGAAAGAACGCCAGATTTGGCCGCGGAGGTCGTCGCTCAGATCTGTTAACGAGAGGCCGTCCATGGCCGACCGCTACTCTGCATCTCCGCATCTGTGGACGAGCGCTCACGGCCAAGACTTAGCCGCCGGGACAATGGAGAGGGTGGACGCGGAGGTTGGCCTGGATGCGGTGATCGACCGTTTTATCTCGACAGCCAGATCTGGTTTGCTGCTTGACAGCTTTCAGCTCGAGTCTTCGCTCGTCCATGGTTTTCGGCGACAAGCTCAACAACTTTGCCGCGGACGGTGGTGGCCACGGTGGGGCGATGGCTCAAGGATGGCGGCGGCGGCGGCGGCGGCGGCTTGGCGGTGGAGGTAGCCAAGCCCAGCGCAGCGGAGGTTGAAGGAGTCTGAAGAAGGAAGAAAAAAAAAAGAAATTCCACGTCATTCTTTTAATATACATCAGCAGCCATGTGTCCATATGTTAGTGGATAACAGTAAATTAATGCACGCCACATCAGCCGTTGACGTTGCATGTGTAAACCACTAAATATTTCCTCATCACCTACAGACTTCACTTTTAACTCCTCTACCCTTGTACTTCGAACAATCTCTCCTGTAGTGACCAACCTCACCGCACAAATTAACAACATCAATGATTCCAAACATTGGACCTCAATTTAGACCTCATCGCACTGCTAGCTCTAGACTCTCTTCGTTCGTCTCTACCTTGGATACCCAAACATCGCGACATATTTTGCGCTAGATTATCTTTTCATAACCTTTATTTGTGACCTCTTAAAAAATATCATAGCACGTCAATGTAGCAGTGAATCCATAAAGTATTCAAAAAAATCTTGTAAAGATGCCAGCAACATCATATCTTATTTCTCGTCACGTAAGAACTCTTTTTTATTTTTTTTTGTCGAAACGTAAGACCTCATTGAGAATCTTCACGTCCGTCGTACCTTAGAATTTCCCACTCCTGTTTTTATTTTTTGGTTTTCCAAATATCTGAAAGCGAGAAACACTTATTTTTAAGCCGCAACAAACTGACTTAATAAGGATGCGGGAATTTAATTACCAGGGCGCCCCTGGGAGAAGATCCCTGTGCGCGACGCGCGGAGCTCATCGATTGGCCCGAAAACGCGAGCAGGCACTTTCCCGCATCCCGCTTGGCGGCCCGATTCCATTTTCCCGGAAAAGCAACGGATAATACCAGAAAATACGCAGTCGGAATGCTAAACGCATCGTCGTCGTCGCTCTTCCACTGCCTCATCATCTCCACACACGGACCCCTCTCTCTCTCTCTCTCTCTCTCCCCACATGAGGAGCTGAATTCCCAACTCTCCCCACCTCCGATTCCCCCATGGCGAGAACCCTAATCTCATCCCCGCAGTTCATAGGCGCCCCCCTCCCGTCCACCCCTCGCCACGGCTTCCTCCGCGCGCCTCCTCATCTCCGCAGGCTGGGCGCCACGAGAGTGAGATTCAGCTTCCATGAGATCCCTCCCCCCGTTCACTCCTTCGACCCTTCTTCGCCGCTCGATTTGAGTTCCGTGCTCGGCCGGGCCGAGAGCTTGCTCTACGCCCTCGCCGACGCTGCGGTCGCGGCGGATCCGGCTGCTCCTGGATCGACGGATGTCGCGGCGCAGAAGAGCGGGGGCTGGTTCGGATTCATATCCGACGGCATGGAACTCGTTCTTAAGGTAATACTCATGGCGTGCTCGTTGGATTGAGGAGAATTCGACTGCGGAGTTGGGATGGTTTGATCGGGCGTCTTCAATTTGATGCGTTCGATTTCGTGGCTGCGAGATAACATGTTGGAAGGATGCTGAATTTAGAAATTTTTTCCCGAGTCACTTTGGATGTTTAGCAAGCTCGAGGTGTTGCGGAAATGAGCCACATAATGAATGCTCCACAGTAACTATTTTAACACGGAATGATTCGACGTGGATGCGAACAGCTTCATAGTCACGAGAGGAAGTATATTCATTGCAGTACCCGATAGTCACTACTTCGCAGGCTTTCGCTGTTATTAAACTGAAATATGTTTTGGAATGCTCTAGTAAGTGCAGAAGCAGTGATATCTCCGGAAAATGTGTATAAGATTGATCATATCTCACGGAAAATAGGATACTCTTGGTCTTTTTGGGCATGGCCACTTAGAAAAGCAGGCAGGGATGAACTCATTTCTCTCATTTTTTCGTCAGGTGTTGAAGGATGGACTCAGCACGGTGCATGTCCCCTATGCATACGGCTCCGCAATTATATTGCTCACCGTGATTGTAAAGGTTGCCACGCTTCCTTTGACGAAGCGGCAGGTAAAGTCCTGCTGTCAATTTGGAATCTATGTCGGATCTCTGAGATCTCATATTTCCCCAATTAACCGAAATTAGGCATCCAATATGAATGGCCTATAATCGAGCATAACATTTTTTCTTCCTTTTGTAACTGTTAACTAAATATTTAGGACCGACTTTTGGAAATAACAGATTCTTTGCTTAGTGAAGAAAAGGAGTCTTGTCGACATTGTTGTCAAAGATTTTTTTCATGAAGTCTTTCTAGAAACGATAGTTGCATCTTTTGTTTATTTGTGGACATGCAGGTGGAATCTACTTTGGCCATGCAAAATCTCCAACCTAAAATCAAAGCTATCCAGAAAAGATATGCAGGAAATCAGGTGAGGAACATTCTTTTTGGCTTTATTTAATTAGAGTTTCCCTTGTGGGTTCCTTATTTACCTTTTTTTTTTTATTGTTGTTCTCCTAAGGAAAGAATACAACTTGAGACATCACGACTATATAAGCAGGCTGGGGTCAATCCTTTGGCAGGTATGGAATGACAGGGAAACTTTTCTCCCCTTTCAGATCAATTAAGTGATTTGCACACACCTATCCACGTGTCATGTGTTATGGTGGTGTGTCTATGTCAACATTGCGAACTGTAATATTCAAATCTTCCTAGTCTTGCAAGGCACATGCTGAAAAAAGTTGCCATTTTATGTATACCAAAGATATCATGTTGGCTTCGGCAATTACATAATTCTGGTTGTACAGCAATACTGCTTGTTCTCACTTCTTTCCCCTAATCACTGATGAATGATAAGCAAAGCACTTTTCATGTTGGGAAGTACAGGTTTCGGCGTTTTGCTTTGTTCAAATATAAACAGTTGTCAGAAAATATTCATTTCGCTGTTTCTATTGTGTAGAATGCTGATGTGTTCATTTCAAAGTAGGTTTATTGTTCCTCTTCTTTCTTCCATTGATAGTCACTAGCATCATCATCCTTGCTCCTTAATTTTAGAAATCTATTTGACACGGTTATTACATATATTCCTCTACATTTCTTTCATATCTACAGGATGCTTCCCAACACTAGCAACCATACCTGTCTGGATAGGTCTATATCAAGCTCTCTCTAACGTGGCAAATGAGGTAACCACATAAGGGAACCTTTCTATGTTACTGTCAATTATTGTACAGATCCAATCAGATGTCAGTAATAACCGTTTTTATCATTCGCAAGTTTGTTTTGGTGATACTTTCATGCTTTGAATTCTAGGGATTATTGACAGAAGGTTTCTTTTGGATCCCCTCTTTGGGTGGACCTACTACAATTGCTGCTCGACAAAGTGGATCTGGCATTTCTTGGCTCTTCCCGTTTGTGGTAACCAGAATTTTATGAGCTTCGCCTATTCTATGTTTACTAGCCATTCCTTTATTAGAGATACAGATAGATCGATATATAGCAAAGTCATTAGTCATATATGCACTTTCTCTACATATTGACACTCTATACTAGTTATGCTGGTGTAAGTTTGTCTACCATATTTTAACTAGGCAAGCCACTGTCAACAGTGGCCACCATGATTCAGTTGTCTTTGCTGAGATGCAAGTTAGGTTGTATGCCATGCTACTCTTTCACTTTAGTAGGAGCCCAAGATGAAGCATCTCCTCTTATAGCATTCTTCGACGTGGAATTACTCAGAATCAAGATGCCAAAATTATCTTGACAGAATTGTCTTGTGCATATAAGGAATTTGACGCAATAAAATTTACATGCAGGATGGTCATCCTCCATTGGGCTGGCATGACACTGCGGCGTACTTAGTTTTACCTGTCCTTCTTGTTGTTTCTCAGTATGTGTCGATGGAGATTATGAAACCTCCTCAGGTAAAAAAATGAGTCTCTTCTTGCTTCTCTCTAAATTATTTACTTCCTAAGCAATTGGAATCTTATCAACTTTTCCTTTGCAGACAGACGATCCAGCTCAAAAGAACACACTACTTGTTTTTAAATTTCTTCCTCTGATGATTGGTTACTTCTCCTTGTCCGTCCCATCAGGATTGTCAATTTACTGGTTGGTTTCTTGTCAACTGATATACTTGATGCAATTTGTTTGAGATTTGGGTGCTTGTTTCTCTTTTTTTCTTTTGGCCTTTCGAGTGATTTTCTACCGATCATATTGATTACATGCAGAGAACAAGTTTCTTGAGGTTTTAGTTTGCTAAGTGGCATCCCCTAAATATTGCATTTTTCGTTACATGGACATTTTTCCCAGAAATACTTTGTGTTTGCATGTCCCTGTCATAGTTCTTGTTCTCTTTAAGTTTCCAAAAAAGAAAAAGAAAAGGATTTTTTTTCAGTTGCACTTCCTTTCCTTTGAGTTATTCTATCTATTGAGCTGTGTGGAATGCATTACTGGTTTTAGGTTTACAAACAATGTCCTGAGTACGGCACAACAAGTGTGGTTACGCAAATTAGGAGGGGCAAAACCTGTTGTGAGTGAAAATGCAAGTGGCATCATTACAGCTGGGCGTGCGAACCGGTCAGCTGCTCAACCAGCGCAGCAAGGAGAAAGGTCATTATTGTGTGGAACTAGCTTTACTGCCTAATTTCAAAGACGTCTCACTGGAAAGGAATTGCGATTGGCAGGTTTAGGCAATTGAAGGAAGAAGGAAAGAAGAAAAAGTTAAGCAAGGCACTACCGGCAGAAGACATCGATGGGGCAACTGTACCAGATTCTGATGAAGATGGTTCAGATGAAGATTCTCCGGACAAGGTAATCTATGTCATTCAAGGCGCTAGATTGAACAAATTGCTGATTGGAGAACTTTCATAGAAAATTTAGCTGGGGCCAAAATGCAAATTAGAGGCCCCAGATATGAATCTGTTCATGGAGGAGTGCACTTTGCAAATGCACTTTCTGCTCTATGGTTTATTATGTAGATATAGGAGCTAATTCAGAGTTTCTTGCAGGGGGGAAGAGGTATTGGAGGGAGCATATGCTTCTAGTCGCAACAAACCGACACCGGAGCTCAATCAGCGGAGGAGAAGCAAAAGGTCAAAGCGGAAACGCGCCGTATGATTTGTCCTGTTCAATATATTTTTGTAGTCTACAGCGAGTCCTTGTATATCTGTGGGATTTGTATTTAGCTAAATTATAGCCATTTTTTTTGTACTGGCACCCGCGCATTCGTCTCGCGAATTAATGCCATCGACGAAAGTTAGTTACTTGCTTGACTCCCCGACTCTCATATCCCATGATGCATTCGAATGGTGATGTGCTGTTGTATTGCATGTATACATTGACATATCCATTCCTTTTGTATGTGAGTTTTCTTGTCTTTACTGTTAATGAAAAACAAGAGGTCGCCAACTAGATACTTGCGGTGCAGCACTTTCTACCGAGAGCGATTTACAGAACTATGTGTGCCAAGTACTCGTTCTTTGGGGAACCCTGTTGACTATTTCCGAGGTCAATGATAAGCTGCCATTGTGATGAGCATGCACAAGGAAACTCTCACTTTCACAAACAACGATTTGAACTAAAAATGGATGTCCAGAAAAGCAAAAGATCTTTTGGGGCTTCCATGCTTCTAGGCTCAACTAACAGTGCAGTCTGATGGCTAATATAATTGCTTGCAGAACATGTGAACATGAATGTTCAATCTAATCCAACTTCTGTACAAGAACATTAGGCTGACCGTACTGATCTCCTAACCTACCTACTATACCAAACTCCCCTCTACTCGATCCATATTAAGTCGCGGCTGTAGTTCGGATCCTCGTGTGCCGCACAAGTGCATCGATAGCTTCAGTGTTTTGTCGGGGGCCGATGGTTTCCTGTGGGATTGGGTCCAGACGGAGTTTTTCGTATCTTCCTTTCTTTGCCCTGTTTGTTAGGAGTCAGAAATGAAACACATAACAGAATAGAGGCCCCAGAGGCAGCGAAAACTGTTTGGGTGCGTCAGGTATGGGCCAATGAAGTTTCAAAGGACGTTCATGCACTCACCAAGGTAGGTCCCATGTTTCCAGGGTACAAATGTGCAGTCTCTGCCGAGGATGGTCTTGCCTTTGGATGAACTGTAGGCATAATGTGGTGAGAGTCTCGCCAATATCATTTTCAAAGGAAGATAACAACAATGCATAATTCAATCAAAGAGCATTTCCCTTCTCCAAACGTTTGACGTAACACGAACAAGATCAAGAGCATTTCCCGAAGTGTAGCATGAAATAATAAGCTCGCGAAAGCGAGGCGCAATGACTTGCCTGATTCAACTGCTCGAGCCTGGACGGTGGGTGAACGTGGAGAGAATGCCCAGAGGAGGAGGCATGCAATGAGAAGATGAGCAAGTACCGGTACTGCCTGTAACTGCTGCCTCCTCATTTTAGGAGCGACCCGACACATTTTCGCAAGGGAAACAGATTAAGTTCTCTTTCACTGACACTTAGTCCTAATATATATCTCGAACCAGGCACGAGCATGCACACATCTATCTGACATGTACCAAAGTGTTACAGTAAGCGTGGCCGAACTTGAATTTTTTTTTTTTTGTGTGGATGTCTGTTAAAAGCGACAGGAATCCTATGCTTTTTCTAGTTAATGGGCAAGATGAAAAGCTTAAAGAGAGGTATAATTGAATCGGGGACTTTCACTTCATTGCGCGTTGACTTCTTCCCCCCTCATGATTTCTCCGTTAATCATGACTTCCATCATGTGTCTCGCCTGGTACTTTCCTATTATTTTCCTCATGAGTGCCCTCGTCGGGGCTCTGTCGTGTTCGGTCCGCGATTTTAACCGAATGATGACCGCGTGACCATCCTCCCTTCCCTCGTGCCGCACACCAAACATCATGAACGACACAACACATGGTGCTGCCATTCCCTCCATAACAACATCCTCGGTAAAAAAAAAAAAACAACCCCTCTTTGAAAACTAGCATGTTGTGCCATTTGGTTCTTTCTAGCTTCCGTGTGACAAAACCATCATGCGCTACATGTCATGTCCGAAAAATGATCAGCGATCGGAACTCGAAACTCGAGAGGAGACCCATCATGTAAAAGGTCTAAGGTCAAAACTCAAAGGAGAATTAGTGTGCGCGAGTTTGACCATTTCTTTATGAAGTTTAAGCCCGCTGGGATCCTATACACTTTACCTATCTCCTTTTCATGTTAACAATCTGAGATTATTGTTCAAAAAGTCCTCAACTTATTGTACGACGGTCAATTTAGTCTTAAACTTTTCAATTTTGCTAATTTAGTCATAAACCTTCAATCGTATCAATTTAGTCCTAAACCTATTGAAAATTTGCTAATTAGTCATAAAACTATTATTTGAAAAATTTTGCTGTAAAGATTACATTGGCAAATTATCAAAATGTTCAGGATTAAATTGGCATAATTGAAAGGTTCATGACTAATTTGGCAAATCATCAAAATGTTTCGTACTAAATTAGCACAATACAAAGATTTAGAACTGAATTGACTTCTTCTTTTTCATAATTTTCCCTCAACAACAGTCTATGCATTATGTATCCATGGATATTTACTAGTCCCCGGGGTTTACTCTCATCACACTTGTCACCGTGCTGTTGCTGGTCAGCAAGAGGTTTTTCGCTATAGAGAGAGACATGAAAAACGAGAGAGGATGAACAGCTAGTCAACAAGGTGAATGGAATGGAAATGACTTACAGTTCGGCACGCATCAATGAACCAAGACAACATCTCCCCCAGAATTCAAACGTCGAATGATTGCTGCTTGTTTCGGCTCAATGATTAGCATTTAATTCGACGAATCCCAGCGACGACAGTGCCTACATCATGGCCGTGTAATTCCTGCTAATCGCATCATTCCCGGTCTCCCCGATCGAAGGAACCTGGGGTCCCGAACATGATGATCATCATCACTGATGGAAAAACTTTTTCCCCCCTAGATAAAGTAGGCACGATCAAGCACCGTGCGGCGCAGAGTGGGACCTAATCTGGTGAATTTTCAGCTCAAAATCAAAACAATCAACAAAGCCTTTCCCCTTTTGCACACCCCTTGATAAGGAACTTAATTTTGACGTCGATGGTTAAAATTGAGGAAAATGACACGAGCAGTTCCTGAATTTTGATATTAATGTGTAATGTGATTCATAAATTTTTAATTTATTTGATATGATCTGTGAATTTTAACCTAATATACAATGTGGTTCTTGAACTTTTAATTTGTTCAATACCGTCTTTAAACTTTTTGTACATATTTAATTTAATCCCTGAACTATATGAAAATGTTCGATGTAGGATTACATGGAACATGTACCAAAAGACCAAAAACTATATTGAACAAATTAAAAATTTAGAGACCACATTGAATATTAGGCTAAAGATCAGGGACTGTATTGAACAAATTAAAAGTTCGGGAACCGTTTGTGTCATTATCCTTTAAAATCAGGTTGATACTGCTTGTGCTCGTCCTCCTTGCTTGAGCACTAGTTCAACGTCTACCGTCTAGTAACGATGCGAGCTTGATATGCGAATGCATGCATGATTCTATCTAGATTTGTCAAAATAGATCATAGACCCATTTCTTAACCCCTACAAAATATAGTGAGTTGTTACATGAATTAATTATATTTAATAAATATGTAAATATAGATCGAGAAATTTGCACTACGAATATATAGGTCATTAACGGATTAACGGATATTTACAACCGATCCAAACCCGATCTTCGTTTGACTGGTCTAATTCCACCCTTCACATCGTCAACATCTTCAAAGTACGATCAAATTTGACCAAACGACCTAACGAGGCCCATACTCGTTAATCACTCACCGGAGGCCAATAGCGCAGCTACATCTACGCGCATCCCGTGCCCCCTTGTCCGTGACATGAACTAACTATGAAAATCAGCCTTTGACATCGTTATTTTTCTCCAGAAACTCGAATGTAGGGACATACAAAAACACGTAGAAAAGGAGATGACAAGCGCGATGGAGCGGATGCCATTGAAAGCAATTCAGTCTTGTTTTGGTGCTTGAACGTAGCTCCCCATCCTGATGACGATCCCGTCGAGGTCGCGGACGTACCCGACTTTCTGCCCCCATTCCTTCTCCTCCGGCTCGCTCACCGGCACCGCGCCGCTCTCCACCGCCCTCTGTTCGTCCGGCGAGCATACACATTCAAGGATACAAAGGGTAAGAAAAAAAATCGTTTAATTCGACCTCGGAAATTATGATATTCTCAATAGTCACAAAAACTTTTCGGTTCGGAACATGCACTAATTGCAAATGTTTAGAAGGAGACTTTCGCGTTTAAGGATTCACATATGTTCATTAAGCTGGATGATCTCATTCGATTAAACTAATCACAATACTCTCACACTCAAAATTACAAAGTGTATATAGCATGCAACCTTCTCGTTCCTGAGATTGATAATGAACTGCTCCTAAAAATCAAATGAACAGCAATCGAAACCTTGTACGCGGCATCAACGTCTCTGTACGCGAAGCAAACCTCGACCGGGGGCCGATCTTGGCCGGACTCCGGAGTGCGGACCGCCCCGGTCAGGTCATCGGTCTCGTGCTGGTGCAGCGGCGTGAACGCGATCGTGGTCTGCCCGCTCTCTAGCTCCCCCCACCTACATCAAATTCGAGTGAAAGAGAATACGGAAAATGCCGTCGTCAGAAGCACCCCCCAATTAGGCGAAATGCAAAAGGGCGGGAGCGGACTTATCCCCCCGCCGTGTCCTACTTCATGAAATCATCTAAGAACGAATCACCGACCGGTGAGACTCGTCGATGCGGCGGACGTTGTAGCCGAAGGCTCTGGCGTAGAAAGCCACCGACTTGGCTACGTCCTTGACGTACACCACCGTGTAAGCGAACGCCGGATTCATGCTTCCTTTGCTTCTGGCTTTTCTTCTGCGACGGCGACGACTCTTCTGCTCACTGATCACGAAACGAGTGTGTGTCGTCGAACGGGTCCGATCGAGCCCCTTTAATTCAGGGGGGGATGTTATGTTACTGAGGCCGAGGGAAGGGTTCGCGGGTGCTGCTCCACGTGTCCTGGCAAGGTGGCACGTGGACTTATTGCGTGTTCATCGATTTTGCAGCAACCTCTTCTCTTAGGTGGCAAGAACAAATGTAGATCGATCGCTGTCGATTTTTTCTCCTGTGTGTGTCGATGATGTCAAGTGTCCATCGCAACATTAAATTGAATTCCATCTCATGTCTTTTTTATCTTAAGATGTTAGTAAAGGATGATGGGACGTTTAGAAGAAGATCAATCAAAAATAGGTTAGCGCCTTTTTTCACCCTATCTTCTGGCTTCTGACAACCCCTATCTTTATCTTTGATGGGTTCCACTGTTGATTTAAGAATGTTACGTACTTTTTTTCTTCTGCTTATCAGCAACTAATCATTCCCTGTGATCAAGGTAAAGATAACATAGCATGTAATAATGTTTTAGAGGGCATTTTCTTTTGAAATTGCATGATACTAACGAACGTTTGGAATTTTTTAATGTACTTGACTTTGTCATATTTAACAAAAATTGATAATGCCTTTTAGAAAATCGTGCAATGATGGCATATTATTGCACTATTAGATTCACTAAATAAACTGAAAGTCGAGTAGTAAAATACACGGACTGTAATGTAATGGCAAATATAAAGTTATAGTCAAACCAGATGCATTCATTAAAACTTGTAGATGATTTTTTTTTCTCTCTTATTTGTGCTTAGGCTATTTTAGAATTATGGTTTGCTAGTACAAGATAAAAAAGAAATGCACAACTCATCAATACAATAATTAATTGGCTATCTGTCACATAAACTATTTTTTGAAAAAGTGGGACGCCAATTTCGTAACAACAGGAAAAAAGAAGGAACTAGAATGGAAGGAAAAAAAAGTAAAAATCAATCTTAAATCAAGAGTAGGCTCCACATTTGATCTCTTGTTCGAGAGAGACATGCCTAGTTTTATCTTTTGGTAAAAAATTAAGCAAAAAGAAGAAAACAATAATCTTAAATAATAAAAAAAGGGTTAATACCATGAAAAACCCTAAACTGGTATACTTATGACAATTTTACCCCAAATTTTTTTTATCACAAAAACCCCAAACTGGTATACCTGTGACAAATTTACCCCGAATTATTTTTTTGACCATCAAAAACCCCAAACTGATACACATGTGACAATTTTACCCCGAACTAATTTTTTAATATTATTTTTTATTTTTCAAATTTTTTAATAATTAATTAATTTTTTTTCTTTACTTTTTTTTTTTTTTCCTTTATCTTTAATCTCTGACAGGTTCTTTGGTTTGGTTTTGGTTGGCGGGAGAGGCCCCAAGTCGACGAGGTCGGCCCCCCCTCGCCGCTAGTGAGGCTCGGCCTCGCCTTGTAACGGCGAGGGCCAACCTTGCCCAGTGGGGTGAGGTCGAGCCTTGCTAGTAGATTGGTGGGGCCGACTTTGCCGGCCAAAGGTTGAAGACAAAGGAAAAAAAAAGTAAAGAAAAAAATAAAAAATTTCGAAAAATAAAAAATAATATTAAAAAATTAGTTCGGGGTAAAATTGTCACATGTGTACCAGTTTGAGGTTTTTTATGGTAAAATAATAGTTCGGTAAAATTTATCACGGTGTACCATTTTGAGGTTTTTGTAGTAAAAAAATTAGTTTGGGGTAAAATTGTTACAAGTATACCAGTTTAGGGTTTTTTGTGGTATTAACCCTAAAAAAAATGGGATTCACAATGGATAATGTATTTAATTTAAGGTAATATGGATGCTAGAAGAAAAAAATAGAGTGAAAATCTTGAAGGCTAATATTTCGAATTGAAAAAAGTAATTAGAATATAAAGAGTCACATTGCAAAGGAAATTATCATACATGAAAGGAGAACAACCAAACAAGGTATGGTAACATAAGAGTTGCAAAATAGATCAAAAGTGGAATAGGTGTGACCGGCTTGGTTGGGTTTTTCCGGATCGCCGATTGGTTTTGGTATTTAAAGTGAAATCGGTGATCGCCCGTTTCGATTCTAAGGGATCCTGATATATATATATTTTTTTTTTGTGATTATGTGTAGTCGATATGGGAAATATAATTTCAATTTTAGAACATATGCGTAGTTGGCATGAGGAACACAATCTCAAATTGCACGTTTATTTTTGTGATTATGTGTAGTTAGCACGAAGGAACACAATTTTAATTTCAAAACATATGATATCAAGTTATGGGAAAAAAAAAAGGTGACCCGGTCCAGTTCCCGATCCTAATGCTAATCGATCTGATCCCCAGTTTTCAATTTTGAGAACCGATTCTCTCAGTTCAGTTTTAACCGGATCGGGAACTGATGAACTCTTATAGTAACATTTATGGTTCGCTACCTAAGAAAGCAAAATTGCAACTGCGCATCTAATTCTAGAATCCGCGCCGTTTGATCGAACTCCAAGACAATATCGACCGAACACTTGCGACACGACACGTGACGGTGGGTGGGAGCTGGCCCCGGTCCATCATGGGCACGAAGTCCCTCTCGGGTGGGGCCCCACCTCCTCCACCTGCCGCTGCTTCTGCTTGTCTCCCTCCCCTCCTTTCCCCGTCTTCCTTCCGCCATCGACGTTGACGGTGGCGAGCTTGGCGACGCCGCACGGGAAACCGCGCCGCGCCGATCAAGCGCCGACAAGCGAAAAGCGTTTCGATTCGCTTACGTCGGATTCCAGCGAAAAGCTTCCCGTGAAAAGTTCCGAACTGAATTTCTCCTTTCGTTTTCCCCGGTGCTGTCCCGCTCCGATGAGATTCGCTCCCGGGTAATGCTCTTCTTCCTCCATTCTCGCGAAATTTGTCGTCGGTCTGATCTGGTAGCCATACCCAGTTAGCTGATTTAACCTGGATAAGTTTCGCATTCCAAATTCAGTCTGAATTTCGCGATAGAGGCGATCTCTCATTACGAGATCTCATCTTTTTCGTGCTTCAGTTTAGTAGCCAAGTTATCGCGCTGAGAAGAACACTGTTGGAAAGAATGATCACGTTTGTTCCTCTCTCTCTCTTTTTTTTTTTTATCCCGAATGGTCTGGTCTGAGCAACTATCTGATTGTGGAAATTGTTAATGTGAAGTATATGGACTGATCCTGATGGAGGCATGCGATCCAACATATCCGTGATTTACCAACACATCGATGAAGTCACTGTAACACGTTTGAAAATTACCTACATTTACTAAAGTTACCAATGATGGATTTCTGATTTTAATTAGCAGAGTTTTAGAATTCCGCAATGGAGGCATGCGAACTGTTTGTATCATAGCATCTAACTTATTAAGGTGGTCGCTCAAATGTTATTGCAGGAATTTATTGGTGAGTGTTCTGTGTACTGGGTGTCGATTTCAGTTAAGCTTTAGGATTATTTTCTTTGCCCTGAGGATATTATGAATGATAATTTAGTGTAGTAGTGTCGTTTATTGACTTGGGCAGGTTGATGTCCTGACAAGAGTAGGCGGTTCTGTCGAAAGCTGTAGAGCAGTCAAAGAAGAATGGCAGCTTGATTAGTTATGTGTGGAGGAGTTACTCTCAGTCTTACCCGTTAACTGGAGCCAGATATCTGGTCCAGGCATCTCGATGGAAGACCCGTGGCATAATTCCACCTTGAACAAAAAACCCTGAAACTGCTAGTTTTGTTCCTGGGAAAAAGGTTTCTCAGAAGTCTTTGGTTGCAGCGACGCCAAAAGCATTCTCTAAGAATAAATTCAGTTACAGGCACATAGCTTCCCTGGGACATGGCAGAATTAGAAGTGGTGTATTGGGTGATGTAGCATTCTTTTTGCTCAAAGTTGCAGCACTGGAAACTGTGAGGAGGTTTTCCAGGGCCAAGTGTCCATTTGTTTGGCGCGGTCTTCAGGCTTTACAATTTCTCTGTTACCCACCATTAAAGTGGTTACAGAGATGGGCTTCCTTCAGGGGTTTGGTGAAAGGCATGCAGGTTTGTACAGTCCATTATTGATCTTGATTGCTTTCTTAAGATGGAAAATTTCAAAAGAAAGATACTTAAGGCATCTTCCTGAGACCGTAGATAAATTTATTTGCAATAACTCATGCATTCTTGGAGTCTAATGCAATCATGGAAGTGGCTGTGTATTTTGTAGCTCGTTCTGTTGTCTTTCATATATAATTGACATGATTTAGTAGGGGCAATAATATCTCCAGATGCCTAAATTTGCTTGGAGATTGTCTATGTGCGTATGGTTGGCCAGTTTTATCAATTCTATAGGGCAGTATCTGAAGTTCCTTTATGGGCACTGAGGGCATAGTCTCAGCTAGTTAACAATAATATCACAGACTTAAAGATTTAGGTTACTTTTATTGGTGCAATTTGTTATCATCTCATGCTTTTGCTTCATCTCATATAATGTCAATTGAATGATTTCATGTTGTCAGACGTTGTCCAGGCCTCTATTAGCTCTATCTGTAGCTACCGCATTTTCTGATCAAGAAGAGCCTACCTCTGAAAGTTCGGATGCTGTGAGTGACTCCCAAGCATATTCTAATGCATGTTCAGATCCGGCTACTTTGCAGCATACTTCAGATACTAAGTGCATGTAAGTGACCAGACTTGAGATTGACTTTGGATGTCTTTCTAGATAATGACTGAAAGTTAAGGACAATTATTTGTATCGGCAAATTGATTAACATGCTCGTTTTTATGTGCCAATCTATGAATGGATGTTATTTGTGTTGAATTTAGAAGAAAAGGGGCAGTATTTTAAGTGCATGTTGATAAGGTCATCTGAAAAACCAGATTTACTCTCTGAATATCCGAGATAAAGAAATTGTTGAGACTTGAGTTGTGACTTAAACCCCTGCTTTGCTGTAAGCAATGATTCAATTCTCTAGCTGATCTCCCATTAGCAGTGAGAATAAGATTGTGGTTACCTATATCAAATTGCTTTTCTTTTGCTTTCTCTTTATGTTTCTCTGAATGCGTCGCAATTCTACATTTATGAGGTTGGTGAGGAAACTTTCATGGTTTTTCTTAAAGTTCCACCTGAATCCTCCCTTCCTCTAAGTCAGATGTGATGTCTCCGTTGTTGATGGCGTCATAAGAATATTTTTACTTGTTTACAGGATCTGCAATGAAGCTCCTCAGATTTTAGCATCAGAAAATTGGTTAGTCCGTTTGCATAAAGAACTGGAGGATCAAGGGATTACCTTGCCAGATAGGTAAGTTCACTAACCATGTTCAGCACAGCAGCGGAGTACTTTGATTGAACTTTCTGGAAGTGTCGGAATATAAATGACTACTTGATGACAAAATTTATCAAGCAAGGACTTCATGTTCATATCTTTATTTTGCCACTGATTGATTCTCCAATTACTCTTACTTTCTTTCTCAATTATGGGTCACATAAAGTATCATCAGTTTGGTTGAAGCATGGTAACGTATGGTAATGCTTTTGCAGAATGGATGAGGATGAGCTCCGTAGATTTTATGTTGCCGCAAATGGTGACTTCTCATCCTTGGTGTTCTCGGTTAAGAGGACAATTCGTTGGAGGGAAACTTACAGACTCCTCACTGAGGAAGAACTTCAGGTTTGGTCAAATTTACTCTTCTGGCATGGATTTGATTTGAGACATAGACCATGTCTCATAGTGCGGCTTGGCTTCGCTTTCATCAGCTTGCCATCACATGAGAGACCTCGCTTCTCTCAAGCTATCAGTATGTTTCGTTGCTCCCTTAATTGCTTGTTCATTTCTTAGCTTCTAGCCCTTTGAGTAATGAGATTAATATCTTTTTGTTTTTTTCTTTTGAGGTTGCGTGTATTATTTCATGTGTAAGGGTCAGTCATACTTCCCTAACTGCATTGCCTTTGTGACCTGCTTTTGTGTTTTTATCACTGAGGATTCTTGAAGTTAAAAAGTATAACTATAACAAGATTCATTAATTCACTCGTTCAAGTAACTCGTACTTTCATACCAGTTTAGATATGAGACAATCTTTTGCAAAATCTGAACTTTCGTCCAAGCGTTGCTCTGATTACAAAAGTATTTGTCTGAAGGTCGTGATTATGACTGAGGATACGCAGGTCAATCACTATATGCCTGTCCTTTTGCTCTTTAGGATAGCTTAATTTGCGGAAGTGTGTGCTATGTTTTTTCACATTTATGTTTCCTGGAAATAGCAGGACTTTGCAGTTTAATAAACCAGTCATTATGACTGCAAGTATACCTTTACTGTATTTTTGCTTTTCGGAGGATATATTTATGGGTTGAAATGGTTGCTATGCAGTATCTCAGGTGGAACATGGATTGCTTCGCTTGGTTAATTCTGACAGCACCCGAATTACAGTTGTTGTCGACTGTCAGGGTTTATCTCCATATAGAATTCCCATGCAAATAATGAGATCTTGTTTGTCCCTTCTGCAAGATCATTTCCCAGGCCGGCTTGGTTGTGTGTTTGTCATACGACTTCCCCCTGTTTTGCGAGTTATTGCCCAGACTCTACTACAGGTAATGTTGACATATTATAGGGTTTCTCTAGCACCGAGTTTTCCTGCTGTACTATTCTGGTAGCATCTTAGATACTTCTGAAACTTGCTCAAGTAAGTCTCTTTCTCTGTCAGGTTCTGAGACCTGCTACTCGAGAGAAGCTGAGGATTCACGGGAACATTTATCAGAAGGTTCTTGCCGAGTGTCTTCAGACACTCCCATTGTATCTTGGTGGAAATTGCAATTGCACGAACTGTAGAATCATGAGCAATCGTGGCATGCAGCAACCTTCTGAGACTGACAGCCCAATTTCTGGGGCTGATCTTTCTGATGTTGAGGACAGAGAGGAGCAATCTCATGTCCATAATTGTGAGTGGCATATGGACGGCAACACTAACTGGGACCTGGCAGTGAAAACAGCCCTGCTTGTCGTCCTTATGTTCGTTGTTGTAGTTACTCTGCTATCTGATCCAGAGAACCGTCCCTCACAGTTCTCATGAGATATGCAGCCAGCTGATGGGGACACTTTCTTAGAAACTAAGGGAAGGTCCTTTAGGAAAATTTGTTTTAGCATTGATGCCTCCTCTAGTGGAGAGTAGTCTGGAAGCCAAGAATTTATGCCGGTAGAGATGTTTTTTGGTCCTAGTTCGTGTAGATTTCATGCTTAGTTTCTTCCGGCAAATTGCCAGAATCATAATAGTTCTCTCTTGGTTGTTGGTTCTTGGGATTTCGAGAGTGTTTAATGTGGCCATAATAGTATTGTAGTTGTAGAGTCAAGATAAGAAATGTAGGAGACCATTAGCCAAAGCAGTCATTAGATTGTGGAGTTTGACCGCGAGATGAAAGGAAGAAGCAGAAAGACAAAATGCACGAGAGAGAGAAGCACACTAGGAACGAAACAAGAGGGGAACAATACAAGAGCGGGGGACAACTGGATAGAGGAAAAGGAAGTTGCGGACTGGTCATCTGTCAATAAGAGCAGTAGCTTGCACTTGGTGTTTACGAACACTTTGGTATTGGTGGCGTTCGCGGAGATAGATGTCTCGCTGCCTGAAGCTGCAAAAAGCCAGAGTTACCCGTGCAAAAGTGTGGCCTCTGTGGTTTACTTGATATAACGTGAAATGCTATTTCTAAGATTTCTGCTTGCGCTGCTGCGAAAGCGTATGGTCTTCAGTGTAATTGCAGAGTTGCGAACCCCAGGAGATTTCCTTTCCAGTTTTTGGGGAACCATTTGACTGTTCTTATCTACATTGGGTAGCAATCCTTTCCTTATAATTTTACAAGTGGCAGTAGGATTTTTAAGGCTCGTCATTGCAGGGAAGTATAAAGCAAGAATGAGGCTCGAAATGAGCATCTTTAGATCTCACTAGACCTGTCAAACGGTTGGGTTGGGTCGGGTTATAAATAATCCGACCCAATATGACCAAGTTATTCGTAATGCAAAATTTTTTACTCATAGTCAATCTGGCCTATACTTGATGCGATTTATATTGCTATAATATTTTCATATTTAATTAAATCTAAGAAAATTCATGCCTAAATTGAGGTGAGAGTGCGAAGTGAATGAGTGCATGATCGGGCGAGAAAGAATGAAGAGAGAATAATAAGTTGTAAATTTATTTATAACCCTTATGATCCACTTATGACCTTTTTAAGATTCATGTTATGTTTAAACTCATTTACGATTCATTTATTAAATATAACTAATCAATATAATAACTCACCTATTAAAATTAGTCCTTATGTTCGTTGTTGTAGTTACTCTGCTATCTGATCCAGAGAGCCGTCCCCACAGTTCTCATGAGATATGCAGCCAGTTGATGGGGACACTTTCTTAGAAACTAAGGGAAGGTACTTTAGGAAAATTTGTTTTAGCATTGATGCCTTCTCTAGTGGAGAGTAGTCTGGAAGCCAAGAATTTATGCTGGTAGAGATGTTTTTTTGGTCCTAGTCCGTGTAGATTTCCTGCTTAGTTTCTTCCGGCAAATTGCCAGAATCATAATAGTTCTCTCTTGGTTGTTGGTTCTTGGGATTTCGAGAGTGTTTAATGTGGCCATAATAGTATTGTAGAGTCAAGATAAGAAATGTAGGAGACCATTAGCCAAAGCAGTCATTAGGTTGTGGAGTTTGACCGCGAGATGAAGGAAGAAGCAGAAAGACAAAATGCACAAGAGAGCGAAGCACGCTAGGAACGAAACAAGAGGGGAACAATACAAGAGCGGGGGACAACTGGATAGAGGAAAAGGAAGTTGCGGGCTGGTCATCTGTCAATAAGAGCAGTAGCTTGCACTTGGTGTTTACGAACACTTTGGTATTGGTGGTGTTCGCGGAGTTAGATGTCTCTCTGCCTGAAGCTGGAAAAGCCAGAGTTACCCGTGCAAAAGTGTGGCCTCTGTGGTTTCTTGATATAACGTGAAATGCTGTTTCTAAGATTTCTGCTTGCGCTGCTGCGAAAGCGTATGGTCTTCAGTGTAATTGCAGAGTTGCGAACCCCAGGAGATTTCCTTTCCAGTTTTTGGGGAACCATTTGACTGTTCTTATCTACATTGGGTAGCAATCCTTTCCTTATAATTTTACAAGTGGCAGTAGGATTTTTAAGGCTTGTCATTGCAGGGAAGTATAAAGCAAGAATGAGGCTCGAAATGAACATCTTTAGATCTCACTAGGCCTGTCAAACGGGTGGATTGGGTTGGGTTATAAATAATCCGACCCAATATGACCAATTTATTCGTAATGCAAAATTTTTGACTTATAGTCGATCCGGCTTATACTTAATGCGATTTATATTGCTATAATACTTTCATATTTAATAAATCTAGAAAAATTCATGCCTAAATTGAGGTGAGAGTGCGGAATGAGTGAGTGCATGATCGGCGAGAAAGAATGAAGAGAGAATCATAAGTTGTAAATTTATTTATAATCCTTATGATCCACTTATGACCTATTTAAGGCTCATGTTATGTTTAAACTCATTTATGATTTATTTATTAAATATAATTAATTAATATAATAACTCACCTATTAAGAAACATGTCTAGATCTCATGTGAGAGTTGTATGGTCACACTTCCACCAGACCACCCTTTTGAAAGAGATAGTAGTGCGAATTATCACGGTCTAATGCTCTTGCGTCACCGAAGGCCTCTAGCTGTCCTCCAGTAGGCCATGGCCGACTTGCATGCACTTGCTTCTTAACGTGGACTTTTTCTGGTGTGAGTCTTGTCTGTTATGCTCTTTCGGGTAAAGTCTTGGGTTGCCTCTCACATCTCGTACCGAGAGGACAGCTGAAAGTGAGTGCTCGCGCAACCGTGAAAGCTTCCAACAGCAACAGGCTATCTTCTTGTCGACAAGAGCCAGCATAACTCCATTCAAGAATAATAAACACCTTTGAATTAACACGTATCGAATCGGGTTTGTGTGGATATATCCTTTTTTGTTGCGAGCACTCCCATGAAGTGCATGCAGTGATTCTTATCTAGTTAGTCCTGAGATGGAAACCGTTTAGTTTATTCTTTCTGTAAATGATCCATCACATCCGTCTTTAGTTATATCCAGGGATAAGGTTCCTGAGCCATCTGTCGGCCATTAACATATCTTAAGAACGGTGGAAGATGTTGCGGAATTCACGAGTGAATGCGCCTGATGAGCACAATGAAGTACAGTTCCAGTATGAGCTCAGGTGGATCTACCTAACTATCAAAACTAATACGACAATTGAGTTCGACACTGAATGCACTCGATATTTAGGCTGAGAAATTGATTTGAAGGTGGGTGGGCATTCTTATTGTTAAGGGAAGAAAATACTCAGGGGGAATATTTATTGTTTTGTTACCTTTTGTATCTTATTTGTCAAGGAAGAAAATATTTAGGAAATATTTGTTATTTTGTTACCTTATGTATCTTATCTTTTAAAGTCTTTTATGTACATTGTATTTGCAACACAATCATGTACAGAAAAAAGAGGAATATAATTTTCTTCTCTAAAGCCTAATTCTTCATTGAGCCTCACAACTTCCACATGTATCTACTGCAATAACTTCGTTCACATATATTGAAATTTATTCTTTTCAAGTTGGTATCAGAGCATCTTTGGTGAAAGCCTCACCGATCCATGTCTAAAGAAACATCGTCTTCCGCACCGACGCCGTCATCAACCGCCTCGAATAACCCCACTCTCATGTCACCACCAAGTATTGGGGAGAAGCTAACCGAAACGAACTTTCCGATCTCGAAAACACATATCTCGCCGTATTTATGCGCTGCCCGCTTGCTGTCCATTTTGGACAGCATTGAACCTCGGCCAGAGGAGACTGTCAAGAAGATTGCACCAAGAGGGGCTGTTACGCAAATGACCAATCCAACGTTTGAAAACTGGAAATTTCAAGAGTCCATTGCCTTAGCTTGGATCCTCAATTCGTCAATCGCTCCAATAGTTGCCCGATTGACGAGTCACACATCCGCGGCAAGTGTTTGGAAGTATCTGCAGACTCTCAATCAATTGCTCGAGCGTCCGCTTTACGGCTTCGGCTTTAATTACTCTCAAAAGGCCACTGATTCGTCACGGAATTCCTACAAGAAGCCACCAGCCTCACTGACCAGTTAGCTTCTATCGGTGAGCCTTAATCTATTAATGAATATCATACTCAATTGTTTCATGGTTTGGGTACTAAATTTCAAGGTCTCGACACCCGCAATTTCCTTTTTAACTCAAATCGGGTCTTAGACTAAGGACCAACTTCATGCCTTAGTTCTTAATCACGAGGGAAGGCTAGAGCGAGCGTTGATAACAAATAATCAACCCCACCGGTGGCTTTTCAGACTAGCCAAGGACCGCTTTCTTCTCGGCAGACTTGTCACGGGTCAAACAACTTCCATGCAGATTTTAATCAATCTAGGAATTTTTCTGGAATATCTCATGGCCGTGGCTCACATTATGAAATTGGAAATCGCGGGAGAGCCACAACGGAGGAGGCCAATTTTGCCAGCTTTGTGGCAAGCAAGGTTATAGGGTCAATACATGTTACTGTTTTGTTGGATCAGTTCAGCCCGCACAAGCCCACTTGATGGGTTCGAACTCACTGCCATAGTATTTGCTGCCATCAAGGCCGCCCTCTGCTCTCACATCTTCAATGTGGTTTGTTGATTCAGGTGCTACGCATCACGTTATGGACAATTTTGTAGGACTTACAAGTGTCAACCCATATTCAGGTCAAACTTAGCTTGTTGTGGGTAACGACGTCTCCTTACCGATCACCCACACAGGTGCACTCATGTCCTCTTCTCCATCCTTTATACTTTGTCAAATTTTAGTCGTACCTGGAATCACTAAAAACTTACTTTCCATGTCTCGGTTTGCACTGGACAATCATTGTGTTTTCCAATTCAATTTTAATTCTTTTAATGCCACGTCTATTAGAAATGGTCAGAAAATCCTTTGCGGAGTACTTGACAATGAGGTTTACCGCATCACCCTTCTGGCCACTCTTCCACATCTTCCGCATCAGTTGCTTCTCTCATTGTTTGGCATAACCGCTTTGGAAATGCCACCACTGATCGGCCTATGCATCTTCATCCAACATGAGTTTTAGTTGTTCTTTATCTTCGGTTTGTATCGGTGTGTGCTATGAATAAAAATCATTGTCATAGTCATTATCCTACTTTGTCTAGGTCAAAACATCCTTTGAAATTAATTCATTTTGATATTTGGGGTCCCTCTGCTATTATTTCATTCAACGACAATAAATACTGTATTTGTTTTACTGACAATTTTTCTAGTTTTTCTTGGTTCTATTCATTCTCATCTTGCAGTCAATTTTGTTCCATTTTTAAAGCCTTTCACAAACTTGTTGAAAATCAACTTAACTGCAAAATTAAGTTTATACAGAGCGACGGAGCACCCGAATTTGTCACATCCACCGAATTTGTCCAATACATTAGAGAGCATGGCATTCACCAATGGATTTCTTGTCCTTATGCACCCTATCAAAACGAGACTATGGAGCGGAAACATCAACATATAGTCGAAATTGGATTGACTCTTCTTCATCAAGCTTCTATTCCACTAGTGTTTTACGAGTTTGCTTTTGAAACTGCGGTTTACTTGATTAACCGCACGCCAACACCAGTTATTAATGATATTTCACCTTGGGAGGCTTTATTTCACGCTAAGCCCGATATTACGCATTTACGTGTTTTTGGTTGTGTAGTGTATATCCATTTCTTTGCCCTTTCTGGCCCCATAAGCTCGCACCAAGATCCAAGGTTCACATCTTTATGGGCTATCCTCCGGGATATAAATGATATCACTGCTATTGTCCCAAGGATAAGCGTTTTTATGTTGTTGCTGATGCCATTTTTTTATGAGGCCATCTATCCTCTTGCTGCCACTCCAAACTCCTCTCAAAATGCCTCAACGCCAACAAGTGTGGAACTATTTTTGCCTGCTTATTTGTCCCTATCATCCTCGACACCTGCTAGACCACCTGAGTCTCCAAGGGTTTCTCCACCAAATTTGGATGTTTCGCTTGTTGACACCACTGACATTGCAACTAAACCTGTTTAGGTACCACAAGAAACTCCTGCCATGGTACCGGTATCATCTTCACATCCTATGATGACCCATCTTCAAGATGGGATTATAACTCGTCGAACTTTTAAAAGAAATCACACCTCGGCTCTTGTGGTTTAGTCCAGTATTCCTAAAGAGCCCACTTGTTTTTCCAAGGCTGCAAAGGATGAGAAATGACAGCTCACAATGCAGTCTGATTACAAAGCACTAATGGAGAATGGCACATGGGATCTTGTTCCGCTTCCCGCTCATGCTTGACCGGTCAAATGCAAATGGATATATAAGATTAAACTCCGCTCCGACGGAACTATTGAACGATATAAAGCAAGATTGGTTGCCAAGAATTTTCATCAACAATAGGGTATCGATTACACCAAGACGTTTAGTCTGGTGGCTAAGCTCGTTACTATACGCATGGTCTTGTCTTTGGCATGTTGTCAACATTGGTACATTCGACAATTGGATGTCTCTAATGCGTTCCTACACGGATTACTTGAGGAGGAAGTTTATATGACTCCACCGCAAGGTTTCGTTGATGCGAGTAAGCCCGACTATGTTTGTCACCTTCAATGCTCGTTATATGGTTTGAAACAAGCGCCTCGCGCTTGGTACACCCGCTTGAGTTCCTATTTGTGCGACTTGGGATTTATCATATCCAAGGCCGACACCACCTTGTTTGTCAAACACACGGCTGATTTCACCATTTACTTAGTGGTGTACATTGATGACATTATTTTAACCAGTTCCCGGAATGCTCCATCGCATGATCTCATGCAATCCCTTCGGTCGGAATTTGCTATCAAGGATTTAGGGGACATTCATTATTTTTTGGGGATTGAAATGCTTCATATCAACGATGGGTTACATCTTCACCAAGGTCAATTTGTTAGGAAAATACTGAAAATGCTAATATGCAATCTACCAAACCCTCTACTACTCCTACTAATTATGTGGAACCAGACACGGTTGCTTCTCATAAGCCACTTGTAGACCCATTTTAGTTTTGAAGCATTGTGGGAGCACTTTAATATCTCACTCTTACGCGGCCCGATATTGCATATGCAGTGAATTCGGCTTGTCAACATCTTCACACCCCCACTATGGCCGATTGGCAGGCCGTGAAATGCCTTTTGTGTTACTTGGCTGGTACGATCTCGCATGGTTTTCTTTTTACTCCAACGACAGCCACTCAGCTCCATGCATTTTCTGATGCTAGTTGAGTGGGCGACCAGACAGACCATCACTCCATTGGTGGGCTCCGTGTCTATCACGGACCAAATCTCATCTCTTGGTCATCTCACAAGCAATGGACTGTGACTCGTTCTAGCATCGAAGCAGAATACAAATGTCTTGCAGATACATTGGTAGAGTTAATGTGGCTTGAATATCTTCTTTGGGATCTTCACGTGCAACCACCCGAGCCGCCCACTCTTTGTTGCAATAACTCATCCGCCATCTACTTATCTGCATATCCTATGTTTCATGCTCGAACCAAACATGTGAAAATTGATTACCATTTCATTCGGGAACGCATTACTCAGAAACAATTGGTAGTTCGCTACATTTCTACCGAAGAACAAACTACCGATATCTTCACTAAAGGGTTGCCCCCGCCGGTTTCTTCAATTGTTGTCCAAGCTAATGGTTCACCCTTGTCATTGGCTTGCGGGGATGTTAAGGGAAGAAAATACTTAGCAAATATTTAGGGAATATTTATTATTCTGTTACCTTTTGTATCTTATTTGTTAAGGGAAGAAAATATTTAGGGAATATTAGTTATTCTGTTACTTTGTGTATCTTATCTCTTAGATTCCTTTATATACATTGTATTTGCAACACAATCATGTACATAAAAAAGAGAGGAATGAAATTTCTTCTCTAAAGCCTAATTCTTCACCGAGCCTCACAGCTTTCTCATGTATCTATTGCAATTGCAATAGCTTCCTTTACATATATTAAAATTAATTCTTGTCAAGTATCAAATAAAATATGTGCTATCTGAGTCACTCCATTTGTTTACCATGGGCCCGGCAGAAACGAGAAGAGCTGTCGCATTTCGTTATTGATTCACTATTATGTTAGGTCAAATCCTTGGCGCTGCTCATGCTTAAAGAAAACGAAGGGATGGAAAAGACTCAAAAGAGAACAGGACATGCATTTTCTGTTCCGAACGTTTGAGACTTTACTTTATGTCTCGATGAGGAAAGTCGAAAGACGTCCAAACGGTCCAACAAAATTGACTCGAATTCGAACTCCACAGGAGCTTAAATTCTTCTTCTGTGTTTTCCGAAAGCGCCTCCTTGCGAAATACATGCTGTTGTCCCATACAACAAGAGGGTCGTACTTACAAAACAGGTGTTGCTGCCAAACGTACAAGTCACAGTGCAACGACGCTATTCAAGCTCGGAACACTCGGACCTTAACCGACGTTGACCGGGCATCTCTGGCCACAGAAAGAGCTGCCAGCTAATGGCGACTGAATTCACAACTGAACTTTTGGAGCTTCTTTTGATGTCATCAACGAAGAAAGAATTTTGTCCTTGTCCGACCCAATTGCAGCACTGTGGGCGATTGCCGACTCTGATGCCTGGCCCTCGCTTTAACTAACTTTTGTGTAATTTACGAATGCTTTAACGAACTCGAGGGAGTAATATAATTCCTTTGATAAGCGCATCGACCGCGTCTCATGCGACCCTTCCTCCTTCCGAAGGAGCAGATTTTAGGGAGAAACAGAAAATTTGGGGACGTGAAATTTCGGGTAAGTGGAAGATCTAGGGAAATCCCACTTAATCTCTTGCTCTCGCGCATTAGTTTAATCGACCTAGGACGCTTGTCCGGAGGAAAATTTTCGAAGGATGCAGCTGCTTCCTCTTTTGGGTCAATGTCATAACATTCGTGATGACTAAGCCCCAACTCGAGTTTCGGCTCTAAAGCTTTGTTGTCCTGTCACGAAGTTGGAGCCACATTGCGACGGGGGAAACGACAGTTTGTATGCTCGATCTACAGGTGCTAGGGAATCGAACTTTTCTAGTGTTGTCTCGAGCCCCCACAATTATGGATAGAATTTTGCCGTACGCATTTGAGTTAGGAATTTACGCGCAGGTCGACATTATGCATTTGCCACCGTGACTTTGTTTATCTGTTGTGTTGAAGCACTTGCGACAGTAATTATCTCGATATGTGCTAGTAATTATATTTCAGATGTGTTAGTACTTGGCATTGGTAGATTTGATTATCAAGTCAATAAGTTTTAAAACGAATGAAGTGAAAGTGACTATATTGTAGGTGCATTAAAGGAAAGCAAGTGAAACTGCGAGTTTTTACGACCATGAGCACAAGACAAGATATAAAAACTCTGATTTTTCCCTTCATGAGTTTTCACAGATTTTACCTCTTTTCAATATCCGCAAACTTCACCGAGGAAATGAAGGTTTAATTATTATTTTTTATTTATTTAGATTTGTAACATATATACAAGGAAAAATGGCACAAATAGTCCATAAACTTTGGCTTAAAGCTTAATATGAAACTGTTCAATGTTATCATTGAAGTTGAATTAATGGAAGGATAGCATTGAACATTTTCGTGTAGTTTGAGGACTAAGTTGAACATGTATCAAAAGTCTAAAAACAACATTGAACAATTTAAAAGTTTATATCGAGTTAAAGTTCAAAGATCACATTTAACAAATTTAAAGTCTATATTACACACATCAGACACATTTGGTACATTGCGCCAAAATTTAAGAATCATTTGTGTCATTATCCCTACTTAAAATTAATTACTCTTGGATGTCCAATGATTAATTATCATGGCAAAAGTGAGACATCTGTAAGGATCTAAACCTCCTGTTTAAAACTTCTTTAATTGGCTCATCATCCCCATATTCGCATCTAATGATGTTCTTGGGGCTTGGTGCTCGTACTCTCAGTTCGTTCGTTAAATTAAGATAATGACTGGATGAAGATGGCGAGCAAATTCCATTCTCTCTCTCTCTTTTAGTGGACCGACCAAAGCACTCGAGTGGGAATAGCCTGCATCTTCCGCCGTGGAAAGTGGAGAGTGTCCTTAAAGGCTGAGCAGTCAAGGTCTGAATCTTTCGAGGAAAGGGGAGCGCAGCAAATGAAACTCACTCATTGTGCAGAAAGGGACGGGCTCCGAATAGAGAGATGCTAGCACGACGTCCTCCGCTAATTTTTAGGGGTCGACCGAGAACTCCCAACCGCACATTTCAATTCAAGAATTTGGAGATCCTGACCAACTTTTGGGTGTAGTTCATGCTCCTTATCGATAGGTTGGCATGGAGGTCCTGTTCTGTCGGGGGATAGCACTCCCGAGCCACCAAAAGGCTTTTGTAAATTGGGCTTGTATTTTATTGATAACAAAGCTCGTGAATAGTTACTGTATATATGTGATATATTTCTCTTGTAATTGAGAATAGTAACAGAGAGGTGGAATGTGCTAATTATAGTAAAATCATCTGCTGAATGTAATTCTAGTTCAAGAGTAAACTGGGATAAAATCTCGTGTTTTGATTCCTTTTCCTCGTCTTTGTGTTTGTGCACTTAATCCTAACACTTTTGAGCAAAGGCATAAAATAACATTCTCTTGCTACGAATGCAAATGTCAGTTTCCCAAAACATATGAAAGATCAAACTCTACACAAAGAGCAGCTTTTAACAAAACTCTGGCTTAGGCTCCCTTCCTTATGCTTCACATAAGTTCATCTTCGTAACCTCTTTTGTTTTTTCGCTTTGACGAACGGGAGTACAAGCCCATGTGTTACGTTCCATCTTTTGTCTTTTTCTTATGTTTAGACCTTACGTAATGGGCACAAATTGCCATAAAATCTCAAGTTAATTTGAACATGATAAGATATGCTCACTGCATTAAAGGAAGAATAAGTTCCTTGGAAAATAGAACTTGTTTGACTTCTTTTTGTGGATAAAAGGATGGGGAGAGGAACCAGAGCAAGTACCTCCCATGGGGATGTACCACCAATATTGTTCACGGCTATAATGTTCGATTTGAGCCGCGAATGGCACCACCAATATTGCAAAGATTCAAGGTTGAGAAACTCATGATCACATTCCAAGCAAGAGAAAAATAGACGCTCGAAAAAATACTCTTTAAAATTGTGCATTTCTCAATTCACAATTAATTAATGTTCCCGGCAAGTAAGGCATGTCCCAATAGGTATGGGAATCATGTATATGCCCTTTTTTATACCATGTTAGGTATTGCATGTTTCCTGACAAGTGCATTTAAACAGGATCGAGATTCTATTCTATCAATTATGTATCGTTTTTTCGTATGGCGATGCAATCTAGCAGTCAAACACCAACCCTGGTCAATGATTTGCTCGCAACGTTATGTACTAACTCTACAAGAAAATCGATCTCCGACCACCCAAATGAAAGTAATCATCAATTCCTAAATCTTTAAAACTCATAACAGCAGCTTCAACCGCGGAGTAAACCATCTCTCCATTCGTTTTTGAATCTCCATTATTAGTAAGCATATGCACTTTAAACCGGACAACACAATTACATGAAGGACATAGGGTTATATCTCCACATCTTGATTGATATCTCCAAATTCTTCTTCCTTAATTGGTAAATCACAGTGTCTTTAAAGATGTGCACTCGCAGCCTATTCAGATACTCCAAAGGGCAAAGGTGCCTCCAACCTTTGATCTGAATATAGAGCGAGGGTTAAAAAAAACATAAAAATTTCGAGCGCATAAGCTTTTCATATGCCGTAAATAAAAAAAATATAAAGAGTGGGTTGGTGTGCAACTTTACATCGTGTAATTCCCCACTAAGATAAATTCCTTATCTAGGAACCCCCCCATTAATAAATTTCCTCCTTTCTTGCCTTATTATAAAACGTTAAATTTCCCTAGATCATCGGAAAAATAAGAAAATCATCGTAAACGACGACGAGCCCCGCCCCCCCGGAAAAAGTTGTTCGTGCGTGATGACGGGTATCCAATTTTTTGATCAAATTGATTACGAATTAGAACTAATGGGCGAGGTTGACAAGCCATTAAGTCGAGCTGCGTCGGCAATGCACGCACGCCACCATCGATCCCCCACTCGCACGCCATCCTCATCCTCGTCCTCGTCCATGTCCTCGTCTTCCTCTCTCCCGTTCTACTACAAAATCCCCCCCTTCACTTCGCTCGTCAACGCTCTCGAGCCAACCTCGTCGTCCGCCATCGCTCCCTCGAACGCGCACGAGAACCGCAGCACAGCACAGCACAGCTCCTCTTTCACCATGATGCGCGGGATTTCTTCGGGTGTATCGGAGCGAGCGCGAGCCCTGTGGCGCGCGTGCCTCGCGTCCGCGCTCCGGACCGCGCTCGCCTGCGCCGTGGTGGCGTGCGCCACCCTGTACGGGCCGCCCCCGCTGCGGCGCGCCGCATCGCTCCCCGCCTTCTCCTACGTGACGGTCATCCTGGTGGTGACCGACGCCTCCCTGGGGGACGCGCTGCGCGGGTGCTGGCTGGCGCTGTGCGCGACCGCCCAGAGCGTCGGGCCCGCGATACTGAGCCTGCGGCTGATAGGCCCCGCGAGGCTGTCGGGCGGGACGGCCGCGCTCGCGGTGGCCCTGGCGTCGTTCGTGGTGGCGCTGCCGGGGGCGGCCACGCACGGGACGGCGAAGCGGATAGCGCTGGGGCAGATAGTGCTGCTGTACGTGATGGGGTACATCGAGAAGGAGCGGATCGAGGCGGTCACGCACCCCCTCCACGTGGCCGCTAGCACGGCGGTCGGGGCCCTCTCTTGCCCACTGGCCCTGTCGCTCCCCTTCCCTAGGACGGCCGGTCATGAGGTACCCCAAATCAATGCATGCAAGATATGACCAACTTTAGCTCACAATCCCTACGAGATGAGAGCGATTCTTACCTACACTGTCCCTATCAAATCACAGTCAGTCGTATCAAGAGAAAATTACCAAAAAACTTTTAAAATTTTTATAATTATATCAATTTTATTTTATTTTTTTCATTTTAATCCTAAACTTTTTGTAATTGTGTCAGTTCAGTCCATCCGACCGCTTTTTTGACAGGCCGGCACAGACGTGAATGCCAGCCGGTGCTCGCGACGCCTACTTGCTGACATAACATTATTTTACTATTTTTTTCCTTTCTCTTTTTTTTTTATTTCCTTTTTCCCCCTGATTGAATCGGCCAAGGGGAGGCTCACCGGCGAGGTGACCTCGCCGGCCATGGGCGAGGTCAAGCTGACCCGACGACGGCGAGGCCTCGCCCAGATCTAGCAAGACCTCGCCGTGGCTAGGCGAGGTCGAGCTCACCCGGCAACAACGAGGCGTCACCATCACCGGGCAAGCTCCACTTCGCCCGGCCATGGCGAGGTCGAGCTCGCTCGGCGACGGCAAGATCTCGCCAGATCTAGGCGAGGCCTCGCCATCGTAGGGCGAGGCCTCGCCATCGTAGGGTGAGGTCAACCTCGCCCATGGCCGGCGAGCTCGATCTCACCTAGCGACGGCAAGGCCTCGCCCAGATCTGGCGAGACCTCACCATTGCCAAGCGAGCTCGACCTCGCCGTCGCCGGGCGAGCTTGACCTTACCCATGGCCGGCGAGGTTGGCCTCACCATGGTCGGGCGAGGTCGGCCTCGCCATGGCCGGTGAGGTCACCTCGCCAGCGAGCCTCCCCATGGTCGGACCAGTCAGGGGGGAAGAAGGAAAGAAATTTTTTTAAATAATGCTACTTCAGTTGGCCTGCCAAAAGTGGCTGGATAGTCTGAATTGACACAATTACAAAAGGTTTATGATTGAAATGGCAAAAAAAAAAAATTTAAAACTGAATTGGTACAATTACTAAAAGGTTTAGAACTTTGATGGTAATTTTCCCATCGTATCTATAAAAGAAGGGGAGGATTCTCGTGGAGTCTTTATGAGAATATGATAAATCATGTTTACTAGGTCACATAACATATGACTATTGATAAATTCGATTACATCCATTATATTTGTCCCTGGTCTCGCTCATTATTGCATGTCACGTCGGTCAACCGTAGTTAAGGAAAGAGTATGCTCCATTCGCCTAGGGAATAGTAGTGGTACTATGGTTCTTTTATTTCTACCGCAAATGTTCTAAAACCCTACGTACTCTTCACATGAAGTTCACTTAGATTTGGGTTGCATAGAGACATAACGTTCTGCGTACACACATTACGACAACCACGTCAAGTTCACTCAACTGATCCTGATCCTGGTCCTGGACTTTATACCCATTGCAGTAGGTTTCTCTACTACATGGATTTTCTGGAAGCGTGGAGTTTTTTATTTTTTTCCAGTCAGCTTTAACATAAGCGTGCCCCTCGTAAAATATTTGACGCTGGAGAATTCTGCATGCAGATAAAAGAGAACTGCCGGGCCTATGTGGAGAATGCCTCGAAGAGGTTGAAGCTCTTTGCCAGGGCGTTCCTCGCCGAGGACGACGCGTCCGCCCTCGCCTTCATCTCTCAAGCCAAATGCTTGTCTCATGCTGGAAGCAAACTTCTGCAGAATATCAAACGCCGTCAGGTGATAATTTGAAAATATTTTTTGCACTTTTAATCAGAACTGGTTAGATCCCATAACCTCTTCATTATTGCGTGTTTGAAGATTTTGAATTTTGTCTTGAAATACCAAGAGTAAACTGACGCAAAAGTAACAAACCGAGTACTCGCTCTATCATTCTACGCTAACGTGCGATATAGAAACTCACTGCTCATGCTCAATCTCCTTCTCTAATATTGGAAGCTGAACGACACCGTTCTGACATTGAACAACAGGAAGGTGCGCTCTGGGAGAGAGTTCCGTTCACGTCCTTGAGATCATACCACACGAGTCCAGGAGAAAGGTTGCAGGAGAGTTTAGAGACGCAATTGCGTGGGATGGAGACGGCATTAACAAGCATTACTTCGTTCCCAGTTACATTGCCTGACGATGACGGACCGCTCAAAAACTGCAAACTCGCTCTAGACGAACACATTACTCTGATTATGAGGCAATCTGAGGGCTGGCTTTTCCCTGGCGATTCTACTTCAACCGTCCCCGAATCCATTTCCGAAAACTTAACCGGCTTCTTCGAGTCTCTTCGAAAAGTACCGACCTTGCCCGAACACTTGCCCTCCATCTTCTTCCTCTTCTGCATGCAACTCCTCCGCAGCAAGACCACACCATCGACATCACCACAAGACAATCCTCTTAAAAAAGACGAACAGTTAACAACAGGTGAAGAAAATGGGCTTCCTTTCTGTTTCAGAAGAGTCTGGAACGAATGGGGCTTCAAAATGAGCCCCAAAAGGCTCGTCCCTGCGTTCAAGTGCTCTCTCTCGCTGGGCCTCGCGGTGCTATTCGGACTTATATACAGCAAGGAGGACGGGTATTGGGCCGGGCTTCAGATAGCCGTGAACTATTCCTCAGCCAGAGAGGCTACTTTCAAGGTGGCCAACGTCAAGGCACAGGGCACGGTCCTAGGAACCGTTTATGGAGTCTTGGGTTGCTTTCTTTTTCAGAGGTTTTTGCCCGTAAGACTCCTTTCTCTCATCCCTTGGTTCGTCTTCTGCAGCTTTCTTAGGAAGAGCAAAATGTACGGCCCAGCAGGCGGCGTCTCGGCTGTGATCGGAGCCGTGTTGATACTGGGCAGGAGAAACTTCGGCCCGCCGAGCGAATTCGCTATTGCAAGAATCGTCGAGACCTTCATTGGGTTATCTTGTTTGATAGCGGTGGAACTTCTGATGCAGCCCACGAGAGCTGCTTCTCTGGCTAAGCGCCAGCTCACTGATTGTTTCGGGCAATTACGTGAGTGCATTGTCGCGGTCACAACACTGGGTGTACTCGACGACGCCAAGATGTCCAGGCTTGAAGAGACCCAAAAGAGGGTCAAGATGAGAGTGCTTGAGCTGGGTAAGTGCATCGAAGAAGCCGAGGTAGAGCCAAACTTCTGGTTCCTGCCCTTTCACAGTGCTTGCTATGGTAGGCTGTTGGGGTCTTTGTTAAAGATGGTGGACCTCTTGCATTTCTGTGGCCATGGACGGAAGTTCCTCGAACAAGAATCGTCAGCACTCGAGGCTGCGGCCGCTGCTTCAAAAGAGGCCTTGAACAAGCTTCGCAGCGACCTCGCACTGTTCAGAGATCTCGCGACCTCTTCGCTGAAATGCTTCGAGGAGATCAACTCGATCAAGTCACTCTCGCTTCTCGAGAAGCAGCTTCAAGAGGCCACTGGTTCTTGTGATCTCGAGTCGGGGAAAGCAACGAAACCTAACCAACCGATGCCTTGTCTTGATGAAGGCGACGTTGAGAAGATGGTGGGCTCTTATCTTCAGCATACCCGAGAGGTGCTCCATGGAATCGGCGGCGGCGGCGGCGGCGGCAGCAATGGCGTCGAGGCCGAGAACTCGATCAAAAGCGAAATGGTTCTCAGCTTGGGCGCTCTGATATACTGCATGAGTAGCTTTCTAAGAGAAGCGAGAGAAATCGAGAAGGCCATGAAAGAACTGGTGCAGTGGGAAAACCCGACCAGCCAAATTGCGAACTCGCGCGACTTGTTGCGTGAGATTCAGGCCTAGCGCAGCTGAGACACGAGAAGAAGAGAAACATCATCTCTTTCTGTGTAAACGTTTTTGAAAAAATTAAAAAGAAAATAAAAAAATTGTGGCTGCTGGGATTCGAGCCCAGGTCTCCACGGCCACAACGTGGAATTCTTACCACTAAACTACAGCCACAGAGGTGTTCGCTGCTTCTTGCAAACTATATTTATTAGTAAAATCAGTTTCTTCATTTTTCCCATGGGCCGAGCGAGGTATGCAAAATGCGTTGAATTTCGCAATTTATATAATTTTCATTTTTTTAGCAAATATCGAATAAACATAATTTCTGAAATTTTAATCAATTCGTCATAATTTTTAAACTTTAACCTGATGTAATATGAAAAATGAGAATGTTCGATATTCAAGGATAATATTGAACATTCTCAATGCAAACACTAAATTAAACATTCTCAGCACAAATATTAAATTGAACATATTGAATAAATTAAAATTTTAAAAATTATATTATTTATTGAAATAAAGTTTAGGAATCAGTATGGTAAATTTTGGGATAAAGTCAGTGTCATCTTCCCCGACAAACAATTAAAACAAGAAAATGTGGTCCCCGAGAAAACGGGGGAAATAGGTCCGACCGTCCGTCCACTCGCATCGTAGTCAAACGGGCAAGTGGGCCCCGGCACGAGCGATGGCGGAGACCAATCCCGTGCAATTGCTGCGACGGCATCTTCTTCATATTATTATTCCCCCTTCTTTTTTTTTTTTTTTCCAAAGAGAAAAAAATCTAGAAACATTTTCAATTTCCAACCAGTGAAGAAGAAGACGGAGGAGGAGGAGGAGGACGAGGAGCAGAAAGGAGGAGGTGGTGGTGGAGGAGAACCTGCTCCTCACTTCCCCACTCTCATTCAGGAGTTGATTCCAAATTCCAATGCATGTGCCCTCCCCATCCCCATCCTCCTCCTCCTCCTTCAAGCCCCTTCCTCCTTGACGGATGGTGAAATCCTCCGTCTCGAAGGAACCTCGCGAATCGCCGAGCAGAGCCGCGAGCGAATCGCGCGTCGAATCCGGGAGGAGATCAGCCGGAGGTAATGGTCGAGCGCTTCGCAGAATACTTCAAACCTTGGAGCCAACGATTCCGTGATGGGAATGTCGTAGCTGTTCCGTTTGGTGAGATCGGTTGCTTCGGTTGTTGGTTGCGATGCAGCTGTCGCGGACGCTGCTGCTTCGCCGTTTCGCTTGAGCGCGAAGCCTCCCGTCATTTTTAATCATTGATTTCCGTCCCCCCCCTTCTCCTCCTCCTCCTTTTTTTTTTTTTTTTATGGTTGGTCTGGTGGTGGAAGTTTCGATTCCTGCGATCATTCTTTTGTGCTAGAGCCTAGCTGTATATATGATGGGTGACCGATGTCTGGGGTTCGTGGATCGAGTCGAGGATTAAGGTGTGTTTTGCCTCGCGAGTCTCTCCTTTTGTTCCTCGGTGTTCGATCTGTAAGGTGCGTTTGCTTTGATCTTTACCGGTCCTTCTTTCGCTGGCGAGCTCGATTGACTTGGGACGATCAGCATTTTGACTGGAGTCACACGCATCACATCTGGGCGCGTGATTTGAGTCTGAGTAGGGCGAGCGAAAGCTTCGGAACTCTTTCGTAGAGCTCGCGCGTGGTCTGTCGCGGACGGATGGGGTTCGTGCACGTCACGTGTTGTCCTCGGGAAAAACTGAATGCTCGCATCGTGAGTGCGCGCACGAGATCGCGATTGGTGTCCGATGGAGCACGATCTAACACCTCTGGCGTGATTTTTAGCTGGAACGCATTTAACGCTGGCGGTTATGAGTAGGCTTTCTCTGTTGTGAATCTTTGTAGGTTCCTAAATCGTCGTCGAGGATCTAACTAGGGACACGATGGCTAACAATGTGTCGAACGGGGAGCACCAGGCGACGACAAAACCGCCGCCGAGCCCTTCGCCTTTGCGCAACTCCAAATTCTTTCAGGTAGGAGGCTTTGTTTCCTGTTGCTTTCTCGTGATATGATCATCTGGGGTTTTTATACTGGCCAATTCTTTAGATATCGATGAAACATCAGCATAACATGCTTTTGAGGAACTGCAAAAATAGTAGTAACTAGGGAGTTAGTTCTTGTATCATATTAGCATACATGGGCTCCCTTCTCTTCATGCTTCTTTTGTTGTCGATTTTTGTCTGATGACGACCACGTCGCTGGAGGCATTATGTCGCCGGAAGGTTACGTAATTCATCCTGTCGAATCTGTGAGTGATAGATCTGACTTAGTCTATTCAACTGTCTGATTTGTCTTCTTGGATATCTCATTCTTGTTCCTGCTCTACGATCATCCTTGTTTCTCAGTCCCATCCCCACTCGTGCCTATGGTTTTCTGCTTTACTTTTTATTTTCTTTCATCTAAGGATGCAAATGTCCTCCCCTGTTTTGTGTAGAGCCAAGATTAGTCCCTCTACCGTTGTCTTGATTTTTTTTCCTTGACATGGAATTGTGCTTCCTTGTTTTGTATGGGACCAATTCATGTCTAGCATCATTTCTTAGTGGCTGTATTTCATCAATCATGAAGACCGTGGTCGCTATAAGTTCACCGCTTCTCTACTCTTCTTGTCCTCAAAAATTTTCTACTGTTGATGATGGCAGTGCAACATGAGAATCCTGGTCACTGGAGGGGCTGGGTTCATAGGCTCTCATTTGGTGGACAGGCTGATGGAGAATGAGAAGAATGAGGTGGGTTTCCTCCCTAGTTTTTTGTCATTTCCTATCCATAGAGTTTACTTAGGACTAGCACCAGGCACCGGCACGTTTAACTTTCTTGCCTTAACATTCCTGTTTCCTTAACCTGGTTAGTTTTGTATGTCAGGTAATTGTGGCAGATAATTACTTCACTGGGTCAAAGGACAATCTTAGCAAATGGATTGGACATCCAAGATTTGAACTTATTCGACACGGTACTTTTGATTTGTAGATTTCATGATCTTCAACCCTCTGTGTGTGTGTGTGTGTGTGTTTTTGATGGTCTTGTGAATCAAACTATTGTTTTTCTCTCTACAGATGTCACAGAGCCATTGTTGGTCGAAGTCGACCAAATATATCATCTTGCATGCCCAGCTTCTCCAATCTTTTACAAGTACAATCCTGTCAAGGTGATTTCTTTTGGGATGTACTCTTTATTCAATATGGCAACATAACAGGTATAAGGGCCTTTACTTTGAATGCATTAGTTCATCAGGCTGTGCACCAAATCTCTCATTTTTCCCTTCAAAATCAAGCAATTCATCAGTCAGTCTATTGCAGGTCTTGCGTATTCATTAGAATATTTATTTACTGCAGCATCTTATTGTCTCTCCCACTCTCTTTATGTTAAAGAACCTTTGTTCTTCAATTACTGGTCGTCAAGAGGAGATCTACTATCCTTTGTGACTATCATTTTATTTGGTGCACATCTCGCATTGTATCCCCTGAGTTTTCTTGCTCTGGCTAAATTGTTTGGCGATATCGTTATTTGTTGCATCTTTTCAGCAGAATGCATGTTCATGAGTTGATAAATGTTTGAACAATAAACCCTTACACACATATATTGTTATTATCTTTTGATTGGAAGCATTCTCTTGTTATATAAAATATAGTACTTCATTCAATTTTCATTCATCACTTGTTCAAGGTATGGAATATTTAATGATACGACATTTAATACACGGGCTTTTTTCCGCATATTAGTTGGCATAATATAGTTATGCAATTTGAGCTATTTCTAAGGTTTAAGGGTATAAATTGGCAGACAATCAAGACTAATGTGATTGGCACACTGAACATGCTAGGACTTGCCAAACGAGTGGGAGCAAGGTTAGTTTATTCAGCCTTGTAACTATAAACTTAAGTGTAATTACTAAAATTTGATTGTGCATAAACAGGATTTTACTCACTTCAACATCAGAGGTGTATGGTGATCCTCTTGTACATCCCCAGCCTGAGAGTTACTGGGGCAATGTCAACCCAATTGGTGAGTTACCTAAATTTGCAGTTTGGAACTACTGAAATTCTGTTCATCCGACCTTGATTAGCCATATATCATTATGGGCTGCATGCTTTGTTTGTCTAGGCATTCCTTAGTTGATTTCAAGAATGCTCGCCATTTCTCTTGCGCGTTCTATAAGATTTTATAGGTGTCAGCATAGACTGCTTCAAATACACACAAAGTCAATAAGTGTTGCTAGCTGCCTCCTTTTAATCAATGTACAGTACTGTATTATTTGCCACTTTTGTAATGTCCACGCGATTGTACAAAGGAAGGAAATGATTGCACAAAGTATATGAGACACATTGACTGTTCGCTAAGTATAATGCTTGGCTGCTGTTTATTTGTGTCATGCACTGGAGACAAATGAAAGAGTGAGAGCTATCTATAGTAAAGCTCTAAGGCTATGCCCTGACAAATCTGATAAAATTTAACCTCAATGAGGACGTCATTTTCTGTTGCAGGAGTTAGGAGCTGTTATGACGAGGGAAAACGTGTTGCTGAAACTTTGATGTTTGACTATCACAGACAGCATGGCATTGGTAAATGCTCACTTATCTATAGAAAGTATTTTAATGTAATTTTTGAAAGTTGATTCATTTTTTCCTTCAAATCAGAGATCCGTGTTGCTAGAATCTTTAACACATACGGACCACGAATGAATATCGACGATGGACGTGTTGTTAGCAATTTCATTGCTCAAGCACTTCGGTAAGTCCTCAGCACTTCAGTTCTACTTGCTGCCTAGAAACTGAATATTGACCTTAGAGATGAATTTACCACGAAACATGAATATTGCAAGTTGACCATGTCATCATGCCAATGTAGTGTACTTTGGCGGTTTTTGGCCCATCTATATGTACTTACATATGTTCAGGCCACTTCAGTGTACATGTAAATTTCATTTAATATCTTTACATGCAGCGGTGAACCATTGACAGTTCAGATGCCTGGAACACAGACCCGCAGTTTCTGTTACGTCTCCGATTTGGTAAGTTATATGTAAACCTACATATTGATCGTTTTATTGAAACATTAGGTATTCCTCCTTTGAATTCCACACTGACTATATGTTTGAATGCTGAAGGTTGATGGGCTCATTAGGCTCATGGAAGGAGAAAATACTGGACCTATCAATATTGGAAACCCAGGTTAATAACGGAAATTTTACTGTTCAATACCAATCAAATAGGCTCCCATGAACCTGCATTGGCATCTTCATCAATCAAACAGGAAATTACTGACCTCGATGCTTATTTATTCTCTTTCAGGGGAATTTACTGTGCTCGAACTTGCCAAAACAGTGAAAGAGGTGACCTCTTGATACTGGATAACTTCATTTTAAAATTTTCCGTTCTTTTAGGAAGATATTCTTGTGGAGGGATGCAAAATATTTTAGGAAAATTGCAAATAGTGCACCTGTAGCTCGTGAGTTGGAACAAACCGAATGTTACAATGCCTACTTGGTCAATGGGGACATTGTGTGCTTATTCTTGTAGTCTTGAGTGTACCGACGTTAAGATGCTACTTGCTTGATAGTGATGAAAATGCTTTTCGCTTATAGTTTCGGGCGTGTTCTTGAGCTGTTGCAGTTACTGCCAGTCATTTGCTTGTTCTTATGATCCATTGCAGCTCATTAACCCTGAGGTGGAGATAAAGATGGTGGAGAACACACCCGACGATCCACGGCAGAGAAAACCAGACATCACAAAGGCCAAGGAACTGCTGGGGTGGGAACCGAAGGTTAAGTTGCGAGACGGCCTTCCTCTAATGGAGAATGACTTCCGGACCAGGCTTGGCATCGCCAAAAAGATTTGATTCGTTGCTGAATTAATCGATGAGCAGGAGTTGTTCCTGCCTGAGTTTTTGCATGGAGTTGGTGGCGTGATTCCAATTTACTATACTTATTTTCTCTGCTTTCCTAAAGCCCTGTTATAGACAATGAGTGGATATTGTCTCCTGTTTCTCTCTTGGAATTTTATACTTTTTAAGTGTCTTTGATTACCCGAACCGAGAAAGTGCAATATAATTTTGTACTTTTTTTCTGGATGACAAGTGCAACATTATGATATTCAGCATCAGACGCCATAGGACTGTTGTTCAAAAACACCGCTACTACATCTGTGCCTTAGGCAGCTTTGCTCTGACGCCTGTGCTAATTGTACATGATTTCTAGAGTTATGCTAACACCCCTAGATTATTTCATAGGTTGGCTTAAAGTAGATCAGTTGCAATTAACCTCGGAAAAGGTTATGGTAATTTTCGTGCCTCTTTACTACCCCAGAGAGACGAGGAATGCCTGGGACCAGCATACAAGAATGGCGACCGGCCACAATGCCTCCATTCACTCGGCAGCGCATGTGGAAATGATGATTCGAGAACATGAAGTCTTAGAATAAAGACTAAATCTTTAAGCCAATAAATCCCGTCGTTCTGTAGGATTTAAAGCGCACCTCCATTGGTAGCGTAAGCCAAGTATAATCCATTCATAAGCAACATGTGCTTAGAATTGGAAATCGTGGACCAGCTTCGGACAGATGAATGGCCTACAGGCCATAAGATAAGTTACTAATGCGGATGCCATACTGAACGGACGAAAGCAATAGCGTACCATATGGCCTAGACATATACAAAAACAGTTGTGGTCACAATTCATAATTCCCATTCTCCCATCATTTTCACCCCTTCATCCCCCACTCTTGTGGTGTGATCCTAATAGTCCAGGAAAAATCACCCGAAGAGCTCGCCCCTGGAATCATCTTCCATGACAACCTCCACTCACAATAACACTTCTATATCATAGGTATCGATTAACATTTTGCTGCAATCGTTTTTTAAATCATTCTTCCGCTCATTCAGTGAGTAAACCGTCAAATTTTCCTCTCCGCAGCAAGAATTGTTTTTACCAAGTTAACTTAAAGATCTTTCAATACCAAGTTCTTGTTCTTTCTCCCCAGTTTTCCTATCACTAAAATTAGCAACTAGAAGGGCAATTGGTGTTCCTTATTGGCGAATTAAAGAATCTAATTTCCTGTTTCAAAGTCCTAGAACCCTTATAAGAAATTCAAAGCAGTCTGGACTCAATCAAATCTTCCACGTTTATGAGACAAAAGAACTCCCAGAACAGGGGCACATTCAATGAAAATTGATGCTTAATTGCCTCATGTCAAAAGTATATGAAACCCACAGAATCCAAAAGAAGCAAAAACACAGAGAATCCCAAACATCTTTCTCCTGTTATTTCATCAATTCGAACAAAGGAAGCAAATATCTCCTCCCATGATGCGCAGGTGCAAAGTGGGCGATGCGATTACCATCCAAGAATTCACCTACAAAGCATAAGCAGCATCCCCATTACTCTCTCAAAGGAACAAGGATGTGGGCATTTGGTCAACACCATAAATGCAAATTAACAAACAATAATTATAAGAAAACAATAGGAAGAAGAGTAATGCAGTTGCAATGTCAATCTTCTATTTCCATGTCCTGCACAAACTTAATATTATCATGCGAGACAATCAAAACAGTCATGGCACAACTATACCATCATGACACACATTTTTCATGACAAAACCAGCAGTGATTCAGGTCATGACCAGCAATAGAACCATGTAACTAGCGGCCCCAATCGCAAATAGCTCCCTGGTCAAGATATAAAGCCGAAAACATAACTGATGCCATCTCTATCTAGAGGCATTTCACAGCTTAAGCATCCACTATGGCCAACCAATCAGCAACATTGATACGAACAATAGATGAGCAACAAAAATTACTCCCTTAACCAAAGATTATGGAAATATACAAGTTGACCTCGTGCATGCATCACAATCTAGGTATGGCATCAAATGCGTTGGTGTCATTCCCAATCCTTATAAGGTCATAAGAAGTCTTAGATTATATTCTAAATACCTACTGACCCATTTCAGACATCTATGATTCTTGGTAGGCTTCCTAAGATAAATGAAGTTCCCATAAAGAAGTCAGCCCGTAAGAGATTATATATCGTAACTTTGCATGAATCATCAATGTTCCCATTTGTTCAGAAATACAATATATTTTGTATATTCAGGTCATGTAAACTCGATATTCATATATTTCATCAAGTTAAGTATAAATGTTCTCGTGATAATGCAATGTCTCCATTTAGGTATGTAATTTAGAAATGCGGTCGTCATATCATACTGAAAGTGAGCAGGTTAATGTCATCCCCTACCAAAATAGACTAACAAAATTGTAAAAAATTGTTTGCACTGCCAACAAATTTGATAATCAGCTACTGGCAAGGGTCATGATGACAAGGAAGGTGTGACGGTAGAAAATGCATACCGATGCAGCCCAACCCTCGCCCAGTTCAGGGATTTAGTGAGACCTGCTAATATTGTAAAAGAGAATGGCACAACATGAGATGCCAAGGTCGATGCCAAACACCTCAAACACAGTCGTTGCTAGCAATAGGAATGCGAATGAGACCCTTTTCTTGTACATTTTCAAGCTATACTGGTCAAACTACGGCTTTTTGGCTCGTCTCAAGATCAATCAGCAAGTTCCGTAATGAGAATCTCACGTCTTAATGCCGAAAGCAATTTACTTTAAACCTGACAACAGCAGACAACCAATCGTGTCGACTTTAGGCTTAACCTTCTCCTTCTTTTTCCCCCATTCTTGACCCAAACGATATGATAACACTGCTTGATAATGGCAAATGCGCGAACATTAACACGCCAACCATTTCCATACATTTCATATCCTGTAGATCACAAGAACTTCTTCCTCGCATCTCCATCTATTCAAGAAGCAAACGCCAACCCCAAAAATCAAGGTACGACACGACTCATATCGTGTGACCCCAAAGACGCAATAAACTAAGCATGCTTTAGCTAAGATTACATCCCAATGGGACTCGAAAGAATGATATAAAAAAAGAAAAAAAAACCCAAAATCGAGTAATCGCGATTAGGGTTATGGAGATCGACTGTTACCTCTTGTGCTTCTGGACAAAAGGCGAGTTCTTGGCGTCTTCCTCTGCGAAACGACAAGCAACGAGGGAGAAGCAAGAAAGCGAGTTAGCATCGCGGAATTGATGACGGCGGACGTGAAGCGGGAAACGCGAGAATCGGAGGAGATCGGAGGGAGGAAAGAGAGTGGGGGTACCGGAGAGGCCGAGGGAGAACTTGGTGATGATAGCTCCGGTGACGGCGAAGCCGACGAGGAACGGCCACGTCCTGTTGAATTCCCTCCTGAAGAACACCGGCCATGGATCGAACTTCCTCATCTCTCTCTCTCACTCTGTCTGCAGCTTCCTACCCTTCGCGTCTCTGTGATGGAGTCCATATGCTCGATGGAGGTGAATACCCCCCTACGCTGTGGCCCGCAGCCGTTGGATTCCCTTTGCTGTCAGCCGTTGGATCCGGGAGGACGGGTTCCGGTGAGATGGGCCGCCTATCTGGGCTTCACTAAAAGGCCGAGCCCGTCCTGTTGATCCGCACGCACGGCCCCCGCCCACGGCCTCGTCATTCTGCGGGCGGCGGTCTACAACTCAGCACCGACTTTTTTCACTTTTATCTGTGTTGCTTTCGTTTTTCCCCTCAGAAGAGACTTCTAGCTAGAGATTTGAATAAGAAGTTCTGCTTTGAGAATAGCAAATTCCGGAGGGAATTCGACGGGAACGTGGAACCGTAGCTTGATTCGGTCCGAACCCTGTATCTAACGCTTCATATCACGTTCCGAACCGTGGCCAAGGGGCTCTTCAAACGTTCGATCGGTTCTTGCTAGATATGTGTGAAGTCTTGCGGTGCATAATCGCACGCTAAGCAATAATCTGGTAAGGTGCTTTCAAGAAAGAAATGATTTGATGCGATGATTGGAAGTTTTCGGCTACAAACGATGACGTTTGATCGGTTATTGATAAGTTTTTGCCCTCAAGTGATTTTGGATTTTTCTTCTGATTGAAGCCGCGAGCCGATGGTAGCTCCCACAAGGACTTTGGCGGATAGACATCTCGCGGCTCTCGTAAGAACATTATGAAGATAGAAACAAGAAAGAGAGCGAGGATCTTTTGTCCTAAGCAACCATGATTGCGAAATGTACTGTACTACGTGTTACCCTCATTCGCCATTTCGAAACACCCTTTGTCCTCGCCTTAAAAGGCTGCTCATGATGTGTGTTTCGGTGCTGTTGTTTAGACTTTTGTTCTGATCTATGGCCGTACTTGCTTTTGGCTTTGATTGTCATGATACGGTCGAGCACCAACCTCTTTGGCTATGCCGATACAGCATCCGATCGCTGGTCGATCGCCGGCGACTCTTGGCCCTCCCCGGTGAAGCGGCCTTCAGCGGCTTCTCTCTCGCTCCGAAAAAGGAGCGATTTAGTTTGAGTGGCCTTGCTTCTTTCATTATTTCTGTTTATGTTAAAAACAACCCAGTGCAGTATAATCGATTTTTATAATAAAGATTGGTTTTTGCTCAAATAGCATCTCTGTGTCTTCGCTCAGATTTATTTCAATCGTATTATCGCACTTGCTAGATTGCTTGCGGCGATCTTGTGAATTTTGCTCTTCTGCATAAGATCTCACCAAACATGCTTTGATAAAAAGAAAGATAACAAGGCAAAATACATAGCCCAGATGAATATGCCTTCAATTGTGACTTGGAAAGTGTCACGTGAGCCATTCCTGCTCGCTAGTCGGTAAGGATTTAGTCCGTGAACGAGCCCCAAGTCTCGCTCGAGACTAACGTTTGCCGCTCCATATCTACGTTATGGATGGCCTTTTGAAATCAATTTTACGATTTTTCTCTAATTCCTCCAAGAAAATATTGGTGCAAAAATCCTTCAGCCTCTGTCAGCCCGCCCCGTGGCGGCAACTGTACAGAGCCCCTGGCGCGCACCCGGATTGCTGACGTGGACTCGACGACATCCTCGCGCCGAAAATCCTTAAGCGCGCCCGATTCACGTGAGCTCGTCGCATATGCACCGGTGGATAGAACGGACCCACGTGTGGGGCCCCCCCGATCTAACGGTTCGAATGAACCGGATTCAATGGAACCGGAATCACCGAGCACTTTCTCACCTCCCACCACCGCCACCAACACCAACATCAATCCGACAGGGAAAGACCCTGTTCTGTCACCTCCCTCCCACAACTTTTCTATCCCATCCTTTGCGTCTCGGAATCTCTCTCTCTCTCTCTCTCTCTCTCTCTCGATTTCTGTGGAAAGCCGGAGGAAACTCGCCGGAGGCTCCGAAACTTCATGCCAGCGTCGCTCGCCGGCGGGAGCGGGCTCCGACCGGTGATCGCCGGCCCGCGGTGATGGGGGTCCCGAGCGACGACGCCGTGCTGATCCAGAAGCCGAAGAAGCCCGGGGAGCCCCACGTCGTCACCGTGAATTGCCCCGACAAGACCGGCCTCGGATGCGATATCTGCAGGACCATTCTCGACTTTGGCCTTTACATCACCAGAGGAGGTAAGACGAACTCGCGATACGTGACTCTCGCTCTCTGTGGTGTTTCTTCACTTTCGGTTCTGAAAATTGCTTGGCTTGCGTCTGCTGAGATTCTCTTTGCTGCGTTCGAGGTCGCCGCGGCTCGTGTCCGCTGTTGTCTTTACATTTTATGCAGGGATTTAACAGACAGCTTCCTCGTAATCTGATTAAGGTGTAGCTGGTGATTTGCAATTTTTCTGTCCTTGTTCTGTCATTCTCAGTTCAGTTTGATTGACTTGAAATGTCGTAATTAAGATATAACAAGGAGCTCCAACTCAGGGTAGTAACATTTTTAGTCATGGAAGTAGTAGTACTGCTACAGACCGATCTCTTTCGAAAGAAAAGTAAAGCAAATCATGCTTGTTAGCTCATATATGGTTACCAATCTGGTGGCTGAGTAATGGGCATTCTTTTCATAGCATCCGATGCATTTTTTACTATCCTGACCAAATTAAATTTCTTCAATGGATTTATTAAAGGGGAGAGCTACTTCTGCTTGCAGATGTTTCGACTGATGGAATATGGTGCTACATTTTACTGTGGGTGCTTCCACGTACCAGCTCACTCATTGTGAAATGGTCGAACTTGAAAGACCGTGTTATGTCCATATGCCCGTCGCGTTCATTGCAATTTTACTTTAACCAGCAGCCAGCAAATTCTCCGTCATCTCCGGTTTATCTGTTGAAGTTTCTCTCTTTCGGCCGCAAGGGATTGTTACATGGTAATCTTGGATGCTATGTAATATAAGAATGCTGTTTGATTTGTCTTTTGAAACTGTGTTCAAACGAATTTGAGTTTGTTTCAGATGTTACTCAAGTTCTCTGTGAGCTCGAGCTTGCAATTCAAAAGGTGAAAGTGACCACAACACCAGATGGGAGAGTCCTGGACCTCTTCTTTATTACTGATAACATGTAAGAACCTCTGTCCGAATTATATTTATTTGATGTGAAAGTTATGCAGATTTTCCATGCATTTAGATATACAGCTTGTTATTACAGATTGTTTGTTACTTGCAGAGGCTTTCTTGTTATTATATTTCAATGCAGCCATATGTTTTTCCCTTTTCGATCTATGTCCATAGTGTTTATATGAGGACAGTAGAAGATTATCTAGCAATGGTACGACGTCAGTTGATGTAGTAGTTTTTATTTTTCAGGGACCTTCTACACACGAAGGAACGGCAAGATCAGACATATGAACAGTTGCATGCAGTTTTAGGCGAATCGTGTATCAGCTGTGAACTCCAGTTGGCAGGCCCCGAGTATGGGGGCCATCAGGCTATTCCAACACTCTCTCCTGCAGTCGCTGAAGAACTTTTTAGATGCGAACTACTTAAGAATGAGACTCGTTCACAAGCTCTAAGTCCAGACTTGACAAAATTGAAGAAGACCAATATCACTGTAGACAATTCTCTGAGCCCAGCTCATACGCTGCTCCAGATCCACTCTGTCGATCACAAGGGACTGCTCTATGACATTATGAGAACCTTGAAAGACTGCAATATTCAGGTACATTTTGATAATTTCTCTATATTGTTGCCCTTAATGTTGCAATTATATATGTCACGCCTTTGTGATGCAGCCTGGACTTCTGCTAGTCAGCCTAACTTGGTTGTAAACTAGCAATTCTAGAAAGAAATATGCTTGCCCTAGCTTATCAAGTCATCTTTTCCGAAAGCAAAAAAGAGAGACAGGAAAAATGCTTCATCATTGAGTATTTGAGCTGGTTATTTTTGGTCTAAATTTTGTAAAGATCTCGTTAACGGATGGCCCGGGGGCACTTGTTAAGTATACTTACAGGAAAATGTTTTGATTTTCAATATATTGATTGTACATAACACGAGAGAGACCATGCATTGGAAATTTTAAAGTTTCCTTAGGGGCACTTATTGACAAATCCATGTTATATTCCTATTGCTTCGGTGCAAGAGAAGTAAGCCTATCTAGATCAATAATTCCTTTGGTGCTTCGTGTCTGCCCATAGATTTTCCAGAATCCTTATCAAGTGAGCGATAGATTCATGCTTAAAGATGTCAAGTTGCACAAAGTTCCAATCAGAATGTCCGAGCACACTCGCCTGTATGTTCTTCTATGTTGTGTTACCCCTGGGTTAAGGCCTCTGATGCCTAAGAATTGCAGCTTCATGGATTACATTGGTCAACTGATTTATAATTCCATCCTAGATGTCATCACTTAATCTCTTTTGTATTAGTTAATGACTTATTGCTGTGATAAATACTCCCCTGATACAGATAGCCTATGGTCGATTCTCGCCAAATGTCAACGGGCATCGGGATCTAGACCTTTTTATTCAGCAAAAGGATGGGAAAAAGATTGTCGATCCTGAAAAGCAGAGTGCACTTATTTCTAGGTTGAAATTGGAGATGCTCCATCCACTACGAGTTATCATTTCCAGCCGTGGGCCGGACACCGATTTATTAGTAGCTAATCCTGTTGAGTTATCTGGCAAGGGGAGACCACGAGTTTTCTATGATGTTACCCTGGCACTAAAAATGTTGGGCATCTGTATTTTCTCGGTAAGCATGACAGCCCAAAAAGCAATATCTGAATGACCCATGAGCATATGAGTACTTCTATGATAGTTTTTGCCGTAAATTTTATTTCTAGTGAAAGACAATGAGTGTCCTTCGATAAAGGCGGGCAAATATATAAATAACTGGTGAATAAACACAAGCAAGCCTATCTGGAATATTCTTAAGTACAAGGTTTGTTCTTGTGATGCCTGATTTCCAGCTTACACTAATTTTATTCGTGCCTCTCGTATTGTAAAACCACTTTTCTAAATTGCTCAGATTGTAGAGTTGATAGTTCTCCTTGGCAGGCTGAAATTGGAAGGCATTTTGCATCGGATCGAGAATGGGAAGTATACAGATTTCTCTTGGAAGCGAGTTGTGAATTCCAGTTCACAAATGCAGTGGCTAAAAATCAGATTGTGGATAAAGTTAGAAGAACCTTGATGGGGTGGTGATAATATCATTGACCTCTGTGCATCTGGACCATAAGTCTTTCCGATGGGGCAGTCGCCCCCATTTGCCTTCTAGCAAAGAGTATGTATAACTTGTTTATACAGTGCATTTGTTTGTGGCACAGGCTTGTATTATAGCTTCCTCCTTCTCTGTATGCCAATTCTTGTATGTCAAGCGTCACTACATCGTAGAGAGGATGCCATTAGTGGACAAGTTTGCTAGTTTTCTCGACTAATGATGAAGTAGTTTGATGGCCTTCTTGTGGGCTTCTGGTGTCTAGTCACTGGATAGCGTCCGAGGCTAGCCATACTGTACTTGTCCAGTAGAGCAATGAACTGCACAAGCTAAATTGCAATTCCCGGAACCAACAAGCTGGATAGGGAAAAAAGAAAAAAAATCACAGGCGGAGGTGAAGGCAGAGGAAATGAGGTTAACCCTGACTGCATTCCTCAGGACCAGTAAGGTGGACAGAAAAACAATTCGCAGTTGGGTCTGCTGTAGCCGATAGATTAACCCTATCTTACTTAACTTCTTGTTGGCCCGAAAAATTGATCATACTCTTTGGACACATAGCTTCTTTGATACCGCTTTTTTGGTACATATTCTTTGATTAAGCGGATCAATGAGAATTGTTTTTTCATATTTGGTTTCAAAGTGCACTGGCTGCAGTCTCATCTCTTTACATGGAATCAGATGACCGGTAGAGATGCTATATATATATAATAAAGAAACGAGTGTAACCGCTGTCAAGTGCTAACTACATGCGCGTGCCAGAAAAGAAGCTGCATCTTCGTCACTGTTTCAGTTGGTTCCCTCTTTTCCATTTCTTTAGGTTTTGTTGCACCGACTGAATTGGGATATGCAAGTTTCTCGATGTTTCGTGGGCTGCAATGAGGAATTGGTATCACTTTATTGCCGATTCACTCGGAAAGTTGTAGAGAAGGGGCATCAGCTGCTCAATGTGAAGTTGTTTCTTCTGGCATTCGTTCCTTTGCGTGTCGGATTCCGATCTGTCATTGCTTTTAGCAAGGTTTGGCTCGTCCACGTCTTCTGTGAGTAGCAAGTCAGTTGCATAGATTATGTGGTGAATCTGATAGATGGTATTCGAACGAACAATCGGTGACAAAGGATAAGGATGCCTTTTGTTCTCTTGAATTGAGACGTATAACCGAATAGTTCCTATTAACACCTTCCATTTAATCGTATGTGAAATTCGCGTCTTCCCTTATCACATTCGAAAGTTCCACGATCAAGCCGGTCAAACTGTCCGTCTGTCACTTCGTCAATCTGTTCATCAATCCAGGCAATGTAGCAAGACATTCCAGAATGAAAAAATTACACTAAAGACGAGCCTATCTTACTAGCCAAGTATATTGATTAACCTTTTACCCAATCAGCTAATTGAGCGTGCGGACGAGACTCCCTGTGGACCGACGATTGCAGGACAAGAAGAATCAATCGGAGGGGGCGTCGTCCGATATTCGAAGAATCACATATTATAAAACATGTTTTATTTAGCACATGATTTGAAGTAAATTTTTTAACTTAGGGGCTGTTGATTATATCATTTATATGTCACATCCGCCGGTAGGGTAAAAAGATCTGTTTGATGATTATGCCAGAGAGGGAGACAGAGACCCGCGGGTAAAACAAATGGAATTATTTGGGCGTCCTTTCGGTCTCCTTTCAATTCAATCCAATCCAAGAACGAGGAACACGTGGACTGTGTCAACCGACACGCATCTCACCCCCTACCCGCGCCACGCCATCGCTCCCCATTCCAATTTCTCTCTCCCCGTCCTCCCACCACCGCCTTCGTTGCTTCCCCGGTACGCCATCTCCTTCCTCCGCTCGCCCCCTCTTCCTCCTCCGTTCCGTTACAGTTCGGGCGTCGCCTCTCGCCGGCGGAGCTGAAGATCGACACGCTGCGCAGCGATAGCCGGCTGCGGGGACGGGGGACGAGCTGGAGCTTCGGCCTCTCGGTGTCTTTCCTTCTCCTCCTCCTCCTTCTTCTTCCTCTTCCTTTGAGTGGAGCGCGCGCGAGCGAGCGTGCGAGCGTGCGTGCCCCTAGGGTTACGGATTCGGAGGCCTTGTGGTGTTGCGACTCCCCATTGCTATGAAATTGGAGGTGTCGCCGTCGGGAGGAAAATGCCGAAAGCTGCTTGTTCGACGCCCCGGGGCTCCGCTTACCTCAGCGCTCTGTCTCTGGAGATCGAGAGAAAGCTTCAGCGGGTTCGTTCTCCCTCTTGATTTGGCCTCTTCGAGTCAGCCCGATCACTTGATTTTGTGTGCCGGGATTCTGCATCCGAGATTCGCCTGAATAGTCGGGTTTTTGTGTTCGTTGGATTAGCTTTCCTTTACGGTAGCACCGATGCTGCACGATCGCGATTTGGCTGAAGTCCGTGGACTTGCTTAATGTGGCGATATATTAGTTGATCCGACATCTAAGCTGTGGTTTAAGTACTTTGTTGTGCTTTGCGTTGCTAATTCCGAGCTTAGATTGTTGTTTCCGTCTTTTTTGGTTATTGCCTTGGAGATTCATGTGCTCGCGTTCCTCTCTCCAGGCTCTAGCTTCCGCGTCACAGAGGCGCAACTTGTTGCAAGAGCTGTTTGCCGATGTAGCATTGGAGGTTGACGATAGAGCAAAAGGTGAGCTGCACTCGAAAGAGAATTTGAGTCTGGTTTCTTCATGTTCAACTTAAACACCCGAGGAAAAGGCCAAAATTAGGACCTATAGCTATCATTGCCACTATTCGGTGATAATCATAGGTTATGCTGTCTTCTTTGCTTAGGTTAAGGTGTCTTCTACATTCGTTTAATTTGCCAAAACCTTTTGTTAATGCCCAACCTGACATTCTCGGGGATGCATAGTACAATTCAATCCTAATGTGACATGTAAGGATCACAATAAATTATGATATTTTCAAAAATATGGTGCGACCAGTGACAAGTTTGACTTGGGTAAAAGTCAGTGATTATGAATTCATGCAGCATGAATTTGTTAGAACTTTGTTTCTGGGAGCAGTCTGCTAGAACTTGGAACACACAATGCATGCAATCGACCATTGGTGGGTTATCTACTCATAACTAAGCATTATGTGAATTTGTCTTGATCCTCATAAGGATCAATGCATGTTTCAGCAGCTCAAGTTCTCACATTCCTGTTTCAGGCTTACGAATATCCTAGCTTCTCATTTTCGTTAATTGATATTGAAAACAGATATAATTCTCAGCAGGGAAGGAGATTCGATATTGCCTGCTGATGATGGCATTCATGGTCAATTATGCTACTTTGACATCCTTGCCGATTACTACGTTTGCTCGCCAGAGAGTGGAAAACCAATCCTTGATATGATTGTGCAGCTCTGGAGTCAGTCATTTGCATCTCATATTTTCTCCCTTTTGTTCCACAAATGGGTGTGAGATCTTGTCCTCTGCTCTTTTACAATCTCACTGAAGTCTTATGATCTTGTGGTCATGATGTTTTTGATTGGATGGGACCGCAAGTTGAATAGATTAAATATTCGAAGAAAGAATGATGCTTGTGTTTTTCCTACTCATCTTCCCTCTGATGAAAACTTAAATTCATCAATCCTAAATATTAGTACTACTATGTGCTCTTGGTTTTCAATGCATAAGTAATCATCCTGTCTTGTTTGCTTTAAAGCATATTTCTCACAAACCATTTCTCTCTTATGAGACTTTTGATGAAGCATTTTGCATGCTTTAAGTTGCTTCCTTCCTTTTATTGTGCTATTATATATCTTTTTTGATGCTGTGCTCAGTGGGAAAAGGGTTTGTGAGATTTTGGTGGGACCATTGCAAACTGTTCTAAAAGTTTAAGCTATTAGATGAAGGCGTGGTTTATTATTTAAATATTGTAACATTCTCTCTCACGCGTAGGCTAGAATCTGGCCTTAGCCTTAAGCGTAGAATTATGTAATTAGGGAGGCAAATAGGGGCTTGGAAAGATTCGAACTCAGGACCTCTTGCTCTAATACCACGTGAGATTTTGGTGAGACCATTGCCAACTGTTCTAAAAGCTTAAGGTATTAGATGAAGGCGTAGTTTATTACTTAAATATTCTAATAGGGTTTAATATTTGCATGCATTATTATTGGCAAAAACTTTTCAACGGGGGTGCTGCATTAGTCAGCTTTTCTTTATTGTTAAACCTTGAATATAATGAGATTGCATGGGAATAGTGGATGGACATCTTGGAGGTGGTAGAGGACTTGAAGAAAAATAGGTGGTGTTTGAGAGCATTCGTTTACATCAATTCTCTTCATTGACAAGAGGATCTTAAGAAAAATATGACACCCTTTCAATTTTACACAGTTTCATGGTTATTTATTTTCAGCTTTTCCACTACTCACTAAGATGGTCAGATGTTTTTCTGGTTCCTGATAAAAGCGAGGCTAAAGATGATGCCATATTGAGAATAACCCAGGATAAGTAGTTCACAGGAACGCATTCTCTATATTTTTTAAAATTTGTTCTTGAAGCAATGTCCATGAGTTTTTCTGAGAGTGTCCTCAATTATATGACATGTATTGAATTTATTGAATTATCTAATGCCTAATCTTGTTAAAGATTTTTTCGAAGTGTAATTTTACCTTAATTTATGTAGCTTTTTGAAGTTCAAGTCGAGATTCCCGGAGGTGCTACTGCGTTACTCATCAGCTCTGGTTCAAGGTGCTACAAATGTTTTCTGGTATGAAAGACAGCAATTACTTGCCAGTTGGTATTGAGTGGTTATTGGGTTTAGCCTTTTACATAGAAGGGGTGCCACTGTAATTGTAAATCATAGATTGAACTGTCGACTCAGAATGACAGAAAACAAAGTGGCAATTGTTCTTGATTTTCTTGCAAGTTTTAGTTTGCGTAGTTTATAACCTTAGTTGTTTCTTTTTACATGGATAGCCAAATAAAAAATATTAAAACCATTTTTTAGCTTTGAATTGCTACATCCTTTTGATGAGTTCTTTCAATGTTTTTAATGGACTATCTTTCAAGATTTGCCATTTGTCTGTGAATCGGTGCCTAGTAGGAGATTTATATTTGGATACTGAAGCACAGTGTAGATCTGGACCCATGAGAGAGAAAGAGAGTTGCAACGGCATGATAGCAAGTCTAAGTTTACTTAATTTCGGCTACTGGCAATATCTGTAAACGTTTGGTGGTGGGTGGTAGGAGACCTACTAATTATTATTAAGAAACACAAGGCTTTGGCTTGCTGATGGTATTGGCCTTTCCACAGGATTGACATCCAGACGAATACCAGGCGGTTTCAGACCCTCTTTTGTGTAAGGATCAATATCCTCATTAATGTGTCTCATTCAACCAGTGTAATCCATTTCAGTTCAGTTTAAAGCTGATGTTTATATTGGCAACGATTTGATGGTCGTCTTTTTTGGTTGGATCTGCAGTATCTACTTGAAGAAATTGTATTGGAACCAACACGGCTCAATAAAATTCCTGTGCAGGTGAGGAGCCACTGCATGAATACTTTGTATGTTATTTGACAATACTTCACAGGGACATTATAGTGTTCTCACGATAGGTTTTGTTTACTCTATTAAGGCTTGATTTTAATAAGGAACCCTCTTTGTGTTATTTCAGGCCCAGCGAGATGTGTATCTGTTACTTTCAAGATTCATGTTCTTCTACAACTCAGGTAGGCTTGCTTTTTAGTGAATCTGATTCTTATAATTATGATGCAGTAGCTTATATACTGTTCGTTTGTGTAGTTATTCTCCATATGTTGTCCGTGCAGCTGATAAACTCGAAAGCTTCTTGAAGAATTGCCCTCCTTTCTCAAATGCTTTCCTGGTTGGTGGTCCGGCAGATATATTTGTCATTGAACTTTCAGACCAGGTATAATTTTGCTTTGTAACCTGAGACGAAAATTTTCTAGCCTGTATTGCTTTTCCATAGGATTAAAATGTTTCTATTTTGATCAGCTCCAGAAATTGAAGGTGGAGCCTGTGCTTATCCATTATCTATCGCAACTCAAGTATCTTCAGGGTAATGCTGCTTTCACTACTAACCTGTGTATTGTTACTTTTGGTTGGTTTACCGATGTCGTATAGTTTAATTTATGCAGGCATGGAACTGCGAATGGCTACTAGTACAAGGTTGAAAGCTTGTTTGTATAGCTTCACCTCTCCTGGAGGTCCAATGTATCCCACAAGAGCTGTTCGCCATGCTGCTTGGGATGCGCTAGATCTACTTTTTCCAGTAAGCATTTTAGTTTATCCAATAAGAAGCTCCATTTATAGAATTAGTTTTGTTTCGATCAAAAAAAAAAGAGAACTAGTTTTTCCAAAACATGTATTTTTTATATAGTTGGATTCCTCTGGGACTACTAAAAGCAAACCCTCAAGACTTAAGCTAATATTCATCTTACCGGAAACCTGTATTAGGCAATTTCAAATACCCAGAGTAGCAATAAGTTTTTTTTCTCAAAGTTTGCTTTCTCAGTCTTTGCTTTTAAAAGATTTCAGTACACGGCTAATCTTCAGATGGCTGAGTCACTTTAAGTTGTTCGTGTAGCTTAAGAGTAACAATTTGACAAGATATTTGATCGCATAAATAACTGTATGCAGACGGGGAAGACAGAACTTCAGGTTCTCCCTCTGAGTTTTGTTATAGATGTGTTATAACATTTGCCATGATATCATTTCGCAGGTGGGGCAGTACCCTCGACATCTCATAAGTCTATTTTTCCGGTTGCTATATCCATGGTATTGGCCGTCTTCGTGTTGGCACTTTGTAGTCTCGTGCATTAAGGTGCTTCTGTATGCTCTCATGGGGTTTGTATTTGCTAGCTGGGAAAGGATGAAGAGGCCAAAGATGGCTTAAATTGTGAATTAGGTTTACTTTGAAAAGGTTGAAGAGATCATCTTCTCCATATCATAGTGTTGTGCATTTGCTGACCTTTTCCTTCTGTAACCTCTCCAGCTGAGGTGTGAGTGTCCATTATCATGAGCGTCAATTTGCTCCGGTCATGTAATCTCCCAATCATTTACGCCAAGCCATGTCTTCTGAGCATACTCTTAAAACAAATGGTGCTTCCATTTCTGATGTCTCTCGGCTTCCTGCTCGACATAGGTGGGAGGCCAAAGAGCACAGGAGCTCTTCCTGCTGATGCTCAGGAGGCAAGAGGGCCCGATGGCATAGTTGCTTTATAAAATGTGTACTTTAACAGGTAGATGTATCAGTTCCGTTTCTGGAGGAATGAGCAAGGTGCTGGAGCTGCTGCTTTTTCCCCCTTTTTTAGTCGGTTGTAATTTGAAGAACGCTGAGATAGAATCGTTTGAATATGGAGCATGCCATGCACCAAAAAGGTTCCGTTCATCTGTTTGTGCCCCGAGCCAGCCGGAGAAAAAGAGAGGACGGGCTAATTAAGAGATGAGGACAGCTGATCATGGGCTGCCTGCCTAGTGAGCCTGCCTTAGCAGCCCAAGGGTATTCTATGAGCCTGATATTTTGTGTAAAAATGATGCTAAAACGCTTTTAAATGTGGGCGATTGGCGTACCCGCTACGATGTTAGAATCGTTAAACTCCCTTCCATTGGACAATTTACAACAGTTATTTTCAGGTGTCAACTAATATCAGCTACTGTGAAGTGCACAAAATCTATCGTCTCCAATCCGCGAGTACTAAGACCACTATGCATCTCACTGTTTGCCTCCATAATTCCTGGTTATATTATTCTGCATACAGGCGGTAGCGTCAATGCTGCAGACTAGCGATGGTTCAAATGGAAGCGAAGGGGCAGCCGCTTATACAACTAACAGCAGTAACCTTTCTTCGCACCGGCAACACGGTTGAAGCTGCCGCCACCCGTGTGGCAGCAGAGTCAACGGTACATCCAGTCAGGAACATTCCTCATGTGCGTTCGTGCTTTCAGACGTAGCCTTCAACTCCCACCTACTCTCCCGTTCTCTCCAGTCACCTCGAGGATGTCAACGTCGGCACCGAGGTCCCTGTTTTCACCTCTGCATCCTTGCACTCATTTAATTGAAGAGGTCTCATCCAATTAAAAAAAAATTAATCGTAGCGGATTTTCTGCGAGGTTGATGTAACGATACAGTGGGAGTTTCAAGGAGAGTCGTGGGAGGGGACTTCAGTTTGATGGAACAATGGGATGACAAACCCGCGGGCAGAGAAATTGGAGATAAGGCTATAAAAAATCAGCCAATAAAAGTCAAAATCTTAAGAACCACTATGAACACACGATGCCTTGCATGTGACAAACACGTAATCAACGCATGCCACAACTCGCCAGTATCACAACCTTACCCAGTTTTACCCATTCTGACATTACGCACGATATGCAACTTCCACGCCCTGCCGCCTTCGGTTCGTGCCCAAGCAATGCACGAGAATCAAGTAACACAATATCAACAGTAGATACTACCAAACGAAAGCTAGATACCCTGGAAATTCCCAGATAATTTCTATTGAGTTTGTTCTCTCTTTTTTCGCTTTTTTTTCACCTACCCAAACAGCAACACTAATCAAACCTCGAACTAGTGAGGGGAAAGGCATATTTACATCGTCATACAAGGGGGAGATGAGAGGACAAGAGAAAAAACAATGTGCGCATAGAACCGCTGGACATGGATCGAGCTTAGGCATATTCCTGCAGCAAGTTGTCGTCAAGAGAACTGCAAGAAGGCTTACACGGAAGCTTTAAAACATCCAGCTTCGCAGCAAGGTCTGTTGGACGAGAAAAAGATGCTAGAAACATATACCAGCACATTCCCGAATGATGTCAAAACACCATTGGCGTTTACCAGTCTCAAGGTGCGTTGGAACCACGGGAAATTCCCTTGTACCTCAAGATCAATGGGTCAACACTGGAAAACGAACTCATCCACCAGAAAATCCGAAGCCCCTGGTCAAAGTTCAGGCTCTAGATGACCAGTACCCTTCCACGCAGCGATGTTAGAAACTTATCTGCTCATTTCGGATCATACAGCAATTAAGTTCGTCGAGTACTGGAGAACTATCAGGTGAACATTCAACACCAGGTCAACAGAGAGAACACATGAACAATCTCCTGCCTCATGAAGGGAAAAACCTTTTAGCTCCATGCCTTTAACGCCAACACGAGACGACCAACTCGCTCTATTTCACCAACTAGATTTGGCAATACTTGGAAGAAGACAGAGAGCAAGCTACCATAAGTTACAAGTCACTATGCTCAGAGAGAAGTGCAAGCCAGATAACCATGACATAACTTCGACATAGGACACAAGGTAAAACCATTAAAGATCCTCAAATGGAGACACTATGCACCTCAGCAAAATGAAACCTTTAGCAACTTCTGAAAATCAGTCATCAATCAACTTTCACAAACTACAAAAACAAATATTACAATATACAGCCATATCCTCGAGTCACTAAGCTGCCTGGTGCTAATGGATGATAGTTAAGACAACTAATAACTGACAATTCCAACTTGAAACAAGCACCCGCAGATTCAGTATAATAACAGTCAACCAAATCGATGGATGATAGTTAAGACAACTAATAACTGACAATTCCAACTTGAAACAAGCACCCGCAGATTCAGTATAATAACAGTCAACCAAATCCAAGAGCCCAATCTTTAATACAGAAAAGATTACCGCAACAAATTTCTCCCAGAAAGGCATATAAAAAAATAAGCAGGACAACATTTCTGATCCTAAAACTCTGGACACCTAGAGCGGGGTAAAAAACAAAGTCACAGTGAAACCTACCTTTAATGTCCAGCTCTTAATGTGATGTAGTAGCTAAGAAACACGGCAGCTGCGGTTGATTTTCATGCAAGCTTACTAACTCCGCATCTCACAGCAAGCTCCTTTCCATATGCTTGGGCAAGAGCAACATACGAATGTTGCATAGGGAGAACGGCATTGGTCACACTAAAGAAGCTGAAGGAACCAAAAGGAATAATTGCAGATTACATACTGAAGCTGTCCATTAACCCTCATAACTTATGTCTCCAAGTCACAGAATAAAATCCCAGACTCCATAAACCAAGGTTCAAGAATTCACTTTATCCTCCTCTAGACACACTTAATAGGCAAAGTGGTCGCATCATCACAGACATATCACTGAGAACATAAAAGACACCGGATAAGTAGAACGGCGCTCAATTTGTCTCCATCGCTTCTGAATGGTACTTCTCTAAATCGGCGTCAAGATCTTCAGCTGATACTTTCTCGCCACGACCTCTTCCCCGTCCACGACCCCTTGCAGCAGGTCTACGGCCACCACCGCTGGTGCCACCACGTGGTCGTCCAATAGCACCTCCCCTAGCTTGTCCACTGATTACATACATTATGAAGAACAATGTATCAGCAACATGATTGATGAGCAACAGTAGACAAATTTCTGACTTGTTACAACTTATAGGCACGGGCAAGTTCAATAAGCATTCACAAGTGCATAGGTTGCAAAGAACCAAATGTGCTGTAATGTTACAGAGGACTTCCAACAACATGCCGCCAGTATAACATGCAATCCATACTCTACATTATTCATGCAAAAGTGATGATATCAAGGAAATTGAATAAGTATCACCAAGAATCATCAGTCACACAAACACATCAGAAGACGTGAAATTAGGAAGTACTATGTGGCAAGCCAAATTCCTAGCATCCCACACTGACCCAAGAGAGAGAAACTACCTTAAAATATCGATATTAACCATCACCAAGAACATGGAAAAAAACATTCAAATGAGAATAGAATAAAAAAAATTCTAAAAGGTCAAAGTATTACTAGAATTTGTTTCTAGATGTACAACCAAAAAATTCGCTAATATTGGAAAAAATACATAAAATAAAAATTGAATCCAAAGAAGTTCAATAATGGAGAGGAGAAGAAGGGGGAGGAGGAATAAGAAGAAGAAGAATATAGTTTTAAAACCATTCAAACCTTGTGATTAACCTTTTTTCCCCAATTCCATGACTAATCATCAATCTTCAAAAAGCATGAAAAGAACGAAAAATTTAAAGTGCAAGGAAAAGAAAAATAGTCCATTCCTCAAATAAAAATAATTAAGAACAGCAGATATTCATTCAATCAAATAGAAAATCTGCTCTTCATCATCTCTCAAAGGTCAAGAAGAACAAGTCTATGCTCTCTACAAATTTTCTGAATCTCAGAAACATCTGGGTTTGCTAGCTCAGATTTATTATCAATTGCCTTCTAGAAAAGGAACTTTCAAGGGGCACAATAAGACTTGTCAATTCAGTCCAGCTAATGAATATTGAGAAAATGATTTTCTATTTTTCCAAGGTGCGTTCAGTTACAGTCAAATAAATTGTTTTTCCAATCTCTGAAAGATAAAGCAAAACTTATATAAAAACAACATTCAGATGGCTATGGGTGAGATTGATTATCTTTGTTTTCCGTATTACTGAAGAGAAGCTTCACACTGAATGAATAATGAACGTTCATCTAACACTTTGTCTTGTAAGAACATTTCATCCGGAAATAAATGCATCCACTATTGGTTTTGACTAGCGGACACTTATTGATATTATATAATTAACGTACAAGTAAAAGACAGTGCAATAAAAAGAAGCTAGAACTGATGTGTTTTAAAGTATACCTTCGCACTTTTTAATTTTTTAATTCTTGGGTAGTTTTGCTTTGAGTTTGAAAAATAACCGAGTATTTTCTTGCTACCAACATGTTAACAATTTCAGCCTTGGAATCGATAAGAACAATTGTCAAGCTTTTTTGAAAATTTAATCAGAGACCAAAAGAAAATCCCTACTTAAAAGGATAGTATAGATTTATACAATTAGCATTCTAGCATACTGAAGTAACCAAATCTCACTTTCGCGTAAGAAACATTTAAATGGATCAAACAAAAGTTAAATTAATTTTGTTGGTTTATGGAAAAAAATTATAAATGAACGAATCCAAATGGCAAATATATCAAGTGTAGAAGCAATCAAAAAACCTACTGATGGGCACAAAAGACATAAGTTTTACGTTTACACATTCGTGATACATCTAAGTCCAAGGATTTGAGTATATTTGAGAATTTTGCTATCTCTTTATATCTCATGCAAGCTTCATAGGATGATATGAAGTATGACAACCTGAGAATTGTTCTACCTGCCCTTGGCTTAGAAAACACGGAAAAATTATCTGCTCAAAGGGCAAGTCAAAATATTAGAGCACATACCCTCTTGGAAATCCATTCAGGTTCCCGAAAGAACCATTTGAAACGACAGGAGTAGCGGCAGGAGTTGCGATGTTTGTTCCCACAATCTCTATTTTCATTGGCTTCCCATCAAGCTGAACATTGTTGTATCTCTTAACAGCTGCCAAGGCATCCGTACGACGTGAAAAGACCACTTCTGCCGTACCCTGAAGGAGTTAAAGGCTTGCTGAGAATAAACTGGGAGAAATATTTCTTTATCACAGCAACAGTCAGGCAATAGCTTTATAACAATACCTTGGATCTTCCACTCCTATCATAATGTATCGTATGACGTTTCAGGTCACCGACCTCAGAAAATAGTTCCTGCACAAGAAAATCCCAACAGAAAAGGAAAATAATTAACATTTACCCGCGAAATTCCCATTGCTCACCCGAAGAGCACATAAATGACTTAACTGCACTTTAAGCTATATAATATAATAAGGAAAATGACAGAGAAGAGAAACAGATTGTCTCACACAGACTAAAATGCAAATTTCATAACTGCTAGGCACTAGAAGCTAGACACGGACATGGACACACAACACCTCAAACTTTTAAAAATGTTCCGTAGGAGAAAAGTACACGAGCAAGAAAGGAAAATAAGAATTAGATTGCTAATTTGGGTTGAATTTTTTTTTAGCTCTCAGGTAAACACCAAAAGTTAAACTGACCAGCTGAAATGAATGTAATAATAACACAACGGCAAGCCACAACGAGAACATTCTTCCCATGAGACAACGAACAACGTACATGGACCGACACATAATATCAACTACACAGATTAAATCATACTTTTTTAGCAATGGAGCATACTAACCTTAGTTTAAATCAATAAACAACAGCAATATACTTCAATTAACTAGAGCCAGACGATAAACTACATGTCGCTCGTACCAAAATCCAAGCACGAAGCGTCAAAATTAGGGCGAAAAGACTCTGACACTCGAGCGTCACAGTAGATCCACACAATTTCAACTAGCAAACGTCACAATTTCCCAGATTCGCGACAACCTCGACCGAGAACAGCCATAAACGACGACTTAACAAAACGGTTTCAGCTTAGAGTAGCAGGAAAACAGAAAATCGAACTCCGTTACCTTGATATCTTCGTTCGAGACGCCATAATCCAGGTTCGATATATAGAGCTTCGTCCCGGTCTCTATGGCGGAGGCTCGACCGGCTTGCCCCTGGAACGCTAGGCCCTGATCGGCGAACATATCGTGCTGCCACGTCGTCTCAGGCGCCTGGACCCGCAGATTTTTTTTCCCCGGGGAGAGAAAACAACCAAAACACGCCCTCAGAATCTCAAACGACGCATCGAAAGATCCAAGCTTCGACAGGGAACCGAATCGAGCGAATCGATTCGCGCCGTCGCACAGAAATCGCGAGCTCTAAAAACAACAGTAGTAGTTGGGAGCGGGATCGGGGGGAAGACACCCGTGAGCTGACCTTCGCGGCGGCGTAAGGGTTGGGGCGGGCGGCGGCGCGGTTCGGGGGGCGGCGGGTGGGGCCAGGCCCGGAGCCGGAGCCCGAGCCGGCGCCGGCGCCGCGGCCGCGGCCCCTGGGGTTGCCGGATCCGGACTTCTTGTTGCTCTTGATGATGTCGTCAAGAGACATGTCGAGGGCGCTGGACATGGTTTCTCGGATTCGGATTGGCGATGGAAACCCTAGCTGGACGGACAGAGAGAGAGAGAGAGAGAGAGAGAGAGGAGGAGGAAGTGGCGGAGCTTTACTCGGGGGACGAGGAGTGGAGGGTTTGGAGCGACAAGTGGAAAACGATTCTTATAAGACGACCGAAGTCGGCTGAAAACGTTTTAGTTATATGAGATGTCGATGAGGTGCCACAAAGGTGTCGTGGTGTAGTTGGTTATCACGTCAGTCTAACACACTGAAGGTCTCCGGTTCGAGTCCGGGCGACGCCACTTCTATTTCCTTTTGTTTTTGTTTCTTTTTGTTTTTCGCTTCTCAAGAAATCAACTCAGCCGCTGTTCTTTCGCTGTAGCTTCCTCACTACGGAGAATATGCTTGCCTTGATCTTGTGGGACGCACTTGTTAAATTCTCATTAAAGGAAGTTTACTGAAAATTCTTGTGCTGAGTAAGATGCTTAATGTTTGCTTAAAGAAGTTAAAGCATACAATTCATAGATCCTGTTTGTTTTTTCGACCCAATAAAAGATCAGCGTATCCTTATTGAAAGAGTTTTCATAGCGATATTGCAAAATATATGGAATTCTTCGAACTAAAATCATCAGCGCCCTTAATGTATGATCAAGGCAATGCCTCGGTGCTTATTCTTTCAGCCCTTATTGTATGATTTGTTCTGCATTGGCCCTCATGGAGTCATCTTGAGATCATACACTGATACGCTTGATATAAACCTGGAGTTTCACATCACATATGGAACTGCAGAATGTTTGGCCAAACGTGTACGTAGTTATCGTGCTGATATCTCTCTCTCTTTCTCTCTAACATTTGCGGCCTATTGCATGGTCCATATATAGCTTTAAACTCACGGCAAGTGAGCTTATTATGAGCCATAGTAGTAGACCTACCAAAATAGATCATAAATCAATTTCTTAACTTATATATGATGGGTTGAGTTGTCATGTGGGTTACTTATATTCAATAAATGAGTTATAAATGGGATTATAACTTACTCAAATCCAATCTACCTCCATGATTCTCTCTTCATTCTCTTTTATCCTCATACGATCTCGTGTTCTTACCTCAGTTTAGGGTATTAATTTATCTTGACCATTTAGCACCATCTCATAGATTTGCATGTTTTTTACTCGAGGAACAACTCCAAAACTCATCCGTTTGACGGGTCTAGTTTGTAGCCTAATAGACAAACGCATGCATTATTTGGCATAGCCATTTTCCTAGTGTTTTTTTTTTTTTGGCAACGATGATTCCCGAATTATGGTTTTTCCGCTGGGGTTTTGGGCGCTGTTCCTTCTAATTGCGGAGGACAACCATGGCCCATGGGGCTATTGTCAATACGACCTCATTGGCCAAAGGCCCGTCTCATCATTTCAGCAGATCCAGTAATTATCATACAATCATTTTGGAGGCACTTGGCACGTTCCATCCTTAAGTAAGATCCAACCATTCCGAGTGCTGCCTGCAAGGAACGAAATTGGCTTCGAAATGAGAATGCTCAATCTTTGAGCAGCGAGCTGATCCCCTGTTGGCTCATGCTCTGAACTTGGATTTTACGAGCAATTGATGTGAAAGCACAAAGAAATGAAGAACAGTCCCTTGCGTGCGACAAGTGGACCTTGCCAAAAACAACTTGTATCTCATAGAAACGAAATTATTACATTCAGATCTAAAGTTTGCTATGCGGACCAGTCGGCCGTTGAGTCTGTGATCGAGACCGAGCAAACATGCTCAATGGATGGCTCTGGACATTTTGTACTGATCCGAAGAATTGGAAGCATCGCCGAAACAAAGACAAAAAACGACCGGAATTAAGATGAACAGGTACAAGATTGTGAAAAGAGAATTGTGGTCCTACGAAACGTAGATAGTCCTAAAGTTCAAATACTCGTATGATGGTGTGCTTGAGCTTACGTGCTCCTCAAGTACGCACTGCCAAAGGGTCCATGGTTGCCCAACCTATTTAGAGCCGACAAAACGTCAATGTCTGGGATTTATCCGGTCGTCACCGCCTCCTTCATCGCCAGCCTGACTGCCGGAGGACTCCATTGCAGTTGCAGATGCAGATGCACAGCTTCTGTCACCAAACCCTGATGCCACGAAAAAGTAAAGAGAGAGAGCGAGAGAGAGAGAGACCGGGGGGAGAAAGGAGAAGGGATTTAACGATAGTGGAGAGAGTATCTTCTAGGCATATACTCGGAGCATTATCTTTGCTTGATCCATTCTCTTTTGCATGTGCTTGTTATTATATTATTTATTAGCCAGATCTGGCTGTCTCCGGTTTTGCGACTTTATCTTCTACCCAAACTATAGGGTTTATATAGGTCTTTTATTCGTGTTGTCTTCCTCAATCGATTGGTTAATGCTTCTGGTTGGTTTATCTTACGTGACGTCAGGATCAGTTTTCACTCCACATCTATTTCGCGCGTGAAGCTCCCTGCTCATCAAGTCGACAGGCCGTTCTCAGTCCAATTTGAATGTAAAATGGGGTGGTAAAGTTTCTCATATGGCTTGTCTATGGATTTATGTGAATTTTGTTATGTTGTCTCATTTCACATAAAATTTAAACTTTTGGATCAAACGTAATCATGTATCTGCACTGATCGGTGACCTCTCTTAGTCAAATGGAGTTTATTGTTCGCCAGATTATCAGAAACATCAGTTGCTGTTGGTGAGTGGTGATGAGACTTTGAGGGTTAGGGGTTCGAAGTTGTCGTAAGAAGATCTTGAGCAACAACTACAGGATTTGCAGACCGTACGTTGCACGCATTAGCATGTTTGGAAGTCGATTATGAACGAAGAGACACGTCTTCTTTCAGCACCAATCTCTTCTCAATGATCCTCACAGATTGCACGTCTTCTATTCAAGGCTCGTAACCACCACATGCATATTTATTGTACTCAAAATCAGAAATAGTTTCCATGCCCCTCGTGCATTTTACTTTGTTGTCAAGGAAGAAAACCTTCGAAACAAACATGAGGTACATTGAGCATCGTCTGCCAAAAGAATATAGAAAAAAAGTTGGATATCAAACTCTCTTCCTCTCCTCTTTAAATTAGGACCTGTTTGATAATCTCAATAAGTGCTGCAAATTAAAAATTGTTCAATTAATTGTTTTGATTTTGTTTGATAACCTTATTAGTGTTGCCTTAAAAGATTCAATTGAGTAAAAAATTCACTTGATCTATTAAGTAAGGAAGTGGGTATGTAATTTCGCTCAATAGAAAAGCAATGCTTGTCATTCTTTCGCTGTCAACTCAATCTTGCCATTATACAGTTAAATCCCACTAGTGATGATTTCAGTTTCATGTTGGTGCTGTAAAACTAACTCGTCTATTGATTTGTTGTCCAATCTAGTATACCTCCAAGGAAAATAAATTTAATTATGTTAGGAATTTGATGCGTTCATTGGTGCGGAAATTAAATAATGAAGTCTGCACAGTAGAAAATGTGTGTTGTCTTGATCATGAGCAGGTGGGTACACGATGCTCCGGCTATAAACAAAGACAAAGTTGCAGACCAGTTCAGGACAGCTCGATTTCCTCTATTGCTTGAGAAAGTATTTTTAACTTCGGCTGCTTTTCCAATAAGCGCACGCGACAAATTTGCCCCCAAAGATATAATAAACACATGAAAATCGTCGACAAATTCTCTCGAGGACGAAAAGTTACCCAATCTTTAGGATAGACACCAAGGCTACATTTGGTGAACCGGATATAACTCCGGATATGATAATTTTTATTCTATCCAGTGTTTGAGAGAAAATTGGATTTGGATATGTTCGGATATAATCCGAATAAAAAATATCACCCAGGGAGTGAGATAAAGCCGGATAAGATATCTAATACGAAAAATCAAGAAGAAAAACAGAAAACAGGAGAAAAATTCCATGGACTCGCTTTGTTGTTCACCGTTTGACATCATCCTCGCCAAGTTAGGGTGAGCCTGGTTCCAGAGTAGAACCTGGAGTCGAAGAACCGATCAGGAAACTGGAGAACCAGACTGATGGGAATTTGTCCAGTTCTAGGTTCTAAAATATGCATAGTAGATTCCAAGTTCCAAAACTTGGGGAATGTGTTTCAATAGGTAGGTTCCAAGTTCTAGTAAAAAACTTGGAACAAGTTTGTGTGTGTGTGTTTTTTTTTTGTCTATGTCTTTCTGTAATCCTGTAAGATTTTATGGTTTTGATAACGAGTGTATAATATGAAATTACTAGTCTGAACTTTCATTTTATGACTAACATTTTTACATTGTTAATGTTTCATATTCTTCATATGTCTAAATATAAGTTGTGGTCAGTGGATTGTAGTAGCAAATGGTGGTCATTAAAGGTGATAATTTACTGTAATCATTCAATTAATAATATAGGTAGAACCTGATTAGACCTTGTAACCAACATTGGAATCTGTGATAGGGTAGGTTCCAAGTTCCAAAGTATGCAAGATAGGTTCAAAGTTCTAAAAAATGAGGAACCTATTCCAATGGGTAAGTTGCAGGTGGAACTTGTATGGAACTTGAAACCGCTCACCTCTACTACCAGGTTTACACCTCTTAGTCGACTTCTAGCTTGATTTCTTCCAACAAGTTTTAGTTTACTTTTTTCCTGGGAGAAGGCCACATCCTCTTTATGAAAATTTTCAGCGTTCGCTGTGTGAAAATTTTCAGCACCCATCATCAAGAGTTTCGATGAACATTGCTCTTGTTTTCAATCATGCTTTGCTTTTGCTTCGATCTAGATAAAAGGATGACGGTAATGGGTTAAATCAATGGCTCGCCAAGGGGAGTTTGTCTCTACAACCCATTTAATTTGGTGATAATAGTCATCGAAATCGAAATTCGATTTGCTTGCCAGGACTTTTTGGGTCTACATCTCGTCAACAAGTTCTTGAGTTTTATATTTTTCCTTTGATTTTCAATTTTGGGTGTGTAATATGTTTAACGCTGTTTTGGAGAAGAATTTCAGAGAGGAAACAAACTCAAGTATTGATTTTAGAGTATTGTTCCACAAAGCAACCTGTGAAGAAGGAAGATTGAGCAATCAAAACGAGAACATAGAGAAATGTAGCTGTGCACACCTATGGAATTGTTAGTCTCTTGCCATTTCTAGAGGATGAAGTGTTAGCGTGAGCTATCTTCTAGAGTCAAAATAGGAAAGTTCTTATTGTTTTATACTCTTTCTATGTATATCCCCTGATTTGTTGGTCGATTAGGGTTAATTCTTTTCTTTGTATATATATGTACTTATAGCCTTGTAAACGTAGGTCGGAATACAGAAATCACAGAATTTTTTTTAGAATTCTTTATTTTTCTACATGGTATCAAAACTAACGATCAAGGGACTTTATACTTGATTCGATCGATCAGACTCCATTGCCGCGACCTTCGTCGTGCTCCGACCAGATTTCTTGAAGATCGCCGCAATCGTGCGGCATCACCCTATGGCAAACACAAACTCGACTGGTGATGTTCTTCCCTTGATAGCACAAGAGGGAACTTCAAATACTGATCCTCTTATTGAGCGTTTGACCTAGGTCCTATCCCAACATGTCCCACAATCTCATGTTGAGACTCCGGCTCCTCTGATTGTTGTCAAGTTAGATGCATTGCTAACCCTTGCCATCAAGCCACCTTCCCACCAATTTACCCTTTCACCATGGATTCCATAGCCCTTTGTGGCCAAAGTACCTGATTACCAATTATGTTTCCACAAGGAGATTGTCGAAACACTTGAAGGTGTTTGTGGCCAATGTCTCCGCAATTCAAGTTCCTAGTAGAGTACAAGAAGCCTTGAGGGATCCCAAGTGGGTTCAAGCAATGAAAGAGGAGATGTAAGTCTTGTAGAAAAATAAGACCTGGAGATTGGTAGAGCCGCCGAAGGGGAAGAAGGGAGTGGAGTGCAAGTGGGTCTTCATTGTTGAATATAAAGCAGATGGGTTAGTTGAGAGGTACAAGGCACGACTGCTAGCAAAGGGATATACCCAGACTTATGGTGTGGACTACCAAGAAACATTTTCTCTGATTGTGAAGCTGAACACCATACGGGTTTTGATGTCACTTGTTGCGAACCTAGACTGGCCATTGCAGACCTTCAAGGGCGGCTAACCAATGAGTTTGAGATGAAAAATTTGGGAGGCCTGAAATATTTTTTGGGAATTGAAGTAGCAAGGTCGGAGGAAGGTATTTTCTTGTCTCAGCGAAAGTATGTGTTAGATTTATTAGCTGAGGTTGGAATGTTGGCGTGTAAGCCTGCCAACCCTCCTATAGTTCAAAATCATTAACTCGGAGAGTTTCCTGATCAAGTGCCTACCAATAAGGACAGGTACTAAAGGTTAGTAGGGAGACTAATTTATTTATCACACACTCGTCCTGATATTGCATATGCTGTAAGAGTTGTGAGCCAATTTATGCATGCTCAAGTGAAGAACATATGAATGCTGTGGTTCAGATTCTGCGCTACTTGAAGTCAGCTCTAGGAAGAGGGTTGTTCTTTGCAAATAACGGTCACCTTGAGGTAAAAGGATTTACGGATGCAAATTGGGCAGGTAGCATATTTGATAGGAGGTCTACGTCATGCTATTTCACATTTATGGGAGGAAACTTGGAAACATGGAGGGGCAAGAAGTAGAGGGTTGTAGCCTTATCAAGTGCTGAAGCAGAATTCTGAGGGGTAGTTAAAGGTCTATGCGAGCTATTATGGCTAAAAATGTTGATGATAGAACTTGGTTTCCCACCTGAGTCTGAGATGAGACTATTTTGCGATAATAAAGCTGTGATTGAAATTTCTCAACAATTCAGTTCAACATGCCCGTACTAAGCATGTTGAGGTGGATAGACATTTTGTCAAGCAGAACTTGGATGCTAAGGTGATAAAGTTTCCATTCGTCAGATCTGAAGATTAGTTGGTGGATGTTCTCACGAAGGCCTTGTCGAGTCGAGCTTTTCACAGCTCACTTGTCAAGTTGGGTATCAAAGACATCTTCTCATCCGCTTGAAGGGGGGTGTTAGAGTGAGCTGTCTTCTAGAGCTAAAATAGGAAAGTTCTTATTGTTTTTTTCTTTGATAACCGAGGTGTCCGTGCGGCCGGCAAGTTAGGGCTCAAACCAGCGGTGATGCCCGACTAGTCCTCGAGGAGGGCTAGCCAACATCCCACCGTCACGACCCCCCCATTTAAATTACCGATGGGCGAGTTTGAACCCAGGATCTCTCGTGAAAAGAAATTGAGCGCAAACCAACGCGGCCACCGATGGGTGGGTAAGTTCTTATTGTTTTATACTCTTTCTATGTATATTTCATATTTCTATATATATCCCCTGATTTATAGGTCAATTAGGATTGATTCTTTTCTTTGTATATATATGTACTTATAGCCTTATAAACATAGGTCGGAATATAGAAATCACAGAAAAAATTTTAGAATTTTTTATATTTTTACATGAAGATGATGATGGTCAGTGGTGTCTCATTTTCCTTCACCACCGATCACGAGAGAGAGATGAGTTGACCGAGACCGTGCATGTATTTCAAATTCAAGTTTGGATAAATATTTATCTAAATCTAGGTTATATCTAGACATTATGATGACTCTCACCATTCTCAAAAAAAGACCGCTAAAGAGAAAGGACCGTAATATAATAGTTTAAGGAGAAAATAGAATGTAATATGATAATTCAGTAACTTCAACGGCAATCAGTGTGCGGATAAGCCTGGTAAGATGGGGGATTGAAGGATCTCAGGGAGTTGTTTTTCTCGATCATACACCCGACACGATGTTAAAACTGTGTTGTTAGCTGATAAGATTAGGCCCATTACTGCATAGGCCCTTGGTAGTTTGTGCTTCTGATCAGTCGGTGGATGCAATCCTCTGTTTACCCAGAAAGTCAGATTTCTAAAGCGATATAAAGATTAGTCATAAGTAAGTGGCTCGGTAAGAATTCGACAAATTTTATAAATCAACTTTTGTGTACCGATTTCAAGGAAGAGAGGGCCCTGATTCCCATCTACCACTTTGCACGGAGTGTGAACCCGTGTTGCAGTTCTGCGTGACTCCATTTTCGTGGAATTACAACCATCCTAAACACCTTCCTCGCCCATACCACCGGCAAATTTCTCCTTCTACGATGCGTGTTTCACCGCCACCGCAGTTGACAAGGACTTGAGGATGAGCCCTTGCCAACTTCTGCGACGACTCTCTTCGTGCTTCATCGCGGCTGCAATTGACGAGGACTTGAGGATGAGTATAAGCCCTTTGTCAGCACCGATGAGAAGTCTCTCTCCGATCTCAAAAATGTAGCAGATTGCATGTCATAGACCTCGAATCACGTCGATGGCTGTCGACCTCGGAACCTCCCTGAACTGAGATCCGTCAGCGAAGGAATGCAGCCAAAGGGGGGGACATAAAGACGACCGCCGGGCGTACAGCAAAAGAAAAGACAGATGAAGGGGGCGAAGTGGGGTTGCGACACGCGGGGTGGCTGGAGAAAATCAGCAACGTTGGTACCGCGAATTTTTTTTTCCTTTCATGGACATAAGGCGCGTATCCAACAGCTCAATAAGAGGAAAACGGAAATAGGACCAATGGTCGCGTTTATCATCAGTGCCATGTCCATTTCCTTTAGGCAATAAATGAACGTGAATAGAAAAAAAAATCTCGCCTTCGCTGCAAATATTCGTCACCGACGCAACTCTGAAGAACCGCTCAGACGCAGTTGCATCGTTTACGTTCAGTTCCGAATTGCCGTTGTCATCACATCGAGCACACACTTCAGATGTTAATCATCTTCGGATCAAACAAAGAGGCCAACAAGGAAAAGTTCAAACATATCATGTGTTCATGTAACAAATGAATATAGCGACTCTGATTCGAAACATGAATCATTGAATTCGAAGAAAGAATAGAAAACTGTCGGCGCCGACTAGAAAGTAACTGCTTTGTACACAATCTACGTTCTCTAAGCCCCTACAAAACGAGATCTAGCACCAACGGCGGCGCGACCTTTCCTAAACGCAAGGTCAAGTCGTCCTCCGTCAGCGACGAGTTCAAATCCAAGCACACGACCCTCTTGCTGTTCGATTTCTTCAACACTGGCACAGGCTTTGTTGTGGCTGCTGCCACCAAGCTCTCGGCCATGGCGGCCCTGTGCCTCCTCATGTGGCCACCGAGGGCTTGGCCGATTGGGAACTTGAGGCCGCATATCGAGCACTCGTGCGTCTTCAGCTTGGCTGGCGAGGAGCCCCCCATGTGGCCGCGGTGGAAGAGGTCGCCGGAGATCATCTTCGGCTTCTTGTGGCTGGCCCTGTGCCCTCCCAGCGCCTGGAAGGACGAGAACTCCCGGTTGCACGTCTTGCAAGCGAACATCCGCTCCCCGGGCTGTGACCCGTGGTTCGTCGGCCAAGGTAGCGAGCCGGCGCTGTCGCCGACACGGGAGAGGAGCATCAAGCAGTTCGCCATGGCCAGGGCTTCGACCTCCGCGTCCTCTCTGTCTCTCTTCACCATGTCTGCTGTAGTTTAGAGAATGTGAAATCGAGGTGTCTCGCTTTTCTTTCTGCTTTCCCTTTTGCTGCTGAGTCGGATGACCGGGGGTATGTATGAGAGTGTCCGGTGTAGTGCGCGGGTCTTTTATATAGAAGGAGCGGGTGACCTATGCGCTTACGCTAATTGAAGTGGCCAAAGGGCCCTCGAGTTTTCTTGGGGAGTAAGCAGGGAGGTCGCGTGAACGTGAAGGGGCAAACATGGGAATGGCAGCCTCCGACAAAGGGAGAGCGAGGGTAGAGCGCGTGAGGGTGACGTGTGAGGCTGGAAAATCGTCACAAGTGAGCGAAGGCTGTAGTTGCTTTGACTTTTCTAAAAGCATTGGCTTGCGCTGCTGGAGTTGGCCACGAAGTATTTTAGTACTCTTTTTCAACGCACGTTGGATCTTGTTCAAAATATAACCGTGAAAATATCACAAGCGAGGGAAGCAAATACGGGATCCGAAAAGATTTAAATTTCAAAATTAGGACTTTAAGCTCTTATATCATTACTATGTAAGAATTTCTGAAGTCATCGTCATCCATTCTGAAAACTTAAAATTTGTTTAGATTTAACGATAATATGCGACGCGTCTTCACTTTCTTAATGGAACTCCCTGATCGATTTCAATGATATACATTATGGGAATATAAGATCAGGCCAGCGATTTGTCAAACCTGATGCAATGAGATGAAAACTAACCAATACATTTTGGAAGGAGGTGGAGAAAGTGGGAGGAGGGTTCACCCAAATTTGACGAGGCATCCGAGGCCAAGACCTAAGACACATGGTCATAATGTCAAACTTGTAATAACCGGCTAGCATTCCTTACTCGGTCCGAGAAAGCTCGTGAAGTGGCTAAAAATCCCAAAAGGCAGGTCCATGCAATATGAGGGTGGGGTACTGGGAAGGAGTACGCACGCGCTATCGAAAGAACATGGGCAATGCGCCACCACGGGAACGATCCCCGCAGATCAGGACGATGCTTAGCAAGGGCAGTGAGTCATTGGGGACTTGACGCGACAGCAGCATGGCGGAGCGATGCGACAGAGGAAATGTGGAGCATGAGTTGTGACGTCATTTGCTTATTATAAGTAGACACACTTGAAATTAATGGTCTATTTATAGGAAAAATGAAAGCGCGGCTCACCAACTTCCCGATTCACGGGATCCTTTTGACTCCGGTTAATCTCCATATATCTACATAATTTGCACATCCAATAGGATAGGGATAATAATATGAATTATACATAAATTTTGATTTAATATGCAATATGGTTTATGATTCACTAATGATAGACGAGGGCGATCGACAATGACTAGAGATGACCGTTGACCTACAGTGACTAGCAGCGACTAGCGACGACCTACAATCGATGGTGATTGGCGATGACCAAGGGGGACGGCAGTGTCCGTCGATTGGCAACAGGCAGTGGACGGCTATGTCTGGCAACCAGCGATAATCAATGGATGGCGATGACTGATGGACGGCAGCGACCAACAACAACCGACGGCAATCGGCGATGATCGACAACCTCCAACTAGCCCGGTGAACGGGTGTTAAATATGGATTATGTAAATAACCCATCATGACCCATTTTAACGGACTTTATTTCAGCATTCACATTTCAAGAACCGTGCAAAAATGCGAACTAGGTTGTGCCTAGCACGGTGCCTGGCCTAGATGCGACCTTCTAAATTGTTCTCAATAGGGGAGTTGTAATTTGAATCAGAGCTCCACTGCATCTAAAACAAGCATAATCATGATAAAAAAAAAAAGAAGAAAGTGCTTAATCACTTGACCATAAATTTTGGAATTCTACGAAAAAAAATCTAGTGTAGCAACGATTTTTATGGGTGCCATTGATGTGGTATGATTCAACCGATTAAATTTCCCCGCTTATCGAAAGTGATGATTGCCCTTTTATTTTGAATTTTGAAATTCGAATGTCATGAGTCATCGCCGTGTAAAATATTGTTTTGCTCCCATTTACCCAACACTTTCCACAAGCGACTTAGCTTAGGAAACTTAACCAAGGAATGTTGTGGTGCTTCCTCACTCGGGTTCCTTTCTTCTAGTCTTCTTGTTTGAAACGCGGACACAAAGTTTTTATTGTCTTGGTCATGGAGGTGGGTGGGGTGGCGAAACTTCTTTCCAACTGCCAAACCGCCTTATGAGCGTTTGGTTTCCCACTGCCACTATCACTTCATACCTCGTCAAAACCATATTGTGAGACCGTTTGATCACTTGGATTTAGTCTGTCTAAAGTATCAGATAATATGGATCCCACATCCCACGTAGAATATCAGCTCATAGCTCGTGGCAATGCATTCCCAGTCGCTCTTTGAGGAGCAGAAAAACAGAACAATAATATGAAAAGTTCGTGCACGCGAATGCTTGTAGACAGCTGAATCAGATGGAATCCCTCAAATCTGTACATGGACCATAATGCATTGCAAGTCACTTTTTGATTTTGTTTCCGCTAAGTTCTGGTCGCACGTGCAGTACATTGGGACGGTCACCTGTAATGTTTTCGTCTTTTATTGAGTCCCTACTTAAGAGGAAAGGAAACGCTCGTGTTTTTTTCACGGGAGACCGTTCTTCTGCGCGTAACTTCAAGAAGATAATGGAATGACCTTTGCATGCGCTTGCTGCGAGCGCCTCCTAACACCGAATCTTCTTCAACTCGCTTCTCTCTCTCTCTCTCTCTCTCTCTCTCTCTCTGTGATAGCGACTTGAACTTTTTTTAATTCTCATATGGCCTTCCTCGCGTAAAAGCATGTGACTTTTTCATATGGATCCTGTTTTTTGGCGTTCTTTTGAACGTGGAATGTTAAGTAATGTCTATTATTCAACGGGAGCGACTTCTAGTTCTAGCTTTTGGAGAAAGTGCAAATGAAATGTGAGGTTTTCTTGCTCTAAACTTAGCGCACCTCTCTTTGTTGCCATGCATGTTTTATCAACTTTAGCCTTATTATGTTTGACAAATTTTAATAATATTTTAACAATTATTTGAATTTTTAAATCAATTTTCTTTTTCTTTTCTTTTTCCATTTTTACTTTTTTTTTTCTCTTTTTCTTCTTTAATTTTTTTGTTACTGTGGGTAGGGAGGGCCCAGCAGCCCTTGCCGGCCATTGGGCGATGTCGGCAAAAAGTTGTAGTGCCCTCGACTAGCCTCGCCCGCGGCTGCGAGGGTCATGCGACCCTCTAGACAATACTAAGGTCGCAAAGGCTATCTCAACAATTGCAACCTCAACAATGCCCAGAGGGTCGCACGACCCTCCTGGCCGCGGGCGGAGGCAACCTCGCCGGCAACCTCGCCTGCGACCTTTGAGGCCATGGTAAGGGTTTGGTGTTCCTTGCCAATGGCCGGCGAGGACTATTGGGCCGTCCTTGGCCATAGTTAAAACAAATTAAAGAAGGAGAAGAGAAAAAAAAATTATTAAAAAATTCAAAATATTATTAAAATTTGTAGACGTCAGCACTGGCTGTATTATGTGGCATGGCTAGCATCCACGTTAGTGAATTTCGGCTAATTTGGACTTAATTGACAAATTTTTAAAAGGTTTATAACTAGATTGATAAAATTGAAAAGTTTATGACTAAATTGGCGAATACAATAGGTTTAAGATTTTTTGGATAATTTTCCCCATAAATTCTTTACTGCACGCACGCATGGGAACAAATTAGGCTCGACCAATGAGCCGTCTTAGGCTCGCCCATTGATCACCTCAATCAATTTATAAGTACCATGAAGAATCAATACTTCTTTTGTGTCTACGTCGGAGTGCCCATTTGATGAAAGCATTTGCCGCTTTTAGCAACACGTCTGATCCATTAAAACGAGATCACCATAAAAATAGGGCCGCAAAGGGTGGCATGCCGTTCATCAACATGAAAGTAATGAAAGTGAGTCTATATCGTAGCCGATGCTATAATGAACCCAAGTCTTGTATGTATTACTTTTCGCCTACTACCTTTGGCAACTTCATACCACGTTGTGCTAGGAAAATCATCAAAACAATCTTAAACCTATTTTAAGGATGATAATTCAACCCTTAATTTTTCAATTTAGCTAATTTAGTCCTAAGTCTTTTGACAATTTACCAACGTAATCTTTTTGGCCAATTTTGGCCGGCAATTGCTAACGTGAACGTCTATTGTCCTATGTGTGGCACAGCTGACACTGACATCGACGAATTTGCAAATTTTTTTAAAATTTTACAAATTTTCTCTCTCTTTTTTTCCCTTTTTTTGCCTTTCATCTATTTTTTCCTAATTCCCTCTGTAGGTTGCTAGGGCCTCGGTGAGGGCCAGCAAGGGCGTTGCGGCCCCTGCCAAATCTGGCAAAGGTGGCCCTCTCCAGGCGACCCTCGTCGGCGCTCACCTGTGGCCGGTGACCAGTGGAGGGACTTAAGAAAAAAAAGAAAAAGGAAAAATCATTAAAAGGTTTAGGACTATATTGACAAATCGTAAAAAGGTTTAGGACTAAATTGACCAAGTTGAAAAATTTAGAACTGAATTGATATTCGTACAATAGGTTTAAGACTTTTTTTTGGTGATTATTGCGGTTGTGCTTTCACATTCTTCCAGTTTTGATGAATGCTCAAGTCCAAGATCTCATGGAACAAATCTTAATTATTTGGAGCAAGTCAACCCACGAGTGGCAGATATTTCAGCATGCATGTTACGCATAATACAGAGTTGATACATTTTAATTATCTTTGGACGTACTGCGTTGTGTGAAAACTTTATCTATTGCATAATAGACTACCTTTGGAAATAATGTGCGCCCTGTAGTTTGCATCCAAACCGTCTTTGACAGGTTCTAGATGGAAAAGAACGGGTTTTCCTCTGGATATATACTTGGACCAGTCCAAACGTTGAGCCTTACTTTTCTTATGTAGGTTCAGGAAAGGGCAAAAACTCGCAGCAGTTTCGCAGAAAGAGAAGCCTAAAGAACTAGGATAACGAGGTTTCCTTAAGGTCAATGTTTGTGTAAGATACACGTGAAAATGGTCGGAGGCTGGTACATGCTTGCCTTTGTGGAACCAAGTTGACAAACGTAAAGACTTGGATGCTCAACTGGCAGCCTAAGTATTAAAAATATAGAACAGAGAGGTTTGAAAGCTCAAAACAAGGGGAAGAAAATATGATGTCAAAGATTGTGCATTTGTTCCAAACTTCCAATCTTAAGCTCCCTAGAAATCTTAATACAAGGTAGATTTCAAGTTATCACATGTTTCCAATGGGATTAATGCATGACAAAGGTCTCACAGTGGCTAAACTCATTCTAATAGGTCAAATCAATTGACATCGCAACAAGGTGGGAAAGATATGGCCGGACTTACATATTACGTGGTGGGGGCAATTTCAACTGTTTTAAAACCTTAAACTATTAGATAACAACGTGATTAATATTTTAATATTCCAATACCCATTTTCAAGCGTTGGTTGGTCTCTGAACTGAAACTAACCATGGAAATCTTTAAGGGATTACCGCACTAGAATTATCTAAAACTTATCATGAAAGTGCAATTAATTGTTAAAACTTTTTAAAAAGTGTAATTAAGTCCTAAAACTTTCAAAAAGTGCAAACAAATTCTAAAACTCGTCAAATTGGTTAAATTAAATCATTCCGTTGATCCCAGAAAGTGATCATCCTCTCACTCATCTTGTTCAAACATATTATTTTGTTCATGTAACAAAGGAGAATATGTTATGCTCCAGAATGTCACGCGCGACACAAATCCCTTATAATTATCTTTAATATGGCCAGCAGAAGACAAAGACTAAACATGAATATCACACAAATTTAGTCAAAAATACTTTTTCTTCTCATTAACAAACCCTTGTCAGATTTACAATCCAGACAAAGCATCATACAAGTACAAAAAAACAAAAACTAGGTAGGTCAAGATTGCCTATCTCCAGCTAGATCCTACATCTAAAAGTCTGCCTAAAGTTCGGAAGCTGTCACGGGTCGATCACTTCACCCTACACTACGGAACCATCATCATCTAGGTCGAAGCCCCTTAATGGGCCAATCAACTCGCCCTCCAAGTTGAAATACCAAGCAACAAAAAGATAAAGAACCCATTCTGAAAGCCCCACATTAACCCATATCGTAGAGCTACACTTAGTATGTACGGCATCAGACTCCGGCACAAACACATCCTCATAAACAGCATCATAATAAATGGGAACTCCAAAACGTAGGGGCTGTGGAACATCCATCCTACATGTCTGAAAAATAATGGAATGAGCCGAAATCCAGTAAATGGAATCTCTAGTTTTAAGTTAGGAAAATCAGTTTATTACTTTACCTAGCATAAACACATATGCATGCATAGCAAACGATATGCATAGAACTTGAATGCAAGTTATACCTTTTCCGTCTGGAGGTGCCGCAAAATCTGAATAATGCAACATATCATAATATTTTTACTCAAACGCAAGCATGATGTAAAATATTTATGCTCATGCGATTAGGCTCATTACTTCATCCTCCCGAATACTCCCGGGCATCCCAACTCCGAGGCATCCCGGCACACACGCGCGGCATCTCAACTGCTGAGGCATCCCAAACACTCCCCGGAGCATCTCGACTTATGAGGCATCCCGATACACGGGGAATCGTCACATACCACTAAATGGGCGACAGAATTAATATTATTCTCATGCAAGTCATTACAACCAAGTATTTGTATACATAAATCCGCTTTGACCCGTCCCATACCGAGGCATCATGGTTTTTGTACTTTAAAGCCATGAAATGTATCATCCGAGCAATTTAAATATGAAACAATACATTTCTAACTCAGAAGCAAACTCAGCTCATAAGCAAATTCGGGTTCATAAGCAAATTCGATCATCATAAGAAAATACTAGTCATCATAAGCAAGTTCAGACTCAAAAGGAAGTTCAGAAGTGAATTCAGACTCAGAAGCGGGTTCAGACTCAGAAGCGAATTCAGACTCAGAAACGGGTTCATACTCAGAAGCAAATTCAAACTCAGGAGCGGGTTCAGACTCAAAAGCGGATTCAGACTCAGAAGCGAGTTTAGACTCAGAAACGGATTCAGACTTAGAAGCGGGTTCAGACTTAAAAACGGGTTTAGACTCAGAAGCAGGTTTAGACTCAGAAACGGATTCAGACTCAAAAGCGGATTCAGACTTAAAAGCACATTTAGATTCAAAAGCAAGTTCAAACTCATAAGGTTAAAGTCTAAAGGTAAAGTTTGAACGGTAAAGTCTAAGCAGTAAAGTCCGAACAATAAACTCTGAAGTAAAGTCTGAGTGGTAAGGTATGAAGGTAAAGTCCAAACTATTTAAAAAGTATACAAAACCAGATTTTGAGATTAAAATCTGCCCAATTTCAAAAATAAACATAATCATCACTTTGAGTATAAAAAATAGGGAAAAAACCACCAAAAACCCCAAACTTTACCCCATGTGACACATTTATCCCGAACTTGTTTTTATGACACTAAAAACCCCAAACTTTGCTATTTGTACACATCAAAATAAACATAATTATCACTAGGATATTTTAGTCTTTTTTTTCTATTTTTTTAGACATACATAAATCGATAATAAGGTTTCTTGGTCACCTCAAAATTAACAGCGCTTTCACGTTTCGATTTAATGGATTACGCTGGCGTTCGCCTCGCCATACTCACCCTCGCAAACCAAACATCCATTTGAGCGTCGTGAGAACCGCCAAAGCAGTTCGGCCATCATCACAACCTCACTGTTGCATCAAAATAACCTTTCTCAAGCAGCAAGTTGCAAGTACCAAGCTAGCGATTCGCCCCTTGCCAAATCCGGGGTTTTCACTTACCTTGTAAATTTGAACACCCCAAAAAAAAAAAAAAAAAAAAAAAAAGGGGGGAAAAGACTAAAATACCTAGGAAATGATCAAAGATATTAGGGTAAATGTGTCACAAATAGCAAAGTTTGAGATTTTTGGTATGACAAAAAAAAGTTCGGGGTAAATGTGTCACAGGGGGTAAAGTTTGGAGTTTTTGGTGGTTTTTTCCCTAAAAAATAAATATAACATCACTTTGAGTAAAACGATTTTCTATTCTATTTAAACATACATAAATCAATAATAAGAATCCAACAATCACCTCAAAGACAATCCTTATATGTTTAGATTTAATCTTTTTGCTTGCCGATTTTCACCATACTTTAAAGAAACAAACCACATCAATTTGAATATGCATAGAATCAGCAAAACAGATTTAACCATCATCACAATCTTACTATTACACATCAAAATAACCTTGCTCAAGCAACCAAGTTAAAAGTGCCAAGTAGATTTAGTTAGCTTAAACCTAGAGTTTTCACTTAACTTGCACAAAATCTGAACACCCCAAATGTTAAAACTCTTCCACAAATTTTTGAATCAGTGATGGTGAGAGTAGAAAGTGAAGGAGAGAGTGTCAGTTCAGGTGAAATTATCTTTGGTAATTACCCAAATGAAGATGAAAAGTGAGAAGTATACGAAATGGTGGGTAAATTCATTATATTCACATATGGCACCTTATCTCTTCATCATTGCTAGGTGGAAGAAATCAGTGGCTTAATTGTAGAAGTATTGACTAAAGAAAATGATTACCCAAGGCTTAGGTATCTAGCTCAAGGGGACAAATGGTATTCGGTCAACTTTTCCTTCAATAGCCACATGAGAGAAAAAGAGTCCGAAGGATATTTTGAGAAGATATTTTCCCCTTTTCCTTAACGGCAATAATATTACTTAACCAAGATTAATCAATAACAATAATGATACCCACTAGTTACCAAGACAATAGTAATTTAATTAACACCGCACTACGATTAACGCATACGACAACATCTAAATATTAAACACGTCGGACTCGGTACGATTACGTTTTCGAATCCGCCCTTTGCGAAATACGATCCAACGAAAATTCCTATGCGTCCGCACGAGTACTAACTCGAAAATAATATTTAGCTTTAAATCTAAGTATCATTTTCAAATATAAAAATTTCTAACGTCACAAATATATTATTATGAAATTTCCGGATGTCACAACTCTTTCCCCCTTAAGAAATTTTGTCCTCAAAATTCAGAATTACCTGATCATTCAAAAAGATGTGGATATTTGCTTCGCATATCCTCTTCGCTCTCCTATGTTGCTTCTTCCATGTCATGACATTGCCACAAGACCTTAACCAACGGAATGGACTTATTTGTCAGAACTTGTTCTCTTCTATCCAAGATCCGCACTAGTTTCTCCACATAGGTTATTCTTTTGTCTACCTTGATCATTTCAAAATCCAATACATGAGTAGGGACCAATTCATATTTCCTCAACATAAACACATGAAAAACATTGTGAATATTGGAAAGTCTGGGTGGTAATGCCAATCTATAGGCCAAGTCATCAATCTTCTCAAGAATTTCAAAAGGCCCTATAAACCTTGGACTCAGCTTACCTTTCTTTTCAAATCGTGATACACCTTTCATCGGTGACACCTTTAAGAATACATGGTCACCAACATTGAATTCCAATGGTCTTCTACGTTTATCCGCATAACTCTTTTGTCGACTTTGAGCAGTTTTAAGTCGATCCCGAATCACTTTTACAACGTCTAAAGTGATTCGTACTAACTCCGATCCCGTTAATTTCCTTTTGCCAAATTCACTCCAACAAATAGGAGTTCTGCAGGCTCTCCCATACAATGCTTCGAAAAGAGCCATGCCGATACTTTGCTGAAAACTATTATTGTAAGCGAACTCCACCAAATGCAAATGTTCATTCCAATTGCCTTTAAAGTCAATTATACAAGCTCGCAGCATATCTTCCAACGTCTGGATAGTTCGTTCTGATTGACCATCAGTTTGGGATGAAAAACAGTAATATATTGGAGTTTAGTTCCCAATGCAGTTTTGAGACTTGACAAAAGTTCGCAGTGAACCTTGGGTCTTGATCTGATGTGATAGTTACAGGTACTCCATGCAGTCGAACTATTTGTTGGACATACAGCTCCGCATATTTTTCCAAGTTATAGTCTACTCGCACTGCAAGGAAATGAGCAGATTTCGTGAAACGATCCACTATCACCCAAATGAAATTGTGGCCTTTCGATGTCCTTGGCAATCCTTGAACAAAGTCCATCGTCACATGCTCTCATTTCCACTCAGGTATTTCTAGTGGTTTCAACATTCCACCCGGCTTATGATGTTCTGCTTTCACTTGTTGACATGTCAAACATCTCGAGACATGTTTGGCAATATACATCTTCGTTCCATTTCACCAAAAATGTTGACGGAGGTTTTGATACATTTTCGTGCTTCCTGGATGCACACTGTAATTACTTCGATGTACTCCTAACAAAATTTTATTCCTTAAATTAATGTCATTAGGCACACAAAGTCGTCCATGAAATTTTAGAACTCCATTTTCTGATATTTGAATCTGAAAGTCTGGCCTTTTTCCTTCTAAAGTCTCCTCCCTAACTTTTGAAATCTCAAGATCTATTTGTTGTGGGATCTTGATTCTTTGCACTATCTCAGGTTCAATTCTAAGAGTAGCTATCACATTTGAAAGACTACTCATATCAAATCTAAATTCAGAATCTCGAGCCGCTTCAAGCAAGATCCATTCCTTAACCATCATTTGGGCAACCATTTGGGTAAACTTTCGGATAAGAGCATCCGCGACTTTATTCACCTTTCCGGGATGATATAAAATTTCGCAATCATAATCCTTTAACAACTCTATCCAACGTCTTTGTCTCATATTCAATTCTTTTTGGGAGAATAGGTATTTCATACTCTTGTGGTTTGTATAAATTTCGAACTTTTTTCCATATAAATAATGTCTCCATATCTTAAGAGTGAATACAGTTGCGGTATGTTCTAAGTCATGGGTTGGATAATTTAACTTATATAATTTCAACTGTCTTGACGCATAGGCAAGTTCTAAGCCCCTTATAAGATGCATCACTATAAATTATGAAACGTCCGGATCCTGCCGCTATCGTCAATATTGGAGCTGTAGTCAATCTTCTTTTAAGTTCTTGAAACTTTGCTCACATTCTTATGACCATTCAAACTTCACTTCCTTCCTTGTCAATTTAGTCAATGGAGCCGCAAGGTGAGAAAATCCTTCGATAAATCTTCGATAATATCCAGCTAGACCCAAGAAACTTCGAATTTTTGTTATTGTTGTCGGTCTTACCAATTTATTACCAACTCAACCTTCGATAGGTCTATCGATATTCCTTCACCGGTTACTACATGACCTAGAAATACCACACGATTCAACTAGAATTCACACTTGCTAAATTTCGCATATAACTTGTGTTCGCGAAGTGTTTGGAGCACAAGGCTTAGACGTTGCTCATGCTCCTTTCGTTCCTTTGAGTATATAAGGATATCATCGATGAACACTGTTACGAATTGATCCAAAAACGGCTTAAATACTCTATTTATTAAATCCATGAATGCGGCTGGTGCATTAGTTAAACCAAAAGGCATAACTAAGAACTCGTAATATCAATATCGACTTTGAAAAGCCATCTTAGGAATATCTTCCTCCTTAATCCGCAATTGATAATACCCTGATCTTAAATCGATCTTGGAGAATACCGACGCCCCTTGCAGCTGATCAAATAAGTCATCGATCCTTGGTAGCGGATACTTATTCTTGATTGTGACTTGGTTTAGTTGTCGATAATCAATGCAAATGCGTATTGACCCATCTTTTTTCTTTACAAACAATACCGATGCACCCCAAGGATATACACTAGATCGAATAAAACCTTTGTCAAGTAATTCTTGTAGCTGCACTTTAATTCCTTTAGCTCCATTAATGCCATCCGATAAGGAGCTTTGGAAATAGGATCTGTTCCCGGAGCTAATTTGATGACAAATTTGATTTCACACTCTAGTGGTAACCTTGGTAATTCTTCCGGAAATATGTCAGGAAATTCTTGAACTACAGGGATTTATTCAAGTTTCATTTCTTCCCTTGGTTGATCCCTTACAAATGCCGAATATCCTTGACAACCATTGTTAAGAAGATGATGTGCCTCGAGCGCAAAGATAAGCGGCATTGAAGGATTTGCTCCATTTCCAAAGAATTCGAAACTAGGACAATTAGGGGGATTAAATTGGATTATCTTCCTATAGCAGTCCATATTGGCTCGTTGCTTACGAAGCCAATCCATCCCCATAATAACATCAAAGTTGTACATAGTCAATATGATCAAATCTACTATTTGATCATGTCCACTTATAGTGATCTTACAGTCTTTACATATCAATGTGGACATAATTGTATCTCTTAGCGGTGTAGAAACACAAAGGGATATTTTGAGCGGTCTAGGACTTAATCCAATCAATTTCACAAATCATGCAGATATGAATGAATACGTGGCACCCGTATCAAATAATGTATAAGCATTGTTATTGCACACAAAGATGATACCTGATATAACTATCTTGGAGGCTTAAGCTTCTTCCTGTGTGACTGCGTAAACTCGACCTTGAGTTGGCGGCCTCAGGGAATTTCCTTGTTGCGAGATCTTGTTTTGAGATGACTGCTGTAGTTGTCGTGAAGGCATGATACGTCGTTGCTTCATCACTGGACAATCTCTTAATATGTGACCTCGCTGTCCACACCAATAACACTCCCTTAAAGCTGGGCATGGCGTACCTTCATGTTGCTTGCCACAAGTGCGACATATATTATTAGGAGATTGCATATGCATCGCCGATCGATTGTTTCATGTGAATCCAAAACCTCCATCATTGTTCCTTTTATTTGGAACAAAAGGCCATTTTCCAGTTTACATGGGCCTCTTGTCACGATGAACATTAGGTTGGAAAGTTTGGCGATTGGGTCGTGCTTGGAAAGTCAATGTTGTCTCGGCTAACTCCGCCAAATCCTTTTTTACAAGTTGTGCGCGTTCGTACAACTCATTATAATCCTTCAAATTCAAGGGCACTAGCTTACTTCTGATCTCTGGTCTCAAGCTGTCTCGAAATTTCTTAGCTTTGTCTTCCTTGTCTTCAACCAACCTGGGGGCGAACCTTGAAAGTTCTGCAAACTTGGCTTCCTACTTGTCCACAGTCAGGCCATTTTATTTTAGTTGCATAAACTCCATCACCTTTTTATCCTGGTCACAATCCGAGAAATATTTCCCGAAAAATGCCTTGACAAAAACGCCCCAAGTTTCATTAATGCCGGTTGGAAATACGGTCCCCTTGGATGCCTTCCACCAGTGTCTAGCATTTCCTTGGAGTTGGTATTCTACTAGGGCTATTTTGTCAACGTCATTACAGTCCGGTAGATCGAATATGTCACGCCCCGAACCCTACGGACATGCGACATCCCGCTATGGTCGTTATAATGCGACGTCCCAGGACTCGTCGCCGACCCTTCATTTTATCTTTTAATTACGCATGCGGAAACGAACACAACAATCTCCGGACAAATAACAAATAGGGATAGTCAGGAAAACAAATCATAACAGTCAAACAACACTATTTTAATTTTCACTTGATTAACCCCTGAGAGTATTCTTACATGCCCACTTCGGGCGCTACCACAAAAAGCCAGCAAAAAGATAACAGGCTAGGGGTCAATCTACATCATCAACAGGTCGAACTCCAAAAACCAGCTTCCAAACACCTCGAACCAAACTGGGTGCGCCAACACGCTAAGGGCCTGAAAAAGGGGTTAACAACAACAATGAGACGAATGTCTCAGTAAGTTAACGGCCTAAGCCCCGCTTAGGAGGCCTACCCCGCACGGGGTCCCTAATCGCCAACATAACATCAACAAGTACATTAATAAACAACCACGGGCATCCTTACCTCGCCTTGATACACACGTTGATGAAATGCATATGTCACATACTCAAGCATTTAACGAGATTTTCCATGCATTAATGCAATATCTGATCACGCGTGTCTCGATTATAAAGGCAAAATCCGCTTGGGCACGTCCCCATACCATGCCTAACGATTTCTACCCCATAATCAAGCACTATGCATCACACGTATTCCAATTATTCGCCCCCGAGGCCACTACACATCAAGCGATCTGCAGCAAGATGGCGGTCTACCGGTATAACCGGCTCCGTCCCGCCCCCGCACGGCAGCTCACGTCAAACGATCTCTGAGAAGGCGGCATTCCAATACGGCAACATCAAGCGATCTCTGATAAGATGGTATCCGTAAGGAGCATCAAGTCCGCCCCGGGCGCGACATAAGGCATCCGGGGTATCGGCACTCCAGTTATCCCCGGGCATCCGATAAATCGGGCATCGTCAAGCGATACACGGCAAAGGCGGCTCCAACGTGTGACCACCACGAGCACACAAACATTCCGGCCAATTATTATCTTCTCAATTAGCCCATACGTTCATGAATAGTGCTCATATACATGCCATGCAATAATATCACAGTGGTCACACACACACAACAGTTAATCAATTTTGCAAGCTTGATGTCAAATCCGAATATCAATCACAAAGTGTCATTACCAATTACAGGCGTAACCATAAAAAATAATTAAATACCAAAAATCTCGTAGACTTTCTTAAACATTTCCGATCAAAACAACTTGTCATAAAAATAATTTTAAACGACAAATCACGGCACAAACGCCAACATTCAAACTAGAAATCATAATTTGAAATTATAAATTTTCCGAAATAATAATAAATAAATTCGGAATTTAATTATTTAATAATATCCGAAAATAATTCAATTTTCCAAAGTGTCAAAATATTTTCTCTAATCGAAATAATTCAAATCATTTTCTAAATACGTCAATTTATACGGCAAAATCCAACATTGGCATCATAATTGGCGCTAGAAAATTTTTCAAAATAATAATATTTAATTTTCGGAAATTAATTATTTAATAATAAAATAATAATATTTAATTCCGAAAATAATAAAATGATATTTAATTCGGAATTAATATATTAACTAATAAAATAATATTTAAAATTCGAAAATAAATAATTTAATAATAATAATCAATAACAATAAACTAATCAACAATTTATATTTTAAACACCATTAATTAAATACTAATCCATAATTACACATAATCCTAACTAATCAAAACCTAATATTAACCTAAACACTAATTAAACTACCCTAAGCAAGTTTTACCCTAAGCACCCTAAGCGACGGGACGATGGCGGTGTTAACGGGCGGTCCGCGGTGTCCTCGGATTTGCTCCGAGAGGCGTAACGTCTTGGGCGGGGGCTTGGGTGGTCGGTGCTATTCCGGCGGAGCCGGGCGGGTTAGTGGCGGTGTCCCGCAGCCGGATGGATGGCGGGGCGACGTCCGGGGACGGCGGTGGCAAGGCGGGCGTCGGGCGCCCGCGAGTGACGCGATCAGGCGCGGTTTGGGCGAACCGGGCGACGAAGCTCCGGAGGCTGGGCGGTAGCGACGGGCGGAGGTCGAGCTGGCGAACGGATGGGCAAGCCGGGCGGATGTGCACGGCGGGCGGCGAAGCTCGCCGGCCGAAGAACGGGCGGCACGCGAGCAAGAGCGGTCCGGAAGAGGGGCCCGGGTACGGGCGACGAGAGGAGCCGGATGGCGGAGAGAAAAGAGGAAAAGAAAAAGAAAAGAGGAAAAAAGAAGAGAGAGAGAGAGGGAGAAAAGGAAAAAGAAAAGGGGAGTAGGTGGGAGGGGAGTAGGTGGGGAAAAAGGAAGGAGGGAAGGCGAAGGAAAGGGGAAGAGGGGGGAAGAGAGAGGGATAGGTAGGGGGGTAGGTGGGAAAAAAGGGGGGGAGAGAGAGAGAGAGAGAGAGAGAGAGAGAGAGAGAGAGAAGGACAATTCGCAATAATCGCGATCCAACGGACACGGTTTAAACCCGAAAATGATCCGACGGTCCTAAAAAAAAATCCTAATTAATAATTTTAGGATTTGGGTAAAATTGTGTTAATAAAAACACACTGCGAGGGTGATCTACCGGTCCAAATTCGTACCCGGTCAAAAATTCACTTTCCACATTTTCCGGGTAATATCGAGGTTGGCGACAATAATATCGACACCGTCCAATTAAATTCTTTCCGGAATTCCGAGAAATTCGACACCAAAGTTTAGGCTCTAAATAACGGCCAAATTCGATCGAATGCGTTTCTAGCGAAATCTCTAATTTAAAAATTTAAAATAACCGAGAGTGATCAGTTCTCGGGTGAGATTTTACTATAAGCACACCGATTTAATTACACATTTTATAAATCCCAAAAATGGGTCAAAAAATCGGAATGTCACAACTCTTCCCCCTTACAAAAATTTCGTCCTCGAAATTTATAATCCAACCCAATCACTCAAACAAATGGGGGTATTGGTGTCGCATCAACTCCTCGCTTTCCCATGTTGCACCTTCGGTTCCATGATGCTCCCAAATCACCTTGACCATCGGAATTGTCTTGTTCCAACACTGCGTTCCATTACGTCATCAATCCTGACCGGCCTTTCCACATACGACACTCTGTCGTCTACTTCAATATCTTCATAATTCAACACGTGGGTCGGATCCGATTCATATTTCCTTAGCATGGACATATGGAATACATTGTGAACTTGAGACAAGTTCGGCGGTAGCGCGAGATGGTAGGCCAGAGTACCGATTCTCTCTAAAATCTCGAATGGACCCACGTACCTCGGGCTCAACTTTCCTTTTTTGCCAAACCGTGATATTCCTCTCATCGGTGACACTTTGAGGAAAACGTGGTCTCCCACTTGAAATTCCAAGGGCTTACGTCTCCGGTCTGCATAATTCTTTTGGTGACTTTGGGCAGTCCTTAGCCTATCCCTAATGACTTTAACAGCATCCGACGACTGTTGCACCAGCTCGGGTCCCGAAATCCTTCGTTCTCCAACTTCGTTCCAACAAACTGGAGTCCTACAGGGTCTGCCATAAAGTGCTTCGAAAGGTGCCATTTTGATACTCTGCTGATAATCGTTGTTGTACGCGAATTCGACAAGATGCAACTGATCTTCCCAACTCCCTTTGAAATCCAGAACACAGGCTCGCAGCATATCCTCGAGAGTTTGAATCGTTCTCTCAGATTGTCCATCAGTCTGCGGATGAAAAGCAGTGCTGTACTGCAGCTTTGTTCCCATGGCGCCTTGAAGACTTTTCCAGAACATGGCGGTGAACTTGGGATCTCGATCTGACGTGATTGTCACCGGCACACCATGAAGACGAACTATGTGCCTTACGTACAACTCAGCATACTTGTCCATGGCAAAATCCTTCCGCACCGGAATAAAATGAGCAGACTTTGTGAGTCTATCTACCACGACCCAAATGGAATCATTACCTCTTTGACTCCTCGGTAGACCCATCACGAAGTCCATCGTGATATGCTCCCATTTCCATTCTGGTATTTCTAGCGGTTGCAGTAGTCCATCAGGTTTACAGTGTTGAGCCTTCACTTGCTGACACGTTAAACATCTAGCCACATGCTTGGCAATATCTCCTTTTATGCCATTCCACCAATAATATTGGCGAAGATTCTGATACATCTTTGTGCTGCCCGGGTGAATACTGTAGTTACTGCGATGAGCTTCTGCTAAAATTTCCTCCTTCAGTCTTTCATCGTTGGGCACACACAATCGTCCACGAAACTTCAAGATCCCATCCTCGGATACTTGAAAGTCAGGTTTTCTCTTACTTGCGTCCATTTGCAGAATTTTTTGCAATTCAGGATCCGAAGGTTGCGCTGCTTTAATCCTGGTTTGCATTTGAGGCTCGATCCTGAGAGTAGCCATTAAACTTGAGAGGTGACTCACCTCAAACTTGAAATCCGAGTCCCGAATTCTTTCAAGCAAAATCCATTCTTGAACCATCATATGCGCAATCGAGGACTTTCGACTCAACGCGTCAGCTACCTTATTAGCCTTACCCGGATGATACAAAATGTCACAATCATAGTCCTTAAGCAGCTCCATCCATCTTCGCTGTCTCATATTCAATTCTTTCTGCGAAAATAGATACTTTAGACTCTGATGATCCGTGTAGATATGAAACCTTTCTCCGCACAGAAAATGCCGCCAAATCTTAAGCGCGAATATGATAGCAGCCAATTCCAAATCGTGCGTCGGGTAATTCAATTCGTGTGGCCTTAATTGTCGAGACGCATATGCCACAACTCTCCCATGTTGCATTAAAACACATCCCAATCCTTTGTATGACGTCGCTATAAATCTCATATCCTCCCTGCACTGGAGACGGTAAGGTTAGAACAAAGCAGATGGTTAGCTTCGCTTAAGCTCTTGAAAACTACGCTCACACTTATACGCCCATTCTAACTTCGTGTCCTTTTTTCAAGAATCGCGTCAAGGGCATGGCTATTGCAGAAAACCTTTCCACAAACCTCCTATAATAGCCAGCCAATCCCAAGAAACTCCGAACTTCAGTTACCGTTGTTGGTCTAGGCCAATTTGTAACCGCCTCAATTTTAGCCGGGTCTACTGAAATTCCTTCCCGTAAATCACGTGTCCAAGAAAAGCCACTCGAGTTAACCAAAACTCGCATTTACTAAACTTAGCATACAATTTATGATCTCAAGAGTCCAGTAGCACTATCCTCAAATGCTGTTGGTGTTCCTCTAAACTCCTCGAATACACCAAAATGTCATCAATGAACACGATCACAAACTTGTCCAAATAATCCTTGAACACCTTGTTCATCAAGTCCATAAAAGCTGCAGGCGCATTTGTTAGACCAAACGGCATCACGGTAAATTCATAGTGTCCATAGCGCGTTCTAAATGCCGTCTTCGGTATATCCTCCTTTCTAATCCTCAACTGGTGATAACCTGTCCTCAGGTCTATCTTCGAGAATACCGAAGCTCCTTGAAGTTGGTCGAACAAATCATCTATCCTGGGCAACGGTACTTATTCTTAACCGTCACCTGATTAAGTTGCCGATAGTCAATGCAAAGTCGTAACGACCCGTCCTTCTTCCTTACAAATAGAACTGGCGCTCCCCAAGGTGATGCACTAGGACGAATAAATCCTTTGTCCAACAATTCCTGCATTTGAACCTTTAACTCCTTCAATTACGATAATGCCATTCAGAAGGTGCCTTAGAATTCGGTTACATTCACGGGCTAACTCAATCACAAATTCTATTTCTCTTTCTGGGGGCAATCCAGGCAATTCTTCAGGGAAAACGTCCGAAAATTCTCGCACCACAGCAATGTCTTGCATCATTGGTTCCTCTACCAAGGTGTCAACTACAGTCGCCAAATAGCCTTGGCAACCCTCATCCAATAACCGAGTAACTTCCAATGATGAGATTAAAGGTATCGAAGGTCCTCCTCGATTCCCGACAAACTCAAAACCGGCACTTCCTACTGGCTCAAACTGTATCGTTTTACGATAGCAGTTTACCGTGGCTCGTTGCTTGGTGAGCCAATCCATCCCAATAATCACGTCAAAATCAAACATCGCCAAAACAATCAAGTCTATACTGTCCTCACGACCACCAACAGATAACTTGCAACCAGTACCTATCGTAGACATTATGCTATCCTTTAAAGGGGTAGAAATACTATAGACTACTCCCAACGGTCTCGTACTTAGCCCCACTAATTCTACAAACTGTTTAGCCACAAATGAATGCGTAGCTCCAGGATCAAACAAAGCATAGGCAGCATGGTCATGTAACGAAACCGTACCTGTAATGACGGCAGGTGAGTCCTCCGCCTCCTTCCTTGTGACAGCATAGACCTTTCCTTGCACTTGGGGTCGATTGAACTGGTTCGGCGGGGCACTACTTGCAGGTTGTCCTACCTGCTGCATTGGTCTTTGCGCTCCCGCGGCTTGGCGTGGACAGTCTCTAATATGATGGCCATGCTGGTCGCAACCAAAGCAAGCACCCGTCCTAGCAGGACACGGGACTGATCCATGGCGCCTTCCACAAAAGCGACAGGGGCCATTGTTGTTGTTATACACCGGCTTCCTCACTCCACTTTTCTTGTTAGGAGGAATGGAAAATCTATCTCCCGTTATCGGCTTCTTCCCAAACCGACGGTTATCCTTGTTTGGCACAAACCGCGATCCAGACGCGGCTGTCTTCTCCCAAGTTCCTCTCTATCAGCTGTGCCCTTTCATATAGCTCATCATAGTTCTTGATTCGGGGCACCACGGTTGGTCCTTAATTTCGTGTTTTAGCCCATCCCCGAACCTCCTTGCCTTATCTACGGGTCTTCAATCAACCTTGGGGCATATGGACGACAAAGCAACCTTGCCTCATATTGGTCTACTACCAACGGGTTCTCTCAAGACGCTTAAACTCATTCATCTTCGCCTCGAGCACAAATCTCGAAAAAATACTTAATATTGTAAAAGGCTCACAAAGGCACCCCACACCCGGGCTGCACTCTGGAAATACCTCCGGGGTAGGGGCCCACCAAGCATCGCATTACCCTTGCAACCGAGTAGGATCGCCAAAGGTCACCTTATCTTCATCCGCATATCCTAGCAAAAACTTTTCCAACTCCCCTCGATCCAAAGGTTGCAGCCTGTGGATCACCGCAGCCAAATGAACTCGGGGTGGATTCCGAGCTTGTAAATTGCTCCACCAACTTGGCGGCATGGGTTGATTCCCATTCCATTACCAGCTAACGGAACATCCACAGTACAGCAAAAGGTGCATAGGTGCACAGCAGCCATAGCCAAGCAGTCGCTTGATTCTCGAAGCATTTACCGCCTATTAAAGTTTCTAAGGCCTGCAGGATCTGGTCCAATCTAGGATCTCCTGGTGCTCTCCTTCTCGCACCAGACTGACCTGTCTCGGCCCTCCTCCTAGGGGCCCTCGGTTCAGGATTGTCCATCTTGCAGGATCTTTACAGAAACCTGCTTTCCAATTCCAACAAGGAATTAGAATTTTTGAACAACCCATTGAAAAACAAGAAAGCTAACAATCAAGCACAGGCATTTAGTGTCTTCCTAATTCACTATCCCAAAATCCATCGCACCTTATCACTCCAGGTCTCGACCAAACTCAAATCGAGCTGTCCTTGCTCTGATACCAACTCGGGGCGGTGATGTCACGCCCCGAACCCTACGGACACGCGACATCCCACTATGGTCGTTATAATGCGACGTCCCAGGACTCGTCGCCGACCCTTCATTTTATCTTTTAATTACGCATGCGAAAACGAACACAACAATCCCCGGACAAATAACAAATAGGGATAGTCAGGAAAACAAATCATAACAGTCAAACAACACTATTTTAATTTTCACTTGATTAACCCCTGAGAGTATTCTTACATGCCCACTTCGGGCGCTACCACAAAAAGCCAGCAAAAAGATAACAGGCTAGGGGTCAATCTACATCATCAACAGGTCGAACTCCAAAAACCAGCTTCCAAACACCTCGAACCAAACTGGGTGCGCCAACACGCTAAGGGCCTGAAAAAGGGGTTAACAACAATAATGAGACGAATGTCTCCGTAAGTTAATGGCCTAAGCCCCGCTTAGGAGGCCTACTTGCACGGGGGTCCCTAATCGGCCAACATAACATCAACAGCACATTAATAAACAACCACAGGCATCCTTACCTCGCCTTGATACACACATTGATGAAATGCATATGTCACATACTCGAAGCATTTAACGAGATTTTCCATGCATTAATGCAATACGATCAAGCGTGTGTCTCGATTATAAGGCAAAACCCGCTTGGGCACGCCCCATACCATGCCTAACGGTTTCTACCCATAATCAAGCACTATGCATCACACGTATTCCAATTATCGCCCCCGAGGCCACTACACATCAAGCGATCTGCAAGCAAGATGGCAGTCTACCGGTATAACCGGCTCCGTCCCGCCCGTCGGAACACGGCTACGTCAAACGATCTACAAGAAGACGGCATTCCAATACGGCAACATCAAATGATCTGATGAAGATGGTATCCGTAAGGAGCATCAAGTCGGCCCGGGCGCGATAAGGCATCCGGGGTATCGGCACTCCAGATTATCCCCAGGCATCCGATAAATCGGGCATCGTCAAGCGATACACAGCAAGACGGCTCCAACGTGTGACCACACGAGCACACAAGCATTCCGGCCAATTATTATCTTCTCAATTAGCCCATACGTTCATGAATAGTGCTCATATACATGCCATGCAATAATATCACAGGGTCACACACACAACAGTCAATCAATTTTGCAAGCTTCGATGTCAAATCCGAATATCAATCACAAAGTGTCATTACCAATTACCTGGCGTAACCATAAAAATAATTAAATACCAAAAATCTCGTAGACTTTCTTAAACATTTCCGATCAAAACAACTTGTCATAAAAATAATTTTAAACGACAAATCACGGCACAAACGCCAACATTCAAACTAGAAATCATAATTTGAAATTATAAATTTTCCGAAATAATAATAAATAAATTCGGAATTTAATTATTTAATAATATCCGAAAATAATTCAATTTTCCAAAGTGTCAAAATATTTTCTCTAATCGAAATAATTCAAATCATTTTCTAAATACGTCAATTTATACGGCAAAATCCAACATTGGCATCATAATTGGCGCTAGAAAATTTTCCGAAAATAATAATATTTAATTTTCGGAAATTAATTATTTAATAATAAAATAATAATATTTAATTCCGAAAATAATAAAATGATATTTAATTCGGAATTAATATATTAACTAATAAAATAATATTTAAAATTCCGAAAATAAATAATTTAATAATAATAATCAATAACAATAAACTAATCAACAATTTATATCTTAAACACCATTAATTAAATACTAATCCATAATTACACATAATCCTAACTAATCAAACCTAATATTAACCCAAACACTAATTAAAGAAGAAGAAGCGAAAAATAACGGGGAAGACGAAGGAAAGAGAAGAGAAAAGAGGAAAAAGAAAAAGAAAAGAGAAAAAAGAAGAGAGAGAGAGGGATAGGTAGGGGAGTAGGTGGGGGAAAAGGAAGGGGAGTCAGGCGTGGGGAAGGGGAAGTCAGCGGGAAAAAGGGGAGGAGAGAGAAAGAGGAGAGAGAGAGAGAGAGAGAGAGAGAGAGAGAGAGAGAGAAGGACAATTCGCAATAATCACGATCCAACGGACACGGTTTAAACCCGAAAATGATCCGACGGTCCTAAAAAAAAAATCCTAATTAATAATTTTAGGATTTGGGTAAAATTGTGTTAATAAAAACACACTACGAGGGTGATCTACCAGTCCAAATTCGTACCCGGTCAAAAATTCACTTTCCACATTTTCCGGGTAATATCGAGGTTGGCGACAATAATATCGACACCGTCCAATTAAATTCTTTCCGGAATTTCGAGAAATTCGACACCAAAGTTTAGGCTCTAAATAACGGCCAAATTCGATCGAGTGCGTTTCTAGCGAAATCTCTAATTTAAAAATTTAAAATAACCGAGAGTGATCAGTTCTCGGGTGAGATTTTACTATAAGCACACTGACGAATTACACATTTTATAAATCCCAAAAATTGGTCGAAAATCGGAATGTCACAGAATATCTTCTCCATCTTGTCAATCCACGCTTTTACCTCTTCAGGATTTCCAATTTTAGCAAACCGTGGTGATTTTAGTTTAAAAAATTGTTCAACCAGACCTTATAAACGATTTACGCCATTGCCAGAGCCAGAGGCAGCTCGTTGTAGTTCCTGCTTCTCCATTAGACTTCCGACATTGGCAAGCAGTTGAAGGATTTCTTCCAACCGAGGATCATTTTCTACGTTGCTATCCGAACTCATCTTGCGATACCTACATATATTGCTTACTTAGCCACTAACTAATAAGTAACAACAGTTACTTGTAGCGCGAAATCAATCAAGAGCAAACACATGCACTTGATTTTCTACACTTGCGCAATCTATGTCAAGTGTACTACTCCAAATTCTAAGCACATCTTATCACTCTATGTGTAAAACCTGCTTTGATACCAAACATGCTGTGGCGCTCCAGAACGTCACGCGCGACACAAATCCCTTATAATTATCTTTAATATGGCTAGCGAAAGACAAAAACTAAACATGAATATCACACAAATTTAGTCAAAAATACTTTTTCTTCTCATTAACAAACCCTTGTCAAGATTTACAACCCAGACAAAACATCATACAAGTACAAAACAACAAAAACTGGATAGGTCGGGGTTGCCTATCTCCAACTAGATCCTACATCCAAAAGTTTGCCTAAAGTCCGAAGCTATCACGGGTCGATCACTTCACCCTCCATTATGGAACCATCATCATCTAGGTCGAAGCCTCTCAACGGGCCAATCAACTCGCCCTCCAAGTTGAAATACCAAGCAACAAAAAGATAAGGAACCCATTCCGGAAGCCCCATATTAACCCATATCGTAGAGCTACACTTAGTATGTACAGCGTTAGACTCAGGCACACACACATCCTTATAAACAGCGTCATAATAAATGGGAACTCCAAAATGTAGGGGCTGTGGAATATCCATCCTATATGTTTGAAAAATAATGAAATGAGCTGAAGCCTAGTAAATGAAATCTCTAATTTTAAGTTAGGAAAATCAGTTTACCACTTCACCTGGCATAAATACATATGCGTGCATAGCAAACGATATGCATAGAACTTGAATGCAAGTTATACCTTTTTTGTCTGGAGGTGCCGCAAAATCTGAATAATGCAACATATCATAATATTTTTACTCAAACGCAAGCATGATGTAAAATATTTATGTTCATGCAATTAGGTTCATTACTTCATCCTCCCGAACACTCCCGGGGCATCCCGACCATCGGGGCATCCCAACTCCGAGGCATCCCAGCACAAACGCGGGGCATCTTGACTCCTGAGGCATCCCGAAACACTCCTCGAGGCAATCTGACCTACGGGAAATCTCGACACATGGGGCATCATCACACACTACTAAATGGGCAACGGAATTAATATTATTCTCATGCAAGTCATGATAACCAAGTATTTATATGCATAAATCCGCTTTGGCCTGTCCCATATCGAGCCATCATGGTTTTTGTACTTTAAAGCCATGAAATGCATCATCCGAGCAATTTAAATATGAAACAATACATTTCGAACTCAGAAGTAAACTCAGCCCATAAGCAAATTTAGGTTCAGAAGCAAATTCGATCATCAGAAGAAAATACTAGTTATCAGAAGCAAATTCAGACTCAGAAAGAAGTTTAGAAGCGGGTTCAGACTCAGAAGCGGGTTCAGACTCAAAAGCAGGTTCAGACTCAAAAGCGAATTCAGACTCAGACGGATTCAGACTCATAAATGGATTTAGACTCGAAACAGATTCAGACTCAGAAGCGGGTTCAGACTCAGAAGCGAATTCAAACTCGAAGCGGGTTCAGACTCAAAAACGGATTCAGATTTAGAAGCGAATTCAGACTCAGAAGCGGATTTAGACTTAAAAGCACATTCAGATTTAGAAGCAAGTTCAAACTCACAGGGCTAAAGTCTGAAGGTAAAGTTTGAACAATAAAGTCTGAGCAGTAAAGTTTAAACGGTAAACTCTGAAGTAAAGTTTGAGTGGTAAGGTATGAAGGTGCGATCCGAAGGTAAAGTCCGAACAGTTTAAAAAGTATATAGAACCAGATTTTGAGATTAAAATCTGCCCAGTTTCAAAAATAAACATAATTATCACTTTGGCTCTGTTCCTTTGGCGAAAAATATTGTGTTTTTGAAAAATATTTTCCCGGAAGTCATTTTTCTGGAAAATGTTTTCCCATAACATAATTTTCTGGTGTTCGGCAATCAATATGAAAAAGCTTCGGAAAATATTTTTCGCCCGTTGGCGTGGCGACGATCGGTCTTATTGCGGCGATAACAATGGCGGTGGCGATCGGCGGCGGCGGGGTCGGTGACGGTGACCATCGTGGTGGCGGCGGCGGCGGCGGCGGACGGCGGCGGCGGCTAATGGGCGAGCGGTAGCCGGTGACCGGAGGGGGGAAGGAGGAGTTTGGCGGAAAATGATTTCCGCTTCTGAAAAGCGGAAATCATTTTCTGCCAATTTGGTAATGTTTTCCCTCATTGAGGGGAAAATGTTTTCCAGGAGAAAATGTTTTCCGCCCCGAATACCGGAAAACCCAAAAATGTTTTCCTAGAAAACATTTTCCGCTAAACTAACACAGCCTTTGAGTAAAATGATTTTCTATTCTATTTAAACATACATAAATCAATAAGAAGAATCCAACAATCGCCTCAAAGATAATCCTTATATGTTTAGATTTAATCTTTTTGCTTGCCGATTTTCACCATACCTTAAGGAAACAAACCACATCAATTTGAACATGCACAGAACCAGCAAAATAGATTCAACCATCATCACAACCTTACTATTGCATATCAAAATAACCTTTCTCAAGCAACCAAATTAAAAATGCCAAGTAGATTTACTTAGCTTAAACCTAGAGTTTTCACTTACCTTGCACAGAATCTGAACACCCTAAAGGTTAAAACTCTTCCACAGATTTTTGGATCGTTGATGGTGAGAGTAGAAAGTGAAGAAGAGAGTGTCAGTTTGGGTGAAATTATCTTTGGTAATTATCCAAACGAAGATGAAAACTGAGAAGTATACGGAGGGGTGGGTCAATTCATTATATTCACATGTGGCACCTTATCTCTTCATCATGGCTAGGTGGAAGAAATTAGTGGCTTAATCGTAGGAGTATTGACCAAGGACAATGATTACTCAAGGCTTAGGTGTCTAGCTCAAGAGGACAAATGGCATTCAGTCAACTTTTCCTTCAATAGCCACGTGAGAGAAAAAGAGGCCAGAGGGATATTTTGAGAAGATATCTTCCCCATTTTTCTTAATGGCAATAACATTACTTAACCAAGATTAATCACTAATAATAATAATACCCACTAGTTATCAAGACAATAGTAATTTAATTAACATCGCACTACGATTAACGCATACAATAACATCTAAATATTAAACACGTCGGACTCGGTACGATTATGTTTTTGAATCTGCACTTCGCGAAATACGATCCAACGAAAATTCCTATGCATCTGCACGAATACTAACTCAAAAATAATACTTAGCTTTAAATCTAAGTATCATTTTCAAACATAGAAATTTTTAATGTCACAAATATATTATTATGAAATTTCCGGACGTCACAGAATATCCATGCCAAAATACGGTGACTCTGATTCGAAACATGAATCAATGAATTCAAAGAAAGAAAAGAAAACTATCTACACTGACTAGAAACTGCTTCGTATACAATCTACGTTCTCTAAGCCCATACAAAACGAGATCTAGCACCAAGGGCGGCGCAACCTTTCCTAAATGCAAGGTCAAGTCGTCCTCCGTCAGCGACGAGTTCAAATCCAAGCACATGACCCTCTTGCTGTTCGATTTCTTCAACACTGGCACAGGCTTTGTTGCGGCCGCCACCACCAAGCTCTTGGCCATGGTGGCCCTGTGCCTCCTCATGTGGCCGCCGAGGGCTTGGCCCATCGGGAACTCAAGGCTGCATATCGAGCACTCGTGGGTCTTCGGCAAACAAAGAGGCCAACAAGGAAAAGCTCAAACATATCATGTGTTCATGTAACAAATGAATATAGTGACTCTGATTTGAAACGTGAATCCCTGAATTCGAAGAAAGAAAAGAAAACTGTCTGCGCCGACTAGAAAGTAACTGCTTTGTACACAATCTACATTCTCTAAGCCCCTACAAAACGAGATCTGGCACCGACGGCGGCGAGACCTTTCCTAAACGCAAGGTCAAGTCGTCCTTCGTCAGCAACGAGTTCAAATCCAAGCACATGACCCTCTTGCTGTTCGATTTCTTCAACACCGGCACAGGCTTTGTTGCAGCTGCTGCCGCCGAGCTCTCGGCCATTGCAGTTGCAGATGCACAGCTTCTATCACCAAACCCTGATGCCGCGAAAAAGTAAAGAGAGAAAGCGAGAGAGAGAGAGCACGGGGGAAGAAAGGAGAAGGGATTTAACGATAGTGGAGAGAGCATCTTCCAAGCATATACTCGGAGCATTATATTTGCTTGCTCCATTCTCTTTTGCATGTGCTTGTTATTATATTATTTGTTAGCCCGATGTGGCTGTCCCCGATTTTGCGACTTTATGTTCTACCCAAACTATAGGGCTTACATATGTCTTTCATTCGTGTTATCTTCCTCAATCGATTGGTTAAAGCTTCTGGTTGGTTTATCTTACGTGATGTCAGAATTAGATGCATATTTATTGTACTCAAAATCAGAAATAGTTTCCTTGCCACTCGTGCATTTGACGTAGCATGTTTGGAAGTCGATTATGAACGAAGAGACATGTCTTCTTTTAGCACCAATATCCAATGATCCTCACAGATTGCACATTTTCTACTCAAGGATCGTAACCACCACATGCATATTTATTGTACTCAAAATCAGAAATAGTTTCCTTGCCACTCGTGCATTTGACTTTGTTGTCAAAGAAGAAAACCTTTGAAACAAACATGACGTACATTGAGCATCGTATGCCAAAAGAATATAGAAAAAAAGTTGGATATCAAACTCTCTTCCTCGTCTCTTTAAATTAGGACATTTCTGATAACCTCGATAAGTGCTGAAAATTGAAATTCTTCACTTAATAATTTTGATTTTGTTTGATAACCTCATTATTAGTGTTGCCTTAAAAGATTCAGTTGAGTAAAAAATTCCATTTATCTAGTAAATAAGGAAATGGATAGAAATTTAGCCAAAAGAAAGGAATGGATAGAAATTTAGCCAAAAGAAAGGAAATGGATAGAAAAGCAATACCAATTACTCGTTGATCTCACGAGTTAGTCATTTTTTGCTGTCAATTCAATCTTGCCAATATACAGTGAAATCCCACTAGTGATGATTTTAGTTTCATGTTGGTCCAAAATTTGGAATATTCTACCATATGTTAGAGCTAATACCACGAAAAACCCCAAACAGATATATATGTGACAAATTTACCCTAAACTAATTTTTTGATAGCCAAAAATCTCAAATCAGTACACTTATGATAAATTTACCCTCCGTTAAATTGGATTATACCACGAAAAATCACAAATTAATAAATTTGTGATAAACGGAGGGGTAAAACCCTAAACTGGTAGATCCGTCGACTACCATGTGTCATTCAACTCATCAACTTGGCGGTAAAATTTAATGAAAACTAATTGAGGGTAAATTTATCACAAGTGTACTGGTTTTGGGTTTTTGGTGGTCAAAAAATTAGTTTGGGCTAAATTTATCACAGGTTTACTAGTTTGAAGTTTTTCATGGTATTAACCCAATATATCATCAATGATATTGTTAAATCCTAACTTTTCTATTGATTTGTTGTCCGATTTAGTATACCTTCAGGGAAAATAATGTTAATTTTGATAGGAATTTGATGCGTTCATTGGTCTGGAAAGTAAGGGCGCATTTGGCAACTGGCCAAATAGTAGCTATTTCTAATCTTTTGTTCTTAGAATCAGTTTTAGAACAAAAATTCTTTTGGTAAATTTTGTATTCCCAGACACAAATTTGCAAAAATTTGTTTCCAAAATCAGTTTTGGAGCAAAATCAAGAAGCAAAAAAAAGTTGCTTCTTGATTGTGAGAACAAGAATAAAAAATGCAAAAGAATTTTTTTTCTTCTTCTTTTTTCCTAGACTGCGGCCAGTCTCCGATTGCCGGCCACCGGTGATTAGCCAAAAGCTTGGCGAGGGCGGCCTCGCTGGCCCTGGCCTATGGTCAGTCATCGGCATCGGTGACTTGGCCATGGCCAAGGAAAGGGAAGAAGAAGAAAAATAAATAAATAAAAAGAAAGAAATATTAAAATATTCAAAATATTATTAAAATATCATTAATAAAAAAAATTTTTGTGCAGTTACCAAATACATTTATGTTCTTTTTCTATTCCAAGAATAGCAATTTTGGACAGTTATCAAACATTTTCAAATGTTAGAAATTATTTATGGGCACTGAATAAAAAGGAATAATTTCTGAATAGAAATTATTTTCGGGAACAAAATGATTGCCAAACGCATCCTAAGTAACGGTGTGTGTACAAAGTGAAAAATGTGTTGTCAGGATCATGAGCAAGTGGTCGTATAGTGCTCCAGTGATAAACAAAAATAGAGTTGTAGACCAATTAAGGACAGCTCGATTTCCTCTATTGCTCGAGAAAGTATTTTTAGGCTCCGCTCGTTTCACGGAAAATATCTTTCGAAAAAATGTTTTCCGAGTTTTTCGATGTTAGTTTCACAGAAAATAACTTCCGATGGAAAAAATTTTCCCCCCATGGGCAAAACACCTACACTTTTAAGGAAAATGATTTCCTTTTTTTGAGAAGAGGAAAACATTTTCCCCATCTCCTTCTTTCACCATTCATTTTTTTTTTTTCCTTTTTTTTTTTTTTTCCTTCTTCATCTTCCGCAGCCGATCGCCAGCCACGATGGCGGCTGGTGACTGTGACATCCCCCATTTCAGGCTTAGGAAGCTAAGGGCTAGTGATGAATGAATAAGCAAGTAGTCCAAGCCGAGGGGTCGGTAATGGAGCGGACGATATAATCAAAACGAGTGTACTGAGAGTTGGTCATGGTTCAATCGAAAGATTGTCCATGAATTGGCCTGGGATCGACAGTGGAATGACTCCCTGACTACACAAAATGATTTGAGTAATATGACCGTGGAGTGACCCTTCGACCATAAGAGCCGTTAGTGGAACGGTTCGGGATAGCTGTGGATTAGTCCGGTGTTAGCATGTGTCGATTGCGGGTAATACCGCACAGCCATGTATCAGTTACGGATGACCATGAATTAATTTCGGGGTATTAAATTTCATGAGGCTACATAACAACCGAGGATCGATCATGAGTCGTTGGCACTTGAACGTGGACCGATCGCAAATTGGCCACAAATCATTGTGCCAAGTCGAGTAGGCCATGGACGAGCCATGTGCCAGGCCATGAGCCCAATGGCTTGGCCGCAGACTAGGCAATTGGCCAGCCATGCTAGCCAGGTCGTGTGCCCGGACATGATAAGCTATCGTGCTCGTCAGCTAGGTCACGAACCGGCTACGTGCCCAATTGTGTGCTGGCCATTGTGCTTGACTCTTGTGCCAGGCATTGTGCCCAGAAGATTCGATTTCGATCTAGTCCTGTGTTCAAGAAATATGGCCATGAGCCGTGCATTGTGCCATTTATGAGCCATTTTACATGTTTGGCCGTGAACCGATCCCTCGCTCGTGTGACCAGGCGTAGTGCTCAGCACGTTACTTGTGTGGCCAGTATGGTGCTCGGCACATTGCACGTGCAGTCGACGTGGTGCTCGACACGTCACCCGTGCAGCCTGGCATAGCACCCGTGTGGCTCGACCAAGTACTCAGCCCTGTGCCCATGTGACCCAGTCGCGTGCCCGTGTGGCCTGGTAGCGTGCTAGGCCCCGCGCCCAGTAAAACCCGGCCACGCGCCTAGCAATCCGGTTAGCTTGGGCTTAATTCTTTTTACTCGGACCTTAGTTTGGTTGTGTTAGGTGATACTTGTAGACATTCTCACACCAAATCTCGGATTGAACGGGTATATTAAGCGTGGACAACCCTCGGAAATTTGGAGATTGGTATGATGCTGGGTTATGATTGTCGTGTCGTTTAGTCAGTTTTGTGTAAACTGATTAGCCCGAGAAGTTTATGTGTGGAACTAGGATGCTCAGGGGACTTTACGGTTTAGAAATTACAGAGGAAAAGAAAACAAATTCGTTAACTTGGTCAAAGGCTTCATTTAAGGCTATTTAATGCCATTTAAGGCCTTTATAATTGGACCCCCTTAGGTGTCCCCTCCATTATTGCTGACCAAGCTTAGCTGGTGCATGGCATTAAAGTCCATTTGATGACTCAATAGCCACTAATTATGGGGTACAAGCAATGGACAATCGACCAAGCCAAGGAGGAAACCGAGAAAGCCATTCGGCCAAAGGAAAAGGGAAGAAGAGAGAGAGAGAGAGAGAGAGAGAGAGAGAGAGAGAGAGAGAGAGAGAGAGAGAGGCCAAGGGTGCATCATTGCTTTTGGCTCTTGTGTATTAATGCACATTAAAGCTTGGCTTTTTTCCAAGCTTGCTTGTTTTTAAAAAGGGAGAAGCCCCCTCATGTGAGAAGGTCCCACAAGAACCGGCCATCATCTTCTCTTCTCCTTTTGCCTTCCTTTTTCACGCACAAACACACACAAGCCAACCTTGTTCTTCCTCTTTGCTTGTTGGCCAACTAGAAAGTCACATCCGATACTCGACTGAGGCCCCGTTTTGCCCGAACTCAAGCTTTTTTCGTGCTCAAGCCAAGCCACCGGCCACTTTCTTACTTTAGTATCTCATGTTCTAGTGATTTGTTGAGTAAGTGAATTCCCTAATATCGGGAAAGGAAGTTGCGATACGTTGTAACATGGATTGCTTGGCCCATTTCTTGGTTTCTTGGTCGATTATAGTGTGTTCTTGTTTGCTAAGTGATGCTCACTTATGACAAGCACGTTTAATGTTTATTTTATTGTTTCGTAACGTGAACTTTACTATTAATTTACCATCAATGCCGGTACGGTAAGAGCCAACTTATGTGAATGGAGATTGTCTTGTCCTCGCTTGATATTAGAGTTTTCACTTATTGAGTCTCCCCAACTCACTCCCGTTGTTTTTCCTCTTTTCAGGTCAGTAACATGGCGTCTCCCCCAACCCAATTTGGTAATCATGTGGAAATGCGAGCGAACTTCTCATAGTAATTGACACTCGGGAAGGTTGTGCTTACCATCGTATCACAACATATGTGATGGTCGACGAAGGCTGTGAGGATTTAGTCCCTCACCTGTATAAGGCATGGTACCGCCTAGCACATGGAGAGTGGTTTGGACGCCTTCGCGGGTTCAACGGGCCATTCGGCGGACCAAGCGGGCCAACTCAAGGGTAAGCCGGGGGTGGGGTGTAAGATGGCCGGACGGATGAGGAGCGGGAGGAGCGAGAAAATCGAGAAGCCGTAGTGAAGCTAAGAACCCAAGCCAAGATTTTGTTGTTCGATAGTTGGCTTTTGCGAAATCGCCCTTGAAATGGGCATGTAAAATAGAAGTTTGGGTTGTAAGGGCCGGTAAAGAAGGGCTTGATGAAATAAGCACGTATCATGTAAATATAATGTGCGTTGTTTGCTTATTTCACTCCTGTTGTCTTGTTATTTTTTAATTGCTTCCGTGTGTGTATTTGATTGATTAAAATTAACGGGACTTACTAATACATTTCTGTGAGTCACGGTTCCGTTCGAGTCATGTTCGATCATTAAGCGTCAATCGTGATTTCGGGTCAGGACATGACAGTGTGGGGTATCTTATTTTGATATCAGAGTAGGTTTTTCCTCTAGTAGGTGCAGTTCGTGGCAACTTGTGATTGGACAATCCGACAAGGGTGGGGAGGACGTTGGGGCCATATGACTTGAACATTGAGTGGCCTCTTAAGAAGTGGCGCCGGGGTCATGAATGCCTGCACATTGTGTGGCCTCTATGGAGGTGGCGCTAGGGCAATAATGCTTGAACATTGTGCGACCTCTATGGAGGTGGCGTCGGGGCAATAATACCTTATCATTGAACGGCTTCTGACCGAGGTGGCACTGGGGCAAAAGCCTGATCATTGTGCAGCCTCTTGGTAGAAGTGGCGCCGAGGTATATACCACCTAATCATTGAGCAGTTTCTGAAAGGAAGTGGCATCGGGGTGAAGGGCCTGATCATTAAGTAGCTCCTAGCAGGTTTCGAGGATTGCTAAAGAACGAGAATAATCGAATTGTGCACCGAATTGTGGAAAACGGTTTTGAACGCCAAGCAAAAATAAAGATATGGAGTAATAAGGTGTGCTACAGTTGGGATAGTTAGCCAGGAAATACCTCACGCATGCGATTGTGTGCTTGTGTACCTGATTGGTAGGTAAGTAGGCATTTGGTTGCTCAGCTTTTGATCATCGACATATTCTTGCGTTGTAGAAAGCCGTAGTAGTATACCAACGGCAGTATAAGTGCTTAGGAACCGGCCACGACCTCGAAAGGAAAGTCAAAACAAAATCCTCGAATAAATGGAATTATACAAGCTCCTGCGACTATAGGAGATTTGCAGGGATAGCAAGTTCAACAACGATTGCCTAATGCTAAGAATGCAGTGACAAATGGAAATGGGAATGGTGACTGAACGATGCATGGATTGGTCGAGTAATTTATGAAACTGCAACCCCTAAAATTTATTGGAACAAGAGATCCCGAAGAGGCAAAATCCTGGATAGACGAGATACATAAAGCATTTGAACTTCTGAAATGTTTTGAAGAAGAAAAGGTGATCTTGGCGACATACCAATTGCAGGGTAACACCAATCATTGGTGGAAGGCGGCGAAAGAAATTGTGTTCCCAAGAAATATGGCTGTTAACTGGAATACCTTCGTCGAGGCATATAACGGAAAGTATTTCTTCGAGTGTGCCCGTGATAAAAAAGTGAAGGAATTCTTCCAACTCCAGCATAATAGCTTGACGGTGGACCAGTATGAGGCAAAGTTCGCCCAATTATCAAGGTACGCCCCTAGACTTATTGAAAATTCAGTTGACAGGGCAAAGCGATTCCGTGATGGTCTTAAGCCTGACATCCGGAGTCAGCTAGTACCATTGAACTTGAAAGATTATAATGAGTTATATGAACGAGCTCAATTAATCGAAAAGGATTTGCTGGAAAGGGCAATGTCAACAAGGCCCTATTATTTTGCTCCTCGGGCAACTCAATGCTCAAGCAAGAGATCTTTCGTGAAAGGAAAGCATCCCTTCGTCCCTAACAAAAAGCAAAGTTTCTCGAAGGTGACTACTATTTCTAGTGACACCTATTCTATTTGTGGAAGACAACATGGAGATAATCCGTGCCCAATGCACATGGGAGCATGCTTGGGTGTGGCCAACAAGGTCACATGGTCAGGGACTGTCCGCAATGGTGACAAGGCATCCTTTCCCAACAAAGGCAGGCGACGGCATCAATTGGAGTTCAGCTTCGTGCTAACAATGGTGATCATCCTCCGACACAAAAACGAATATATGCACTTACTCAAGAGGATACTGAGAACTCCGACGCAGTAATTACATGTACGATTTTCCTCAACAACCATGCTACATATGCGTTAATTGATACTGGAGCTACACATTCATTCGTATCTAGACAATTCATGTGTCTGGCCAAAATTGAAATGAAACCGTTAGAAAATGCACTAAGTGTTTCTACTCCTATGAAAGATGAAGTGCATACTACCCTAGGATGCCAAGGGTATAAGATTATTATAGGTGGAATGGCGGATATTATAAATCTAGCGGTATTGGCCATGTATGAATTTGATGTTATCATAGGCATGGACTGGCTCAATAAATAGCGAGCCCATATAGACTATTATAGCAAAGTGATTCAGTTTCATCCACTGATTGTCCCTGCTATACATTTGTGGGAAATGGAGGAGGACCTTCTACTTCTCTGATTTTTGCTTTAGAAGCAACCCAACTATTGTAGAAAGGTTGTCAAGGATTTCTAGCAACAATAGAAAATACAGCAAAGGAAGAAGAACCAAAAGTGGAAGATATACTAGTTGTACAAGAATTTCCAGATGTTTTTCCAAAGGAATTACCAGGTCTACCTCTGGAATGGGAAGTAGAATTTGCTATTGAAGTAGTTCTTGGAATGGAGCCTATTTCCAAAGCTCCCTACAGGATGGCTTTGACCGAGTTGAAGGAATTAAAAGTGCAACTGCAAGAGTTACTTGATAAGGGCTTCATTTGTCCGAGTGTATCTCCCTGGGGTGCACCAATATTGTTCGTGAAGAAGAAAGACGGATCACTATGATTCTGTATCGACTATCGACAATTAAATATGGTCACTATAAAAATAAGTACTTACTACCGAGAATCGATGATTTATTTGATTAACTCCAAGGAGCATTCGTGTTTTCCAAGATCGATTTAAAGTCTAGATATCATTAGCTAAGGATCAAGAAAGAAGATATTCCGAAGACGGCATTCCGAACCCAATATGGCCATTATGAATTCACCGTTATGCCATTCGGCTTGACGAATGCTCCAGCTGCTTTTATGGACCTAATGAACCGAGTGTTCAAGCCATACTTGAATCGTTTCGTCATAATCTTCATTGACGACATCCTAGTATACTCGAAGGATTCGACAGACATGAACAACATCTGAGATTTATGCTTCAGATGCTTAGGGAACACGCACTTTATGCAAAATTCAACAAGTGCAAGTTCTGGCTATCTCGCGTGGTGTTTCTAGGCCACGTAATCTCGGGAGATGGCATATCAGTGGATCCATCCAAAATAAAAGCGATACTTAACTGGCCAAGACCAATGACCATGACAAAAGTTTGAAGTTTCTTGGGTTTGGCAGGATACTACAGAAGGTTTGTGGAACGATTCTCTAGCATTGCTATCCCCTTAATGCGATTGCTAAAGAAAGAAACGAAATTCGAATGGACTGACAAGTGGGAGCGGAGTTTCCAAGAATTGAAACAAAGACTGACCACTGCTCCTATTCTGATTATACTTAAAGAACTAGGAGGATTTGAAATATACAACGACACCTCTCACAAAGGGCTAGGTCGTGTATTGATATAGGATGGCAAGGTGGTGGCTGATGCCTTGAGACAATTGAGGCCATACGAATTGAATTATCCAACCCATGATTTAGAGCTCGCTGCAATTGTGTTTGCCTTGAAAATTTGGCGGCAATACTTATATAGGGAGAAATTTGTCATCTATACGGATCATCAAAGTTTGAAATATTTATTTTTCTAGAAGGAGCTGAAAACGAGGCAACAATGTTGGATGAAACTTTTCAAGGACTACAACTGTGAAATATTGTACCATCCTGGCAAAGGAAACAAAGTTGCCGATGCTCTTAATCGAAAATCTGCGATCGCATATCTAATGGTCAAGGAATGGACCCTACTTGAGGAAGCTCGGGACTTGGACTTCAAACTTGAAGTTGGACATCATCAGAACTTACTGGCAACTCTCAGAATTGAGTCGAACATCACATGGAAAGCCAAGGCATTACAACAAACAGACCTAAGATTTAGAAAGTCCGGAGGGAGTTATCATAAAAGAAGAACTCCAAGTTTCATATGACTAATGATGGAATTTTAAAGTTTAATGGACGCCTATGCGCGCCAAAGGATGAACAACTCAAGAAAGAAATCTTGACAGAAGACCACGAGAGCAATTATAGTATTCATCCAAGTAGTACCAAAATGTACCAGAATTTGTGACAACATTTCTGGTGGAATGACATGAAAACGGACACAGCCAAACATGTGGCTAAATGCTTAATGTGTAGCAAATTAAGGCTCAACATTGCAAGCCTGGAGGATTATTGCAGTTGTTGGAAATTCCTGAATGGAAGTGGAAACACATCACGATGAATTTCGTAATGAGATTGCCAAGAAGTCAAAGAGGAAATGATTTCATATGGGTAATTGTTGATCGCTTGACAAAATCAACCCATTTTCTTCTAGTAAGAAAGGACCTCCCATTGAAAGGTTATGCCAAGTTATATGTTCGCCATATTGTGCGACTACATGAAGTCCTAATAACGATCACATCCGACCAAAATCTAAAATTTACTACAACTTTCTGGCGGAGTCTCCAAACCGCTATGGGAACGAAGTTGCAATACAGTACAGCTTATCATCCGCAGATGGATGGTCAAATAGAAAGAACGATCCACACTATTAAGGATATGTTGCGAGCATGCATTGTCGATTTCAAAGGGAGTTGGGATGAACATTTACATCTCATAGAATTTGCATACAACAATAATTACTAGCAAAGTATCGAAATGGCATCATTCGAGGTATTATACGGTTGAGCTTGCAGAACTCCAGGCTGTTGGGAAGAGGTCAGGGAAAAGAAGGTCACGGGTCCAGAGCTAGTGCAACTCACCAACGAGGTTGTACAAGTGATTAGAGATAAGTTGAAAACCATCCAAAGTCGACAAAAGAGTTATGCTGACAGACATAGGAAGCCTCTAGAATTCCAAGCAAGGCGACCACATGTTTCTCAAAGTGTCACCTATGAGAGGCATGTCGCGTTTTGGGAAGAAAGGTAAGCTAAGCCCCATGTACGTAGAACCTTTTGAAATTCTAGAATGAATAGGGAATTTGGCTTATCGGTTGGCGTTGCCACCGAAACTTACTTTGGTGCATGACGCGTTTCATGTATCCATGTTGAGAAAGTATGAGCCCGATCCGGCACATGTGCTGAATTTCAACGAGGTCGAATTGGACAGCAAAGTCTCCTATGTTGCGAAATCGCCCTTGAAATAGGCATTTTAAAATAGAAGTGTGGCTTGTAAGGGCCCGTAAAGAAGGACTTGACGAAATAAGCACGTACCATGTGAATATAACACGCGTTGTTTGCTTATTTTCTTTTGTTGTCTCGTTTATTTTTAATTGCTTCTGCATGCACATTTGATTGATTAAAAGGAACGAGACATACTACTACATTTCCGCGAATCACGATTTTGTTCGGGTCATATTCGGTTATTAAGCATTGATCGTGATTCCGAATCAAAATGTGTCAGTGACCGGCTAGGTTGAGCCTCGCCGCAGGTCGGTGAGGCTCGATCTGGCAAGCTCGAGCCTCGCCAGCCTATGGCGAGGCTCGAGCTCGTTGGAATTGCGAGGCTCGACCTGGCCGGTCGCCGGCCGTTGCTGTGGCCAGCGACCGATTGAGGAAGAAGAAGAAGGAAAAAAATAAGAAAAAGAAAAGAAAAGAAAATTTAAAATATTTTTAAAAAATAAAAAATTATTAAAAGTAGTGCAAGGAAGAAAATTGTTTCTATACTGAACAACAAAAAATATTTTCCGAAACTTTTTCAGATTTCAGGTGAACACCGGAAAATTGTGTCATTTTCCAAGAAAATGACTTCCTGGAAAACATTTTTTAGAAACGTAGCATTTTCCATGAAATCAATGGAGTCTTAACTTTGGGTGCTTTTCCAATAAGCACACGTGACAAAAAGTCCACCCAATCTTTAGGATAAACACTAAGGTTGCGTTTAGTCAACTGGAGACATAACTTTGGAGAACATTGAATTTGGATATGTCCGGATATAAAAATCCTACCTAGGCGGTGGGATAAAACCGGACATCTAATACAAATAAACTAAGGAAAAAAAACAGAAAAAAGGAGAAAAATCCCATGGACTCGCTTCGCTCTCCACCGCTTGACATCGTCCCTGCCAGGTTTGCGCCTCTCGGTCGATCTCTCTTCTCGCCGTCATCTCGCCGCTGCCACCCTGGACTCCGATTCCCATCACCTTAGACCACTCCTTCTAGCTCCGTCACGCATAGCCATCCAAAGCCTTGATTTCCTGCGACAAGTTTTAGTTTTCTTTTTCCTAACAGGAGGCCACATTCTCTCTGTGAAAATTTCAGCGCTCGTCATCGAGAGTTTTGATGAACACTGCTCTTGTTTTCAATCATGCTCTGTTTTTGATTCAATCTAGATAAAAGGATGGTGGTCATGGGTTAAATTGACGGGCTCACCAAGAGCAGTTCATCACCACAATCCATTTAACTTGGTGACGATGGGTCATCGAAATCGAAATCTGGTTCTCTTTGCTAGGACTTTTTGTGTCTATGTCTCGTCCCTGTTTAGTACTTTGTTTGGCATTGTCAGCAAGTTCTTGAGGTAACAAAGTTGTGAGTTATATATTTTCCTTTGATTTTCAATTTTGGGTGATAATTTGTTTAACTCTGTTTCGGAGAGAATTTCAGAGAAGAAACAAAGGATTTGGATTCAGCTGTACAAGAGTCAAATATTGATTTCAAAGTATTATTCCACAAAGTAACATGCGAAGAAGGAAGACTGAGCAATCAAAACTAGAATACAGACAAATGCAGTAGCGAACACTTCTGGAATTATCTACCTCCTGCCGTTGATGGAGGATGAAGATGATGATGGTCTGTGGTGTCTCATCTTCCTTTCCCATTGACCGTGAGAGAGAGAGCGCGAGAGATGAGGTGATTGAGATTGTCCATGTATTTCAAACTTTCATTTGGATAAATATTTATCTGAATCTATACATTATCAAACGATGTATAAGATATTTCAGATCCTGTCATATCTTTATCCTATCCGATAAATACGTATAGACGACAAAGCGTAGTCAGATTGCATTTAATTCACCGAAAACTTCATGATATAAGAATATATTTTCCATGAAAATCATTGTCAAGAAAAATGGTTGGTTTTCATTTGCTTGATGGTTTAGGGAAATTAATCTCCTTACCAAAAAAAGAAGTTGTTTATTCTTGATCTAAGCCTTTAATTTTCAGTTCATGGAAAATGTTTTCCCTAGATCGATTAGTCTTATGTCATTCAAACACTCGAAAGTTGGAAAACAATTTTCCGAAAATGATTTTCCTTTGAACAAATGACCCTATAAGGAATGTAGATTCTTCCAAAATTTGGGTCATGATTGGAGAAATTATAATGTGACATGGTAATGTAAAAGCGCAACACACCAGTAGTCTTCAGAACTTTTGCTCATACATTTGCCCACTGTCATCCTGATTTTTTTTTATATTCAATTTTCTCTCTCAACTATTAAAAAGTGGGTTAATGTATTCATTATTGTTCAAGATGATATGGAAAAAATATTCCTTTTTGTTTATGACTTACTACTATTTTTGTTCATTTCCGTGCCCGTGTCTTTATTTGTTTGATTTAGCTCCTGAATTGTTTTTTCAATTCTATACTCTTGCGCCATGCCAAATTTAGATTTAATCCCAACCCAATGTCTTTATTAATTATGTCTCAATATCAAGACCCAAACATAACACGTTAATTAAATGGATTACACCACAAGAAACATTTAAGATATGAATTTTTATACATAAAATGCTTACTTGTGTTTACGTGTTATAAGTATTTCTAAATGTATCTAAATAAGCCGTATTAACACAAGGAACATTTTAAACCGTTTAACTAAAAGAGTGCGGGCCAGTTATAAATAAAAGAAAAGGGTTAACTCACACCAGACATGTTTATCATTCACCACGATCAAGCTTATACAAACACATTAACACCTGTAGTGTGTAAGTATTGTCAAAGGGTTGCTTCGAAAGTAATTGGTCCTCCATAAGGGTCATCGAGGTTTATCTTGACTAAATAGTTGATGACTCTCATCGTATTCAAACGAAGACTGCTAGAGAGAAAGGACCGGAATACAATAGTTTAAGGAGAAAATAGAATGTAATAGCATAATTCAGTAACTTCAACGGCAATCAGTGTGCGGATAAGCCGGCTAAGATGGGGGATTGAAGGACCTCAGGAAGTTGTTTTTTTCTCGATCATATATACCCGACACGATGCTAAAATTGTGTCCTTTTTTTTTTTTGGGTAAGGTAAGAAAAAATTGTGTCCTTTTTTTTGTTTTTGGTTGAATAAAAACCTGTGTTCTTAGCTGATAAGAGTAGGCCCATTACTGCATAGGCCCTTGGTAGTATATATGCTTCTGATTAGTCGTTGGATGGAATCCTCTATTTACCCAAAAAGTTGACTCGCAAAGCGATATGAAGATTGGTCATCAGTACGTGGCTCGGTAAGAATTCGACAAACTTTATGAATCAACTTTTGTGTACGGATTTAAGGAAGAGAGGGCCCTTCTTCCCATCTACCATTTAGCATAGAGTTTGAATGCGTGTTACAGTTCTGCATGACTCCATGTTTGTGGAATTACTACCAACCTAAAACAACTTCCTTGCCCGTACCACTGGCAACTTCCTCCTTCTACTCTGTGTGTTTCACCGCCACCACAATTGACAAGGACTTGAGGATGAGCCCTTGCCAACCCCAATTCTATATCCTTCTCTCTGTCTATTATATGTGCGCTTCATCGCAGCTGCAATCGACGAGGACTTCAGGATGAGGATGAGCCCTTGTTAGCGCCAATTGACAATTCTCTCTCTGATCTCAAATTGTAGCAGATTACATGTCATAGACCTCCAATCACGCCGATGGCTGTTGACCTTGGAGCGTCCCCGAACCGAGACCGGTCGGCGAAGGAATGCAGCCAAAGGGGGGAACATAAAGAGGACAGCCGGGCGTACAGCAAAAGAAAAGACAGATGAAGGGGGGGGGGGGGGTGGCGACACGCCGGGTGGCCGGAGAAAATCAGCAACGGTGGTACCGCGAATTTTTTTTCCTTTCATGGACATAAGGCGCGTATCTAACAGCTCAATAAGAGGAAAACGGAAATAGGACCTATGGTCGCTTTTATCAGCAGTGCCATGTCCATTTCCTTAAGCAGTATATGAACGTGAATAGAAAAAAAAAATCTCGCCTTCGTTGCAAATATTCGTCACCGGCGCAACTCCGAAGAAGCGCTCGTACACAGTCGCATCGCTTACTTTCAGTTCCAAATTGCCGTTGTCATCACATCGAGCACACACTTTCAGATGTTAATCATCTTCGGATCAAACAAAGAGGCCAACAAGGAAAAGTTTAAACATATCATGTTTTCATGTAACAAATGAATATAGTGACTCTGATTCGAAACATGAATCTATGAATTCGAAGAAAGAAAAGAGAACTGTCTGCGTAACTGCTTTGCACACAATGTACGTTCTCTAAGCCCCTACAAAACGAGATCTAGCACCAACGGCGGCGCGACCTTTCCTAAACGCAAGGTCAAGTCGTCCTCCATCAGCGACGAGTTCAAATCCAAGCACATGACCCTCTTGCTGTTCGATTTCTTAGACACCGGCACAGGCTTTGTTGCGGTGGCCGCCGCCAAGCTCTCGGCCATGGCGGCCCTGTGCCTCCTCATGTGGCCGCCAAGGGCTTGACCGATCGGGAACTTGAGGCTGCATATCGAGCACTCGTGCGTCTTCAGCTTGGCCGGCGAGGAGTCCCCCGCGTGGCCGAGGTGGAAGAGGTCGCCGGAGATCACCTTTGGCTTCTTGTGGCTGGCCCTGTGCCCTCCCAGCGCCTGGAAGGATGAGAACTCCCGGTTGCACGTCTTGCACGCGAACATCCGCTCCCCGGGCCGCGACCCACGGTTCGTCAGCCAAGGCAGCGAGCCGGCGCTGTCGCCGACTTGGGAGAGGAGCATCAAGCAGTTGGCCATGGCCAGGGCTTCGACCTCCGCGTCCTCTCTGTCTCTCTTCACCATGTCTGCTGTAGTTAAGAGAATGTGAAATCGAGGTGTCTCGCTTTTCTTTCTGCTTTCTTCTTTTGCTGCGGAGTTGGGATGACTGGGTATGTATGAGAGCGTGCGGTGGAGTGCGCGGGTCTTATTTATAGAAGGAGCGGGTGAACTGTGAGCAAACGTGGGAATGTCAGCCGCCGCCAAAGGGAGAGAAAGGTACAGCGCGTGAGGGCGTGGCGTGAGGGTGAAGTGTGAGGCTGGAAAATCGTCACAAGTGAGCGAAGCCTGTAGTTGCTTTGACTTTTCTAAAAGCATTGGCTTGCGCTGCTGGAGTTGGCCACGAAGTATTTTAGTACTCGTTTTCAACGTACGTTGGATCTTGTTCAAAATATAACCATGAAAATATCACAAGCGAGGGAAGCAAATACGGGATCGGCAAAGATTTAAATTTCAAAATTAGGACTTTCAGTTCTAATACCATTACTATATAAGACTTTCTAAAGTCACTGTCATCCATTCTGAAAACTTAAGCCGATCCCGTGTAAATGGAACGCGTGTTATGTGCAGATGTACTTCACTTTCTCAATGGAACTCGTTGATCGATTTCAATGATATACATTAAGGGAATATAAGATCAGGCCAGCGATTTGTCAAACCTAATGCAACGGGATGAAAACTAACCAATACATTTCGGAAGAAGGTGGAGAAAGTCATCGCCGTGTAAAATATTTTTTTGCTCCCATTTACCCAACAATTTCCACAAGCGACTGAGCTTAGGAAACTTAACCAAGGAATGTTGTGGTGCTTCCTCACTCGGGTTCCTTTCTTCTAGTCTTCTTGTTTGAAACGCGGACACAAAGTTTTTATTGTCTTGGTCATGGAGGTGGGTGGGGTGGCGAAACTTCTTTCCAACTGCCAAACCGCCTTGTGAGCAATTGGTTTCCCACTGCCACTATCACTTCATACCTCATCAAAACCATATTGTGAGACCGTTCGATCACTTGGATTTAGTCTGTCTAAAGTATCAGATAATATGGATCCCACATCCCACGTAGAATATTAGCTCGTGGCTCGTGGCAATGCATTCCCAGTCGCTCTTTGAGGAGCGGAAAAACAGAATAATAATATGGAAAGTTCGTGCACGCGAATGCTTGTGGACAGCTGAATCAAATGGAATCCCTCAAATCTGTACATGGACCATAATGCATTGTAAGTCACTTTTTGATTTTGTTTCCGCTAAGTTCTGGTCGCACGTGCAGTACATTGGGACGGTCACTTGTAATGTTTTCGTCTTTTATTGAGTCCCTACTTAAGAGGAAAGGCAACGCTCTTGTGTTTTTTTTTTCAGGAGACCGTTCTTCTGCACGTAACTTCAAGAAGATAATGGAATGACCTTTGCATGCGCTCGCTGCGAGCGCCTTCTAACACCGAATCTTCTTCAACTCTCTCTCTCTCTCTCTCTCTCTCTCTCTCTGACAGAGCGACTTGAACTTTTTTAAATTTTCATATGGCATTCCTCGCGTAAAAGCATGTGGCTTTTTCATATGGATCTCGTTTTTTGGCGTTCTTTTGAACGTGGAATGGTAAGTAATGTCTATTATTCAACGGGAGCGACTTCTAGTTCTAGCTTTCGGAGAAAGTGCAGATGAAATGTGAGGTTTTCTTGCTCTAAACTTAGCGCACCTCTCTTTGTGCCCATGAATGTTTTATCAACTTTAGCCTTATTATGTTCGACAAGTTTTAATAATATTTTAACAATTATTTAAATTCTTAAATAAATTTTCTTTTTCTTTTCTTTTTCATTTTTTTTTTTTTTCTCATTTCCTTCTTTAATTTTTTTTTTACTGTGGGTAGGGAGGGCCCAGCAGCCCTCACCGGACACTGGGCGACGCCGGCAAGGGTTGTAGTGCCCTCGACTAGCCTCGCCCGTGGCTGCGAGGGTCATGCGACCCTCTGGGCAGTACTAAGGTTGCAAAGGCTATCTCAACAATTGCAACCTCAACAATGCCTAGAGCGTCGCACGACCCTCGCGGCCGCGGGCGGAGGCGACCTCGCCTGCGACCTGTGAGGCCATGGTGAGGGTTTGGCATTCCTTGCCAGCGGCCGGCGAGGACTATTGGGCCCTGCCTGGCCATAGCTAAAACAAATTAAAGAAGGAAAAGAAAAAAAAAAAAAGAGGAAAAAAAATTATTAAAAAATTCAAAATATTATTAAAATTTGTAGACGTCAGCACCGGTCGTACTATGTGGCACGGCTAGCATCCACGTTAGTGAATTTCGGCTAATTTGGACTTAATTGGCAAATTTTTAAAAGGTTCATAACTAAATTGGTAAAATTGAAAAGTTTATGACTAAATTGGCGAATTTGCAATAGGTTTAAGATTTTTTGGATAATTTTCCCCATAAATTCTTTGTTGCACACATGCATGGAACAAATTAGGCTTGACTAATGAGCCATCTTAGGCTCGCCCATTGATCACCTCAGTCAATTTATAAGTACCATAAAGAATCAATACTTCTTCTGTATCTACGTCGGAGTGCCCATTTGATGAAAGCATTTGCTGCTTTTAGCAACACGTCTGATCCATTAAAACGAGGTCACCATAAAAATAGGGGCACAAGGGGTGGCATGCCGTTCATCAACATGAAAGTAATGAAAGTGAGTCTATATCGCAGCCGATGCTATAATGAACCCAAGTCTTGTATGTGTTGCTTTTCACCTACTACCTTTAGCAGCTTCATACCACGTTGTGCTAGGAAAATTATCAAAACAATCTTAAACCTATTTTAAGGATGCTAATTCAACCCTCAATTTTTCAATTTAGCTAATTTAGTCCTAAGTCTTTTGACAATTTGCCAAAGTATCTTTTCGGCCAATTTTGGCCGGCAATTGCTAACGTAAACGTCTGTCGTCCTACGTGGCATAGCTGACATTGACATCGACAAACTTGCAAATTATTTTTAAATTTTATGAATTTTTTCTCTCTTTTTTTTCCTTTTTTTGCCTTTTATCTCTTTTTTCCTAATTCCCTCCGTAGGTTGCTAGGGCCTCGGTGAGGGTCAGCAAGGGTGTTGCGGCCCTTGCCAAATCTGGCAAAGGTGGCCCTCTCCAGGCGACCCTCGTCGGCGCTCACCTGTGGCCAGTGACTAGTGGAGGGAATTAAGAAAAAAAAAGAAAAAGGAAAAATCATTAAAAGGTTTAGGACTATATTGACAAATCGTAAAAAGGTTTAGGACTAAATTGACCAAGTTGAAAAATTTAGGACTGAATTGACATCCGTACAATAGGTTTAAGACGTTTTTTTGGTGATTATTGCGGTTGTGCTTTCACATTCTTCCAGTTTTGATGAATGCTCAAGTCCAAGATCTCATGGAACAAATCTTAATTATTTGGAGCAAGTCAACCCACGAGTGGCAGATATTTCAGCATGCATGTTACACATAATACAGAGTTGATACAGTTTAATTATCTTCGGACGTACTGCGTTGTGTGAAAACTTTATCTATTGCATAATAGACTACCTTTGGAAATAATGCGCGCCCTGTAGTTTGCATCCAAACCGTCTTTGACAGGTTCTAGATGGAAAAGAACGGGTTTTCCTCTGGATATATACTTGGACCAGTCCAAACGTTGAGCCTTACTTTTCTAATGTAGCTTCAGGAAAGGGCATTAACTCGCAGCAGTTTCGCAGAAAGAGAGGCCTAAAGAATTAGGAGAACGAGTTTTCCTTAAGGTTAATGTTTGTGTAAGATACACGTGAAAATGGTCGTAGGCTGGTACATGCTTGCCTTTGTGGAACCAAGTTGACAAATGTAAAGACTTGGATGCTCAACTGGCAGCCCAAGTATTAAAAATATAGAACAGAAGAAAGGTTTGAAAGCTCAAAACAAGGGGAAGAAAATATGATGTCAAAGATTGTGCATTTGTTCCAAACTTCCAATCGTAAGCTCCCTAGAAATTTTAATACAAGGTAGATTTCAAGTTATCACATGTTTCCAATGGGATTAATGCATGACAAAGGTCTCGCAATGGCTAAACTCATTCTAATAGGTCAAATCAATTGACATCGCAACAAGGTGGGAAAGATACGGCTGGACTTACGTATTACGTGGTGGGGGCAATTTCAACTGTTTTAAAAACTTAAACTATTAGATAACAACGCAATTAATATTTTAATATTCCAATGCCCATTTTCAAGCGTTGGTTGGTCTCTGAACTGAAACTAACCATGGAAATCTTTAAGGGATTACCGCACTAGAATTATCTAAAACTTATCATGAAAGTGCAATTAATTGTTAAAACTTTTTAAAAAGTGTAATTAAGTCCTAAAACTCGTCAAATTGATTAAATTAAATCATTCCCTTGATCCCAGAAAGTGATCATCCTCTCACTCATCTCGTTCAAACATATTATTTTGTTCATGTAACAAAGGAGAATATGTGATGCCTCAGAACGTCATGCGCGACACAAATCCCTTATAATTATCTTTAATATGGCTAGCGGAAGACAAAGACTAAACATGAATATCATACAAATTTAGTAAAAAATACTTTTTCTTCTCATTAACAAACCCTTATTAGATTTATAATCCAGACAAAGCATCATACAAGTACAAAAAAACAAAAACTGGGTAGGTCAGGGTTGTCTATCTCCAACTAGATCCTACATCTAAAAGTCTGTCTAAAGTCCGAAGCTGTCACAGGTTGATCACTTCACCCTCCGCTAAAAAAAACCATCATCATCTAGGTCGAAGCCCCTCAACGGGCCAATCAACTCGCCCTCCAAGTTGAAATACCAAGCAACAAAAAGATAAGGAACTCATTCTGAAAGCCCCACATTAACCCATATCGTAGAGCTACACTCAGTATGTACAGCATCAGACACGGCACAAACACATCCTCATAAACAGCGTCATGATAAACGGGAACTCCCAAATGTAGGGGCTGTGGAACATCCATCCTACATGTTTGAAAAATAATAGAATGAGCCGAAGCCTAGTAAATGAAATCTCTAGTTTTAAGTCAGGAAAATCAGCTTACCACTTCACCTGGCATAAACACATATGCATGCATAGCAAACGATATGCATAGAACTTGAATGCAAGTTATACCTTTTCCGTATGGAGGTACCGCAAAATCTGAATAATGCAACATATCATAATATTTTTACTCAAACGGAAGCATGATGTAAAATATTTATGCTCATGCGATTAGGTTCATTACTTCATCCTCCTGAACACTCTCGGGGCATCCCGACCAACGGGGCATCCCAACTCCGAGGCATCCCGACACACACCCTAAGCATCTCGACTCCTGAGGCATCCCGAAACACTCTCCGGGGCATTCCGACCTACGGGGCATCCCGACACACAGGGCATCGTCACACACTACTAAATGGGCAACGGAATTAATATTATTCTCATGCAAGTCATGACAACCAAGTATTTATATGCATAAATCCGTTTTGGCCCGTCCCTTACCGAGCCATCACGGTTTTTGTACTTTAAAGCCATGAAATGCATCATCCGAGCAATTTAAATATGAAACAATACATTTCAAACACAAAAGCAAACTCAGCTCATAAGCAAATTCAGGTTTAGAAGCAAATTCGGTCATTAGAAGAAAATACTAGTCATCAAAAGCAAGTTCAGACTCAGAAGCATGTTCAGACTCAGAAGCGGGTTCAAACTCAGAAGCGGGTTCAGACTCAGAAGCGAATTCAAACTTAGAAGCGGGTTTAGACTCAGAAGCACATTCAAACTCAGAAGCAGGTTTAGACTTAGAAACGGATTCAGACTCAAAAACGGGTTCAAACTTAGAAGCGTTCAGACTTAGAAGCGGGTTCAGACTTAGAAGCGGGTTCAGACTCAGAAGCGGATTTAGACTCAAAAGCACATTCAAATTCAGAAACAAGTTCAAACTCACAAGGCTAAAGTCTGAAGGTAAAGTTTGAACGGTAAAGTTTGAGCAGTAAAGTCTAAACGGTAAACTCTGAAGTAAAGTCTAAGTGGTAAGATATGAAGGTAAGATCTGAAGGTAAAAGTCCGAAGGTAAAGTTTGAACCGTTTAAAAAGTATACAAAACCAGATTTTGAGATTAAAATCTGCCCAGTTTAAAAAATAAACATAATCATCACTTTGAGTATAAAAAATAAATATAATCATCCTTTTGAGTAAAACGATTTTCTATCCTATTTAAACAAACATAAATCAATAAGAAGAATCCAGCAATCACCTCAAAGATAACCCTTATGCATTCAAATTTAATCTTTTTACTTGCCAATTTTCACCATACTATAAGGAAACAAACCACATCAATTTGAACTTGCACGGAACCAGCAAAATAGATTCAACCATCATCACAACCTTGCTATTGCACATCAAAATAACCTTTCTCAAGCAACCAAGTTAAAAGTGCCAAGTAGATTCACTTAGTTTAAACCTAGAGTTTTCACTTAACTTGCACAGAATCTGAGCACCCCAAAGGTTAAAATTCTTCCACAAATTTTTGGATCGGTGATGGTGAGAGTAGAAAGTGAAGGAGAGAGTGTCAGTTTGGGTGAAATTATCTTCGGTAATTACCCAAACGAAGATGAAAACTGAGAAGTATACGAAGGGGTGGGTAAATTCATTATATTGACATGTGGCACCTTATCTCTTCATCATGGCTAAGTGGAAGAAATCGGTGGCTTAATCGTAGGAGTACTAACCAAGGAAAATGATTACTCAAGGCTTAAGTGTCTAGCTCAAGGGGACAAATGACATTCGGTCAACTTTTCCTTCAATAGCCACGTGAAAGAGAAAAAGAGTCCAGAGGGATATTTTGAGAAGATATCTTCCCCCTTTTCCTTAATGGAAATAACATTTCTTAATCAAGATTAATCAATAATAATAATGATACCCACTAGTTACCAAGACAATAGTAATTTAATTAACACCGCACTACGATTAACGCATACGACAACATCTAAATATTAAACATGTCGGACTCGGTACGATTACGTTTCCGAATCCACCTTTCGCGAAATACGATCCAACGAAAATTCTTGCACGTCCGCACGAATACTAACTTGAAACTAATACTTAGCTTTAAATCTAAGTATCATTTTCAAACATAAAAATTTCTAACGTCACAAATATATTATTATGAAATTTCCGGATGTCACAACTCTTCCTCCCTTAAGAAATTTGGCCCTCGAAATTCAGAATTACCTGATCATTCAAAAAGATGTTGATATTTGCTTCGCATATCCTCTTCGCTCTCCCATGTTGCTTCTTCCATGTCATGATATTGCCACAAGACCTTGACCAACGGAATGGTCTTATTTGTCAGAACTTGTTCTCTTCTATCCAAGATCCGTACTGGTTTCTCCACATAGGTTATTCTTTCGTCTACCTTGATCAACTCAAAATCCAATACATGAGTAGGGACTGATTCATATTTCCTCAACATAGACACATGAAAAACATCGTGAATATTGGAAAGTCTGGGTGGCAATGCCAATCTATAGCCAAGTCACCAATCTTCTCAAGAATTTCAAAAGGCCCTATAAACCTTGGACTCAGCTTACCTTTATTTCCAAATTGTGATACACCTTTCATTGGTGACACCTTTAAGAATACATGGTCACCAACATTGAATTCCAATGGTCTTCTACATTTATTCGCATAACTCTTTTGTTGACTTTGAGCAGTCGATTTTCACTTTTACAACGTTTGAATCCCGAATCACTTTTACAATGTTTGAAGTGATTAAAGTCAATTATACAACTTAGTTCATTCGATTGATCATCAATTTGGGAAGGAAAAATTTATATTTCGCCAACTTCAATGAACCTTGGGTCCAACATGATATAGGAGTTATGTAGCATATTTTTTCCCATACAAATCCACTATGATGGAAAGGAGCCATGATGTCCTAGCAATACTTCCATTGAAAACTATTTCTAAAGTTTCAAACATTCACCAAATGCAAATGTTCATTGAAAAACTAACAAATTTAAAGTCAATTATACAAGCTTGCAGCATATCTTCCAACGTCTGGATAGTTCTTTCGATTGATCATCAATTTGGGAAGGAAAAACAGTACTATATTGGAGTTTAGTTGCCAATGCAGTTTGGTGACTTCGCCAAAAGTTCACAATGAACCTTGGGTCTCGATCTGACATGATAGTTACAGGTACTTCATGCAGTCGAACTATTTGTTGGACATACAGCTCCGCATATTTTTCCAATTTATAGTCTACTTGCACCGCAAGAAAATGAGCAGATTTCGTCAAACGATCCACTATCACCCAAGATGGAATTGTGGCCTTTCGATGTCCTTGGCAATCCTTGAATAAAGTCCATCGTCACATGCTCCCATTGCTACTCAGGTATTTCTAACGGTTTCAACATTCCACCCGGCTTACCATGTTCTGCTTTCACTTGTTGGCATGTCAAACATTTCGAGATATGTTTGGCAATATCCATCTTCATTCCATTATATCAAAAATATTGACGGGGGTTTTGATACATTTTCGTACTTCCTGGATGCATACTGTAATTACTTTGTGCTTTTGACAAAATTTCATTCCTTAAATCAATGTCATTAGGCACACAAAGTCGTCCATGAAATTTTAAAACTCCATTTTCTGATACCTGAAAGTCTGGCCTTTTTCCTTCTAAAGTCTCCTCCCTGACTTTTGAAATCTCAAGATCTGTTTGTTGTAGGATCTTAATTCTTTGCACTATCTCAGGTTCAATTCTAAGAGTAGCTATCACATTTGAAAGACTACTTATATCAAATCTAAATTCAGAATCTCGAGCCGCTTCAAGCAAGATCCATTCCTTAACCATCATTTGGGCAACCATTTGGATAGACTTTCGGCTAAGAGCATCCACGACTTTATTCGCCGTTCCGGGATGATATAAAATTTCGCAATCATAATCCTTTAACAACTCTATCCAACGTCTTTGTCTCATATTCAATTCTTTTTGGGAGAATAGGTATTTTAGACTCTTGTGGTCTGTATAAATTTTGAACTTTTCCCCATATAAATAATGTCTCCATATCTTCAGAGCGAATACAATTACGGAAAATTTTAAGTCATGGGTCGAATAATTTAACTCATATGATTACAACTGTCTTGATGCATAGGCAACTACTCTTCCATATTGCATCAAAATACAACCAAGCCCCTTATAAGATGCGTCACTATAAATTACGAAACATCTGGATCCTGCCGGTATCGTCAATATTGGAGCCGTAGTCAATCTTCTTTTAAGTTCTTGAAAACTTTGCTCACATTCTTCTGACCAATTAAACTTCACTTCCTTCCTTGTCAATTTAGTCAATGGAGCCGCAAGACGAGAAAATCGTTCGACAAATCTTCGATAATATCCAGCTAGACCCAAGAAATTTGAATTTCTATTGTTGTTGTCGGTCTTGGCCATTTTATTACCGACTCAATCTTCAATGGGTCCACCGGTATTCCTTCACCGGTTACTACATGACCTAGAAATACCACACGATTTAACCAGAATTCACACTTGCTAAATTTTGCATATAACTTGTGTTGTGAAGTGTTTGAAGCACAAGGCTCAGATGTTGCTCATGCTCCTCTCGTTCCTTTGAGTATATAAGGATATCATCGATGAACACTATTACGAATTAATCCAAAAATGGCTTAAATACTCTATTCATTAAATCCATGAATGCAGCTAGTGCATTAGTTAAACCAAAAGGCATAACTAAGAACTCGTAATGTCCATATCGAGTTCGAAAAGCCGTCTTAGGAATATCTTCCTCCTTAATCCGCAATTGATGATACCTTGACCTTAAATCGATCTTGGAGAATACCGATGAGCTGATCAAATAAGTCATCGATCCTCGGTAGCAGATACTTATTCTTGATCGTGACTTAGTTTAATTGTCGATAATCAATGCAAAGGCGCATTGACCCATCTTTCTTCTTTACAAACAATACCGGTGCACCCCAAGGTGATACACTAGGTCGAATAAAACCTTTGTCAAGTAATTCTTGTAGCTGCACTTTTAATTCCTTTAGCTCCGCTAATGCCATCCGATAAGGAGCTTTAGAAATAAGATCTGTTCCCGGAGCTAATTCGATGACAAATTTGATTTCACGCTCTGGTGGTAACCCTGGTAATTCTTCCGAGAATATGTCAAGAAATTCTTGAACTACGGGGATTTCTTCAAGTTTCATTTCTTCCCTTGACTAATCCCCTAAAAACGCCAAATATCCTTGATAACCATTGTCAAGAAGACGATGTGCCTCGAGCGCAGAGATAAGCGGCATTGAAGGATTTGCTCCATTTCCAAAGAATTCGAAACTAGGACAATTAGGGGGATTATATTGGATTATCTTCCAATAGCGGTCCACGTTGGCTCGTTGCTTACGAAGCCAATCCATCCCTAGAATAACATCGAAGTCGTACATAGTCAATATGATCAAATCTACTATTTGATCATGTCCACTTATAGTGATCTTACAGTCTTTATATATCAATGTGGACATAATTGTATCTCTTAGCGGTGTAGAAACACAAAAGGATATTTTGAGTGATCAAGGACTTAATCTAATCAATTTCACAAATCGTGCAGATATGAATGAATGCATGGCACCCGTATCAAATAATGTATAAGCATATTGTACGACCGTTCGATCACTTGGATTTAGTCTGCCTAAAGTATCAGATGATTTGGATCCCACATCCCATGTAGAATATCAGCTCGTGGCTCATGGCAATGCATTCTATGACATTTCAAATTTCGGCCCATTTTTGGGATTTATAAAAAGTGTAATTCGTTAGTGTGCTTATAGTAAAATCTCGCCCAGAACTGATCACTCTTGGTTATTATTTTTAAAATTGAGATTTTACCAGAATTGCACTCAATCGAATTTGACCGTTATTTAGAGCCCAAATTTTGGTGTCGAATTTATCGGAGTTCCAGGATGAATTTAATTGGACGGTGTCGATATTATTGTGGCCAACCTCAATAATGCCCGAGATATGCGAAAAGTGAAATTTTGATCCGATGCGAATTTGTACTAGTAGACCTCCCTCGTAGCATGTTTCATTTGATTTCTTTCAAGCCTTTTTCCTATATTATTAATTAGGAATTTTTGTGAGCCGTTATATCGTTTTCGGATTTGAATCATGGCTGTCGGATCACACTTGAGTGCAATGTTTGACCCTTTTCCGCTCTCTCTCTCTCCTCCGGCTGATCTCCTGCTGACCACCCCACCAACTCTCTCTCTCTCCTCTTCTTCTTTTTCTTTTTTCTTCTTTTCTTTTCTTCTCTTCTTCTTCTTCATCGCTGGTTCCGCTTCGGTTTCGTGCTTCTATGCCTTCGACCTCCTCTGCTTTGCTCACCGACCAGACCGCCCTCCCTCGCCAAAACCAGCCACCCGCCGCGCGCCGCCTCTCGCCCGGCCCGGCCCACTGCACATCCCCGTCCGAGTGCCGCTCCTCCCTCCCCTATCCGTGCATGCAGTAGGCTCGCCACGCGCCTATCACGGCCCGGCGTTGGCCAGCCACCCAGCCGACCCATCCTACTTGCCCAGCCGCCGTGCATCATCCACCTCTGCCGCTCATCACTACCGTCCCACCCACCGAGACGCCACCTCCAGCCATCATCCCCACCGTGAATCAGCCCCAAGCCCCGCCGGACCCGTTGTCGGCTGCTCCTATACGTCCACATTCATTCATGTTGTCATGCTTTGGGACATCCGCCGCCTTCCAAGCCACCCAGCTGCTGTCACCAGCAACCATTTCGCCGGGAACAGCCCCCAATAGCCTTACAGTTGCCTCCTATCATCGCGCTCATTTCTGCCTTGGGATAACCATATGGACCGCCCCCAGAAATACCACATGACGTTAACCAAGTAAGTTAACCCCTAATCCCTCGTTTAGGGTGTTAAACTTGCTTAGGGTAGTTTAGATTAAGTTTAAGTTAAGTTTATGGTTAATTATGTGGGATTAGGCGATAGGCTATCGGGGATTGATTGATTAGTTATCGGTAATTGTTCGATAAGCTATTGTTGGGTTTGCGATAGGCTATCGCGTATTTGTTGATAAGTTATCAATTATTTTATTATTATTGATTATTTTATTAAATATATTAATTTTCGGAATTAAATATTAATATTTTATTATAAAAATATATTAAAATAATATTAAAAATAATTTATTTCCGAAAATTAATTATGAATATTTAAATGATTTTTTAATAGCAAATTGTGATTTTTATGCTTAGATTATGATGCTTATGCTAAGAATTGTCGTGTTAATTAATTAGTATAGCTAAATGATTTTAATAACTATTTTCATGAAAGGATTTCGAGTTTTCGAAAATGAATATTTGTCATCGCTTTGTCTACAAAATGAATTTGATGTTTTGAGAAAGAAAGCATGTTTGAAATGAGATTTACAAATTGATTGACTATTTGCATGTGTGATCACTTGGTTTGTTATGCGGTATTGTGTAAGCACTATTCATGGAAGCATGGGCTAATTGAAAATATAATAATTGGCCAGAATGCTTGTGTGCTCGTGTGGTCACACATCGGAGCCATCTTGCTGTAGATTGCTTGACGATGCTTGATTTATCGGGGTCTTGCTGTAGATCGTTTGATGATACTCGATTTATCGGATGCCTGGAGATTATCTGGATTGCCGATACTCCGGATGCCTTGTCACGGCCCGAGGCCGAACTCGATGCTCCTTACGGGATACCATCTTACTGTAGATCATTTGATGTTGCCGTATTGGAATGCCGTCTTATTGTAGATCGTTTGACGTAGCCGTGTCCAACGGGGCGGGACGGAGCCCGGCCATGCCGAAGATTGCCATCTTGCTATAGATCGCTTAATGTGTAGTGGCCCCGAGGGGGCGTAATAACTTGAATACGTGTGATGTATAGTGCCTGATTATGTGATAGAAACTGCTAGGCATGATATGGGACGTGCTCAAGTGGATTCTGTTTTATAATCGAGACACGCGCGCCTGTGATGCATTGATGCATGGGAAATCTATTTAAATGCTTCGAGTATGTGACATGTTCATTTCATCAACGAGTGTACCAAGGTGAGATAAAGATGCTTGTGGTTGTTTAATAATGTTGCTATTGATCGTTGTATTGCCTGGTTAGGGACCCCCGAGGCAAGTTGGCCTCCTAAGCGGGGCTTAGGCCGTTAACTTATTAAGATTTTATTTCATTTGTTGTTGTTAAACCTTTTTCAGGACCTTATCATGTCGATGCTCCCTATGCGGTTTGGAGTACCGTAGTTTTGGTTGGTCCTTGAGGATTAAGTCTGGAAGCTGATCTTTTGGATAGAGTAGATTAATCCTAACATTTATCTTTTGCTGGCTTTTTGTGGAAACGCCCGAAATGGGCTTGTAAGTATGTTCCAGGGGTTAGTCAAGTGAATATTAAAAATGGCTTTTGTTATGACTGGTTTTCCTCTATTATCCCTGATTTGATTATTGTCTGGCATTTGTTGTGTTGGTTATCGTTTCCGCTTACGTAATTTAAAGATAAAAAGAAAAAGGTCGGCGACGAGTCCTGGGTCGTTGCATCATAACGATCATAACAAGATGTTTCGTGTCCGTAGGGCTCGGGGCGTGACATCCCTATCCGAATTGGTATCAAAGCAAGATCAGCTCGATCTAAGTTTGATCGAAACATGGAGTGATAAGGTGCGATGAGTTTTGGGATAGTGAGTTAGGAAAACACTTGTGCCTGTGTTTGATTGTTAGCTTTCACGTTCGTAAGCAGGCTGCTTAGGAATTCTAATTCCCTGTTGGAATTGGAAAGTAGGTTTCTGTAAAGATCCTATGAGGTGCACAATCGTGAACCGAGGGCCCCTAGGAGGAGGGCCAAGCCAGGTCAGGCTGGTGCCAGAAGGAGAGCACTAGGGGATCCTAGATTGGACTAGATCCTGTAGACTTTAGAGACCTTAGTAGGGCAGCAAGCTCAGAATCAAGCCACCGCCGCCGTGCCTGCACCTGCACCTGTGCCTATAGATGTTCCGTTGGCTAGCAATGGAAATAGGAATCAGCCCATGCACAAGTTAGTGGAGCAATTTCTGAAGCTCAAGCCGCCCAAGTTCACTAGCGTGAGTGATCCTGAGGCTGCAACCCTCTGGATTAAGGAGTTTGAAAAGGCTTTTGCCTTGCTAAGATGTTCGGATGAAGACAAAGTGACACTGGCAGTCTATCAGTTGTAAGATAACGCCAATACTTGGTGGGAAGCTACTCAAAGGAGGGTATTTCTCGAAGGTACGGCCCAGGTGTGGGGCACCTTCATGGAAGCGTTTAATAACAAGTATTTTTCGGACTATGCTCGAAAACAGAAAATGAATGAGTTTCAGCGACTCAAACAGAATCAAATGACGGTGGACCGGTATGAAGCTAAATTTGTTGAGTTGTCCAAGTATGCTCCAAGATTGATCAAAGATCTAGTTGATAAGGCAAGGAGGTTTAGGGATAGGCTGAAACCCGAGATTAAGGATCAACTGGTGCTCTTGAATCTAAAGAATTATGATGAGTTGTATGAGAGGGCCTAGTTGATTGAGAGAGGAACTTAGCGGAGAAGACAATCGCGTTTGGATCGTGGTTTGTGCTAAATAAGGATAATTATCAGTTTGGGAAGAAACCGATGATAAGAGGTAAAGCCCTTATCCCTCCTAACAAGAAAGGTAGAGTGAGAAAGCCGGTGCCCAACAACAACAATGGCCCCTGTTGCTTATGTGGAAGGCGCCATGGATCAGTCCCGTGTCCTATTAGGACAGGTGCTTACTTTGGTTACGGCCAGCATGGCCATAATATTAGAGATTGTCCGCGCCAGGCAGCGGGAGCGTAAAGACCAATACAGCAAGTAGGACAACCTACAAGTAATGCCCCACTGAACCAGTTGAACCGACCCCAAGTGCAAGGACGAGTCTATGCTGTCACCAGAAAGGAGGCGGAGGACTCGCCTGCTGTCATTACAGGTACAGTCTCGCTATACGACCATGCTGCATATGCTCTATTTGGTCTTGGAGCCATGCATTCCTTTGTGGCCAAGCAGTTTGTGAAATTAGTGGGGTTAAATTCGAAACTGTTGGGAGTGATTTATAGCATTTCTACCCCTTTAAGGGATAACGAGTGTCGAAATTAGAATGTATTGGTTGCAAGCTATCTATTGGTGGTCGTGAGTACAGCATAGATTTGATTGTTTTGACGATGTTTGACTTTGACATGATTATTGGAATAGATTGGCTAACCAAGCAATGAGCCACGGTAAACTATTATCATAAGACGATACAGTTTAAGCTAGTAAGGAGTGTTGGTTTTGAGTTTGTCGAGAATCGAGGAGGACCTTCGATCCCTTTGATCTCGTCTCTCGAGGTGGCTCGGTTATTGGATGTGGGTTGCCAAGGTTACTTGGCAATTGTAGTGGATACGTCAGTAGAGGAGCTGAGAATGGAAAATATCGATATAGTACAAAAGTTTTCGGATGTCTTCCTTGAGGAATTGCCTGAGTTGCCCCAGAAAGGGAAATAGAATTTGTGATTGAGTTAGCCCCCGGAACGGAACCGATTTCTAAGGCACCTTACGGAATGGCATTATCGGAATTGAAGGAGTTAAAGGTTCAGATACAGGAATTGTTGGACAAAGGATTTATTCGTCTTAGTGCATCACCTCGGGGAGCGCCAGTTCTATTTGTAAGGAAGAAGGATGAGTCGTTGCGCCTTTGCATCGACTATCGGCAACTCAATCAGGTGACGGTTAAGAATAAGTATCCGTTGCCCAGGATAGATGATTTGTTCGACCAATTTCAAGGAGCTTCGGTATTCTCGAAGATAGACCTGAGGACAGGTTATCACCAGTTGAGGATTAGAAAGGAAAATATACCGAAGACGGCATTTAGAATGCGTTATGGACACTAAGAGTTTACCGTGATGCCGTTTGGTTTGACAAATGCGTCTGCAGCTTTTATGGACTTGATGAATAGGGTATTCAAAGGAGTATTTGGACAAGTTCGTGATCGTGTTCATTGATGACATTCTGGTGTATTCAAGGAGTTTAGAGGAACACCAACAGCATTTAAGGACAGTGCTACAGACCCTTTGAGATCATAAGTTGTATGCCAAGTTTAGTAAGTGCGAGTTTTGATTAACTTGAGTGGCTTTTCTTGGACACGTGATTTCTGGAGAAGGAATTTCAGTAGACTTGGCTAAAATTGAGGCGGTTATGAATTGGCCTAGACCAACGACGGTAACTAAAGTTCGGAGTTTCTTGGAATTGGCTGGCTATTATAGGAGGTTCGTGGAAAAGTTTTCTGCTATAGCCATGCCCTTGACGCAATTACTAAAAAAGGACACGAAGTTCAAATGGACGGATAAGTGTGAGAGTAATTTTCAAGAGCTTAAGCAAAAGCTAACTACTACGCCTGTTCTAACGTTACCGTATGGTTCAGGGGGATATGAGATTTACAACGACGCGTCATACAAAGGATTGGGATGTATTTTAATGCAACATGAAAAAGTTGTGGCATATGCGTCCCGACTATTAAGACCACGAGAATTGAATTACCCGACGCACGACTTGGAATTAGCTTCTATCATATTCGCGCTTCAGATTTGGAGACATTATCTGCGTGGAGAAAGGTTTCATATCTATACAGATCATCAGAGTCTAAAGTATCTATTTTCACAGAAAGAATTGAATATGAGACAGTGTAGATGGATGGAGCTACTTAAGGACTATGATTGTGATATTTTGTATCATCCGGGTAAGGCTAACAAGGTAGCTGATACGTTGAGTCAAAAGTCCTCGATTGCGCATATGATGATTCAAGAATGGATTTTGCTTGAAGGAATTTGGGACTCGGATTTCAAGTTCAAGGTGAGTCACCTCTCGAGTTGAATGGCTACCCTTAGGATTGAGCCTGAAATGCAAACCAGGATTAAAGCAGCGCAACCTTCGGATCCTGAACTACAAAAGATTATGCAAATGGACGTAACTAAAAGAAAACCTGACTTTCAAGTATCCGAGGATGGGATCTTGAAGTTTCGTGGATGGTTGTGTGTGCCCAATGACAAAAGACTTAAGGAGGCGATTTTAGCAAAAGCCCATCGTAGTAACTACAGTATTCATCTAGGCAGTACAAAGATGTATCAGAATCTTCATCAATATTATTGGTGGAATGACATGAAAGGAGATATTGCCAAACATGTGGCTAGATGTTTTACGTGTCAACAGGTGAAGGCTCAACACTGTAAACCTGGCGAATTACTGCAACTGTTGGAAATATCATAATGGAAATAAGAGCATATCACGATGAATTTTGTGATGGGTCTACCGAGGAGCCAAAGAGGTAATGATTCTATATGGGTTGTAGTGGACAGGCTCAAAAAGTCTACTCATTTCATTCCGGTGCGAAAGGATTTTGCCATGGATAGGTATGCTGAGTTGTACGTGAGGCATATAGTTCTTCATGGCGTGCCTGTAACAATCACGTCAGATCGAGACCCCAAGTTCACTGCCATGTTTTGAAAGAGTCTTCAAGGCGCTATGGGAACAAAGCTGCAATACAGCACTGCTTTTCATCCGCAGATAGATGGACAATCCGAGAGAACAATTCAGACTCTCGAGGATATGCTGTGAGCCTGTGTTATGGATTTCAAAGAAAGTTGGGAAGAACAGTTACATCTTGTCGAATTCGCGTACAACAATAATTATCAGCAGACTATCAAAATGGCACCTTTTGTAGCACTTTATGGCAGACCCTGTAGGATTCCCTGTTTGTTGGAACGAAGTTGGAGAATGAAAAATTTCGGGACCCGAGTTGGTGCAATAGTCGTCGGATGCTGTTAAAGTCATTAGGGATAGGCTAAGGACTGCCCAAAGTCACCAAAAAGTTATGCAGATAGGCGACGTAGACCATTGGAGTTTCAGGTCGGAGATCATGTGTTCCTCAAGGTATCACCAATGTGAGGAACATCGCGCTTTGGCAAGAAAGGCAAGCTAAGCCCAAGATATGTAGGACCATTCGAAATCCTGAAGCGAATTGGATCGTTGGCGTATCGTCTAGCATTGCCGCCAAGATTGGCTCAAGTACATAATGTATTCCACGTGTCTTTATTAAGAAAGTACGAACCGAATCCGACCTACGTTTTGAACTATGAAGGGATTGGCGTGGATGACAGAGTGTCGTACGTGGAAAGACCCGTGAGAATTGAGGATCGAAAGGAGCAGGTATTAAGAAACAAGATGATTCCTCTTGTTAAAGTTATGTGGCAACATCATGGGACCGAAGGAGCCACATGGGAAAGTGAAAAGTTGATGCGACAGCAATACCCCCATTTGTTTGAGTAATTAGGATGGATTGTAAATTTCGAGGATAAAATTTTTGTAAGGGGAATAGTTGTGACATTCCGAATTTCGGCCCATTTTTGGGATTTATAAAACGTGTAATTCGTGAGTGTGCTTATAGTAAAATCTCGCCTAGGAACTGATCACTCTTGGTTATTGTTTTTAAAATTGAGATTTCGCTAAAATTGCACTCGATCGAATTTGACCGTTATTTAGAGCCCAAACTTTAGTGTCGAATTTCTCGGAGTTCCGGGGTGAATTTAATTAGACGGTTATCGATATTATTGTGGCCAGCCTCGATATTGCCCGGGATATGCGAAAAGTAAAATTTTGACCGGATACGGATTTGGACTAGTAGACCTCCCTCGTAGTGTGTTTTATTTGATTTCTTTCAGCCCTTTTTCCTATATTATTAATTAGGAATTTTTGTGAGCCGTTATATCGTTTTTGGATTCGAATCGTGGCCGTCGGATTGCACTTGAATGCGATGTTTGACCCTTTTCCTCTCTCTCTCTCTCTCTCTCTCTCTCTCTCTCTCTCTCTCTCTCTCTCTCTCTCTGTGTAAGGACCTCGGCCCCACCACGCTTCCACTGCGCCATTCCTTGTGTAATATTGTCCACTTTGGACACTAAGTCCTCACGGCTTTAAAACGAGTTACGCAAGATTAGGGGCCAAGCCTTATAAGCAATCCCAAGACTCCCCTAAGCGATGTGGGATAGAGACACACCCCCCCCTTGCCATCCCGAAACTGCAAGGAGCCGCTTCTTGTCCGAGGCCCTCTAGCCCCGGTGACCACTCCCGCCCTCGTCGGCCCCGGATCGTTACATTCTCCCTCCTTCAAGCCTGACATCCTCATTTGTGGCCCCATCTGTGATCGGGAGTCGGCTCTGATACCATTTGTAAGGACCTTGGCCCTATCACGCTTCCACTACGCCATTCCTTGTGTAATATTGTCCGCTTTGGACACTAAGTCCTCACGGCTTTAAAACGTGTTACATAAAGATTAGGGGCTAAGCCTTATAAGCAATCCCAAGACTCCCCCCTAAGCGTGTGGGAGGGAGACATGCCCCCCTTACCATCCTAGAAGCCTGCCAAGAGCCGCTCCTTGTCCAGACCCTTTGGCCCCGGCGATCACTCCCCACCCTCATCGGAGGGTCGTTACACTCTCTCTCTCTCTCTCTTCCGGCTGATCTCCCGCTGACCACCCCTACCAACTCTCTCTCTCTCTCCTCTTCTTCTTTTTCTTTTTTCTTCTTTTCTTTTCTTCTCTTCTTCTTCTTCTTCGCTGGTTCCGCTTCCGGTTCGTGCTTCTGCTCCTTCAGCCTCCTCTGCTACGCACCGACCAGACCGCCCTCCCTCGCCGGAACCAGCCACCCGCCCGCGTCGCCTCTCACCGGCCCAGCCACCACCCGTCCACCACCGAGCGCCGCTCCTCCCCTCCCATGTCCTTGGTCGTAGTAGGCTCGCCGCCGCGCCTGTCACGACCCGGCGTTGGCTAACCACCCAGCCGACCCATCCTGCTCACCCCACCGCCGTGCATCATCCACCTCCGCCTTTCGTCACCACCATCGGGTCGGCCGGGCGCCACGCCCAACCATCATCCCCCATTAGATCGGCCTCGAGCCCCACCGGACCAGCCACTAGCCGCTCCTCTATCTCCATCTCATTTCATCGCCGTTACGCGTCCCAACGCGCACCGCTGTTACGTCCAACGCCCACCGCCTTCCAAGCCGCCCGGCCACCACCACCACCACCATTTCGCGGGAACAACCCCGAAAGCAGCCCATAGTTGCCTCCCCCCTAGCCGTGCTTGTTCGCCTTTCATTTGGAGCAATCCAAGGACACCGCGGACCGCCCTCGCCGCCGCCATCGCCCTCGCGCCTTCGCCAACGTTAACCGAGTAAGTTAACCCCTAATCCCTCGTTTAGGGTGTTAAACTTGCTTAGGGTAGTTTAGATTAAGTTTAAGTTAAATTTATAGTTAATTAAGTGGGATTAGGTGATAAGCTATCGGGGATTAATTGATTAGTTATCGATAATTGTTCGATAAGCTATTGTTGGGTTTGTGATAGGCTATCGCGTATTTGTTGATAAGTTATTAATTATTTTTATTATTTTATTATTTTATTAAATATATTAATTTTTGGAATCAAATATTAATATTTTATTATAAAAATATATTAAAATAATATTAAAAATAATTTATTTTCGAAAATTAATTATGAATATTTAAATGATTTTTTTAATAGCAAATTGTGATTTTTATGCTTGGATTATGATGCTTATGCTAAGAATTGTCGTGTTAATTAATTAGTATAGCTAAATGATTTTAATAACTATTTTCATGAAAGGATTTCGATTTTTCGAAAATGAATATTTGTCATCGCTTTGTCTACAAAATAAATTTGATGTCTTAAGAAAGAAAGCATGTTTGAAATGAGATTTACAAATTGATTGACTGTTTACATGTGTAACCACTTGGTATTATCGTATGACATCGATGAGAGCACGATTCATGTACGCATGGGCTAATTAAAAAGATAATAATTGGCCGAAATGCTTGTCTGCTCGTGTGGTCACACGTCGGAGCCATCTTGCTGTAAATCGCTTGACGATGCCTGATTTATCGGGGTCTTGCTGTAGATCACTTGACGATACTCGATTTATCAGATGCTTAGAGATTATCTGGATTGCCGATACTTCGGATGCCTTGTCGTGGCCTGAGGTCGGACTCGATGCTCCTTACGGGATACCATATTATGGTAGATCGTTTGATGTTGCCGTATTGGAATGCCGTCTTACTGTAGATCGTTTGACATAGCTGTGCCCGACGGGGCGGGACGGAGCCCAACTACGTCGGAAGACTATCATCTTGCTGCAGATCGCTTGATATGTAGTGGCCCCGAGGGGGCGTAATAACTGAAATACATGTGATGCATAGTGCTTGGTTATGTGATAGAAACTGCTAGACATGGTATGAGACGTGCCCAAGTGGATTCTGTTTTATAATCGAGACACGCGTGCCTGTGATGCATTGATGCATGGGAAATCTATTTAAATGTTTCGAGTATGTGACATGTTCATTTCATCAACGAGTGTACCAAGGCGAGGTAAAGATGCATGTGGTTGTTTAATAATGTTGCTATTGATGCTGTATTGCCTGGTTAGGGACCCCCCGAGGCGAGTTACCTCCTAAGCGGGGCTTAGGTCGTTAACTTATTGAGATTTTATCTCATTTGTTGTTGTTAAACCTTTTTCAGGACCTTAACATGTCGATGCTCCCTATGCGGTTTAGAGTACCGTAGTTTTGATTGGTCCTTGAGGGTTAGGCCTGGAAGCTTATGTTTTGGATGGAGTAGATTAACCCTAGCCTTTATCTTTTGCTGGCTTTTTGTGGAAACGCCCAAAGTGGGCTTGTAAGTATATTCCTAGGGGTTAGTCAAGTGAATATTAAAAATGGCTTTTGTTATGACTGGTTTTCCTCTACTGTCCCTGATTTGATTATTGTCTGGGGTTTGTTGTGTTGGTTATCGTTTTCGCTTGCGTAATTCAAAGATAAAAAGAAAAAGGTCGGCGACGAGTCCTGGGTCGTCGCATTATAACGACCATAGCAAGATGTTTCATGTCCGTAGGATTCGAGGCATGACACATTCCCAGTCGCTCTTTGAGGAGCGGAGAAACATCGCAATAAAATGGAAAGTTCATGCACGCGAATGCTTGTGGACACCTCAATCAGACGGAATCCCTCAAATCTGCGCGTGGACCATAATGCATTGTGAGTCACTTTTTGATTTTGTTTATGCTAAGTTCTGGTCGCACATGTGCAGTACATTGGGACGATCACCTGTAATGTTTTCATCTTTTATTGAGTCCCTACTTTTTTCGGTCGATTATTGAGTCCCTACTTAAGAGGAAAGGAAACGCTCGTGTTTTTTTCTCAGGAGACGGTTCTTCTGCGCGTAATTGCAAGAAGATGATGGAATGACCTTTGCATGCACTCGCTGCGAGCGCCTCCTAACACCGAACCTTCTTCAACTTGCTTCTCTCTCTCTCTCTCTCTCTCTGTGACAGCGACTTGAACTTCTTTTAATTCTCATATGGCCTTCCTCGCGTAAAAGCATGTAACTTTTTCATATGGATCTCATTTTTCGGTGTTCTTTTGAACGTGGAATGGTAAGTAATGTCTATTATTCAACGGAAGTGACTTCTAGTTCTAGCTTTCGGAGAAAGTGCAGATGTAATGTGAGGTTTTCTTGCTCTAAACTTAACGAACCTCTCTTTTGTGCCCATGCATATTTTATCAACTTTAGCCTTTTTATGTTCGACAAATTTTAATAATATTTTAACAATTATTTGAATTTTTAAATAAATTTTCTTTTTCTTTTCTTTTTCCATTTTACATTTTTTATCTTTTCCTTCTTTAATTTTTTTTTACTGTGGCTAGGGAGGGCCCAGCAGCCCTCGCCAGCCACTGGGTAATGCAAGCAAGGGTTGTAGGGCCCTCGACTAGCCTCGCCCGTGGCCGCGAGGGTCATGCGACCCCTTTGGGCGGTACTAAGGTCACAAAGGCCATCACGACAATTGCAACCTCAACACCGCCCAAAGGGTCGCGCGACCCTCGCGACCGCGGGTGAAGGCGGCCTTGCCTGCAACCTGTGAGGCCATGGTGAGGGTCTAATGGCCCTTGCCAGCAGCCGGCAAGGGCTATCGGACCCTCCTTGGCTACGGTAAAAACAAATTAAAGAAGGAAAAGAGAAAATAAAAATTATTAAAAAATTCATAAAATTATTAAAATTTGTAGACGTCAGCACGGCTGTACGATGTGGCACGGTTGGAGTCCACGTCAGTGAATTTCGGCTAATTTAGAGTTAATTGAAAAATTTTCAAAAGGTTTAGGATTCAATTGGCAAAATTGAAAAGTTTATGACTGAATTGGCGAATTTGCAATAGGTTTAGGACTTTTTGGACAATTTTCCTTATAAATTCTTTGCCGCAGCACGCATGGGAACAAATTAGGCTCGACCAATGAGCCGTCTTAGGCTTGCCCATTGATCACCTCAATCAATTTATAAGTACCATTAAGAATCGATACTTCTTCTGTGTCTATGTCGGAGTGCCCACTTGATGAAAGCATTTGCCGCTTTCAACAGCACGTCTGATCCATTAAAACGAGATCACTGTAAAAAAGGGGCGAAAGGGGTGGCGAGCCATTCATCAACATGAAAGTAGGGAAAGTGAGTCTATATCACGGCCGATGCTATAATGAACCCAAGCCTTGTATGTATTGCTTTTCGCCCACTACCTATGGCAGCTTCATACCACGTTGTGCTAGGAAAATTATCAAAACAATCTTAAACCTACTATAACAATGCCAATGCAACCCTTAATTTTTCAATTTGGCTAATTTAGTCCTAAGTTTTTTGACGATTTGCCAACATAATCCTTTTCGGCCAATTTTGGCCTGCAATCGCTAACGTAAACATCCGTCGTCCTACGTGGCAAAGCCGACACTGACATAGACAAACTTGCAAATTATTTTGTAAGTTTTATGAATTTTTTCTCTCTTTTTTCCCTTTTTTATTTTTTTCCTTTTATCTCTTTTATCCTAATTCCCTCCGTAGGTTGCTAGGGCCTCGGTGAGGGCTGGCGAGGGCGTTGCGGCCCTCGCCGAATATGGCGATGATGGCCCTCTCCAGGTGACCCTAGTCGGCGCTCACCTATGGCCAGTGACCAGTGGAGGGAATTAAGAAAATAAAGAAAAAGGAAAAATCATTAAAAGGTTTAGGATTATATTGGCAAATCATAAAAAGGTTTAGGATTAAATTGACCAAATTGAAAAGTTTAGAACTGAATTAACATCCGTACAATAGGTTTAAGACTTTTTTTTGATGATTATCGCGGTTGTGCTTTCACATTCTTCCAGTTTTGATGAATGCCCAAGTCCAAGATCTCATGGAACAAATCTTAATTATCTAGAGCAAGTCAACCTACGAGTGGCAGATATTTCAGCATGCATGTTACACATAATACAGGGTTGATACATTTTAATTATCGTCGGACATACTGCGTTGTGTGAAAACTTTATCTTTTACATAATATACTACCTTTGGAAAAATGCGCGCTCTATAGTTTGCATCCAAACCGTGTTTGACAAAGTTCTAGATGGAAAAGAACAGGTTTTCCTTTGGATATATACTTGGACCAGTCCAAACGGTGAGCCTTACTTTTCTTATGTAGCTTCAGGAAAGGGCAATAACTCAAAGCAGTTTCGCAGAAAGAGAAGCCTAAAGGATTAGGATAACGAGTTTTCCTTAAGCTCAATGTTTGTGTAAGATACACGTGAAAATGGTCGTAAGCTGGTACAAGCTTGCCTTTGTGGAACCAAGTTGACAAATGTAAAGACTTGGATGCTCAACTAGTAGCTCAAGTATTAAAACTATAGAACAGAAGAAAGGTTTGAAAGCTCAAAACAAGGGGAAGAATAAAGGGAAAATTACCAAAAAATTATAAACCTTTTGCAATTATGCCAATTCAGTCCTAAACTTTTTTTTTTTTACCAATTCAATCATAAACCTTTTGCTATTATGCCAACTCAGTCCATCCAGCCACTTTTGGCCAGCCGGTACTAACGTGGCAATATTTTAATAATTTTGTATTATTTTTTGAATTTTATTTTATTTTTTTCTCTTTTCTTTTTTTTCCCTATCTTATTCTCCGGTCGTTGGTCCGGCTACTGGTGACCGGCAAGAGGCTGAGGCCAGCGAGTTAGAACTCGCCAGCCGTAGGCGAGGTTGGCCCTCACCGGCATTGGCGAGGGCGAGCCTCACCTAGAACTGGCGAGACCTCACCCGGATATGGCGAGACCTCACCGGCGACAGCGAGGCCGCCTAGTGTCGGGCGAGGCCTCACCCCCTAGTGCCGGCAAGGGCCAGCCCGCCTGCGGGCCGGGCGCCACCGCCTCGCCCTCTCGCCGTGGACCGTGACTAGGGAAGAAGATAGGAAAAAAAAAGAGAAAAAAAATATAAAAAATATTCGAAAAATAAAAATATATATATTTAAAATATTGCCACGTCAGCCGGTTGACATCCACGTTAGTGCCGACAAGCCAAAAGTGGCTGGATTGACTGAATTGGCACAATTACAAAAGGTTTAGGACTGAATTGGCACAATTACAAAAGGTTTAGGACTGAATTGATACAATTACAAAAGGTTTAGGACTTTTTTTGTAATTTTCCCAAAGAATAAATGATGTCAAAGATTGTGCATTTGTTCCAAACTTCCAATCATAAGCTCCCTAGAAATCTTAATACAAGGTAGATTTCAAGTTATCACATGTTTCCAATGGGATTAATGCATGACAAAGGTCTTGCAGTGGCTAAACTCATTCTAATAGATCAAATCAATTCACATCGCAACAAGCCGGGAAAGATAGGACCGGGCTTACATATTACGTGGTGGGGGCAATTTCAATCGTATTAAAAACTTAAACTGCTAGATAACAACGCGATTAATATTTTAATATTCCAATACCCATTTTCAAATGTTAGTTGGTTTCTGAACTAGAGCTAACCATGGAAATCTTTAAGGGATTGATGCACTGAAATTATTTAAAACTTGTCACGAAAGTGCAATTAAGTTCTAAAACTTTTTAAAAAGTGTAACTAAGTCTTAAAACTCTCAAAAAAGTGTAAACAAATACTAAAACTTGTCAAATTAGTTTAATCAAGTCATTCCGCTGATAGCAGAAAGTGATCAGCCTCTCACTCATCTCATATTATTTTGTTCATATAACAAAGGAGGATATCCTTGCCAAAACACAGTGACACTGATTCGAAATATGAATCAATGAATTCGACAAAAGATAAGAAAACTGTCTGCACCCACTAGAAACTGCTTTGTACACAATCTACGTTCTCTAAGACCCTACAAAACGAGATCTAGCACCAAGGGCGGCGCAACCTTTCCTAAACGCAAGGTCAAGTCGTCCTCCGTCAGCGATGAGTTCAAATCCAAGCACATGACCCTCTTGCTGTTCGATTTCTTCAACACCGGCAGAGGCTTTGTAGTCGCCTCGGCGATGGCAGCCTTGTGCCTCCTCATGTGACCGCCGAGGGCTTGGCCGATCGGGAACTCGAGGCCGCATATCGAGCACTCATGCATCTTTGGCTTGGCTGGCGAGGACTCCCCCAAGCGGCCGAGGTGGAAGAGGTCGCCGGAGATCATCTTCAGCTTCTTGTGGCTGGCCCTGTGCCCTCCCAGCGCCTGGAAGGACGAGAACTCCCGGTTGCATGTCTTGCACGCGAACATCCGCCCCCCGGGCCGCGAATTGCGGTTCATCGGCCAGGACGATGGGTCGGTGCTCTCGCCGACACGGGAGAGGAGCATCAAGCAGTTGGCCATGGCGAGGGCCTTGACCTCCGTGTCCTGTCTTTCTCTCTTCACCATGTCTGCTGCAGCTAGAGAAATGTGAAATCAAACTTGTCTGCTTTTCTTTCTGGTTTCTTCTTTCTGGTATGTGTATGACAGCGGGGGGTGCGGTGTTGGTCTTATATATAGAGAGGACCAGGAGAAGGGGGATGACCTGCTCGCTTACGCTGCAAGTGAAGTGTCGAAAAGGCCCTCGGGTTTTTTCGGGGAGTAAGCAGGGGAGGTCGCGTGACCACGAAGGGGCAAACGTGGCAATGCGAGCCATGCCAAATTTAGATTTAATCCCAACCCAAAGTCTTTATTAATTATGTCTCAATATCAAGACCCAAACATAACACGCTAATTAAATGGATTACACCACAAGAAACATTTAAGATATGAATTTTTTATACATAAAATGCTTACTTGTGTTTACGTGTTATAAGTATTTCTAAATGTATCTAAATACACCGTATTAACACAAGGAACATTTTAAATCATTTAACTAAACGAGTGCGGGCAGGTTATAAGTAAAAGAAAAGGGTCAACTCACACCAGACATGTTTATTATTCACCACGATCAAGCTTATACAAACACATTAATACCTGTAGTGTGTAAGTATCATCAAAGGGTTGTTTCGAAAGTTATTGGTCCTCCATAAGGGTCATCGAGGTTTATCTTGATTAAATAGTTGATGACTCTCACCGTATTCAAATGAAGACTGCTAGAGAGAGAGAACCGGAATACAATAGTTTAAGGAGAAAATAGAATGTAAAAGCATAATTCAGTAACTTCAACGGCAATTAGTGTGCGGATAAGCCGGCCAAGATGGGGATTGAAGGACCTCAGGAAGTTGTTTTTTTCTCGATCATATACCCGACACGATGATAAAACCGTGCTCTTTTTTTTTTTTTTTTTGGTCGAATAAAAATCTGTGTTCTTAGCTGATAAGAATAGGCCCATTACTGCATAGGCATATGCTTCTGTGATTAGTCGTTAGATGAAATCCTCTATTTACCCAAAAAGTTGACTCGTAAAGCGATATGAAGATTGGCCATCAGTACGTGGCTCGGTAAGAATTCGACAAATTTTATGAATCAACTTTTGTGTACGGATTTTAAGGAAGAGAGGGCCTTGATTCCCATCTACCATTTAGCATAGAGTATGAATGCGTGTTACAGTTCTGCATGACTCCATGTTTGCGGAATTACTACCAACCTAAAACAACTTCCTTGCCCGTACCACCGGCAACTTCCTCCTTCTACTCTGTGTGTTTGACCGCCACCACAATTGACAAGGACTTGAGGATGAGCCCTTGCCAACTTCTACGACGACTCTCTTCGTGCTTCATCCCAGCTGCAATTGACGAGGACTTGAGGATGAGTATGAGCCCTTGTCAGCGCCAAATGAGAATTCTCTCTCCGATCCCAAAATTGTAGCAGATTGCATGTCATAGACCTCGAATCACGATGATGGCTGTCAACCTCGGAGCCTCCCTGAACCGAGACCCGTCGGCGAAGGAATGCAGCCAAAGAGGGGAACATAAAGAGGACAGCCGGGCGTACAGCAAAAGAAAAGACAGATGAAGGAGGGGAAGGGGGTTGGCGACACGCCGGGTGGCTGGAGAAAATCAGCAACGGTGGTACCGCGAATTTTTTTTCCTTTCATGGACATAAGCCGCGTATCTAACAGCTCTATAAGAGGAAAACGGAAATAGGACCAATGGTTGCGTTTAACATCAGTGCCACGTCCATTTCCTTAAGCAGTATATGAACGTGAATAGAAAAAAAAATCTCGCCTTCGTTGCAAATATTCGCCACCGGCGCAACTCCGAAGAAGCGCTCGTACACAGTCGCATCGCTTACGTTCAGTTCCAAATTGCCTTTGACATCACATCGAGCACACACTTCAGATGTTAATCATCTTCGGATCAAACAAAGAGGCCAACAAGGAAAAGTTCAAGCATATCATGTGTTCATGTAACAAATGAATATAGTGACTCTGATTCGAAACATGAATCAGTGAATTCGAAGAAAGAAAAGAAAACTGTCTGCGCCGACTAGAAAGTAACTGCTTTGTACACAATCTACGTTCTCTAAGCCCCTACAAAACGAGATCTAGCACCAACGGCAGCGCGACCTTTCCTAAACGCAAGGTCAAGTCGTCCTCCGTCAGCGACGAGTTCAAATCCAAGCACATGACCCTCTTGCTGTTCGATTTCTTCAACACTGGCACAGGCTTTGTTGTGGCTGCCGCCACCAAGCTCTCGGCCATGGCGGCCCTGTGCCTCCTCATGTGGCCACCGAGGGCTTGGCCGATCGGGAACTTGAGGCCGCATATCGAGCACTCGTGCGTCTTCGGCTTGGCCGGCGAGGAGTCCCCCTCGCGGCCGAGGTGGAAGAGGTCACCGGAGATTATCTTTGGCTTCTTGTGGCTGGCCCTGTGCCCTCCCAGCGCCTGGAAGGACGAGAACTCCCGGTTGCACGTCTTGCACGCGAACATCCGCTCCCCGGGCCGCGACCAGCGGTTCGTCAGCCAGGGCGGCGAGCCGGCGCTCTCGCCGACACGGGAGAGGAGCATCAAGCAGTTGGCCATGGCCAGGGGCTTCGACCTCCGCGTCCTCTCTGTCTCTCTTCACCATGTCTGCTGTAGCTAGAGAATGTGAAATCGAGGTGTCTCGCTTTTCTTTCTGGTTTCTTCTTTTGCTGCTGTGTTGGGATGACTGGGTTATGCGGTGAGGTGTGCTATATAGCGCGCGGATCTCATTTATAGAAGGAGGGGGTGACCTACGCGCTTACGCTAACTGAAGTGGCGAAAAGGCCCTTGGGGTTTTTAAGCGGGGAGTTCGCGTGAACATGAGGGGCAAACATGGGCATGTCAGCCGCCGCCAAAGTGAGAGCGAGGGTATAGAACGTGACGGCGCGCGTGAGGGCATGCGTGTGAGGCTCGAAAATCGTCACAAGTGAAAGGCTGTAGTTAATTTGACTTTTCTAGAAGACCCAAACTTGCGCTGTTGGAATTAAACGCAGTATCTTGATACTCTTCTTCCACGTACGTCGGATCTTGACCTAATTTTTAACCCTGAAAATACCTAAAAAAAAAAAAGGGTGTAAATGGGATCCGAAAAATTTAAATTTCAAAATTAAGACTTTATCTAAATATCATTACTATATAAACTACAAGGAACATTTTAAATTCATAAAACTCAAACTGCTTATTAGGCGGGCAGGTGATAAGTGATTTAGAAAAGGGTTAACTCACACCAGACATGATCGATTTTGGTGCAATGCATTAAGGGAAAATAAGATTAGGCCAGCGATTTTGTCAAACCCATTGCGACGGGGTGAAAACTAACCAACACATTTTGAAAGGAGGTGAAGAAAGTGGGAGGAGGGTTCTCGGATTTGACGAGGCATCGAGGCCAAGACCTTGACACACGGTCGTAAATCAAGTTGATAACCGGCTTTCAATTCCATATTCAGTTCGAAGAAGATGAAGTGGCTAAAATCCCAAAAAGGCGTGTCCATACAATAGTTTGGGGTGCTAAAAAGAAGTACGCACGCGCTGTGGAAAGAACAATTGGGCAATGTTGTCACCACGGGAACGATGGGTATAACAACGACCTTTAGCGAGGGCAGTTTTCATTAGGAACATGACGTGTCAGCGGCGTGGTGAGGCGATGTGAACCGAGGAAACATGGAGGTCGAAAAAGTTGTGACGTCACGGAGCTGATTATTATTAGTAGACACACTTGAAATTAATGGTATATTTCTAGGAAAATGAAAGCACGCCTCACCAGCTTCCTGGTTCACGAGATCCTTTTGACCCTGGTTAATCTCCATAGATCTACACAATTTGCACATCCAAAAGGATGGGGATACTATTACAAATTATAGTAAATTTTGATTTATTAAGAATATATATAAATTTTATGAATCAACGATAAATGATAGCAATTGACAATGACTAGAGATGATTCCCAATCTACCATTTGGCAATTGGTGGTGAGAGTATGAATGGGGGATGGCAGTTCTGCATGCAACTCCGATGTTTGCGGAATTGGTGACCAACCTAAAACGTGGATTCCTTGCCCGTGGACCACCGGCAACTTCCTCCTTCTAACTCTGTGTGTTTGACCGCCACCACACAACTAATGGAGGACTTGAGGATGAGCCCTGGCCAACTTCTACGACGACGACCTTCAACTGCTTGATCCCAGCTGCTAAAATGGGTTTTGTAAACAAGGATCTTGAGGATTTTAATAGCCTTTTTTCAGCATTGCATTTCAAGAATCATACAGAAATCCGAAAAGGTTGTGCCTAGCATGGTGCCATGCCTAGATGTGACCTTCTAAATTATTCTCAATAGATGGCTGTAATTTGAATTAGAGCCTCTGCATCTAAAACAAGCATAATCATGATAAAAAAAAAAAAGAAGAAGAAAGGGCTTAATCACTTGACCATAAAGCCGGGCTCTACAAAAAAAAAATCTAGTGTATGAAGGATTTTTATGGGTGTTGGCGATATGGTATGATTCAACTGGATTAAATTTCCCCAACGAAAGTAATGATTGCCCTTTTTTTTTATTTTAAATGGAAATATCTTCCGTCGTATCTAACTTTTTTTTTTTTTATAAGAGGAAAACGGAAACAGGACCAATGGTTGCGTTTGACATCAGGAAACGTCCAAGGAATGCCGTGCAGTATATGAACGGGTGAATAGAAAAAAAGTCTTCTTGTTTCGTTGCGGACACAAAGTTCCCATTGTCTTGGTCACGGAGGTGGTGAGGGGGGCGAAACTTCTTTCCTGCTGCCAAACCGCTCTTTGAGCGTCTAGTTTCCCTGCCACTATACGTTCAGTTCGTCAAAACCATATTGACGACCGTTCGATCACTTGGATTTAGTCTGTCTAAATGTTAATCATTTCGGATCAAACAAAGAGGCCAACAAGGAAAAGTTCAAGCATATCATGTGTTCATGTAACAAATGAATATAGTGACTCTGATTCGAAACATGAATCAGTGAATTTGAAGAAAGAAAAGAAAACTGTCTGCGCCGACTAGAAAGTAACTGCTTTGTACACAATCTACGTTCTCTAAGCCCCTACAAAACGAGATCTAGCACCAACGGCAGCGCGACCTTTCCTAAACGCAAGGTCAAGTCGTCGTCCGTCAGCGACGAGTTCAAATCCAAGCACATGACCCTCTTGCTGTTCGATTTCTTCAACACTGGCACAGGCTTTGTTGTGGCTGCCGCCACCAAGCTCTCGGCCATGGCGGCCCTGTGCCTCCTCATGTGGCCACCGAGGGCTTGGCCGATCGGGAACTTGAGGCCGCATATCGAGCACTCGTGCGTCTTCGGCTTGGCCGGCGAGGAGTCCCCCTCGCGGCCGAGGTGGAAGAGGTCACCGGAGATTATCTTTGGCTTCTTGTGGCTGGCCCTGTGCCCTCCCAGCGCCTGGAAGGACGAGAACTCCCGGTTGCACGTCTTGCACGCGAACATCCGCTCCCCGGGCCGCGACCGGCGGTTCGTCAGCCAAGGCGGCGAGCCGGCGCTCTCGCCGACACGGGAGAGGAGCATCAAGCAGTTGGCCATGGCCAGGGCTTCGACCTCCGCGTCCTCTCTGTCTCTCTTCACCATGTCTGCTGTAGCTAGAGAATGTGAAATCGAGGTGTCTCGCTTTTCTTTCTGGTTTCTTCTTTTGCTGCTGTGTTGGGATGACTGGTTTATGTATGAGAGTGTGCTGCGGAGTGCGCGGATCTTATTTATAGAAGGAGCGGGTGACCTACGCGCTTACGCTAACTGAAGTGGCGAAAAGGCCCTTGGGGAGTAAGCAGGGAGTTCGCGTGAACATGAAGGGGCAAACATGGGCATGTCAGCCGCCGCCAAAGTGAGAGCGAGGGTATAGAACGTGACGGCGCGCGTGAGGGCCCGCGTGTGAGGCTCGAAAATCGTCACAAGTGAGGTAAGGCTGTAGTTGCTTTGACTTTTCTAGAAGCTTTCGCTTGCGCTGTTGGAGTTTGCCACGCAGTATCTTGATACTCTTCTTCCACGTACGTCGGATCTTGACCTAATAAAACTAACCCTGAAAATACCTAAAAAAAAAAGGGAGGTAAATGGGGTCCGAAAAAATTTAAATTTCAAAATTAAGACTTTCGGCTCTAATATCATTACTATATAACACTATATGAATCCACGGTCATTCGTTCTGTAAAACTCAAACTGTTTATTAGACGAATGCGTGATATGTGTTGATTTATTCCGCTTTCTTAATTCGACTCGCTGATCGATTTTGGTGCAATGCATTAAGGGAAAATAAGATTAGGCCAGCGATTTTGTCAAACCCATTGCGACAGGGTGAAAACTAACCAACACATTTTGAAAGGAGGTGAAGAAAGTGGGAGGAGGGTTCGCTCGGATTTGACGAGGCATCCGAGGCCAAGACCTAAGACACACGGTCGTAATATCAAACTTGTGGTAACCGGCTTTCAATTCCATACTCAGTTCGAAGAAGCTCGTGAAGTGGCTAAAATCCCAAAAAGGCGTGTCCATACGATACGAGGGTGGGGTGCTAGGAAGGAGTACGCACGCGCTGTGGAAAGAACGTGTGGGCAATGTTGTCACCACGGGAACGATCCACGTATAACAACGACCTTTAGCGAGGGCAGTGAGTCATTAGGAACATGACGTGTCAGCGGCGTGGTGAGGCGATGTGATAGAGGAAACATGGAGCAAAAGTTGTGACGTCACGGAGCTTATTATAAGTAGACACACTTGAAATTAATGGTATATTTCTAGGAAAAATGAAAGCACGCCTCACCAGCTTCCTGGTTCACGAGATCCTTTTGACCCTGGTTAATCTCCATAGATCTACATAATTTGCACATCCAATAGGATGGGGATACTAATACAAATTATACCTAAATTTTGATTTATTATGCAATATATATAGTTCCTTATTCACCAATGATAAATGATAGCAATTGACAATGACTAGAGATGATCAGCGACCGACGGTGACTAGCAACAATTGGCAATTGGTGGTGAGTGGCGATGACTGAGGGGGATGGCTGTGTCCAACGATCAGCAAAGGCGATGGACAGCGGCATTTGGTGACCAGCGACGACCGGCGGATGGCAGCGACCGATGGACGACGGCGACCGATGGACGATCGGCGGATGGCGACAACTAATGGACAGTGGCGAACAGCAACCGGCGACAACTAATGGACAGTGGCGAACTAGCAACCAGCGACAACCGATGGCAATCGGCAGTGACCGACGACCTCCAACTAGCCGGTGAACGGGTGCTAAATATGGGTTTTGTAAACAACCCATCATGACCCATTTTAATAGACTTTATTTCAGCATTGCATTTCAAGAACCATACAGAAATGCGAACAAGGTTGTGCCTAGCATGGTGCCAGGCCTAGATGTGACCTTCTAAATTATTCTCAATAGACGAGTTGTAATTTGAATTAGAGCTCCACTGCATCTAAAACAAGCATAATCATGATAAAAAAAAAAAAAAAAAAGAAGAAGAAGAAAGCGCTTAATCACTTGACCATAAATTTTAAAACTCTACAAAAAAAAAAAATCTAGTGTATCAACGATTTTTATGGGTGCCACTGATATGGTATGATTCAACCGATTAAATTTCCCCACTTATCGAAAGTAATGATTGCCCTTTTATTTTAAATTTTAAAATTCGAATATCTTCAGTCATCGCCGTGTAAACTTTTTTTTTGCTCCCATTTACCCAACACTTTCCACAAGCGACTGAGCTTAGGAAACCTAACCAAGGAATGCCGTGCTGCTTCCCCACTCGGGTTCCTTTCTTCTAGTCTTCTTGTTTGAAACGCGGACACAAAGTTCCTATTGTCTTGGTCACGGAGGTGGGTGAGGGGGGCGAAACTTCTTTCCTGCTGCCAAACCGCCTTTGAGCGTCTAGTTTCCCACTGCCACTATCACTTCATGCCTCGTCAAAACCATATTGTACGACCGTTTGATCACTTGGATTTAGTCTGTCTAAAATATCAGATGATTTGGATCCCACATCCCACGTAGAATATCAGCTCGTGGCTCATGGCAATGCATTCCCAGTCGCTCTTTGAGGAGCGGAGAAACATCGTAATAAAATGGAAAGTTCGTGCACGCGAATGCTTGTGGACACATCAATAAGACGGAATCCCTCAAATCTGCGCGTGGACCATAATGCATTGTGAGTCACTTTTTGATTTTGTTTACGCTAAGTTCTGGTCGCACATGTGCAGTACATTGGGACGGTCACCTGTAATGTTTTCGTCTTTTATTGAGTCCCTACTTAAGAGGAAAGGAAATGCTCGTGTTTTTTTCTCAAGAGACGGTTCTTCTACGTATAACTAGACCCGTTAAACGGGTGAGTCGGATCGGGTTTGGGTCGGGTCATAAATGGTTTGACCCAAATTGATCCATTAACCCGTTTATGACCCATTTATTTATATTGTAAATATCTCGACCCATACCCGACCCGACCCATATTGCTAAAACACTTTTATATTTAACCTAATCTAGGAATACTTGTTTCTTATGATTTTTTTTAAATTATACTGCTAAAACATTTTATGCAATACAAAGCTAGTGAAAAAATTTTATAATTTTTTTTTAAATTGAGGTTCTATTTATTTTATGAAAAATGTGACATTTCTAGAAAATATTTTCCATAAAGTCATTATCCAAGAAAATAAAAATAAATTAATATTTTTTATTTTTAAAATCGAATTTTTAATTAATTTTTTATTTTATTTTTTTATTTTTCCTTTATTTTTGGCCGATCGCTAGCCGTTGTGGTCGGGCGACCGCCACCGGGCGAAACGACCTCGCCGGAGGCCGGTGGCTCGTTTTGCCGATCCGGCGAGGCCGAGGCCTCGAGACCCTCAGTGAGGCTCCGCCTTGCCGATCTGGCGAGGACTCTAGCTCGCCGGCCCGGCGAGCTCGACCACTGGTGGCCGCCGAATTGGCGAGGTGGAGCCAACCACCGAGCCTTGCGGCCTTTGGGAATAAAGAAAAAGCCATGGCCAAAGAAAGAAAAAAAAAAAAAAAAAAAAAAATAAAAGAAAAAGAGAAAAAATAAAAATAATTAAATTTCGATTTTTTTAAAATATTTTTGTAAAGAGAGAGAAAGTGTGTGAATGAATCTAGTAAGTGGGTTAGACATGGATTCCAAACTCAACCCATTTAGACCCATTTATCTTTAAACTTTAAAATTTAAAACCTATTTAAACTTGACTCTTTAAAATTAAAGTGACCCATTTATTTTTAAATGGGTCATATATGGGTTTATGACCCATTTTGACACCTCTACGCGTAACTTCAAGAAGATGATGGAATGAACTTTGCATGCACTTGCTGCGAGCGCCTCATAACACCGAACCTTCTTCAACTTGCTTCTCTCTCTCTCTCTCTCTCTCTCTGATAGCGGCTTGAACTTCTTTTAATTCTCATATGGCCTTCCTCGCGTAAAAGCATGTAACTTTTTCATATGGATCTCATTTTTGGTGTTCTTTTGAACGTGGAATGGTAAGTAGTGTCTATTATTCAACACAAGCGACTTCTAGTTCTAGCTTTCGGAGAAAGTGCAGATGTAATGTGAGGTTTTCTTGCTCTAAACTTAACGCACCTCTGTTTTGTGCCCATGCATATTTTATCAACTTTAGCCTTTTTATGTTCGACAAATTTTAATAATATTTTAACAATTATTTGAATTTTTAAATAATTTTTCTTTTTCTTTTTCTATTCTTTTTCCAATTTTATTTTTTTTTTATCTTTTCCTTCTTTAATTTTTTTTTATTTTAGGAGGGCCTGGGGCAGCAGCCCTCGACGGCCACTGGGTGATGCAAGCAAGGATTGTAGGGCCCTCGACTAGCCTCGCCCGCGACCGCGAGGATCATGCGACCCTCTGGGCGATACTAAGGTTGCAAAGGCCATCACAACAATTGCAACCTCAACACCACCCAGAGGGTTGTGCGACCCTCGCGGCTGCGAGAGAAGGTGGCCTTGCTTATGACTTGTGAGGCCATGGTGAGTGTCTGGCGGCCCTCGCTAGCGGTCGGTGAGGGCTGTCGGGCCCTCCCTAGCCACAATAAAAACAAATTAAAGAAGGTAAAGAGAAAAAAAAAAAAAGGAAAAAAATTATTAAAAAATTCAAAATATTATTAAAATTTATAGACGTCAGCACCGGCCATACTATGTTGCACGGCTAGCATCCACGTCAATGAATTTCGCCAATTTGGACTTAATTGGCAAATTTTCAAAAGATTTATGACTCAATTGGTAAAATTGAAAAGTTCGTGACTAAATTGGCAAATTTGCAATAGGTTTAAGACTTTTTGAACAATTTTTCCTATAAATTCTTTGTTGCAAGCATGCATGGGAACAAATTAGGCTCGACCAATGAGCTGTTTTAGGCTCACCCATTGATCACCTCAATCAATTTATAAGTACCATTAAGAATCGATACTTCTTCTGTGTCTATGTCGGAGTGCCCATTTGATGAAAGCATTTGCCGCTTTTAGCAGCACGTCCGATCCATTAAAACGAGATCACCGTAAAAAAGGGGCGCAAGGGGTGGCATGTCGTTCATCGACATGAAAGTAACGAAAGTGAGTCTATATCGCAGCCGATGCTTTTTGCCCACTACCTATGGCAGCTTCATACCACGTTGTGCTAGGAAAATTATCAAAACAATCATAAACCTATTGTAAAGATGCTAATTCAACCCTCAATTTTTCAATTTGGCTAATTCAGTCCCAAGTCTTTTGACGATTTGCCAACATAATCTTTTTGGCCAATTTTGGCCGGCAATCTCTAACGTAAACATTTGTCGTCCCTACGTGGCACAGCCGACACTGACATAGACGAACTTGCAAATTATTTTTTAAAGTCTATGAATTTTTTCTCTCTTTTTTCCCTTTTTTTTTCCTTTTATCTCTTTTTTCCAAATTCCCTCTATAGGTTGCTAGGGCCTTGATGAGGGCCGGCGAGGACGTTGCGGCCCTCGCAGAATCTCGCGAAGGTGGCCCTCTCCAAGCGACCCTCGCCAGCGCTCACCTGTGGCCAGTGACCAGTGGAGGGAATTAAAAAAAAAAAGAAAAAGGAAACATCATTAAAAGGTTTAGGATTATATTGGTAAATCGTAAAAAGATTTAGGACTAAATTGGTCAAATAGAAAAGCTTATGACTGAATTGGCATCCATGCAATAGGTTTAAGACTTTTTTTGATGATTATCGCGGTTGTGCTTTCACATTCTTCCAGTTTTGATGAATGCCCAAGTCCAAGATCTCATGGAACAAATCTTAATTATCTGGAGCAAGTCAACCCACGAGTGGCAGATATTTCAGCATGCATGTTACACATAATACAGGGTTGATACATTTTAATTATCGTCGGACGTACTGCGTTGTGTGAAAACTTTATCTTTTACATAATAGACTACCTTTGGAAATAATGCGCGCTCTGGAGTTTGCATCCAAACCGTGTTTGACAAGTTCTAGATGGAAAAGAACGGGTTTTCCTTTGGATGTATACTTGGACCAGTCGAAACGTTGAGCCTCACTTTTCTTATGTAGCTTCAGGAAAGGGCATTAACTCGCAGCAGTTTCGCAGAAAGAGAAGCCTAAAGGATTAGGAGAACGAGTTTTCCTTAAGCTTAATGTTTGTGTAAGATACACGTGAAAATGGTCGTGTGCTGGTACAAGCTTGCCTTTGTGGAACCAAGTTGACAAATGTAAAGACTTGGATGCTGAACTGGCAGCCCAAGTATTAAAAATATAGAACAGAAGAAAGGTTTGAAAGCTCAAAACAAGGGGAAGAAAATATGATGTCAAAGATTGTGCGTTTGTTCCAAACTTCCGATCTTAAGCTCTCTGGAAATCTTAATACAAGGTAGGTAGATTTTCCAATGGAATTATCACATGTTTCCAATGGGATTAATGCATGACAGAGGTCTTGCAGTGGCTAAACCTGTTCCAATAGATCAAATCAATTGACATCGCAGCAACAAGCCGGGAAAGATAGGACCGAATTTACATATTACGTGGTGGAGACAATTTCAACCGTTTTAAAAACTTAAACTATTAGATAACAATGCAATTAATATTTTCATATTTCAATACCCATTTTTGAATGTTGGTTGGTCTTTGAACCGGAACTAACCATGGAAATTTTTAAGGGATTACTGTACTGAAATTATCTAAAACTTTTCACGAAAGTACAATTAAGTGTTAAAACATTTTAAAAATATAATTAAGTCCTAAAACTCTAAAAAATGCAAACAAATCCTAAAACTCGTCAAATTATTTCGATCAAGTCATTACGTTGATCGCAGGAAGCGATCATCCTCTCACTCATCTCGTTCAAACATATCATTTTGTTCATGTAACAAAGGAGAATATCCATGCCAAAATACAGTGACTATGATTCGAAATATAAATCAATGAATTCGAAGAAAGATAAGAAAACTGTCTGCACCCACTAGAAACTGCTTTATACACAATCTACGTTCTCTAGGCCCCTACAAAACGAGATCTAGCACCAAGGGCGGCGCAACCTTTCCTAAACGCAAGGTCAAGTCGTCCTCCGTCAGCGACGAGTTCAAATCCAAGCACATGACCCTCTTGCTGTTCGATTTCTTCAACACCGGCACAGGCTTTGTAGCGGCCTCGGCGATGGCGGCCCTGTGCCTCCTCATGTGACCGCCGAGGGCTTGGCCGATCGGGAACTCGAGGCCGCATATCGAGCACTCGTGCGTCTTCGGCTTGGCCGGCGAGGACTCCCCCGAGCGGCCGAGGTGGAAGAGGTCGCCGGAGATCATCTTCGGCTTCTTGTGGCTGGCCCTGTGCCCTCCCAGCGCCTGGAAGGACGAGAACTCCCGGTTGCACGTCTTGCACGCGAACATCCGCTCCCCGGGCCCCGACTTGCGGTTCGTCGGCCAGGAAGATGGGTCGGTGCTCTCGCCGACACGGGAGAGGAGCATCAAGCAGTTGGCCATGGCGAGGGCCTCGACCTCCGTGTCCTCTCTGTCTCTCTTCACCATGTCTGCTGCAGCTACAGAAATGCGAAATCGAACTCGTCTGCTTTTCTTTCTGGTTTCTTCTTTCTGGTATGTACATGCCGGTATAGGGTGCGGTGTTGGTCTTATATATCGAGGAGGGGGATGACCTGCTCGCTTTTTACGCTGCAAGTGAAGTGTCGAAAAGGCCCTCGGGGTTTTCTTGGGGGGTAAGCAGGGGAGGTCGCGTGACCACGAAGGGGCAAACGTGGCAATGCGAGCCGCCGCCAAAGGGAGGAGCGAGGATAGCGTGTGGCCGCGTGCTCGGATAGTGTGTGAAACTGGGAAGTCGTCGCGAGCGAGCGGGAGGCGGTCGTTGCTTTGACTTTTCTGGAAGGTTTCGCTCGGGCTGTTGGAGGTGGCCACGCAGTCAAGAAGGCACCAAGAAGATCCGGACACTGCATCTCTTTCTTATTCCCATAGAATTTTGCTAGCGCAATTCCGACCGTTGGGAAAATATATGAAGTCGGGACCGGCATTCGACCTCAATAATGTAAAATTTTGTGGATCTCGCTATCATTGATCTTTAAAACCTACACTATTTAATGAAAATGTGACTTAATTACTATATAGATTTTGTTAGCACATTAGTCTTTGAGTTATCGTGAACGTATTGTGATCCATAAATTCTTGAAGAAATGGATCCAACAACAATTTATAATTATTTATCTTTTTATTATTATTTTTTGTGATTCAGAACAGACCCTTATTGTCACAATAAATTAAAGGCCGTCACCCACGCATTTCTCTTGCTAATGCCGGCATACTCTGCTTTCTTTAATGCGACCCGCGAATCAATTCCCGTGAAACACGCTAAGGCGCGGAATCGGGCCAATATCTCTCGCCCGGTCGCGACGGGGCATGAACCGACCGATATATTTCGGAAGGATGCGGAGGAGAAAGTAGGAGGAGGGTCCGCCAGAATTGAACGGGATGATGCCATCCGAGGCCAAGACCTAAGAGCACGATTGCATTTTCTTACTCGGTCCCAAAAAGCTCGCGAAGTAGACCTAAAATTTAGCACATGGCGGGGTACAGACGAGCGTGGGGGGGGGGGTTACTGGGAAGGTGTGAGTGCTCACGCGCTGCGGAAACAACGTGGGCGATGCGTCAGTACCGAGGCGAAATCGATGAAATGAAATAAAATAAACGTAACGTGGAGCGCAAGTTGTGACGTACGTCACCGCCACCGCACTTTGTGTTAAAAGTGGACAAAAACTCGCTATTGAATGGCTCCGTTGCTGAAGAAATATTGATTATTGAGCGCGCGGCGCTCGCCTGTCCCCGTTCACACGTATACGTGAACATTTGACTCCGACCGATCTCCACGGACGCACATAACCGCGTATCCAATTGGTTTTTTTTGACGCGAGGCGATGTGCGTGTGGCTAGGATTGGCCACCCGTATCGGGCTCGGCGTGGTTCGCCCGGCCCTTCTATAATATGAAGTTTAACTTTTCGGGAAAAAAAAGTCACAAAAAATCTTCGAATTATGCCCACTTCGATACAAATATCTTCAATACTTTTTGACCAAAAAAATCTCATATTATGCCCACTGTGACACGCTTACTCTAAACTTTTTCTTGCGGAATGAAAAAGCCCCAAACTTTTACCTGTATGGTACATTTATCATATATCAAACTTCCGTTTGATGATTTTTTAGCCAAAGAAAAAAGTGTTATCTGCAGGTGTCATATCAACACTGTTTACTTTATGACATTCATGTAGATAGATTTTTACGATTCTATTGACAGAATTTTGACGGAGGGCAAATGTGTCACACGAGTACAAATTTTGAATATTGGTGTCACATAAAAAAGTTTATGATAAATGTGTCACAGTGAACATAATTTAGGATTTTTGATAACTTTTGTAATTAATTTTTCCAAAGAAAAGAATCCAACGAACTGAATTTATATATTCAAATACTCGATAACAATTACAAGAAATAGAAATCGTAGTAATATTTAAGATAGATTAGACAATACATTATGCATTCAGAACGATAAAGAATGCGTTGCATGACTGAAAACTTACAAAAGAACTTCTAAAGATTTTAGCAACCCTCTAATCTTGTTATGTCGACATCGTTAGTCCATCGCTTCGGCTATGAGCAGTGGAGTACAACATCGGCACACATATCTCATCGCATGCCTTCTTTCACATCTTGTACGCGGAATTCCACTTTGTCCTTGCATCTAGAGGGAGCTTGACTTCCTCGTGCCATGTGGAGGACCTCTAGCGCGACAACGATATTGTGTCTATTACTAGTGCGGTATGATCTAGCCGAATATATTCTCCCGCTTCGCCGAAGCGATGGACGATTGCCCTTTTATTTATTTCGAAGTTTGAAATTCAAGAAATGCGAGTATCCGGGTCATTCCCGTATAGAAGAATACTTTGTTTCTTTTAAATCACCCAACACTTTCCAGAAGCGACTGACCTCGAGAAACTTAACCGAGGATGGTCGGGCTGCTTCCTCACTTGTGTATCTGTCCTGTCTTAATGTTTGAAACGCGGATATAACTTCTTCTTATCATCTGGCGATGGAGTCTGGGGAGCGAAACTTCTTTCCAACTGCAAAACCGCCATTGAGCTTTTGGTTTCCCACTGCCACTCTCGCTTTATACCTCATCAAAAACAAATGTTGGAAACAACGGCGGAAAAACAAATACAGAACACAAGAATTTACGTGATTCGATCACAATGTGATCTACATCCACGGGCGAGACAAAACAAGATTCTACTATAATCAAAGAAAGTACAGTTTTTAGAAATCGAAAAAACGACTTAACAAAATCTCACGGCTCACAAATCTCTCGCAAAACGAAAATCTATTTTACAATGAAAAAACGTAGCCACAGTATAAATAGTGCTCCCCAAAAAATTTTCTCGGGAGCATAGCTCCGAACCCCCCAAAACATTTGTTCGCTTACTCCAGCTTAGGCGGTCCGCCATAAAGATTTGTTCACTTGTTCCAGGTTAGGCCTATCAGCCCAACTCTCCGCGTTACAAACTAAATCTTAATTTTTTCTCCACTTTTGAGTCGCACAAAAATATATCGGATCGGGTGATGAACCGAACCGAGTACATAAAATTCAAGACATATTTAACAACAATATTGTCTGATCGTTAGATCACATGGATTAAGACTACTTAAACTGTCGATGATCATCGATCCCGCATACGATATCAGCTGCATTCCCAGCCAGTTTTTTTAGGAGCAGATAACAAGAAAAATGAAGGGAAACGTCGTGCACGCGGATACTCGAGTTTTCCAGCTCAATCAGATGGAAATCCCTCAAATCTGTACATTGACATTTCGTACATTGCAAGTCCGCTTTTTCTTGTTTTGCTTTCGTAGGTTCTGACCGAACATGTGCAGTATACATTGTCACCGTCGACTATTCTGAGTTCCTACCTAAGAGGAAAGGAAACGCTCCCCGTTTTTTCACAGGAGACTGTTCTTCTGTGCGTAACTTTAAGAAAATGGTTGAGTCGACCTTTGTCTGCACTTGCTGGGTTCGCAGCCTAACACCAAATCTCTAACTTGTCTACAAATCTCTTGTTTATGGCCTTCCTCGTGTAAAAGCATCATTACCTTTTCATATGGATCTCGTTCTTTGGTGTTCTTTTGAACGTGAAATGGTGATTTATAGTCGGGACCTTCAAGTGAGCGAAGGCTGTAGTTGCTTTGACTTTTCTAGAAGCTTTGGCTTGCGCTGTTGGAGTTGGACACGCTGTCAAGAAGGCAGTGTGTACAAGAATTTCCGCACATTTTAACCCTTTTTAATTCCCATAGAATTTTGCGAGGGCAATTCCCGACTGTTAAGAGAAGATTTGAAGTCGACACCTTCGGCTCCGATACCATGTAAAATTTGATGGGTCCACAACCATCCATTCTAAAAACTTAATCTATTAAATGAATGCACGATTTAATTATTCGATATGCTAATCCCGCGAAAAATACCAAGGAATGTGAACATAGGCCAATATTTCTCATCTCGTCGTGATGAGAGATGAATTAACCAATATATTTTGGAAGGAAGTGGAGGAGAAAGTAGGTGGATGGTTCACCAGAATTGAATTGATGATGCATCCGGGGTCACGACGTAAGAACACGGTTAATATATCAAACTTGAAACGACCGGCTTGCAGTTCTTACTCGGCCCAAAAAGCTCACGAAGTAGTAGCTAAAATTTACCAAAAGGCGGGTCCATATGATGAAATAAAGGTGACGTGGAGCGTAAGTTGTGACATCACCGCACTCGTTGAAATAGACAAACTCGCTATTAAACGGTCCATTGCTGTTGTTTGATGATTATTGAATGAACGGCGCTCGCCTCCCCGGCTTCCTAGTTCACACTTATCTTCCAAGAACATTTAGACTCGGACTACTCTCCACGGACGTCCGCAATTGCGTGTCGATAGGTTTTTGGACACAAGGCGACGTGCGTGTGGCTAGGATTGGCCACTCGTGTCGGGCTCGGCGTGGTTGGTCCAGCCCTTCTTTGATATGAAGTTTAATTCTTGCAAAAAAAGTCGCAACATGTACCTATGATATATTTACCCTTTGTCAATATTCCATTAGATAATTTTTAGGTCAAGATGACATCGTTTTTATTTCACTTAAATCATATGGGCGCTATGTTGACACTATTTGCTTTCCGGCATCTATGTATGCAAATTTTTAACAATGTTCATTAACAGAACTTTGACCCCAATATGTCACACACGTACAAGTTTGAGATTTTTGGTGTCATAAAACAAAGTTTAGAATAAACGTGTCACGGTGGATATAATTTAGGGTTTTTGGCGGCTTTTGTCTTTTTTTTTCCAAAGAAAAGAATTGAAAAGAGCTGAATTTATTAATCGAAATACTCGATAAAAATTACAAGAAATGGAAAATATGGTGATATATAAGATAAATAAGACAATACGTTATACATTCAGAACAATAAAGCATGCGTTGCATTACTGAAAACCTACAAGAAGTCCCTAAAGATTTTAGTGACCCTCTAATCTTGTTATGTTAACAGCGGTACTCCATCACTTCGGTTATGAGTAGTGGAGTACAACATCGGCACATATATTGCATCGCATGCCTTCTTCCACATCTTATCTGTGGAATTCCACTTCATCCTTGCATATGGAGGGAATCTGTTAACGTGGCTTCCTCGTGTCATGTAGAGGACTTCTGGTGCGACAACGATATTGTGTCCATTACTAATGTAGTGTGATTCAATCAATTATATTCCCCGCTTGGCCGAAGCGATGGATGATTGCCCTTTTATTTTTAAGTTTGAAATTCGAGAAATGTCAATATATGGGTCTATCGCCGTGTAGAATACTTTGTTTCTTTTTACTCACCCAACACTTTCCACATAGCGACTGAGGCTCAGAAAACTTAACCGAGGAATGTTTGTGCAGCTTCCTCACTTCGTGTTCCTTTCCTGTCTTGTTGTTTGAAACGCGGATATAACTTCTTGTCTTCTGGCGATGGAGTCAGCAAACCCACTCCGAGGAGCGGATGACAAGAAAAATGAATGGAAACTTCGTGCGCAAGAATACTCGTGTTTTACAACTCAATCAGATGGAAATCCCTCAAGCCTGTACATTGACCTTTAGTACATTGCAAGTCATTTTGTCTTGTTTTGCTATTGTAGGTTCTGATCTGACACGTGCAATACACCGTCACCGTCACCTCTCCTGAGTCCCCTACTTAAGAGGAAAGGAAACACCCTGTGTTTTTTCCCAGGAGACTGTTCTTCTGCGCGTCAGTTCGAGAAAGTGGTTGACCGACCTTTGTCAGCACTTGCTGGGACCGCCGCCTGGCACCAGACCTCTTACTTGCTCCTCTCTCTCTCAGCCTCTGTGACAGCGACTTGAACTGGTCTTTTCTTTGGCTCTCGTTTATGGCCTTCCTCGTGCAAAAGCATCATTGCCTTTTCATATGGATCCCGTTCATTGGTGTTCTTTTGAACGTGAAATGGTGAACTGTTGCCTATTATTCAACGGGAGCGACTTCTAGTTATAGCTTTCGGAATAAGTGCAGATGAAATGCGAGGTTTCTTGCTCTCTGAAACTTAACGCCACCTCTCTTAGTGCCCGTGCATGTTTTATCCACTTTGGGCTTATTATCCTCAACGTGACATGGTTGTCTACTTCAAACATTTCAGAAGGAAAAGTTATTTTCCTTGCTCTCTAGGTTCACTCAACTTATAAATAAAGCTTTAATATCTTATTCTGATCCCAACAACGTCCGAGCACGTAATTTTGATTCAAATGTATGAGGGTTAAAGCGAAGTTAATGCCTAATCAACAAGAGCGTAACTGACATACTTTCTAATTTCGATCCAACAGCATCCAAGCATGTAATTTTGATTAAGATGTATGGGGGAGAAAGTGAAGTTAACACCCGATCAGCGGAAAAGCGATCACAAATAGACCTAATTATGGACTTGGCGGCACAGCGCAGCCCGACAATTTTGTTCCTATAAATTCTTTGCTGCAAGCGGGCATAGGAACAAATTAGGCTCGACCAATGAGCCGTCTAAGGCTCGCCCATTGATCACCTCAATTTATAAGTCCCGTAAAGAATTGATACCGCTTCCGTGTCTACGTCTGTGTCGAAGTGCCTGTTCAAAGAAAGTATTTACTGCTTTGGTAACGCGTCTAATCCATTAAAACGAAATCACCATAAAAAAGGGGCGCAAGTCATCCACATGCAAGTAATGAAAGTGAGTCTCTATCACGAGTGATGCTATAATGAACCCAAGTCTTACAAAAAAAAAGTGATAAAAATATAGTACAGATGCTAATTTAATATTAAACTTTTTAATTTGGCTAATTTGGTCATAAACTTTTTGACAGTTTGCTAATGTAATCCTTCTGACCAATTTGGCCGACAAAAGCTGACATAAACAATTAATTTTCGCAATTTGTTTATAAATTTTTTGAATTTCTCTTCTTCTTTTTTTCATTTTCTTTGCTTCCATTTTTTTCTTTTTTTCCTATTTCCCTCCGCTAGTTGCCAGGGCCTCGGCGAGGGCTAGTGAAGGTGGCCCTTGCTTGGTGACCCTCGTCGGTGCTCGCCTGTGGCTAGTGACCGGTGGAGGGAATCATGGAAAAAAGAAAAAGGAAAAAGGAAAGAAAAGAAATGGAAAAAATTCAAAAATCTTCCACATCGGTGATTCCACCCAAAATTGGTCAAGTAACTATATTGACAAATCATCAAAATATTTATGACTAAATTGGCCATATTGAAAAGTTCAAAACTGAATTGACATCCGTACGATAGGTCTATAACTTTTTTGGTGATTATCGCAGATGTGCTTTCACATTCTTCCAGTCTTATAATGCGCCCTCTGCAGTTTGCATTCAAAGTCCAAACTGTGTTCGACAAGTTCTAGATGGAAAAGAACGGGTTTTCATCTGGGTTTATACTTGGACCAGTCGAAAAGTTGAGCCTTACTTTTCTTACGTAGCTTCAGGAAAAGGCAAAAACTCACAGCAGTTTCGCAGAAATAGAAGCCTAACGGATTAGGATAACGAGGTTTCCTGAAGCTCAATGTTCGTCCAAGCTACACGTGAAAATGGTCGCAGGCTGGTACAGGCTTCCCTTTGTGGAACCAAATTGACAAATGTAAAGACTTGGATGCTCCCGATCGGCAGCCCAAAATATGAAAAAGAATAGAACAGAAGAAAGGTTTGAAAGCTGAAAACAAAGGGAGGAAACTATGATGTCAACGATTGTGCATTTGTTCCAAACTTCCAATCTTAAGCCCACCGAAAATCTTAATACAAGGTAGATTTCAATTTATCACATGTTTCCAATGGGATTAATGCATGATAAAGGTCTCGCAGTGGCCAAACTTATTCTAATAGATCGAATCAATTAACACTGCAACAAACTAGGAAAGATAGGGCTGGCTTACGTACTAAGTGGTGGGGGCAGTTTCAACCATTTCTAAAAATTTAAATTGCCAAATGAAAACGCGATTTAATATTTTAATATTCTAATATCCCTTTTCACATGCAAGTCAGACTCTAATCCAAGACTAACCATAAAAATATTTAATAAAGGAGACGAATCAGGAGTCTTAGAATGACTTAAAATCGGGACCTTCACAGGACCGCTATCAATGGTTTCAAATATGTCGACGTACTCCACTTTCTCGACGCGACTCGCCAATTAACTTCTTTACACATCAAGGAATACAAAAATTAGGTGGATATTTCTCAACCATCATGGCAATCGGATGGAACCAACCAACATATTTGGAAGGAGGTGGAGAAAGTGGAAGGAGGAAGCGGGCTCACCAGAAGGTACCTAAGAACGTGGTTACATCAAACTTGTAAATTGCGACGTCGACGCACCTATTAAATTGGATACACCTGAAGGCTGAAGTTATTGGTCTATTTGCTAGAAGAATTTTGAATGTACGGCTCGCCTGCTTCCCGTTTCACACATATCCGAGATCATATTAATGACTAGGACTGGTCGCCCGTGCCGAGCCACATGTCAGGCCCGGCATGATCGGCCCGGCCACGTTTTTGGACATAAAATTAATATATTGAAGCAAAATTTAATAAAAAACTAGAAAATTTTATAAATTATGATGTGTAAAATTATAAAAATTGAGGAATTTCCCCTTTAATGGCCAGTTTCGCTTCTTTGAAGAACAAATCGCCTCCTTATTTACTAATTCGAGCCACATCATTGGAATGGTGTGGTTGCAAGGTGGAGGAGAATGGCTGAACACAAAGCATGGGTTTGCATTATTGAAGACCTACAAGAAGTTTATGAAAGCTCTAGCAACTCTCCAGTCTTGTGGTGTGAACGGCGAGAAATCGGCACTTATGCTATGAGTAGTGGAGCATGGCATCAGCACACCTATCTCGTCACATGGCTTCTTCAACATATTGTTACGTGGAATTCCACCTTGTTCTTGCGTCTAGAGGAAGTTCTCAATTTGCCTTCCTTGTGTCATGTAGAGGACCTCTAACTCTTGATTTCCAAGTACGATGGATTTAACGTATGGTACCCACCCATGTATGATAATAAAATCATAAACTAGCGGAGACCGTCTTACACGCGCAAATTAGAGCAGTAGCACACGCACCATACATAGAAACAAATCCTATTGCAAACGGCATATAGCCATTAGACCAGGGAGGTGATAATGTCGCATTATCTAAGGTGATAGCTCAAGTTTTTTTTTGGAGGTGCTAAACTAATTGACGGTTGTCATTATTTCGGCAATTACATTTCAGGACCCATACGGAAAATATCAACTAGGCCGTGCTTGGCACGGTGCTAAGCCTAGGCGCGACCTTCTAAATTATTCTCAATAGGAGAGCTGTAAATTGAATTTGAGATCCACCGGATCTAAACCAAGATAATCGCTATAATAAAGAACCAAGCTCTTAATAACTTGAACCAATTCTTTCGGAGACAACTTGTTACTTTACATATAATTTTGGGTAACGCCGATATCACAGGCGACACTGATGCGGTATGATTCGATCAATGAAACTTCCCTACTTCGCTGACGTGATGATCACACTTTACGCGTATGTCCGAGTCATCAACCGTGTAAAACACTTTGTTTCTCTCACCCACCTACCCAACACTTTCCCGAAGCGAGCGACTGAGCTCCGGAGAACTCAATCGAGGAACGTCTGTGGTACTTCCTCGCTTCGTGGTCCTATCTTCTTCGTCTTGTTGTCTGAAACGCGGATACAACTGCTCCTCCATTGTCTGGTCATATGGGGTCGGGAGAGCGAAGCTTCTTCCCAACTGCCAAACCGCCTTCGAGCTTTTGGTTTTCCCCACTGACACACTCACTTTATAGATACCGTACATAGACCCGTTGCCAGTCACTTTCGTACGACGTTTCCTTCTTACACTGAGTCTTAGTCCCGACTTAATGGGCAAGGAAATACTGTGTTTTTTTCCTCAGGAGACTGTTCTTCTGCGCGTAACTTCAAGAAGATGGTTGACGAATTATCGTCCATCATTTCGACGAGAACAACTTCGAGTTCTTAGCTTTCGGGGAAGGTCCAATATGAAATGTGACGTTTTTGCTCTCTGAAATTTAACGAATCTCTCTCTCTCGCGCGCCCCCATGGGCGTTTTTATTCACTTCGGCGTTATTATCCTTAACGTAACATGTTGTTTACCTCTATTGTTTCAGCTAATTATTAAACCTTTAGTTATCTGATTTCGATTCCAACAACATCGAAGCACCTGGTTTTGATTCAAATGTATGGCTGGGCAAATGAAATTACGGATCAGTTAGTAGATGAGCGTGACTAACCCACGAGAGCGTAACAAACCCACGATCTATCTTGTACGTTGAAACGGCCAAACCTAGATTCGATATCATGCGTAAAGGTATTTCACAAGTAGACCTGATCATGAGTCTGGCGGTTCGATCCCTTAATAAATATTTTGGTCGCGGGCAAACTTGGGCAGCAAATCAGGCCCGACCTATGAGTCCAATTCGTCTTAACCCGGCCCATTGGTCGCAAAAGAGAGAGAAGCCCTGTTTGGAAGGGGCGAGGGGGTTGATAAGGGGTGAAATTATGATTAACATGAGGATTACATCGGCAACAAAAAGGTGGGGACGAGATATAAAGGCAAGTGTAGAAAGAAACATCCGGAGTACCCCTTTGGCAAAAGAGCGTCTGCTGCTCTTTTGGCAGCGCGTCTGATCCATTGATACGAGACCACCGTAGAATCACTCAAAATACATTGGGTCTCTTAAGACATGAGACTAATCCCACGGTACGATCCACCGTTACGATTTAGATAACGGGACATATCGAGGCGATCCCAAGAACACCGCCTTTCGCTGAGACTCGCACCCGTGTTTTCTAAATTGTTACTTTTCTTCGCTAGGGCCCCTGGTGTTCATACCAAGGAAGTAGCTTCTGCTGTGACCCGAACGCAAGTCTCGTGCGTGTGTTTTACTTTTTTCACCCACTACGGTCGTGCTTCTACGTTCTTCCGGCATTGCTAAATGCCCGAGTCCAAGATCTTATTGAACAGATCTTACTTATCTGGAGCAAGCCAGATACTTCTACATGCATGTTGAACATAACACGCGGTTCGTAGACTACATTTTAGTCATTGCCGTACATGCTGCGTAGACACGTTTTCTATTGTATAATGCGCGCTCTGCACTCTTCCATCCAAACTGTGTTGGACAAGTTCTAGATGGAAAAGGACCGGTTTTTCCTCTGGACTGATATGCTTGGACCAGTCAGAAACCTTATCCTAACTTTTCTTATGTAGCTTCAGAAAGGGGCAACAACTCCCAGCAGTTTCGAAGAAAGACAAGCCTCAAGGATTAGGATGACGAGGTTTCTTGAAGCTCAATGTTTGTGTGAGATAATACGCGAAGAAGGTCAGACTTGAAAGCTCAAAACAACGGGAAGCAAATATGACGTCAACGAGACGAAACGAAACTTCTAATTGTAAGCTCCCTGAAAATCTTAATACAAAGTAATTAAGTTGCAATCGGATTAATTTAAATAACGTTCGAATTAATTTTAATAGGGAAAAAAGTCATTGGCTAGACTCGTTCCGATTGATTAAATAAATAAGTCGTCGTTCCAAAAAGCTGCGAAAGATGGGGCCTGTCTGATTAGCCTTTTAAGCATTAAAAACCATGTCGGGTATTAGAATTAATGAAGTTAATCCATGTACATCTTATTTTTAAGTTTCTTCATTTTTTAAGAGTTGGAAGGTCCCTTTCGAGGCAATGGAAGAGCGATGGACTTTGAGTTAATCCGAAACCTCGCATTGGCCATTTGTATTAATGTCAACTTTTATCAACATCACGATTGTCGGCATAAAGAATAAAGTCCACCGAACCAACACGCGATTTCATTTAAAATGTATGTTAAAAAAGTCAAATTAAAAAGGATAAATGGTTGCCGGTCGCGCGGACACCTCGATTATCCAAAAAAAAAATGAACGATAATCGTGTCTAAATACGTATGTATGTACGTATGCTGGAGAGATTGAATTGGAATTGGAAAAAGATTCACGCGACTTGCACTCGATGGGAGGCCCGGTGGTTCGAACGTGCAAAAAGGCACATGGGTTGGGCCGGGCCGTGGTGCACCTACTCGTGACAATTGACGAAACGAATTTCTTCGGCGATGGGCCTGGGCCAGGTCCAAATAGAAAATATAAGGTCACATGGATTTCTTCAATAAATTTAGGGAAAAAGAAAAATTATTTCGGCGAGAAAGTCACGAGCATTCATTTTTTTGCTGGTGTCGTCATCTCGGATATCTAGACTCTTAGCCCTATTTGTTTTATAATTCGAAAAAGGTAAAAGGGTATTTTTTTTCCCTTTTATGGCAAATACTAAATTATTGCGTAAATTCAAATCAAAAGTCAAAATACGTCCACAAAATTCAAAGGGAGTGAACGTAGTCCGAACAAGCGATGAATATCAATTATCATACATGTAACACCCCACCTCACATGTAAACTAGAATTTGGCCCGAGCTTAAAGAATGGAAATATGTAACTGGGTAGCCAAATAAGAGTTTGAAAAGATTTGAACTCAAAACCCTTTACTCTAATATCATGTAACGGTGTATTTGCTTGTATTGCTCATTGTACATTTGTAAAAGGTATTGCTTGAGAGAAAAAGAAAGGGAAGAATCTATCATACCCCTAATACTATTCTAACTAACGAACAAGAAGCAAATCATAACTAATGATAGGGATACGCCAAATATTAAAAAAAGATAAAGTAAATCTTCAACAAGTGTTTCCTAATACTCCCCTCAAGGTGATGCATGGAGGTCACAAATGTCCGACTTGCTAACGAGATATGTAAACCAATCTTGACCCAATGCCTTGCTAAGAATGTGTACCAGTTGAAGTCTAATGGGTAAGTGCTTGATTCTAATGGCCTGCACTGTACATGTTCTTGAACAAAGTGACAATCAATTTTGATGTTCTTTGTTTGTTTGTGAAATGTATAAGGCAACTCGGTTATCCCAATAACAACCCATCGCATTATTGTCTGGCAATACCCTTAGGGAGGTAAGTAAAATGCACAAATAAATCAGTTCACTGGTGCAATTGCCATAGTGCAATGTTCAACTTTAGCAGAACAAAAATTAACTGATCACCAAGTGATTGGGCAACTTGCCCATTCAGAGTCACATAAAGCAATCAAGCGAAATGAAGCTAGTTCCTCATATTCTAATACCACGTGACACAACATAATTTGCTTGTATTACTCATTGTACAATACAAATATTTATGCAAGATGAAGAATTAATTTCTATTTTTTTAATATTTGGTGTATATCTCATCGTTAGTTAGGATTTACTTTTGTTCATTAATTAGCATAACATTTTGTAAATATCTTATAATTAGTTAGAGATATTTGATAGATTCTTCCTTTTTTTCTTCTCTAATGATCAATACCTTGTATAAGAATTTTTTACTATACGATGAGTAATACAAGCAAATTATGCTCTCAAACGGCATTAGGGCATGAGGTTACTAGTTCAAATATTTGCACGCCCATATTTGCCTCCTCAAGTACATAATCCTACGTGAAAGTGGTTCAACAAAATCTCAACACGGTAATGGAGTAGGAGGTCATGAGTTTGAATATTTCTAGGCCCCTATTGGCTTCTTCTATTTCATGTTTCCATGCTTAAGGTTTAAGTCAAAGTCCAACCTCAGCACAAGTTAAAATATTTAAAATCACGCTTTCATTTAATGACTTAAATTTTCAAAAAAAGTTAACGCTAAAATAAATTTATTATACATACATAAGAGTGCATGCTCCGTATCAATAAGTCTTTTCAACTATGGTACGTACCACTCCTCGGAGGATTATTACAATTACAACCGTTCCTTGATCCTCATAAGACTAACTCCAAGCGAGATGAGTGCAATACAATGTTCTTGAAGAGATACATCATGTCTTGATACTCAAAATTACCATGGAAACTCAGAACCCTTGGGACAATGAACCTTCCCCATCTCCAAGCTCTCGTCCTCGATTCAGGCACTATACATGGAAATTAGCACAGCATTCTCCCCTATTCTCTTTGCTTTCTTCAACCTCGCACGTGAGTGCTCAAAACAAAACCCATGAGAAGTCAAAGAGGGGGGGGATAAACCCTAGACCCACCCATGTTGCAAAGTCAAATCATCAATCCTCTCGTCAAAGTTTTAATAGTATTCGATTAGAGAGCTAGTGAAACGAAACTAGACGCCAAAAATTTTTAAGATACCGAAAGAGCAAAGGTTGAGGATAACCAAAAGCTTACAAGGTGAAAAAGGGCACGTACAAGACAGCCTTCAGCAGAGTCCATGGCACCATCACCACCAACTTTTGCGCCTCGGCACACGAGCCTTGCTGTGCTCGCCGTGCCTTGCAAATTGCAATGCACAACTTCCAGCCATAGTCAACCTTCGCCTCGGTTTCTGCGGTTACATTCCCTTCTCTTCGCCTTTCCCCGCGCGTTTTTAGTGGATCCACCACAAGCAGTCCTTGATCTCTCTCTATCTGCGTCCAGTTTCAGTTTAGGCGAACTATTTAATCACACATACATATCTTCTGACGAGATTTACTCCCGCCGATGACATGTAGCGACAACTACCATAATTTTATTGGCTTTCGCTTTCCTCTAATTCTACCTTTCTTGTTTTGGACCTTGTAAATCCCCCTCTTTCTCAATAGTTTGTATCTCTCGCCATGTGTTTTGCTTCCACTTTCACTCGACCCCTTTTCGGTTATTTGCATTTGGCGAGATCCTATCCATAGGAAAGTTTTAAAGGGCGTGAATGTTAGAAAATACACGAGAATGTCCGAACTGTGAGTGGACAATGAAATAAAAGATGACCGACGAAGACATAAGCCCAGTGCAGAATGTTGACAATACCTAAAGCACTTTTCTCATCGAGCTGAAGAAAATGTCGAACACTTTTGGATCGCACATGGAGCAGAGCAGCAAGTGAGGAACATTAGATCCGCGTCATTATAAAGGGGACGGCAATCATTTATTGGGCCCGTTAATCTTATAAAAGACAAGTCGAAAAGTTAATGTGACCGCACTAACGCATCCAGACAGACACATAGGACGTTTCTCAGTCCAAGAATGGCAATGCAATAAAGCTAATAGCTGGCACGACGTAAAACCCTAGCACGAATTATGAACCTAGCATCGAAACGATTAGAGAGGCCACAGCAGAGGACAGAAGGGTCTCTCGTTACATAACCCAATCCAATGCGAAAAGGAACCAGTTTGCTCGAAAACAAACAGCGAAGCCACGCACGCAACGCGCGCATCGTGACTGCACAGTGTTAGCCTCGGATCATTCTTGCCGTGTTCTCTTGCCTAATGTCTGACTCAAGAATAAGCCAAACTTGAGAGAATATGCTGCTGCTCCCGCAGCAATAATAAAAGCATTTCCAGATTCTTGATCCCGCCGACGCCCAGCTCCTCTACATATGCCATTAGTAACTATAATTTGCTTATCTATCATGGTGCAAATCAGATCACATAAGCTAGCGTTTCTTGCTATAGAAAGATTGAAGCAGCAGATGAAAAACGAGTGGAAACGCCGAATTTTTGACCCCTTCGAACGCGTTGCAGCACCGCGAACGAGCCTACTACATAGTTCCAAAAAAGTTACACCGACCCTAAAAATTACATTAAAGCTGTGAATTCAAGTTGAATTTGCTCCAACGAAAATGAAGAAAGAAAGAACAAGTCATATATGAACACGCGAGAGGTCCTCGGTCCCTCACCGATCAGCATTGTAAGAAGATGATCTCTTCAATGCCGGGACGACCACCTCGTCCTTCTTCTTGGTCTCGATCAAGCTGCCGCTGAAGTACTCCTTATCTTCCAAACTTAACCCCGCCAAGATTGGGATTTTCCCCGATGCCCCCGCCCGCTTGCCGCTTCCGGCGCCGCTGCCGCCCTTGTTATCCCCTGCTCCACGGGGCAGCCTCGTCTTGGAGTGCCCAATCAGCGACAACCCTTGATCTTTAATGTACGTCGCCCCGCAGTCCTTGAACGAGAGCGAGCCGCACGATATCAGCTGCATCAGCACCGAGGACGCCCTGATCTTGCCACTCTGGAGGTTCCCAGCCGCTCGATCCGATCCGCCGTCCGCCTCTTTGCCTCCGTGGTTCAAGCCGCCTATCATCAGACGTCCGTCGGCCTTCATCAGGGTCTCCAGCGTCTCGGGGCTGGAATCCGACGGCGGCGGCGAGATCTCGTCCCTGCCCAGCTCCGTCGTCTGATTTCGACCGGGATTCTGACTTTGACGCTGGTCCCCTGCGTCGTCTCCGCGAAGCTCGCGAATCTCGCTCTCCCTCTCTTTGACGTGTCGTCTTCGCCTTCTCTTGTCGTCCGTCTGGGTCGACGCGTCCGCCGCCGCGGTCGGCGTCGACTCGCCGTTGGACTCGGCCTTGTAGACTTTGTACTCGTGGAAGTCGATCGAGCTCCACGACTGGTTCCTCCGACGGGCGATGACCGGGAAGTCCGACTCGTCGCTTGACTTTGGCGTGTTGATCGGCTTCGGGGACCGGAACGACACCGACTCGAGAGGCCTCGCGGTCGAGGAAGACGACGGAGTAGGAGACTCGAGGAGCTCCGATCCCTTGAGCACGTACTCGTTGCCATGCGATGGGTAGATGAAATCGTTCTCGGCCAGATCGTGCCACACGAAGCCGTTCTTGTAGCTCCTGCAATTGCATTTCGGGGAATTTCAGGTTGTAATGAACCCACAAGGATCGATCAAACAGGGCTTGTGGAGAAAGATCAGTCGAGGTCGTACTGCATATTTTTCTCGAGAAAACTAACCGTTTGGAAGACCAGGAGTACATGGCAGCCATGCCGTTGCCACGGAGGAGGTTCAAGCGGTTAATTACATCTGAGAAACGAAGCAGAGAAACAGGCATTGTGAGCGTATCCTTATCGCGCGAATTTCTGAACTGAACGGAACCAGAGGGAAAAATCCCGTTTGATTACCCACAAAATAACTTCAGATGATGAACAAACCGAAGAGAAAATTTCATTTGAAGATGTGCGAGAAAGCGTCTATGTTTTGTGCGTATCCCTCGTGAATGTCGATAGTTTAAAAACAGGGGTTGTAACATTTGCCATTGCCCAGTGCATGCAGGCAAACAGATTGAAGAGCATGCCACCACTGCTCAAAGCAAAAGGAAACAAGAAAGAAACCAGGTAAATTACCAGAGAGAAAGAGTCCTTCAGGGGAAGAGAGAGGGACTTCCATGAAGTGGGGTTGCTCGAGCTGGCCATTCCTGGAGAGGTAGTACACGACGGGGACTCTTCTCTCGGTGCCGGCCTTGCCGGGCTTGGAGGGCCCGGCCCAGACCTTGGTTCTCTCGGGGCTGGTTTCTCCGTCTTTCCATCTCTTGGGGATCTGAAGCTCTGATGGCGGTGGTGTTGTCGCCGTCGTTCTTGTTGCCCTGGAAGCGACAGCCATTGCTTGTCTCTGCATGCTGAGAAAAGAAGGAAACAAAGAGAACAGAGTAAGGTCGCTATGAAAGGAGCCGAGGCATAGACTCGAGGACCGTGTATGTGTATGTACAGTGCAAATTCACTCTGTTCCAAGAAAGTGAGCCAGAAACTTCAGAGAAAGTCGTGTACCTACCCAGGGAGAACAGTGAGAAGAGGAAGGACTGGGGAAAAGAGAGGCAGAGTGGGTTTTGGTTTTATAGTGAGAGAGAGAGAGAGAGAGAGAGAGATGTGAACGAGGTAGGAGGTGGGGAGAACAGGGGAATTCAAAATGGGGATGCGGCAAACAACAGCTACCGAACGAAAACTGGTTGTTTTGGTCTTCAGCACTTGCTGTGCTGAGTCCTAAGATCCTAAAACCTAGCATTACTCCCTTCATCTTTATTTTTTAGGCTCTCGTAAACAAGTATTCGAGGCACTTGGTGAAGATAATTCGCAAAGTAGGTATTTTTGGTTTTACGAAACGTCATATTACATACGTTACTCAGAAGTCGCCGCATTAAAATATATGGTATTTTCAAATTTAATTATTAGACACGTCTGACACTTTTTGACAGACGGTTCCAACGATTTTCAATAGTTATTTACATATATTCTTTCAGGCGAGAATAAACAATGGCACGGATGAAAGCTTCCGGTTGTTATAGACGTGTCATCAGTTAGTGGCGATGTGAAATTGAACGTTTCCATGAAATTGATCTCGATTAGGATATTAGGTTGCTGCGCGGATGCAAGGCATCGACCATCACGGTGAGTTTCGTGGTAATGGGAGTCGCCCCATTAGACTCGGTCTTAGTTTTGACTCTTCAACTTCCGGCTTGGGGGGGCAGGCTTAGAAGTTAAAGACGGGAGAAGATTCTAAAGGTCCCAAAATTCCTGCGCGTGCATCCTCCACGTTGGCGGAATGGGCCGCAGGATAGCGTTTCAAAGTCAAAACGCTCGATATTTTTTTTTACGGAAATCATACACCCATTTCGAAAAGGAATATCGTCGCTTCCACGTCGGGTTAGCAAAGCTAATCAGCTGGTGCGGCATCTTGGGCACACATCTTTTTCCTCCCAAATTCAAACCCTTTCAAGAAGAGTTCGCCGCTGTCTGTCAGCAATCAACACCTAACTTCTGTTCTGACCCCCACCCGCCGACCCCTCCTACCCTATACATCTGCCCCGCGATGATTGCGTCCTTTCTTCCCTCAGCTCGAAATCTCCCCATCCCCTTTTTCCTGCAGCCTCGGCCCTTTTAAACTAAGAAAAAAAAAACTAATAAAAAGGGTAGATGTTTTTAACTGACGGGGCGGGCCGGGCCGGGGAAAAAAAAAAGGGGTAACTTAAAAGGAGGTGGAGGTGGACCCCCCCTGCAGTCAATGTGGAAAGCCTGCTTATTAAAAAAAAAAACATAAAACAAAACATCGTTGACGACATCACCTCCTCCCCCACATCCATCAATCGGATATGCCCAATTCCCTTTTTTTTTGCCATTGAGATCTTGAGACTGACCCACGGCAGCTCGGACCAAAAGCAAGACAAGGGGAAAGAGAGAGAGAGAGAGAGAGAGAGAGGGAGAGATGCCCAGGTGCAAGGTTATACGTCCGATCAGGGGGCCCTAGGGCCACGTGGACGGTCCCGATCGGCGACGGGGAGGGCCTTGTGCGTGCGTTCCTTTTTCTTCTCGCTCCACCACATGGTGTGGTACGAAACGAAATCGTTTTGCTCGGGAGAGATCTTTGCATGTCCCCATGTCGTCCAGCGGCAAAAGTGGCCAACAGCCTTCGGGTACGTCGCAGTGTGCGCATAGCGAAGCGCGAAAAGGGCGGTGAAAAAAAAAAGAAAAAGAAAAGAAAAGTGAGGGCGTGGGGGACGGAGGAAAAGCGCTTAAGGGGTGAAAGGTCTCGGGCGGGGAGTGTCCGAAAGAGGCAAAGAGGAGGCCCATCGAGCGACACGGGCCTTCAATTTCTTGCGGCGCCAGTGATTGAAATCCGAAAAGTTCCAAAAAAGAAAGAGGGCAACCGATTTTCCTATTTCTTATGTCGTTGGTGATGCTTTACGAGGAGTGGGTAGTCCAAATTATCGGCCATCTGGTCGTGGGCCCCCCGTTCACATGGCGTCCGTACGCGCGATTTGGAATGGGGGAAGGCAGTCCAGAGCACGTGGTTTTGCCCCGCTCGTCACACACCTCCACGCGGTGAAAGAGGATGAAATCTGATTCAGAAACGCACAGCGCCGGATCACGGGCGAAATCTCCGTGAGCCTCTCTGAAATGTCGTCAATTTACGGGCGTTTTGTTGACGGGTTACGATCAAATAGCGCGAGCCTTCGTAGCATGGCGTGAGGTTAAAAACAATAGACCGTTCGAATACTAGTCACGTTTTGTATTAAGTTACGGCGTTTTGAGTTGCTTTGCGACCAACGCGCGAGCCGTTATGGAAAAGTTGCGAAATATGGAAAATGGCTATTTGTTCATCAAGTTTTCGATTCAACGACTCATATATATATAATTAAAGTGAATCTAATGATTATCACAAGTGGAGTGTTGGGAGTACCTAACCCTGGTCCTATATAGCAGACCAGACGGGGAAAGACCTCTCCGCAGTTAGCAATGACCAAAGAACTTGATAATACCTTGTGGAAACGAAACGGCGCTTCATTTTTTATTTGGGACGTGAATTCCATGGCGGAACTTTCGCAGCCCGTGTGTGTGCGGAGTGGGACTTCTGCTCTCGATTCGACCACTTTCGCAGCCCGTTTGTTTTTTTGTTTTTTCGAGTTTGACCCCAAAGGAAGGGAAGAACGCTAAAGCGACTGCATTACTCTGGGAGCGGTTCAAAGAAGCAAATGCGAGGAACTGATTTGGCCAACCACTTTCGTACGATGGCTTTGCTTTACACGAGCTTCAACATCAATGGACTTCGGTCACGCGCGTCACCCCACCATTTGCATCATTTCGATTACGGCCCAAAAGGGGAAGGGATCACTTCTCTTCCTCGTGACAGTGGGCCGAACCAGCAGCCGCGGCAGCGCCACATCAACCGGGCTAACACCGTGGACCGGTGCAAAATGGATCGAACATCACTGGCGTACGATCCTGTCCCTCTTTCGAACGTTCTGTTTTCCTCTAATTGCACCGGTCCAAATAACATTCTGTCGACGACTTTGCGTCTCTTTCGGACGTTCTTTGTTTCCCTCCTTATATTTTTGGTTTTGCCGAATCGAAAGATAGAGCTTTTTGGAAGTACTTCGTCCCGTACTCTAGTACTTTCCCTTGAACATCTCCACTTTTCCGGTTTCAAGCTTCGACTTCACTCTTTTTTTTTTGAACATTTCCACTTTTCGTTGTTTAAAAGAGTCATGCTAAGACATACACCAATTTCGTGCTTCGACTTCACTTCTTCACCTCTTTAGTATGTCTTTAACTCTGTTTTGGGCAGTCGACCCAAATTGAATTTTTGATACCCGTATTGAAATTTGTGGTGACGTTACTTGAAAAAAATAAATGGAGGTTTAGTGTTGGTAGCATATGGCTTGGGGGTCCAAGCCCATAGTCCAACATTGGAGTAATATAAATATTGTTTTTATCGAGTTATTAGATTTAAGAAGTAAATCATCCTACGTTGTGTGGCCGGCCCCGCGTGGACATTTGTAAATAATATTTTAATTATTTCTTTCAAATTGCTTATTTATTCTTTTTTTTTTGCTTCCCTTTTTCCTCTAGCTGGTCACCAGACCTCGGCGATTGGCTAAAGGTGAGGGTTGGCAAACTCAACCTTACCTAGCCACTAGCAAGGCATGCCCTCGCAATGGCTGGGCTAGGCTGGGTGAGGTGCCTAGCCATGGTGAGGCTCACCCTCTTCTCTAGCCGGTTGCTAGGGAAGAAGGGAAGAAAAGAAAAAAAGAAAAAAAAAGAAAAGAAAAAAAAAAAAAAAAAAGAAAAAAATTCGAAAGATATTATTTAAAAAAATATACATATTTGTTAGTCGTCTTGGCGTAAAAAGATCGACGTTCATGTTAACTATTTCGGCAAAACATGAGTGGATCGACTGAATTGGCACACATTCAAAAGATTTAAGATTCAATTGACCTAAAAAAAAGTTTAAAGTTGAATTAGCATAATTATAATAAATTTAAAACTTTTTTTTTTGGTAATTTTCGCGTTCTTGCTAGCCGGCTTGCAGCGAAATTCTCGTTGTTTTTTCTGTGGCTTTGAATTGTTGCCTTGTTGTGGGGTGAAGGAACACGACTTCAAGTTGGACTTTAGGATTTGAGCCAAAAAGAAAAGAAAAAGAATTTGGACATTAGGAGATTGTTCCTTCTTAAAGAAAGAACAGCATATGGTACCATCAGATTTGGAAAAGGAGTTGACAACTGACAATCATCACGTTAACTGAGGCAGACAAGGAAATGCCCGCTCAGGTCCCACCCAGGGCCCATGCATTTTGATAATTGCTCGGATGGGAATCTAGACAGCAGTACGCCAACAGGGGAATTCGGAATTCCTCCTCCATCTGGCTTAAGCTGATTCCAGTTTTTACTTCTCCACGGCCACAAGAAAGGAAAAGACCACAAAAAAAGAAAAAAGAACAAAGAAAAAAGACAGAGAACAATTTCGCCGGAAAAATTATCCAAAAAGCCTTAAACTTTTCAATTGTGCCAATTCAGTCCTAAACCTTTTGATGATTTCTTTTTTATGATTTGCAATGTAATCCTTCCGGCTAGATATTCAAATAATAAATTTAAGACTAAATTGGTAAATAATCAAAATGTTTAGAATTGAATTGACACAATTAAAATGTTGAGAGCTAAATTGACAAAACATCAAAAGATTTAGGACTAAATTGACACAATCAAAAGGTTTAGGATCGAATTAGCATCCACACAATAAGTTTAAGACTTTTTGGATAATTTCCTCTAATTTTGCTAGAGAACGATCACGAGAGTAGTCCGTTTTAAGGGAACTAGTCCATGGGAAAAGTGCACACTGCTCTACAGAAGAATGATCCTCATATCATTCCCAATCTAAAAACTCCGTTTTATGCAGCTGGTCCATCACAGAAGCTGCCGAGGTGAAACTACTTGCGGAGGACATGAAACTCTCCAAACGGAAGAAATGCTTTCGCGCGGACAATTATCTAATAGAAGCGGACTTAAACCCTCCTTGTCATTTCGATTCAGACAGTTCCTGGCACTAAGCAACCAAACATTGAAAAATCACAGGTCAAAGGTAGATTAATGAGTTGTTCGCCACGATCAATGGACGCCCAACAACGGCAAGGCTGCAAAGCTGGTGTAAACAATGAGCTGAATGGGTGAGCTTCTCTAATCTAAGCACGGGATGGACCGGCATATCTCCTTTCCATTCCAATAGGCGCTCGGGACAACTCGGGTGTTAGTGTGATTCCTAATAAAGTAGGAAAAAGAGCGTGCGATGAAGATTTATGTGCTTTACAGTACCGCTCCCAATCCAAACTAAGCATCTTCCTCAACTGAAAGCCAATTGTATCGGAGTACTTTGCATGATTATTCCGCAACCGTACCGAGAGGACCGATTCTGTCCTAATTGGGGCATCATACGACCTACGCTTCATTTTTAATAGCGATGACCTACTGCACAAGGGGAACGGATGGGCCACAAAGCAAAGCAATGCGTAACCATACCAGAAAATGGGGCCTGTGCTCTCCACGCCATTGGCTAAATGTAGCAAGCACCTCCCACTCCACTTCCGAAAGGGGGACTTATCAAAATCGGTCCTTGTAGTCCTCCCATTGAGGTCCTAAGGATATAAAGTAACCAGTAAATTAATCTCCCTAAAAAAGAAATCATATAAGATCTTATCGTATCAAATAATATAATTGCACCTAGAGCCATTTAGTCTAACTCTACTGCATAAAGATTGAGATGAACGAGTGATGCATGGCTGCTGCAAGTGGACGAAAGTTTTGGGGTCCATGAAACGAATTTGAGCACGGATCTTAGAACCGCGCGCATCCGTAGCATATTGATCAGCATCTAGGAAGAGACAAGGCGAAGGAAAGAGCACAAATCCACCATGCGCCAAACTGATCTGCCCTACGAAAAAAAACACTATACCCCTGAGAAGGATCACGCACATGAACCTCAACCCACTAGATAAACAGCTCCAAGCATCACATCCATGCAAGACGACCACCAGATTATGTTTGGTTATGCAGGTGTTCATCTAGATGCCTCATGTTTTGAGCGGTGCGCACTGACCGACCCTGCACTACATCTTTATTTAATCTTCAGTGAAAAAAGCTCTTTGCCCTTCCTGACTGGGTATATATTATACAATTACTTAGCATATCCTCATATATATTATTGAGAGAGTGGATTGGAATGGCCATAGATTAGTGGCATCCACGTCATGGTGGTACATCTTTATCTCTAATCTTCCAGATTAGACAGTATCCTCCACTATAAGAGCTCTTGAATCCAGAACCCACCGAGCCATTCGTTTTCTACACAAATGCGCCTTATGGTATATAGGTCATATTCATGCTGGATATCATTAACACCAAGGCCACGAATAAATTGCTCTTAGCTTTAACAGGAGCATATGATGTCATATCCCACTTTGTGCAGATATATATTATCATATTATTCCCAGTGGCACGGTAACTAAGCACCACTAGTGCTGCGGTAGCTAAGTCCCGCTTTAGCCATATAGAGGAATCACATCACTGAAGAAATTGACACGGTTTCAAGGCCAATTTAGCAAGTAGGTGAGGGAGAATCCCTGTCGATAGCTTAACTATTCAGCCTGAGAAGTGGCTTGTTATGTTAGTAGCTATTGTAACAGACAACACGGTCAAATCAAATAGATTCGAAATGGCCTATATGACTTACTTAAATCCACAAAGACAACTCAAATTAGGATAGAGCCCTCTTAACCTGCCTGTGCATGTAGGAAATTAGTCTGGAAGCTCTTGAACCTAAAGTTTGTAGAACAAATTCTTAGTGCTTCTTGTCATATTTTATAGAGTCAAAAGTCGCTTTACGTACAATCTAAAGGTTCCTTCCCTATCCCTGGTTTTCAAATGTTCTGTTTTTTTTTTTTTTCGTCTTTCCTTTTCTTTCATTTACCTTCTGCTATAGCCTCCGCAAGGGACAAACCATCAATTTTTCCACACTGACAGGAAGGGATGAACATCTTGTAAGAGATGACTTCCATTTCTGAACTTCACTGTGGTCCAGTTGGCTGTGAGCCGATGTTGTGTCTTGAAATCAATTATTGCACTCTTTTGCCAAGATAATGGATAAAATAATACATTACTTCTGACACCGTATTTTATGTGAATGGATCCACTGTAGCACTTTACACTTTGAAACAACACTGTTTAGTTAACCTCCTCTTTAAAGTAAATATCAACAACTATATCAGGTAGGATCAAACGATCATCCTAACAAATACAAGTAGTGAGTTGAGGGCTATATATTTTCAGGAACAGAAAAGAGGAAGAACAACGGTTTGCTCAACTTTATTCGTGATATTCTAAATTATGCCTTTGTGATTTACATTATCGCAAAGAGAACCGTGTTGAAAGTTACGTCCACAGATCAATCTCTTACTTTGGTTATTTCAACCTAGTGGCTGATGTCATATGCCTAAGGTGCCTATCAAGAGATGCGCAAGTGTCCACCATATGTATGGTGGTAAAGAAAAGCAATCTTTTCATAATGATAAGGAGTTATCAAATGGTCATTCAACAATAGGCACTGGCTTATATATAAATTGCAAGAGTACACATAGGTCTTCAAGCTCTAGTAAGTAGGTGGTTTTGAGTTTCCCTTTCGGGAGAAAGCAAAGAGTTACAGAGGAATTGAAAATGGTGCAAGAAGTCCGAAAGGGTCCATGGACAGAACAAGAAGATTGCCAGCTGGTGTGCTTTGTTGGACTGTTTGGGGATCGCCGATGGGATTTTATAGCAAAAGTTTCAGGTTTGAAGGTGGCGGGAGACAGTAATAGGTATGTTCATTTTAAAGCTTGGGGGTTTTAGAAGGAGCAGCTTCTAACCGCCCAGCGTTATTCTAGGATTGAATAGAACAGGAAAAAGCTGCAGACTACGCTGGGTTAATTACCTGCATCCTGGCCTAAAACGAGGGAAGATGACACCTCAAGAAGAGAGACTAGTGCTTGAACTTCATTCCAAATGGGGAAATAGGTTTGTTAACTTTGTTAATCATATCATTTTTATCAAAATCTTAATATGCAACATTTGAGTAGATAAGTGATTTTGCTATTTGATAGTCTTTCCATATAATCTGCCTTTGTTGGCCTAATTCACAAGGAATTATTACGTGCAGATGGTCAAGAATTGCTCGCAAGCTACCTGGGCGAACGGACAATGAGATAAAGAACTATTGGAGGACTCATATGAGGAAAAAAGCTCAAGAAAGGAAGCATGCCCCATCCCCATCATCATCTTCTTCAAATATCTCTTCTTCCTCACCGAACAACCCCTCAGTGGATTCATTAACGATTCAAGAGACTGGAAAAGAAAGCTTCTACGACACAGGAGGTCCTGGTGATATGTTAACTTCAACTGAAATGAATATTGAAGAACAGGGGAAAAGTGAAAATGACTATTCAATCGATGACATATGGAAAGAAATTGCTTTGTCAGACGGTTATGGAATAGTACCTGTTTATGATGGCTACAGTGAAGAAAGCTGCAATTTCTCTTGTCCTCTCATGGCTTCACCAGCAATGGAATACAGCTCCGACTCACTGTGGCAGATGAACGAAGAAGAACCCAAGATGTTTCTCCCCATCGACCAGTTTGTTCCCAATTATGAGCATGAAGGAGCTTACATAACTGGTTAACCAAATATTCATTCTTTATCATTTGTTGATATATGTACTGCATCCCCAAGGAGGCTGCAACACGTATAGCTGGGGTTCTCTTATAGCTCTAGGGCCCTTAGTGACCCAGAAACCACTGCAGCCACTCTATGACCCTTGTAATGTGTGCTTTTACTTCTCAACAGAACAGGAAAAGAGAACGAGGTATCTAGTGACAGGACTAGTTTGTGTGTGGAGTCAGTGTAAACAATGTGTCTATGAATATTTGTCTCGCAGTTTATTTCTCTGTATGATCATTCCTCAATATACATTTGACAAAAGTGTCTTATATGAATTGCTTAAGAAGGATCTCTGCCCGAAACCCAACCACAAAGGAAACAACAAAGGAAAGATCATAGAAGAAAGAAGTAATGCAAACATAAAGACAAAAGGGAAGTTACAATGGCTGAGCTTGAGCTAAAGATATTCGGTGGCCAAGCTTTAGCCACCACTTTGGCTTCAGAAGTCATGTCTTCAATAGTCAACAGAGTTCAGGCAAAGCCCAGTAGTCTGCTCTTCTTAGTGTTCTAACAGCTCTGTAGAACGGTCCGAACAATCGGAATGAGCCAGAGATCAACTCATGCTACTCTGAATTGAAATTTTAATCTATAGAAACTACACGGCCAAGATGAAAAACACTCTTCGATCAAGGTGATCCCTTCGTACTTTCTCAAAGCAAGAAAAGTGGAAATTAAAATTCATGCACCATTCATATACAGTTTATCAATCAGCCATTTTTTCAAATGCTTGAGGTTGTAAGATCTTCACGTTTAATCGTAAATTAGCATCTAAGTAAAAGCCATTGGAGGAAAAAAAATATGGCTATGGTTGTTGGGTACATGAAAGTAAGGGATGTAGGTCGCTTGAAAGTTGAAAAAATCGACCATGTATAGGTTTAAACATTTTCATTAAGGCATATTGTAGAACAAGTGGCACGCACTTGCTAAACCCGGAAGACCTCTGCTTTTCAAAAGATGTCGTGCCTTAAAAGAAAATCTTTAGTGACACAGAAGTAAAATAAGCAAGTGGATAGCCGCCCATTTCTTATTAATATGATCAATTCAGAAGAACTGAACGAATATCCTACCAGATGCATCCCATTGAAGCAACAACTTTTAACTCCCATTAGAACTTTTAATACATTTAAGTTTGAGGTATGGTTTTCCACGTGGACATTGCTAACCTACCATGCAGGCGAAGCTGCAAAATTGAAGTTCCAACCGTTTAGAAGAAACCCGGTTACTTCTCAGTCGAAACACGTTAACATCTTGAATTCGGGTTCCGACAGAAGTTGGGCAGTGTAGTCTTAGCCACCAGAGCGATGATGGTACAAAGCTCCATAAAAATGCATTTGTGACATTTCTTTGAAGACGCTACTATGAACGTCGACATTGTGAACACCTCAAGAGAAGGAAGTTGTCGGTGACATCAAGTCATATATGCAAATAACTTGTATCAATGAAGATTAATCTGGTTTGACAATACATGATGTTGTTTCAGTCCAACTTATGACTTGTGAGAATTCTGAACATAATGGGAGTTCCGGAACTAAGAAACTAACGAAGCTGCCCGATCGATAATAGGTTCTCCTCATCCTCCAAGGAAACTTTCATCTGTCTCCTCCACAATAGTGCAAACATCCGTGTCTCTAATCTCAGCTCAGTTAATTCTTGGGACTTGACATCATTAAAACATGATCGACGAATGAGCAATTTAAGTCTTCTTACATGTGAGAGAACAGTTAACCCAAGTGAATGAGTCATACAGGAGAGTCAGACACTTGAGAGGCCTGAGAAGTTTACTTTAAGGAGAGTTTGTCATCCGTTGTTGTCCTAATCACCCATAATGGAATCACTGGTACAGGGAAGCACGAACTAAAATGCACACTATGCTGAGGTCAACTTAAGCACGACCTATTAAGTGATGTCGTCTCTCTATCTTTACGAAACGGAGTTATCGAAGGATCCCTTGACTACCAGCAAACCAGTCTCCCTAAGCCTGTAATTGCACTGTTAATGACAATCTGAAACTTCAAAGCAATATATATATTCATTAGAGTCACCCATCTACTGGCTCGGAACGAAAGTAACCATCTTTACACCAGTTTCATGCGTCGACCTCGTCAAATTATACGCTAAAAGCATCGGATTTAAGTCATGCGACACAAAAAGAATGATGACTCGGGGAATCGCAGAGGGTGCGAACGAAGACCATAGTTAAAGAATCGTTAATATCCTTACCGTTCTCGGCTTGCGGCTTTGGTGGATATAGAATATATATATAGAGATCTCAAAGAACTTTTAAGGAGAAATAAATAAATTGTCTTTCTCGTTTCGATGGCGAGGCCCAACATGCGCGGAGGGCCCAAAGCCCAGGCCCGCCGCGGGATCACGTGGGGGCGTGCACGGAGCAAAAAGGGAGTGCCCAAAGCCAAAAAAAAACGAGAGGACGGCCGGCCGACGAAACGGACGGAGGATAGCGGCGCGCGGGGAGGCAGAGCGCGCAGTAAGAAACGATGGAGGCGGAGCGCCGCGGTCGCCAGATGCCTCGACTGTCAAAGCCCTACCTCTTCGCTTACAACTCTCTTCAAGCCTTCGGATGGTAATCTCTCTGCCCCATCTCTCTGCCGCTGAATCTCTCTCTCGCAATCTATCTGCACCGTGGCTCGATGAGACGCTGTAGCGCCCCGCCGCGCCCCCCTCTTCCGATGCAAATTGCAGGTCGGTTTCTCTCTTCCGAATTCTGAGCGGCGTCGCCGTCGCCAGGTCCGTCAATGGCGCCTACGCTTCCGCCGGAGAGCTTGTCTGTGAGATGCCGGTTCTCCTCCTCTTCCTTCTTCTCGGCATTAGAGTTAGTAGGAGTGGTGGTGGTGGTGGAATCGCGTTTTGAAGTGTTTTCGTGCTTCTCTTCCTTCTAGGTCTGCTCCAAGCTGCCGCGTGCATGGAAGTCCTCCACGGAGCATTAGGTGAATTCACGTTTTGCCTGCCTTAGCTCCTACGACTTTGCCAGCAACGAGCCTCTTCGTGTTTATATAGAAAATTCGCAAAAATTTTCGCGCGTTTTAGCTGTGTCTTTCTTTTTTTTGGGTGGCGGTGGTGGGGGGTGTCATGCTCATCATTTTATTGGCTGTTGATAAATTCCATATGTAAAGCATGTGATATCTCCGGCCGAAATGACTGGAAATGTGAACATTTTTGCTTGGAAGCAAAGCTGAAGTGGGTTGTTTTGTGAGTTATTAGAAGTTTGAGAGGCAATCTGTAAAATGGGTCTTTAGCTAGGTAGGTCATTTGTAAAAATTCGTCTTCTACGTTAGTATCTTTTCTGCCTTCTGCCACTGCTCGTACATATCGGTCCGTGCATCTTACTGAAGAACTAACATTGAAGGAATTGTTCCGAGTGGGGTGTTGTTTCCTCTGATGCAATGGGCTGGAAGAGCGCATTTTCTGTTGGCAATTGTTCGTCGAATCAGTGAGGTCAGCTGCATACTTCTGTCACTCAATTACATCCTCCGAGACTGGCAGACCTGGATTGATGAAACATCGCTGGTTTTCGTATAATTAGTTGTTGATGGGGAAAACTGCATGCTTTAACTGACGCTGCTGTTCTGTTCCTATTATTATCTGCAGATCCAAGAATCACCGTCAGTTTTCATAACCTTCATTGCCTGGTGTCTAAGTGATGTATGCTCTCAGACATCTTTGTTTTGCTACATATAGAATCTGATAGACTCCATGTATATTTTGCCTAACGTGTGAAATTGAGAACTTCAATTGTATTAATCTCATAGTATTAGATTGTCAAAAGTTTGAAAACTTCAACGGGTTTTACCATGCTGTTACTAAAGAAGAAGTATCAGATCTTCATCACCATGCCATGTGCCAAAAGGTGGAAAATGGATGAGTATGGTGAGATTGAGTGGATCGAATACAAATCAAACCGATATTATCCCGCTTAACCCTTATTACCCATTCTACATACTATGTACACTAAAACAAACATCTGCAACTTCCAATGAGTTCTTGCAAACTCTCCGTGTCTGATAATGTTGCCTGACCAATGGGATGAATTATTGGGTTGATCTGAGGTTGAGATTGCTATTGAGCTCATGTATAATGATGGTAGCACATCTTCTTCGAATTCGAGCACGTACTTTCATTACCTAGAGACATGGAAAGAGGTATTTAGACATAATGAAACCCTGTATCAGTTTTTGTCATTTTCATGTCCATTCAATTTGGCTTACAGACAGGGGATGAGGTTTCTTCACTTTTTTTATTATCTCCTCCTGCTTGCTCTACTTCATTTTTTGTCCAATTCCCTGTAAGTATATTCCAAAATCACGTGCAATTTATCTTTCCTACTGCAAGATACTAATGGATTTGACATTTTCTCATAAGTGATTATTTATTACTTTCCTATGCACCATCCATTTTGCACTCTCACAGTTTCACCTATATAGTTCGGATCTTGGAGAGTAAGTGGCAATCATAATTATGCATGCAGGTGATCAGGTACCTGCATTATGCTTTGAATTGCTTGAAATGTTGTCCACCTTGGGTTACCTATCTCAGGTTCTCTTTTTCTCTGCATTCAAAGAAATATCCACGTTGACATATGGACATATATTCATACATTCGCACGCTACTTATTTTGCTCTGGTACCCATGCTGGTGATTCTAACTGCTTGCGCATTTCGCTAGGTACACCACATTTATTGTGCTCTATCCATTAGGAGTAGCTCCTGGTGAAAGTGAGTGTAAATTTCTGCATAAAGATCTTATAATTACTCATCTTAAACAAGTGCAATAGAGTAACACTGAAATCCATAGTCCACAAAAGCAAAAGTCAGATTTGCTCATGCATTCGTATCTTTCATTGTTCTTCTGTTGCGATGCAGTGTGGCTCATGTTCCAGGCACTTCCTTTCATTAAGAAGACTGACCTCTATGCGGATTTCTTTTCCAGCATTCCCTTCAATTATTATGATTTCGTCCGGGTATGGTTGGTACATTTTTATTATGTCTGTGATTCTACCTTCCCATTTCATTTGATTTTGAGTCTCTACATCCATGAGGGAGACGTGTAATATGTGGCATTGTGAGTGTCTAGTTGCTTCACATCTTTTTGCGGGGATAGTGGGACATATGCTTTTGTCGATGTGGAATCATGTCTCCGGGATATGTTAAACCTAGGTTAGACCAGGTCTTATGTTTTTCCACCGAGAAAGAGACAAAAGTTGACGGTTCTACTGGAGCCTTCGCTAAACCTGTCATTGTCCAGGATACCCATCCTATTCATACGGGAGTCGATGGCCAAAAAGAATTAATATGGGGGTTCTGGAATGTTCTATTTTACCTTGAGTGTCCACTCAAAGAGTCATTAAAAATACCTTTGAAGTTTTGCGGAACAAGAACATTCTCTAGCATCTTTAGATAAATCACTTTTGACCTTTTCCTAGTCGGTATTACTTGATTTTGCTACTTTAGTCATTCTGGGACTAGCGTTTGTTTTTCTTTTCGCATTGTCTATTTTTGCACCTTCCATTGTGTGACATTCATTAAATTACAATAAAAGCATATATTAATCAAATGCCATGCGGTTATTATCTCACGAAGCTAATGAACATTCCATCTGAATGTTATGGCAGGCTCTACTTCTGGTCTACCCGTTCCTATGGTTCAAACTTTATCTGCATTTGTTTAAGCAAAGGCGGTCAAAACTGGGGAAGCGCCATGAGAAGAAAAAGAACTGAATCTAATTCCTCCTTCCGACACCCGCCTGTTGTAAATCTTTACTTTCGGCTACGCTAGCTAAGCCATTTGTTGTCCTCAATAACCCCACTCATCTCCTGCCATTTATCACTGCGGCCTATTTGATCATCCTTCCTAACAGTGGGGGTTTATTATTATGGGTGCACAATTTTTCTTTAGTTTCTTCTTCAGGGAAACTCAAGTGCCTGTATTTCTCTTGAATCAGGGATGAAGCAGACACACTGATATAACTATAACACATGATTTATCTGAAGGTTTGTGTGTAGTAATTAATATATTGCCTGCTTTCTTGAATAATGAACTTACTTATAAGAGTGTAATTTGCCATTTTAACTCTTAGATGGAGGATTAGATTGGAAAAATGCAGTGGATATAGAATGGTTGTTATAAGCCAGCACACCTAAACCTTTGACAGTGTAGTCTTTCGACAGGTCTCTCCTTTGGGCCTGAAATTTATCCAGCCTCAATTGCATTTTGAAGAGCATATATTATATAGCATTGACTTTTGGTTGAAAGTTGAGGCCAAAGCAAAACACTAGGGAATCTATGTACCTGATCCGTTTGATGTTTATATTGTGATATTCTTGTTCTCATATCTGTTTTTTTTTTTTGTTTAAAGAACGGCGTCACAAAAGAGCAGCGGCTTGGTCCTGCTATTTTAAATTTCGTGCAATTTTTGTTATAATATCCATGAAGTTGTTAAAGAGTCCATCAATTCATGAAAATAGGTGCCTGTTTAATCCTGTGACTTCTCAACTGAACAGGAAGTGGACTAGCTGCACCAAAAATTAAAAAAGACTTCACATGAAAGGTACAATTGACGATAGAGAGATACACACAACACCCAGGACACCAACTAATGGAACCCAATGACCTGCAGACCATTTTTCACTGCTTGAACTGAAAGTTAATTACTTTAAAAATCTGCTGATGGGAGCTGCTCATGTGCGCTTTGGTTGATGAAAAAGGTGTCATAGACAACTGCGGCAATGCCGGCGCCGATGAAGGGGCCAAGCCAGTACACCCAGTGGCTGTCCCAAGACCAGCTCACGACAGCTGGCCCGAATGAGACTGCCGGGTTCATTGATGCTCCATCGAAGGCTCCACCTGCTAAGATGTTGGCACCCACAATGAACCCAATTGCAACCGGCGCAACAATCCCTATATTCCCCTTCTTTGGGTCAACGGCAGTTGCATAGACTGTGTAGACGAGGCCGAATGTCATCACTATTTCAAAGACCAGAGCATTCCACACGCTGACATCGGATGATAGCGAAAATGCTGATGTTTCCTGCATCATAATTGAGACATGTAAGTTTTAGTTTCTTCTTGGTATGTCGATTCTCTGTTTCTGTGAAATGTTTTCTTCTATTCGCTAACGTCTTACCATTCCCCCGGTCGAGAACTTAAGAAGCAAGCAGGCCACTACCGAACCAAGCAACTGAGCAGCCCAATACAAGACACTCCGAGATAGTGTTATGTGCCCGCCAACAAAGGCTCCAAATGTGACTGCTGGGTTGACGTGTCCACCGGAAATGTTTGCGCCCACTGAAACAGCGACAAAAAGTGCGAAAGCATGAGCAAGGGCTGCCGCCACGAGGCCTGCTGGAGTCGTCGAGCCATCATCCGTGAGCTTATCTGTCAAGACACCAAAAACATTTCACTTCGCAAGCTTGCCCCCTATTGTATATACTATGCTTCACACACAATTACAGATCATATATGAACCCCTTACGAACTTTTCTCAACTTATCGAACCAAAAGAAATGTCGAAAGTATAAAACTAACGAAGCTTACCAAGGGTATTCTGTTTTGGGAAGCTCTTAGGACTTGCTTTTATAAGATGTTACGACATGCTAAACAGATGAAATTTCTGAATTGAAGTTGTGACACTAAGTTAAAGTCAGTTTCTTACTGAATGCCATGCCGGAGCCTTCTCCAGCGAAAACAAAGATGAGCATTGAAATGAACTCGGCCAGACCAGCCTTGAGAGCATCAACTTGGCCAACCTCGGCTGGAGATCCAATGGCGATCCTAGAAATCGGCATTGTTTATGCAATGTCTGCGTGTGAATTTTTTTTTCTTTTGGAGTTCTGTACTCAGGAGCTTGGAAAAATGTGGCCGTTTTCTTGCTAATTGGATGGTGTTTGGAGTACTAACTACTATATATAGGGACACCAAATTAAGGTTATGTGCAACCGGAATGGCCGGTTCCTCTTCGGCAACCCATGAAGCTCATAATGTTTTTTAACTATGAAACAGCAAACATCCCCTTCGGCAATCCACCTGTCGCTGTCGACGAAGGGTGCTTTTGTGGGCCTCGGACCGCTCCCTACACGACGCATGGCGGGCCGATGCGGCTCCGACGGGCCAATCCGAAGGCTCGGAATTTCCTCATCACCGACCGAAGGGTGTGCAGGGTGGGTCCTCCAATGATAATCTAAAGCTTCCTCGCCTGACCGACCATGGAATTGTTTTATCGCCAAGATGGGAACAGAGGGGCGGTTAGCTTCTCTGTTGGCCTCATCTCATCATTATGCACTGAGCAAACATAATTAAGGCGTGATTATAAAAATTTTGCATTTTGCTTAGGGGAGATCATGCACAGTGATGAGATCCAGCACGGGCAAATATTGCGAGGATCTCAAATTTTCAACTACCCGTGACATTAGAGTGGTTGTTAGACCGCCCAGCATGGGATTCTCATTCTTACTATTTAGACAAGTGAAATGAAGATTTCCTAATCTCTGTGCCAAGAGAATTTGACTAGCTACTTGGCTAGGGGCTCTGTTACATGCATTAGGTTTTTCTCTGCGTATTAGGGTCATGTGATGTGTTGCATAGGACACATAAAGCTCACATTAATACTTACAAGACCAAAGTAACGCCCCCCCAAAAAAGAAAAAGATTACATGAAATGAATTGTCCAAGGACATGCCTGTCCCGATTCTTTTGCTTCCTTGCTAATCAAATATATTATTTTGTAAATCACATGAGAAAGCTTTGATAAAGCATCATTTCAGTCCATAAGTTATTTATATTGTTAATTTATCGTGCAATATTACTAGACAAGCTGTTTTTTCCTAAAAGTTTAAGCCGCTAGAAAATGGATCAACAATATATTTGTAACATATGACTTAACACTCCCTCTCTATTATGATGGCAATCCTTATTCATGCAAGACAGTTCGTGAATAGAACCGCTTGATGGAATAGGAAAATAGGTAGAAGAAAATTTAGAGGGAGTGCTAGAATTCTAACTCTTGACATGTTCTCTGATACTATGTTAGAAAAATCAATTCATAAAATCTTAAGTTACTAAATTCAGGTAAACTGTGTACTTATAGCAAATGACTTAACAGATATGATCTAACTAGCATATTTCCTATCCCCACCCCCATTCAATCCAGCGTTATTGCGTCGAATGCTCAGGATGTTGTTTATGTTCATGGAAATAACCTTCCATTTCTCATCCCTTAGAAGTTATGATCTAGTGAGGTAATCGCCGAGGATGTCCCATTGTACAAGTTAGTGTAAGGACCGGTCACCGTGCACTATTTGTGAATGAAGTGAAATGGAGTCACCTTCTGTTTCCTTTTCGGCATCTTTTGTCCCTGCCTTAGATCTAAGCAGGTCCCTAAAAGACTCTCTCTTGGTTCTCATCAGGATTTGGAGATGTAAAACTTCTAGAGGATATTCTCTCTCCTTAGATAAGACAAAGATACAGGGAAAATTGAAGGTGCGAGGCATGCGGGCACTGATATGGCATAGGCACTTCCCTTGAAGGGTTTGCTATTACTACTGAAATTAACGTCTTTGTCATGCAATGATTGGTGAGAGAGAGAGAGAGAGGGGCTTCCCAACTAAGGTGATGCAAATTCTTCAAGACGAAAATAGCAATTCAATAGACTAACTGTTATTGATTTTGATCATGCTGATGGCAAGTCAAAACCAAATCACACCACCCCAATCAATTTCATTAAGCTTGAAAAGTGGCATGTGTTTTAACTAAACCTGATAAAGCGAATTTCATTTTGTACATGCTTAATTTTACATAAGGGCCGGTGATGACAAATCTAACTCGGTGATAACATACGTACTCTCCCTATGGTTTGAAAATTATCTAGAACGACACTGTTTCGGGCCAAAGCTCTTTCAAAGTTTATTAATGGGAAAGTGAAAATTGTCGAGATAATGACGTAATTTTTAATTGCATTAGGTGAGGGGGCAGAGCTGGACTTAGTGTTCTTAAGTTTGGATTAGATAAGCTTACGCGGACTCTCATGACCGACCATATAACCAAAGCATCTGTCTCCCTTTTCAAGCAAATTTAAGAACATGACTTTTCGGCGTTTGACAATGTTTTCTTGCATTTTGTGTTACTTACTCCTTGTCTGAGAATAGTTGATCAAGCACCATTTCTTTATTTAATTAGGATAGCGCCATAAATCAATTCTCTCTCTCTCTCTCTCTCTCTCTCTCTCTCTTTGATTATGTAATTTGTCCTTGTCTTTTCATATTAAATTTTTGGACGGCTGAATTCCCCCTCTGGCAAAATATTTCTTATTGAAGGATGCACACCATATTCTCTTCCTAATTCAAGGTATTATCTTGGGTGGACTGTCATGGAGAATGCGACTACAATGAATTGCACATTCAACAAATCCACTCGATCGATGTAAGTTGAATCGTTGAATCATATGAATAGATATTTACCTTGCACTTTAAACCCATAGAGGAGAGACTCTTGTGTTTGCTCTTGGAAAATGTCGGTTTGCCTCTTGGTTCAAACTACTGCGTTTGAACTTCTGAGCACTTTAGATATGCTCTCCCTCTCTCTTTCTAAACATTCAGCAGGTAAGTTGGGATCTTCCCAAAAATGTGAAACTTTTGGGCAAAATCAGGATCTTTGTGCTTTTATGTTCCTTGGACTTGAAAGAAAAGCTTGATTGGTGAGTTTGAGTACTCAATGAAAGAGTTTAGGCGACTCTTGTAACGGTCCGGTCTGACGAGGATTGGGAATGGTTGTTGGGGCCAGAAGAGCTGTACAAGGAGCTGCTCCTGGCAGGCTTTTAAGATGGCAAAAGGGGTAAGAATGAACTGAACTGTGCACCAAATAGGGAAAGCGATTTTGAGATATAGAATCTGAAAAACTAGAAATAACTCACACAGGTGCCTTTTGACGCAATGGTAATGCTTAGTTTTGAAACTCTAAATTTAAGCATGTTTAGGTGAGAATACTAGGATAGATGACCTCCTAGAAAGGTGCCCATCCGTCAAAGGACAAAATCGTGATCCTCGATATAAGATGGGTCAAAGCAGACAATACCTTGAATGAATTAAATCGAAAGCATCACAGCTCCCGAGCAGCATGACTGATTTAGCTCCTCGTTTAGAAGAATCAGAAGACAGTACCACCCTCGAAAGTGAAACCCATCACCATACGGAAATGGCCCGAGAGATGAAGCCCGGCTTAGGTTGAACTAAGCCCATCTATTCTCTATGACAGACAACTTTTGTTTATTCCTTTTGCTAACCTCAAGACAAGGCCGAGCCTATTAAGTCTATGGTACGTCTTCACAAAAGATTTCCTTAGGTTGGAAAAAGGAACGCCATTAGAGCCCCGTGAGTTTATTCTTCTCCAATCTTCGTTGAGCGAAGGGGTGGAAAAAGATAGAGCAGTACCGAAGTAGAATGCTTAATTTGAGCCGTAACTAATTTTAGGCCACTCGAAATATAGGTTTGAGATTAACGAGCACATCCCTGAATTCCCGTCGATGTGCTAGGAGGTATATAATAGATGAATTAATATATGCTTGAAGTATCAACTTTCCACTCTCGAGTTGATACGTTGCAAGAGCAAAATAACTTTAGCCGTGGTCATCATTGCTACGAAACAAAGAACAATCGAATCGAGCATGAGAAGACTAGTGTCCTTTTTGTTAATATTGGTATCTGATGCCTATCTCTCTATCTCTCTCTCTCTCTCTCTCTCTCTCTCTCTCTCTCTCTCTCTCTCCTCGTGCGCATGTATTTGCAGGCTTCAGTATCTTTTTCTCCGTCTGCGAATACCAAAGTGCGCCAATCACGGGTATAGCCATTAAAATTCTTCGTATCTCTTCAGATCTCATAGTACAATCTTAAGCTGTGAGAAACTTCAGTTAACCACTTGCAAGTACCATCTTAAGCTGTGACTGTGAGTACTCTGTTCAGCTATGCACCTGCCGGCATCATTATGACGATGATGATTCAGTTGAAAGAGATACGACTTGAATTTTGCTGACTGGAAAGAAAAAAGGCCCTCCGAGTGTCCCCTCGACAGACCCCTTTTCCGTTTTCATTGAATAAACAATGTCCAAGTTAGGTGGTAACTTCATACAAACTGTCCAGCGTGTGCTTTCTTCGGAAGAACCCTTTATCTTTTGCGAGGAAAGAGACAACGACATGCACTAATCCCTCGTTTCTCTTTCTCTTTGCCGTCACGCACCTAACCCTAATAAAGCCAAGTCGCCCTCCCCGACTTTCCTTGTGAAAGAGCCAATTGCCTGTAGCAACAGGAACTCCTGTTCAAACTTTGGACCAAGCTTCTTTCGATCCACTGCTAATAATTAAGGGCCTCAGGGAACTTCAACGACCTTTTATGACTGGTCAAAAAGCAACATTCATTTCGAAAAGGGCGGTCGCTTCGAGCATGACATTATGCATCGACCGGAGATTACTTCACTCCAGTCTTGTTTGTGGTGATGGGTTAAATTCAAAGAGAGGGATCTTATGATTAATTCCAGCTATTATATTAGTGATTTTACTACACGTCTAGGAGGAGACATGACTTGACCTTTGCCGTCATTTTTCGGCTGCATTACACCTGCAGATCTTACCTTGACTGGGGTTTGAAAGTGGGGTGGACGACTCGTTGGACTTCATTGTCCATGCGTAACGTGTTGAACCCCTGGAAACCGTGTGTTGCCCACTACAGCATTAGCCATTCACCGCCAAACTCGTCTCCAAGACCTTATTAAACGTGACAAAGTATACAAGCGACTTTAGGATAGCGAGTCTAACGTGAGATCCACCTGAATTCAAGAATATGCAATATCATGTAATTCGATATTTTTCGGTAGACATGTGAGTTCGAAATCACTCGCCATTGTCTAAGAGAATAGACTTCATGACTCCTATTGATGATTGAGCTGTGTGAGAGCACGGTGTATGAATGTTTCGGATTGCACACCCAAATATCCAACTCCTCATATTAGTTATACGAATGCGACATCCCGATTAGCGGTTTATCATCGATATTTTGAATCAAGTCAATCAAAATGGAAGTATGAAACCATTGTTGTCCGAATACCATAACCCTACCCAGTGCCTAGACATAGCCAAAGGCCGAGTGATTGAACTGCCAAATTCCGAGATTCAGCACATCATTCGAAGCGCTTCAGTCGTTTGAGTAACCCTCAAAACACCAACTATAATCCCACATGCTATCGGCTATGGCTAAGTTAGAAGACTCAACTTCTAGGGCCTGTTTTTAAGGATAGGTTGCGCTATAAGGAGCAGAGAAATAAGGGAGAAGTAGGGGATTGGAGAAGCATTGGAGTATGTCCAAAGTAAAGAACGGCTGGAACTGAAATAAGAAAGCCAAAGAAACAGAGTCCCAGAATCCCTCTCAAGGAGGCCAAGTTTGGTCTGGCGTATAGGACAAGACACACATCAAAGCCCCATACGCACAATTCAAATGTCTCAACTGCCAAAATTCATTTTCGAAGATGCCCGTAAGAGCATCATGCATCGCGTTCACAAAACATTTCGAACCCTAAAGTTGTCAAACCATCGAGCAGTTTCTGTTTCATTTGGAAGCAAATAGTTCCTGTTGAAGAAAATGTTTTTGTGCCTTTAATTGTCGAGGCGATACAACATTTCTAGGGAAAATAATTAAAAAGGTCCTAAACCTATTGAACTTGTGTCAATTCAGTCATAAACTTTTCAATTGTGCCAATTGAGTCATAAACCTTTTGACAATTTATCAATTTTTGTCAGAAATTACTAATGTGGATGCCGAATGTCCTATATGGCACGGTCAACATTAATGTTGTCAATTTTTGCAGTTTTTTTTTCTTTTCTTTCTTTTCTTTCTTCCAATCGGGCCTTGGCAGTGGCCAGTGAACAGCAATAGGTGAGGGCCGACCTCGTCGGATCTGGCAAGCCCGGCAAGCTCGAGCCTCAACAGCCTTACCTGTGGCCAGTTGCCAAGGCTTGGCGACCAGCTGAGGAAGATGGAAAAAGGAAAAGAATGAGAAGACAACATAAAAATATTTATTAAAAAAATTTAATTTAGTTATTGTAAAAATTATTCACGTCAGAGCCGGCCGTGCCACATAGGATAATCGTCCACGTTAACAATATTCGGTTAAAATTGGCCAAAAGGACTAAAATGGCTTATAACACAATCGACATAATTGAAAAACTCAGGACTGAATTGGCACATTTAGGACTTCTTTGATAATTTCCCCGACGTTTCTGCATTAACAACATCTTGCTATCTCGACACGTAAGACACTCTCCATTCTTTTCTTTTTTCTTGTCGAATGACACTCTCCATTCATGCATTGCCCTTTTGTAACCTTTTTCTCTCCGAAAATGGTGGTACAGGTCCCCCCCTACCTTTCAGAAGTTTTCTGGTTCCGCAAATTTATTAGACGGGCACGAATCCGTCCCATTTAGTTGACTGAATACCGGGTCCACATTTCAGTTTGAAATTAAGGTTGTTGCGTCGCGAGACAGATGGAAGTACACCAGAGTTTGGCTAATATTGAATCCTCCCAGCTCCAGGAGAGGTACTTTGACTTAACCAATTACAAGAACTTTAATCCTCAGACGAACCTTTGAGTTCAAATTCTGAAGATTGCTCTTTCGATTCACGTGATTTCTCTTTATCTATAAATTTAAGCTTTTGGGTTGGACTTTTCAATACGGTATCAAAGTCGGTTCTGTCCATTTCGCGAATGCGGGACCACCCCCAATCCAATTTTCACATCATTTCATAATCCAAGAACTTTGGCGTGAGAAGGGGTATTGATGTTATTATCTTACATCTCGTATTAATGCGATCTCGTTTTATCTATCAGCTCAAAACTCGGAATCCCGAGGCATGCGTTCGATCTGATTAACGAAACTGACGAGACAATTAAACGAGCCGGGTATCTAAAGTAGACTTTCCTCGTGGTAAGGTCAAAACGAAAATAATCCCGGTTCGAAGAGAAGTCAATGTTCGCTGTGGTTGTTGTGGTTGGGCCTGAGAAGGACATGGGACCCGAAGCACGTGCGGTCCTTTGCCCCTCCTGCACATGCGCGCGCGAGAGAGAGCGAGCACATTCGCCCATGTGCATCCGCCGCACCGCCTCCCTCTCCCCTCCCGACAAGTGTCGCGCGCGGCCGAAAAGGGGGGGCGGGCGACACGTGCGAGGAGATTCGGGCCCCCCGAGGCATCGCTAGATTTCGTCAGTCCACGTGTTCCCCGCGCCGTCCACGACGGCTTCTCCCCTCTCCCCGCGTGCATGTGACTCGTACCTAATCGGCCCCGCCCCCGCCCCATGTGCTGGTTGGCCGGTGGCCTCCGCAACGAGACAAAACTACCCTTCGGCGATTCCCCCCGGCGACATTAGACTGATGCGACGTGGACGTGCTGAATTGCGTTGTTAACGTTTTCCCCGCTCTTTCTGCTGACGTCGTGCTTGTTTTCGTGACCAAGCCCTTCGGCTGAACTTTTGATTCCAAATGGATCGCCCCGGGTCCAGAAGCCGCCTTGTCCCCCGTCCGAACCTATTTAAACACTGTTCCATGGCGTGTTCTGTTCGGAAAATATCAATGTTGGTTAAGGGCTGGAAGCGCTCTAGCAGCCGCTAGCTAGCTCGTGGGGACAAGAAAGAAAGTAAGAAAGAAGGAAAAAGGGAAGGGAAGCGTTCGTGTTTGTTTAGTGAGTTGTTTTGCTAAGTTTGCCGTGTTTGACGTGACAATCCAACAATCGTGTTTCTTGTTTGTGTCGAACGCTGGTTCTCTCGATGGTTGCTCCGTTCTTTCGGTTTTGAAATTCTGCAAGATTCCGTTGATGAGGGGATATCACGTTGGCTTGATATATTATATTCAGGACTATTCCTATCCTATCCAAGTGATTTAACTCGGGAGATCATACTATAAAACATACTGCATTTGATTGTGCGAACTAGGTGAAAGCTTTTGGCACGCATTCATATTTCAAATTTGGTAAGTAAATATTTTGCTCATATGCCATGTGACTCCAATAGGTTGTGGGTACTTTGAGCTTCAAGTCGAACATCTAATATGCATGTACGAGAACAGTCGTAATCATATTAATTTAAATCTATGATGACTGTTTGCACCAAAAATTGATTGGGTGGTCAATATGAGTAGGCACGCGACTAGAATGCTAGTTGTTAGTAAACACGTGAGCTATTGTCAATGATTGTAAGAAATGTTATTGATATTGATGTACATTGATGATCATTAATCAGATATGGTTGGCGATTGTTGACAAGGATAATGGTTAAAAGGATCGATGGGATTCCAATTGAAACACTAGGAAAAGGCCAGATACCTAGAGGTCATCGGGATGCATTTATGAAATTTCGAATATGAAATCGCTTGTGGATAAAGCAACAAAGTCCAAGAAATTTTGGAGAAAGAATGGACGAGGCAACAAACATGGGCACGAAGGATCAAAACAACCACTTAAAGATGAGATCATGGCATCGTGAGAGCATGAAAGCAAGATTCTCGGAGATGTAAAGGGATGGCCGTAACTATAGGAGAAGTGCTCATAGACGGTTATCGCATAAACATTATAAATACCGGCGTTTGTCTAATGAAGATAGCCCACACAAACAAACAAACAAAGGTGTTATCTTTCAATTCCAGCACATAAGTTATTGTTTTTCAGATTCTTGTTGTTAATTAAATTCCGGCTTGTTTCTTAGTTGTAGTTTCCATATTTGCATCGTCGATTAAATTCTGGCATGTATCTTTACTGTATATCCTACGTGCCTTGTTGTAGATTAAATTCTAGAGTTACATCTTCGTGGTCTCAAGCTTTGTCGTCGATTAAATTTCGGCATGGTTTGTGTACGTTTAGTTCCATTAGAAGTGAAGTTATTGATTCTCTTGTCTACCTGTAATTTGTCATGTCCGGAATCGTCACATAATTGTCTCCTCTAATAAAAATCGGAGAATGACTTTTAGTGAAAAATATATTATCAATGAGTCAAACAATGACATAAAACAATATGATCATGAGTTTTCAATGGGGGATAAGTATATCGAAAGTCCTAAAACTTATGGTGAAAGTGCAATCGAGTCATGAAACTTTCAAAAAGTACAATTAAGTCTCATAACTTATCAAATTGGAACAATTAAGTTCTCCATTAACTTCATACAACTTTGTTAATGGTAATTGCCAACGTGATTGCCATGTCATCCATTTTAGCAAGGTCTATGGAACTCATTTATCTCATCCCTTATCGTAAGTTTATGCGTCCCCTACTGTATTCTAGCATATGCGACTAATCCCAGAACAGCAACTCATGCCAATCTGCACACGCTTACATGGGGCCAAAATAAGGAAGATAAAACACACAAAAACAGGACTCGAAGAACCCTCACCCAAGAACTGGTGACAAGCCAATTGGCAGCCTCCCAATATACTCTTCAAATACGTTGTGCGGGTTCGATCTCTTCGAGGCACCGAAGCATTTTGTTTTCCTGGTCTTTTTCACGAGTTCACATGATTAGGCGGACAGGTAAAGTCGTTACAAGTTAGGAAAGGCTCAGGAGGTAATAGGGGTAACTGGTCTCCCCTTTTGTGGACCGTTCTTCAAAGGGCAATCGGCTCTCGCATTTGCCACAATGCCCCTACTTTGCGGCTGCCTTTCTAGCCACCATCTGCCCCTACCAACGTAGCATAGCGACGTGATAGAATACTGGACGAAATTCGAGCTAAGTCTCTTCCCCAATTTTCACGTCCTCATCTTTGTTTTTGCCTTCGGGCTTCGTGCCTAACCTACGCACATGGTCCTACCGTGAGAATTGAGTGGATTGTGTGGCCAATCGCATGTGCGGCTTTAGCGCGCACATTAGACATCGATGTTTCCGTTTTCTTGCGAATAATAGGATGAACGAGTCTCGATCAAGACGCACATTGCACACGCATGGAAGAAATTGAGGGAACACTGCACATGTCGTGCGCCTCTTGATCTTGGATGTTGCTGGGACTTTGCGAAGCGCGCATGGATCGAGAAGGATTGATGTGTGCGACGACGCCCGATTGCATTTTATTCTAGATTGTTGCTTCTCGAGGCTTGTATTGAATGAACATCACTTTTAGACAAGTTTTGTTTTCTGATTTCTATACCTTAACTGAAAATGGATGCATATATGAAATATTAAGGCTGCTTGTAGAGAGACTTGATTACATTGGCAGTGTAGGGTATGATTTCATCTTTGATCTCGTGTCATGCCAATTGCAAGAAATATCGGCTGTCCCTTAATTGTCGGGCCATGACTTTATAGAGCTTATCGCACAATTTCCAAAAGATCAACTTTTAGAATCGTAGAATTAGATTTTACAAGCTACACAACCAATCATATAGGCTCTTGGTTCTGGACAAGAGGTGCATATATCACAATAATGGGTATCTGGCGCATATCTAGTATGACGTTACCGGATCACAATCTCGTGAAACCGGAAGAAAGCGAAAACAAAGTGTGTAGCTTTGTCTATGTGACCACAGTATAAAGCAGAAAGTAGGAGAACATGCACTCACCAACTTATTTAATACCTAAATCATTAGATTATGCAGAAAGAAGTCGAACATGCCATTATTATTACACTCGTACACACTTATAAGCTGTTAGATACATTGAACTCCTGAGAGCGCAAGAGAACTTATTTTTTTTCCTCAGTAGGCAGCTTTTGTCGTTTATGAGGCACCATTTTAAAAATCCTAGCGGCTTTGTCCGCTTCCTACGCGGAAGAGAACCAGCAATACAATATAATATACTCTTAGCACCAGGTTCAAGGGTAGATGCATGCTACTTCAACCCTAATGGGTGGATTAAGGAATAATTAATTACATAATTTTCAATGCGCATAACATCATTATTAGGAGATCAAATGACAGAGCTCGAGGTTGCACTGTATTTCTGCGACACTTGGAGTTATCTTAACTGGGTGTTTGAGATAACAGCATTAGCATGCAGAGTTCCGAAGCCGCTCGTGGTGGCTGGATTTCTTGATACATGTTCACGGTCTGTGTCAGGATTCATGTTCATTGTCTGTGTCAGGAGGAGGTTTGGAGCTCTTAATTTATAATTAAGAAGTAAATTATTTGAAGGAGAAAGATAAAGCGCCGATCCAAGAGAGCCAGAAGAAGACTCTTCTCGTGACATGTGGATTGGAGCCACTTTTTAAATGGCTAAAAGCATGGCAGAAACTCATAAGCAAAAAAAATTAAATTCTGAAGTGTTTGCCACTGCCAAGATACATCTGTACCTTCGTTTTTCCTTTTTCCCATGTTTTTTTGTCCTGAACAGATAAATAGATTGAGATAGTAGTGACTTGGTGTAGCCAAGAAGATAAAGTATTTTCAAATTATCAAAAGTTTCCGCCTCGCGAAATAAGTTTTCGATTCCTTTTACAGCGGCGGTCAACTTCAAAAGTGGAAATTTCTCGAGGTAAAAAAGGCTAGAAAGAAACGGAAGATGTATGGGAAGAAGTTATGGACTATAATAGGAATATATATTATAGAAGGAGGTCTAATAAGTCAAACATTTATATGGTTGAGATCGGTTTTCTTGGGCAGTTAACAGGCAATCTAGTACCGGCCTAAATGAAACGACAAGTATAAACAGATGGGTCCAGACTTCTCATTAAAAATTGTCCAACGTCCAAGCACTTTTCCATCTTTAAAAATCATCTTGATGCTTCATTTCAATTGGTCCAAAACCAAACCCTAATGAGGGATCGAACGTATGAATGGTTTACTTTTTCTTTTGACCCAATGTCTTGCCTAAATATGTAAATTTTCCTATTGGATCATTACAAGTAGGGGTGATCGGTTTCGGGATGGATAGGTTCCAGACCTGGAACCTAGAACCTTCCATGTTATAATCGATTTTTAATTTTTGGAACCTGTAACCTATTTTGGAATCCGCCCTATTTTTCCAATCCGGTTCTAGGACTCGAGAACCTCTTTTTCTTTTGTTCCTCTTTTTGGTTTCATTTTTTCTAGCAATATAATATGTGTAGCAATGAAACGATTCAAAATAAAAGATGAATAATAAAAATTACTATCCGCCAAAAGCTCCAAAAGCAACAATCCCTAAGGTGAGCAATAGGAATTACTGTCCACCAAAAGCAACAATTTAAAATATAGTAATTGTATGATTTAGGGTTTTTTTTAACACTAGCTAAAAACTAGTTCCAAAACCGATCCGGTCGGTCCAATTCCTGGGTGGGTCTTCACTTAAAATCGGGAATCGGACCGCTTTCCAAAAAATGGAACCGATTCCCAAACCGGTCCAAACAAGAATTGGTTCCCCGGCCTGTTTTAAGGGTGGTCCGATCCAATTCAGGGTAATCCTGTCCAGTTGCACACTCCTAATTACAAACCATTAAAACAAATTCCGTGTCATCTACATTCAACAATATATATAGATGTGGAATTCAAACCAATCCAGAAACAAAACCGATCTCGGAAGTTCATGCAAAAAAGTCGCCGAACGAAAATAAAATTTGAAAAAAATTGGGTAGCGGTGGAAACTTATTATAACAAAAACCGCGTAGAGAGAGAACAGCTAAGCCCTCTCTTAGGATAGGCTCTTTTGAGGGAACCAGCCGTTACATTCTCTAATGGCATTTCCACACAAGAACAAGAAAGAAAGGAAGAGATAGAAAATATATAAAAGGAAAATCTCACTGGATTTGGTTATTGACCCGACCCATTATACAGAAGCTGCATTTACACGATTGCATTATATTTATGGGCATGAATTGTCTTTTTTATGGCAATAAGAGACAATGGTCCTTAAAGAGTGGGATGGTTTCCAATGAAATTTTATTTTCACAGAGAGAGTGGAAAACGGAATCTGGGAATTGTCTTTTCCCTCCCTTTTTTTCTAATAGGAAGGTTTTGTTATTCCTTATTTAATTTAATTTTTAGGTCTGGATGTGGACTTGGTTCTCTGCACCTTTATGGTAAAGCCAACTCTCTCGCTTGTCTTATGTGCCCCATCTTCTTATAAATGAGTCACTGGTCACCTTTGTTTTACTCCCCCAATTCCCTTGAATTTTCTTCGTGCACCTTTCTGCTCTGTGAGTCTGTGGTCTGCATAGGAGAAGGAAAAAGGTAGCAGCGGAAGAAGACATGGATGAGCTGGGCTCCTTGTGGACTTGTCAAGAGGTTTGTGTTTTCCTCCACAGCCCTTGCCTTTAGGCATTCAAAGTCTTGTCTTTGATTCAGATGTGCACTTCATTGCCATGTCAAACTGCTTTTTTTTTTTCCCTGGATGAGCAAAATCAGTTAATTTAATACTGGGATAATCTGAATTCTTGACCTGTAATTCAGAATGACAATTTTTGTCTTTAATTGCTTTCAAAGGTCACTTTGAGACAGTTCATGGGGATTATTTGCATTCTTTGTTCTCGGGTTTTCCATGAACACCAAATGCTTGCAACTTGCATACGTTTCTCTGTGTAGTGAACTCCGATTTGGATGTGATTCGGTTCCTGAAGATCTGACAGCGGCTCTTTTTGGTTGTGTGAATCGAACGAGTTTTCAAAAGTTAGGAACAAGTTTCATGTTGGTTTTGATGTAAACTAGAGATATTTTCAGGCCTAGCCTAGTAGAGCCCACCCCACATCTTTTCCCCCAATCAATGCTTTTTCCTTTTCTCTATTTGTTGTTATTTTCCTGCAAATGAATGAAGCCTCGATAGATAGGATCTAGATATAATTTGGCGGGCCCATTTCGAGATATTAATGTATCTACCAACGAATACTTTTGAACAGTTTTTCTGGTGAAAAATCCAAAAAATTTCAATCCGGTCGGTCTAACCTACCTTTGTTTAAAAGGATTGATTCCCCACAATTATTGATGTATAGCTTCAGAGTCCTTCATTTAAAGTCCCTCTAGACGCATCTTTTTTCTCTTCTTCTATTCCCCGGATCAGCTGGTTTTTCTGCTTCTTTCTTATGTACTTTCGATTTCATGCTAAAAGAACTCATTTTTGAACCAACAGGACATGGAGGAGTTGAAGGAGAAGATCCTGTGCACTAGCCTGGAGCTCGAGGCAGTGAGAACGGAAGCGAGCGAAGAAATGAAAAAGTACAAGGAGAATGTGAAGCACCTGCTCAAGCTCCTGAGGACTGCTTACCAAGAAAGAGATGAAGCCAGAGACCAGCTTCAGAAGATGATTAACAAGCTCACCTCTCAAAGCATCAATGACATATCATCCTTGTTCTCTCAACAAAAACACCCTGATGGCTTCCTTGTGCCGGTGAAAGCGAACTCGGGCGTAACTGAATCTAGCAGCCTCTCCGATACCTACAACAATCACCACTCGCATGGCTCATCCCCTGTGAGTTCGTTCCTGGATGCGGTTTCTTCGCCCGACTTGTCGAGCATTAACGCGGTCGATTCTGGTAACATGGGCTTCATCAATCAGCCTTATGTTCAGGAATATAGCGGTGCTATGACTAGCGGCTCGATCTCCTTGGTGAATGCTAAATTCGACCCAGCATCTGTCATTATCGATGACCTTGTCAAGGGACGAGCCCTGCCTCAGAAGGGCAGGCTCTTGCAGGCCGTGATGGAGGCTGGTCCTCTACTCCAGACGCTCCTTGTGGCGGGGCCACTGCCTCGGTGGCGGAACCCCCCTCCTCTCCAACCATTCAAAATCCCGCCAGTTACAATGAAAAGTTATGACCTGGCAAATGCTTGTCTCAAACCTGGTGCGAGTCCTAGCAACTACCTGGTGAAAACTGTGAACCAATCCCCACATCCTGATGTCTCTCGCCTGTCGTCACATATGTGCTCGGCCTCGGTGCTGAAGTTCGCCGGCGGGGCGGGCCTGTATCATCAGGGTCATGGGTGGCTATTGCCTTCGGTCGGCAGTGTTGGGAATCAGATTCCAGCGGGAAAGAGGCAGAGGTTCCAATGACAGGAGGCTTTTCCTTCTTTTGTTTGGGCATATACTGGTATGAGGTGTAAATGCATAGCTTTGTTTTTTTGTCCCGGTGTGAATGGCATGTAGTTTCCTACTAGTTAGTGTGTGTGTGCATATGAAGGTGTCCTTTGTATATCAAACTCTCAGGCATCTGATCTGGCTGACAGATTTCTGAATTTAGACCAGAAAGCTGCACCGATTTCGTGGTCTTTTGCTTTACATTGCCTGAACGAATATTTTTGGAGATAGAACAGATGATGATGATTGGATGTTGAGATTTGCCATTTTTTCTTAGAACTTCCTTGTCTCATGAATTTGTTAAGTACAAGTCCCTCTCTGAAGATCTTGCACGGTGAAATGTCAATGCTGAAAAGAATCTGAACTTCTCACAATCAGAAGCGAAGCGGCGATTGTGCCGTTCATGTCTAAATGATGACAGGTGATATGACCAATACGAATGTCTGATGATTGTCAAGGTTCACCTCAGAACTGATAAAAGTGTATAATTTATAAATTGAACCTTGATATCATCTACACCGAAGACAAACAAATGCAGACATAGATGCATACACCAATTTTCAGAATCAGGACTCGAACTGCATTTGTTGTTACCTCGGGGTAATCGACCCATCTTGAATTCACTCTTTTAGCCAAAAATGATAACCTTAATTGCTTCACAGAATGTTCCACCACATAGAGAGGACTCGGGACATATAATTTCCGACCAAATGAAGGCGAGCTAGTACGATGACTCTGAGCATAATATTGCAGCAACTGATACAAACTTCACCACAAGATGCCTTCAAGTCCTGGTTCAATCTCACCCGCGGGACTCGATGGCAGCCACACTCCTCATCGGAATCCGATGGTGATCTCCTTGGTCGTGTTCGCATGCGCCGTCTTCCTTCTCTTCAGCTACTACTCGATCTTGAAACAGTTTCTCCGTGCCTTTCGTCTCCCCACCTTCTCAAGAAACCGGGCCCCTAGGCGGCAGCTCCTGAACGATGCCAACCTGGACGACCCATCCCTCCAGTTCCACAGCCACGGCTTGGATTCCTTCACCATGCACAACCTGCCAATCACTCGGTTCTGCAAGAAGGAAGCGGAGACTAGGAAGCCGAGCCTCGGCGCTGAGTGCGCGGTTTGCTTGGGAGAGTTCGAGGAAGGGGACTGGTTGAAGCACTTGCTGGACTGCGCTCACTCGTTCCACGTTGCTTGCATCGACACCTGGTTTCAGCTCCACTCTAGCTGTCCGCTGTGCAGGGCTCAAGTGGCGTGCCATTCGCACGTCCAAAGTGAGAGCGTCGTGTCTGTGCGGAATCTGATAGGGACGCTCGACAGAGAAGACTTCGTCAATGAGAGGGCAAGCCAAAGCCATTACCAGAGCCTGAGGTCTCAGATCCTACAGAACTCGGCAATGGCGAGGGGCGCACCGGTGAACCCAACCCCTGAAAATGTATAGAACGTGATCAGAGAGGCACACCTTCAAGCTGTAGAAGAAACAGAGAGCGGTGGGATTTGATCAGAGAGATGAAGGATGGGACAACTTTTGAGATTGATCAGAAAGTGTAACATACAAAATGTGAGACGACTTTATGTGATGTACATTGCACAGTTGACACAACAGCAAAGAATTTGTCTTTCGGATTCTCTCTTTTCCCCTCCATCAACCAAATTATCATGCTAGTTATCACGGTCGCATCAAGAATGCACTAGGAAAAAATAGGTTGAGGAGAGAGAGGGGGCGAGAGCAGCAATCGAAAGCAAAAATTTTGCCCGATGACGCGGGAACGGGACACGTTGTTACTCGATGATTGATCTTTTACATTTTGGTCGAGGAAATGAAGCGGAGCCACTGTCCGCCACCGATGCGATAGCCCATGGACCCATCGGCTTCCGTTTTTTCGATGGCTAATGACACGGCAAATAACACATTAAGCCCTCTGTCCTCAGAGTCTTCACAAAACGATCTCACCGGCAATCAAAGCATGAATTACCAAGGAAGGGAAAGGAAAAAAATTTACGCAATGTTACTTCCACGCGGATTATAGCTTCCTTCTACAAGGCCTCTAATTGGCGGTTTACAAGTGATGATCCTCGCTTGCATGCAAAATTAACTAAGCGTAAATGTAGGTGATATTCATTTTTATCACCCATCAATCAAAGAAACTAGTCGGGAAAAAGAAAGAAAATTTCCATATTAGCTTCATAAATTTATGTGTATTTTCACTATCAACAGTGTCCAGAAAACTTGCATCGCAAAATAGGGGCTCGGCCCTATAATACTTCTCACGTACTCAATTAATGTACACGTGAAATTGACAATGACGATGAACATTGCCGTAAATCCACGTTAGCGATGTACACATGGTATTGACATGCGGGACCTTCAAATGGCAACATTGGACGGAACTAAAAAGGGGGGCCAAGATTTGGGTTCGGATTGGGAGTTTGCGATTGCTTGCGAGACAGAAAAAAGTTCCGACTAGAACATGGACCTAACATAAATTTGGTGCTTTTTAACAAAATTAGGCCTTATAAGTAATAATTCCTTCTTAACTAGATTGATTATTCACAACTTTTTAATTCGAAATGATTTTGCCTATAATTGTTTAGTAATTTAGGTGACGAAGATTGAATTTAAGGAAACAATAGATTTTTTCAGTGACCACTCCCTGTTTGTTTGCCTGTGTCCCATTTGGGCTCCCTAGAGTTCTTGGGAGCCAGTTACCCATAACAATTGGGTCCAAAAATGCCCTAGTTGGGCTTTCTAGACGAAAAAAAAATGTAAGGCTGTTCATTTTCTTTTGATTTGAAGATTGTTTTTTGGTCAAATTTTGATTTCAAGTTAAATTGGATTAAGTTATTTATGTCACGAATGTTCAGAGTAGCACCAAATGAATGATTTTCGTCATTTGGGGCAGTGCAAAAGGTCTAACCCCCTGATTAGTGTGCACTTCACTATTCAGCAAAACGGGATCAACGGGAAGCGTAAAACCACTAGAGTGAGAGGGAAGGGAAAGAAGTAATGCGAAACTGGTTAGCAGATCAAATATCACAATGGCTAGTTTGACTAATTTCGCACGCCGGCGAGGCCAAATCCAACTTTACCCTTAGTTCGATCTAATCTCTTTTGGGCGAACTCGACATCTTTTTTTTTTTTCATGTTGTTAGCAAGTTAGTAAAGTGATCCTATAAATAAAAAGAACAAGAGAAAGCTTCTCAAGTAACGTGGGACAAAAAATATATAAGAGTAAGTAAATTTAATGAAATACTTCTACATCATTTTATGTCGCTGACGGAACGTAATTTCAGATGCTTCATGAAATTGCTCTTTTATGGCCCGGACATGCTAGCTATCAATAACTAGGAGAATTTCTTAGAGGAGTTTTCGTTTTCTTTTGAATTTACGAGACAGTACGAGTATGTCGTTATTGTGGAGACTATGGAAACAATGATCCTCGATATTTACGAACTAAGAAGGATTGCATTTCGATGTCCGCCGCCTCGAACAATTAAGAAGGCAAAAGGGGTTGGGACGAAGCCATCCGATTGAGTGGACAATTCTTTAAAGGAATCTGACCGGCAGATTTGTCGCGCTCACACGAACAAACTGTAGCCATAAGCATTAACGAGGCTTAGCCTGAATCGAAATTCCAAATTCAAACTGTAGGCAAAATCTAATATGTAACGATCCGGTATGATGAGGGTGGGGAGCGGTTGCATGGGCCAAAGGGCACGAACAATGAGTGGCTCTCAGCAAGCTTTTAGGATGGCGAAGGGGATAGAAAATGAATCAAATTATATATTGAATAGGGAGAGAGCGTGCATGAAATATATATGAAAAGTAGAATTAATTCTTGGGAGCGTCTTTTTACGTAATAGCAAGCTTTGTTTTTGAATTTCAAAGGTAAGCCTGCTCAGGTTAGAGCACTACTAGTAAGAGTGTGCAAAAGAATTGAAAACCGCCTGAAACCGGCAATTTTCAGTTCCCAATTTATTAGAACCGGTGAGTACATGTCCGGTTCCCGATTCTAGATATGGGATCGCCCACCCGAACTGAACTAGTAATATATAAGAAAAATTTCCAACAAAAAAAAGAAATTTTTTTAAGAAAAATGAAAACCTTAAAATCCCTAATTTGAAGCTCAACGCCCATCAAATAAGTGCTCGTCTTGTCTCATTCTTATCTTGTCTGAGTCGTCTCTCTATCTCTTACTCATGGTCTCAATTCTCAAGTTCAACGCCTATCGACTCATGACCTCGATTCTCAACTTTCATCAACTCATAGTCATGTCTTCGGCTGTTTATCGCCTTTCTCTCTCACTCTCGATCACCTTCATTTGCATGAAACTTGGTAGGACCGGTTCTATGACCCACCCAGGAACCGGATCGGACTGGCGGTCTAGTTCCTGAGTGGATCCATAAAACCAACAAGCGGTTCTCGATTTCAATTTTTTAGGATCAGTCCTTAGTGGGTGGTTCCCGATTGCATGGTGGGAACATCTTACCCGGACCATGCTCTCCCCTAACTACTAAGATGGGTAACCTATTATGAAAGTACCTACCTGTAAATCAAAGCAGACAATACCTCGAGTGAGTTAATCCAGGGATATTACATAATATAATCTAAAATGATCTGTTATGAATGATCTTGTAATATTTATGTCTAATGTGTTGTGATTTTGTGACGCCTCGATTGTCAATGATTGTTCTTCCTTGATTCTTCTGAATTCTTTAAATGAGCCATTCCATTATGCACTTTGATTTTTCTCTGCAAACTTTTTAACTATCTTGACTTGTGCCTCACTCTAAGGGTGATTTGTAGCTACTCCGCATTCCTTAGTCATTATTTCTCGATCCATGGTTGCGCCTTGACTTAATCCTCAACTCATGTGCATATTTCCAGTAAATCAATCCTCCCCACCGTCTCATATACTTCAACTAAGCTCTGCCCTTCGGGAACTCATCAGTCAAGTTAGTGGTGGCCACGGGCTAGTTTTGGCCCGGAGCCGGCCCGATCAAACCCAGGCCCGGACCGTTGACCGGGCCGGTTCGAAAGAACCGGCCCGTGGCATACGGGCGGTTCGATTCGAAAAAAATTTGAACCGGTGGTTCGGGCGTTTTTAAAAAAAAAAAAAGAAGAAGAAGAAGCTGCGAGTGCGGGGTGCTGCGGCATAGCTGCATTAGAGCCCGCGGCTGCCGGCGACAACGACTTGCGAGGCCCCTGCAGGCCGACCCCCCCCCCCTCTCTCTCTCTCTCTCTCTCTCTCTCTCTCTCTCTCTCTCTCGCTCTGCATCGGTGCATCTTCTCCTTCTCCTTCTCCTTTTCCTCCTCCTTCTTCTCCTCCGCCCACCCCGGCCCCTATTTTCCCAGATCTAACCCCGTCGCCTTGGCCCGTCGTCCCCGCCCATGGCCGCGACCGTCGGCCAGGCGCCCGGCGCCTACTCCTCCTTCCCCCTCGCTATCCTGCTCCTCCTCCCCTTTTCTCCTCCGCCCGCCCCCCGTCTCTCCAGTTTGACCCTCATGCCGCCCCCCATGGCCCTTAGAAGCGGCCCCCTTCTCCTCCCTCCTCCCGACCCGAGGAGGAGGACCCCCGCTCCTCCTCCCTGTCCCCCATCCCGTCCCGTCCCGTCCCTCTCTCGGCCCCCTCCTTCTCCCCCCTCACCGCCCCCGTCTCCCACTTCATCTCCTCGCCACCTTGAACCCCGCCTCCGCCACCGTGGCCAAGGCCGCGAAGCCCGAGCAACAAACAACGGAGGACCAAGCCTGTAATTTTTATTTTATAATTATTTTATTAATTTTTAAATAAAGAAACCGCCGGAACGGAATCGCCCGGAACCACCGATTCGAACCCGAACAGGAACCGCCCCCTTGCGGTTCCGGTTTCGGTTCATTCGTGGCCACGAACCAGAACCGCCGGTTCCTAACCGGAACCGGCAGTTCCTGAAACGTGGCCATGACTAAGTCAAGTACCCCATCGACGGGCCTCGTGAATCAATTGTATTGCGGCGGCCTCGATGATTTATAAGCTTGTCAGACATTCCACCAATCGGGTAAGTGTATTGTCATGGCCTGATTTTAGCCATTAACTTTTTTTTATGTTTGGGTCCAAATTCCGTACCGAGGTCAAGAGGAATAAGAAGGGTTTTAATATTGTCTTCAATAAATTTGGCAATTTATTTTTATTTTTCTTTTGAAACTTAGGATGTGTGTCATTTGTAAATGAGATTAGCTTAGCTGTTGGTTCTCTGTTTATTGGAGTTGATTAATACGTCTTGGGAGCGGATCTAGTGGAAGATCTATCCATCTGATAGCTCAGAAACAAAAGACTCTTTCAAAAGATTCTCTAAATTATTATGATCCAAATTTTTTTCCTCTATGTTGCTCTGATTGTTGGCCATGAAAATGGCACGCCCATGATCACCACAGTTAGAAATCAAAACACGATATGGGAGAAATTGTCGATTCGCATACTTGGTTTGGAATCCATCGTACTTGACGCGGAATTTGCGACGGTTTCCGAACACGAACTCAAGATCTTCTCCCCTATACCCTTCGTTAGAACACTGGCCTAATGAGATTGCCACTCACGAGAAGAAAGTTCTCTCTTGATCCGTATGTGAGTCAAAATGTGCATCATCCGGTTAGAGGAGGGACTTGAGCGCTATTTATAGAGTCTTCGACCACGGGCCCTCTCATTACGGGCCGGGCCGTACTCGGCCAACACCAGCCAGCTCCATATTAGACTTATTAAGAACCCATATATCTTACCTTTATTAGATCAAATTAATTCAGTTAATTTCAATTAATGAAGCCCACCTTAGGAAATTCTTACATTCTCTCACTTGGGCGATATTAATTGAAACACAACTGTGTGCGCACCCTTATATTGGTCTAGAGATTATTCTTAATAGTCAATCCGATCCCATAAAATCTCGAACACCGAATCATGGCGGTAACTGCATGTACTCACGCAGAGCCTTCCATGGTCACGAGTGCTTTCAACTTTACTGATATGGATTCAATATGGTAGTGTGTAAAATGGACAATACCTCATAATGAGTGATACTTCATGTGTCATCCATTTTGTTAGTCCAAATTCTCTCTCCTTAAGTGTCACAAAACCTAGTTTGTCACCAGAGAATATCATTCATGGTTCCAACGAACCTGCATATGTCTTAGCTTGATAGTTAACTGTACTTTATGTGTAACAAGACATATTGTTAAGGCTAATACCAAGAATGCCCCATAGCTCTGTACTCAAGGTTTACATAATGCCTCGAGATTTTCATATATGTACTCAACTTGATAAATCTACATTCACAAATACCTCATTGAATGCAAAAAGAGTTGATACATATTCAAATATTACAAAAATGTAACAAAATCATATCACAAGAGCAAACTTCACAAGAGCAACATAAAACTAAAACAGCTCCCACTAATTGACAAAGATCCCATGATACTCCTAAGCCCATGTTAATGACATGTCGATCAAATACACAAGGGCGAAGGCCTTTAGTTAGCGGATCCGCAATCATATCATCTGTTGAAATGTGCTCTCTTTGCAATGTCACCATCCCGAACTTTTTCTTTTATAGTCAAGTACTTGACCTCCATATGCTTAGACCTCTTGAGACCTCTGTTGTTGTTAACAAACAACACCGCAGAGTTATTGTCACAATACAAATGTATGGGCCTATCCACAAAATCAAATACGGTCAACTCCTTAATGAGGTTTTGAGCCAAATTGCCACGAGTAGCGGCCGAAAAGCATGCTACAAACTCCGCTTGCATGGTAGAGGATGTCATTGATTTGCATTTCTCACTTTTCCATGATACCGCACCTCCCGCTAACTTAAAGATGTAACTTGTTGTCGACTTCTTTTCATCATGATGACCAAAGCAAAGTCCGAATCCGAATACCCAACTAGCTGTAGATCCCTGAACATGTTTGTAAATCAGCATATAGTCTTTTGTCCTCTTTAAGTACCTCAAAACCTTCTTGGCAAAGAACCCAATGATCGTGTGTCCTGGATTTGGTGATATCGCCTTAGAAGTCCTGTTGCAAAAGCAATATCTGGTCTAGTACATACTTGAGCATACATAATACTCCCAAGTGCATTAGCATAAGGTACATTCTTCATTTGGGCTTTCTCATAATCTGAATGAGGACATTGTAATGAGACTCAACTTATCACCTTACCGATAGGAGCAATTCACGGCTTACATTGCTGCATGTTGAATCTTTCTAAAATACGATCAACATATGCCCTCTGAGATAAACCCAATAGTCGTCGAGAACGATTCCTATGAATCTCAATGCCAAGGACAAAAGACGCCTCACCAAGGTCCTTCATATCAAAATTCTTTGACAACATCCGCTTTGTCTCATGTAGTAAACCAAGGTCACTGCTTGCAAGCGGGATATCATCCACATAGAGTATAAGGAAAATGAATTTCCTCCCACTGACCTTGTAGTATATACACTGATCTGCATTGTTCTCAACAAAACCAAATGAAGCGACAACACTATGAAACTTCAAGTACCATTGTCTAGAAGCTTGCTTGAGACCATAAATAGACTTTTTCAGTCTACATACAAAGTGTACTGAATCATACACGCAAAGCCTTGGGTTGCATCATATAAACTTCTTCATTAAGTTCTCCATTGAGAAAGGCAGTCTTAACATCCATCTGGTGTAACTCCATATCGAAATGAGCTACTAATGCCATGATCACTCTAAAAGAATCTTTAGAAGAGACTGGAGAAAAAGTTGCTTCATAGTTTACTCCTTCTCTCTGAGTGAAACCCTTAGCTACCAGTCTGGCTTTAAACTTCTCAATCTTTCCTTTGGAGTCCTTTTTAGTCTTATACACCCATTTGTAGCCAATGGGTCTATGACCTTCAGGTAATTCAACAAGTTCCCAAACTCCATTATGCTTCATAGACTGCATTTCATCTCTCATTGCATCCAACCACGTTCGATCGAGGACAAGAAACTTGACTTCCGATAAGTCTTTGGATCGAGCCACAGAACCGATATCGTAGTCTTGCTCTCCTATGTAGACTAAATAGTCCGGTGGTATAGCTGATCATCTCTCCCTAATTGATCTCCTTACTGGAACAACAACAGCCTCATCTTGCGCTTGAGAGCCTTGAGGAACTTCATTAGGAGCTGTCTCGACAACAGGATCCCGAGCCTCAACAGGTTCGGTCTGTGGTGTGGGAGTTTCCACAATTATCTGTATGGGAGGAGATAAAGATACAATATTACCCACCGTACTATTATCCTCAATAGTCTGTGAGCAGCTACTTTCTTCGGCCACATCAAACTCCAGAAACTTGCCTGTCTGTGATTCCACAATTCTTGTGCCTCTATTGGGATTATAGAACCGATATCCCTTCGAATGATCCGGGTAAAATACAAAGTAACACCGAGTGGTTCTAGAGTCCAACTTACTTAATATTGGATTATACAACTTCACTTCTGCAGGACATCCCCAAACCTTAAGATGGCTTAAGCTAGGCTTACGTCCAGTCCATAACTCAAAAGGAGTCGATGGAACAGCTTTTGTAGGTACACGATTCAAAATGTACAAAGCTGTTTTCAAAACTTCACCCCACAGAAAACAAGGTAAATTTGTCCTACTAATCATACTCCTCACCATTTCCACAAGGGTGCGATTACGCCTTTCAGCCACACCATTTTGCTCAGGACTCCCAGGCATAGTAAACTGAGCGACTATCCCAGAATTCTCTAAGTATTTGGCAAATGGCCCCTTATGCTGTCCGGCATCGCCATGCTTGCCATGATACTCTCCACCTCGGTCAGATCTAACAACCTTTATGACTTTTCCCAACTGTTTCTCAACTTCAGTCCGAAAAATCTTGAACTTGTCAAGAAACTCAGACTTTTCTTTAATCAAGTACAGATAACCATATCGAGAGTAGTCATCAATAAATGTGATGAAATAAAAATTTCTACACAAGGTTACCGTATAGGGTCCACTTATATCAGTGTGAATAACCTCTAACAGGTCAGAATTTCGGACTGCAGTTTTCTTCCTTATCTTGGTCATTTTACCTCTACAACAGTCTACGCATGTCTCTAAGTCATCTTTAAGAGCAAAAGAATGAATGTTAGTCTTTACCAGCCTTTCTACTCTACCCTTAGAGATATGGCCAAGCCGTTTATGCCACAATGCATAAGACCTGTTCCTTACGTAATGGTCTTTTAGAAACAACCTTTTCAGCCGTATAAGCAACGTATATGTCATTGGGAGATAAACACAATCTGTACAATCCATTGGACATATAACAGCACCCAACCTTATTTGAATTAAGAAACAAAGAAATAACATTGTTCTTGATTTCAAAAGAGTAGCCATACATGTCCAAACACGACACGGAAACTAAGTTCCGTCTAAATGAAGGTACATAAAAAGTGTCTTTCAACATTAATCTAAAACCAGAGTTTAGAATCAAGATTACATCTCCCACAAACACAACATCGGCTTTTTCGTTGTTTCCCACAGTGAGTCTTGATTCATCATGATTTGGCTTCCTCCGGTTTATGAATCCCTGTATGGTAAACGCAACGTGATTAGTTGCACCGCTATCGAGCCACCAAGAACTGGATGGTGCTTCTGATAGGTTGGATTCACAAACAAGTGCCAAAGAATCATTACCTGTAGGCTCACGTTTGGACAACCAAGCTTTAAACTTTCCACAGTCCTTCTTTATGTGACCTTTCTTCTTACAAAAGAAGCAGTGGCCACCATCCCTTTTGAAGGATGTTTTCTTCAGACCCATATTGTCAGATTGATCGGTAGTGTCATGAGTACCTTTATGAGTATGATTTCTGAACTTTTTATCCTTCTTTTTGTGGGAACTAGAAACATATAAGGCTAGATGCCTTTTTTCCTTCTTAAGTTTCTCTTCCTCTGCCACCACCCTTGCTATCAAGTCATTAACTGACCAAGTCTCATCTTGGGAATTATAATTTGTCTTTATAATCCCAAAATCAGGTGGAAGGGTGTTTAGGGCTTGATGCACAATACAAGCATCAGGAATGGAAACATTAAGAGCTTGAAGCTTTGTCTTTAGGTCTACCATCCTAAGGACATAATCTCTAACTCCAGCAGTACCATCATACTTCATATTGAAGAGCTTTTGAAGAAGTGTACCAACCTCAGCATTAGATGAAATACTGTTTCTAGCCTCTAAGGCTGCCATTATTTCCTTAGCTGTACAGTCAGCTGGCAAACCACTTTTCAAGTGTTCTTGAATGGATTTCTTCGTTGTCAATAAGCAAATCCGATTGCTCTTTTCCCAGCCAGCATAGTCCAATTTCTCAGCTTCAGTACTGGTGGCCGTGATATCTACCGGCTTATCTTTTGTAAGAGCAATGTGAACGTCTGCCAACTCCATTCCAAACAGAAAATCCTCCTTCCATTTCTTAAAGTTCAAACCAGTAAGGACCTCAATTGAAATAGAATTGCCGTTTACAGAAAAGGTGATTGCAAAATAAACAAACAATACAATCAGCATCATGTGAATACTTATATAGAGAATTACATGCATCATCACATAATCACCTTTGGGCAGAAAATATGACATGCAGTTGTACACTCTCCACATGACAGCGGCCATGAGAATATATTCTAATCTTTCGCGAAATCACCACCTTTAGGTGTATGAACCACTAAGATTAGTCATTTCTCAAGCTCATGCTATACATGTACCCCTCCATGAACTAATATAAGATCACCTCCTTTGGGAGTATAATCACGTAATAAACCAGGAGACATGCCACCACAATATGAGACCGATAATTCTCAAACCCAGTCAAGTGTGCCACTTTGGCGGTCACAACCCAACTGAATCCTTGAAAATCTCTCACACCAGGGATATAAACTTTATGTATCACATTTACTATATGCATGTAATGCTAGATGTAAAGACAGGGGGCGTATGTCTCTAAAATTACATGCCACGCTAATTGTACTGTTCCATTCATTGATAGACAACGAATCACACTCTACATAGTCCTTATGTGGTGATATACATGTGAGCTACCTTATGTATTTCCGAAACCATAGAGAAATAGAAGAAAATACGCAAAAATACCCTAAAAATACCAGTACATAGGGTTCTATACGTATTTTCACATCTTTATAAGTCTCAAACATGTAAAATAAATAAACCACAATGTAGAGCATCTTGATACGAGCGCGTCGATACCAAGATCGTCCAAAACGGATCGCCGGACGGGTTGCGCCCGCAAGCCCCGCGCCGCTGTTCACCGGTCATCCGGTCCGGAACCGCCGGTCAAACCGGGTTGATCGGGTCCAACCGTCAACGGTCAATGGACCGTCCGACCGCCGACCGGTCGGGTCAATCGTTGGGTCGGGTCAACGGGTCGGGTCAATATTCGGGTCGGGTCCGATCCGGTCGGGCCGGGTGCCGGTTCGTCGGGTCGATCCGGTGAACCGGATCCGCAACATGACGCCAGCATGCGGTTATCGGCGAGGGAGACGCTACCGGGCGCGGACGCGGCGTGGGGCCGGCACGACGCTGCAGGGCCTCACGCCGCCGCGCGCAGGGGCGCTGCGCAGGCGCGCCGGAAGGCGCGCGGAAGGCGGCCCGTGTCCTCCGCGATGCGCCGCCCACTCATTTTTCGCCTCGACGAGTAGATTCCCAAATATGTAATAAAAATTAACTTTTATCCAACAAAAAATTTCAAACTTGGCAAAACCTCTCGTGACAAAAACGAAAAAAACGGTTCTAATCCGCATGTTTTGGTTCTAATCTATGGCGTGCTCGATACCACATGTTGGCCATGAAAATGGCACGCCCGTGATCTGGGTTAGAAATCAAAACACGATATGGGAGAAATTGTCGATTCGCGCATTTGGTTTGGAATCCATCCATTTGACGCGGAATTTGCGGCGGTTTCGAACACGAACTCAAAATCTTCTCCCCTATACCCTTCGTTAGAACACTGGCATAATGAGTTTGCCACTCACGAGAAGAAAGTTCTCTCTTGATCCGTATGTGAGTCAAAATGTGCATCATCCGGTTAGAGGAGGGACTTGAGCGCTATTTATAGAGTCTTCGACCATGGGCCCTCTCATTACGGGCCGAGCCGTACTCGGCCAACACCAGCCAGCCCCATATTAGACTTATTAAGAACCCATATATCTTACCTTTATTAGACCAAATTAATTCAGTTAATTTCAATTAATGAAGCCCACCTTAGGAAATTCTTACTCTGATGTGATGTGTATTCATGAGATTTTTATTAGTCAAATATTTATAAGATTTCAATATAGCCTCTCTTTCTTGCAAGATACCATTAATCATTACTTTTGAAAAGCTTAGCGAGAATGTACTAACCATATATGATAATAATTTTATATGTGTTAATTTCTTATTAGCTATATATATTATTCAAAATTTTATCCAAAATAAGTTTTCCTACTATAGTTTGTTAATTTACATGATGAAGATTGAATTTAAGGATCCGATTGTTTCACGGAAAATTAAGGACCCAGTAAAATATTTTCCTAAAAACTATCGTTTGTATCGCTTATAAAAGTGAATGAATAAAAGATGTCTTTATTGTCAAAGGAAATATTTAAACATAAATTATTGTCGGACTAATTATTTTAAGTGATACAAATAATTATTTTTAGGGAAATTTTTTCAAATTATTTATTTTTCCGTAAAGCAAACGGAGCATAAGAAAACAATAGACATTCGTGGGAAACATCTTTGCAATACATCGAATTGGCAAATTTCAATTAGTAAATTTAACACTTGCATAAGAGAAAAATGCAACTTGAAAATTATTTAGCAACTTTAATATCTGATACTCGTACGTTCTTCTTTTTAATGAAACTTGCCAGACACTTGCTAAATAATTGTGACATCAAATCATCTCTTGTCAACTCTTTCTCACATGGTCCGTTCCATCAGAGCTAAATATTCCTTTTTTTGGGTCAGAATCTGAGCTAAATCGAATAATGCTAACAACCGCAATCACAACTATAGAAATCGATAAAGTTGGAAAAAAGAAAAAAACTCGACGGAACGGAAATTTGAGAATGACCCACAACTCAACTAAGAACTATTGACGGAATTTTCATATTATTTTGTTAAACTTTGTTTTTGTACCCTTAGAATTTACTAATTAAACTTCGTTCTTTTGACTTGGATCCATCATTGAAAGGTACGGTGTCAATTTTTGGATGACATTGGACATTGCGATCGGAAGGCTTGATCGGAATAACTCATGACCCACTAATTAGAGGTGTGATTTCGGAGAATCTAGCCCTTCTTTGAGAGCTAATATGGAAAGAAATTTTAAAGAGAGTTTGCTAAACCTACCAAAGTCAAACCACATATTCATGTTTAAGGATGATTATGACATCGGATCCGACCATGAAATATAAATGATATAGAGTTCCTATCTAATAAAAACCATGTGGCTAAGTCAACAGCGTACAAAATTTGGCTCTAAGACTGCGTTTGGTAATTGGCCAAATAGTAATTGATTCTATTCTTTTGTTCACGAAATCAGTGTTGGAATAGAAATCCATTTGATATATTTTTTGTTCCCGAGCACAAATTTGCACAAATTTATTTTCAGAATCAGTTTTGGAACAGAATTGATAAGCAAAAAAGAGTTGCTTCTTGATCCTAGAAACAAGAATCAAAAATGGAAAAGATTTTTTTTTTCTTCTTCTTCCTGGCTTGTGGCGGTCATCGACCGCCGCCCACCAGCCACAGGCTAGGGTCGCCGAGAGCGAGGGCTGGACCCTTGCTACCTGGGCGAGAGCGGCTCGCAGCTTGGGCGAGTATTGCTCTCGTCACCCTCTGAGCTAGTAAGGGCTGCGACGCCGAAGTTGGCCCTGGCCTGTGGCCGTTTGCCAGCGACGACGACATGGCCATGGCCAAGGATGGGAAGAAAAGAAAAAAAAAAAAAAAAAAAAAAAAGAAAAAAAAGAAAGAAATATTAGAAAATTTAAAATATTATTAATAAAAAAAATTTTGTGCGGTTACCAAACACATTTATGTTTTTTTCAATTCCAAGAATAGAAATTTTGGGCAGTTATCAAACGTTTTCAAATGTTTAGAAATTATTCTTGGGCATGAAATAAAAAAATTATTTCTAAATAAAAATTATTTTTGGGAACAAAATGATTACTAAACACATTCTAAGTTAACTTCAAGGACACCTGGGCCCTTGTCTTGATTCCTATTGGGCGAATCGGAGTTGGCAGCTACGCCAATTTCGTTTCTTCCCTTTGCCAAGATCTTTTCTCTGCCCCCCTTCTTTGGCTCTGGACGTCGGGAAATGGTTGTGCATTTTGTCATCTTTATTATCATTTCAAGTTACTATAAACTTGCCCAAAAAAAAAGTTACGATAAAATAAAGGGAAAATGATACAAATAGTCCCTAAACTTTGGCCTAATATACAATGTAATCCGTGAACTTTTAATTTGTTTAATGTAGTTTCTGAACTTCAGCCTAATATTCAATGTGGTCCCTGAACTTTTAATTTGTTCATTGTCATTCATGAACTTTTGACATGTATTCACTTTAATCCCTGAATTATGTGAAAATATTCAATATAGTACTTTCATTCATTCAAGTTTAGGAATTGCATTGAACATTTTCATAAAATTCAGGGACTATATTGACATGAATCAAAAGTTCAGGGATCACATTAAATAAATTAAAATTTTACGGATCACATTGAATATTGGGTTAAAATTCATGAACTACATTGAATACATTAAAAGTTCGAGGACAATATTGCATATTGGGTCAAAGTTCAATGACTGTTTGTGTCATTATCCCTAAGAGACTACATATTTAATATGGTATTGAGACTTAAAGCATATGCAGTATTGTTGTTATCTTTATGACACTTCTAGACTATGATACTATGCGGAGAACAGTAAAATTCGGTTATAGTTCATTGTAATTAACAGATATAGACTCTCATGTGATCTTTTGATAGAACTCTTATGTTATAGTTCAGTTGGCTTGCTTTATTCATGGAGAGAGAAATTTCAATCAAATTTTGACCTTCTTGTAAGAATTCGGAGCGCCTGATCATATAGAAAACACGTATATAGAATAGTGCTGTATCACGAGCGTAATGATTATTTGTCAATCACCAATTCTTGCGTTCGTACTTACTCCTATCGTGTCAAATTTAAGTCTAACCAAAGGCAATATATAATATATATGTGTGTACAGATACATGTACTATATATATGTATGTATGTATATGTGTCGTGTCAGAACTTTAAAATCCGAACATGACACGTTTATTAAGCGAGTTACATGATGCAAAGTTTGAGCTTCTACATATAAACGCGTAAAAACAAATTTAGACGTTTAACATATTTGAACAGGTTATGTTGATACGGCCAATAGATAAAAATGCATCATTAAACGTGTTTAAGTGTGTCACGAACGAGTTAAAAGGATCAATCTATATCTTACACGGTATTAAGATACAAACGAATTGTCCCATTTATAAAATAAAATCGTGACGTGAACGCTTTTACTTAATTAAGATTTCAATAGATTTATAGACAAACAAAATTTTATATGGGATTAGCGCCGGTCACGTCAAACAGGACGGCTGGAGTCTGCGTCAGCAACTTCCGATCAAAAATGCCGGATGGATTATGTTTGGCAAATCATCAAAAAAGGTTGAGAACTAAAATGGTCAAATGGAAAAGTTTATAGCTAAATTTGCCATCACACAATGTGTTTAGGATTTGCCGGACAATTATCTCAAGTTAGAATTACTCACACGTTGGAGTGTTTCTCAATTCTTCCCACCATGTTTAGCATTGCGTAATTGATCCATGAAATGAGTCACCGAATGTTACCTCCTGACTTGAAACACTCACATTTCCCCGAAAAGACACGCTTCAATCGTAGGCTTTGCGCGCTATATAAAGGCTCAGGCTCAGGCTTAGGCTCAGGGGTCGGCGCTTACCATAGTCCTCTTTTAACCATATTTCCTACAAATATTTCGCTTGGGAACGGCATGACGACATTGCTCGAGGCAACGCCCCCGTTCTATCTCATCGTCCCCATCTTCGTCCCCACCTTCCTCGTCTTGATCGCCCTCAAGCGGAGGAGGCCCAACCTACCTCCGAGCCCCAAGGCATTGCCGGTCCTTGGCCACCTCCACCTCCTCGGCCCCCTCATCCACCATTCCTTCCGTGACTTCGCGGCCCGCCACGGCCCGCTGATCAGCCTCCGCCTCGGGTCGGTGCCGTGCGTCGTGGCCTCGACCCCCGACCTCGCGCGGGAGCTCCTCAAGACCCATGAGCTGACGTTCTCGGCGCGCAAGCACAACGCGGCCATCGACCACCTGACCTACAAGTCGGCCTTCGCGTTCGCGCCCTACGGGCCGTACTGGAAGTTCATCAAGAAGCTGAGCCAGACCGAGCTCCTGGGGGCTCGCGCCCTCAACCAGTTCCTCCCCATCCGCACCAGCGAGCTCCGACACTTCATCAGAGTCTTGCACGATAAATGTTTAAGTGGCAAGACTGTCAACGTCACGCAAGAGTTGGTGAAGTTGTCGAACAACATCATCTCTCAGATGATGCTGAGCATTCGGAGCTCGGGCATGGACAGCCAGGCCGATGAGGCGAGGACCCTCATAAAAGAGGTCACTCAGATCTTCGGCGAATTTAATGTGTCCGACTTCATCTGGTTTTGCAAGAACGTCAATTTTCAGGGCTATAAGAAGCGGTTCGAGGACATTCACAGGAGGTGCGATGGTTGCGCTATTTGAGTTAAATAGATCATATCGACAAATATTTGCACATGCATACACACATAATTTGTACACGTATCTTGTGATTGATGAACAGATATGATGCGCTGTTGGAGAAGATCATTAAAGATAGAGAGGAGTTGAGAAGGAAGAAGAGAGTGCAAAGAGCGGAGGAGGGAGGAGGGAAAGAAGAAGTGAAGGATTTTCTGGACAAGATGCTCGACATCTACGAGGATGAAAACTTGGAGATGAAGTTGACCAGAAACCACATTAAGGCACTGGTTTTGGTAAGGGCAAACCCATGCTTTAATTGGCTTGTAATTAACTCTCTTGGATTCGAAAAGCCAAAAGTTGATTGAACTTCGTCTTTTTCATGAAACGGTTTTATGTTGCATGCTTAGATGGTGTCATTTGATCAATCAATTATCATTGTCTTTTAGGTTCTTTTTTTATAATATTTAGTTAATTAGATGAATGACATTATATTAATATGTCACGTGATATAGATCCTCTCCTTAACCTAGTTGCATATTCATAATTGGTTTTGTCTTGCAAAATGGACTAGAATCTCTAATTGCTCAACGAGGAAAAGTCCAGACTATCTTACATAAAACTTTTTCGAGCATCGAGGGGAAGGACGACGTCCCAGGTTTGAAGGACTATTCCGTCTAGATGGTTTAGGGTTTTGGTTATCAAATAAGCAACAGCATCAAAAGAGAAAGTCATACTACAAATCTAAACTTACGATGGCTGACGTAAGTAGTTTCACAGAATGAGTTTACTAGTGAAGGCAGACGACATGCGGTGTTTGCTGAGTCCTCAGGACGTCCTTAAACATGCCGATAAGCAGCGAAGCTTCTTTTGCGTTTTAAGCCAACTTTGCATGTATTGCGGGGGCATTCTGCGAAGCGCGGAATGCATGTAGCATGATCAGAACCGGATGGCCATCTTGATTCATGCGTAACTGAGCTTAAACTGTATAGTTCATCTATATGAAGAAATTATCTTAAACTGACAAAAGTGAAATTGAGATGTTTAACATTAAACAAAATTCATCCTAGGATATATTCACTGCCGGTACGGACACATCGGCCAGCGCAATCGAATGGGCACTGGCCGAGCTCATGAACAATCCGATGGTGCTCGAGAAGGCAAGGGAGGAGATAAGTTCCGTCGTGGGCGGTGACAGGTTAGTGGACGAATCCGACATGCAATCGCTGCCGTACGTCCAAGCCATCATAAAGGAGACGCTCCGTCTCCACCCTCCGATCCCGATGATCGCGCGAAAGTCGGTCCAGGAATGCCACATCAGAGGGTACACAATCCCCAAAGACACCTTGCTGTTCGTGAACATTTGGGCCATAGCTAGAGACCCGAAGGTGTGGGCCAATCCCCTGGAGTTCAGCCCGGAGAGGTTCCTCGAGCCCGCCAACCTGACGGGGGCCATCGACGTGAAGGGCCAGCATTTTGAGCTGCTGCCTTTCGGGTCCGGCAGGAGGGGCTGCCCGGGGATCTCGCTCGCGATGCAGGAGATGCCGACAATGCTGGCGGCGATGATCCAGTGCTTCGATTGGAAGCCGTGCGATCGGGACGGAGAGGAAGTCAAAGCGGTCAGCATGGACGAACGGCCCGGATTGACCTGTCCCAGGGCCAATGATCTGTTTTGTTTGCCTGTGTCGCGTTTGGGCTCTATGGAGTTCTTAAGCGGCTAGTGACCCACAGGTTCGGCAATTGGGTCCCAAAATGCCATAATTGGGCTTTCTTGAATCAAATAAATATATGGTTGTTCCATTTTCTTTTGATTTGAAGTTAAACCGGATTTAGTTTCACATTTTGTCTAAAATCCTTGGATTTTCATGTTGTAAATTGATCCCAGTTACCATCGAATGAATGATTTCCGCCCTTTTGGAGATTGCAGAAGGCAGAACGCGAATGTCCTCTAGGATTTGACAGACCTCCCGATCAGTGTGCACGTTACTATTCGGGCAAAAAATAAAAAGGGCGAGAAATGTAAGACCATCGGAGAGAGTAAGGGATGAGAAATTTCAAGGAAATCAAATCGGAGAATTTGAGAAACTTTAATCCTCTTAATCGTACTTTAAATCTGCGGTCGTTGACCTAGGATTATGTCGGAGCGCCCTCATATTGGCTGTGTTCCATGTATGCTCAAAACTATGCGAGAGGAGAATCCTTGCACCTCGTGTAATATCCCATCCCATCTTTCTTCTCTTATGGAATAAAAAGCCATGCTCAAATATTTGGTTCTTTTTTCTTAAACCATTTGAGGTGAGTGGAACGTGGCATGTAGTCCCAGGTGAACAGATTGATCTGCGCGTATCCGGGAGGAACAGCGTAGGTTAAAAATGATGGATACGCTTACATTTATAAGTTTTCTACAACTCGTTCGAAATTCCGTCTAGACTTTGCTAATTTGACCTTAGTGTATGTTTATAAGATATAAATCGACAGAGAGCCCGCGCCTCTCAACTAGTGGTATATAAGATATGAGAATCGCCAAGAATTGGAGAAAGCTTCGAGCGATCTGATCTGTTTGTGGCATCGACAAGTGACTGCATGGAACAGACTGGTTTGCTTGTCTGTATAGCAAAGAAAACAATAATAATAATTTATTAAGCGTTCCTTTTTTTTTTTTTCCTTTTGCGGTAAACGAGTAATTGAGTAACTATTGGAGTATTAAATAATGCAAATCATAGTACGGAGGACTCTCTCCCGTCGTTACTTCAAGACAAGACAACTCACGTGATCAATATGCCAATTTGATCCCTAACCTTATCCCCCAGTCCAAGACTCCACAAATATCGTAATCTTTCACTAAGGAAAAATAGGAAAAAGAAGAAGAAGAGAATATAGATCAGAATTACCGGTAATAATTAATGTCGAGAAGGGTACGAAAAATTTGTGTTTCAGTAACACCATGAATCTGTATAGATGACTCAAAAGTCAGATTCGATTAACTAACATATTATGTGGATAATATGGAAATGGTCATGGGAAGTTAGAGACCGAATTAATTCCTCTTTACTCATCAACTGGCATACAAAAAGTCCTGTTTACATCGCTCAAACATGAAGTTTCATTACGCAATCTTGATATTTTAGGTTGAACTATGTAAGGCGAGATGATCGACTTGTATTACAACTTGTCACAATATTCTTTTTGAACCCCATTTTATCATATATTCTATCGTATGTTCAAGAAGGTCCATCCATGGTGGGCAAGCATAGTGGGTGGGCTATCACAGATACTATGCTTGTCTTCATGGCTCTGGTTGTTATGTGAGAGTTTTTTTTTTATTTTTATTTCAAAAGGTTCCAATCATAAAGAAGTTAAAATTCACGTCGACCTCAACATCAACAGGAAATAGTAAAGCACATGATGAGCGTTTCTCATTGTCCCCCAAAAGTGGAGGAACCCAACAAAAGGCCTTTCGAATCATATTTCGTTTGTCTTGTCTTGAAACCCTCGGAAGTTTTTCTTTCTTTGGTTCCGTGGCATTCTCCTTTCTCTTTTGATTTCTACTTTAGCTGGCTGGTTTGGACGTCGCAGCTCTGTAATTTCTTCCTTTTTGACCAAAACAAAACGAAGAATATGGATGGATGCAATTCTAGGGTGCAACGATGGCCGTTCTTCAATTAGGATATGTTTGCTTCTTTTAGTTCAATTTCAAATCTGATTTTGCAAATTCGTTTCATCGATCCGCACAGCGAGCAAATAACCCAAGAAGACTTGTTTGAGCTTGAAGTTTGTATGATTTGGTTCTAAGCATGGCTGGTTTGTCGTTATAAAGGCAATTTTGTAGTGGATTCTCTAATCAATAACACCAGTCAACTATGTCTTTCAAGTCATTTCCAACACCATCAAACGTAAGGAAATAACTAGGTTGACTCATATGACGTGTGTAATTAACTAGATAAATTGAATTTTCTTGTTAAGATCCTTGTAACGATAGTACGGATATATCATCATCCGTGTAACCATTGCAAAATTTTTAATGATGGTACAAACATATCTATTATGCCCAATCGTAATTCGCATAGAAAGCAAAATATCCCTAAAAATTTTGAAAAGAAGAAATAAATTAGCTACGTAAAACTTTGAGATGAAATAATCTTTTTTTATCAAATTGAAGATGTCCAAATTGGGGTCATTCAGCCCCAGAATATCAGCCCCATGCCAAATCACCATCCAAAGTGCGCCGACCGAAAAATAAGAAAGAAACTTTAATTTTGCTGATCCGGCCACTAGTATTAACCATAAGAACAATTGAAGGTTGGATATCTCATCCTCCCTTTTCTGGTTCTTTCCCTCTTTCCTCCAAGCCGCCCACGTCATAGTCAAAGAAATAAAAGGTAATAAGCCATGTGAGAAACAAAACAGAACAAAACAAAAAGGCAGAAACTAAACTTGAAACTCGTCGATAGAGAGAGAAGAGAGAGAGAGAGAGAGAGAGAGAGAGAGAGAGAGAGAGAGAGAGAGAGTGTGTGAAATTTGAAATTGCAACCTTTTTGTTCTATACCGACCAACTCAACTCAAGGGTTTCGTGTCTCATTTGTATCCTGAACTTGGTTAAAGATGAGATGATCCAAGTTTCAAAAAGCAGGAAATGAAAGATGAAACAGAAAGATGGCAAAAAAGATAATAATAATAATGAAAGAAAGGAAAGAAGGAACGGAAAGTCATGAATGTAGCCCCCACCATCCCCTCCATTATTTGGAATTGACTCGTACCCTACGTGGAAAAATTAGCATATGGTCCAAGAAGATTATGTGTTAACATTGAATCAAGCAAGCGTGGATCGGCTCAAGATATTTTTCTCAATTTAAAAACCAATTCCTATTGACCTTTTACATTCTTCTAAGGTCGCAAAAAATTTCCTTCGAGGAAAAAAAAATCTTAAGTTGGACAATTTCATACACAGAACATTGGTCAATCAAGTTGTTCGACTTGCTTTTGTCAGGGCTTCAAGTTAATTCTGGATTGCTCAACTCCAGCACCAACTTATGTTGACTAAGTGCGCTCTTCCTGAACAATAATCACTTAAGGCAAACTCAAACAAATTAATCTGGGTTTTCTTTATTAATTACTATTTCAACTGGAGAAGCTTGATATCCCTTAATCTAGGGTCTTATTTTGTATACTGTCCTTAGTAAATCCAAATTATATTGGCGGCACGAGTGCGTAAGAATTTAAGGATATACACGTTACATTCCATGCATGGTTACAGTATATATTTCACACGCACATTCTTTGTGGAAATCAAGAGCTATTACACTTGGGAGTGAATATGAGAAAACTCCTTCATTAATCTCCACGAAGAGCTCAATGTAATTGTGATATAAGTTCGTCAATTACGAATAGAAACAATAGGGTCAAGTTACTATGAATTTCTATCTTTGTTTCTCTTTCTCCCAAATGGAGGAACCCCACTCATACCAGTGAATGGCACGCCCAGCAGATCGCAGACAAGGAAAAAGTGTTCGTGCGTAGGCATAAACATGTGACAACCTCAGTCATGATCGGTGACCACCTCCATCGACTACATCATGATCATACATGGCTCATGTACGCTCTACGCACTTACAAGGGAGAGTCAGATCCGCATTGAGGAGCTTCAGGCGTTGGCTCATCAACAAAATGATGGAGAGCCTCAGGCTTTGCCATCATATTAAATTTCAGAACTAGTCGAATCCATCTTTTCATCTTATATTTAACTGATTAAGCCAGGATTTAATGATTTTTAGCTGGAATTATTTTATTAAATCACTCACGGAATTGTGGCTGAGTGGGGTTTATCGTGACCAAATTAAGAATGATGCAGTGTCCAGACAATTGCCTGGTGGGGTTGGGACCGAGCCAAGGGTTTTGATCACATGATCATCTTGCAAAAGGCGACCGATCGGAATTATGTCCGTAAAATAAGTTCCAACAAGTATTCTTTAGCCACGGACAGAACTGAGCGCGAGAATACATGTTCCGAATCGCCAGCCGAGCAGGGACTTTAAAATTCAGAGAAGAAAAACGAAATGAAAAAATGGAATGCCGCAAAAAAGGACATCGTTGTTTGTTTCGAGAGAAAAATTAAGATATCGGATCGCGCCAATACCAAGCAGACCTCTAAGGTCTTTTTTACTATCTTTAATTCAAACATGTACATAGATCAAGATTCTGACCATGTGGACACACAACGTTTCTTTTCAAATATAATTTACAAAGCACGGCCATACATGTTTGAGATTTATGGAAAAATTACACACACGGGGGCTCTTCTAGGAACTCTAACCTGAGAATTCATTTGGACAGAAAGGGAAATATCATCAGAGACTAATCAGTGGATTTGATTAGGTCAGGAGGACCATGAAGGTGAAGAAGAGGTTGTCGAAGATGGCCAGAGCTGAGCATTCTTCACCCGAGAGACGCTGGTCAGAACACCTAAAGGCGTCACGTCTCCTTTCACCGTCACTTTCTTCGTCTCCATGTCGATGCTGAACGACGTCACTCCTGCACAGAAACCAGCCAACGCCACCACATGCACTCGTTAAAAATTTGCGCACTTCGCTGATCAAATGAGATGGACTATATACTAATGCCCGGGGTTCACAGTTCGACAGGTGTTCGGAAAACCCACCTTCCATTTTCGACAAGTGTTTCCTCACTTTGCTCTCACATCCCTTGCAGTGCAGTGACACACTCAAAACCACAACCTGCAAATCGAGAATACCTCCAAAATAAGCAACGCTTTCTTTACAGCTAACACGATAGTATTCACATTTTAAAAATCTGTAAAGCAAGTTGGAGACTACATAATTCACTGAATAGTTCTTTCTATGAGCAATTGTCCAAGAGAGTTTGAATTAAGTCCTTCCACCACAACAAGATTACACAAGAACAGAAGGGAGACTATAAGACGAACGAAAAATCGCATGCGAACCTGGTCGCGAGAGCCAGCCGAATAAGAGGCTTTGAGAGATGGAGCATCGTTGGACCCGACCTGGCACTTCGTCTCGTTATTGACTTGTGGAACGGGTACCAATGCGGACGAGACCCGAGCCGACTCTGAAACCCAGTCGACGAAGGGCCTGTCGCTCAGCAAATACCTGGCCGAACCATGAGGGGTGCCACTCGCGAGGTCGTAAACGTCAGCTGAGCTTTTCCTGCGGATGTGCTGGTTGTGATCGCTACTGGTGATCAGCTTCGTGGACGACGAGCCAGTGCTCTCCCTGGGCTTTTCGGAATAAGGTCTCGGAGTGAAGGGCAGTTGGTGGGAGGAACAAGGCACGTGCCCGGTGATCAGGTGGTGTTTCCGGCGATCTTGAAGCTGGTGGTGGTGGTGGGGGTGGCGGCGGTTGTGGCGGTCGATGGGCCTAGTGGTTCCGTGTCGGACCATAGAACGTTGGTCCAAGCTCGTGCATATCGCAGTGGACGCGGGCGATGCACAGAACAGATCCATTCTCTTCATTTTTTTCTCTCTTGGAGAAGAAGATGATGAAATGTGGTTTCAGATAAGCAAGTGAGATAAGGAGTACTAAAAAGAGAGAGAGCTTCTTAGCGAGGGCAACCACTCTTGCTTTTAAAGGTGGTGGATGCGTGAGAGAGAGAGAGAGCGTTTCAACCTTTTCTTATTTTTCAAATAGTAGCCTCTCTCTCACACTCGGGGTACTAGAGTAATTAGGACGTATTGGTTAAAAGGATTTTCAATGTAAATATGTTCTTTGTAAATGGAAGAAACTTTTATCTAGAAAATGAAACGAATTCAATTATTACTTTTAATTGTGTAAGTATCAATAACTTTGTCCTGTTTGTGGATGAATTTTTACACCATCAATGTAACATGTAAAATTCTGAAGCAAAAGAAAGAAAGAGATAGAGAGAGGGAGAGAATAGACCCACCTGGGTGTGGAAAAAAGATCACCTCGCAAGATTATAGGATCAATCTCGACCTTCAAAGTTGTGGCAAGCTTTTCTCCAAAAAAAAAAAGAGTTGTTCTTTTTGTTATTTTAAATAAAAGGCGTTTGACAAGTTGGGTTGGGCCAACATCTTTTTGGGTGTGGAATGATTACTGGCACTAGCAGGGGCAGCATGGAGCACAAGTTAGTTCACAAGCACAAGGAAAGAGGAGGACCTGTTTCTAGCACCTGGACCTATCTTATTATTGGCGCATCATTGTTTTACCAAACGCCGAGACGATTGCAGTGAAGGGTTGTTTCGTAGGCGCAGCGACCCCATGGCCTAGCTCTTGATTCTCAGCAGATCATTAGAGTGAATAGCTGCTGATTCGTACAGTCTGCACGAGATCAATACTCAATAGTGCACGACCCATGTGAATCTGTACAGTGAACCGAAACGTTTCTTGTTTGACTGTCTTGTGGACGAAAGAAACCCTAGAAATGTTTAGAAGGAGGATAATATGGTTGAGCAGTGGAACCGCGGTGTGATTTGGAGATGAGACAAGGCAACGGGCAAGAAGATCAGAGGTACAACTCACGAACTTGGTCGCATTCATTACATCCTTGGAGATGATTTAATTGATCAGGACCTTGAATCGGGACAAAACCCGTGTAGAAATGACTGAGTGGTGGACCGAGTTGCGAGCACATGCAGGCGGTTTTAATTGGCGCCGAGAGCTGCAAGGGCAATGATCCAAGATGGTGGAACAAGGGCATGTGCTTCTGCAACTGACGACTCCATTTTCAGATCTGTTTCCTGTCATTAGCAAGCTGCTAATTTTAGCAGGTCTTCAAGGTTTTCATGTCAAAGTCAGAGATATTTCAGATCCACGAATCGATGTTTTTGTCGTGTGATTCTCTACAACTAAGCTTCTCATGCACTGATGTGGAGAAAACGATGTATAATCTCATGAATATATTTTTACGTACTGATCATTTAGGGTGCGCATGGAATGCATTCTGGAATAAAAATTCTGTTCAGGAATGCATTCCGGAACAAAATGGTGTTTGTTAAAAAATTTCCGGAATGCATTCTGGAGCAATTTTTGCATTCTGGAATAAAAATGCGTTTGTTAAAAATACTTGATTCCAGAATGCATTCTTGATTCCAAAATGCGTTTTTGATTCCAGAATGAGTTTTGGCGAAAAAAAGAAAGCTACTTTTTGTAGCTTCTTGATTCCAGAATGCATTCTCCCTATTTTCTCACAATTTTTTTTTTCAGAAAATGCATAAAAATTGAAAAATTCTAGAAAAATTCATAAAAATTTCCAGAAAATAAAAAAAAGTCCGATTTCGGGAAAATATGAAATTTGGTGACTTTTTATAAAAAATAAAAAAAATAAAAAATTCTAAAACTTCACAGAATAGTTTAAAATACATGTGGTCATCCACTTTGAGTGAAATTTAAATTTTTTGAGGTGCCCAAAAAAAATAAAAAATTTTAAAATTTCACAAAATGACTTTAAATACCCGTGGCCACCTACTTTAAGTGAATTTAAATTTTTTGAGGTGCCCAAAAAAAAGAAAAATAATAATAAAATAAAAATTTTGAAAACTTCACAAAATGACTTAAAATACCCGTGGCCACCTACTTTGTGTGAAATTTAAATTTTTTGAGATGCAAAAAAAAAAAAAAAAAAAAATAAAAATTTTCAAAACTTCACAAAATGGCTTAAAATACATGTGGCCACCCACTTTGAGTGAAATTAAAATTTTTTGAGGTGCCCAAAAAAATAAAAAATAATAAAAAATTTCAAAACTTCACAGAATGGCTTAGAATACTTGTAGCCACCCACTTTGAGTAAAATTTAAATTTTTTGAGGTGCCAAAAAAAATTTAAAAAAAATTTAAAAAATAAAAAAATTCACAAAATGGCTTAGAATACCTGTGGCCATCCATTTTAAGTGAAATTTAATTTTTTTAGGTGTCCAAAAAAATTTAAAAAATAAAAAATTTCAAAACTTGACAGAATGGCTTATAATGTCTGTGGCCACCCACTTAGAGTAAAATTTAAATTTTTTTAGGTGCAAAAAAAATAAAAAAATCAAAACAGATTTCTATTCCAGAAATCAATTTCTGAAGCAGAATTAGTCATGTTTTACCAAACAGATTTCTCTTCCAGAAATCAATTTCTGGCAAGAATTTGATTTCTGGAATAGAATGGTTACCATTCGCACCCTTAGTTGTTTGTAGAAACAAATAAGAAAAATGACACAGTTGGTCCTTGAACTTTGACATAATGTGCATTGTGGTCTATGAATTTTTAATTTGTTTAATGTGGTCCTCAACTTTTGGTATATATTCAAACTAGTTCTTGGATTATATGAAAATATTTAATACTGTTCCTATACTTAAATTTATGAAAGATAACAATGAATATTTCATATGATCTAAGGACTAGTTTGAACATTTATCAAAAGTTTAGGGATTACATAAAACAAATTAAAAGTTCAGGATTGTCGCGACCTCCCCGCGGCCAATATAGGTGTTAACAAAGAATTACACTGCACATTGAGCTAAAGCTCAGGAACTACATTTAATAAATTAAAAGTTCAGGGACCACGTTGCACATTAGGTCATAGTTCAGAGATAATTTGTGATGCACCTAGGGGACTGGCGAACCGGTTATGCGACTGGACGAATCGACGGGCTTGAAGTCAATGATATCGAATTGAGTTCAAATTTGGTCAGCTAAAGCGAAACGGCGTGCTGATCAATACTCGTAGCATTTGGCTACGAATAACGATGGATTTTTGCGATTCGGAATCGTTTAGATGGTTTTTTTTAATTATTTTAGTAATTTTCGAATTAAGGGTATTTTTGTGATTTTTGTGTTTTTTGTTTGTCATTAGGGTTAACACCCGTTATAAACTCTTTTTTAGGGTTTTGAGAGGCAGTAGTTTTTGGATGTTTTGAAAACTTATCGATTGTTAATCGATTGAGAGAACAGTTTGTTCCTTGTTATCGTTTCGATTCTTCTGTTTAGCCTAATTTCTATCGTGCTTCGGTATCAATTAGTATCAGAGCACAGGTTGCTTGAATCAATGGCTGAACAGGATCGCGGTCGTGGACGGCGGGCTCGTGGTGGCCGGGGGCATGGAGGCGTTCCTCAAGCAGACAACCAACCGCGTCTAAGAGATCTGCGAGACGTAGAAATTCAAGAACAGAGAAGACAAATCCAGGATTTGGAGCGACAATTTGCAGAGGCAAGGTTGGGCGTTCAATCCGAAGAAGAAGCAGAATATGAGGATCCATCCGATGATGAAAAGGAGGACGTAAAACCTTTCGAGGTTCTGAACCAGGGGTGGAATCGAGGAGTACAACCTGGAAATCAGCGCTCTTCGCAAATTTTCGAGATGAACATCGAGATTCCCGAGTTTAATGGTAAGACTCATCCTGATGAGTTTATTGATTGATTGCATACGGTAGAATGGATTTTTGATCTTAAAGGCCTAACTAAGGGCAAAAAGTGAAGTTAGTGGCTATTAGGCTGCAAAAACATGCTTCGATTTGGTGGGAACACGTGAAAAAGCAACGCGCTAGAGAGGAAAAGCCAAAGGTGGATTGTTGGGAGAAGATGAAAAAGTTATTATAGGAAAAAAAATTTTGCCTACCTATTTTAGGCAAGAGACGTTTATCGAGTTTCATAACGTCAAGCAAGGTGATAAAAAAGTTGAGGAATTTAGAAAAGAATTTGATCGCTTGCGGGTGCGTTGTGATGTGGTGGAGGAAGACCAACAGACGATTGCACGATATCTAGCAGGGCTGCGATGTGAGATCTCTGATGTTGTCCAATTACAGCAGTATTGGACAAATGAGGATGTGTGAGACTAACCCTAAAGGTGGAATGGCAGTTTAAAAGAAAGAGCAGTAATTCTAAGTAGTCAAGCAACAGTTCCAAGTGATCAGATAAAGAATCCTAAGGAAAAGTGGGAACATCTGCAGCAAATTCGACACAAGTTGCAGTTAAGGATGCGAATTCTAAACCTACATCCAATGAGGGGTAGAGTAGTGCTGGAACTAGTAGGGGAGGAATTGCAGCCAAGCGATATTTCAAGTGTCAGGGATTTGGGCATTTTGCTTTGATTGTCCGAACTGACTGATTGTGACGCTTGTTGATAATCTAGTTTTTTATGAAGGTCTACTTTATGATGAATCTGAAGGTGAAGAAGAGGATGCGGATGCGAAACAGGAAGAGATTATCTATGCTGATTCTAGTGAGTCCCTAGTTGTTAGAAGAATATTAAATGTTGCTGTAGCGGATGATAAATCATGGCTTAAACATAATATTTTTCATACTAAGTGCACTAGTAGAGAAAAAGTATGCAGCTTGATAATAGATGGTGGGAGTTGCGAGAATGTAGTGTCCACGACTATGGTGGAAAAGTTGGGATTAAAAACAGAAGATCATCCTCAACCATACAAGTTGTTGTGGCTTAAAAAAGGGAACGGGGTGAAAGTGAGCAAAAGGTGTCTTGTGCAATTTTCGATTGGAAAAAATTACATCGATGAGATGTGGTGTGATGTAGTCCCAATGGATGCTTGCCATATTTTATTGGGAAGGCCGTGGCAGTTGACAGAAAGACACAGCATGATGGTTTCAGTACTTATACCTTCAAGAATGATGGTCAAACCATTACCCTAAGTCCTTCGGATTTGAGAAAGGAAGTGAAGAATAATCTACTGTCCAGGTCAGAATTTCAAGAAGAGGCAATGAACGCGCCTGGGCTTTTTGCCATTGTAGTGATGGAGCAGAATTCTGACAGTCCCGAAATTCCTACCCAAATTCTGCCCTTGCTTGAGGAGTTTGTTGATGTCGTAGCGGAAGAGTTGTCACCTAGGTTGCCGGGTGAGCACAATGTTTCTGGAACTTTTAATGTAGCAAATTTGTCACCTTACTACACTAAAGAGGAAGAAGACCCTCAAGAGATTAACGACAATGAAGACGAAGCAGATTCGAGGACGAATTTTTCTCTAGCAGGGGAGGGTGATGCACCTAGGGGACCGGCGGACCCGTTATGCGACTGGACAAACCGACGGGCTTGAAGTCAATGATGTTAGATTGAGCTCAAATTTGGTCAGTTGAAGCGAAATGGCGTGCTGATAAATACTCGTAACCCTTGGCTATAACTAATGATGGATTTTCGCGATTCGGGGTTGTTTAGATGGTTTTTTTTAATTATTTTAGTAATTTTCGAATTAAGGGTATTTTTGTAATTTTTGCTTTTTTTTTGTCATTAGGGTTAACACCCTTTATAAACTCGTTTTTAGGGTTTTGAGAGGCAGTAGGTTTTGGATGTTTTGAAAACTTATCGATTGTTAATCAATTAAGAGAACAGTTTGTTCCTCGTTATCGTTTTGATTTTTCTGTTTAACCTAATTTCTATCGCGCTTCGGCATCAATTTGTGTCATTCAACCAAACAAACAATAAGAAATCTCTTCCACCATATATTTAATATATTTGGAGTTGCATAGAGAGTAAAACGAACTTGAAATTCTACGGACGGATTGAAAATGCAGCATATTCTTGCTCGCCGTTAGACGGGTGAGTGATTTTGCATTGGTTGGTATGAGACTAATATTATAACAAAACCTGATCGATCAATAGACTTGGTCGGATACCGGGCTCAAATATTTCTCAAAAAGGAAGCAACTTCCACAATTAAGTCCATTCAGACATAAGGCCGAATGAGTTGCTTGAGTGAGCTGTCATACTCATGACAAGCTACTATTAAAATACTCAAAGAAGCTACACGAATGTGATCTTAGCAATTCATCATAGGCTTTCAATATGTCGAAAACGCTTCGTAAATACCTCTACTTAGGAGAAACGACTTTAGGATAAGGTTTGAGATATAAGTTCCATCTAAAATATGGTACACGTGATTTATATCTGTAGGGGGTAACATCTATTTTGTCAATTGATGATTAAGTGTGTGTTGACTATTCGTTCATGTGTTTGCGATACCATTTTCCCCGGTCCACAAGATATCAAAGACTACAACAACTCAATCGATTGCTCACTCATTACCTGTAACTCACTGCGCCCAACTTTTTGACAGCAATCAAAGCGTGATAAAATGCCAACTAATCTCAACTGCCCTCAACTGTCACTAGTAAGTAATCTTCTTTTTCACCTGCTGCTTACTCGACTTGAAAAAGGTTGCCTTAATGATCACTCTCGCTCATTGTCCATAGTTGTCTCACTCAGCAATCAACATAACTCCATTGCTATCGGTCAACAAGGTATCTTTTTGCCTAAATTACCCACGGAACACCTTTAATCACATCTGTGATTCTCATCAAAGGCCAAGTCCTAAAAACAAGGTCAATTTCTTCTCTTTGCATCGGACATTGAATTTGAGGCGAGAAAAATACGAGAAGGATGCCGGTTCAGTCCAGAAATCCCTGACGTGGCGGTGCGCCGCACAGGATGGGTTGGCAATGACTAGACCGCAACGTCAATAATTTCAGTCGAAAATTGATCGGAATAACGACATTGGAATTTTGCCCAAAAATTTAGGATTAAATTGGCAAAATTAATATATGTAGGACTAAATTGACATCCGTTAGTATTGATTGGATAATTTTCCCTAAATAAGGATAAGACATGAGGCACATACAAATATGACCGATTCGACATTAAGGGTCCCTTTAATAAGTATCCTCTTTTTTTTCCTCATATCGAATAAAATTCAAATTATTTGGGCAATTACATAACAACACGAAATTGATTATCGTCCTTACATTTAGTCAAAAATATTAAAATCTGCGGAAATAGCCAGTAGCCCATATTTTTTTTCTAATCCATCACCTCGGAAGACTACCTCAAATCCTCTTATCAATCTTTCTCTAACTGCCAACTCTTTAGCAACTTTTATCCAGTCTTTAAATTACAATAACATTAAAGAAAGCTGTGGGTCTGATTGCAATAATTAGTTTTATGATCACGCGTTTAAAGATGTGGGGCTTTCATTAGCCAAATAATTCTCAACCTTGCTCTTTTGTTCTAAAGGCGTTTATCTTCCCTTTGTTTAAGTTATTGATTCTTTGATTAGGCGGAACTAATTCTCTTTATTTAGGTGGAACAATGCTCTCTCTCTCTTTCTCTCTCTGTCTCTCCCTCTCTGATGTGTAACCTTAAAGTTGATCGACATATGTCAACTTCTCATCCAACATTCTTCATCTTAATTTCGTCCGTCTTCTTGTTTACGTAGGAAAATACCCTTCTTTTTTTCGTGCATTGTTTGCATCAGTAAAGAGGCAATTCGACATGTTAGAGAAGTGAGTCAATAAAGACGAAAGTTTTTAAAATTCAAATGGAAAACTGGTACTACTGTATTGATGCATCACGCCATGTTGATCAAGTTATGTAGTACTTCCGTTCCTTGCTTTCATAAAGCTGTTCAGACAAAAGGGGGTTCTTAAGCTTATCCTTTATAGAACTTTAAATTGTACTTTGTCACTTTATCTTTATGCTCTATTAATATTTCGCACCTTGTATCTCCATTCTCCGGGAGCAATGATGCAGGAATGATGTAGGCAAAAGTCGAACATTGGTTTGATATAATCTTTCTCGTGAAGCCCGTTGGCCGTTTGTTGTACATCTTTGCTCCCATATTTCCAATCATCAAGTAAAATCCCTTCATCTATTTTATTTTAATGCATTGACAGTGTGCAAAATCCTTATTCATTTGTGTTGGGTTGGACTTTGCTATTGTTCTCCAACTTGAAAGATCCGAGAGCCCACTGATGACTCGGGCCAAGATGTTGTGCACTCGAGATCTTGTTGGATGAACCTGAGCCCACTATGCACTTCTAATTCAAAGGGCGTTTCTTTCTGATGCTGCTCTAGCCCAAAGATCAACCTACTAACTTGGGATCGAATAAAAAACGAGATTTTGGCAGTGATCAAATTCAACCATTTGATTATCATTTGAATTTAGATATGTATCCAGTAGTCTCAATCAGTGTGGTGTAGAAGAGTTGCATAATAATATAGAAATCGTATATATAACGAAACTTTTTTTTTTTTTTAAAGTCTTAAAGCAAATGGGAGACATGTTGCGGAGCTACTTTAAATGAACTTATGACGTTATGAATAGTAAGATTGATTTACAATATCAAGATACCAGATGGCGCTGCAAAGTTCTATCAGGTTTCCAATTTACCCATTTATTAAATGCACGTTTGCTACTTTGACACATCGCTTTGACAGATCAATTGTGTGAACCGGTCTTAATGTGTATAGCTCTAGCATCGCTCTAGTATTATCATCATCATGTGTTGGACTAGCGACACGGTGTGGAGGATCACGGAATAATCTTTCATGGAATTTTAGACCTCCTTTTCTTTCTTCTTTGCCAACGGCAGAAATTTCTTCTTTCTTTTGACAGGTTGTTGAATTGTCTTCTAATTATACCATGCTAAATATGTGAGGGAAAATTAGGAAAGTCTAGACTCTATCGGTGCCAAACGCGGCGATTACTTTCAAATGATCGGCGGATGCTTCCGAGCCACAAGAAATTTCTCGGAGAGAAAGTGACGTGGGACGAAGACGCACCTTTGCCTTTGCCTGTACGAATTGTGATTCTCCTTCTCCTCACGACGTTGAAAGGTCCAACATGCGAACAAAAACTTGAAGAGCTGAAGCCTCTTCTCCAGTTTTCATACCTCAAGTCAAACCCACTGAATTTGCATGCATTGGACGGAACCTCGGATGTCTATGGTTGACTGCATGCATGCCTCTGCCCCGTGAGTATGCGTGGTCTTTAAGTGAAGTCTTAATTGCGTTGGCATGCGGCCCACCAAAAGTCGCACTAAACAACACAGTACGATACCGTGCGTTAGAGCTTCCAGATGGGGCAATAGAGCGTGTTGATCCGCGTAATCCTAGTCCGAATCAGCGTGCCCTTCTATCGATTTTTTGGCCTCTATGTCTTGTTGATCTTTGAGCTTCGAGTTGATTTTGTGCGTGTGGAAGAGGGGGGAGAGAGTCTCACGAGAGTCCACGGTCGCTTAAGTTCAACCTATGCAGATTCTGTTTTCTATCTGCCATTTTAGGTTAGGTTGGGATGGGACTTGGGATATAATAAGAAACTCTTTAATCCTAACTTGGGCCTCCAGAAATTTCCCAGCCACTGAGCACCAGACTTGTTTGGAGCATCATTATTCTTATAGAAATGACTAAAACATTACTCTATACACAATTGATAATATCATAATACTAAGTTCTGTGCAGTTGCCTAAAGGAAATGTATCCCACGTTTCCGATAATATTTTCGGAGAATCATCATATTTTAAAGGAATGTCCCTCTTTGCCCAGTGAGTATCTGTGGTCTGACGCCTGAACCGAAGTCTAAATTGCATGCAGTCCACAAAAAGCAGCGACGCGGTACGATTTATGTGGCCCGCCATTCGTGGAGAACTGAGCTTCCACATGGGTTAGGGCTTGTTGATCCGCGTCATCCTAGTCCGGATCAGTGTCCCCTTTTATCGATTTTTGGCCTTTTATGTGTACTTGATCTCTGAGCTTGGAGTTGTTTTGTGTTTGAAAGAGAGAGTCTCACGGAGTCTACGGTCTATAGGTTCGACCTATGTAGATTCTTTTTTCTATTTACCGTTTTAGAGTAGGTTTCGATCTGAGTATATCCTTAAAATGCTCCATCTCGATTCTCATCTGAATTTTGGGATCATCAAGATGTAAACGTTCAAATGATATTCCCTTTCCCTGGGGAAGAAAAGTATGCAAGGGGATTTGGGGGTACGAGATGTGCGGAGACCGGCACATTAAAATAATGAACACATCTGTAGTGTCCGCCTCACAAGATGATGACATGACTTGTCGTTGATCTCTAAGTTTCGAGTTGTTTTGTGTTTGAGAGAGCGAGAAAGTCTCAGACTCCACGGTCTCTAGGTTCAACCTACTTCCTAGGAATAATAAGAACTTAATCCCAACTTAGGCCTACAAAAGTTCCCACCCACGAAGCACCAGACTTATTAGGAGTATTATTTTCTATACATAACATGAGATTTCGTGAGACCCAGTAGCTTAAGTATTTTGACGCTTCTCCTCGCGTATAGACTCGATTTTGACCTAAGCCTTAAGTGTGGAGATACGTAATAGGATGGGCAATTAGGGTCTTGGAAAGATTTGAACTCCGAATCTCCTGCTTTGATATCACGTGGGGAAATCCAACTCAAAAGCTTAAGGAAATTTATCGCATCTTTCAAATGACATTTCGAAAGCATCATGATAAAAGTGGATTGAATCATGTTTAAACCGAATTAATCTATCATATTCGAGAAGAGATACATATAATCCTATTTCAAAGGAATCTCTCTCTCCTTTTCCCCCTCAAGACGGCATCGACAACCTTTTCCTTCAAAAAATGAGTAATTGCGCAAAATCCTTCTGAGTGCTGGCAGCACAAGTGCCACTCGAACTTTGAAAAGTTACAAACTATGTCCTTCAGCATTAGTATCATTGCACTATAGCTCCCAAACTTTTGGAAGTTACAAATTCCCGTTAAGTCTTACTTGAAAAATGGACTTATTCATTTTTTTTATCAAAATAATCTCCATTACATGGTTAACGAAGCTACATAAATAAATAAAAAAGAAGAAGAGAGGATGCACTGGTTGATGAAGCTAAGATAACCTAGTAGTGATTATTTGGGTCAAGAAAAATAAGTTGAATCATTTTCGGGTAACACCGGACACTTATGCAGACCGAAAAACTAGCAACTACAAAAATCAAAAGTTTAGGACCGCATGACATGCAACATTTTCAAAGTCCAGGAGCAATTACACAACGTTGCCAAAGTTCTAGGGGTTTTGAGAAATTTATCCTAACAAAAAAGGCACTTGAGATTTGGTCTAATAGGGGAGAAGCAACGCTAGAAATAGATAAGTCCAGACTCCAAAGTAAGCGTGTGATAAGTCAACAACAACACGGTGGCCGGTGGATGTGCCTCCGGTCGCTGGCGTATCAAAACGTAAAATGTCCCACAGAGCCAACAAAAATTAGAATGTTTACTTAATTCTCGATGCTAATGGCATCAAAATTCTATCTTCTAATATAAAAATAATCTATTTCATCCTCTATTAGCAAAAGAACAAGAAATAATTTATTACATCCTCCAAGGTTGGACGGTACTCCCTATAGTCCTATACTAGTGCTCAAGGAACTTTCCAAAAACCCAAGAGAATATGCTATTTGAACTCCATCGAATTCCCTGCCCCGTTACACAAGAAGAACAAGACTCTACTTAGCATTGTAACAATGCCAACCTTGGATATCTTGGGAAACTACGAAGCCATCCTTGTAGTCAACTTAGCATCGTACTATGTTTTTTCTAAACTTCTTCTCATTATTTTGCAGAGAACATTGCCTAAAAAGTCATAAGCTTGTTGTACCTTTACCAATTCAGTTTTAAACATTTAATTTTATTGTGTCAATTGAGTGCTAAGCATTTTCATATTTTGTCAATCCGGCCAATTTCGGCTGGAAATTGCCGATATTGATGCGGCTGTCCTACATGGCGCCACTGGTGCTGAAGTGGATAATTATTAATAAAAAAAATTTTCTTTTTTTTTTTTTTTTTTTTTTTTCTTCCCTTCTTCCTCTGGTCGACCAAGTTGACGTTGCTAGACTCTAGCAAAGCTCGCCCTCGCTAGCCACTGGCACCATTGGTGAGGGCAAGCCTCACCAGCCCTCGCCTCGGCCGTTTCGTCACCCGACGACTGGCTAGAGGAAGAAGGGAAGAAGAGAAAAAAAGAAAGAGAAAGAAAAGATAAAAAAAAAAAAATTAAAACAATTTTCATGTCAGTATCAGTTGCGCCACGTAAGACGACCGACATTAACGTCAGCGATTTCCATTCAAAATTGACCGGATGGACTCAATCAGCACAGTTAAAAGATTTAGACTAAATTGATAAAACGTGCAATATATTTATGACTTTTTGATAATTTTTTCACAACTGTACAACGTTTTAAAATTGTACAAAAATGCAACTCTAACTCATAGGACTCGCGACTTGCAAGATACAATTGGCTACGACAAACGTCCGATGAACTGGCAAAAAGTAACCATTAAGACATGGGTTGCGTGCAAGTATTTCTTCTTTTATCAAATAATCGTATTCTTTGCCAACTCCATATTTCAACCCCAGCAGAAATACCAGCCTTTGATTAGTAGTTCTAAAATTGCAAGCAATCATGGAAAAAAGTCCAATAGTTTTGCTAATTCCTTGTTACTTTTCAACAGTTCAGATTTGAAATGTCGGGCGTAAGTTGACTTTGTATTGACTGACATTGAAAGAAAACCCAACTGCATGGGGCTCTCTGGTTTTTACCTAAAAGTGTCATCGAACCATAACTTTTGTTGAAGTCGAAGCATCATTTCGTCCACGTCAATATCAAGTGGCGGGCGACCTAACTAGGAGATAGAGAAGCCTTTGCGTAAACAAATTTCATGTGGGGAAGCATAAAATTCGTAAACCTCATTATAGATAAAATGGCTTTTCACCGGCTTGTACGCCAAAAGCTAAACATGATTAGCTCATGATTAAGAGGCCAGATTTAGGCCATTGCGGTCTAATACGACGTTATTGTCATCATCTTAAGTGATCTTTCGACCCATAAATTGGACGGTGATGATAGGTTGGAACTTAAATGGCTTCTTCGCTAATTAAAAACCCACTAGGTAGCTCAGGGGTAAAGAAGTTGCTCGACTGCTACGGGGTGGCAAGTTCAAGCCATATCATGAGCAAACCAACAGCTATCTTCTATCTTTAGAATTTGTGATCATTTTTTGGAGAGACTTCTTGATTTGTGGCATGCTAGTGGCTCACTAATACATCGCAAGTTTAAATCATGGAAAATTACCAAAAAATTCATACATATATTGCACTTAAATCTTTCAATTCGGCTAATTTAGTCCTAAACATATTTAATAATTTGTCAATTTAGTCCTAAATCTTGACCGGTAAAAGGAAACGGTTCGATGATTTGGGATAATAATTAGGCCATTGTAGGGTCCAAGAATCTGCATGCCACCCTCTCCTACGAGCTAGTTTTTCATTTGTATCACTATGTCTAATTCGCCGGATGACCAGGTCATTTCGAAAGGCTCCAACAGCTTGAAGCCAAAAGGAGGTTCAATTCCACGGACAAATTACCAATTAAAGACTAATTACTTAATTAATCAGCTGAAAGAATTAGCTCACCAAGTCTTTGGCGCACTTTCGGTTTGTCTACGGAGGAGCACCGGCGAACATGAAGACAACCTTTTACGCGTTAAATTAGTATTTTCAACATAGAGGCATAGATTATGTCCGAAACAGTGCAGACTATGTCCTTATGCATCGTGGAAATGGTCAAAATGTCCTAATAAAAACCGTTCCATTGTCATATTTATCTAACAACACAAGTTTTTTTAACAGGGTAATTGTGCTCTCAATCTATTTATGGTCTACTGTTGAGAGTTTCCTCAAAATAGTTAGATGTAACCCGATAAAACTCTACCAATACGATGTCATTGGTTTACCTACAATGAATGTTACGTGCACGAAATACGAATACCTTGGATGGTCGAATAAACGCCGGTGTTTATTTCCTGTAATTTATGAATGATGTGAGTATGTACACTCGGCGACATTCACATACACAAATTTAGTAACGTGGTGTTCGGTATAGTATTAGGGGAAAGTTAGAAATGCATCCAAAAACCTGACCCTATATTCTAAAACTCGTGGACCCGACGAACTTTCGCAATCAGTGTATCTCCCGGATTTCGATTTGGGACGCAGCATCGACGAACTCGAAACCTAACAGGCGATTCTTAATATTATGCGCACGCAAGAACAAGAAGATAAAAAGCATTATCATATCCCCAGGGCCGCGCCGGAACTGAGTGGAACAAGTCGCAAGAGCTTCCAATGACATTGACTCGTCCTTAATGCATGGAAATCATAATCTATCGATATTGAATTATTATACGGTGCGATCTGACGACAAAGCTGGCAACCTTGTATTCACAGAGGAAAAGGTGCGAGAATCATTGGCGCATTAACGTCATTCGACAGTCGGACATAAAGAAAATGATAAATATGTGGTCTTGACCTAGAGATACAGAAGCAAATTGCAGGGATCTCGGTACATTCCCCGGGCAGTCAGCTACAGAGACAGCATGATGTGTTTTACTTGGTCAAAAATAAATTTACAATTGTTCATGGCAAATGAATTTATCAAAGGCCCTCATGGGTATTTTCTTAGCTTAGAAGCGACAAGGAAATGAGATGGAAGCAGATGACAACATTTTTTTTATATATATAATCTTTAGAAGAGCTGATGTTGAGATGGTCAATCTATCTCATGGAGAGAAAATTGTCAAAAAAAGTTATAAATACATTACATTTTTGTCAATTCAGCTGTACCAATTGGGTCCTAAATATTTTCACGTTTCACAAATTAAGTCTATCCGGCTAATTTTGGCTGAAAATCTCTGACGTGGATGACAACCATCCTTCATGGTGCTGCCGCGGACATATTTAAGTAATATTTTAATATTTTTTCTTTATCTTTTCCCTTCTTCCTCTAGCCAATCGCCGAGCCTCGGTGATGGCCAATGAATGACTAGAGGTGAGGGCCGGCGGCGTCAGCCTTGCCGGCCTCAAGCAAGCCTCACCTAGTTATGGCCAGGCTAACCTTGCCTAGTGATTATGAGGTCAAGCTTCACTAGGGGAGTGCAAGGCTCGCCCTCACTAGTGGCCGGCAGGGGTGAGATTTGCCACATAGTACAGTCGGCATCCACATTAGCAATTTCCAGCCAAAATTGAAGTATTGATGGTAAATCTCGAACTACTTAGCTTTATTTGATTAACTTTAAAAGTGAAGTATTGACGGTCTTCAAGGAATTTACTCGAATGATCAATACATAGTATGGTGCTCTAATACCATATAGCACGTTAATATGAAGATGAAAGAGACAGAGAGAATGAAAGATGAACCAAGGTTTTATGTAGTTCCTCGGAAGCCTACATCCACGGTAGAATACTAGAAATCCACATATTTCTTAGCTTCTTGGAGATTCATCCTTCTTAAATAGAGAAGAGTACGTCATAGTTGCTAAACATAGCCTATGATTTTTATGGTAAATACGGCTATTAGACATTGGATCGTGATCATCAATCGTATGATAACTCGGCAACTTTATCTCCCCAACAGGGCCAATTATGACGCGCCATGCTTTTTCAATGTTGCCTGGACAATTCTTCATTTTGTGCAAGCAACTTAAATTCTCGTCTTTCCCACAAAAAGTGGGCAATTTCTCCTCGGGTACTTCCTGGATGCGGACAAGAATTCATTCACCGTCCGTCCTGAGAAGCGTTGGTCGCTCTGACTTCGTAATTTTCACAAACCTGGTGTTTTGTCAGACCACAAGTTTTTAACACCGCGTTCCTTGTCAACCTCCTACTCCTGCAGTCCCACGCGTTCAGACGCTCATGGTCAACCTTTTCGGAGCAGAAGAGAGAGCGAGGGAGAGCGCTCCAGCATGCAGAACTCTCACGTGGCTACGTCATCTCCTTCCCACTATAAAACCCTCCTCCTCATCACCCTTCGTCCATCCCGCAGTCCACCCCCCACAAGCCCTTCTCTCTCTCTCTCTCTCTCTCTCTCTCTCTCTCTCTCTCTGCATTGATAGAAGATTCAGATTTCCAGAGAAGGTGGACTTCACTCTCTTCCGAAATAATTTTTGTTGCCCAGAAACGAGAATCGGAACCCTGAGCTTGACGCAATCAATCGCCTTACGACAGCAAGTACAAGAACAGAAACCACCATGAGGACTCCCTTCTTCAAGCCCTCTCCTTCGCCTTCCCGCTCCCCTCTCAGGTTCACCCCGGCTTCGTCCCCCATGCGGCACACCTTCTCCGAGTCCCATGTCGACGAGAACGTCGACAACGCCGAGTCCCTCATCGCCAAGTGGGACCCTTCCCACCAGACCTCCTCCTCCTCCTCCTCCCTCTACCGCGACAGCCGCCAGGAGGCCAAGCGGTTCCTCAAGTCGGTCAAGGACTTGCAGGCCGCCATGCACTTCTTCATCAAGGAGGACCCCGCCTCCGACAAGCTCGTCCGCGCCCAGTCCCTCATGCAGACCGCCATGAAGCGGCTGGAGAAGGAGTTCTACCTCATCCTCTCCACCAACCGCCAGTATCTGGACCCCGAGTCGGTCTCGAACCGGTCCTCGAGTGTCTCCGAGGGCTATGAGGATGAATTGGAAGACGATCTGAACTTCACCGGCGATGACTCGGAGTCATCGGGGACACCGGAGAGGATGTCGCCGCCTTCGTCGACCGTGATGGCGGATCTGAAGGCCATCGCGGATTGCATGATCTCTTCAGGCTACGGCAAGGAGTGCGTCAAGGTGTACAAGATCGTCCGCAAGTCGATCGTGGACGAGGCTCTGTACCGGCTCGGGCAAGACCGGACGCTGACGCACTCGCAGATACAGAAGATGGACTGGGAGGTTCTGGAGACGAAGATCAAGTGCTGGTTGCCATCGGTCAAATTCGCGGTAACCACGGTGTTCCACGGCGAGCGAATCCTGTGCGACCACGTTTTCGCTTCTTCGCTCCCCATCAGAGAGTCCTGCTTCGGTGAGATCACGCGCGAGAACGCGATCGCCCTGTTTGGTTTCGCGGAATGCGTGGGGAAGTGCAAAACATCCCCCGAGAAGATGTTCCGCGCGCTCGACATGTATGAGGCAATCGCCAACATCTGGCCCGTCATCGAGTCCACCTTCTCGTACGACTCCTCCTCCGCCGTCCGATTTCAGGCCGTGAACGCCCTAGTGAAGCTCGGCGACGCCACGCGCGTGATGCTCGCCGACTTCGAGGCCGCCATCCAGAAGGACGCCTCCAAGGCCGCCGTCCCCGGCGGCGGGGTCCACCCCCTCACCCGCTACGTCATGAACTACCTCACCTTCCTCGCCGACTACAGCGAGATCCTCACCGACGTAGTCGCCGACTGGCCCGTCAAGGCCGCCATCCCCGACCTTGGCTCCGACGCGTCGCCGCTCTCGGCTCGGCTCACCTGGCTCGTGCTCTTGGTGCTGTGCAAGCTCGACGCGAAGGCCAAGCGGTACAAGGACGTGGCTCTGTCGTACCTGTTCCTGGCCAACAACCTCCAGTACGTCGTCTTCAAGGTCCGGCAGTCGGGGCTCAGGTACCTGCTCGGGGAGGACTGGGTGGCGAAGCAAGAGGCGAAGGTCAGGCAGTACGCCGCGAACTACGAGAAGATGGCGTGGAGCAAGGTGCTGGACTCGCTGCCGGAGGCTCAACCGGCGGCGGCGGAGATGTCGACGAGCCAGGTGAAGGACACGTTCCGGAGGTTCAACGCGGCGTTCGAGGAGGCGTACAAGAAGCAGGTCGGGTGGCTCGTGGCGGACCCGAAGCTGAGGGACGAGGTGAAGGGTCGCTCGCGAAGAAGCTGCTGCCGAGATATCGCGAGCTTCACGACACGCGCGGGGCGCCCCTTAGGAGGGACACGTTCAGGGAGGGGATTGTCAGATTTGCCCCCGAGGATCTGGGGAATTACCTCTCCGACCTGTTTCACGGGTCCGAGGGTTCGGGGAGCTATTCGTCCTCGCACTCCTCGTCCTCCTCCTCGCCCTCGTCGAACAACAAAGGGCGGAGTCACTGATCCATATGGTTCTAACATGTACACAAACGAACGCTTGAGATGTACAGAGATGGAATAGTAGTTTGTGAAGTTGAAAGATTGTCGTTCTTTGATTCATCAATTACTCGATTTTCCTATTTTTCCCATTTCCGTTTTTTTTTCAATAAGCCGGTTTCATTAACAGAAAGATAAAAAAAAGTGAGAGAGCAAGCCGTACTAGCCGCCCAATCCCCGATTTTACAACACGAAGTTGTGTATCAATCTATGCACACTTTGTGAGAATGAGCTGTAAAATACTTTTATAATTGTAATTAGCTAGAATCAAGGATTATAGTTAGTTAGTTTAGAGGATATATTTGTTAAGATTCTTTCTTTTCTTTGTATATATACACGTCTCTAGGTCATTATAAACTAAGGAAGAAGAAATACAGAAAAGAGAGGAATGTTTTCTTCCTCGAGATATCTTTTTGTGTTAACACACTTCCTTGCTAATATCACAACTGTTGGTACGGAAGATACTCGAGGCAAAAGATTTGCCTTTCGAAAGAGGACATAACCAACTTGAGCATTCCAATCTCCGGGTGTATGATCAATCTGATGAAGCCTCAAAGCAGCAGTTGGGGAAACCTGGATTTTTCACTTGAGCATTCTATACTTTGTTGCAAACCCGTTATGCAGTGCAAACCGAGATAAGAAAAATGCCGAAGGACACAAGGGCTCTCACAGCACGGACCGGAGGTTTTCGTGGCCCAACTGACCGAAGAGATAGCCTAGATGATCGGCAAGACTTGGAAGTGTCTTGAGCTATAGGGTTTTTTGTGAAGATTCTAAAATACTCTTAAGGATGGTATGGGGAATGTATATTTGTATTCAAGATAATTCTTGTGTTTAATAGGGTAGACAGTAGTTGGGGAGAGTAGATCTCCGCAGCTTGATCAAGGGGCGATCAACATAACTAATCGGAATGCCTCATAAATAAAAAGGGGTGCTCTTCACCTCATTTGTATCATCCAACACTTGACTAATATAAATCATTCTCTCCCAGAGCTTCTTTCTCTAAACACTTTCTCTCTCTATGATATGGCTGAGTTAGTCAGCGAGTGATCGATCCTTGGGAAAAAAGGATTAGCTTAGGCGACCCAACAAACCAAATGAAGCCTAAGTTGCTGCACGGTCTCTCGATTTCAAGTATCAGCCCGTGACATTGTCTCAAAGCTCATTCCAAGCACTTGCAACAGAAAACGCTTCAATGGGTGTTAAAGTCCAGTGCACTCTGTTAGGAACAGAGGAATAGGCTACTGAAAATCAGAAGGGCTAGCTTGGATCTCACTGATTGCGAAGAGGCCCTAATGGATGCGATTATCATGCCAAAGAAAGGAACCTTTATCATCCCCGATTATATGCTTTATAAGTTTCGATAGAATCTCTAAGCACCAAGATTTTCCTCCAAATGAAGGACGAGTCAACTGACATTGGCAGGGTCTAAAATGATTTTGCCATGCTGTCTGTAAATTCTCAACCAGGCAACCCCTATAGACCCAGCTCGAGCAAAAATTAGCCAAATACAAAGCATAATACAAGTTTTATTCCACCAAATGATCCTTTGAAGACCCAATCCTCCTTTCTTTAGGATGACAGATAGTGGCAAAAGACAGTTTCCTAGGAGTCCAGGTTTTGAACTTTCCAATAATTCTGTCAATCAAAGGCCTACATGCCTTTTCAGTCATTTTCTAGTCGCTTAAGGGACTTCCGAGGATCTCTCAGGGAGTTGGCCAGCCTTAGAACGTGAGACATCCAACATTTCCAGAGATAACTCATCAGAAACACCAGAGAAATAGATATCAGGCTTGGCAGGATTCAGTTTGAGACCAGAGAGATATCTGAACTTGTCAAATACAAATTATAAAGAAAGCATCAACTGCTTATCACCATTAAGAAAGATCAGCAAATCATCCTCAAAACATAAGCGAATCAAATGAGCCTTCCTGCATAAAAGATTGGCCAGTGTACAATCTTTTTGTCCTGATTTCGTTGAACTGTTCTAGATATTAGGCCAATTGTTCAAAGAAGGCCCCCGCCAATCTAATCTAAGTCATGCTGGAAATTTGTTGAAGGATCCATCAGAGGGGCCGAACTCGAAGATCTCTTTCCAATCAGCACGTAAATATTCTGTCATCTTAGTGGCGATTGAATCGATTCGCGCAGAGTATGATCTAGGCAAGCATGTCAGGGCATATGTTATACAGTCCTTTTCGGTTTCAGGAATTATGAGGCTGAAGAAACTGGAGAATCGATCGTGTATCTGGGCCAACGAGCTTGTAGTTCTCATTTATGTGGGTCTCCTGTATTTTGAGTGATGGATGGGCTCTCAAAGAAAACCAGGCCCAACATGTTCACGTTACATTTGTTAATCTTAACACTTACCCATATTCTTCCATGTCATTGAAACCTATTCTCAATTTTTAGCATCATGATTTCAAAATTCTCAACTAGATCACTTCCATTAAATTTCTACATTAGTTCAATCAAGTTTTTGCATCGACCATTTGTTGGGATAGTAACGATGGTTTATGTGACCTGCCATAGCAAACTTGCATCTGTCTCTCTATCTCTCTCTTAGTTGCCAAAGAAGGTTTGCAATTGATACATGAATCTCTAATATTTGTGAAGGACATTTCAAATCAAACAATGTAATAGTTATCTTCCTTTTATCTTATAATAGTTTTGATAGTGTACAATCGTTTCTCTATTAAAAGAACTAAAAGTTGTTATTCAGGGTTATGATGTCTAGTTTGGATATTCAAAACCAGATGATTCCACTGTACTGTTTCCCAAAGAAAAAAGGTTGTTTTTTGTATTGGTATGTTTCTGAAAGAGTTAGTTATAAAAAAAATGCTGGTACAAAAAAAAAAACATTAACCATTTGACTTTCTAATAAGTTGTTGATAACTTACCAACACGTTTAGCAAATTACCAGCTCTTTTTGATAGTTTTTAGAGTACTAACTTGTCTTACCTACTATTGACTTTTATTTACTTTTCTTATCAACGGCTTAAACTTACCGACTATTATATGAATTTACCGTTCTTAACCTAAATGATTTACCAACAAGTTCTCCATTAAGGGTGTGTTTGTTTCGTGGAAAATAAATGATTTGAAAATTTTTTTCCAAAAAAGATCGTTCATATCATTTGAAATATTAGCTAATGAAAAGAATTTTCACTATTGGTAACAATTTGTGTCTAAATGTTTTTGTAAATGATGATTTTTTTTTTCGTTTATTTATTTTTGTAAGTGATATAAGCAATCATTTTTATGAAAATGTTTTACAAAATATTCATTTTCTGCGAAACAAACATGCCCCAAATTACCATCTAACCTTTTGGTTATCAACTTTCATGTAAGTTACTTCAACGTTTATATAATACTTTTTGTTTACCAACTTTCTTATCGTTTGCCAACTTTAATTTATCATTTCTTATAAGAAATAGTAAGTTTGAAGTATTAGTAAGTTATGCAAATAAAAGTTAGTAAGTTAGTAAAAAAGTTGATAATTTGCAAACTACAGGGAAAAAATCTAGCTCATAAGTCATTTTTCTTTTGATAGCGCAAAAAAATAGTACTTTTTTGGACATGGAACAATAAAATTCAGTCGATCCAGTGACATCATTTGAGATTGCATTCTTAGAACGTTAATGCTGTTGGGCGACTTTTGATTGATCTTTTGGAGGAAAGTGGAACAACAAGGGAAGGATGAAAAAGAGGGAAAAGCTTACCAAAAAAGAGAAAACAGAGAGAAGATAAATAAATACATATGTAATTAATTTGACATGACAATGAGGTTGGCCATATCAATTCCTCATTTAATAACCATGACATAAGAAAATTAAACTAAGGTGACCACACTATTCCATTCATTTTAATTAACCGTTTTGGTGGTTGAATCCCGTCTTTGAGTGCACAAGAAAGTTTCCATTGTTATTTCCATGCATTCACGCGATGATTTCAATGGACAAAGCATCATTAGCTCGTGTCCTAGCATGCATATGTCCCATTCGATGGTTGCCGTCCATTCATTGACTCTAACAATAATTTCTGCAAAGGCATTGATTCTGCTTGAAACAGTCGGTGTTCATAATCCAATGCGTTAAAGTTGCTTTTACCACTTTACCAGTGAAGGGTAAGTTCATTTTGAATGTTATTGGGTCTGTATAAGTATAATGGAGAAGTCATTTCAGTCGGATGAACCAACCAGAATTGTACGAAAATTAAGTTGGAATTTAAACTAAAGTACAAAAACCCTAGTTGATCTAACACAAGGCGTCAAATAATTTTCCCACCCATGAACGGAGTAATAGTATCCTGTTCGGTCGAGAAATCGGTTCAGAAAAAAGAGTGCGAGAATATTTTCTACCTAGAAGTTAAGTTTGCTATAAAACCTCAAAATCATTTCATTTTGTATGCTTGTTTCTTATCCTGTCTTGAAGTAGACTTGATGTAATTTCTGGAATTTCGGTTGATCTATTATGAGGTAGAAAACCTAAGAGCTACTTACAGAGGTCGATCTACCCCATCGAGCAACTTTTCCAGCTACTTACAAAGAGAGATCGTTTAGTAGTGAACCATGTAAGTTCCCCTACAAAATTTGCAGCTCTTATTTATGCTTTGAAAGCTTGCCCACCTCATTGATTATTGTCTTTGGAAGCCAAGCGTGTACATTAAGCTGTAGCTCGATTGTTGCTTGACGAGGAAAAAAGAGACTCAAAGTACACTAAAGGAACGGAAGGCCAAGAAAATAGACGTCGATAGAAAACTATTACACGGACTTATGTTTTGGATGATACGGTAGATAGAGCCAATCGCACGGTGTAAGAACATATATCTTTCTTGTAGGTCTCGAGTCTCGCTATCTTTTATCTCGTGATTAATCTGGTTAGAAGCCTAATTGTAATACAGCTCCGCTTATATCTTGGCAAAGCATTCTCCGATCAAAGCCGATCTCTCGACTTTGCATGGCCATCGTTTGGTTGTGTGGTTGGCGTGCACTTTACAGGTGTTAGTTGACACAACCTATTTCATGTGTCATGAGTGGTCCTCACGCATTCTTTTTCTTGATACGGAGATGACGATACGTCCACGAATAAGGGATTAAATGAGAGTTTCTTTTGCTTTGCCGGCCAACGGAGGAGACATAATGATATATAAAGCTGGGCAAAGTTGACTCCATGATCGTGAATTTTCAAGTCAGTCGACGAAGTGGACAGGAGATCGTCACGCGATATCCACCCAGATCCGTCTTATTTATGCCGTCCTACCTAACTCGACGTTTCTCGGGCGATCCTCCCTCATTGAATGCACTCACACTTTTAATAAAGAAACAACTGGACTTGAGAAGCGTAGAAACCACTCGGAGAAGAAGCTCGGATTTCACGATTCTTATCAAGAACAGCTTATGATCTGATAGGATGCCATTAGAGACATAATTCTGCGTACATTCGAAGAACTTGCAGTAATCACAGCGAAGACGGAGAGATGTGCCTATGCGTAGGGTTTGGCCAAGTGGGTCAATCCCCGAAGGTTTCCATGCATGCATGAGCAATAATGAAGCACGAGAGAACCGGGATATGCAGCAGCACACACTTATTAAGAAGCATCTGAGAACGAAGTCACCTGATTTTTACTAATTATATAGGTTATGAATCTCGGCACACTTTCTTTTCATGAAATATATCTAGTCGAATGCCCGGTCAATACAATGAAGGCGTTTCAGAGTGGGAGAAACCGACACTTGTTCGGCACCTAATTTGTTAGCCAGCGCCCCTCGGACATTTATTTAGCAATAACTTCACCAGCTGATTATACCAGCACATGGAATTATTACATACTACATATGTGTAGGCACAATCAACTAGTTCATGAACGAGCAAATGGCAAAGCCGTGGGATAGATTATGTTTCCACGAGCTTATGTTTCTGCATTAATAGAATGATGTGATTGGGGCTCAGCTTGTTCAGTTCCATTCGAGACGTTGATTGCGGTCCCGCTTATGATTCTATGGCCAGAGCAGCCTACCATTTTTCTGCGGAAGGGAAAGAGCTTTAGTAATTCGTGCATACACCTGCCGGTGAAATTAACCGCTGGTCATCTGTATTTGACATTATTAAATAGTGAAGCTTCTACTTTAGTTTTATTGAACATCTTGTCGCATTGTTTTTAACTTTTTCTTATTTTGTCGCAGGATCAAGCATGTTTCGTCGGTTGGACTGAGATGAATTCTTTACTTGATCAATATATTAAGTGATGCCATTAATAGCAAAATGATACTTAAATACGTGAATCATATCTAACGTCTAATAAAAGGCTAATTTGTTATTATATTGATATAAATTTGCCTTAACATAGTTAGAATTTTAGTTTTTGATAGTGTTGAGCCATTTGGGACACAAACATGACTTATAACATAATCTGAAATTCATTGACTCAAGTCGAAGCTATTTAATCCTGGATTCGTGTCATGTGGTGTCGTGACCAGTTTGAAATCGTGATCTCGCACACCTTACAAAAGTACATATATATATAAAATATTAATCCATGCTTCGTTAAGAACTTTTTATTAAGTTTGGCTGTTGGCCCGTCCCTAATTGGTTGAGCTGGATGAGAAATCTAAGTCTAGATGCATAGCCACCTGGATCAAAAAACCATAATTTTGACTTCTGCCCACCTCTCTCTCTCTCATCCTCCACCCCATGCCACTGTGCCATCTCCTTCCCGCTGCTGCCATCGCCTCCAATCCGTCTCGAAAAGGCTAACCGACGAAGGTGATAGCTAACGGGAGGAATAGAGCAAAGAAAAAAAAAAGTGAGGTTTTAAGCTTGAGATGGAGTTTTTTTTTTTTTTTTGCTTTGAGAAATTATACCATATGATGGGACTTACATATACACAATGAAAATCACTAATGAATGGACACCACCTAGTGGGTTCAGGCCCGTACAGAGATAAAGATACGTATTTTTAGATAAACTCATAAAAGATTGAAACGGAAAGCGAGAAGGAAAACAGAATAACACAAAAGGGAGAGAGACCCACAAAGGAAGTTGGGTATAAAGACGAGAAGTTTCTACCTCTCAAACTGTTAATGTACAGGAGGAACATTTATATACGTTGACCAGACAAGTCAAGCCGTGGACTTGGCCAGTCAGCCGTCTGTCGTAATCTGAATCATTCTTCAATTTGACAGATAGTCGATGTCAATCTATGTTGCCAACAAAATCTGCTTTTTGTCAACGGAAACCCCATTGAACCAGGAAAAGGACAAATGAAAGAACTGAAACCCCAGACTGATCACAGTACACGCGACGCCCAATCCTGATTCAAGCGAATCCCACTTGCATTTGACCCAAAAAAAAAAAAAAGAATCCCACTTGCATAATCAGATCAATATCAGTTCTGTTCGAAAGCTAGGGATCGCCCAAGTTTCGTGCATAATATACGGTCTCGTCAAATCTTTGAGCAGCTTAGAATATAAGGACCAACTGATACAACGACGTGATAAGTTATTCAAATACAGTGAGTTGTATATTTAGAAATTTATAATAATATGCCACTTCATTAGGCAAGTCGGTTTGAGAAACCAACCTTGGAGTCAGGTAGCATCATTCGATGCTCGCAGAAGCTCCTCGATCACTTCAGTGCATTGATATCAGTATTTTGATCGTGCATATTATCAAACTAAGTTCCCACTTGGATTGACCTAATGAATCAAGTAGCAGGAAGACTTAGTTTGTAGAATCTTGCTTGTCTCTTCAGCGCTAAATTCAATCCCAGTGAAGCCCAGTCCCGCATTCAACCGTGCATTCGCAGCAATCAGACCAAGTTGCGTGTTTCTTTTAAGGATATTGTTGTTATTTAGCCTTTCCCCTTAGAAATCAACTGCAAATTTTAATTAACCTAAACGGGGATATTACTTTAAATTCTCAATGCAAAATCTACTGTAATTTACTTTCGCAATAAGGTACAATCAGTCAGCGTCGTGATCAAAGGAAAAGTTGGAGTATGCCCACATACAAGAGCCTAATTTCCAGAGCATCTGGTACTCTAGGTAACATGCAAATCGCAGTCGCAGCTGCTTTTGCCCAACTTTATGTCCTCTAAAATAATGCACGAGGAGCTAACTTTGCAATTGCAACACCTACCTTCATCTTCCGATTAATGAGGTTACCACCTTTGGATAAGCTGCTAACTGTGAACCATAATGACTTTGCTATTTAAATTATATTTGATTTTGAACTGTGCATTGTGTGGAAGTTGACCCACACTGTTTTCCTCCCAAAAAAAAGAACTATTATAAGGAAATCATCAGTGAACTCCAATTATGCTTTCTTAGTGAAGGCTCCAATTAATGCACATTGGTGTTCTATTTTCTTCAAGTGGAGAAGAAGGTGTGTTAGGGTTTTGCTCTCTCTCTCTCTCTATATATATGGGGAAGCTTTCTTGCCTATCAGGTCCAAGAATTGGTCTGCGCGAGATTGCTCTTGAAACACCCGAGAAAGCTGTGACCTTTGATGAGGTTAATGTGAAGCACATTGGCCCGTTGATCACCTTCCTCTCACAGAAACTTTGATTTCTTGTCATTCTGACAAAAGTCACACAATGTTTTCCACTCTCGTCTTCCTCATTAAGTGCTTCCTTTAAATTCTCACCTGACAAAGTTGTACGTCTTCTCTCTCCTTTGGCCTTTTGCATCTCTCTCTCTCTCTCTCTCTCTCTCTCTCTCTCTCCCCGTGTGCGAGCGAAGATGGAGCTTCTCTTGATGCTCTACCTGGTCCCTATTTTCTTCTCCTTGTACATCTTATGGAGAAAGATTGATGAGAGGAATGACAGAGAGTGCTACATACTAGACTACCAATGCTACAAGCCAACCGACGACCGGATGCTCGACACCGAGTTCTGCGGTGAGATCATCAAGAGGACCAAGAACCTTGGTCTCCTCGAGTACCAATTCCTCTTGAAAGCCATTGTGAGCTCGGGCATTGGCGAACAGACCTATGGCCCGAGGATCGTGTTCTCAGGCCGCGAAGACAACCCGACGCTGGACGACGGCATCTCCGAGATGGAAGAGTTCTTCTGTGATAGCATCGGCAAGCTCTTGGAGAGGTCAGGCCTATCTCCCTTCCAAATTGATGTGCTTGTGGTCAATGTGTCGATGCTTTCTGCAGTCCCTTCTTTGTCTGCTAGGATTGTGAATCACTACAAAATGAAGGAGGACATTAAAGTGTTTAATCTAACTGGAATGGGGTGTAGCGCCAGCCTAATATCGGTGGATATCGTTAGGAACGTTTTTAAGTCCCACAAAAATAGGTATGCCCTAGTTGTGACATCGGAGTCCTTGAGCCCTAACTGGTACTCCGGCAATGACCGGTCAATGATCCTTGCCAATTGCTTGTTCCGGTCCGGCGGGTGCGTGATCCTGTTATCAAACAACAGGGCCCTGGCTGATCGGGCCATGTTCAAGCTCAAGTGCTTGGTGAGGACCCACCATGGGGCGAGGGACGAATCGTACGACTGTTGCATCCAGAGGGAGGACACGCAAGGCTGCCTAGGGTTCCACCTCGGGAAGACCCTCCCAAAGGCGGCGACCCGGGCATGCATCGACAATCTCAAGGAGATCTCCCCCAAGATACTGCCGATCAGAGAGCTAGTCCGCTTCGCGACGGTCTCTATGTACCGAAAAATGATGAACCGGAACTTGACCACAGGATTGGGGCCAAGGCCGGTGTTGAACTTCAAGACGGGGGTGGACCACTTTTGCATACACACAGGTGGGAAGGCCGTGATCGATGGCATCGGTGTAAACCTCGAACTGAGCGAGTATGATCTCGAGCCGGCAAGGATGACGCTCCATAGGTTTGGGAACACGTCGGCAAGTAGCTTGTGGTATGTCCTTGGATACATGGAAGCAAAGAAGAGGCTCAAAAAGGGTGACAAGGTGTTCATGATAAGTTTTGGTGCTGGATTTAAGTGCAACAGTTGCCTATGGGAAGTGGTGAGAGATTTAGGGGATGGTAATGTGTGGAGTGATTGCATCAATAGTTACCCACCGCAGTCCATTGTCAATCCTTTCTTGGAGAAGTATGGTTGGATCAAGGACGAAGACCCAAGCACCTTCAAGATTCCTGAGTGATATCGAACTCCTATGGTCCTCCTGAAACTTTCTACATGTTCTTTTCTCACTGTCGCGTTGCTCTAATTCTATTCCTTGTACAATGCTATATTCTTCTTGGACATTTTTCTTTTTCCTTATGGACTATCAAATTGGAAGTAGTAGTTTGTAATACCAATACTAGCGCTATTCATTTTGGTCCAAGAGAATTTGAGCAAAAAAAAAAAAAAAAACGCAATGGTCATTCAGTGAATAAAATTACCATGGCATACACGCCAGATTAAGACATGTATTGAATGGGCGATACTAGAAACAAGTACAAGTTCCTTTCGGCTTGTGTGTGCAATAATGCAGGTTCTTTTGTGTTTCAAGAAAAAGAAGTCCCTCCACGTGAATTCTGCATGATTATTCCCTCAGGACCTTCTGTTACCGTCAATTTAGAACCGATCGGCAAGCGGGCTTCAACGAGCCTGCTGGGCCTAAAAGTCCTTGATCCAATCCCGTCCGGTCTCGCCCAATTTTACGATAAAACTTCATTCTTCCTCGCGAAATTATCGGGTTTGGGTTGGCCCGAGCAGGCGGACTTTCCAGTGCTCAAGAATGAAATTATTTGCATAGACTCGTCCAATTGACAGGATGATTAATGGAGGTGGGCCTAGTAAGAGTAATGGGCTTACTGTGGCGGTTGAAGCCTTTCTTCATTGGAAAAAAAATTGGGGCCCACCATGAGTTGATGGGCCGATTCTGCTCGGTCGCCGTCAATGGAAAAAAGCTGGGACGAACGTGCATTTTGGCTGTGGCTGGACTGAGCACTCACTTCTTAATTGCGTCCCTCGTGTTGATCCATAGTAATTACCTCTTTGATTAAACACGCAATAAACGGAAAATGAATCAATCTTATTGTAATTCAACTACCTCAATCTGTTGATGTAGGGTGATGTAGGGGTAGCCAAACAAAAAAAATCTGTTGAGGTAGGGGGGAAGGGGGGGGGGGGGTTTACATTTGTACCATACTAGAGCCGGGGACCAGAATTTAATTGGCGGATGATTCCGCTCCCGTTGAAAAAAAAAAATGAAGAAAAGTCGGCTTCCCTTCATAATGGCAATGAAGATTCATGGCCATGACTAAGAGATGGCAAATGCGTGGGTCGGGTTGAGTTTGGGTGGGTCACAAATGGGTTTGGCCCAAATCCATCCACCCATGTAGCTCACATTGACTCGTTTATTTACTAAGCAATTTAATTGACCCATACCCAATCCAATTCAGATCTAACCCAAACCCATCCATATAACCTATGAGAAAAACAAATAAAAAGGTCCAACAATGCTTCAAAATTAAATAAACAAAAAAAAAATCTGCAAAATAAAATGAAAACCCTAGCCATAGAAGAAGTTTAAGCTTGAGAAGGCTAAGGTTTCGGAACTCGACGGTAGGGGTGTCAAAACCAAACACAATACCCGAACCGAAACACAAACCGACCCGACCCCAATACGAAATTTTCTTATTGGGTCAGGTTGGATCTCAACTTGTTTGGGTAACAATAAAAAGAATTGGGTATTGTTTGGATCTAGTGGGCTTGGGTACCCAAGCTCAACCCAAACAATAAGCCAACCCAAACAATAACCAAAATCCTTAAGATCGCTCTTTCTCCCAGGACCCTGCCATCAACTTCTTCTTTCCCGGGTTCTGCCGCGCCGCCACTGCCGCAACATTACCCTCAATGGCGGCGCCGAGATCAACTGCTGCGGCATCCTCAAGCTCACCAACGAGACACGGTGAAACCTAGACTAAACCGATGACCATTTGATCAGCACAACGCGACATCATCGGCAAGAAGAAGACTTTTAGAGGCTTTGGACAGAAAGATGGCCGATGGATTCTAACGACGCATGCAACATCAATCTAATGCACTTGAATTCCGTTTGTCTGTTTTCATCCTAGAGCAGACGAGTAATTTGCAGTAGACGCTAGCATCTATTCCATTGATCAAGGCTCTACAACTCATGCTCTCCTTCCTTTTCTGGTAAGCTGAATTTTTTTTTTTTTTTTTTTGGCGCTAGGAGGTTAGGTATTATTAAAGGTTTTATCTATGAAAGATGGAGCAGAGCGGAGGTGGTTGGCGTTTTGATGAGTTGAGTACCAAAATGGACCTTTTTTCTCTTTTTTGTTCTCCCCTATTTCCTCCTTGGGACATCGTGATCTGTTCTGACTTTACAAACTCTGCATTATCATTACAACGTCGTGCTTTTTCACTTCAAATTATACAACCTAGGATTAATCTTTTGAACAATGGAGTTGTAAGTAATTACATACATGTCCGAACAAGGATCGCTTGTTTAAATTAAGTTATTGATTAAGAAGTACATGCATTTATGTTTCCTACATTAATTGCTATGGGGTAATTAAGGAGTACTCTTTCAGATGGCTTCTTTCATATCCTTCTTGCTTATTTCTCATGGATACTGAACTTTTAAATGATTAGTAAACCTCTAAACACGAACCCGACCCGAACCGACCCAATCCGAACACGACCCGATTGTGCGGCTATATAATATTTGGGTCTTGTTTCGGGTCGGGCCAAGCACATATATTCATTGTTTCTGGTCAGGTCGGGTATCATAAAAACCCGACCCGACCCGACCCGACTTGACCCGACCCGATGACACCTCTACTCGACGGCAGCGGACCCTAAAGGCAGTTGCCCCTAACGTGATCAAAAGCAGGCCTCTCTCTCTCTCTCCAATGATGACGACGAAGACGACGCTTGCGGAGTCTTCATAGAGTCATCAAAATCCGCTAACTCCATCTGTTCCCCGGAGCTGTGGAATGCCTCGCACGGATAAGCAATTAGCGATGGTGGTGGCCGATTATGCTACAGCCAATCCTCACGGTGGCGTTCTCGGCGATGCTGTTGATGTCGTACTTGCTGCCGTCAGGAGCCTAAACCTCTTCACTGAGACCATCGAGGAGTTGCTCCGCTAGACCACTCTATACACGCTTAGGGCTTACCCTCGCATCCACCTCGCCTTTACTCGCCTCTTCAGGTAGATAGGTTTCTCGTTCTTGATTGTCTTTTTTATTTTGCACTTTTTGTAAATTTGGCCAGTTACTGCTGTCATAGTTTGATCTCCATTGTTGAACCACTTGAATTGGGCGGGCGTAGAGATTGTGAGGGTGAGAATGGTTTTTCAAAGCAACGGTCATAAATGGATTGAAAATGAGTTTGTAAAGAACCCAATAAAACCCATCACTACAAAAAGCGCATTTTTGCCACGAAAATTTTCCAACGAAAATTTTCGCGAAATTAAATGCGACAAATTTTCAACGAAAAATAACATTCGTTGGAAATTTCCAACAAAAATTTTTAAATCGCAAAATTATTTAGAAATTTCCAACGAAAAAAAATTAGTCATAAAATTCGTTGGAAATTTCCAACGAAAAAATTTAATCGCAAAATTCGTTTGGAAATTTCCAACAAAAATTTTCATTGGAAATTTCCAACGAATTTTGCGACTTTTTTTTTTTTGTTGGAAATTTCAACAATTTTTGACGAATAAAAAAAAAAAACCTGGTATTGTTCGAATTTTTTTTTTTTTTTATATTAGAAAAATCGTTGGAAATTTCCAACCAATTTTCCAACAATTTCAATTTTCGGGCAATTATTTATTGTGTACGATTTTTCGTTGGAAATTTCGTTGGAAATTTCAACGAAAAAACATTCGTTGGAAATTTCAACAATTTTCCAACAATTTCAATTTTCGGGCAATTATTTTTTAGTGTGTACAATTTTCGTTTGGAAAATTAGATTTAGAAATTTCTAACAAATTTTTTCAAGCAATTTCAATTTTCGGGCAATTATTTATTGTGTACGATTTTCGTTGGAAAATTCATTGAAATTTCAACGAAAAAAAAATCGTTGAAAATTTCAACGAATTTTCAACAATTTCAATTTTCGAGCAATTATTTTTTAATGTGTACAATTTTTGGTTTGGAAAATTCGTTGGAAATTTCAACGAATTTTCCAACAATTTCAATTTTTCGGGCAATTATTTATTGTGTACGATTTTTCGTTGGAAAAGTCATTGGAAATTTCCGAAAAAAAAAATTCGTTAAAATTTCCAACGAATTTTCCAACAATTATAATTTTCGGTTCTTTGGAAAATTCAATAAACGGAAAATGAATCAATCTTATTTAATTCAACTAATTTCAATTGTTGATGTAGGGTGATTGGGGTAGCCAAACAAAAAAATTTGAGGTTGGAAAATTTGTTGGAAACTAGAGCCGGGGACCAAAAAAATTGCGGATGATTCCGCTCCCCGTTGAAAAAAATGAAGAAAAGTCGGCTTCCCTTCATAATGGCAATTTTCATGGCCATGATTATTTTTATTGTAAATGCGATTCGGGTTGGAAAATTGCGTTGGATGGGTTTGGCCCAAATTTTTTTGTTGGAAATTTCAACGTTTATTTACTAAACAATTTAATTGACTCATACCCAATCCAATTGAGATCTAACCCAAATCCATTTAACCTATGGAAAACAAATAAAAAGGTCCAACAATTTTTCAAAATTAAATAAACAAAAAAAAAAATCTGCAAAATAAAATTTTTAGTATAGAAGAAGTTTAAGCTTGAGAAGGCTAAGGTTTCGAACTCGACTCAGAGGGGTGTCAAACCAAACACAAATACTCCCGAACCGAATATTAAACCGACCCGACCCCAATACTTAAATTTTCTTATTGGGTCAGTCGATCTCAACTGTTGTAGAATAATAAAGACCGATTGCTCGATCTATTGGGCTTGGGTACCCAAGCTCAACCCAAACAATAACCAAAATCCCAAGATCGCTCTTTCTCCCGTGACCCCCGCCATCAACTTCTTCTTTCCCGAGTTCCGCCACACCACCGCCGCAACATTACCCTCAATGGCGGGTTTAGATCAATCTGCAAGATCCTCAAGCTCACCAACGAGACACGGTGAAACCTAGACTAAACCGATGACCATTTGATCAAAGACAACGCGACATCGCCGGCAAGAAGAAGACTTTTAGAGGCTTTGACGTAGAAAAGATGGCGATGGATTCTAAACGACGCATGCAACATCAATCTAATGCACTTGAATTCCGTTTTGTCATTTTTCATCCTAGAGCGAGGCCAAGTAATTTGCGATGAGACGCCAGCATCTCTGTTCCATTGATCAAGGCTCTACAACTCATGCTCTCCTTCCTTTTCTGGTAAGCTAAATTTTTTTTTTTTTTGGCGCTAGGAGGTTAGGTATTATTAAAGGTTTTATCTATGAAAGATGGAGCAGAGCGGAGGTGGTTGGCGTTTTGATGAGTTGAGTACCAAAATGGACCTTTTTTCTCTTTTTTGTTCTCCCCTATTTCCTCCTTGGGACATCGTGATCTGTTCTGACTTTACAAACTCTGCATTATCATTACAACGTCGTGCTTTTTCACTTCAAATTATACAACCTAGGATTAATCTTTTGAACAATGGAGTTGTAAGTAATTACATACATGTCCGAACAAGGATCGCTTGTTTAAATTAAGTTATTGATTAAGAAGTACATGCATTTATGTTTCCTACATTAATTGCTATGGGGTAATTAAGAGCTCTCCGGATGGCTTCTTTTCATATCCTTCTTGCTTATTTCTCAGGGATTTCGGAAAAAAAAAAATTCGTTCTAAAAAAAATTTTCACGATTTTCATCAAAAAAAATTGTATTTTTCCAACGAAAAGTTTTTCATTGGAAAAAATTTTCCACGATTTTCATCAAAAAAAAATTGTAATTTTTCCAACGAAAAGTTTTTCGTTGGAAAAAAAAATTTTCACAATTTTTCGACAAAAAAAAATTTGTAATTTTTCCAATGAAAAATTTTCGTTGGAAAAAAAAATTTTCACTATTTTTTGACCAAAAAAAAAAAAAAAATTTATAATTTTTCCAACGAATTTAGCCACGAGTTTTCCAAACGAATTTTCCAACGAAATAAAATTAAGGGCCAAATTTCAACGAAAATTGAAATTTTTCGTTGGAAAAATTTCAGACAGGGCCTTACGCATCCACCTCGCATCCACCTCGCCTTTACTCGCCTCTTCGTAGATTTTTCGTTCTTGATTGTCTTTTTTATTTTGCACTTTTTGTAAATTTAATTTACTGCTGTCATAGTTTGATCTCCATTGTTGAACCACTTGAAATTTGTGAGGGTGAGAATGGTTTTTTCAAAAACGGTCATGGTTTTTGAAAATGAGTCTGTAAAGTACCCAATAAAACCCATCTTATTTTGACTTTTCTTTTTTAAACACATTTATGACCCATATCTTAATTTTTTTTTTTGACTTTTCTTTTTTAAATACATTTATGACCCATATCTTAATTTTTTTTTTGGTCAGTCCTACTCCTATTCTACCTCTCATCTCACTTTCAAAATTTTGTTCTGTCTCTTACAGAGCGTGGGAGTCGAAACCTACACCTGAAATTACGCATCCCCACCCCTAACTCCTACTCCTACTCCTACTCTACCTCTTATCTCACTTTCAAAATTTTGTTCTGTCTCTTACAGAGCGTGAGAGTCGAAACCTACACCTGAAATTACGCATCCCTACCCCTAACCCCTCTGAGAAGATGGGGAATCGAACTCCTCACCTCCCTCTTTTCAAGTGAGAAGGGCGGCTACTGGGATAACCCTTAGTAGTTATAGGTTAAAATATGAGTCTGTGATCTATTTTGACAGCTCTAGCCGTGACTAGACATGACCAAACAAGAATACCGAATAGATTCATGATATCACGATAACCTAACACGCTTAGACATTATGTAATTGAACCGGTTAACTTACATTCACCCGCCTTACAATAGTCAAAAGATTCTAGTGACCACCAGTACGACAAACATACATATCCAGTTGGTTCTCTATTATTGTGTCCAAGCGGGAGATATATCTTTAAAGATCATTAGCTCGAGAAACAAATATAGTTCATGTAAATTTCGAGGAAGAAGCGTATGACCTAATGCCAGATACAATCATTACCCTGTCTAGTCACTTTCGTCTCCAATAGTCGAAAGATTCTAGCGACCACAGCACGACAGACCTGCATTATCAATTGCTTTAAAGATCATTAGCTCAGAAAAAAATATAGTTCGTGTAAATTGCGAGGAAGAAACGTATGACCTTATCCCAGATATAATCATACCATGGCTAGTCACTTTCGTCTCGGAAACTACATCCTCCTAACGTCCATAACAATAATGAAGATAATCTACGCAATACTGCACCTTCTGGTCAAGAGAATAAGGTTTGAGCCCGTGATCGCGACCCATTGCAAGTCCGTGGAGGGAACTGAATTGGCAGAGTTGTTTATGGTTGACCATGGACCTAATGATCTCTACTGGTTTTTAGGTTTTGTAATCACTTGGACTTCATGTGCCACCATGGACAGTGAATTTTCAGCATGAAAAGAGTCCCTCAAGTTGATGATTTAGCTAAGGAATTTCGACTCCGATGCTGAACTCAGGCGGGATGAAAGTGCATGAGAAATAACTTCAGAAATCGCATGGCAAATCAGTTCAGGTAATCATGCTCTAATTAGCACAACTCCGATACCAAGTAATGAAGGGCGAAAATTGTTGGGATATCGATTAATGTATTAGAATCGGCTCGTTTCTTAAAAAGAGAACAAACGTTCCTACATTCAGCTGATTTCCATTGACCATCATGAGGACATCGATGGAGTTTTATCTCATCATTTGGGAAGATAAAACAACATTATCCCCCGCAAAGAATCACATTTCAATCTTGGTGAGCTAGACAGGTCATTCAAAGTTGTTTGTTGAAATGGCTGGTGAAGTCAAGGGAAGAGAGTTGAATAATGAATGGCATACAATAAGTACAAATAGATACTAAGCAACTGCAATAACATATTTCGATAGCTTGTATTATCATCAAAGGACACTGAAAGTTTACTCTACACTTTTCGCTAAACCCCGCAAACAATGCATCTTAGATATATTGATTAGTTACTCAAAAATTAAGATGTGAGATTAGTCACTAATTACATGATCTGGGATTGAGTTCTTCCGGAGAGATATGCACTGACTTGGGTTGCAGGATTAGGAAGCAATTCACATTATTTTCGTCAAGGTTTTGTAGCCTTGACTATCGATAACCATTGTGGTCATCATCTAATTAATATCTAGAAAAGCATTGGAGAGTAGATTAAACTAAGAATTGAGGCTGACAATTGTCTTTTTGTGAAGACAAGGAACTGTGCATCAACTTCGTCCGTTTCGGGGTAGGCTGGGACCCTTTCATGTGCACCACAGGGGAAGACTTGTTGTAAAGAATAACCTAAGCTTAATCCTTTTTAGATTCTTAGCTATGCTGAAGCGACAAAGTTAAAGCAAGTAGCCATTCTTATCCATTCTTCCACTAAGTTATTGGAACACATCAAGGAAATTACTTAGAAAGTTTCAAACTTATTGCACTTGTATCAATTCGGTCCTAAACATTTCGATTTGATAAATTTACTTGTAAACATTTCGACGATTTGCTAATATATTTCATTTGCTGATTTTGGCGGAAATTACTGATATATATGCCAGTTGTCTTATACAGCACGACCATCACTAACACAAATAAGTTTTTCTAAATTTTTAATAATTTTTCTGAATTTTTAAATATTTTTGTTTTTCCCTTTTCATTTCGCCAAGGCAAGGCCACATGCAATGGCTAACCTTGCTTGTGCATGGGTGAGCACTGGTGAGGGCTCCCCTCATCAAATTTAGCAAGATCGAGCTAGGGCGACCTTGTCAGGCCTCACATGGATGAGGGGAAGGGTAGGCCTCGCCAGATTTGGTGAGGGGGGCCCTTGTCGGTAGTTGCCCTAACCTAAGTGAGGCTGACCGTTGCTAGCCATCACTTGTGACTATTAGCCGGCCATCAAGCATTGGCAAAAGGAAAAGAGAAAAAGAAAGACAGGAAAAACAACGAAAAAAAAAGAAAGAAAAGAAAATTTCAAAAATTGTCTATGTCAACGCTGATCGTGCAACGTAAGAGAGCTGATGTACATATCAGCAATTTTCCAACTAAAATTGGCTAGATGGACTATATTGGTAAATCATTAAAAGGTTTAGGACTAAATTGGCCAAATTGAAAGGTTTAACTAAAATAGGACAAATGCAATAGATTTAGGTAATTTCCTAGGGATAAATCTCTGCTTGCTTATATTGATTTTCTCACTAATCTTGGTTTTACGTATGGCTATATTACAGTATAGATTACTTCTAAGCTTAGTTTATTTCGTGGAAAATGAATGCTTTGAATTACATTTTCCTAAAAATAATCACTTATATCGCTTGAAATAATATCAATAAAGAATATTTATCGATAATAATTTATATCTAAACAATTTATTTTGTGGACAACGAAAATATTTTTGGCTTATTCATTTCTGTAAGTAATATAAGATATTGTTTCTAGAAAAATGTTTTTTCAAATTATTCACTTTTTTCAAATATAAACAACCATTAAAGTTATCTTTACCAAAAAAAAAAAACAACCATTAAAGTTATCTCTTTCTTCTTGGAGAGTGTCGGTTGTAGCTCGAATTCGTGAATGACGGGCCATACCCCTTGTTAACTAAGACTTCCACTTACGGAATTTTCGTTGTCCTCTTAAATTCGTGCGCCATGGATGATGAATTCTATTGATTCGTGCCGGAAATACCAAGCTTTTCTACGCCGGTGAATTTCAATAGACATAGTTAACAATAAAAAAAAATAAAAAAGACAAATAAAATTAGTAAAAGATAAGACAAATCGATCATTTATGAACTATAAAAAAAATTAAATTCTATAAAACTGACAGTGAGTACTAACAAAGTTACTGGGAGAATCAAGTGGTCGGTAAGTTTTCCTAGAGGTTTTTTTTTTTTTTTTATTTACCAATTTTTTTAGAATTTTACCGACTGTCAAAGTATTTACCGACATTGAATTTCTTTTTAAAAAAATGGAATGGTAGAGCCGTCCAGTGTGGATAATATGTCAGTCAGAAAAAGCCGCAATCAAGTTGTGTCAACTCAAAATTTCCGGTTATGATCGTGACCGAAACGTTTGTACTATCGTGTGCTTCTCTTTTCTCTACTCTGTAGATAGTCAGATGAACTCTGGGTCCTTTTTAATCCTTCATTCAGCAGAAGCTATTAATATATTTAGCTTGAACGAATGGTCAAATTTTGACTCCCATACTCAAGAAGTAAATTGACACTCAGACGAAGTTATTGTGAGACGGACACTAGAGGCCTTACAATATGCAGAGCAGCATGTGGTCGATGGAGATTCCCGGCTCCATAAAACATCGTAAGATCCCTTTTTTCGCCCTCTTAAAATCACGAAAAAACTGATTCAGCAGAAAAGAAACGAGCAAGTCTACGTTCATTAAACGCACGGTGCAAAAAAGAAGAAGAAAATCTCGTGTCGGGTTACCCCTTGCCTATCCCACGTTTTAGTGGAGCATTATAAGAGCTCGGACTTTAATCTACCTAGGTTAGCATCTTGGTCTTGCGTACGACAACATGTTTTCGTCCGGTTAAATTGGCTGCATGTGACCCAACGAAGTACAGAACGAAGTGAACTTTAATAAGCCAAAGTGCTGGCATCTTCAGTGGACTTTGCAAAAGGAGATTCGAACCCTTTGTTCATGCAAAGGCGATGGAGAATCCCAAAGACCGCAACTGGGCAGAGAAAGCGATCCTGCGAAAGTTGGATCTGCTAGTTCTGTAGACCCAGCTTTAGTTTCCTCCTGTAAACGAGGTTTCCTTCAACACGAAGCACCCTTCTTTTCTCATGAAGTACAATCAAAACTTTCTTCATGGTATCATCACTCGACTAAATCTACGCTAATCTAATCCATGCCTGACTGTCTGCCTGCCTTAGCCTCGTAATCTTCTCCCACTTGCATTTGTCCTCGAGGGTATCATTGATCTCCAATCACACGTTCGAGTGAACCAAAAGTTTGTTCAAATCAAGAGGGACAGACCAAATGTGTCTGCATGTTCCTAGCTATTATTTTAAATTGCAGCTAGCACCCAAATGATAATTAAAAACAGACCACTAAAGGACTGATTTCAATTGATTAAGTAAGTACTGTGAGAGACTAGAGATAAAGATTCTTTTTATATAAATGGCCAATCTGTAGATAATGCATGGCCAAACTGTGTGTCAAGCACAAGAAGAATGACTTAATTTGTCGAGGTCCTAATAAAGTTAATCCAGATCTTAAACTGCAATCGATTAGTCCGACGCATTGGCAAACATAATTGAAATTATTCCAAGAATATTGTCGTCGATCAAGCATTAGTTTAGACGATGCATGCAGTTTTTTTGTCCGAGGATTGTGAATAATTCCGGATGAAGACATAAATATGGTGTGCCGAGCACCATGGAAATTGGCACATGAATATAAATATCTCATCCAAATTATCTACACAAGTCAATGGTCTCGGTCGGCTAGCTCTCCATAACTTTATTCTCCATCAATTATACCGGTGAGGTCCCCCAACGACCTTAGCTTTGGTACATCAATTTGATTCCAAGGCCACATGTATTTTTAGGGGGATTTTGATCAGTGAATAAAGCTAGTTTGCTTAAATTTTATAAGAGGGTTTTTGTCAATTTGATGTATCATAAAACTTGTCAAGCCATAATTGATTTAATGGAAATGTAATAAGGTGTTCACTTATCATATTTCTCTCGTTTGCAAAATCTTGAAATTTTATATTTGCATCCAAAGTCTGATGAGAAATTAATCTTCTTTTTTTTTATACCGTTGTCATAAAAGGTAAGGAAAAGGCCACAAGAGACCTTGATATATACCCACCGTGACGCATTTATTCTTTTTTTTTTGTAATATCAAAAATCCCAAACTATAACCACTATAACATATTTACCCTAAGCCTTGTCCTTCGACATAAAAAACCCAAAATTTGTACCAACGTGACCCATTTATCTTCCGTGAAAAGATTCCGCCAGATGATTTCTCAGCCGAAATAACGTCGTTTTTATTTCACTCAAGCCACGCGGACGTCGTCATGTCAACACCGCTTGCTTTTTTGGCCGCAGCAGCGGATCTTCAATGGTGCCCTCTTGAAGCGTCTTAGCACGGGGTAAATGTATCTCACGGGGTGCAAATTTTGGATTTTTAGTGGTTTTTTTTTTGGGGCCCTTGCTAATATGCAATTATTGATTCTCTCGATCGGCCATAGTTATCGCGAGCAAAACATATTTCCGATTAAAAAAAAGGAAAGGGCTTTTTCGGACCCGCGATCAGAGGCGATCCCGTCAGCTTTTTTGGTGGGGTTTTGTTTTGTTGGATCTCCTCGCAGAGAGAGGGAGTCCCTCCTCCTCCTCCCCCGGCCCCTCATCAGTCGCGGATTACCACCACCGCGTTAGTCGCGCGTGCGGAGCCAGCGCTTCGTCGGCCGGTCCGGCTCTCGCCGTAGCCCTCATCGCGTCGCCGGGACCGGGCGGACCACCCCGACCGGAGCGCGTGGACCGCACGCGCCGGCCAGGGGCGGTCAGATCGTCAGCGAACCGGGGGAAAAGATTCGGGTGGGCCCGACCGGGCTTTTGTCCGGACGTGGAGACGCAACGCGGGCGCCCCCGCGTCCGTCCAAAAGCGGCTCGCGGTCCACTTGCGTGGACGCCGGGGGGCCTCGTCAGCTTGCGCAAATATGTCCCTTTCTATTTATATCTATTATCTTCCATATTTTCGGTATTTTTTTTTCTGTCTAATATTTTGTAGAAAGGAGAGGGTTCGAAATGCGAAGCTCGATGTACTTAGACCTTTTAAAAATTACCCGGGAATTTTACGGGTCGGTAGGATGCTTTATCTGGGTCGAAAAGTAAATCCGTCGAGATCCATTGATGCCATCATTGGACCCATTGGGATCGGCACTGCTTTCACCGCAAAAAACGAAACATCAATGAATATCCTAATCGATACATTTTCTCTTTTTCTACCTTTATTTGGCCTCGCGATCAAATTCCTTTTTTAGCTCCGGAATTATATATATATATATATAAATAAAGCATGTAAGATTGAACCACGCTTTTCGATTATCCAATCTGAGTGGGACGATCGGGGGCGACAGGCGTTGCTTTGCGTTGGTGAATTTTGGGGAGGTTGAGCTCATGGCTTCGTTTTTGGCCCCGTGCATACGTGGCCTCATAGCTGTGACCCACTAAAGTCGACGCGGTGCTTTTTTTGGCCGTCCCCCGGATTCATCCGCGTCCACTAATGTGCCCATCATATATTTCCTTTGGCCCTTTTCTCTCTCTCCTTGTGGCGCTTCAAATCGTGGGTCGATGAAAAGCAAAGCAATAATTGCGATCGCGACACTTTCTTGAGTGCCCTCCCTCCCCTCTCGCGATCCCTCCTCATCCTGGATCTTCGATCGTGGGACGTACCGCGAATTTCAACTCTTTCGATTCGGGCGTTCACACCATCTTTAGATTCATCGAGAATGCCTCGTTTGGTTAACAGCGAAAAAGGTGAAGGGAGCCCCAGGATAAGACGGGGGCGAAAGTTAACCCTAAATAGTTCTTGGCACCATCCTATGAATGGAGTGACCATATTTCAACGTTTTTTTGTTAAGTGGGTAGGAATTGTCGTGACATCGCTCGAGGCTTCAAGACAATGTAGATGTTGATCCATGGCATCGGGGAAAAAGAAGAGTGCCCTTCTTTCAAACTACGTAAATTTGGTAATTACTATTGAATTGGCAATATATGTGATCGGAGTAAGTTATGCGATTGGTTTTCGCTCGATGCGGACCGTACAAAGATTTGTCTTTTCACAGTCATGTCATGGATCTAACAAAGATTCTACGAGCCTTGAGTACTTATGTATATACACACCCGACGAAAAGTGATTACAAGCATTAACTAACTGCTATCGAAATCTCTTATAGTAAAATACCTCGCACATTCGCATGTGAGAGTATAAAGATCCGATGAATGCGAGAAAATCGAGCATATCGATAAGAAAGAAAAGCGGGATTTGATTTTTAGTTTCGTTACGTGTTACATCAACGCACGTTAAAAATGACATTTGTGCATTTGCTGGGACAATCCAAGGTCTTACAAAATTCCGGAATTGTCCCATTCATGCTTACTCTTGCGTCAAGCCAAGGCAAACCAGGGCCGTCAGTTAACCTACGCGCGCGCGCGCCGGTTACGAATGGTTCTGTTATTTCCGTTAAGTTTTTATGAACCCCACCTACCTCTGCAAATTGTCATTCTTTTCATCGTTTCCCTGTTCCTAAATTTTCCCACCCCTTTATGCCATCGATTTCTGTAGCAATCGTCGTCGTCGTCGTCGTCGTCATCATCATCATCACCTGCGCGTTCAACAAAAAGGGTATCGTCCTTCTATTGGTTCCGCCCGCGGGTGCGATTCATGTAACCCCAAACGATCCGCAACCAAAGCCGTTGCGAACATGTGTAACACGAACGTTGTTTATTCCCTGTTCCCCTGTTTTAAATAGATAGAAGGGACACGCTTGAAAAGGTTTTCTGGGGCTGTTCTTTCCTCTCCCGAGAAATTCCTCTGCAGGCAGGGGGGGGTGCGTGCGTGTGCTGATGATCCCCTGAGCCATGTGGGTTTCTCTCGGCATCAGCTGCAAGGGGAAACAAGAAACGGAGAGCTCGCTCGTGTCTGACTCAGGTCAAGAAGGGAACGCCTTTTCTCTTTTCATGGTTCTTTTTCTGTATTCGTGTTCTTGATCGAGAATGAAGGAAGTTGCGGATATTTTTAGCTCTCCCGGTTTCTGGGTTCTTCTTTGTCTCCCTTCTCTTTTTTGTTTTTGTTTTTATGAGCATTAAGATATGCGCGAATGGTTCTTTTCATGCGAGATTGGTCTGTGTTCGATGGAGAAAAATGAATCTATAAGAGCTTTGATTAGGATGTTGTGGCGGTCAAGCTAATCTGGAGGCGTTTTGTGAATGAACAGGGAGTTGATCAGGATGCGAGATATGCCAGAACCAGATGTTGTGAGATGAAGGAATGAGAAAAAAGAGAAGGTTTCCGTCTCATCACAGGGTTCCTTAGAAGTTCTCGTTACCCATTCTGAGTTGGGACTGCCGGATGCGGATTACCCTGCTTTGCGGGTTGAAAGCGTGATTGTCGTCGTGTTTGATGGAAGGAGAGTGAAATCCATATTGCTGAGCAGAACCGACCAAGGACAGGGATTTTGTACAATTAAATAGGCATGGAGTCACCAGCTGGGCAGCCAAGCCAGCCGAGGAAGAAGATGACCAAGCAATTGACGGGGAAGCGAGACGATACGCCCCTGCATTCCGCGGCGAGAGCGGGTAATCTGGCTGTGATAATGGAAATCATTTCTAAAGCCGGTGAGGCAGAGGCAGAGTTGAAGGAATTGCTGGAGAAGCAAAATCAAGCTGGCGAAACTGCCCTTTACGTTGCCGCCGAATATGGCTATGTTGATGTTGTGAGGGAGATGATCAAGCACTACGATCTATCCGATGCAGGGATCAAGGCAAGAAATGGCTTTGATGCGCTACACATTGCTGCCAAACAAGGGGATTTGGGTATGTTTCTGCTGTGTAAATGATCTTTTAGCTATCTGCGGTATTTGGTTTGTCATTGTAAGGCATATTGGAATTGATTGATTTTTACCCTCTCACAGAAATACTAAAGATACTCTTGGAGGTGCATCCGGAATTGGCAATGACGGTGGACGTGTCGAATACGACTGCACTTCACACGGCTGCGACGCAAGGCCATATCGATGTGGTGAATGTGTTGTTGGAGGCCGGAAGTGGGTTGGCAACAATAGCGAGAAGTAACGGGAAAACAGCGTTGCATTCAGCGCGAGAAATGGGCATTTGGAGGTGATAAAGTCACTTCTTGACAAAGAGCCTAGTATTGTGACTCGTGTAGATAAAAAGGGCCAGACGGCATTGCACATGGCTGTCAAGGGTCAGAACGTCGAAGTAGTGGAAGAGTTGATAAGAGCAGATCCATCCTCCATCAACATGGTAGATACTAAGGGCAACACCTCATTGCACATAGCAACCCGGAAGGGCAGAGATCAGGTAAATTTTTACCGCTTCTGCTATGTTATGCTGATCCAAACATCACGACTGGTGGTGACAAAGTATCTTTCAGCTTTGAAGTAAGAAGGCATGGTGAGCTAAAGTAGTATGGATTATCTGATCTCTAACAACACGACTACAATTTTTTTGAGCACCTGCACTTATGATCCGGTTTGCTCTTGAAGTCTTGATACAGAAAAGAATGAAACTTACAAATAGTAAGAAAATGCATGGATTTTGGAAGATGTCATCCAGTCATTTCGGAAATACATGTCGGGCTAGACCAGATTATGCGGTTCATCTATTATTTGGAACGACTTGAAAATACACTGTGAAGCCTTCTCTTGATCCAAAGAGCCAACTTTGGCGCTCCTTTCGTTAATGACAATGGAAATGCTATCTGCCAACACTGGTTACAAGTTAGCCAGTTACTTCTTTTTTTCATTGAGGAACTAAAGGCCCCCTATTGCTATATTTCACTAAAAGCACTTTAATTTCTTTTATTCATGATTGATGATACATATGTGGGTTGGTTTGGGGTAGAACTGCTCATTGCCTTCTGCAAAAACCATCTGATAAAATCTTCTAAATTATTGGCTGATTTAATAACCAAACAGGTCGATTGTCTCGGGAGTAAATCAAAGCTGGATAAGGAAAATGAACCCATCCTTTTCTCTTAGTTTGGCAGATGTTTCATTTATCACACTGGATTGCTTTTGGACGAGTATCTGTAATAATGTCAAAAGATGAAAAAGGCGAGCCTGCCTTTCATGGTGATAAAATATAAGAACATAGCACCATTTAACTTGTGGAATTAAGTTGTTGGATTAGCATTTTGACCATTTCTTCAATTGTTAAATTATCGCTTGCATATTTATGTGTATCTCCATCTTTAACTGCCAGAGAGTATTCTTTCCATGTCTGTACAGATAGAAAGACAACCATCCTAATAGCCTAAATCTTATAACACTCTGCAGATAGTTCGGTTGCTGCTTGGTTGCAGTGAAACTGATACAAGAGCCATTAACCGGTCTGGCGAGACCGCTCTTGATACAGCAGAAAAAATGGGTCACTCCAATGTTGCGGCTATTCTCCAGGAGCACGGTGTGCAGAGTGCCAAGGCCATCCAGCCACAGGCAACCAGTGCTGCTCGCGAGCTCAAACAAACCGTGAGTGACATAAAACACGAAGTCCACTACCAGCTCGAGCACACCCGCCAAACCAGAAAACGTGTCCAGGGCATCGCCAAGCGCCTCAACAAAATGCATGCTGAAGGGCTCAATAATGCCATCAACTCCACCACCGTGGTGGCTGTCCTCATCGCCACTGTCGCTTTTGCAGCCATCTTCACTGTCCCAGGCCAATACGTGGATGACCCTACTGATATTCCCCCGGGTCTATCTCTTGGGGAAGCGAATATTGCTCCGCAAGTTCCATTCGTAATTTTCTTTATTTTTGACTCGGTTGCTCTCTTCATATCCCTGGCTGTGGTGGTGGTCCAAACGTCTGTCGTGGTCATCGAGAGCAAGGCCAAGAAGCAGATGATGGCGATCATTAACAAGTTGATGTGGCTGGCCTGCGTGCTGGTCTCGGTGGCATTCTTGGCACTCTCATTTGTGGTGGTTGGTCAGAAAGAAAGGTGGCTGGCAATAGGGGTGACCATCATAGGGACAACCATTATGGCCACTACTCTCGGCACGATGATTTATTGGGTCATTATGCATCGTATCGAGGCCTCCAACATGAGGAACATAAGGAAGTCTTCGTTGGGAAGTAGGTCAAGGTCTTGGTCGGTTTCAGTGATGTCGGATTCGGAGATCCTCAACAACGAATACAAGAAGATGTACGCGATATAAATAAATTAATCAGGCAGGAAAAAAGCCTGAGATCTTCTCTGCTCGGGAGGATAGGATGTCTCTTTCCTTCGGAAATATCACACTGTACATGTGATGGAGGCTGAGTTTTTGCTCCCGATTCGCTCAAAAAGTTTTGGCTGTCAACATAAATATTTACTAAATGCAAGGGTTCAGCTTAATGGGATCCCGGAGGCATCCTCTTTTCTTGAGATGTAAAGTTGTCTATTTCAGTGTACATACTTGCTGTGGCATAACTCTCTGGGTTCAGCATCAGTGGCTTTTAATGGATCTTGCATTTAGAAGAGAACTGCTTCTACGCAATTACTGCTTATTTATTATTACTCATGCCCATAAATGTGCCAAAATAATCCTGGCATGATTTGATCATTCCATACAGTTGATCATAGAAATGGACCCCTTTGATTGAACAGCCTTTTCCTGAAGATTCAATTGAAGATGTTTTCTTTTGTTCCCTTGATGGACATAACAGCGTAATTCGAGCTATTTATTTTTCACTTGGCGCAGAGTTGCATCTTCTTGCATATTATTTCTGAGAAAAAGAAGCATGACATTTTGAAGTAAAAACAGTAGACAGATCAGGCGAGAAGGCCAATGCTAGAAGTAAAATGAGGAGTATATTTTTTTAGCATTATGAAATGAGTATTTATCCCAAATCCTGCATACAGGTTGCATTTTGGCGTGCCCCTTTGAAGTTGATCTCAAAAGATTGGGACTTGTACAGCTTCACCGTACTGAAAAATCCAAAATCTTGAAACAGAATAATTGTGTTTCACAATGTTGTCGTCTCACTTTGTTTCCAAATCATTCACAGCTTTGCTATGCATGCGACAGAGTCTCAAACGAAGCCCAGGTTCAGGAGCAACGCGTGGGCTAACGAGGCAATCGTTGTTTAAGATTTGGGAGTGTTGAAACATGAAAAGTTGAGGAGGAAATGTACCAGGTGACCATACTGGTAAAAGAGAAGCCATAAATCTTCTTTGTAATCAACTAAACTAAAGAATCTGCCAGGGTGACTTCAGATGGGCCAATTTTTGTTTTCTTTTAGCTGTCTATTACTCTATAAAAGCCTGCTTCAGAACCAAAATGATTTGATGGACTAGAACAAGAGGAGCTTAAATGGAGATTGGAGTGCTGTTCTTCCTGGTTTTCTTCTCTCTGAAAGTTTTGTCTCAAGGTATTTTAGTTTTCATTCATGGTTGACTTTCAACATATCTGTGTTCGCAGGGGGCTAATCTCGCCTTAACGTAGGAATGAATGCATTTAGGAAAGAGAAATTTTTTCCCAAAACTCACCATAATAACAAATAAAACTACACTGGACCCTGCTACGTTCGCTGCACTACTCCAACCGACTCTGTTTACCATATCAGAGATAGAAATGAATTTATAGTATAAACTTTATACCACTTCTTGAAATCATGAGGGATTTTCAGTAAATCCTTTTGAGCTTCTCTTGATATTTAAGTACAATACTCCTTGATGAATACGTGCTTGCCATATCAGATGCATTAGCCCCGTTGCGGATAGATTGCCGGTCAGAAACAAGCTACAATACTGGAGATGGAATTCCTTGGCACACAGATTTAGATTTCGTTAAAACAGGTCAAAACGTGCAGCTCTCTAATGGGAATCTCAGCACAGAACGGCAAATAAGTACGCTCAGGTACTTCCCGGAACAAAACAAGAACTGTTACTCTTTACCGGCGGTTGCGCAGAAGAGGTACTTCACCAGGGCAGTGTTCTGTTATGGGAAGTATGATGGCCTTTCAAGGCCTCCAAGTTTTGGTCTCGAGTTCGATGGCAACAAGTGGACCACTGTGTCCAACCCAACTGCAGAACCCCAATACTACAAATTAGTATACACGAGTGGAGGTGATTTCATAAGCGTCTGTTTGGCTCGGACGCTGGATAAGCAGTACCCATATATCTCAGCATTGGAACTGTGGCCCTTATCTGATGATATGTATGCTACTATGGGCCAAGATAGGGCCTGGACTACGAGCTACCGCTACAATTATGGCGCAACTGAATCGATCATGGGGTACAAAACCAATAATCATCTCATTTAGATCTGCTATTGGCAGTCGTGTAGAGAAGAATATAGAGACAAACTATGCATCAGTGTATGTCATGGTGAGTGCAAATTTATTAACTAGTTGTCTAGTCCACTCAATCAGGTATCCTCTGGATAAGTACAACCGGAAGTGGCAACCAATGATCCCGCAGGGCACGAAGGCCGTACATGCCAGCTTCGCTTCCATCAACAGGCTGACTGCAGAGTATCCTCCCGATTTGGCAATTTTTGACGCGATCGAAGCCCCGGATCCTGCATCCTCAATGAAATTCTCTTTCGACACGAATGGAAGCGCCACCTTCAAATACATAGTTTTGTACATCCTAGAGACGCGTTTTCTGAATGAAAATGAGACTCGAGCGTTTGATTTGTACATTTTAGGGGGGACCTACATCACGACAATTTCCCCACAGTACCAGATTTGCAGAGACTTTGAAGTTGATACCGAGTCAATTGGGTTGTCTGACGAAGATATCTGCATTCAACTGTTACCAACTATCAATACAACTCTACCACCTATAATCGGTGCCATTGAAATTTATGCGTCGACCCGTCCTCTGGTCACCACAAGAACATCCCAGGATGACTGTAAAGCACGCTCTTTTACTGCCTTCAGACACTTCTAATTTGTTTTCTATGTGCTCATATGATGTGATGGTCTAATCGTTGCAGTGGAAGGGTTACAAGCATTTGTAAAGACCTTTGAGCAACTGCAAGGATGGAGCGGCGATCCATGTCTTCCAAGCGACACTACATGGCCATGGATATCTTGCCAAGGCTACTACCCTCCAAGGAATACCTCCATGTACAAACTCATCAACAAAGTTCGATTCCTTCCATTATATAACCAGATCAATGATTTACGGCTCTCTGATGGCCAAAGTTATGTATGACTTTGCATCTATGAGCTTCCGAACGTCCATTGAGCCTCTAACCATTGCATTATGACAATGCAGAAATCGTACAGGTTATGGTCTCTCTGGTCATCTTCCTTACTTCGGCCAAATGCAAGCACTTGAGATTATGTCAGGCATCTGCTCGAATTGATTACTAAAATTTTGCGTCTTCTTTTTCCTCGGGATGTTATTCAATATGCTTATGATGATCCACTTCCATTTCCTTGTTTCAGAGACTTTGGAAATAATAGCCTCAATGGACCAATTCCGAATTCCTTGGCAAATTGCCGCATCTCAAGTTACTGTGAGTGTTTGAGTCTTTGGCGAAGAAAAATTTTCGACTATATGAATTTAGATTAACTACCCTTATGTGGCCTAGAAAAACATATCTTTGTTGTCTCTTCTGTAGAATTCTTAGCAATAATGATTTCTCTGGCTACATTCCGAAGAGTATTACTAGCAACAAGCAATTGAAATTTGAGTAAGTAGTCTAATTGAACCTGCACGACACTTCCTTGCGCGAAACGCTATCTGTAAGGACTCATTCACCTCTCGTGCAGCGTCCATGGTAACTGCCATGTAATTAAGAGAGAGCTCTGCGTTGACATTTGGATAGCCTATCGGGTTACTCTCCTTCATGCTGGTGGTGGTTGCTTTTGTTTATTTCTTGGGACCAAAGAAACCAATGCCCAGCGAAGAAGTTACTGCAACAGAAGGGGTGGATGGGATGATGGGCATGTTCAGTCAATGCCTCAAGAAGAGAGAGTTTCGGAGGACGCAAACCCCGAGTCACCAATTCAAAAATCGCAGAGATGAGAGGGTCGGATTGTTCCTTTTCTTTTCATTTTGGTTCATTTGCTTGAGAATGCTTGTGATATACTAATCAGCATTGAAGGAACCCAAAAGAGTCAAAAGAAAGGTCTCCTTCTTGGCTGAATTTCCAGAACCAGAAACATAGGTGCCTACTCCTGTTTCCTATTTCTCTGGCTTGGGAAGACACTAGAACTACAAGGGAAGACTCTGGCTATCAGTTTCCAGAATCATTTTGATTTACAAGTAGATTAACCCAACCCATTAAGTTATGTTAATCGCTCATCGTTTTAACGATGGCATTCATGATCTCAACAACCTAAATTGTATCAAATAGCTGAGATGATCTCAAATCCAGATTCTTCTATGAATGGTGCCCTCCGTGCGTGCAGAAAAGGGAGGTTAGACCAATTCAGGGCTACCCTAGGGCGACGTGGTACATGCGCTCATCTACCATATTTTGCATACCTTTGATAACAATGCTAGAGATGCATAGACTGGTTTACATGCGCTGGATAGTTACTTGAATGTGCTTCGCGTTTTTAATATCGATGCTGCACTCGGACAGAGTATTATGGCTGATACTTAATGCTATGGTATTGGTATAGGTGGTTTTGTCAACAAAAAATTATCAGTTACAGCCATCTGGCCAGCAGCCATGGATATGCTCATTCGAAGTTGTGTCAACTTATATTTGCTCACTAATGCCATGCCATTCAAATTGTTGAAATATCTCACGTCACTTGACGATAAAGTTTATATGCTCTTTTATATATATATATATATATATATATATATATATATATATATATATATATACGGTTTCCCTTCATCTATCAGTTGCGGAAGAAAAAGGAGAGTTGGAAAGGGATTTTTGGAGATTGGAAAAGATAAAAATAGGCAGGTCAGTTCAAATCTTTCCAAATTAAATGTAATTAAAGGATGAACTTTATTACACTAATTTTACAAGTATAAAGAGTTGACTACACTTTTTAAAAGTTTTAAAAACTCAATTATATTTTCATGATAAATTTTAAGACTTCCGGTATACATAACCCTAGAAGTAAAGTTTACACCATATATATCCTAAATATTTTAGCATCTCTATATTTTTATTCTTCCAAAAAATAGCACGAAATCTTGTGTCATAGTTCCTTCAGGCCCTTTATTTGTTTCTCTAGTACAATTAATATTCACGTTTCATTTTCAGGCCAAATCCAAGTCTATGAAGAGAGGTAGTGTCGGGCCATTTACGTCTTAATTTTGGTCTTTCCCGTGAATTGTGTGAAAGTAGGATACTCCAGATTCTAGAGTCCAAGAATTTTATAAAACGTTCTTGATGGGAAAAAAAATGCGAATGAAAGATCCCACTTAATTGAATTGGGTCCATGAATCTAAGAAATAGAGAGAGTTCTTGAGTGCGGTAAAATTCTTAAATGAAGAAATGCAGCATTGGCTATGGCATCAAAAGAATGATTACATCTGAAGCATCTTCATAGTTGAATGCTACTAACTGCTAGTGATACAAAAGAAGAGAAATTTAACATCCTAGTTCTTGTGGGTCAGGCTTCTGTCTTTTAGGTTGAAAACGTTGACATGACGAGTAATTTGGCTGCCATGCGACGCTGATTCCTATTTCCTCTTAAATTTCTTGGTTGTGCCACCTTAAACGTGTGAACTGTGAATTAAAGTATGCTCTCCTTCCAAAATTGTCCTGACTTAGGAAGACCCGGAGAAGACTTGCGATATTAAATTGGGCCTCGCACTCGATTCTTGTTGCGTAAATTACCTAAACTAATCAGAATAAAATGGATTGGTACCGGCAGAATTGCGTGGAATATGTTGATGATGAAAGAGACGAATGCAAGCTGCCTTACATCGATGTCGTGCGTGCCGTGGTAGGGGTTGGGATGAACAGCCTATAAAATGAAAATGCAAGTTGTGAGACTTGATCTCATTGAACAGAACACAGAGAGGGAAGTGAAAATGGCACTCCGGATGTTCTTGTTGATGCTTCTCTTCATTGAAGTATCTCTTTCTCAAGGTAGTACTGCACTCATCACCAGGTTTTTTTCCTTTTCAAAGCTTGAATTCAATCCTGCATCTGTTGATTTGTCATTCCATGTCTATCTTTGCATATGTTAAAAACAAACAAAAGCAGTATCACTGTTGAGAATTGATTGTGGGTCTCAAACTGGGTATGAGGCCAAAGATGGCAGCTACTGGAGCACCGACGATGAATTTGTCAAGGTCGGCAACGACGTGCCGATCTCAGCCGGTAGTTTCTCCAAGTGGACCCAACTCAACACTCTTCGAGTCTTCACAAAAGAGAAAAAAGTTTGCTACAAATTGCCCGCGCAACCGTCGGTCCGATACATGAGCAGAGCGGCATTTTATTACGGCAACTACGACGGCCTTTCGAAACCACCAACTTTTGACTTGGAGTTTGACGAGAATAATAGGAAAACTGTTGTCACCTCAAATACAGATCCGCAAATTTATGAATTGATTTACACGTCGGGTGCGGACGACATTAAGGTGTGCTTGATTCGAACATCGGATGCTCAGTTCCCATTCATCAACGCGCTGGAATTGTGGCCATTAGATGATAATATGTACGATGGTATGACCCGAGACTGTTGGTTATGTCTTAAGGACCATTTTCGGTCATTTTTGTTCTGGTCTGTTAGCTGGTTGTTTTTATTTTACTCGGTCAACAAGATAGTGGGAGTTTGTTCCTATTTTGTTGCTATTTTAGTGGTGTAGTGGTTTTTGTCGGTTAAAGTTAGTGCAAGTCAGCAATTTTTGTTGTTTTAAAAGAGCTATGTCTCTTCTTGATTGTTTTTTTTTTCAGAATGTGACAAGTGCATTTTCAGATCATCTTCTCTTGTTCTTCTACATTTTGATACGGATGACTGAAAAATGAAGAAAGCACATTGTTGCAACAAAAGTGGTTGATTGATTGAACCTTGTGGATATGAGATCAGAAGCAAGAAAGATGGAACTTGGCGGAGAACCCATCCTCATTCAAAATAAGACAATCATATGGAGAGAACCTAGCATGGGGACAAGCAAAGATAAACGTGGATGTCATACGGGAGGTTTGTCTTTTCACGGTTTTAGAGCTTAATATAGTAAATGGTTACGAGGGAAATTACCAAAATCAGCAGCGTAAGAACACATAACCAAGGGTACGGAGGAAATGAAGACCCGTGTTTGGAAAATCTTTCATTTTAGGCTATCTGGTGGAGCGTATGATCCATGCAAGTTTCTGCATACTTCATACGCCGAACATACCAGTAAAACCGCGAAAACCTTGGAATTTTTCCTTACGTTTCACTCTGTCTCTCCTATGTGATGTAGCAATGTAACTTCTCCGTGGAACGTCGTGCAGGTACCCAACTGATTCGGCCAACAGAATATGGTTGCCAACAACTCCATCCGACCTGAATCAGACGAAAACCTCCGCAGCTTACTTCTACGACAACTGCGATAACAACGTGCCCGACGTTGTCATGTCCCAAATGGTTGAGGCGCCAAATTTAACGTACCCAATCAGCTTAAGCTTCAGCCTCAACGGTGGGATCAATCTAGTTCACTACGTGACCGCATATTTCACCGAGACCCATTCACTAAACGAGAACGAAAGCAGGTCGTTCGATTTCTACGTGAACGACAAGTTCGTCTCGACCATTTCAACCCATCAAAGGTATGAGTATTGCACGTCGGGACTCAATCATTTCGTGCAGTTGAACGGTACTATAAATCTAAATGTTCAGCTGCGCGCATGCCTAACACATTTCACCTTAGTCCATTCTCCTCCTTTGTTAAATCAGCGCAACATACAACCCCGATCCGTTTAGGACCGGGGACAATCAAACTCAACCATTGAACCCCTGAATATGTTATCATCCTAAGACAAGTCCTAATTGGAAAATATTGTCCAAAATCAACCTAGCGCCTATTGCAATTAATTCCCAACTTGAACCCAATTAGTCCAATTTTGGTTCTATGTGGGTACTATTTCAGCCCTAAAATGGCCACTAAATTACACCTAAATATCCTCATTGAATGGAGGTCTCATAATCAACGGTGCATTCCTACACAATTAAGCCCTAATTTGGAGGAGAAGAACTCGCTACGTTGAGGAGGAGGTTGTTGAAGCTCACGAGTAGCCACAGTATATGATGCAATACCATAATCACATTAGTGGGAGATGCTTTTTAGTTTTTTGGGGACTGACTGTGGTCACCATTGATGCATCTGTACACGATTTGGAAGAAGAAAAGAAGGAAAACCAAAAACCAAGAAACTGAATTCAAACTTGGTCAAGAAAACCAATGCTTGGAAGCTTTGACTGGCGATATGTTCTCTAATAAGAGAAAGGGAAAATCACACGATCAATCATTGAACTTTTTGCTCAATATGTAACGTAGTCCATAAACTTTTAATTTTTAATTTGAACTTTTTAATGTATCAATTGAGTTTTTTGGTACATGTTCAATTTAGTTTCTGAATTGCATAAAAACTAAATTAAACATATACCGGGACAGAGCGGGAAGGTAGGAGGGAAGGAGGAGGAGAGAGAGAGAGATTAAAATTCAAATTTTAATCTCTAAGGGAACCGATGGACACGGTCCAAAATAAATTGGGGCTTATCGGTGCATTATTTAAATCTGAAAAAGGCCTAATAATTCCGAAAAGTCCCGAATAATATTCTAAGGCAATTGACGGAAATAAAATAATTCGGTCACACTACGAGGGCGGTCTCAAGTCCAAATTTGCACCGGGTCTAAAAATTTCACTTTTTCACTATCCCTAATAATCTCGACGTTGGCCACAATAATATTGACACCATCCAATTTATTTCATTTGAAACTCCCAAAATCGATCGCTAAGTTCGAGGTCTAAATAACGACAAAATTTGATCGAGTGCGATTCTAGCGAAACTCTAATTTAAAATAATAACCGAGAGTGATCGGGGCCTCACTAGATTTTTACTACAAGCAATCGACAAATCAAGCTCAATAAATCCCAAAAATTAGGAAATTCGGGTTGTTCCGAACAGTTATGCAAACCTATACCTATGGGAAGTCTGTGGAAGAGGACTACGAGGTTGCCGATCTACCCAACAACCCAACTATAAATCAAATCAAACCATAAAGATGTGGTAACCCGTAAAAGCAAAAGCAAAATCTTGCTTGTTTTCGGGGCTGTCTCCTCAACCATATTTACTAGAATCATGAAAAAGAATCAGCACATGATATATGGAATTATTTAAAGGAAGAATATGAAGGGGATGAAAGAGTGAAAGGAATGAAGGTGCTTGAACTTGTTAAGGGAGTTTGAAAGGCAGCAGATGAAGGAGAATGAAAGTGAAAGAGTTTGTTGATAGGCTAGTTGATATAGCCAATAAGATAAGGGTGCTAGGGACGGATGTAGATGAAAAAAAGGCTGGTTAAAGGTTTTGGTTGTAGTGCCCGAAAGGTTTGAGGCAACCATTGCTTCCCTTGAGAACACTAAGGACATTTCGGACATCAAACTTCTTTGAAGTCCTAGTGCTCTTGCTCAGGAGCAAAGAAGGCTTATGAGGAAAAATGAGCTCATCGAAAGTGCTCTACAAGCTGTTAATGCATAGTGCGTAAAAGGGAAGAGGATGGAATCAAAATAGAACACATGTTGAGGCCAGTCATAGTCATAGTCGGGGAGGTTCAAATTTGGTGGACATGACAAGAAGTGGAATAATTTTCCATGCAAGCATTGCGGGAAGAAAAAATCATCCTCATTTCAAGTGTTGGAAGAGACCAGATGTGAAGTGGAGAGGTGTCACAAGATGGGCCATGTTGAGGCCATTTGCGGGGAGAAGTATCAAAGAACAAATTAGTCAAGGTCAAAATTTTGAAGTGGAGCATTATTGCCTCCGCTTATCTCAAATGCATCTAGAGATGGATGGCTTGGATTTGGATGCACCAACCATATGACAGGTAATGAAGGATTATTTAGCAATTTAGACAAATCTGTGAAGTCTAAAGTCAGGATTGGCAATGGAGAACGCATAGAAGTAGAAGGCAAAGGTGATGTAGTGCTTGAAGGTCCTGGTGGTGTTAAGCTTATCACAGAGGTTATGTTTGTGCCAAAGATAGATCAAAACCTGCTGAGTGTGGGTTAGTTAGTAGAGAAGGGGTTGAAGGTCGTGTTTGAGAAGAGTGAGTGTGCCATAGGAGATGAGAATGGTCACATCCTTTTCAGGATTCCTATGAGGAACAAGTGTTTTACATTTGATCCAGTTGATGAGAATTTTGAAGCCATGAAAAGTATACAAGATGAGGAGGAGTTATGGCATAGAAGACTGGGTCATTTCCATAGTAAGGGGCTGCAATACTTGCAGCAAAATGAAATGGCAGTAGGGCTACCTATGTTGCAGAAGGAAGTAACTAGCTGTAGAGCATGTTTACAAGGCAAACAAGTGAGGATTCCTTTCAAGAGGTCAAATTGGAGGGCCAGTGAAAAGCTGCAACTAATCCACACAGATGTGTGTGGTCCAATGCCAGAACAATCACTGAATGGCAGCAAATACCTCATCACTTTCATAGATGACTGCACTAGAATGTGTTGGGTGTACTTCATGAAGAATAAGGCTGAAGTTAGTGAGATTTTTTTTGAGGTTCAAAAGAGAAGTAGAGAAGGAGAGTGGCTGTAATATCAAGACAATTAGGTCAGACAATGGAGGAGAATACACCTTAGGCAGTTTCAAGGCTATATGTGATGATGCAGGGATCAAGCACCAGCTCACTGTGCCATACACTCCACAGCAAAATGGAGTGAGTGAAAGGAAGAACAGAAGTATCATGGAGATGGCTAGATGCATGCTACACGAGAAAGAACTTCCTAAGAAGTTCTGGACTGAGGCTGCTAACACAGCAGTCTTCCTTCTAAACAGACTACCCACTAAAGCTCTCAACAAACAGACACCATTTGAAGCATGGCATGGATATAAGCCTAAGGTGAGTAACCTGAAAGTGTTTGGCTGCATTTGCTATTCACTGGTTCCTTCTGTTAAGAGAGATAAGCTTGATCCAAGAGGAAAAGCATGTATCTTTGTGGGGTATAGTTTGCAATCTAAGGCTTATAGAGTTTATCATCCTGCTAGCAACCAGGTTGTGGTGTGTAGAGATGTGAGTTTTATGGAAGATAAGAAGTGGGACTGGTCTGTGGAAGGTGGCAAGGCTGAAGAGGAGGTAGTGCCATTGCATGTTGAACCAAATGAAGTGGAAGTCGAGGATCTAATTGATCATGTTCCTGCAAGAGGCACTAGATCTCTTGCTGAAATCTATGAGAGATGCAATACAGCTATGCTTGAACCAGCTAGCTATAAGGAAGCAAGTGAAGATGTGAAATGGTGTGATGCAATGGAAGAAGAAATCAGAATGATTGAAAAAAACCAAACATGGGATCTAGTTGAGAGGCCCAGAAGCAGAAAGGTGATTGGAATGAAGTGGGTATTCAGGACAAAGTTGAATCCTGATGGCTCAATACATAAGTACAAAGCAAGACTTGTTGTTAAAGGCTATGCGCAAGTATGGGGGGTAGACTACTCTAAAACCTTTGCTCCAGTGGCAAGGTTGGATACTATAAGAATGTTGCTAGCGGTTGCTGCACAAAAGGGCTGGCAAGTATTTCAACTGGATGTGAAGTCAGCCTTCCTAAATGGAGAGCTAGTGGAGGAGATATATGTTGAGCAGCCTGATGGCTTTGTAGTTAGAGGCAAGGAAGATTACGTGTACAAATTGAGGAAAGCCTTGTATGAGTTTGAAGGGCTCAAGAGCCACCGTATAGTAAAATTGATAAGCATCTGCAAGAACTTGGGTTTAAAAAAAGCTTAAGTGAAGTGACTCTATATGTGAAGAAGGGTGTGGAAGGTATAACTATTGTCTCTCTTTATGTCGATGATCTTTTGGTTACTGGTGATTGTGAAGAGCAGATTGCAGAACTAAAGAGAGGGCTGATGAAGCAGTTTGAAATGACTGATCTTGGACTAATGTCCTTCTTTTTGGGAATGGAGGTGCAAAGCAGAAGAAAGGCGAGGTATTCATCTGTCAAAGAAGATACCTAAGAGATCTTAAAGAGGTTTGAGATGGAGGAATGTAGAAGTGTGAACACTCCTATGAATCTAAAGGAGAAGTTGTTAAGACGGAAGGAGCCGAGCACGCGGATGAAGGTTTTTCTGAAGTTTAGTCGGTTGCTTGATGTATCTAATCGCAACAAGACCGGATATCCTATATAAGGTGTGCTTTCAAGATTCCTAAGTTGTGCTGGTGAAGAACACTTGGTAGCTGCAAAAGAGTGATTAGATACTTGAAAGGCACTCGGTCATTTGGTGTCAAGTTTACTAAAGTGGACACTTGCAGGTTGCAAGGCTTTGCTGACAGTGATTGGGCTGGTTCAGTCGAGGATATGAGGAGTACTAGTGGTTTTTGTTTTACTTTGGGATCTGGATGTTTCACCTGGAGCTCAAAGAAACAAGAAGTGGTTGCTTTCGATCCGCAGGTTTGAGTTTCTAGCAGCTACTGCAGCAGCCAATCATGCAATATGGCTGAGAAAGCTGATGCAGGATCTGGGAATGGAAGTTGAAGGACCAACAGAGATACTTGTGGACAACCAAGCTGCACTAGCCATATCTCAAAACCCTATCTTTCACGGGAGAACCAAGCATTTCAAGATCAAGTTCTACTATCTGAGGGAAGTGCAACAAGAAGGTGAAGTGAAGCTACTCTATTGCAAGACAGAAGATCAGGTGGATGATGTGTTTACTAAGCCACTACAAGCAAGCAGACTTGAGTTACTGAAGAAGAAGGCTGGAATGTGTTCTGCTCCTTAAGCCAAAGAGGAGTATGTTGGTTATGTCTTAAGGACCATTTTCGGTCATTTTTGTTCTGGTCTGTTAGCTGGTTGTTTTTATTTTACTCAGTCAACAAGATAGTGGGAGTTTGTTCCTATTTTGTTGCTAGTTAGTGGTGTAGTGGTTTTTGTCGGTTACTAAGTTAGTGCAAGTCAGTTTTTTTGTTGTTTTAAAAGAGCTATGTACTCTTCTTGTTGTTGTTTTTTTTCAGAATGTGACAAGTGCATTTTCAGATCATCTTCTCTTGTTCTTCTACATTTTGAGAGCACATTCTCTGTAAAAAACAGAAAGCACATTCTGTGCAACAGAGACATGGCTTGGCTCAGCAATTACCGCTACAACTATGGTGCAGTGATCGACACTGTCGATGATTGGATTTTAGGGTAAGAAACTAAACCTAGCAATCTTCCTTGCGTTAATGATTCTCTTTGATTGCCTTTTTCAAAATTGGTGTTCAGATAAGAAACTAATTGATACGGATGACGAAACATGAAAGCCCCGTATGTTGTTATGAAATATGTTGATTGTTGAACCTTGTGGATATAAGATCAGAAGAACCCATCTTTTGCTTGGCGGAGAACCCATCCTTTCAAAATAAGACAATCATATAACCTAGCTGGGGACAGCAAAGATAAACGTTGCATACGAGGTTTGTCTTTTCACGGTTTTAGAGCTTAATATAGTAAATGGTTACGAGGGGAATTTCAAGATCAGCAGCGTCACTAACGGAGGGAACAAGACCCGTGTTTCTGTTTCATTTTAGGCTATCTGGTGGAGCGTATGATCCATGCAAGTTTCTGCATACTTCATACGCCGAACATACCAGTAAAACCGCGAAAACCTTGGAATTTTTCCTTACGGTTCACTCTGTCTCTCCTATGTGATGTAGCAATGTAACTTCTCCGTGGACCATCGTGCAGGTACCCAACTGATTCGGCCAACAGAATATGGGTGCCAACAACTCCATCCGACCTGAATCAGACGAAAGCCTCCGCAACTTACTTCTATGACAACTGCGATAACAACGTGCCCGACGTTGTCATGTCCCAAATGGTTGAGGCGCCAAATTTAACGTACCCAATCAGCTTAAGCTTCAGCCTCAACGATGGGATCAATCTAGTTCACTACGTGACCGCGTATTTCACCGAGACCCATTCACTAAACGAGAACGAAAGCAGGTCGTTCGATTTCTACGTGAACGACAAGTTCGTCTCGACCATGAACCCAAGGTACGAGTACTGCACGTCGGTGTGGGCATTCGTGCAGTTGAACGGTACTCTAAATGTTCAGCTGCGTGCAAGCGGGAATTCGACGCTTCCTCCTTTGATCAGCGCCATTGAAGTGTACACGGGCCAAGCCGTACATTATCCTAAGACATGTAAGTGGAAGAAAGTCGGCGGCAGCGGTGGCGGCGTGCTCTTACTCATTTTGATTGGCTGTGGGTACTATTTGTACTCTAAACGAGGGAACGACGGTAGACCAAACGGCGGTGGACCAAACAACGGTGTTATAGACGAAGCCCCGCCTCGGCGCCCTTTTTGGAGGAGAAGAACTCGCTACGTTGAGGAGGAGGTTGTTGAAGCTCACGAGTAGCCACAGTATATGATGCAATACCATAATCACATTAGTGGGAGATGCTTTTTAGTTTTTTGGGGACTGACTGTGGTCACCATTGATGCATCTGTACACGATTTGGAAGAAGAAAAGAAGGAAAACCAAAAACCAAGAAAGTGAATTCAAACTTGGTCAAGAAAACCAATGCTTGGAAGCTTTGACTGGCGATATGTTCTCTAATAAGAGAAAGGGAAAATCACACGATCAATCATTAAACTTTTGCTCAATGTGTAACGTAGTCCATAAATTTTTAATTTGTTTAATGTATCCCTGAACTTTTGGTATATGTTCAATTTAGTCTCTGAATTATATAGAAATATTTAATATAGTTCCCGAACTTGAATTATTGGAATGACTAAATTAAACATATACCAAAAGTTCGGCTATTATGTTGAATATGTATCAAAAGTCAAGGGATCACATTAAATAAATTAAAACTTTAGGGATCACATTGCACATTGGAATAAAGTTCAGGGACTATTAATGTCATTATCCCTAAGAGAAATATTATAATCCAAGAGCGATTATATAGCAGATGATGCTCAGGTAAGGATGTCAAATGAAAACCCAAAAGTCAGAATATCCAAATTGAATCAAATTCGTCTTTTTTTTTTCTTGTTTAACGAGTGAGTTATCATTTGACTGCACAAAACCACAATGTGGGTGAAATTATCCTCACTACGAGCCCTGCAAGATACAAGTGAGAAACGAAAAGAATAGAGGGCATTCCGAACAGTTATACAAATAGCATACATACAACAGCTTCCACTCCTACTAATGACAAACAATAATCAACAACTGGACGTACAATCAAGCAATATCACCAGCAAAGCCTTAGAGAAATCATATCATTAATGAAGGAGGACGTCACACTAAATTGAACATATATCATAAGTCAAGAGACCATATTGAACAAACTAAAAGTTCAAGGACCACAATTAACAAATTAAAAGTTCAATAATCACATTGCATATTTGGCCAAAATTCAAAGTTCATTTGTGTCATTTTCCCTAAAACAAAAAGAAATTAACACCATGGACGTCCTAAAAATTGGAGCAGCACCATATTTTAAGTCTTCCAAAGTTGCAATAGTATCATAACAGGAGTGTGTTATAATTCCTTCAGGCCCTTTATTTGTATATATAGTACTTCTTCATGTATCTGTTTAGGCCAAATCCAACACTATGAAGAGCGGTTGTTCGGGCATTTAAATATCACATGTTCAAAATTATTATATCACTTGTTTAAAGGGGGAAATTATCCAATCAGTCATAAATCTATTATACGAATGACAATTCAGTCACAAAATTTTCAATTTACCAATTGAGTTCTAAACCTTTGCACAATATTTCAATGTAATCCTTCTAGCCAATTTTCATCGAAAATGTGATGGATGGTTGGTAATGACTGGACCGTCGCAATTTCTGGGGAAAATTGATTAGAATGACTACATTAGAATATTACGCTAGGGTTTAGGAGTAAATTTATCTAGGACTGTATTGATATTCGTATAGTAGGTTTATAACTGATATTAAGTAATTTTCCCTATAGTTAAAAGGGGAAAAGAATACTACAAGTGTCATAACTTTTGTAAAGCGTCCACTTGAGTATTATAACTCCATTTTTTGATCATATGAGTGCCATAACTTATGTATATTACGTACTTGAGAGTGTTAAAAAAAATTTTGATCACTTGAGTGTCATAACTTTTTAAAAACGTTCACCACAAGTGCCATGCCATGTCATCGGATTTTTGGCACTTGGGATAAGCATTTTTTAAAAAGTTATAACGCTCAAGTGATCGATTGAAAGTTATGACACTTAAATAAACATTTTTATAAGTAATTATACTCAAGTTGTCAAAAAAAAAAAATAGTTATGACACATAAACGAGCACTGTTTAAAAGTTGTGACTCTAGTGATGCGATCAATAGGAGTGCCATAAAATTCTTCAATAAAGAAATGCAGCACCGGCAATGACGTCAAAAGAATGAGATAATCTGAAGCATCTATTTTGTAGGATGAGAACGTCGACATGATAAGCAATTTGGCTGCCGTGCGAGTAGATGCCTTATTTCCTCTTATTTTCTCGATTGTGCCAGCTTAAACGTGCGATCTGCGAATAAAGGCATATGCTCCTTCCAAGATTGTCCTGACTTGAAAAGAACTTGAAGAAGACTTTGGACATTACATTAGCTCCGGCACTCGATTCTAATCGAATAAATTATCTTAATTAACTAGAATAAAATGCATTGGGAACGGCAGAATTGTGCAGAATATGTAGATGATGAGGGAGATGAACGCAAGCTGCCTTACATTGATGTCATTCGTGAGGAAAATTGTTCAAAAAATCTTAATCCTATTATATGACGGTCAATTCAGTTCTAAACCTTTCAATTGTGTCAATTTAATCTTAAACCTTTTTACAATTTGCCAATATAGCCCTTCAGCGATTTCCAATCAAAATTACCTGAAAGGACTACATTGGCATATCATTAAAATATTTAAAACTAAATTGGCAAATTGTCAAAAATTTTATGACTAAATTGGCATAGTTGAAAAGTTTAGGACTAAATTGACTACTGTATAATAGGTTTATGATTAAATTAAAAAAGTTTATGACTAAATAGGTTTAAGACTTTGTGGTAGAATATGCAAAATTTCCTATAGTTTTTAAGTTTCCTGCAAATGTACCTTTCCAATACTTCAAATTTCACGTACTATTTATCTTTCTTGCAACTTTTGATTTATAGTACCTGCATTTTCAATTCATTTACTTTTCAGGCATTTACTATGGTGTCCAAAATCAATAAAAAGAATTTCCTAAATTCAACAATTTCATCCTTATATTAAGATTTTCACTTTCCGGTGAAACACCGACTCTCCCAATTCCATGCAACTGAACACGCTCCATATCTTCACCAAGCATAAAAAGAGTTGCTTTGCCGTTGACGTAGTCATTGGATCTCTTGATGTGAATGACAATATATTATTGAACTGCAATTCTACGATCTGCTCTATCATGCCAATATCATTAGCATTTACGTGGTTCAAACAAAGAAGAAAGAGTTCCCCTTCCTTCATCAATGCCTCAGAATTGTGGTTGATAGGTTGTGATAGTGGTGGCATATACGATTTTGTCAATTCAAGGATTGTTCCTTGGCTCACAAGCTATCGCTATAGTTACTGAGCAAGTGCAGACGATTGGATCCTAGTGCAAGAAATAGTTGTCCTGAATGCATGCGTATCCGCATGTGCGCATCTCCTATATAGTTGGCACAAATATATTGTGTGATCCTCCACGAGGAAATAGAAATTTTTCCTACCGAATATGAAATAACTTTATATACCGTTGCTAGGAGTAAATAAAAAGTTGTACCATAAAATGTTTTTCAAAAGGAAATCCTTTTTTTCTTGTTCTAAAATTGGATTTCATCGAGATTGGGACACCCGAGTGCTCGCTCTTCACTGACTGGCCGAATAAAATAAGACAATAAGGAATCGAAAGGGAGTTCTTTAGCTTGGAAGAGACAAACTTAAACAGCTACAATTTATTGTAATCACCAAAGATTGCGAGGGCCAGTTACAATTATTATTTATTGAAGGTTGCTTCCTCTTATTTAAGTTAGGATAGGCCATACAGATTTGCAGAGACTTCTTTCTCAATGGGGTCACTGTTCTTGTTGTGGACGGTTGTTCTGATCATCCTCGGAAAAGCTCTTTCTCAATCCGGTAACAGCCCGTGATCCATCATTGTTCTTATCCCGCACAGCGTCGTATATGCTTCATTTACAGAATGATCACAAGAGATTTTATGATTTTTCGTGCATATAATCGCGGAATGGAACTTTCAAAATAGAGAATGCATAACAGGAGACGTCTTTGCTTTTCTGTTTGAGTCATTTGGTAATCTGTGAAAGATGTCTTGAGCATTTTCTAGATACCTGATGCAAGGGAAATGCATATCCCATTCGGCTTCTGTAGCATCTTCTCGAATGTTGCCTTTTTGTCTCTGATTTTGTGACCGACCGTGGCGACAGATGTTTACATAGATTGCGGATCACAAATTAGCTACGATGATTGGGATGATGATGAGGGATACACCGAAACAGGTGAGAACAAAGCCGTCCAACTTCACAGCTCCCCCAATTCGACCCAACTCAAAACGCTTCGAGTCTTCCCAAAGCATAAGAGGAATTGCTACGCACTGCCCGCAGAGGCTTCTTCTCTTTCAGAATTTACATATCTGATCAGGGCGTCCTTTTACTATGGAAATTATGATGGCCACTCGCACCCACCTACTTTCGAGTTGGAGGTCGAGGGGATGAAATGGGCTACCATCGTGACCTCCAACACCAAACCGCAGTTCTACGAACTGCTCTACTATTCCAAAAAGGAGAACATCAGCGTTTGCTTGGTCCAGACAAAGCACAAACAGTTCCCCTTCATCAATGCCTTGGAGTTGCGGTCGCTGACGAATCTGTTGTCCTTTCCCCACGATTTTGTAGACGAGGTAAAACACTACTTGGCTCACAAGTTACCGCTACAGTTATGGCGCAGATGAAAATAAATGGATTCTTTGGGTGAGATGCCATTATCTTCATCATGAATCCGACACATCTATAAGTAATTGCTACATAATTCTTAGTCATTTTTATGGGTATTCTTCTTTTCCAATAGGTATCCTGACGATGAGGATGACAGAATATGGGAACCAAATACTCCAGCCGGATTGAAAGCGGTGACCCTCCCTTCCTTTACTTCCTGCGGAGACGAGAGACTGCCCTACTCCGTTCTTCGCCAAGCAGTTGAAGCGCCGAACCCAACAGACACGATCAACTTGCCCTTCGCATTTAACGGGAGCCACGATCTCCAACAGTATGTGAGGGCCTATTTCTCCAGTAATATCAACGAATCCGAGACAAGGACATTCAGTTTTTACATCAATGATGACTACATATCCACCATTACTATAGGGTACTACAACTGTAACAGCACACAGGCGTATGTACGCTCAAATGGCACTTTGAATGTCCAGCTGCGACCGAATGGTAACTCGGCATTGTCGCCATTCATCAGTGGCATCGAGATTTACACGGCCTTGCCGGCTTTACCGGCCGAAGCAACAGAGGAGGAGAAGAAGAAGTAGAATCTGGGCTTGCTCATTGGGCTTCCTGTTGGACTGATCTTGGGCCTGATTCTACTACCAGGCTTGGTTATCCTTTTACTTATACTACGCAGGCCCAAGACAAGGCCCACACAAGGACAGGCCGCGACCACTGGTCAACATGAAGAAGCAAATCCTCAGCAAAGTGTAAGTTCACAGGCTCCTGTCGTGCCCTCACAAAATGGAGAAATCCCAGTGAGCAGTAACGGTAATGGTGATCACACATTGGTGAACCTTGGGGGTTGACATGAAGGAGGTCGAAGAGTTACTTGAGCTTCATCACACTTTGATGAGAGCGTGAAACTGTCCCAAGTCTTCATGAATTGATAGCAATATCTCCTCTTTATACTTTGGGACTATTTTTTTCAATTTGAGCGAGAGATAAAGGGATGTACTTGACTTTATGACCTTAGAGTTCCATATGTTTATTTCTTCCAAGTTATGTGACTGTTTACTATAACTTCTTTGATCAGGTTCCGGTATTCGCTTTACGTAGCATCATATGATGCTCACGAATCATATTCCAAGTCTCAAAAACAAACCAGGAACCATTCTTAATGGGCCACGTTTGGGTCAGCCCTTCAGCAGTCTAGGTCCCAACTCTATGCAGAGAAATATAAGTTTGTAAATTAAGAGGAAAATCTACAATGAGGGGGAAAGAAGAAGAAGAAATGTATGTATCTAGCTAGTTGGTTTCAATCAATACCAAATTACAAGATGTATTTATCTAGCTAGCTTGCCGTATGATTCTTTGACTTACACCGTGTGATTGCATCCAACCTTGGCGCACCGGCTAAATGTCTAAACGATCTACTTTATAAACAAAAAAAAGTTTGCAAGTACCTCAAAAATTATCCGTTTTACAATTAAGTATCAAATTTTCCAATCAAACATGTCAACAAGTCAAATGAAGGTCAATTAAAGGACAAAAGTTCAGGTATTTCCAGTGTCCTTAAAAGGGGGGCCGATTTAGACGATCGAAAGACAAAAGGGAATCCTTAGAAGTTGGAAGAGACAAAGCTCTAAAGATCCAACATTTTGAGCTCAAAAAGGAAAGTTTCCTAATTCATGTAGGTTTCCTATTTTGAGCAGGATTCCTAATTGAATATTTTCCTAATTGGAAAAGATTTCTTAATTGGAGAAAGTTTCCTAAAAAGAGGTTTCTGTTTTGTATCAAACTCTTGCCTATATATAAGAAGGGGATGCTATTTGTGAAGAGCATCAAAGAGGAACTTCTGCTTGTGAATTACAGTCTAAGAGTTTTTTAGTGTTGAAGTCAATTAAATTTTTGTGGTAAGAATTTGTGTATAATTCCTTCATAAGATTGAGAGATTATTTTATGAAAAATTGTAAGCTGAATATTGTATGAGTTATTGGGTGTATTTGAGGGTTGGAAAATACTTAGAGTATTTGAATAATTCGTGTGGTTGTAATCTCCATTGTATCGCTTAATCTATAATAGAATTTTTGTTATTGCTTTCCTCGTGGATGCAATTTACTATGACCGAATTATGTAAATCTGGTGTTTGATTTATTTTCTTATTCTGTCAATTTTATAGTTTGATTGCTTGCTACAGCAACACTAATAATTAAGGTTGTCCTTGCAGATCGCGCGGAGAGATTTCTCAATGAAGGCACATTTGCTGTTCCTGTGGATGGTCCTAATTATCATTGGGAAAGCTTTGTCCAAATTTCGTAATGATGATATAATTCTATGTTGTTCCAGGGTACTATGCATTCATATCTAGTTCATTAGCATATGCTTGTCCTTAAAGTTTCTAGACTGTTATTTTAGAGCTCCTTTTAAGTGTTGGAATTGTAATGTCCTAGATAAACTTACTGAATTGTTATCCGCTTTAGCTCATCTCATATCGAGCCTCACGATTTTGTTCTTTGGTATACAAGTGGGCACTTACCCAGGAGGTTACCATCCTAGTAGTACTTCCACATGAATACGCTTAACTTTGAGGTTCCGAGCTAAGAATTGTCATTACGTCAAAAGGAGCCTCCATAAGTTAATTCCAGATTTTTACCTTAACTTTTGACATAATGGCAAGTTTACTTTGGAACTTTAAAGTGAGCATGCTGAGGTTAGAGCACTATCGGGATAGGTGACCTCTTGAAAAAGTGCATACTTATACGCGAAAGGATAGAATTATGAGTCGGTATGGGACTAGCCAAAATAGACAATACCCTAAGTGAGTTAATCGAGGGATATCACAATATGTTATTAGAGCCAGACCCCTCCAGTAGGTGTCAAATTCAGGGACGAACCACGGGAAGCTAGTTGGCTTGTAGCGATCCAGTCCAACAAGGGAGGGGAATGTTTGTCGGGGCTAGAGGACTTGGACAAGAAACGTCTCCTGGCAAATTTCTAAGATGGCGAAGGGGGCATAAATGAACTGAATTGCACACCGAACAAGATGAGAGCATGCCCATAATATATATGTGAAAATGGAATTAATTCACGGATGCACCTTTTGACATAACGGGATGAGTGATCTCTTGAAAAAGTGCTTGCCTATACATAAAGGATAAAATCGTGGGGCTCGATATGGGACGAGGCAAAGTGGACAATTCCTTGAATGAGTTAATCTAAGGATGTCATAATAAGGTATTAGAGCAAAACCCCTTCCAATAGGTGTGTGGTTGAGGATAGATCACATAGAAGCTAGTGGGCTTGTTGTAACAGCCTGAATTTCGGCAAATTTTCGGGATTTATAGAACGCGTGATTTGTCGGTGTGCTTGTAGTAAAAATCTCGCCCGAGAACTGATCACTCTCGGTTATTATTTTAAATTAGAGATTTCGCTAGAATCACACTCGATCAAATTTTAGTCGTTATTTAGACCCCGAACTTTGACAGTCGATTTCTGGGAGTTTCAGAAAGAAATAAATTGGACGGTGTCGATATTATTGCTACCAAAGATCGAGATTATCGGGAATGGCGAAAAAGTGAAATTTTAGACCGGTGCAATTTGGGTGATAGACCACCCTCGTGGTATATTTGGAATTATTTTATTTCAGTCAATTGCCTTAGTATTTTTATTCGGGATTTCTCGGGAAGTGTTAGGCCTTTTTCCGGGTTTAAATCGGCACCGATAAGCCGATTTTTATTTTGGACCGTGTCCATCGGTTCGCGCTTAGAGATTAAAATTTGAATTTTAATCTCTCTCTCTCTCCTCTGCCGGGTACCCTCCCCGCGTGTCCCCCTCTCTCTCCTCCCTCTCTCTTTCTTTCTTTCTCTCTCCTCTCTCTTTCCTTCTCTCTCTCTCTCTCCTCTCTCCCCCCTTCCCCATGCAACTTTCCCTCTCATGCAACTTTCCCCTCTCCCTCGCGTCTCCCTCTCTCTCCCTCTCTCCCCTTCTCTCTCCTCTTTCTCTTCTTCTCTCTCTTCTCTCTCTCTCTCTCTTCTCTCTTCTTTCTCTTCTTCTTTCTCTCTTCTCTCTCCCCCTCTTCTTCTTCTTCTTGACCCGACCACCTTGCGCTTTGCCCTGCCGGCGCTGTTCGGCGTCACATCACCGCCGCTGCTCCCCTCCGTACGGCGGTCGTGCTCGCCCCGCCGCCCGCCCGACAAACTCCGAACCGTCGCCGTCCAACTACCAGCGTCGTCCCTGCCGGTCTGCCCCCAAAGGCCTTATGGCGGCGGCTTCAGCGAGGCTTCGCCCTTGTGACGCCGCGTCCGGCGCCACAGCCCTTGTAGCCGGCCTTCATGGCAAAGCGATCTGCGCCCTTGCCGTACCCGTCGTAGCCCGCCCAACCGACCCTTCCCCTCCTCAAACCCCTAATTAGCCTAATTTGTGCGACTTAGGGAGGGTAAATATTAGGATTAATTGCCAAATTGGGGGCTTAATTGTGCATAAAAAGGTGCATGGGTTGATTATGAACTCCAATGGGATTTAATGAGGATATTTAGGTGTAATTTAGTGGCCATTTGAGGGCTGATCCGGCACTCAAGGTTCACCATAGAAACCCAAAATTGGACTAATTGGGTTCAAGTTGGGAATTAATCGGTTCATTAGGCGGCGGGATGTTTTGGACAATATATCGGTTAATTAGGACTCGTTAGGATCCTAAGGAATGATAACATATTCAGGGGTTCAATGGTTGAGTTTGATTGGCCACATCGGGTCCTAAACGGATCGGGGTTGTGTGTTGCTAAGTTATACTGGAATACCGGGTGAGAATGGACTAAAGTGAAATGTGCTAGGCGTGCCGGCAATGAGCGGAATGAGTGAAGTTGTGATTTATGTTACTAGGCACATCGAGGCACGATAATTGGATTAAGTTCCGCGACATGTGGAATTACATGTTAAGCTTTGATATGGCGGAAATTGAATGTGTCGATGCATGTGGATCGACGGGACAATCAGGGCCTTTGGTCGGGCCTTGGTCGAAACAATCTGCGGGTTTGGTCGAAACCACTTTGTGGCCTTCGGGTCGGGCCTTGGTCGAAACCACCGTGGGCCTCTGGTAGAAACAGTTGGTCTTGAATAAGACCTTGAGTCGAAGCAGTTGGGGTCACCCGGGCCAGGAGCCGAGTCCAAGCAGTTGGGAATCTTCGGACCGGGCCTTGAGAATTAAACGGTTAAGATCTTGGGCCAAGGGCCTTGGTCATGTGATTGTGGTCTCGGATCGGGCCTCACAGGTCGTTCTAGTAATCTGTTAGCCTTGGTAGGGCACATGGTCGTTCTATCGATGTCTGTTGGTCTTGGACCCGGGCCTCTGGTCGTTCTATTAATCTGTTGGCCTTCGGGCCGGGCCTACGGGTCGTTCTATCAATCTGTTGGTCTTCGGACCGGGCCTACGGGTCGTTCTATTAATCTGTTGGCCTTCGGGCCGGGCCTACGGGTCGTTCTATCAATCTGTTGGTCTTCGGGCCGGGCCTATGGGTCGTTCTATCAATGTTGGTCTTCGGACCGGGCCTACGGGTCGGTTCAGCTTTTATTGGCCTTAGGGTCGTGGCGTCGATATGACTGCATACTCTTTAGTTTGATATTGAAAGTCTTACCTGCAGGACGTTATAGTGAATTGGGCCTTGGGCCGGGGTGAATTGACGTTTATTGTTGCACTGGTTCATTTATTTATGCATTTTATTTACCCTCTGGAGGTGCACTTAGTCTAGTTTGGGATTAGAGATTTGTTACTTGCTGAGTTTCTCACGGTTGTGGTAAAACCGAATTTTTCAGACCCCCGCCCGTAAGATGCCGAGGAAAGCCCCTCTTTTTGGATTCCCGCAGCGTATCGAACAATTTCCTAGTGTACACCCCTGCGGAGATGGAACGGCTTACGTTAGGTACCGTTCGGTTTTATTTGTTAATGTGGGAGAGGACGATAGCCACACCCAGGAGTATATAGCCTGGTGCCGTAGGGGAGCGGATGGCGTAATAGGACCTCCAATCAGGACTTTTGACGTTCCGGTGACGCAGACGGCGTTAGGCTTCCTCAGATGGTGAGCGGTGAAGTGTCGGACCCAGAGCCTTCCCTCGGCCGTGAGTTGGCGGAGCGAGGGCGGTGGGCGGGCCAAAGAATTAGGCATGAGGAGGAGGTGGGCGGCAAGTCATAGGCTGTAGAGCGTAGACCCGGTGGAGGGCGAAGAGTTAGACCTTGGGGCAAGGGATTTGAATATTGTCGAAACTGGAGAAGTAGCTGAAGTTGGGATGGACCAGGAGCATATGACAGAGGAAGAAGAGGAGTTCTCAGAGTCTTTTGACCCTGACTGGGAGCCCTAGTTTAGGTCCCAGCCGTAGGAGTTAGAACCGCCACTTTTTGGCTGTAGCCACCGGTAGTGCATCGATATCCCGACCATTTGGTCCTTTTTGCGTTATGGCCCTTTTGATGTATCCTTTGTTGATCGAGGGGATATTGTACGTCAGTTTGTAAAGGAATATATATAATATAGTACGATTTATCGCTTCATTGTTCTGTCTTGCTATTCATGGTTGCATTTCAAAATGTCTGGGTGTATATACACGTATTATGTTAGTATATACGTCGTTTCCGCTGCAGGCTTGTTTTCTCTGTTTTGGATAATCGGGTCTCCGTGACGCAATCCTGGGAGCGTCGCGACCGCTTAGACCACGGGCGGATGTTCATGCCTCAAATTGGGTGCGGGCGTGACATCCCCGCTTGATTTGGTATCGAGCAAGGTCGCCCCCGGTCCAATCAGTCGGCCCGGAGTAATAAGGAGGCGATGACCTGGGTAGCCATAGAGGGTGACCTCGTGTGCTAAGTGTACCTCTTGACCTATACGTGTCTTGATTGATGGGTTGCATTCTTGACCCGTAAAGTGCGGGACGCCGGGACTGAGGTGAGTACATATACCTCTTTGTTGAAGGTCTTGTGTTGGTTGTGCTAGGCCGCATGCTTTGGTTGCTTGATTTGTGTTGTGATACCCCTGGGACCTTAGACCGGTTAGATTGGTTTAAGTCTCGATCCCTCAAGGGGGTTATAATGTAGTTGAATAGTGAGGCAGTATGAATGACAGTATAAGGGGTAATGAAACCCAAGAGCGATCAAGTGTGATAAGCCATGAGGCTTGAGGCCTGAGATTAGAGATTGTGACTCCGGACCCTATAAGAATGAGAGATGTTTGGGCGAGGCCACTCGGGAAAAGGGGTCGCCGTCATTGCCTAGGCTGCTGATGTTGCAGTGATTACTGCTATGAATGGGAATAATGCCAGTTAGGCCAAATTTAGATAGTGGCCATTAGGCGAGTGCATTAATTGGTGGAATGATTTCTCGAGTTGAACTTTCTTAAGTTCAATAGTAAGGGTGACCCCGAGGCTGCACCGAGATAGGCAATGAAAGTTGAAAAAAAAAAAAAAAAGCCTTTGACATATCGGGGGTACACCGAGGCTGAGAAAATAACATTGGCAGTGTATTAACTGCAGAAGGACGAAAAGAATGGGTGGAAGACCACCAGGGATAGGATATTCCCGATGAGTACAGCCCGGACTTGGGCTAAGTTTATTGAGAATTTTTATGGGAAGTGTTTTCCGGGAGAATGCCTAAGGAAGGAAATTGGCGGAATGTATACTATCTTGCCGAGAGCGGATGACTATGGAACGATATGTAACGGAGTCCGCTTGGCTTGTGAGAATCCACAGGACAGGGTACGGAAATTCCAAAATGGACTGGAGTCGGATCTCTGAAACCTACTGATCTCGCTGAACATTAAGAACGATGGGAGAGTGTACGAAGGAGTTCAAGTGATAGAGCGAGAGCAGTTGGATAGTGCAACTACTCCTGGATAGTGATTTGCTTAAAATAAGGATAACCACCGCCTCTGGAAGAAGCAGATGATGGGGAGATAAATGATTCGTTCCACTAAGTAGGAAGGATATCAGAAAGCCGAACCGTCAATCAAGTCGTTCTGAGGCTTGCATCGAAAGTGGGAGTCAGGACAACTAGTTGAATCAGATGGAATTGAGCCTGTTATGCCTGAGTTACGATTGGTGTGACCATTCCTCGAATGATAAAGTAATGGTGTCGTTGAGGTGTCCTAACTGCGAGACAGTATGTGATAATAGAGAAAGGAGTGTCGACTTGACAGTATTGGTCTTGTACAATTTTGTCGTGGAAAATTGATACGGAGTGATTCGTAAGGCAGAAGGCTGTAATGAATTCTGACAATAGAGAAATCCAATTTAGTCTGAATGGACATTTGAGGTTTGGATTTCAAGGAAGTCAAGGAGGAGTCTCGATTCCTTGGATGCCCTTGCTTGAGGTGATTAGATGTCAAATAAAGTTTGTGAAGGACACTTAGTGGGTGTGGTTGATCCGATCGTGATGGAACTAAAGCCGGATGACTTTCCGAGGTCTTTCCTTAGAAATTTCGGGTTTGCCACTAGGACGAGAAGCGGAATCGTGACAGATTTACCCCGGGAGTTGAGCAAATTTTCAAGGGGCATTGTATTGAGTATCCTTGCCAAAAATCAAAGGAATTGAAGGTTCAAATGTTAAAACTCGGGGACAAAATTTTACTTTCCCTAGTATGTTTCTATGGGGAAACTCCTGCGTTTGGTATGAGGAAAAAGGACAGGAATTTTAAGTGGTACATAAATTATTGACAGCAGAACCAAGTGACAAAAAAGGAATAAGTACCTATTACCGAGGATCGATAGTTTATACGATAAATTGCAAGGAACTTTAGTGTCCTCTAAGGTTGAATTATGGACGGAGATCACCAGCAAGGAATTCAAAGAGAGGATGTCCCTAAGATTGTGTTACGGACTGGAAACTTTCCGTTAAGAATATGAAAAAGAGGATGTGATTACAACTGCTTGACTGACGAGGTATGGGCACTATGCGTTCGTGATAACGCCCATTGGCCTAAGGGATGCCTTGCTGTTTCTATGGACCTTATGAGCCGAGTGTTTCAAGAATTAGGTGATTAGCTCATAACGGATTTTCGTGGACGATGTATTGGGAGACTCGAGGAGTCTAGAAGCAAGAAGCAAGTCTGACTGATGAGTTGCGAATCTTGGGAGAATATGCACTCCACGCCAAGTATGGCAAGTGCGAATTTTGGCTCAGTAGAATAATGTTCCTTGGACTTATAATCTAGGGGAAATGGAATTACAGTGAACTTTAACTAAGGTCGATGTGACGACTAAGTGGTCAAGATTGATGCCAATAACAGAGGTCAGAAGTGTCTTAGATTTAGCTGGTGAATATCGACGTTTTGAGGAAGATTCTCATTGATAGCCGTGATACGGGCACAACTGACTGGGAAGAAAATTCGTTCGAATGGAATGATCACTGTGATTAGAGTTTCCAAGAGCCAAAGCGTAGGTTGAAAATTGCCCCGGTATCGAATGTATTCCAAACCAAACCGAGAGAATTTGAGGGTTATAGCGATGCTCAGTAAGAAAACTTGAGTATGTGTTGATGCAACATGGTAGAGTCGTAGCGTATGCGTCACGCCATTTGAGGTCGTATGAGAGGACTTATCCGATGCACAACGAAGAATTGATTGCGATGATTGGTGTCGCCATGATAGGGCTAAACGAGTAATAGATATACTAAGCCGTGAGCCAGTGATGGTGCATATGATGGTTAGAGAGTGAGCCTGATCGGATAGGCTCAGGACCTCGGAAGTTGAATTTAAGGTGAACTGGATGCTGAATCTATTAACCGCCTTGAGGATTAGTTTGGAAATCTAGGCCTAGAATAAGGAATGACAATCTATGGATCACGAGACTCATTGAGATGGATACCGATCAGTAGAAGTTGGATTTCCCGGTATTTGGGGATAGAAATCTTGAGGTCCTAGGAATGATTGTGTTTACCCGAAGAGGCGAAACTTGAAAAAAAAAAATGAATAGAAAATTCCACAGTAAGTATATTATCCACCCGAATAGCACTAAGGTGTATCGGGACTTTGGCAACATTGCTGGTAGAATAGAATGAGGATAAATGTGATCAAGTGTGTGGCGGTGTTTGGCGTGTCAACAAGTGGAGCACAACTTTGTAAGTCAGTGGGATGTTACGGCCGTTGGAAATCCCGGAATGGAAATGAGAGCACATTACAATGGACTTTATAGCAGGACTGCCAAGGGCCGGAGGGACACGACTCCATTTGGGGTAATAGTGGACAGATTGACCAAGTCAGCGCACTTCCTGGCAGTGCGAAAGGACTTCGAGCTAGAAAGATTGGCAGAGTATATATCGTCAAATAGTTCGTCTTCATGGAAGTCGGTATCACTCATCAGACCGTGATCCCCGGTTCTTGCACATTTTGGAAAATCGCAATTGGCCATGGGAACTAAGTTGCAATTCATGCGGCCTACCATCCACAAGCAGATGGCGATCGAGAGGACTATTCGGACTACGGAGGATATCTTTGAGGCGTGTGTCTTTGGATTTTTCGGGGCAAGTGGGAAAACGATTGCATTTGGTGGAATTTGCCTACAATAACAATTTTCAGCAGAGTATCAGAATGGCGCCATTTGAAGCATTATATGGCAGAGCATCTAGGACTCCAGTGTGCTGAGATGAAGTAGGTGAACGAAGCATTACGGGCCCGACTGGTACGACAAGCATGGAAGAATTGAGGTTATCCGAGAAAGGCTAAGGACAGCACAAAGTCGACTGAAAAGCTATGCCGATCGGAGACGACGACCCTTGGAATTCCAAGTTGGAGACCATGTCTTCCTAAAGGTGTCACCTATGAAAGGGCTATCTCGATTTGGCAGGAAAGGAAAGCTGAGCCCAAGGTTTGTCGGACCATTCGAAATTCTAGAGAAGATCGGCGATATGGCATATAGACTTGCCCTGCCGCCTAACTTGTCCCAAGTGCACAACGTCTTCCACGTGTCGATGTTGAGAAAGTATGAACCAGACCCGACACATGTTCTAAGGTATGAAGAAATAGATGTGGACGACAGAGTGTCGTACGTGGAAAGACCCGTCAGGATTGAAGATCGGAAGGACCGAGTACTGCGGAATAAGACAATCCCGATGGTCAAGGTAGTTTGAGAACACCACGGGACAGAGGGCGCAACCTGGGAAAGCGAGGAATCGATGCGGCACCAATACCCCCACTTGTTTGAGTAGTTAGTTGGGTTGTAAATTTCGAGGACGAAATTTTTGTAAGGGGGGAAGAATTGTAACAGCCTGAATTTCGGCAAATTTTCGGGATTTATAGAACGCGTGATTTGTCGGTGTGCTTGTAGTAAAAATCTCGCCCGAGAACTGATCACTCTCGGTTATTATTTTAAATTAGAGATTTCGCTAGAATCACACTCGATCAAATTTTAGTCGTTATTTAGACCCCGAACTTTGACAGTCGATTTCTGGGAGTTTCAGAAAGAAATAAATTGGACGGTGTCGATATTATTGCTGCCAGCATCGAGATTATCAGGAATGGCGAAAAAGTGAAATTTTAGACCGGGTGCGAATTTGGAGTGATAGACCACCCTCGTGGTATGACTGGAATTATTTTATTTCAGTCAATTGCCTTAGTATTTTATTCGGGATTTCTCGGGAAGTGTTAGGCCTTTTTCCGGGTTTAAATCGGCACCGATAAGCCGATTTTTATTTTGGACCGTGTCCATCGGTTCGCGCTTAGAGATTAAAATTTGAATTTTAATCGGGTGCCCCTCGCGTGTCCCCCCTCTCTCCTCCCTCTCTCTTTCTTTCTTTCTCTCTCCCTCTCTCTTTCCTTCTCTCTCTCTCTCTCCTCTCCCCTCTTGCGCCCCTTCCCCATGCAACTTTCCCCTCTCCCTCCGTCTCCCTCTGCGTGCCCATCTTGAGTCGACCCCTCTCTTCTCTCTCCTCTCTCCTTCTCTCTCCTCTTTCTCTTCTTCTTTCTCTCTTCTCTCTCTCCCTCTCTTCTTCTTCTTCTTGGCCCGACCACCCAGCTTTGGTCTTTGCCCGCTTGGCCGTCGGCCTTCGCACCGCCCCTCACTTGGCCGTCGTGCTCGCCGCCGCCCGCCCGACAAGCTCGGGGCCGTCGCCCGTCGATTGCCCAGCGTGCGTCCTGCGCCGGTGCGCCCGCGAAGCGGTGACTTCAGCGAGCTTCGCCCGCCCCTTGACGCCCAGCGTCGCGCCCTACAACCCTTCTTAAGTATCGCCGCCAATACGCCCATGTAAGCGCCATCGCCGCCAACCCGGCCGACCCTTCCCTCCTCCGTAGCGCCACGCCACCGGCCACCGCTGTCGCAGCTGCTTCGCTTCGTGCCAATCGCCCGTCCAGCCACCCCGTCGCCCCTTCAGAAACCAGCGGTCGCGCCGTCAACCACGCCCAGCGCCCCTTGCGTCGCGCCGCCGCCAGCGCACCTCGATCGCCCTACCGGACAGCAAGCCCAGCCGGCCAGCAAGCTCAGCCGGCCAGCCAAGCTCGGTGTCGCGCTCGCCGCCTTGCCCGCGCGCCCGCGCCCGTGCCGCCCTCGGCGTCGTGTGACCGCCGGCTTGCACCCGGAGCGCCGCCGATTCTCACCGCGAGTCGGTAATCGGCCGCCCGCTCTCGTCGCCTCGGATTAATTTAGGCGAGTAATAATTTCTAAACCCCTAATTAGCCTAATTTGTGCATTTTAGGGGTAAATTAGCGGGGTATTAAGCTAAATTAGGGCTTAATTGTGTAGGAATGCGCACGGGTTGATTATGAGACCTAATTGGGATTCAATGAGGATATTTAGGTGTAATTTAGTGGCCATTTGAGGGCTGATCCGGTACTACTCACGATAGAACTGAAAATTGGACTAATTGGGTTCAAGTTGGGAATTAATCGGTTCATTAGGCGGCGGGATGTTTTGGACAATATATCGGTTAATTAGGACTCGTTAGGATCCTAAGGAATGATAACATATTCAGGGGTTCAATGGTTGAGTTTGATTGGCCACATCGGGTCCTAAACGGATCGGGGTTGTGTGTTGCTAAGTTATACTGGAATACCGGGTGAGAATGGACTAAAGTGAAATGTGCTAGGCGTGCCGGCAATGAGCGGAATGAGTGAGTGAAGTTGTGATTTATGTTACTAGGCACATGAGGGCGCGATAATTGGATTAAGTTCAGCGACATGTGGAAGATTACATGTTAAGCTTTGATATGGCGGAAATGGATATTGTCGATCACAGACCGACCGGGACAACTGTGGCCTTCGAGACGCCGGATCGAAACAATGTGTAGCCTTCGGTCGAAACCACCGCGGGCTTCGGGTCGGGCGCCGGGTCGGAAACCATCGCGCCCTACGGGTGTCCAACAGTTGGGGTCTTGGACCGGGCCTTCGGGTCGAAAGCGGTTGGGGTGCCGGACCCAGCTAGCCGGGTCGAAATAGGTTGGGGTCTTCGGACCGGGAGCGCCCGAAGTAAATGCTGATTGTAGTCTTGGATGAACTACGGGTCGTTCTATTATCTGTTGGCCGCCGGGCGGGCCTATGGGTCGTTCTATCAATCTGTTGGTCTTGGACCGGGCCCTGCAGGTCGTTCTGTGTCTGATGGCCTTGGGCGGGCTCTGGGTCATTCTATCAATCTACATTGGTCTTGGACCCGGGCCTACAGTCGTTCTATTAATCTGTTGGCCTTCGGGCCGGGCCTACTGGTCGTTCTATCAATCTGTTGGTCTTCGGGCCGGGCCTATGGGTCGTTCTATCAATCTGTTGGTCTTCGGACCGGGCCTACGGGTCGGTTCAGCTTTTATTGGCCTTAGGGTCGTGGCGTCGATATGACTGCATACTCTTTAGTTTGATATTGAAAGTCTTACCTGCAGGACGTTATAGTGAATTGGGCCTTGGGCCGGGTGAATTGACGTTTATTGTTGCACTGGTTCATTTATTTATGCATTTTATTTACCCTCTGGAGGTGCACTTAGTCTAGTTTGGGATTAGAGATTTGTTACTTGCTGAGTTTCTCACGGTTGTGGTAAAACCGAATTTTTCAGACCCCCGCCCGTAAGATGCCGAGGAAAGCCCCTCTTTTTGGATTCCCGCAGCGTATCGAACAATTTCCTAGTGTACACCCTGCGGAGATGGAACGGCTTACGTTAGGTACCGTTCGGTTTTATTTGTTAATGTGGGAGAGGACTATAGCCACACCCGGAGTATATAACTGGTGCCGAGGGGAGCCGGATGGCGTAATAGGACCTCCAATCAGGACTTTTGACGTTCCGGTGGACGCAGACGGCGTTAGGCTTCCTCAGATGGTGAGCGGTGAAGTGTCGGACCCAGAGCCTTCCCTCAGCGTGAGTTGGCAGAACGAGACGGTGGGGGCCTTAGCTAGGCATGAGGAGGAGGTGGGAGCAAACAAGTCATAGTCAGAGCGTGACCCTGGGTGGAGGGACTTAAGAGTTAGACCTTGGGGCAAGGGATTTGAATATTGTCGAACCGGAGAAGTAGCCGGGTTGGGATGGACCGGGGAGCATATGATGAGGAAGAAGAGGAGTTACCGCAGTCTTTCTGACCCTAACCTGGAGCCCTAGTTTAGGTCCGGCCGTAGGAGTTAGAACCGCCACTTTTTGGGTATCGGGTGGCATCGTAGATCGATATCCGCCACCCGGGTCCCTTTTTGCGTTATGGCCCTTTTGATGTATCCTTTGTTGATCGAGGGGATATTGTACGTCAGTTTGTAAAGGAATATATATAATATAGTACGATTTATCGCTTCATTGTTCTATCTTGCTATTCATGGTTGCATTTCAAAATGTCTGGGTGTATATACCTGTATTATGTTAGTATATACGCCGTTTCACCGCAGGCTTGTTTTTCTACATTTTGGATAATCGGGTCTCCGTGGACGCAATCCCGGGAGCGCCGTGACCGCTTAGACCCCGGGCGGATGTTCATGCCTCACGTTGGGTGCGGGCGTGACACTTGTAACGCCCCGGTTCGATAAAGGTAGGAAGTGGTCATTGAGGCTATAGGGCTCAGATAAGGAGCATCTCTTAGAAGGCATCTAGAATGGCGAAAAGGGTAGAAATGAACCAAGTTGCACACTGAACAGATTGAATACATGCCTAGATTATATATATATATAAATGGAATTAACTAGTTGAGGGGTCTTGTGATGTAAGGCAAACTTTGCTTTAGAACTCCAAAGTTAAGCATATTCATGCTAGAGTATTACCGGAATAGGTGATCTCTTGAAAAGTATCTATCCAGACGCCCAAAGGACAAAATCATGAGGCTTGGTATGGGATGGATCAAAGTAGACAATACCTTTAGTGAGTTAATTTAAGAATGTCACCGATAGGTTCTGATAGCGGCAGCATATATGATTTTGTCGATTCAAGGATTGTTACTTAGCTCACAAGCTACTGCTATAGTTACTCAACAAGCGCATACGATTGGACCCTGGGTAAGAAATTGTTGTCTTGAATGCATGCATATGCAAACATCTCCTATATAGTTGGCATGAATATATTGCGCGATCCTCTAGGAGGAAATAGTAATTTTCCCTGCTAAATGTGAAATAACATTAAATGCCATTGCCAGGACGTGGTTTAATTAATAAAAAATTGTACAATGAAATGTTTTTTAAAGGAAATTCCTTTTTTCTTGTTCTAAAGTTGGATTTCATTGAGATTGGCACCCTCGAGGGCTCGCTCTTCACTGAATGGCCGACTTATATAATACAATAAGGAATCGAAAGGGAGTTCTTAAGCTTGGAAGAGACAAACTTAAACAGCTTCAATTTATTGTAATCACCAAAGATTGCAAGGCCCAGTTACAATTATTATTTATCGAAGGTTGCTTCCTCTTATTTAAGTTAGGATAGGCAATACAGATTTACAGAGACTTCTTTCTCAATGGGGTCGCTGTTCTTGTTGTGGACGGCTGTTCTGATCATCCTTGGAAAAGCTCTTTCTCAATCCGGTAACAGCCCACGATCCATCATTGTTCTTATCCCGCGCGGAGTTTATATATGCTTCATTTGCAGAATTATCATGAGCGATTTTACAATTTTTCGAACATATACTCGCGGAATGGAACTTTCAAAATAGAGAATGCATAACAGGAGAGGTCTTTGCTTTTCTGTTTGAATCATTTGGTAATCTGTGAAAGATGCCTTGAGCATTTTATAGATATCTGATGCAAGAGAAATGCATTACCCATTCGGCTTCTGTAGCATCTTCTCAATTGTTGCCTTTTGTCTCTGATTTTGTGGCGACAGATGTATACATAGATTGCGGATCACAAACTCGCTACCACGATGAATCTGATCGTTATTGGGATGCCGATAATGGATACACCGAAACAGGCGACAACAAAGACATCCAACTTCACAGCTCCCCCAATTCGACGCAACTCGACACACTTCGAGTCTTCCCAAAGCATAAGAGGAACTGTTATACACTGCCCGCAGAGGCTTCATCTACTCCTCTTGGAGAAGTTACATATTTGATTAGAGCGTCCTTTTACTACGGAAATTATGATGGCCACTCGCACCCACCTACTTTCGAGTTGGAGGTCGAGGGGATGAAATGGGCTACCATCGTGACCTCCAACACCGAACCGCAGTTCTACGAACTGCTCTACTATTCCAAAAAGGAGAACATCAGCGTTTGCTTGGTCCAGACAAAGCACAAGCAGTTCCCCTTCATCAATGCCCTGGAGTTGCAGTCGCTGTCGTATCAGTTTTCCAGCCCCTACAGTTTTGTAGACGAGGAAAACACCACTTGGCTCACAAGTTACCGCTACCGTTATGGCGCAAATGCAAGTGATTGGATTCTTGGGTGAGATGCTGTTATCTTCATCATGAATCCGACACATCTATAAGTGATTGCTACAGAATTCTTAGTCACTTTTATGGGTATTCTTCTTTTCCAATAGGTATCCTGACGATGATGATAACAGAATATGGGAACCAAATACTCCGGCCGGTTTGAAACCGGTGAGTATCCCTTCATTTACTTACTGCGACGACGATGGACTGCCCCACTCTGTTCTTAGCCAAGCAATCGAAGCGCTGAACCCAACAGACACCATCGACTTGCCCTTCACGTTTAACGGGAGCCACGATTTCCAACACTATGTGAAGGCCTATTTCTCCAGCAATATAGACCAATTGGAGACGAGGACATTCGATTTTTACATCAATGATGACTACATATCCACCATTAACACAATGTACGAGTCCTGTACGCTCGCACATGCGCGTGTACACTCGAAAGGCACTTTGAATGTGCAGCTGCGACCGAAAGGTAATTCCACATTGTCGCCATTCATCAGTGGCATCGAGATTTACACGGCCTTACCGGATATAGCAACGAAGGAGAAGAAGAAGAAGAAGGATCTGGGCTTGCTCATTGGGCTTCCTATTGGGCTGGTCTTGGGCCTGATTCTACTACCGGGCTTGATTCTCCTTTTACTTATATTACGCAGGCCCAAGACCAGGCCCACACAAGGACAGGCCCTGACCACTGGTCAACAGCAAGAAGCAAATCCTCAGCGAAGTGTAAGTTCACAGATTCCTCCTGTTATACCCTCACAAAATGCAGAAATCCCAGTGAGCAGTAACGGTAATGGTGATCAAACATGGGTAAACCATGGAGTTGACATGAAGGAGGTTGAAGAGTTACTTGAGCTTCATCACACTTCGATGAGAGCCTGAAACTGTCCCGAGTGTTCGTGAAATGATGGCGATATCTTCTCTTTATACTTTGGGACTATTTTTTTCAATGCGAGCAAGAGATAAAGGGATGTACTTTACTTTATGACCTAAGGGTTCCAAATGGTTATTTCTTCCAAGTTATGTAACTGTTTACTATAACTTCTTGGATCAGGTTCCGGTATTTGTTTTACAAAGCAAATGATGCTCCTGAATCGTATTCCAAGTCTCAAAAACTAACCAGGCATCATTCTTAATGGTCCAGGTTTGGGTCAGCCCTTCAACAGTCTAGGTCCCAACTCTACACAGAGAAATATAAGTTCGTAAATTAAGAGGAAAATCTACAATGAGGGGGAAAAAAGAAGAAGAAATGTATGTATCTAGTTGGTTTCTATCAATACCAAATCACAAGATGTAGTTATCTAGCTAGCTTGGCGTAAGATTCTTCGACGTACACCGTGTGATTGCATCCAACCTTGGCGCACTGGCTAAAGGTCTAACTAATCTACATTACAAAAAAAATAGCTCGCAAGTACCTGAAATATTATCCGTTTTACAATCGAGTATCAAATTTTCTTTTCGTTCAATCAAATATATCAAGTCAAATGTGGGTCAATTTAAGGACAAAAGTTCGGATATTTGCGGTGTCCTTACCTTAAAAGGAAGAAAAGAAAAACAAAAGAGGGAGTGGGGGAGCCGATTTAGCCTATTGAAAAACAAAGGGGAATCCTTAGAAGTTCAGAAGTTGGAAGAGACAAAGCTGGAAAGACCCAATGTTTTCTCCTAATAATTAAGGTTGTCCACACATATCAGTGAGAGAGATTTCTCAATGAAGACACATTTGTTGTTCTTGTGGATGATCCTGATTATCTTTGGGAAAGCTCTGTCCCAATTTGGTAATGATGAATATAATTCGGAGTTGCTCCATGGCACTATGCATTTCATATTTGGTTCATCAGCATCTGCTTGTCCTTCAAGTTTCTGGACTGTCACTTTAGAAGCTCTTTGGAGTGTTAAAATCAGGTGTTGGGCTCACGTCCTCCAAACACGCTGGCGCACTTGTATAGAACTATCATGAGGGATCCTTGTAACATGTTTCGATTGCGTGGAAAAAATAGAATTCATATTTTATTTTAGCCTTTGACGATCCTTCCAAGATGCTATAGTTTAGCATCTTGAGATGCCTGATGACATAATTAAAATGTACCAACATCTGTCTGTGCTTTTAATGACCAACAGGTGTGAGAATAGGATTGTGGATCACAAGCTCGCTACTACGATGCTGCTACCTTCTCCTGGTGGCGGGCAGATGAAGTATACAATTACACTTCGCATCTTCACCAAACATAAACCTGCTGCACGTTGCCTGCACAGCCTCATCATCGCTGTATTCATATTTCAGAACAATATATCAGATGAGAGCATCGTTTTTCTATGGAAATTTAGGGGCGAGAAGTGGACTACCATCGTGACCTTGAACACAAGACCCCAGTTCTACGTACTGTTTTACTATGCCAAAAAGGATAATGCTAGCATTTGGTTGGTTCAAACGAAGGAAGAGTTCCCTCTCATAAATCAATGTCTCTGGCTGATAAGTTCGATGTACGATTTCGTCAACACCAGAAAATTTACTGGGCTCACAAGTTACCACTGCAATCACAGAGCAATGGCAGATGATTGGATTCTTCGGGTGAGATTTGATCAATCCGTGAGTCATTGTTTGTTAAGAAAGAAGGAATGCGATTTTTCTGACGGATGAATTTGCTTTAATATGTCTGGAAAGTGAGTATGTTTAACTAAATAAGTTTGTTCTTCATCGAATTTCAGCAGAACTTCAACGGCCCTTAATGCATTTAACACCGGTTCAAGTTTTACTTATGGAGGTTGCAGCAGCATACCCAATTCTGCTGTCAGCCAAGAAGTCGAAGTGCCAGAGCCTGACGGTCACGATGAACTTACCCTTCACATTCAACAGCACTGATCTCCAACACTGTGTGATGGTCCAGTTAATCGAGATTGATGGATCCGTGAGGAGGACATTTGATTTCTACTGGACAACGGCGAGTACTGTGCATGGGCGCAAGCAAATAAGGTACATTCGGATGTTACATTGGCTGTTCAAGTGCACCCAAAAGGTAATTCTAAGTTGCCACCATTTATCGGTGCCGTCAAAATCTACACGTCCTTAGAGCAAAATGTGAAAAATTCTGCATGATCAACCTTGTCAGTATCAGCCTCCTTTTTCTTTTCTATCGAAGAGTGGCCAAACCTTTGCACTGCATCTTAGTCTTCCATCTTCGCACCATTATCCTTGTGATTACTTGTTGCAACACATGAGTAAATTTGACTTCAAGTTAATGGTACCTTCATTTTGCTTTAGCCCCGGTATGCGTTCATATTGGATAAAACATATTGACAGAACATGTCGATGTTTCTGGTAAAGAGAGACAGTAAGGATAGGCATCATTTGTTGTCTTCGCATTAGTGACTGATGGTCGCTGACAGGTAATTTATCTCATATATAGGATTTATGCATTTGAAAAACTGTCGATTCATGTAGCATCACTCAAAATAAAAAAGAATTCAAACAGCTGGCCTCTAGTGTAATGTCCTTTCCCTACACCCCCAGATTACTTAACTTAGCAAGGAAGCTCTCCCACAATTTCTCATTCCGTTAACGTCCAACTGATTGCAGAGCAATTCGTTAATATGGATTGTTTAATCCCGGGAAATTCCTTTTTTCTTGTTATAAAATTGGATTTTGTCCAGATTGCCGAAGGCTTGCTTTTCACTGAATGGCCGAAAAGAAGAAGACAATGAGGACCAGAAAGGGAGTTCTTAGGCGAAGAGACAAACATAAACAGGTAAAATTTAATGCCGTTATCAAAGATTGCAAAAACCAGTTACAATTATTATCAATTTATATATGAAGGCTGCTTCCTTTTCTTTTAAGTTGGGATTGACCATATAGATTTACAGAGACTTGTTTCTCCATGGGGTCACTGTTCTTGTTGTGCACGGTTGTTCTGATCATGCTTGGAAAAGCTCTTTCTCAATTCGGTAACAGCCTGTGATCCATCATCACTGTTCTTATCCCATATGGCGTTATTTATGCTTCAATTTCAGAATGATCATGAGCGATTTTATGATTTTTCGAACACTTACCCGCGGAATGGACCCTTCAAATCAGAGAATGCATATCAGGAAAGACCTTAGATTTTCTGTTTGAGTATTTTGAGAATCTGTGAATGATGCCTTGAGCAATTTGGAGATACCTGATGCAATAGAAATGCATTTCCCATTCGGCTTCTGTAGCATCTTCTCAAATGTTTCCTTTTGTCTATGATTTTGTGACCAACAGGTGTGAGCATAGATTGCGGATCACAAACTAGCTACCATGACACTAGTCATTATTGGGATGTTGATAAGGGATACACCAAAACAGGCGACAACAAAGCCGTCCAACTTCACAGCTCCCCCAATTCGAGGCAACTCGACACGCTTCGAGTCTTCACAAAGCATAACAGGAACTGCTACACACTGCCCGCAGAGGCTTCTTCTACTGCTCTTGCAGAAGTTACATATTTGATCAGAGCTTCCTTTTACTACGGGAATTACGATGGCCACTCGGACCCACCTACTTTCGACTTGGAGTTAGAGGGGAGGAAATGGGCTACCGTCATGACCTCCAACACTGAACCGCAGTTCCATGAACTGCTCTACTATGCCAAAAAGGATAACATCAGCGTTTGCTTGGTCCAAACAAAGCACAAGCAGTTCCCCTTCATCAATGTCTTGGAGTTGTGGCCGCTGTCGTATCTGTTATTCAACCCCTACGATTTCGTAGACGAGGAAAACACTACTTGGCACACAAGTTACCGCTACCGTTATGGCGCAGATGGAGATGATTGGATTCTTGGGTGAGATGCCGCCGTCTTCATCTTGAATCCGACACATCTAGTAGTGATTGCTACATATTCTTAGTCATTTTCACGGGTATTCTTCTGTTCCAATAGGTATCCTGATGATATGGAAGATAAAATATGGGAACCAAATGCTCCTGCTGGTCTGAAAGCGGTAAGCATCCCTCCTTACTCTATTTGCGAAGAGGAAGTGCCAGACTCTGTTCTTCACCAAGCAGTCGAAGCGCCAAATCCAATGGACGTGATCGACTTGCCCTTCACGTTTAACGGGAGCCACGATCTCCAACACTACGTGAGGGCCTATTTCTCCAGCAATATCAACGAGTCCGAGACGAGGACATTCGGTTTCTACGTGAATGGTGAACATATATCCACCATTGCCATAAACAACGAGTTCTGTACAGTCGCACAGGCGCGCGTACACTCGAATGGCACTTTGAATGTCCAGTTGCGACCGTATGGTAACTCCACGTCGTCGCCATTCATCAGTGGCATCGTGATTTACACGGCCTCGTCTGGCAAAGCAACGAAGGAGAAGAAGAAGAAGAATCTGGGCTTGCTCATTGGGCTTCCAGTTGGGCTGGTCCTTGGGCTTGATTCTACTACCGGGCTTGATTCTCCTTTTGTTACTACGCAGGCCCAATACCAGGCCCACACAAGAACAGGCCACGACCACTGGTCAACAACAAGAAGCAAACTCCTGTCTGTTATGCCCTCACAAAATGGCGACATCCCAGTGAGCAGTAACGATAATGGTGATCAAATATTGATGATCCATGGGGTTGACATGGGGAGGTTGAAGAGTTACTTGAGCTTCATATCATATCGATGAGAGCTTGAACTCCAATGAGAGCTTGAACTTGTCCAAAGTCTTAGGAATTGATGGCAATATCTTCTCTTTATATCTTGATGGGACTTTTTTTGTACAATGCGAGCAAGAGAAAGGATATTCTTAACTTGATAACCTAAGAGTTCCAAATATTTATTTCTTCCAAGTTATGTAACTGTTTACTATAACTTCTTGGATCAGGTTCCGATATTTGTTTTACAAAGCAAATGATGCTCCTGAATCGTATTCCAAGTCTCAAAAACTAACCAGGCATCATTCTTAATGGTCCAGGTTTGGGTCAGCCCTTCAACAGTCTAGGTCCCAACTCTACACAGAGAAATATAAGTTCGTAAATTAAGAGGAAAATCTACAATGAGGGGGAAAAAAGAAGAAGAAATGTATGTATCTAGTTGGTTTCTATCAATACCAAATCACAAGATGTAGTTATCTAGCTAGCTTGGCGTAAGATTCTTCGACGTACACCGTGTGATTGCATCCAACCTTGGCGCACTGGCTAAAGGTCTAACTAATCTACATTACAAAAAAAATAGCTCGCAAGTACCTGAAATATTATCCGTTTTACAATCGAGTATCAAATTTTCTTTTCGTTCAATCAAATATATCAAGTCAAATGTGGGTCAATTTAAGGACAAAAGTTCGGATATTTGCGGTGTCCTTACCTTAAAAGGAAGAAAAGAAAAACAAAGAGGGGTGGGGGAATTGATTTAGCCTATTGAAAACAAAGGGGAATCCTTATTATTGGAAGAGACAAAGAGATTATCAAGAATGGTAAAAATGAATTTTAGAACGCCGATTTGTCGCTGTTTGGACTAGTAAAAACCTCCCTCGAGAAGTGTGATTGGAATTATTATTTTAAACTAATTGCCTTAGAATATTATTCGATCGAATTTTTTTCGGAAATTGTTAGGAACTTCTTCCGATTTTTGGGAGTTTCGGCTAAATAAATTGGAAGTCGATTTTATTGGACCAAAGTCCATTGGTCGGGAATGGTTAAAAAAATTTTAAAGATTTGAACTCTTTTCCCTGGTAGACCGCTCTCGTGATGTCTGGAATTATTTTAGTTCTCGGTGGCCTTAGAATATTATTCGGATTTTTCGGGAATTGTTAGGCCTTTTCCCGAATTTCCACCGATAAACCGATTTTTAGTTTTCTCTGTCTCTGGATCCCCTAAAAATTCTTTTCCCTTTCTCTCTCTCTCTCTCCTTTTTCCCCCCCCCCACCCCTCTTCTCTCCCTCCACGTCTCCCTCTGCATGTTCCCCATGCACCCTCTCCCCTCTCTCTCTCTTTCTCTCTTCTCTCTCCTCTCTCCTCTTCTTCCTCCTCTCCCTCTTCCTTCTCTCTCCCCTCCCGGCCCGGCGTCCTCCATTTTGTTCGTCCTTACCGCCTCGGTTTGCCGCTCCCGAGCCCCCGTCAGCGCCAGCGCCCGCCTTCTCGGCCGTCATCGTGCCCGAGCCCCGCCGTCAGCGCCTCCGTACATTGCCGAACCGCCCTCGCCCGGCCTCCCGCTGAACACCGCGGCCACCGGCCAGGCTTCGCCCAGCTAGCTGGGAAGGCGGGCGAGCAATGATCCATGCGGTCGTCGCCGGCCTTGCGCCTCCTACCTGCGTCGCCCGTTCGCGGTACCGATGCGCCGTCTGCGGCCACACCCCTTCCCCTTGTATGCTGCTCCGGACTCCTCTGGATTCGGTCCCGTGAGCTTGAGCGGCGTCGCCTCATGCCGTGCCGCCCGCGCGCCATCCCCTTCAGCAGTAGGTCTCTCTCTCTCTCTCTCTCTCTCTCTCTCTCTCTCTCTCTCTCTCTCTCTCTCTCTCTCTCTCTCTCTCTCTCTCTCTTTTCTCTCCCGTCTTTCTCTCACCCCGGCTCCCTCTCCTCATTCCATTCCATGCCCGCCACCTTGCTCGCTTCCCTTCCATATACCCGCCCGCCCCGTCCGACCTCTCCTTGGCGCTGCCACGGGCCGGCCGAGCCCTCGCCGTGCACCCTCCTCCAGGTCCTTGCCCTAAGCCGGCCAGCCAGCTCTCCCCCTCTCCTCCTCGGTTCCCTATTTGGAAGCCCTTCATTCACCTTAGGAACGATCTCGCCGGCCACCCGTCTCTCTCCCGCCCACGCCGTTTCCCGCCCGATCAGCTGACACCTCCGTTTTGGGCCGGAGAGAACGCGAGTCCCGTCGGCGCCGTCGTGACCGCCGGCTTGCTCCCGGAGCGCCGCCGCCGATTTTACCGCGAGCCGGTAATCGGCCGCCCGCTCCCGTCGCCTCGGGTCGATTTAGGCTAGTAAAAATCCCTAAACCCGAACTAGTTTAATTGTGCAAATTTAGGGGTAAATTTTAGGGATTAATTAAGTTCATTAGTGGTTTAAATAGGCGGGAATATAGATAGGCTGATTTGGAGTTTAATCGGGACCTTAATAAGGTGGTCTAGATTGGTTTTAGAGGTCCTAAATGGATTGGACCTTTCACACCCAAAACCGAAATTGGGCATTAAAAATTGGCGGGTATATATAGACTAAAGTGAAATGAATTGATCGCTCATAAAGTGCCGATTCCAAAAGTGGGACTCATTGATTGTATCGGGGTAAACGGATATTGTTTTGAATTCCATGGCATGTGAATTTGCATATTATGTTTTAGTATGATTGAGATTGAATTGTTAATCTATGGGTCCTATCGTGTATGGAATTATGTCGTCTATCTAATAATCGAAATTGAGTGCTATGCCAAGAAGGGCTAGAAAGGACTAATTTGGGCACGCCCATATAATATTGATTGGCCAAGTTGTGACTAATATTTAGACCATGTTTTGGTATTCACGACCATACGTCAGAATTGAATTGAGTACTATTATGCACGACCAGATAACGATTTTGATGTGAGTTGGATTCATGAGTGCGAAAATGCATACCGAGTTTAAGATTTGTGACCTTCGGTCGGAACAACTTGTGACCTCCGGTCGGCCTTCGGATCGAACAACTTGTGACCTTCGGCCCGCCCACGGTCGGGATAACTTGTGGCCTTAGGGTATTGACATTGATTTTGAACCGGGTTCATTTGATTATGCATTTTATTTACCAATCCGAGGTGCACATTAGCCTAGTTTAGGATTAGGATTCATTTTTGCTGAGTTTCTCACGGTTGTGGTAAAAAATTTTTTTTCAGCCCTTCACGATGGGATGCCGAGGGATGGCCCTCTTTTGGATTCCGGCATGTATTATGGATCTTCTAGTGTACACCCTTGCGGGATGGGAACAACCCGACGTTAGATATTATTTTTTGTATTTGTAGAAGGACTGACCATACTCGGGGAGTATGTAGCATGGTGTTATAGCGAGATGGCGTGATAGGACCTCCGATCAGAACCCGACATCCCGGTTGGTAGGATTATTTTAATCCCTAGTGGTGGGCGGTGAATCGGACCCTCCACATCCCCTTAGTGTGAGTTTTGAGGATGAGACTATAGATGGACCGCAGCCATGGAAGAGGAGGAGAAAGATGATTTTTGGGAGTTGCATGAACCCGGTGGATAAAAGAAATTGACCACGGTGATGGGCTCTATTATTGTAGCCAAGAAAATGCCGAGGTGGATCGAGGAGGAGATAGGGACTGAGGAGGATTTCAAGAGGAGTCTTGAGTGCCATCCGACCCAGATCGAGAGCCGTAGATTAAGTTTTATTTCAGTCAAGAGGCTAGCCCTTCTTTTGACGGTAGCCCTCCCGTAGAGGATTGTCACCCCCGGGCCACCGATCCCTTTTTGTAAATTCGTGGCCCTTTTGATGTATTCCTTTCTGTGTATTTTGTAAAGGGGTAGACTATGTAAGTAGTAAGGTATATGTTTATTAAAGTTTAATCTATCGTTTAAATTTTATCTCTCTTGCTATTCATGGTTGCATTTCAAAATGTCTGGGTGTATATACATATATTATGTTAGTATATACGTCGTTTTCATAGCAGGCTTGTTTTTCTCTGTTTTGGATAATCGGGTCTCCGTGGACGCAATCCTGGGAGGGAGTCGCGACCGCTTAGACCCTGGGCGGATGTTCATGCCTCACGTTGGGTTGGGCGTGACAAAAGCTGGAAAGACCCAATGTTTTCTCCTAATAATTAAGGTTGTCCACACATATCAGTGAGAGAGATTTCTCAATGAAGACACATTTGTTGTTCTTGTGGATGATCCTGATTATCTTTGGGAAAGCTCTGTCCCAATTTGGTAATGATGAATATAATTCGGAGTTGCTCCATGGCACTATGCATTTCATATTTGGTTCATCAGCATCTGCTTGTCCTTCAAGTTTCTGGACTGTCACTTTAGAAGCTCTTTGGAGTGTTAAAATCAGGTGTTGGGCTCACGTCCTCCAAACACGCTGGCGCACTTGTATAGAACTATCATGGGATCCTTGTAACATGTTTCGATTGCGTGGAAAAAATAGAATTCATATTTTATTTTAGCCTTTGACGATCCTTCCAAGATGCTATAGTTTAGCATCTTGAGATGCCTGATGACATAATTAAAATGTACCAACATCTGTCTGTGCTTTTAATGACCAACAGGTGTGAGAATAGGATTGTGGATCACAAGCTCGCTACTACGATGCTGCTACCTTCTCCTGGTGGCGGGCAGATGAAGTATACAATTACACTTCGCATCTTCACCAAACATAAACCTGCTGCACGTTGCCTGCACAGCCTCATCATCGCTGTATTCATATTTCAGAACAATATATCAGATGAGAGCATCGTTTTTCTATGGAAATTTAGGGGCGAGAAGTGGACTACCATCGTGACCTTGAACACAAGACCCCAGTTCTACGTACTGTTTTACTATGCCAAAAAGGATAATGCTAGCATTTGGTTGGTTCAAACGAAGGAAGAGTTCCCTCTCATAAATCAATGTCTCTGGCTGATAAGTTCGATGTACGATTTCGTCAACACCAGAAAATTTACTGGGCTCACAAGTTACCACTGCAATCACAGAGCAATGGCAGATGATTGGATTCTTCGGGTGAGATTTGATCAATCCGTGAGTCATTGTTTGTTAAGAAAGAAGGAATGCGATTTTTCTGACGGATGAATTTGCTTTAATATGTCTGGAAAGTGAGTATGTTTAACTAAATAAGTTTGTTTTTCATCGAATTTCAGCAGAACTTCAACGGCCCTTAATGCATTTAACACCGGTTCAAGTTTTACTTATGGAGGTTGCAGCAGCATACCCAATTCTGCTGTCAGCCAAGAAGTCGGTGCCAGAGCCTGACGGTCACGATGAACTTACCCTTCACATTCAACAGCACTGATCTCCAACACTGTGTGATGGTCCAGTTAATCGAGATTGATGGATCCGTGAGGAGGACATTTGATTTCTACTGGACAACGGCGTAGTACTGTGCATGGGCGCAAGCAAATAAGGTACATTCGGATGTTACATTGGCTGTTCAAGTGCACCCAAAAGGTAATTCTAAGTTGCCACCATTTATCGGTGCCGTCAAAATCTACACGTCCTTGAGCAAAATGTGAAAAATTCTGCATGATCAACCTAGTCAGTATCAGCCTCCTTTTTCTTTTCTATCGAAGAGTGGCCAAACCTTTGCACTGCATCTTAGTCTTCCATCTTCGCACCATTATCCTTGTGATTACTTGTTGCAACACATGAGTAAATTTGACTTCAAGTTAATGGTACCTTCATTTTGCTTTAGCCCCGGTATGCGTTCATATTGGATAAAACATATTGACAGAACATGTCGATGTTTCTGGTAAAGAGAGACAGTAAGGATAGGCATCATTTGTTGTCTTCGCATTAGTGACTGATGGTCGCTGACAGGTAATTTATCTCATATATAGGATTTATGCATTTGAAAACCTGTCGATTCATGTAGCATCACTCAAAATAAAAAAGAAGTCAAACAGCTGGCCTCTAGTGTAATGTCCTTTCCCTACACCCCCAGATTACTTAACTTAGCAAGGAAGCTCTCCCACAATTTCTCATTCCGTTAACGTCCAACTGATTGCAGAGCAATTCGTTAATATGGATTGTTTAATCCCGGGAAATTCCTTTTTTCTTGTTATGAAATTGGATTTTGTCCAGATTGCCGAAGGCTTGCTTTTCACTGAATGGCCGAAAAGAAGAAGACAATGAGGACCAGAAAGGGAGTTCTTAGGCGAAGAGACAAACATAAACAGGTAAAATTTAATGCCGTTATCAAAGATTGCAAAAACCAGTTACAATTATTATCAATTTATATATGAAGGCTGCTTCCTTTTCTTTTAAGTTGGGATTGACCATATAGATTTACAGAGACTTGTTTCTCCATGGGGTCACTGTTCTTGTTGTGCACGGTTGTTCTGATCATGCTTGGAAAAGCTCTTTCTCAATTCGGTAACAGCCTGTGATCCATCATCACTGTTCTTATCCCATATGGCGTTATTTATGCTTCAATTTCAGAATGATCATGAGCGATTTTATGATTTTTCGAACACTTACCCGCGGAATGGACCCTTCAAATCAGAGAATGCATATCAGGAAAGACCTTAGATTTTCTTTTTGAGTATTTTGAGAATCTCTCAATGATGCCTTGAGCAATTTGGAGATACCTGATGCAATAGAAATGCATTTCCCATTCGGCTTCTGTAGCATCTTCTCAAATGTTTCCTTTTGTCTATGATTTTGTGACCAACAGGTGTGAGCATAGATTGCGGATCACAAACTAGCTACCATGACACTAGTCGTTATTGGCAAGTTGATAAGGGATACACCAAAACAGGCGACAACAAAGCCGTCCAACTTCACAGCTCCCCCAATTCGAGGCAACTCGACACGCTTCGAGTCTTCACAAAGCATAACAGGAACTGCTACACACTGCCCGCAGAGGCTTCTTCTACTGCTCTTGCAGAAGTTACATATTTGATCAGAGCTTCCTTTTACTACGGGAATTACGATGGCCACTCGGACCCACCTACTTTCGACTTGGAGTTAGAGGGGAGGAAATGGGCTACCGTCATGACCTCCAACACTGAACCGCAGTTCCATGAACTGCTCTACTATGCCAAAAAGGATAACATCAGCGTTTGCTTGGTCCAAACAAAGCACAAGCAGTTCCCCTTCATCAATGTCTTGGAGTTGTGGCCGCTGTCGTATCTGTTATTCAACCCCTACGATTTCGTAGACGAGGAAAACACTACTTGGCACACAAGTTACCGCTACCGTTATGGCGCAGATGGAGATGATTGGATTCTTGGGTGAGATGCCGCCGTCTTCATCTTGAATCCGACACATCTAGTAGTGATTGCTACATATTCTTAGTCATTTTCACGGGTATTCTTCTGTTCCAATAGGTATCCTGATGATATGGAAGATAAAATATGGGAACCAAATGCTCCTGCTGGTCTGAAAGCGGTAAGCATCCCTCCTTACTCTATTTGCGAAGAGGAAGTGCCAGACTCTGTTCTTCACCAAGCAGTCGAAGCGCCAAATCCAATGGACGTGATCGACTTGCCCTTCACGTTTAACGGGAGCCACGATCTCCAACACTACGTGAGGGCCTATTTCTCCAGCAATATCAACGAGTCCAAGACGAGGACATTCGGTTTCTACGTGAATGGTGAACATATATCCACCATTGCCATAAACAACGAGTTCTGTACAGTCGCACAGGCGCGCGTACACTCGAATGGCACTTTGAATGTCCAGTTGCGACCGTATGGTAACTCCACGTCGTCGCCATTCATCAGTGGCATCGTGATTTACACGGCCTCGTCTGGCAAAGCAACGAAGGAGAAGAAGAAGAAGAATCTGGGCTTGCTCATTGGGCTTCCAGTTGGGCTGGCCTTGGGCTTGACTCTACCGGGCTTGATTCTCCTTTTGTTACCACGCAGGCCCAATACCAGGCCCACGCAAGAACAGGCCACGACCACTGGTCAACAACAAGAAGCACAGACTCCTGTCATGCGCTCGCAAAACGGCGACATCCCAGTGAGCAGTAACGATAATGGTGATCAAATATTGATGATCCATGGGTTTGACACTGGGGAGCTTGAAGAGCTACTTGAGCTTCATATCACATCGATGAGAGCTTGAACTCCAATGAGAGCTTGAACTTGTCCAAAGTCTGTAGGAATTCATAGCAATATCTTCTCTTTATATCTTGATGCTCCTTTTCTTTTGTACAAGTGAGAGAGAAAGGATATTCTTAACTTGATAACCTTAGAGTTCCAAATATTTATTTCTTCCAAGTTATATAACCGTTCACTGCAGCTTCTTCGAACATGTTCCGATATTGTTTTATGTAGCAAACGATGCTCACAAATCTTTTTCCAAGTCTAAAAGACTAGCCAGGCATCATTATTTATTTACAAGCAGCGGCACTGACCAAGCACTAATGGACTAAGGGTTCGATAAGAAGGAGATGGAGAAGCTGCTCGAGCTATATTATTGATACCTAAATTTTGGCTACCATACTTAGTCATTTATCGAATAGAAAATTAGGAGTTGGTATACCCAAGCTGGTGAAACTGAGGTAAGGTCGCGACATACATTAGGGGAAACAAGAGCATGAAACTATTGTCCAAGTTTGTAGAAGATGGTGTGTAATGTATCTTACGTGAGTTAAAAAAAAAATGAAGCTGTCTAAGATTGATGATTGGACGAAATCAGATCTCGACCCAGACACAGGTCGAGGTTCACTTCTTTCCATCCTCATTAGATTTGTAACGAGGTCGAAAGGGACGAGAACAAAAAAGCTGCCAAAGATTTGCCAATCAGAATGTGAAGAATCTGCATTATCAACCTAGTTAGTATAACTTCCCTTTCCTTTTCTTTTCTGTCAATGTGTGGCCACACCTTATGAAAACTCTCCATTTTTTTGGGTCCTTATTCTTTTGATTATTTGTTGCAACTCAAGAGTAAATGCGACGGTAAGTTAACGGTGCCTCCATTTTGCATTAGCCACAGTGTGCGTTTGTGTTGGTTAAAGCCTGTCAATGTTGTGGTAAAGAGAAAAATAGTAAGGATAAGTATCATTTGTTATCTCTGCATTAGTGACTAACGACGCACGATACCTAATTTATCTCTTTCATAGGATTTTATATATTAATCTTAGACACCCTGAACTAACTCACTCGAGTTATTATCTACTTTGACCCGTCCCATACTAATTTTTTCCTATAGCGTATAAGTAAGCACATTCTTCAAAAGATCACCTAGGCATGCTTAACATTGGAGTTCTAATGCTAAGTATTGCCGTTACGTCAAAAGGTGTATCTCGTGAGTTAATTCCAATTTTACATGCATATATCAAAAACACTTTCCCCCTGCTCCTTTCGCCATAGCCTACCAAAAGCCGCTCCTTATTCGAACCATCCAACCCCAATGAACACTCCATGCCATTATCGAACAGAGTTGTAATAGGCTACCAAATTCCAAGTGGTTCGTCCATACAAACCACACAACAATTGGAGGGTCCCCGCTTTAACACCATATTGTGACACCCTTGCATTAGCTCACTCGAGATATAATCCGCTTTGGAATGTTCCATACCGAGACTCGCGATTTTATTTTTTGGCGTATATGTAAATACTTTCTTAGAAGGTCACCATCCGGTAGTACTCTCATTTAAGCATGCTTAATATTAGAGTTCCAATATTAAGCTTTGTAGTTACGTTAAAAGACACCTCTTGTGAGTTCATTTTAGTTTCACATGTATATCTTCAAGCTGTACAGCATGCAATTCAGTTCATTCATACTTCATTTGCCATCCTTAAAGCTTGCATAGAGCCTCTTCTTATTCGGGCCCACTAGTCCGAACGCCGAGTAGTTACATAAACTTTTTTGTGAAAAGTTTTCACTGAAAACTGTGTATTTACGTGGCATTACTCAAGATAAAAAAGAAGTCAAACAGGTGGCTTTTAGCGTAATGTCCTTTCCCTGCACCCCCGGAATATTTTAATTTTTTTTTGTCGGACAGAATACTTAATTAGCGAGGAAGCTCTCCCACAATTTCTCATTGTTTGTCCAACTTGTAACTTCCGTTAACGCTCAACTGATTGCGAAGCAATTCATTAAATTGCAGTTGTTTCCTGTGAAATCATGGAGCAACAGACGAACAGAAAACTGCAAAACGTCTTTGCTCGATGGTCGATCTCATATAGGCGTGTGAGACTGAGGCCCATGTGCGGAAGACCCCATGCACAAGAGCAATTTCCAAACAGCTACACGCTTAATATTATACGTAAGCGTATCACCTCAATTTTTGGACTTCTACTGATTAAGAAGACGAGGAAGATGTCAATAGATACATGTACACTGTTGTTCCTGCTTCTCTTTGTTGTAATAACACTATCTCAAGGTATAATTCATCGATTCGCTAGCAGAACTTTTCCAGGCGACAACAAGAGTGCATTGTGCAACTTTTTGCTGCCCTTTGATATGTTTTCAATAACTCGCGAAATTCTCCTGTATTCTGTCGGTCTGCAAATTAGGATAATGTCTGTCTAGTCGTTCCCTAGTCATTTGGCAGGTTCATTCTGTTTTCCGGTGGTTCTATACTATATCAGGTACACCGAACCTCCTGAGAATCAATTGCGGAGCTGATTTAAGCTGCACGGATGAGCACTGAAGCTACTGGCACGCGGATGAAAATTACAACCAAACTGGCACTAACGAACAGGTCTCAAACAACAGCCTCACTACAATAGAGCAGCTTAACAATGTCCGTGCCTTGACGCAACAGAACAAGAACTGCTACACATCACCGACCCCGATGCGGACAAAGTATTTCATTAGAGCCGCTTTCTACTATGGCAACTACGACCACCTCTCAAGACCGCCGACTTTCAACTTGGAGTTTGATGGGAACAAATGGACGACCGTGGCAGTCACTTTGGCCAGCCCGCTCTAATATAACGAGTTGATTTACACTGCCAAAAGAGACAATGTCAGCGTGTGTGCTTAGATCGAGTGCTCGACAAGCAATTTCCGTTCATTTCCACATTGGAGATATGGCCTTTGGATGACGGCATGTACAATGGAATGACTGAAGATGTAGCTTGGTTCAGCAGTATCGGTACAATTATGGCGCGGGCTCAGATCAAGATTTGGAAAATTGGATCATTGGGTAAGAAACGTCAAAATCATCCTTTATGGTCAGTTTGATTCTTGCTTTCTAAGGTTTAACGTTTTATCATTGATTTTTTAAAGATTCCCCGTCGACGAGTACAATAGAGTATGGAAACCATTCAATCCCCCCGGCACGAATGCTGTGAAGAGCGATGTCTTTGGTTTTGACTCCACTAGTGTCAACCTCCCTCCTAACATTGCAATAATCCTGGCGATCGAAGCAAACAATCCCCTGGACGCGATCGAGTTGTCATTCCCATTGAACAAGGCCTCTAACCGCAACTACGTAGCTGCATACTTCACAGAAATAAGTGATTTGGTTAATGATTCGAGATTCATCGACTTCTACCATGATGACACGCACATGGGAACGTTACCTCCAGAGTACGGGAAATGCACAGGGGTATGGGCCATTATTCAATCAACTGACAACCTGAACATTCAGCTACGCCAGAATGCTAGTTCTGCATTGCCTCCCGTTATAAGCGCCATCGAAGTGTACACGGCCAGCGACCCTCTAATTACCAGTACTTCTCAAGATGACAGTAAGTAATTGCTCGCTCATACATGTAACGCAGATGGGCGTTTGTAATGGTTTTGTTCTGCTTTATTGGCTGTTGTTTATTCTTTTGATATTCCCCCCTTGGCGGACTAGTGAAGGGTCTTCAGGTATTAATCGATGGCTTCAAGCAGCTGAACGGATGGAGTGGAGATCCGTGTCTTCCAAATGATACGGTATGGCAATGGTTGGGTTGCGACGGTGGTGACCCCCCAGGAGTCAGCAAAATGTAAGTGCATCAAACAAGGTAATTCAGGACAGTAACCAGATGCGACACTATCTCATAATTTACTCACCGGAAATGGGCAATGTCACAGAGATCTCTCTGGGTATGGCTTAGATGGTCCTCTTCCAGATTTTAGCCATATGCAAGCCCTTGAGACTATGTAAAGTAGCTACTTCTCCAATCAGCTCGGAAAATTCTCTATCTTTAGCTTTGATCTTTTCTAATATGCTTCTCTCGTTGCATCAGAAATCTCAGAAACAACAGTCTCGACGGTCAAATTCCGAGTTTCCTAGGGACACTTCCCAATTTGAAGCAACTGTAAGTCATTATATGCAGATTGAAGTCGTCTTCCTTTTGTCTCCAATATGCTTTTTCTAACATCTCTCCTCCCGCAGCAAACTCCTAAACAATAACTTCTCCGGCAAAATCCAAAAGAGCATCACTAAAAACAAGAAATTAACTTACAAGTAAGAAGGCCATTTTGTGAGTTCTAACTTAGGCCTGTATCCTTTTATGGCTATACTGGTGTTAGAGACACATGTTGGCTCTTTCATTGTATGACATATCCATTTTGTGAGTTCTAACTCTCTGTACAGTGTTAAAGGTAACCCATATCTTCATCATCCAAAGAAGAAAAACCTAGCTCTCACAATTGGTCTCTGCATGGGGTTACCGGTAGGCCTAATCTTGGTGATTTCCCTAGTTTTTCTCTTGGCACGATGAAAACCGCCGCCACCCACCCAGGGACAAGTCACACTGGCTGATCTAACTAGGCTTAAAAATGGGAGACTTCAAGCTAATCATCCAGAACAAAGCGCTTCTTTAGGCTGTCAGACGCCGATCAGGCCGTCGCAAAACAATCAGCAAACTGACCCAACAGCGAACCAAGAAAACACAGCGGTGTCTGTGTTCTCCTCGAGCACAAGTCAACAGAACCAAGGAAGTGGCCCTGCAACAACCCCTATGTCCACCAATTCAGTGAGCAATACCGACAATTCTTCATTTTTTCAGGGACTCGACAGCGATGAGATTAACCAGCTACTTGATCTTCATATCAGATCACAAAGAGGATAACAGTTCTGAAGCTTTAGTAATCCTCGAAGTCCGAGGATCGGACCTTTGGATTATCCGTTGCATCTTTCGGATCAACATAATGTCAATCGTTAATTGTTAGTGCTTGCTTTTTCATAGCATCTGTCCAGTCGTGATTTTGTAACCTGGCTTTGACGATGTAATGATTAGAATCAGCAAAATTGATCGATTTCATGCAGAACTGAATTTTCGTATTCATCAAAATTGAAGTTTTCATTCGTTCTCTCTATAGATACAGAATTTCGCTAATTATTTTTGCATGAACGTTGTCTCTGCTCATCAAAATCGAAAGTTGGCACACCTGCTGGCTCCTGCCTGTTAAAATATATCTCAAATTTGAGCTTGTGGACAATTTTGATCTAAAAGTGTACGTGGATATCCAAATCATATTTTCGTGAATATGGTTTTCTTAATCGGAAAGCCTATTGGATTTGGATGTTGCCAAATTGGAGTCAACCAAGCTGCGAAAGAAACCGAAGTCGTTTCCAATTGTGTCAGAGTGAAGAAATAAAAGACTCTGAAATTCACTTTCCTAATGCACGTCGGAGTCTCCGTTCTCAAACTGGAAATATTGGACTTTGAATCTGACTCAGACCATGACTCGGTCAACTCTTGGGCACATATATTATATTTCTATCGTGGGCACCTTGAAAAAAGAAAAGCTGAAGAGTGCAGAGTGTGGTCTTCGTGCCGTTCATGTCCAGAGAAGAACTGAAGCACCGAATCGAGTGGTTGACGTGAGTCTTCATGGAATTACATCCTGGTATTTTCTTTGTGCATGAGTGATTTAGCAGATTAAATCTTGTGGTAAGATTTATGAGTAATTCTTTCGCGAGATTGAGAGATTATTTCGTGAAAAATTGAGGCTAAATACTGCGTGAGTTATTGGGTGTAATTGAGGCTTAGGAAACACTTAAAGTATTTGAGTGACTCGAGTATGGTTGTAATCTCCGTTGTATCGCTTGATCTATAGTGAAATTCCGTATTGCTCTCCCCGTGGACATAAGTCACTACAACCAAACCACATAAATCTGGTGTCCGATTTATTTTCTTATTCTGTCAAATTTATTATTCAATCGCTTAGCTTCCGTAACAATTGATATCAAAGCTAGGCTTGCTTAAGTTGAAGCGAATCAATGGTGATAGAAGAAGGAAAAGTGAAAATTGATAGATTTGATGGGAAATATTTCGTTTCTAAAAGATGCAAATTGAGGATAATCTATATCAGATGAAACTGCACTTACCCTTGTCTGGGGAGAAGCCAAAGACGATGAAGGAAGCTGATTGGGAATTGCTAGATAGACGAGCTTTGGGTGTTATTCGGCTGACGTTGGCACATAGTGTCACGTTTAACATCGTGAAAGAGACAACCACTGCGGGTTTGATGAAAGCCCTATCAAACATGTACGAAAAGCCCTCTGCGATTAACAAAGTCTATCTGATGCGACGTCTATTTAATTTAAAGATGAGCAAAGGTGCGTCAATTGCTGATCATATTAATGAATTCAATGTGATCGTTAGTCGATTGAGTTCAGTTGATATTAACTTTGAAGATGAGGTACGTGCATTGATTCTATTATCCTCATTACTTGATAGTTGGAATATTACTGTTAATGCTGTTAGTAATTCCTCTGAGTCGACAAGTTTGACATTTGATGGTGTTCGAGATTTAATTCTGAATGAGGACATCCGTAGAAGAGAATCCGGTGAACATGTATCTGCTGCTTTAGTAGGTAAAAGAAAAGGAAGAACTAGTACTCGTGTTAGCAAGAGTAGTATGAACTCGAATAAACGTAGTCAATCTAGGACTAGTGATGTCGTCTGTTGGAGCTGTGGTAAGAGGGAGCATATTAGAAGAGATTGCCTTAAACTGATGAACGACAAGGGTAAGGGAATTAGAGTTGAGTCTGCGAATAATGTTGTAGCTATAGAAGACAGTAATTCGGATAGTGTTGATTTTGTCTTGTCTATCACTGATGATTCATCATTTGATGGATGGATTATGGATTCTAATTGTTCTTTTCACGTTACACCAAACAGGAACTGGTTTACTACTTATCAGTGCACGGATAGTAGTAAAGTACAATTGGGGAACAACGCAAAGTGCGATGTTATAGGTGTTGGTGATGTTAAAATCAGAATGCATGATGGTATCGTATGAACATTGACTGGAGTGAGACATGTTTCAGAGTTGAAGAAAAATCTGATTTCTAATGCCCTAGATTCAGTTGGGCGTTAGGTATTCTTCAGAATGTGGAATTTTGAAAGTTATTCGAGGTGCCTTGGTAATAATGAAAGGAATCAAGCATAGTGACCTGTATGAGCTTCAAGGTGAAACAGTGACGGAATTCACTGCGGAGACGTCGGATGCGTCTATTCAAGAGTCCGAATTGTAACATATGCGTTTATAGCACATTAACAAGAAAAGCCTAAAGGTTCTAAGTGAAAGGAATTTGCTATGTGATTATGTTGCTAACGAACTGAATGTATGCAAGTGCTATGATTTAGATCAACGGCAGAAAGTGCAATTCAGTACGGTTGTTAAGGAAATCACAGATATTGCAGAATTAATTCACTTAGATGTTCACAGGTTGTCGCGATTTCCTTCGAGAAAGAGTGCTAGATTTATTCTAACAGTTGTTGATGACTATTCGAGGAAGACTTGGGTGTTTGTGCTAAGGCACAAGTTTAATGCTATTGTCAAAATCAGGCAATTGAGAACTTTGATCGAAAAGGAGACTGGTAATAAGATCAAATATGTGCGGACTGACAATAGTATGGAGTTTTGCTAGAAACTGTTAAACAAATTCTGTATGAAGGAAGGCGTAGTGAAGCACCGCACTGGTGCTAATGAACCACAACATGTTGCAGAGTTGATGAGTAGAACATTACTAGAGACGGCCCATAAAATGCTTTCTAGTGCTGGTATGGCTAGGAAATTCTTGGCGAATGTGCTTAGTACGGCGAGCTACCTGAAAAATAGATCCCCATCGACTACGATTGAATGTCTGACTCCCGAAAAAGTGTGGTAAGATAACATTGCTGATTATTATGTTCTTAGAATATTTGGTTGCCCGTGTTATGTTCGAGTTAGTGATGGTAAGCTCGATGGAAGGGCAATAAAGTACATGTTCCTAAGTTATGTTGAGCGGGGCTATAAGTTGTGGTGCCCAGAATTAAATTCACCTGTTATTAGCAGAAAAGTTACATTTGACGAGTCTCTAGTACTTCTAGCTAGAAGTGTTAATAGCAGTGTTTAGATCTGGACGGTGTTTAGCTTGAGGTGGAGTTGCAATAAAAAATTCTTGAAGTAGCGGGTGCTAATGAAGTAATCAACACGGATGGTACTTATAGCGAGGTAGAGCCTATTGAGCCAACAGTTACTGTAACTGCTAATATTGACAAGATGCGTATTCGATCTCCTGATAGATATGGATGCAATGATGGTTTTACTTTATCTGCGATTGAGGAGATTGTGTCGAAAAATCCTTATGGAGCAGTTAAAAGTGCATGTGGAGTTAGTGTTCTAATGAGGTCCACAACTATGGCGAAGTTCAAGCGAGGCTTGGACTTGAAAGACATTTGTGGCGATTGAGCCCATTGGAGCTATGAGAGAGTAGAAGCGAAATTCGGATTCTATCAAAGCGATTGTGATTTGACTCAAACATCGAGCCAAGGTGGAGATTGTTAAAATATGTCTTGAGTTTGAGTCTGTGGATAATTTTGATCTAAAAGTGCATGTGGATATCAAAATCATATTTTTGTGAATATGGTTTTCTTAATCGAAAAGCCTATTGGATTTGGATGTTGCCGAATTGGAGTCAGCCAAGCTATGAAAGAAACCGAAGTCGTTTCCAATTGTGTCAGAGTGAAGAAATAAAAGACTCTGAAATGCACTTTCCTAATGCACGTTGGAGTCTCTGTTCTCAAACTAGAAATATTGGACTTTGAATCTGACTCAGATCATGACTCGATCAACTCTTGGGCACATATATTATTTTTCTATCGTGGGCACCTTGAAAAGAAGAAGTTGAAGAGTGCAGAGTGTGGTCTTTGTGCCGTTCATGTCCAGAGAAGAACTGAAGCACCGAATCGAGTGATTGACGTGAGTCTTCGTGGAATTACATCCTGGCTTTTTCTTCGTGCGTGAGTGATTTCGCAGATTATATCTTGTGATAAGATTTATAAGTAATTCTTTCGTGAGACTGAGAGATTATTTCGTGAGAAATTGAGGCTAAACACTGCGTGAGTTATTGGGTGTAATTGAGGCTTAGGAAACACTTAAAGTATTTGAGTGACTCGAGTATGGTTGTAATCTCCATTATATCGCTTGATCTATAGTGAAATTCCGTACTACTCTCTCCGTGGACATAGGTCACTACGATCGAACCACATAAATCTGGTGTCCGATTTATTTTCTTAATCTATTAAATTTATTATTCGATCGCTTAGCTTCCGGAACACTACCCATTCTTCTTATCCATCAGTATATTCCAAAATATTCCTCTACGAAGTGATTTGTACTTAGCTCTCGTGATACGACCTAGAGAAATGAATGCTCATGTCTGCCATCGTCAATACATATGTTAAAGGTTAAAGAAAGAATACAAGAGCTGTCATTATTTGCCTAGCAGAATGCAGGGAAAAAAAACATCGGGAACACGTTATGAACCCTAGTTAATATCACCATCTTTTCTTTTATGTCAATAGAATGTCTCGGCTTTTGAGTGACCCGCGAATAAAAATTTCGCCATCTAGTCAATGGTATTTGTCCTGTCTCCGACGCGGTATCAGTATGCGTTCATATCAGTCAAAACATATATATTCATGACATGGCAAATGGGAAAAAGAACAAATACATAAATAGGTGGTCTTGTTGTAATGTCCTTATGCAGCACCGCGAGAGTACTTAAACCTTAAAAGAAGGTACCTGACAATTTCGCATTGCTTCCATAAATTGTTATTAGTTAATACCGTTGCCATCGAACGGATTGTGAAGGCAATCATCATGATGCTATTGTTTTTTTATGAATGATAGGAATGGGATAGCGTTGGCGAAGATCGAAAGAGACAAACATTAAACTGCAAAAAAATTTTACTCGTTAATCGTTTTCAGCTAAGCGTGTGAGACCCATTTGTGAAAGACACACCATATCATATGCACACGCGCAATTTCTGAAACAACTACAAACTGGATGTTCTATAAAAAGCATATCAGGTCAGTAAAAACATATATATTCATGACATGGCAAATGGGAAAAAGAACAAGTACATAAATAGGTGGTCTTGTTGTAGTGTCCTTATGCAGCACCGCGAGAGTATTAAATCTTAAAAGAAGGTACCTACAATTTCGCATTGCTTCCATAAATTGTTATTAGTTAATACCGTTGCCATCGAACTGATTGTGAAGGCAATCACAATGATGCTATTGTTTTTTTGTGAATGATAGGATTGGTATAGCGTTGGCAAAGATCGAAAGAGACAAACATTAAACAGCAAAAGATTTTTACTCGTTAGGCGTTTTCAGCTAAGCGTGTGAGACCCATGTGTGAAAGGCACACCATATCATATGCACACGCGCAATTGCTGAAACAACTACAAACTGGATGTTCTATAAAAAGCACATCAGGTCAAAACGGTATTAAGATCTATCTTCCACTGATTAAGAAGACAACACAAGATGTCAGTGGGTACGCGTATGTTGGTGTTTCTGCTTCTTTTTGTTGCCAAAGCTCAATCTCAAGGTAATCACGTCACTAATACAAAGTCGAAAAATGCTTTCTAGTCCTTGTCTAATTAGTTGACAAGTTCATCTATATTTTCTTCGCTTTTCCATTGCAGGTAAAACTACCCTATTGAGAATCGATTGCGGAACAGATTCAAGCTATACAGACAGTACTGATGGAAGCTATTGGCAATCTGATGAGAATTACATCAAAACGGGCACTAACAGAAAGGTCTCAACGAGCAGAATAGAACAATTCAACAGTCTCCGCGCCTTTACACAACAAAACAAGAACTGTTACACATTACCGACCCCAACTCAAGCGAAGTACTTCATCAGAAGCTCTTTCTACTACGGCAACTATGATGGCCAGTCGAAGCCGCCAACCTTCGACCTGGAGTTCAATGGAAACAAATGGGCTAGTGTCGTTACTTCGGCCACACGGCTCCAATTTCACGAGCTGATCTACATGCCCAAAGGAGAAAACATCAGCGTGTGTTTAGCTAGAACGCAGGACAAGCAATTTCCTTTCATTTCGATATTGGAGATCTGGCCTTTGGACGACAATATGTACGAGGGTATGAACGGGGACCTTGCGTGGCTCAGAAGCTACGGCTATAACTATGGCGGCGGTTCAAATGATTTGGAAAATTGGATCCTTGGGTATAAAATTCGAACTCCATTGCAATAAATAAAGAAAAGTTTGGTTTAGTTCTGATGGCTAATCCCATGTTCTTATGTTGATGTAAGGTTTCCAACGGATGACTACAACAGAGTATGGCAACCATATGATCCCCCAGGCATAAATGTAGTCACAGCCCTCTCGATAAGCCAAAACAACGTCAATGATCCACCTGAAGAAGCAATCATCACGGCAATTGAAGCAGCAGATCCAGCAGACGTGATCAACTTACCATTCACGCTCGCCACAACCACTAACCTCAACTACATAGCGGCTTACTTCACCGAGCCACATGAATTTTTGGATAACGACACAAGATTGATCGATATCTATGTGGAAGATGATTTCATGCTCACAGTCGAGCCTGAGATTGGGATCTGTACTTGTGCATTGATCAGGATTCAGTCAGATGGTACACTAAATGTTCAACTGCGCCAAAATGGTAGTTCTACAGTACCTCCCGTGATCAGCGCAATTGAAGTGTACACAGCTGGCAACCCGCTTGTCCCCAGCACAACTTCGAAAGATGATTGTAAGTTCAGCTCGAGCAGTACATATGCTTGAACACATATCGCTGGTGCTCTTATACGTGACGCAATTCTAATTCACCTTTTTGGAGCAGTGGATGGACTTCAGGTCTTCATCAACACCTTTGAGCAGCTAAGCGGTTGGAGCGGAGATCCCTGTCTTCCAAACAACACCGTATGGCAATGGTTGGGTTGCAATGGCAATGACCCGCCAAGAGTAAGCAAAATGTAAGTTCCTCAAGATTCGATGAAGATGGTGAAAGTAGAAGCAAAAAATTTATTCTCAATACTGACAAGTCTGGCAATGTTCCAGAGATCTCTCAGGATACGGTCTAAATGGTCCTCTGCCAGAATTCAGCCAAATGCAAGCTCTCGAGACCATGTAAATCAGCCTTGGCTTCATTTAGCCTGAAGAATTCTTCTCTTTGCTTTCTTGTTACTAATTTCCATGTGCTCGCTTCTTCAGAAATCTCGGAAACAACAGCCTCAATGGACAAATCCCAAGTTTCCTCGGGTCACTTCCCAATTTAAAGCAACTGTAAGTCACAGTCAGCATAAATTGCAGACCCATGTCTTATCTCGTTTGCTTTTCCTTACATCGCTTCTGTACAGTGATCTCCAAAACAATAACTTCTCTGGAAAAATCCCAAAGACCATAACTCAGAACAAAAAGATCACCTACAAGTAAGTAGCAAATTTTGTGACTTCATAGTCTCTGAATCATTTTCTAGTAATATTGATGTTATGGCATAGTTCACTTCTTCATACAACTGCTTGTGCAGTGTTAAAGGGAACCCCCATGTGCACTGTCCAAAGAAGAAAAACCTGGCTCTGATCATTGGTCTCTGCGTGAGCTTACCTGTCGGCCTAATCTTAGTGATTACCCTAGTTTTTTTCGTGACACGAAGACATCCGCCACCACCCACCCAAGGACAACTCACACTGGCTGAGCTGAGTAGGGTCCAGAAAATGAATATTCAGGGGAATCATCCAGGACAAAGCGCTTCTTTAAGTACACAAACACCTACCACACCATCTCAGAACAATCAGCACATTGAGCCAATTTCGAACCTACGAAATGTTGCTTCACCTCCATTCTCCTCAAGCATGAGTCAAGCAAACCAAGGAAATGGTCATTTGACGCCACTGTCGACCAATACCGTAGGAAATAGCGATCAGTTTCAGGGATTTGACAGGGATGAGCTTGATGAACTACTTGATCTTCATATTAGAACAAGATAATGATGACTTTGCTGAAGCTTTTGTAACCATCAGAATTATCTGCTGTCTCAGAGCTCAGGAGTTGGACATCTCCCGGATCTTCCCACTCCAAATAATGTCATGCATACTTTATGGTTAATGCTTTTCTATAGTATGGACGTATTCAATTGAACGTATTTGGAAACAATGGATATTGTACCGTGCTGTAAAAGTAATAAAAGTTATAACGGGCAACCTGAATGCCAATAAGGGAGATAATAATCACGACGAGAAGCTCTCCAGAATTTAGATTCATATATCCAAGGTGAGGCCATTTCTACAAATTTAGGTTACTGTCCACAAGAGTAAGGATCGATTATTGCTCTCATAGTGCACATATCAACCGGCAATGATAAATTTCAAATGCAGGAAACTGAGGAATGCCGATGCATCTCCAGCTGCAATAGCACCTAATTATTTATAAGTACTTATCGGAAGAAATAGCAAGTACAAAAAAAAAAAACAGAGAAGAAGACCTCCTGGCATACAGCTTTGCTATTTGCTCAACAGAGATTAACATAACTATAAACTTAAATACATTCCTTGGTTGGAACAATGACAAAAAATGGAACAAGTACTATAACTGAAACTGGTAAAGAAAAGTGGATTTAAATTCAGTCGCCTCAGACGCCACGGTTGTCATCGTCTTGAACTTGTTCATTGATCAACTCGCTGATTTCGTTGCTCATTTGTTGCTCCATGTTGACTCTGAACTCATTCATTGCTACTTGCCCTAATTTCCCTCCCATCTGGCTATTGTTTGCCATTCCCTGCGGTCCACCATTACCCATGTTCGCTCCTCCCGTTTGCCCTAAGTTGGGACAAGAGAGACCAACATGAGCTGATGATGATCACTATGCACTAATAAAAAGGTTCTATTTAAATGTGTAAAATGTGCTAATTATCACCATCATGCTCAAACTGTGAATTATTCGATATGTAGTGTCCTTAAAAATAAAGGTTTATAGGTTTTGATTCTTTAAGTGCCATGTACTTGAAGGATAGTGAGAATATTAATTGGCAGTGTATAGTACGTACTAATTAGACATGTGATTCAACGATTGAGAACTCATTAAAGGTTCAAGCATAATGAATGAGTGTTAATAAAATTAATGTGTCTGGTTTTAATTATAAAGTTTCAACTTGTGATTATACCTGCAGTCATTGCAGTGTTGGCTGCTCTTTTGCGATTCTGGTGCAGGACAATCGCAACCCCAACAATAATCCAGAAGACGAAGAAAGCAGGAATAGTGCCACCAAGAATCGCAGGGAGCTTGCTACTCTTCTTGCCCAAGGATGTCGATTGTGTGTCCGACGATCCACCGCCAGTACTTGTCGTATCCGTTTTGCAAGATTTGCCCGAGATGCACAGCTCCGGATTACCCGATACACTTATAATTAAGTTAGTAACAGAATAAGTGATCGGTTTTTAATCTAACAAAACTCAGAAGTTTCCACCAAAAACGTTCATGATTGCTTGCTCTGATGTAGCAATTACCTGATAAAAATGACAAACATATAGATGGAACACATAGAGTTGACTTACGTTAATTTAATTTTGTTGTTTTTGGACAGCGAGGAAGGGATCTGTCCAGTCAACTTATTATCGGCCAAGTTCCTAGAAAGAAATGCATTAATCTTCAGTTACTATTATCTCAAACAAATCGAAAAAGCTATGTGACAAAATTGCATAGTTTTTATTGAGTCTCACAATTCTTTGAGATTCGGTAATGTGCCGAAAAAATCTGGAATGGATCCACTCAAGCTATTATTGTGCACATCTCTGGAAAAACCATCACCAAAATAGCACAGGCTGTTAGTAATATTATATGGAAACGGATAACGACAACATGTTATATCAGTACTCTCTGCTCGACTCACATCATCACAAGTGCGTCCATGGAACTGAAATCTGGAAGCTGTCCCGATAGATCATATCCGCTCAGATACCTGAGAATCCAGGAATGTTTACTGAATTATTGCTCTACCTTGTTTATATATCTTAGAAATCCTTTATAGCACAAAGTTAGGAAAAAAACGCTCCATAAGTAAATACAACTAAAAGAAACTTTAAGAAAAATTACAGTGCCGTCACGCGAGGTGTGGCATCGCTACTGCAGTTGAGCCAATCCCAGGTGTATGGAGAAGGGAGACAAGGATCACCAGACCAGTCTTGTAAGTTGGTAAATTCAGTTTGAAGAGAGGATAATCCATCCACTGAGGAAGCCACAAGAGAAAAACATGAGATTAGATATTTAAGGCAAAAGGTACAATGTGAACTAACTCATCCTAAGGGCGATTTGCTTATTAGCAACAGCAGCGTTCTAATGCTGAACTAAGGAGTCGAGTCTATGTGCATATAGAAAAAGGAAATGAGTTCTTTGTGCTAATGAAATTGATTGTGGCCCAAACTCATGACATTCAATGAACCGAAATTTCTAGAGTATAATAACTCAGAATCCATAATCAGTTGAAGAATACCAACCGTCATTGCTGTTCGTTCCATCAGTGAGAACATCGACGTCGAACACTTCCATGGCGTTTATGAGTGGTGGAAGAGTTGAATCTGAGGTTGCCACTAAGGAAAATGAAGTGTTGGAAGACGCGCTGACGTTAGTGAGCCACATCTCAGTGATGGTTCCATAAGGCGGGACAATAACTTCCGGGTTTGGGAGAGGCTTGTCGTTGGCATAAAGCTCAAATGATCTCTTTTGAGTCGTGTTGAGCTGAGTAACTTCGGAGAAGTACAAGTTCATGTAGATGGGGACTGCTTTCGCCGGAAAATCAATGCTTAATTGAATGGAGTCGGATGCTTTAGAGGTGGTGACTGCATTCTGCATCACTGCTTGCGGAGGATTATCATCAATGCTTGTGTCTATGAATAACGCATCGCTTGTGACCACAGTCAATCCGGTCCCTATGGCCGCGGGTTGCCAGATCCGGTCATAAGCATCAGCTGAGTACCTGCGAGCCCATGGGTACATATCATCATTGCCAGTTAGAATGGATAAAAGATAAAATTTGTACAAATTGTTCGATGTGATCGCATACATGCAAGAGGGGAAAAGTGCCAAAAAAGTCCTAAACCTTTTATATTTGTGCCAATTTAGTCATAAATCTTTTTTTGGTGCTAATTCAGTCCTAAACTTTTTGCATTCGTGCTAATTCAGTCCTAAACTTATTATATTTATGCCAATTCAGTCCTAAACCATTTTGTTTTTGTCCAATTTAGTCCTTCCGGCCAATTTTGGCTAGATTTTGCTAACTTGAACACTCGCCAGCCACCGGCTAGTCACCGCGACTGACATGGACAACTTTAATAATATTTTTAATTTTTTTAAAAATTTTAATTAATTTTTTTTTTTTTTTTTTTTTTTTTTTCCCCCTCCCTCCCTCCTTCCTCCAACCGGTCATTGGACCAGCGATCGGCCAGAGGCCAAAGGCCAGTGCCGGCAAGGCTCGCCTTCGCCGGCCACTAGCAAGGTCGACCTCGCCATGGCTAAGCGAGGCACGACCTTGCCAAATCTAGCGAGGTCGTGCCTCACCCAACTACCGACGAGGCTCGAACTCGCCAGATCCGGTTAGGTCGGGCCTCGCCCAAGATGAGGTTGCTCACTCACCGGTGGCCTTATTTCAACATGAGGCCCCCGCCAATGGCCGGCAAGGGCAAGCCTCATCGATACTGGCCTCTGGCCAGTCGTTAGTCCGGCAACCGACTGGAGGAAGGAGGGGGGGAGGAGGGAAAAAAAAGAAAAGAAAAAAATTAATTAAAATTCAAAAGATATTAAAATATTATTGAAGTTATCCATGTCAATAAAATCTTACCAAAATTGGCCGAAAAGACTGAATTGGTACGAAAACAAAAAGCTTAAGACTGAATTAACATCAATGCAAAAAGTTTAAGACTGAATTGATACTATAAAAAGGTTTAGAACTGAATTGGCACCAAATGCAAAAGGTTTAGGACTCAATCGGCATCAAAAAAAAGGTTTAGAACTAAATTAACACCAATACAAAAGGTTTAGGACTTTTTTGGCACTTTTCCCCATCAAGAAATTGCATGAAATATAATAACGAAAATCAGTTCGTCATACTAATGGTCATAACCCTCCCTGAAACGAGATCCGAGTCAAAAGTGATGTATGACCAAAGGAGCTGCAAAATTTTCCTACTCGATTCATTTGTACATGATGGAAAAATCGATCATCAGCGACATAAACGAATTTGAGAAGAATTTGAATATTTAACATGCAATCCATTTGATTACGATAGCTATAATTTCTTTTTCGGCTCATAAAGAAAATTTGGATGCAAAGCGAAGCGTAGGTTATGTACCTCACATCTGCGGTTGTTCCGTAAGCAACCCTAGCTTTTAAGTACAAAGCGTTGTTGGAATCGAAGTGTCTGTACATGTTGGAGCCCAAGCTACGCACTTCGAGAGCCGACATGAAGGGGTACTGGTTAGGCTGCGTTTGTGCAACACAGACGCTCATGTAGTCTCCCTTGACGACGTAGATGGTCTCGTAGTAAACGACTTTGTCTTTCGAAGTCTCGACCGTGGCCCAGTAATTCCCGTCGTAGTGCAAATCGAAGGTTGGGGGAGCTGATTTCCCGTCGTAGTTTCCGTAGTAGAAGCTCGCGCGGGCATATATCTGGCCTCCCTTGTCGACCATGAGAGAGTAGCAATTCTTCTTCCGAGTAGTGAACACTCGCAACGTGCTCATCACATGGTCGACCAAGTTGCTAGACTGGACGACCTCGGATTGTCCGTTTTGTATGAGGGTGTTGTCCCCCATCCAGAAAATGAGGTTGCCGTCCATGTAGGTGTCGGAGGACCCGCAATCGATGCTCCACAGCACTGCCACAAACAAAGAAAAGAAATGGTTACAACAATGGCTCCTATGGCTAGTGAAATGATGAAATCGTTAACAGCGAATTGAAGAGCAGAAAGATCAATTGGAGCTAAGCACAGTGATGGTGATTAAGTGCAAGTTATGGAAAAGAGAGGGAAAGAGCTCAAACCATCAGCCGATGCAGAAATGGCAGAGAGAGCAACTAGAAAGAGAAAGAGATGGCTTGCCATTGCCATGGTGGTGTGGCCTAGCACTGAGAAGATGGAGGACAAAGAGACATGACTTGGGTATCTCATATATAAGGATGAAGTTTGACTTTCTTGTGTGCTTTGTATTTTTAGATTTTCTAGTCATCACCTTCCTTGCCATTTCCAGTGCATGAATTGGTAAGGGGGCACAATCACTTTTTTAATAGTCTGACCAGAAAATTTAAGATCATTATTTGTTTAAATGAAACTCCGAAAACTGCAAATCGATTTAGTCATTAAGAAATAAAATACATGGGTGGATTTTGCATCATCTGGATCATTATCAGGTCATGTGCTTGAATTTTGGTTCGCATCTTATCCGATTCATAAAATTTTAACCCCACACTAATTTTTTAAGGTGGGATTCTTCTCGTCACAAGAAAATAAATAGAACTCAACAAAGTGGTGATTTCGTATTCAACTTTCTCTCGATGACCTGCTTAATGTATGAAGTGAGATTGAAACCCGATCCCCTTATTTCCCAAATTGAAATTCACTCTAAACTAACTTCAGTTTTAACTAAAACTAATTTTTCACATTATACACAGACAGATAGATTAAAAAAAAAAATTGACTTTATCTGCTTCCCTACTGTGAAGATAAAAATATTGTGTGCAACAATTAAAATCGTAGCCACAAAATGGCTTATTCTAAAGTCAAACTGAAAAAGCAGCAGTTCAATGCTGATTATATATCTAATCGTGTGCAATACATCCACTCATTTACATCTTTATATGAGATTATGCTTGTACTTATTGATCGGTTGATCAATTGTTGTAATAGTTCACTTCATCATCGCCTCTTTCAAAAATGTATGACTTTTGAATAAGGGTGCGCTTTGGTCTTGCATCACCCACAAGTTATTCACTATTTTTGCTACTAGAGATTAGACAGTTGACTTTGACTTTGGGCCCTCTATCGTCAAGCCCCGATTTTGCGGCTGGGATTAGCAAGCAATTACTTAATAGAAATGCGATTAGAGAGTCAGAATTTGAGGCCAACGACTAATGAGCGTGCGAGAGTTGAGGTTGACCTAGATGAGCACAATTAGTCGGTCAACGACCAATTGAAAACTCGAAATACAGATGAGAATTTTTTAAAGTAGACGGCTTCATATTGAATTTTTTTTTTTTGCCCATTTATCAATCGTTAAAAAATGCTTTTCAGATAGTATTAGCGAGATTTGAATAAGTTACCTCTACTTATTAAGCTTAAAATCTCCCAACGCCCCAACCAATTATACGATCCTGGAGGGTTATTTAACTCGTCTTGGTATCGTTGTGGATAATCTACTATTCCCATTAGGATCGGGTCAGCAAAGGAATTGTGATCATTACATAGTAAAAAACACGGGAAAATTGTACTAAACTTATTGTACAACCGCCGATTGAGTCTTAAACTTCCCAGTTTAGTCAATATAGTCGTAAACATTTTCATTATTTTTCAATGTAGTATATCTGACCAATTTAAGATAAAAATCATTGACATGGTGGTCCAGTCAACGCCAGCCGTCCTATGTGGTATGGATGATGATCTGATGTGTTTGACTCCATTCAAAACGACGTTTCAAGAGATTCTATAAAATTTTTATTTACTTTTTGGCCTTTTCTTCACCGTTTATCTTTCGCAATGATCAGTGACCCATGCCAACCACAAGCAAGCGCCAATCCCAAATTTGGCCACTAGCAAGCGACAATGGGAGTGCAATGGGTCAAGTCGGGTCCGACTTTCATAATACCCTACTCGACCCGAAATCTACAGGATCATACTTGACCTATCCCGACCCGTCCCGAGACCCTGGTTAGCATACACCCCCAAGAGAGGGCCAGTTCGGGCCAAGCCAAGCCGGGTTTTATTTATTCTTCCAAGATTTTAAGGTCAGCAGCAAGTACAACTCGAGCAAGACGTAGTTTGATCGAGTCGCTCCTCTTCGGAGATGGCGAAGTTCCATCGATGAGGATGATGTCAAAGTGATTTCGGTGGACACGTTCGTTCTCCGCACACCTCCATCTCCGGCGTCTCCTCCTCCTCCATCGGTGAGGCGCACATACAAGGCCGTCACTCCCCGAAGCCTGGCAAGTAGGGCAAGTGATGGAGCTAAATTTGCTAAAATCGAAAAGGTGCCACCTCCCTTGCGGCCACCACCCACGCCACCAACGGAGTACAGGTACGCGGAGATCAAGTGGAGGAAGAGTAGCGCGGCGAAGGAGATAAAGACAGTTTTGGCTTCAATGATGTACAACCAAAGAAAGAAAGAAGAAGAAGAGGACTAGAATGCTACACAACGATGCCACTCACCAAGTGATGCTCGAGACGACCTCCCATTCTGCCGTGCAAACACCTCCCCCTCTGCCACCTCCGCCGCCTCCTCCTTCGGCATCAATCTTCCACAGGTTGTTTCGAAAGAGCAGCAAAAGCAGGAGAATCCACTCGGTACCCTCGCCCCTGCCGCCCCCATTGCCCCCACCGCGACCGGAGCCTCGGCGGAGGAGTCCCCTTACGGTGGCCCCGAAGCCCCCATTGCCCGCGAAGCTAGTCGTCCATCAACTTGGCAGCCAGGCGCGGTCGCCATTAATACTGATGCCGCCGCCACCCCCCACTGCCATTCTAGGTGTTGGAGCTCAGGTTTGCAGCCAGCAGGGACTTCATCTAGTCACACAACGCCCGCAGCTCGCCGGAGCTACCGGAGTTGGAGGATGCGGACATCCCATCATCGCCTAGCCACGAGGCAGCCGTGGACATTCGAGATCTAAGTGGCATGCTTGGGGGGGTGCCTGGTGGGCCGCGATTGCTAGTGCCATCACGGCTTCTGTAAGCTTCAAAGCCATGGTGCCTCTTTGCTCAGGTGATTAAGAACAGTGCTTTTGTTGGCTTAGATCTAGGGTTTTGTCATGTAGAGAGAAGGGGAAAGAGAGAGGGAGATTTGTGGGTGGTCCCAAGGTATCAATGGGTCGGGCCTGACCCTACCCCAACCCTAATAATACCCATATCTAAAAGCCCTATCAAAAGAAGACTAAGGCCCAATCCCAAAATACCCTAAAATTTAGGGTCAGGCCGAGTTGAGTTAGGTCGACATGAGCTTTTTTGACACCCCTAAGCGACGATCCCATGGGCCATTGCCAAAAATCGCTGACGTAAACATCGACCATCATACATGGCGTGGCCAGCGCTGATGTGGATAATTTTTGTATTTTTAATATTTTTTCTTTTTTCTTTTCTTTATTTTTATTTTACTTTCCCTTCGGCCTATGGCTGATACTCAGCCATTGCCAACGATCGACAAGGGCGTCACGGCCTCCACTCGCCACAGGTGAGGACTACCCTCACTGGATTTAGTGAGGGCTCGACCCTTATGGGCTTAGACAACCCTTGCCTGTGGCTGGTCAATGCCGGCGGCTGGTCAATGCCAGCCATGGCATAGGCCAAAGGAAAAACAAAAGAAAAAAAAGAAAAATATTTTTTTTAAAATGCAAAATTTGTCTATGTCAGCACCGGCCACACCGCATAGGATGGCCGACGATCGGCCAGTATCCACGTCAACGATTTCCTTCTAAAATTGGCCAAAATGATTAAATTGACAAGTCGTCAAAATATTTAAGACTAAATTGGCAAATTATCAAAATGTTTACGATTAAATTTCTATTATTGAAAGGTTTATGACTGAATTAGTCATTGTCCAATAGATTTAGGACTTTTTAGATAACTTTTCCCCGAACAAAGGTCTACAATGTTGCAGTTGTAGTTAATGCCAATATGATGAATTGGAACGATGAGTTACAGTAATTGCTAGTTTGAGCAATCAAGCTCGCCACTACATCTCCATTCAAGGAATCATTTCTGTTCTTTCGCTTAGTTCCAAATTTTTCTTTAAAGTATCGATGAATTAGATTAATTTATTCCCACCAACAATAGTCAAAGAGTAAGCCGCAAGTCATGTCAATTTGTCCAATATTTGCGCAATTGTGCATGAAATCTGGGTATGGTATTATAAGTAGGTCTACTTCTATCTTAGCACGAAATGAGTCTTCATTATATATATATTATGATGGTCCATGTTGAACAAGCGATGAGATGAGGCTTCAAATCCTTCCTTCCACTTGTGTGTTAAACCTTATTGTTTATACCATTCGCCATGCCCTAATTATCATTCGCTTCTTCTCTTGCCTTTATATATATTGAGTTGCTATTGATTGAAACCTCTTGTTTGCTCTAGATAATCTTTGCCGTCTCCTATATGCATCGTGCATGTGTGGATTAAGTCTTAATTAATCACCGTGATGTCACTTAAAACCAAAGTGGCAAGTTCAACTAATGTTTTCACTTAGCAACGAGATAACTATATGATCTTTGACCAAGTCAAACTCCCCAAATAGTGCATGGAATTTTTAAACGCGGCTAGCACTGCCTAATCTCATAACGGATCTTGATGTTTGCTATACGAATAATTCTTAAGCGATGAAAGCACCTCAATTATGAATAACACAGTGATCATTTGACCTTCTGGTCCGACATATTCCACGGCGCCATGCATACGGAAATTTCCTCCCGCTTGAACAGATCACAATCACTCGATAGAAATGGAAGAAAAATCAGACATTTAATAAGAATGTTTAATTTTGAGAGGAAGAGTCATGCAAATGATGGTGGTCATAATTTTCACCGGAGATTTGACTTCAACCCGGCCTTGTTAAAGAATAATCGATAGTTGATTTTCAATCTAATTGTCATGAATTTTTTCTCTTTTTTTGGTTTTTTCTGAAAAAAAACAATCTGCAAGTCAGCTGTCAACCAGCTAATATTGTTGACCAAGGAGCCTTGACATTAAGTTTTCATTCGCACAATCATCATCACCATCTTCATCTTCATAACATGTTTTCGGCAAAAAAAATTCTGGCATACAATATGTCTGCCACTAATAATTAGGTAATGAGGTTTGAAATTGCAAAGTTTATAATGTATTGAGCAAAAAAATATGTGAAATATATATTTATATGAGATAACGACATAAATGATCCTTGAACTTTGCCTGAATGTGCAATAGGGTCCCTGAACTTTTAATTTATTCAACGTGATCATTGAATTTTACCTCAATGTACAATATGGTCCCTGAACTTTTAAATTGTTCAATGTAGTCCCTAAACTTTTGATACACGTTTAATTTAGTCCCAAAAGTTTAGAGACCACATTGAACAATTTAAAAGTTCAGAAACCACGTTGCATATTGAGGTGAAGTTCAATGACCACGTTGAACAAATTAAAAGTTCACGAATCATAATGCACATTTGGTCAAAATTCGAAGACCATTTGTGCCATTTTCTCTATTTATAAATATACATATTGATCTGTCTACCCCACTATACAAGGGTGTTTCCAACTTTTCTCTATTATCTAGAATGTCTCTCTTCCTCTGACCAATCAAATAATTTTCTCTCTATTACCTAAAATATTCCTTTCCTCTAACCAATCAAATGATTCTCAGCCCGCCGATTTCTTCACAACTGGCACCTATTCCTTCTCTGCTTATTTCTTCTCCACCCGGTAAATGTTTGTTATTTAGCGCAAATTGACATGATTTATAATAGTATACTTAGCGATATCGATCGAGGTTTTCAAACCTCCACTTGCATGCATGTTCCCTATTCTTTATATGCTTATTATAGGTACGATCACACGCAGAGCTGTACGTTAGGCATTTTCCTTTTTTGGTCGCATTGTATGTTAGGCATTGACCCACTGCAAAAATGCATATGCATTTCTTATTACGAATTATGTTCCATCGAATAATCCAACCGATACCAATACTATAATTTGCTTCAAGGAAAAATTGTCCAAAAAATCCTAAACCCATTATATGAAGGCTAATTCAATCCTAAACCTTTCAATTGTGTCAATTTAGTTATAAATCTTTTAACAACTTGCCAATTTAGTCCTAAAGCAATTTTTTTGTCGATAGTCTTAAACTTTTCAATCGTGCCAGTTTAATCCTAAAACTTTTGATCATTTATCAATTTAGTCCTAAAAATTTTAATGATTTGCCAATTTAATCTTTTCAGCCAATTTTGATTGAAAATTGCTGACATGACAATCTGGTCAGCCCAGCCGTTAGATAATTTTACAATTTTTTTTTAAAACAAAATTTATTTTCTTTTCTTTTTTTCCTTTTCTTTTTTTATTATTTTTCCCTTTTCCCTCTTGGCCATTTCCGGGCCTCATCGATGGCCAGCAACCTTCGTCGACCTCAGGCGCGGGTGTCTCTTGCCCAAGGCTGGCTAGGGCAGCCCTCGTTGAAGCTGGCAACCTCCGACGGCCATCAATGAGGCCCACCGATGGCCAACGAAGGGAAAAGGAAAAATGAAAAAAGGAAAGGAAAGGAAAAAAAGGAAAAAAGGAAAAAATCATTAAATTAAAATAAATCGTAAAAATTGTCCACATTAGTACTGATTGTGCCGCATAGGATGGTCAGCATTGACTTAACCGCCACGTCAGCGATTTCCGACCAAAACTGCCCAGAATGAATAAATTGGAAAATCATTAAAATGTTTAGAAGTAAATTGGCATATCATCAAAAGTTTTAGGACTAAATTAAAATTGCCACAATTAAAAGGTTTAGGACTAAATTGGCCTATGTACAATAAGTTTAGGACTTTTTGAGCAATTTTCCCATTTGCTTCATGTTGCTTTGTTATACTCAGGTTGACATTGTTGTGTTCCTACACTATATATGCTCACTTATGTCTAAAAATCTTACATATGAAAATTAAAAAATCCTCGTTTCCTAAATTTGGTGACTGAGCATCTATCCAAACCTGCCCATATTCCTGAAGTCTATACCAAAAGTTTAAGCCAGACCTGCCCCTCTGTGGACGGCCATCAAAACTCTTGGGTATATATATGATTAGGTCTACCTAAGATTAAAAGGTAAAGGGTTGATACCACGAAAAACCCTAAATTGGTATACTTGTGACAATTTTACCCCGAACTATTTTTTTAACCATAAAAAACCCCAAATTGGTACACCTGTAACAAATTTACCCTGAATTATTTTTTTGACCACCAAAAATCCCAAATTGGTATACTTATGATAATTTTACCCCGAACTATTTTTTTTACTACTAAAAACCCTACACTGGTACACCTATGATAATTTTACCCCCGAACTAATTTTTTGATCACTAAAAACCCTAAACTAGTACATTTGTGACAAATTTACCCTTTGTTAGTGTCCGTTAAATTATATTAATATCACAAAAATCATAAATTGATAAACTTGTAACAAACAGAGGGTTAAAATCCAAAATTGGTACACATGTCAATTACCACGTGTCATTAAACTTCACAATTTGATAGTAAAATTTAACGGAAATTAACAGAGGGTAAATTTGTTACAGATGTACCAGTTTGGGATTTTTGGTGATCAAAAAATTAGTTCGAGGGTAAAATTATCACAAGTATACCAGTATTGGGTTTTTGATGGTCAAAAAAATAGTTCGGGGTAAAATTATCACAGGTGTATCAGTTAAGGATTTTTTGTGGTAAAAAAAATAGTTCGGGGTAAATTTATCACAAATGTACCAGTTTGGAGTTTTTCACGGTATTAACCCAAAGGTAAATAGGTAGCTTACCTGCAGCCTTTGTTCTCTTATTGGAACATTAAGATTGGAGTTGCCATTAGAGCCCAAAAAAAGAATGAAACATGCAATGGCGACCACCACAACTCCTATGATAAGGTTCTTGTCCTTCTTCTTCTTGCCAAGGCCTGAAGCTGGGCATAATTGTCCAAAAAGTCCTCAACTTATTGTACAATAATCAATTCAATCTCAAATATTTTAATTGTACCAATTTAGTCATAAACCTTTAAATTATATCAATTTAGTCCTAAATCTTTTGAAATTTTGTCAATTTAATCCTAAACTTACTATTTGGATAATTGGCCCAAAGGACTTTAAAACTAAATTGGCAAATCGTCAAAAGATTTATGGCCAAATTGGCACACTTGAAAAGTTTAGGACTAAGGGTCCATTTGGTTCAGCTTTCCCAAGGGGCTTTAGGTCAAATGCTAGCCTTGGGAAAGCTGAATTCTGGTAGGGATGGCCGAATATTGAAACTAGTTTTCTTCTTCTAAAACTACCCTCACTAGCTCTCTAAAACTACCTTCACTTGAGGGCGGCTGGTGAGGGCTAACGAGGCTAGATTGAGTCAGCGAGGTCAAGCGACCGCCCAAGCGATGGTCACCTATGGTCACGCTACCTAGGCAACGGACGCCGGCGCCAAATCTAGCCCGCTAGCAGCCTTAGCCCTTCGCTGGACCCGGTGAAGGGTTTTTTTTTAATTAAAAAAAATAAAAATTAAACCCAATAGCCCTTTACAAAAAAATTTTTTTTGCCAAGTGCTATTTAGGCCAAGGTAGCTTTACAAATGATTTTTTTATCAAACGCAATTTGCATTTTCTCCAAGGAATTTAATCCAGAGGCATTTGCATTTCTCCAATGCTCATTTGCAAAGCTAAACCAAACGCAGCCTAAATTGGTAAATTTTCAAAAGATTTAGGACTAAATTGGTAAAAAATTAAAAGATTTATGACTAAATTCGCGACCGAACAACAAGTTTGACTTTTTGGATAATTTTCGGGTGGAAGCTGAAGAGTTGGTGTCTTCATTACTGCTGGACACGTCACGCCCAAAGCCATATATAATGGAGGTCCGATCTAACCCAACGAACCTGGTTCATGTGCAACTTTCCTAACTTCTAAGAGAAACTGAAAAAAAAAAAAAAAAAGGATGAGATCCAAGACGGCATGTGCATTTCGATGATTGTTGTGACCGGTTCAGAATTCCAGGCGGGAGAGACGCCAAGACAAGATCGGCCCCCCTCAGGTTGCTTTCAGGCTCACCGAGCACGGGACTCGCCAGGCCCATACATCGGCCCATTGGGCTCTCCCCCGAATGTGACCCCACGAGGCCCAGGACAGGCCCGCAGGAACCATCGGTGGCAAAATGGTAATTGACCTCCCGGCGTCGGTTTCGCCGGCCTTTCATGTCGGTTCGTGCGCCACGCCCTCTTCTCCATTGGGCCCCACGCGCACCTAACCCCCCAACACCATCGTAATCATCTTTTCCAAGACAAATAATGGACGGAGAACTGTAGTGTCACGATTCCCAATAGACGTATAAAGAGTTCACAAAATGACTTAGACATGACGGTTAGGAACTAAATTGAATTTGACGAGTTTTCAGCACATAAGTGAATTGAGCTTTTTCTCTTTTGCTATGTTTTGTCCGAAGGTGCTCTTCTTTTTAGGATTAATGCTATAACAAATGGTAAATTATGCCTACTGTGATATAAATACTCGAACTTTCTTTTGTATCATTAAAAACCCTAAAGTTATCCATTATGACACAAATATTCCAAACTTTTTTTTGTCATAAAAAACCTCGAACTTATACTAGCGTAACAAGTATACTTTTAGATTGAATTGAAATAGAGGATATATACTTTTTTCACGACACAAAAAATGTTGAGGGTATTTATGCCACAGTGGGCAAGTTTATGATTTTTTGTGATATAAAAAAAATTGAGGTATTTGTGTTACAATGGACATAGTCTTGGATTTTTTATGGTATTTTCCTATGTTTAAATTACCAAATTGTGACCAACATGGATTTAACCAGGTTTATGTATTAGACATTGGCCAATTGCGATGTTGCCCACATGGCGAGAAAAAAAAATAGAGACAATTAGGCCACAACCCTAGAATCTCAGAATGTGAGGATCGTGTCCGGACATGTGGCATAAGCGGCAGGCATAAGTGGAGTCGCAGTTGGTATGATCTCAAATTAGCTAAAGTCATGACAAAATATGGGAATGGTTAATTCCGAGCAATATTTTTCTTACTACTTTCCATTTTCCTGCACCCTAAGGGAATCTTAGTAATTTGATTTTTAAATATGAGATATTAACGAATTATGCTTTAGCTTATTAAATTTTCAAAAGATTCATTGATATACGTTCTAAGGTTGTTCTATATCATATTTACAAAATACTAACCTCGTGATGATGTGCTTGAGAAAGTAAGGTGAATTTTACTATGTTTATCTCATTATATATTTTAGTATACGGTCTTAATTATAGTTTTAATTAATGATACATTTTGGAGATGATGCCGGCGGATTGCACGGCCCCTTGACTAGTGTTTCATTTTAAATCACATTAATCTTTTACAAATCCTTATGTTAGAAATTTCGTGCTGAATTGTCTTGTGTGACTCGAGTTGATTGAAGAACCGGAAGCCTTTTCTGCTAACTCTAATGGGAAGCATCGAGAAGAAAACAAAAAAGAAACTATAGCAATATTTCCTGAAATGATAATTATATTTTGAATTTGAAAATATATTTGGCTAGGATTTTTTCCTCATTTCTCAAAATTAAAAATGGACAAGAGCAAAAAAAAAAAAAAAAAAAGGTCTAAGTGATTTGCTTGCCGGGTTTGATGAGGCACATGACAAGAGATCGATTTCACACCATCAAGTGTAGATTAGTGATTCACTTTTTGAGATAGAAGATCGCCAAGATTTCGTGATTCGCTGCCGAACTTATTCAAATTCAAAGGCACGATACACATTTTCATTATTGGGAGAACCCCTGCACTCTACCCCAACTCCCAATTTGAGTAAGGCCGAAAGGAATTGGCAGAATTTGTATCGAGGTAACGAGGATGATGAGGAATTACATAAATTTAGAATGAAAAATGTCAAAGAATGCCCTTTTGGCACTTGTTAATTCTTGTTTAATGTACTTTACAAACCTTAATTTTACTATTTAAAGTAACTTTATTAAAACGCACCATTCTTCCATTTTCAAAGTGTCATGAAAAGTATTATCTTCACTTCTAATTAATTTAACGAGTGCCCCAACGACACTATTTAAAAAAAAAACCCATATAAGATTTATCTACGTAAACGTGGGATTTCTTCTTATTTGAACCCCAAAAAGAAAAAGAAAAATGCAAACCCTTTGAATGGAGAATGCCAACACATTCGCCCGTGGCGACAATCTCCACTATCTCTGTTTTCCTGTCGTAAATTCCCTGATTAGACGGCGGATTTGCCAGCATAACAAGCGGGGCCAAATCTTCCTCACGCGTCGTCGCTCCAACGATACTTGTTTTTTTTCTAGTTAGAGTAATCAGTCAATCCTATGACAATTGACAGCATGCATTGGATGTCGAAAGAAAGCTTTGGTGCCCAAAGCAAATTCTCCGTTCATACGGAAAAAAACACTAGCGGTCCCAGCCATTCTCTGTCAATTCGGAGACCCTTTTCGTTCTGTTTCCTTGATTTATGGAGCTGATTGTTTCTGGACGTGGTTATGACGAGGTTTATGTTGCGGCACCAGAATGGAAGGCGCGTCGAAAGCGAAACCTCGAATCTTGACTTTTTATCGCACCCCCTCTACAAATGCTGGGCTCTTATCGGAAATGATGATATCCTCATAAATCTTCTCATTAAGAGCATGAATCCCGTATTTATCCTTTGTAAAAAGAAGAACGACGTTGAATAGATACGATGAAGACACGACAATACTTTACCCGTTTACCGGACCTCGTGATGTGATTGAAGAAACAATCCTCCGCTAGTTTACTAGTCGGGAGCGACGGTTGCGTAAGGAAAAAAAAGATGAACATTGATTCCACTTCATGGCATTTTCCCTCAACAACCATGAAGATGTGGACACTAAGGTTTTTAAAAGAGTTTTCGATGTTGAATGCCCCACGATGTCCCACCCAACAATCAAGCCATGCGTGGAAAAGGTCACGGTGCTTCCATTTGCCAGCTAGTGTTGCTATCGCACCATTAATATAAGATAAAATAATTTAGAACGGCCGGCACTAGAAGTACCTGCTTGTTATTGTCCTCGTTCGTTTTGAAGGGAGAGATGACCTAGGACTCGTCAATCTTTAATCTAAGGGCGTTTCTGGGGCTTCAATGACCGAGGAGAGGTCAATTGATTCACTGATAACCATGATGGCCGAACCTCGTTGGCTTGCTTTCTCTGGTATTGACTGCAAAATGATTGAACATAAAATATCTGATACTCGAACCTAAACAAGTCATTAAAAAGCTTCATTCACGTCCTTATTTACCTAGACGCAAAACTTTTAAAGGGTATTCTTTCTCTTTAAGAAAGACAAAGAAACATGAGAAATTGAGGATATAAAAGGTGCGAGCATCGACATGTAAAAATAAGGAACGCACTGCAAAATGATAAAAAAGAAAGTCTTCGATACTCCATTTCCATACATTAACTTGATTTATTTCTTGAATATTTGAATATAGTGTTAACGGAAGGAAATGATTAATCTAAATGCTTCTACTTTGTACGGGAACAAGGGATAAAAAAATGAGAAAATAGCGTATCCTTTTCATTTTCTTTCTCTATAAGTATTTTAAAATTTACCTTATTTTTTTGTTGATCGTGATATTTATTATAGTGTTAGTGGAAGGAAATGATATAAAGAAACAAAGCAAATATTATCCATTGATCGTGAAACCTTTCAAGCTCGCGATTATCGCAGCTTATAATTCAAGAGTCCGTTTTGCCGGCACGACAAGTCATGATTAGATTAAAGAATTAAACCCGAAAAAAAGAGAGCAAAGAAACGTCACATGATTCGCAGGAAGTGAGAAAATATAGATAGCACTCAATCCACGAAAGGTTAAACCGCGCAGAATTAGAAAGGAACTCTTTACCTAACGTGCTCCAAAAAACGGCAGTAACAGTCACAACTGTTATCATGCGTGACTAGAGGGAAGTAAATTCTTATGTAACTCTTTTCTTCCTCTCCAATCCCCATCACCCTTTGAAGAAATATCTCTGCCGTCTCCATTAACATGAAGCGCCGGTTTCATTTAAGACGAGGTCAGCTCTCTACCGAATGCTGAACCTCTAGCTGGGTTGCTTTCATGTTTTGGTTTTTTTAAGGAAAATTGTTGCTCCAACTCCAACGCCTTTTGACTCCCACTTGTTTAAAGTTTCTCCTCTGTATTGCTTTTCTTTCTCTTTCTTCCTTGATGATATAAAGTATAAACAAATCTTGGGATCTGTCCTTTCTCTTGGGTTGTCACCGAGTACAAACCGGCTAGTGCCTGGCAGTTTTGGGTGGTCTCTTTCTCTCTCTGCAAATCTGTTTGTTGCCTGTTAAATTCTTGTTTGGGTGTCTGGGAACTCTTCTACCTTCCCACCGTGTTCGTCTGATGTGCCATTTCGAGCTGGGCTTGTACGGTTTCTCTTTCTCTCTGTATTGGTGCTGTATCTGCTATAAAGGTGCCATCTTTAACGTTTCCTGTTGAGTTCTGTCAATAGGGTTTTGATCTCGATCGTCTGCCTGATTGGGATCGGTTGCTCTTTTTCTTCTTTCCAAATCTCATATCTTCGAGATAAGATCTTGAAGTTGCTATCTTTGTACTGTTTGTCGGTTAGTTCATGATCGCGGGTGCTTGCCCTCTGTGATTCGACCCCTGTACTCCCCCGTCGTTCACTTCTTCCCCCGTGAGAAATCAAGATTTGAGCTTTGCCTAGCTCAAAGATAGTTTGATTGCTGAGCTCCTTAGCTTAAATTCGTAGATGAAGTGCAACAGAAGCTTATTGTTTTGGTGGGCTTTGTCAATCTTGTGTTTGGCTTGGTCTTCTAATGGGTATTCTCCTCCAGATAATTACCTTATAGATTGTGGATCCTCAAGCAATACCAGTGTAGGTACCCGCGTTTTTCTCGCCGATAACCTAGCCTCAAAGTTCCTTTCCACCTCGCAAAATGTTCTGGCCAGTGCATCGAACTCTCTTAATTCTTCTGATGTCTCCCAGCTCTATCAAACCGCTAGAGTCTTTACTGGTCCCACGAGATACACATTTCCCATCAGCCAGGGTGGTAGGCACTGGATTCGGCTCTATTTCTCTCCTTTCGATTACCAATCTTACAAGATGAGCACTGCTAATTTTTCTGTTTCAGCCCAAAACTTTGTTCTCCTCAGTAATTTTAGCGCCAGTGGCAGCGTCATGAAAGAGTTTTCCCTGAACGTAACGTCAAGTAACCTTGTTGTCACCTTTACCGCCTCCAATAACTCATTTGCATTTCTGAATGCAATTGAAGTTGTCTCCTTGCCCGACACTTTAATTCAGGATGATGCCAATACTCTTCCTTCAGGGAAGTTTCAAGGTCTCTTATCGCAGGCTCTTCAGACAGTCTGGAGATTGAACATGGGTGGACCAAAAGTTTCTGCTACGAATGATACTCTCTGGAGAAATTGGGATCCCGACTATAATTTTCTGGTCCAACCTAATCTGGCGACAAATAAGTCGAACATTGGAGCAGTTAAATATGTATCAGGTGGGCCGACGCAGGATACTGCTCCCGCTTCAGTCTATGGCACTGCAACTGAGATGAACTCAGGAAGTGATCCTAACAGCAATTTCAATGTCACCTGGGAGTTTGATATAGATGTTGGATTTAGACACCTTATTCGCTTTCACTTCTGTGATATAGTGAGCTCATTGCTTAACCAGCTCTACTTCAATGTCTATCTTGACTCATCTGTTGTTGTTAGTGACCTTGATTTGAGTAGCCTCTCTTTCAATGTTTTGGCTGTTCCCTATTTCTACGATCTAGTTTCAGGGGTGTCAGTAAGCAATAAGCTTCGTGTAAGTGTTGGTCCATTTACGGCAAATGGCGCTTACCCCAATGCCATTTTGAATGGGTTAGAGATCATGAAGATGAACAATTCTGATGGAAGCCTCGAAGGGGCAGCGGCGGCGGCAATATCTTCAGGTTCCGGCTCTGGCAAAAATGTCGGTGTCATAGTGGGTATAACTATTGGGGCGTTTACTGCAGCACTTTTGGCTGGAGTTCTCTTTTTGTGGTGCCGGAGAAGGCAACAACGACTTGCAAAGCAGGGGCTTTCCCAAGACATGGATTCCATTATCCACTAATGGATGCACTTCTCACACCATGGGGAGTAAATACTCTAATGGAACAACCCTTAGCGCTGCTTCCAATCTTGGGTATCGCTTTCCGTTTGTGGCTGTTCAAGAGGCCACGAACAACTTTGATGAGAGTTGGGTCATTGGTATTGGCGGTTTTGGAAAAGTGTACCGGGGAGAATTGAATGATGGAACAAAAGTAGCTGTTAAGAGGGGTAATCCTCGGTCCCAGCAGGGACTTGCAGAGTTCCAAACTGAAATCGAGATGCTTTCACAGTTTCGCCACCGCCATCTGGTTTCTTTGATTGGGTATTGTGATGAAAAGAATGAGATGATTTTGATTTATGAATACATGGAGAACGGCACACTGAAGAGCCATCTTTATGGCTCTGGCCTTCCTAACCTGAGCTGGAAGCAGAGGCTTGAGATATGCATTGGTTCTGCTAGAGGGCTCCACTATCTTCACACTGGCTATGCAAAAGCAGTCATCCATCGCGATGTGAAGTCTGCAAATATTTTGCTTGATGAGAACCTCATGGCAAAAGTTGCTGATTTTGGGCTTTCCAAGACAGGGCCAGAAATTGATCAGACCCATGTAAGTACAGCAGTGAAAGGGAGTTTCGGATACCTTGATCCGGAATACTTCAGAAGGCAACAACTTACCGAAAAATCGGATGTGTATTCATTTGGGGTAGTCTTACTCGAAGTCCTTTGTGCAAGACCCGTTATTGATCCATCACTCCCTAGAGAAAAGGTGAACTTGGCGGAGTGGGCAATGAAGTGGCAAAAGAAAGGGCAATTGGATCAGATCATAGACCCTACTCTTGTCGGTAATATCAGACCTGATTCTCTTCGGAAGTTTGGGGAAACGGCTGAGAAATGCTTGGCCGACTTCGGGGTTGATCGGCCTTCAATGGGAGATGTGCTGTGGAATCTGGAATATGCCCTTCAACTTCAAGAGGCGGTTGTGCAAGGTGACCCTGAAGAAAACAGTACTAACATGATCGGTGAGCTATCTCCTCAAGTCCACAATTTCAGCAATGCTGATCCGACAATTTCCACTGCACAGTTTGAACTATCTAGTGTCGACGACGTCTCGATGAGTAAAGTGTTCTCGCAGCTTGTGAACTCTGAGGGTAGATGACTGAAACATTCATCTTGCTCACCTCTTGTTCTGATTCTTTCTCCAACCAACCATGATAAGGCAGGATTCACTTTTAGTAGTTACATCTATAAGTTTGGTTTGCTAGTGCTGCTGCCGCTTTGTACAAATGGAACATTTGGGGGTGCCGCAATGCGACTTTGGTTGAGTCAAGGGATCAGGAGAAAAGGAGGAACCCACCTAGTTTCATGTGTCATTGATGTCTCACTTGATGGAGTTTGCTTATGGACGGACCTGACTTTGAACAGGAAGAATACCGGTGTGTTTTAGGTAAATGGTAGTGATGAATCTGATTACTGATAAAAGCTGTTGAATCTGAATCGTTTTCTTGTAATGTTTACTTGTTCCTTTCTGTGTTCACACTTCACAGGAATGTTTATATGTTCATTTATTTCACCTTTCTTTGAATTGATTGGCTTGGTTTGAATTGTGAATCCGCGATTTTATCGTTGCCTGTCGCAAGTGACATTGATTTTGTAAGTTCATGTTTCTGCTGCATTTGTGCACATGAACCCTTGGTGCTTAAATATGTAATGAAGCAGTTAGATGTACAACAGGAGGATTCTTGGATGCTGCTCGAGTTTTGCTTTTAGGTAGTCTTATCTTCACAATGCCTTGTCATTTTGTCAATAAGTTGATCAGTTACTCGCCTCAGTTCTGGATCATGATGTTGAAGATGCTTAATAATTGGAGGGGCACAGATTAGCTGCAGACTATCATTGGCTGCTGCCCACATTTTCATTGGTGGATAGTTCAAACTATCCTACGCTTGCAGACGTGTGGTTTGATCCCATCTTCTTCCTCCGACATTTCTCTTTCACAAATGCAGAAGCAGAGCCCCACACTCACTCTTTCTCTCTGCGGACAACTTGATACAGCCACCATGGAAAGCCTCATGGCCACCCGCATTCATTGTCTCAACCACCACCAAAATCGTTCTCAGCCATCTCTTCCTTCCCGCACGCATGATCACCCTCTTAGTTTCCTGTCATGGAGGGACTTTGAGGTCCCCGACCTCAGATCGAGGACGAGGTGAGGTTGTGGACCTTCAAAGACCTTAAAGAGGTGTGTGATCGAATGTACAAATACACAGTGAAAGAATCAATAGACGATTTGCAGCTAACTTGTGCCCTAATTGGATTGGCCCTTGAATTCACTTGACTTAATATTAAGCAGTCTGTAAGCTCGATTGCTCAATATGCAGAAGTTGCGCCATCACTTGACCTCCTAGACTGTATGCGAAGTCGACCAAGGCCTTAAGAAAGTGCTGTAGCTGGGATCTGCTCTTGTTAACCCATACCATTTCTAATGATTCCATTAAAGCCACTAATATTACATCAAACCCAGATTTTATTATGGGAATGAACTTATGTCTACCACTAGTTTGACATGTTTAATCGTGGCAATCGCTCGTGGAACGTAACATGGTTTTCCTTGGATTCCTGCTATGATATGCCTCATTGTTCATATCCAAACGGTACTATCCGTGGAATTTTAAGTTGGTTTCGACGGACAATAAACGAATAAGTATTCTTAAGCTAAGGTCAACTTATCCTGTCTGTCGAAATTTCTATCCATATTGATGTCTACCAGTACCAGCTCAAACACACAGATAATACATCCTCACCGGTAATCTAGCCTTAATTACATACCCTACCTTGAGTCGTATCTCATGCGCACAGAATAAAAGTTGGTTCGGGTAGGATCCAGCAAGATCTGTTGGCCAGACTTGAACAGCCTTTGAATTTGGTCCACAAATTACACCCGCTTTAAGTGGAATGATTTCATCATCATGTTAACTAATCAATCAGCCAATCAATTAATTAATTAAAGATTAATTAGTTAAAGCAACTGCATGGGAGCTAATTGCTGGTAGGGGTAGCGATAACATCCACCCACTTCACGGACCTATTGAACATTACTACATAATAATTAATAAGGTTTAAGACCGGAAATGAGAAGCTCAGGGTCGACGCACCCATCACAGCCTCGTGTCTCATGTCATGGCATGTGCATAAGTTTCTGTGTACGTGTGTTCGATTCGTTTTATAACGATGCTTGTCTTGTTCGTCGTCGTTCCTGCGCTCAAGTTTCTGTCAAGAGAAACATTAGTCAAATGATAATGACGCACGAAAGCTGAGACAGGAGCCAAAGTGATAATCCCACCTTCAGCCTACCCCTCCCAACTCACAACTACCCACCTCTCTTGCTCTCATCAGGATTAATGAATTAATTACTTCTCCAGGCACGAGCTTTCTGTTGGCAGTTGGTTAGTAAAACAAACGAAGAGGTGCCTTATCTTATATCGAAAAGATATAAATACGGGTTATTCATTAAAATTTAAATTTTTAATTAAAAAATAACATTTATGTCCTATTGAAATAGTGTGATTGTTCGCAATAGAATTAAGATTATTTTTTTTAATATTTAATTTCGAATTTTATTATTTTTTCCTAATGGTTATTAAGTGCTTCTACAACTTTTGGAAGATTGTGTTTGTTTGGATATAATTTCTTAACCTTTAGAAGGTTATGTTTGTTCCAACTATCTTTTTAATCTTTGAAATGTTGTATTCGTTCAAACATATTTATATGCTATTGTGTATTCAACATTTATGTTCAATACTTTTAACTTCCATTCTCGTTTCTTTCAAGAGACATACAGCATTCTTTCTAATTGTTTCCCTTTTGAGAGTTCTTGAAGAAATACCAGAATTACTCTCTAATATTCTCATTTCGAGATGTTATTGTATCCTGAAGAATTGTTGTTAGTAACCATTAACAACGTTATAAGGCAAATAATTTCTTAAAGGGAGTTTTATCGTACCTCAAAATCTGATTCTATTCTTTTTTAATTGATTGCTTGATTTTTTTCCCCAACACGTTCATGGAGCTATGTCCCACCTTTGTAGCTGAACTTCCTTTTTACTTCAGTGAAATGTGTGGGCTAGAGCTTTAGCCTTTCATAACGTTTCTACTTGCTGGTCTCGAGGAGTATTGAATGCTCATGAAAAGTTGCTTGATTATGCTCTCTTAGGGTTTCACGATGATCATTTGACAGTTCACTTCCTCAAATGGTGATTGATGGACACTGTTTCACTCCAATACCTTAATGAAAGATAAAGCACTTTTCCTAATGTGAGTTTACCATCCTTGGCATACTCATGTGGCAATGTTTCTCAACCGAAGTCCGGGTGATGAGTCTCAACTTTTTTTTTCTAACCTTTCTAATGCTTGTCCTAATACTCGAAAGTGTACAAGTCAAATTGTGAGAGCATCTTCTCTAAGAACTTGGTCATGACAAATAGTGATTTATTCTTGAAGGTAAAAAGATGTGTGGTTTTAAGATCACCTAACTTTACATAGGCCCTCCATTTAAATTATACGATGTGTACATTTATATCGAAACTCACAATGCTCAAACGAAAGCCTGATCCATAGCAGTCCTCTCTCTTCATCCTCCTGTTTGAATTAGACTTGGGAATTGGTTTGCGAGATTAAGTGTTGTCGTTGGATGCAATCTAGCCGACTTTGAGAGCATATTTATAAGTTTTCTACTCTTGCAAGTTCAATAGGTCATATCTTGCTTTCCCCGTTCAATATTGGAAATAGTGGTACGGCTCTCTTGCCTTCAAACGCGTTCAGACTCAAAACTAGAGACGAAAATGAAACAACGCCTAAGAATTAATCTTAAGAAACAACAAGTTCACAAAAACGAACTTCCTCTTCCAAAAAATAGGAAAAAGTAAAAAATTCATAGCAAATAACACTGATCATCCTCTCACAGCTTCCACCTTTCTGCACTGGTCTTTGCACTCGACCCACCATCATATCTATGATATGATACACGATTCACCCCGTATGAAGAGCTTGACACCCATAAAAACAGAAAAGGGAAAGATTCAAGGTGAAGAGAAACAGTCAGATATGCTCAGTAGTCTCTCTGGGAGAGATGATAATCAGCAACATCGATTTTGGCCGTGCAAGAGAGAAGGCGTTGAAATATCGCCAAGAAAGCCGAGCAAGACCCTTCTTTAGCCCTCTGGACCACCAATTTCCCACGCAACACTCTCTGCTTGACTCTTCCCAAGCACTTCTTGGCCCTCTCGGGCACGCTCTCTTTCCTGGAGAAGGTGTAGCTCCTCAGGTACATCTGCCTGCAAGATAAACCATCCACCGCTCTGGGGTGCGACCGCCACCCGTGTGCCCCTGGAAAACGATGGCTGTCCGGTTCTGGCCCCTTGTGGAGGCTCACGTACCTCGGCCCTGCCCGGGCGGTGAACCGGGTGTCGCCGTCTGCGATGCAATTTGTCATGCAGGTGGAAGCTGCTGCCATAGGGAGTGCTTCCAAAGGTGTGGTGCCCAACTTTATGGAGTGGTTTGTGATTGTATCTGTACTTGCTTTTTATAGTGCGGTCCGGCTTGTGTTTCAATGCGTTTGTAGGTGAAAGGTGAATGCGCGCGCGGATGGATGGGTGGCATCTGGGAGCTGAATTTTAACTTTGTATGCCTTTGAAAGTTAAGGGTAAAGGTAATGCACACATCGGCTAATATGTAAAAGCATGGCGATCCAAGTCGTCATAGTCCATTCGTGCACACGTTAGAATAGAAAAGGGGAAAAGAGCCTCTCCATTATTATGATCGGCCAAAGAAAGTGTTTCGTAACATGCTCTTTACTCTTCTTTCCTTGTATTGACTCTTATTATCTTAATTAAAGTTGGAGTTATTGAATAGGAATTGGAATAGGATGCTCTCGTAATAAGAAAGGATGGGATTCCAATCTTAGGCATATTTGACTTCAGCAAAAGTATGGTATTTCTTCCGCACTTCTATTGGACTCCGAATTTTGAATGAGTGGTATAGTTTTTTTTTTGTTGATTGCGCAATTTTAAATTATAAACGGCGTATGTTGATATTGGACTACTGTCAACAAAAATGACTTCGTGCCCTGCTAGTTTTAGCGATGGAATAAAAAAACTCATTGTGCCGTGAAAATGCGGCAATACCCTTGGTGAAAACATTTTATTCCAACAGTGGACCGAGAATTTTTAGGGGAAAAAGGAAACGTTGATCCAAAAGTCGAGGTGATTAAATTAATAAAGGCTAACCCTTCAATGAAATTCCGGAGGGCAGGGGGGCGCCGCCGCCTAGATACACCAAATTCCGGCAACCGTGTGTGGTTTTACGCGATAGACATTGAGGGCATGAATGATAACTATTTTATTTCCCTACTCTTTAATTTTTTTGATCCCGAAAAAAAGGTTTAAAACAAAAATCCATATGGCAACGCAACTTCATTTTTTTATTTCCGGAATAAATTTTTAGCTCAAAAAGATGTTTGAAACAGAAATGAAAAATAGATTTTTGTTACTTTTTTTTGGTTACTTTTCTTTTTCTGGAACAGAAACGGAAATAACAACTCTTCTTATCGCTTGGCCTCGCCACCTACCTCCCGCAGCTGCCCTTCACTACCATTGCCAGCTGGCCACTCACCGCCGTCTACTTCTTGTTATCGGAAATAGAAATTCAAAAATAACTTATCAAACGAATTTATATTTCGGGAACATAAATTTTGTATCATTATCAACTACTATTTTCTGCTCAAAAATTCGTCTAAGGAATAAAAATAGAAAAATCTAGCCAGAAATTGGGTTGAGGAGAGAGCGCTTTCATTCGAGCCATGACTTTCAAGGATTATCTTCGAAGTAATGGGGAACAAGAAGGGTTCCCAATCCAAGTTGACAACAAACTAAGTGCATGGGCTCTTGGACCAAACAAGAGAAAGAAAAATAGGTCTATAGACTTTTTGTAAAATAAAAGAAAAAACATGTTTGTGGACTCAAGCCTGTTTCAAAGGAAGCCCAAAAGGCAGCAGAGACAAGGGGACTAACTAAAATGTCTTGGGTTTTAAAGGGTGAAATACTTTTTCTGACAACCATTCCATTCCATGATCCATCCATGGGTCTTAAAGACTCTCATCTGAATAACTCGGCCCACTTATTTTGGCCTAAAATTATTCTTGCTATAATTCTCTCATACCCTATTGATATAATTAGGTAGCCGTTATTTCCACCCTATTTATTACTAAAACCATCCGTCTATAGATAGTTCACCAAAATACCCTTCAAATTGAAATTCAACCTTTTAACTATTATCTCTTTTATTTGATCATGGTAGGATCTCACTCCCCTCCTTTGTTAAGATGATGTTTTTGTATGCCTTTGAAGTTAGAGTAAGATAATGCACGCATCTGCTACTATTTAAAAGCATAGCGATTAAGTTGGTCCATTCATGCATTTTAGAATAGAAAAGGGAAAAGAGCCTCCCCATTATGATCGGCTAAAGAAAGCGCTAAGTAACATGCTATTTATTCTTCTTTCGTTGTATTGACTCTTATTATCTTAATTAAGTGGGGTTTTGAATTGGAATTGGAATAGGATAATCTCGTAATAAGAAGAGATGGGGTTCCAATCCTTGGCATATTCTGACTTCAACAAAAGTATGGTATTTTTTCCGCACTTATATTAATTGGACTCCGAATTTTTCGACCAAAAAAAAACTATTGGACTTTGAATTTTGAACGGGTGAATTTGTTTTTTTCCCCTCGCACAATTTAAAATTCATTAATTCAGTAGAAAAGATTCAATAATAGCAAGATTTTTAGGTCGCGACTAATTCAAAGTCTCTAACCGGACATCAAGTTTTCTCCTAAAATAGCAATAATAAAAATGGCGATGCTTTGTAATTAGGGTTAGTGATGGCACACAAACTTGGATGGTATGGCAGAGAGCGAAACTGAAGTCAAAATTCAAAGGTGAATTTCATGGTTAGCCTAGCTTGGCAAGCGGTTGCGACTTGCAAAAGCTATAAAAATGATGGTTTTATTCAAACAACCTCCTTCATAAGCAATATATATTCTATATTTCATCGCTAGATTTACATGATGCCCATGTTATCATCCTAGTACGGACAACAAGATAAGAATTATTTTACTAGTTTTATAGCTAGAATGAAAAACTCATTGTACTATGAGATTGAGTCAACATCTTTGGCGAAAGCATTTTATTTCAACAAAGTAAGTGCAATGGGCTCATCGCCTAAACAAGGAAAAGAAAACAGATCTATGGGCTTTAAGTAAAGACAGTGTGGACTGAACCCATTTGAAAGCAAGCCCAAAAGGCAGCAAAGACATGGGGATTCGGGACTAATGGCTTAGGTTTAATGGGTGAGATACTTTCGTCGAGGGAAAAGCAACAAAAAAAAATTTTAAACCTTTTTTATATTGATATCAATTCAATCATAGACCTTTCAATTTAATCAATTTAGTCATAAATATTTTTATACTGGTACCAATTCAGTCCATCCAGCCAATTTAAGTAGAACATTATTGATGTGGAAGTCGGCTATTCTACGTGGCATGATCGGTGACTACTAGCTTAACGAGGATATTTTAATAATATTTTAATATTTTTTGAATATTTTTATTAATTTTTTTTGCTTTCTTTTTTTCCTTCTCTTTCCTTTGGCCTATGGCCATGGCCAGCGATCCTCCACAACAAGGGGGCGACAAAGGCATTGTGGCCTGGGCAAGGGTTGCCCTTGCAGCCTTTGGTGAGGGCTGCCCTCGCGAGCTCTTGCAGGGGCTGGACCCTCGTGGCCTTGGTGAGGGCCACAATGCCCTTGTCGGCCCTCGCTTGTGGCCAGTTATCAATCATGGTCGAAACCGACGACAAGCCAAAGTAAAGAGAAGAGAAAAAAAAAAGAAAGGAAAAAAAGGGATCTTTTTTAAATTAATAAAATATTATTAAAAATTTCCACGTCACCACCAACGGCCATTTGCTAGTAGTGCATATAGGACATGCAATGTTCATATCAAGAATTCCAACCTAAATTGGTCAGATGGATTGAATTGGTACTAATGTGAAAATGTTTAGAATTAAATTATTTCAACTAAAAGATTTATGACTAAATTGATATAATACAATAAGTTTAGGACTTTTTTATACTTTTCCCCTTTCTTTGCTAAATGTTCCATTACTAAGTTTATAGGCGAAGGTCTTTCAGGCCCACCTACAAACTTTTTTGTATAGGTGGGTGGGCTGGAATGACCCTCACCTCAATAACTTGGACCACTTATATCATCCTAGGATCAGTTTTTTATTCTCTTCTTAGAACTTATGTCCAAATTTTGCGAGAGAGAAGAAGCTCGTGCCATAATCCTCTCATTCCCCATTAATATAATTATGCACATCCATGCTTATACGAAGCTTTCACGACATTAAAAATACACAAATAATAAAAAGGTACTTTAATTTGTCGCTTGCGCGGACACAAATAATGATGAGCACTGTACTCTTTTGTTCTTTGGCTATACTTATATTGGTTGTGGGTCGACCTCGGTTAAACTACATATTTTAGAAAGTGTCGTCTCTTCTTTTGTTTTGTTAATTTATGATCATGACTTTCTTAATCCCATACTTTATCTATTAGTGCGGCAATATCCCATTTGCTCAACCACTTTATATCCGCCAAACGAATAAAGAAAAAAAAAACAGATAAGCAATATGGGTATTCTCCCTTTTAAAAAGAACTCAATTTTGCTTCCGGTCTTTGCCCTAGATTGGAGCTTGAGGCCCACCTAACAGCGCATGATACAGAAAGCAGTGGAGAAGACATTTGACTCCTAGGAAGAGAGCATGTTCGCATGCACTCGCAAGGAATAAGAATTTTTTGCATGCAACAGGTCGTAGGTCAGCATGATCAACTTGATTATCAATGTTAGATTATATTCACTGTAACACTAATATCTAAATCATTTTTTTATGTCACAATAACCTTGAATTTGTATCTATGTGATATATATACATTTCATAACAGTTTTGTCCAACACCTTCATTAATAATTTGATGTATGTCCAAAGTGGCGTTATTAATATTTTTTGAGGAAAAGTGGTGCCGATGTGGCGTCACGCGAACACCGCATCAAAAAAAGATTAAAAGGAAAATGGACAACTAACAATGCCAAAAAAAAAAATGGACCAGAGGGGAGAAAGAGAGAGATTGCATATGGTTGGGGGTGTTTAAGGGGTGCCCCCGCCGTTTCGACTTCTCCTGCAAGAGCTGTCGACCCCAACGGCCATCGGTGAGGGTTGGCCAATGCTCTCTTAGTTTTGGACTCAATTCCCATTCAAAAGATGTTGCAATATTCAGTTACGAGTTGATTTGATAGTAACTACTTTATTTCTAGCGTTTCTTGTCAAGACTCAAGAAAGAAGCATCCCACCTTTTACGTTTCGCGTCTGCGGTCAAATCACTATCCAAGATTGGATGTGTTTATTGTTTTGGAAAAATGACACAAATGATTTTTGAACTTTAACTCAGTATATAATGTGGTCTTTAAACTTCGGCTCAATATATAATGTGATTTCTGAATTTTTAACTTGTTCAATATGGTACCTAAACTTCTAAGACATGTTCAAACTAGTTCTTACACTATATGAAAATGTTCAGTATTGTCGTTGAATCTAAATTAATGGAAGGATAACATTAAATATATTCATATAATTTAGCGACTAATTTGAATATTTACCAAAAGTTCAGGGATCACATTGAACAAATAAAAGTTCAGGGACCACTTTAAATAAATTAAAAGTTCATGGGTTAAATTACATTTCGAATCAAAATTCAGAGATCATTTGTATCATTATCCTTATTATTTTGTTTTATCGGTAAACAATGTCATCAAAATCAAATCATGATTGTTTGGTGAGGGATATGAAATTTCCCAACTCTTTGTCCTGCTTTTCAATCATCACTTCTTACTTTTATCCTCACTTAAAATAACATCGTTGACAAGTTGACCAAAACACCATAGAGAGCCAATATAATGAGCCGACCCTAGGGAAATTCGCATTTCTTTCCAGGTTGCGTAAGAACTATAGCGATAACATCACTCACTGGTTTTGCTCTGTTCTTTGTTAAGGTATGTGCAAGCACCTCTTTCGACTCATTATATCTCGCTAAAAAGGTATTTCTTTTCTATTAAAGTACTATCTTTTTTAACAATCATTACCCTTTTTTGGTATGAATTGATGCTTCCAAAAATGTTTACAAGCTCACAGCTTCCATTGAACTGCAGAGAGTTTCCTTGATGGCGAATAATAATTGTCCACAAAACTGTCCGGGGCTCCCGTACTTCCCTTCTCCATCGACAGGGAATGTTCCTTCGGCAGGGAACGTTCCGATTTCTATATCGCTCAAAGACAACAACACTCCATGGTGGGACTCTCCGAGGTGGGTCAGCATCAGTGTCACCATAGTCATTGTTGTCGTTGTAGGCGGCGGTGTCCTCAAATTTCGTCGTGATCCTAAGAGGACGATTAGGATTCCAGCTATCAAGAAACCGCCTCCTCCGCCTCCGCCGCCTCCGCCACCGCCGCCTCCACCGCCGCCTCCGCCACCGCCCGCCTCCGCCTCCGCCGCCTCCACCACCGCCGTGCTTTTGGTTAGAGCCGTCACCATGCTCGTGTTTAGAGCTGCCGCCACCGTGCCGTGCTCGCCGCCGCCCCGCCACCTTGTCCGTGTCATCCATGTTGTCATCACATGATAGAATTACCGTGGTTTGTATAACTGAAGGGACTTTTGAGGACTGAAACTTGGATGATGCACGATGACATATCGTCCATTCTAGGAGTGAGCATGGTTCCAGGTTCTATCCTAGAACCTGAGAACTTGACCGGTAGGAACCTGTAGGTTCCAGGTTCCAAGTTAGTTATGCAGGGTGGGTTCCAAGCTCCAAAAATTAGGAAACCTGTTTTAACAGGTAGGTTTTAGGTTGTAGGTAGATGGAACCTGAAATCTAGAATCTGAAACCTAAATAAGTTTTTGTAATATTTTTTTCTTGATTTATGTCTTTGCTTGATTATGTGGTGTTTCATGGCGTTAAATGATGAGTGTATTATCTAGAACCATTAGTTTGAGTTTTCATTTTATGACTTGTTAATATTTCATATTCTTCATATGTCTAAATATAAGTTGTGGCCAGTGGATCATAGCAGAGCAAGTGGTGGTCATTAAAGGTGATGATTCATTACAATTATTCAATTAATAATACAAGTGAAACTTGGATAGACTTTGGGACCGACCTGGAACCTGTGATAGGGTAAGTTTCAGATTTCAAAAAATGATGAAACTATTTTCATGAGTATGTTCTACGTGGAACTTATATGGAATATGGAACCACTCATTTCTAGTATCGATTCACACAATGACTTCTCATTTTAATTGTATTTATTTGAACCATAATGTCAAGAAAACTAGTTATTTATTTTCTCTTTGATGAATGATTTATTACGTTCATTTTCATTTTTTATCAAAAAAAATTAAGAACCTTTTAGACCCTGAAACCTCCAGGTTCCAGGTTCCGACAGATAGGTTCCAGGTGAAACCTATAAGGAACCTGAAACCGCTCAATCCTAGTTTATTTTACCGAATATCATTGGAGATTCAATGAATAAATAATTTTTTTGTTGGAGGAAATAATTTTTGTGTTGGACCGTTTACTGGCTGTGGTAGTTTTATGGTCGATTAAAAAAGGAATCCTCATATCATAAAGAAATTATGCCTCTTTGCATTTATTTTTTAATAACTCCTATTCAAAATATTGTAATACACAAAATCTTGGAAGTTTTCCTAGTAATAGATGAGATTTATTTATTTTCTTTCGATAGCCATCAAGGATTGTGGCTTAGTTCTCAAAGATTATCACAAACACCCTATTGTGACAGATGCGGAAACTATAACGAAATTAAAACTGAGAAATATAAAAGAACACATAGATTAACGTGGAAAACCCTTGCAGAAAAAAACCATGGGGAGAGGTGAAGCAAAATCCACTATAGTAATTCAAGGATTACAAAAGATGGCTACAAAAAATTTAAGACTCTTTTTGTCTAAATTTCTTAACCTAATAGTTTGGAAAAAAATAATATTTATATTGCTCCCAAACCCTAACGTTGGCCCAATCCCATAGAGAATTTAAGACATACTCAACAAATCTCCACCTTGGCTAGAATTTTACATAAGCAACAAACAATCTTCTCCTCCTACTAGAGAAAAACTAAATTGCAACAAACATTAACCATATGCAAGGGCTTCGTCAACATATTAGCTGGATTGCTTTTTATACCAATCTTCAAGACCTTGATATGGTCACCAGCAAGTATGTCTTGAATAAAATGATACCACACATCAATATGCTTTATTCTCACATGATACATCTGATCTTTAGTAAGATGTATAGCGCTCTGACTATTATAATGGACAATAGTCACATCATGATCCACACTAAGCTCTCCAAATATGCACATCTATGCTTATTTGAAGCTTTCACTACAAGAAGAATACATGAACAATAAAAAGGTACAGTAATTTGCCTCTTGTGGACACAAATTTGATGAGCACTGTACTCTTTTATTTTTTGGCTATACTTATATTGGATATCCGTCGACTTCGGATAAACTTGAAATTTTAGAAATTGTTGTCTCCTCTTTTGTTTTGTTATTAATGACCATGACTTTCTTAATCCCATACTTTGTCTATTAGTGAGGCAATATTCCATGTGCTCAACCACTTTATATTCGCCAAAAACGAAAAAAAAACAAATAAGCAATATGGATATTCTCCCTTTTAAAATTGCCTTAAAGCTCACCAGGAAAGGAAAAGAAAACTCAATTTTGCTTCGGGTGCGTATGGTAACGTTTCTATTTCTGAGAACAATTTCTTTTCAGAAATAGTTTTTTCTATTTCCTAGAAGAGTTTCTGAGCAAAATAATACATTTGGTAGCAAAATAATCTATTTCTAGAACAGAAATATGTTTGGTAACGCACAAAATTTCTATTTTTAGAAAAAAAGAAGAAAATGTATTTGGTAAGCTCGCACAAAATTTCTATTCCCAATTTTTTGCATTCAAATCTATATCTTATATTTAACTATAAGTACAAGTTATAAGTGAAAAAAAAAAAAAACCAATAAGCATGATTTATTGGTTTGTCTAATCCTTTTTAGGGGTTTAACACCCCTTTTAATCCCTAAACTAAGGAATCTTCAAAAATACCACTTGGGCACCTCAAACATTTAAATTTCACTCAAAATGGGTGGCCATAGGTATTCTAAGCCATTATGTGAATTTTTTTATATTTTTTTGGGGTAAAATTTATTAAAATTTTTTACTTTCCCTAAATCTGTTTCTTTTTATTTTTCCAAAAATTTTTATGAAATTTTTTAAATTTTTTCAATGTCGGAATTTTGCAAATATTTAAAGGTTTTCTGAGTTTTCCTGATTTTTATGGATTTTCTGAGAATTTTTCTAATTTATATGAATTTTGGGAATTTTTTAATTTTCTAATTTTTATGGGATTTTTCTGAAATTTATCTAATTTTTACGAATTTTCTGAATTTTTTAGTTTATTCTAAGCCATTATGTGAATTTTTTTTTTTTGGGGAAAATTTTATTAAAACTTTTTACTTTCCGAAATTTGTCTCTTTTTATTTTCAGAAAGCTTTTTTTATGAATTTTTTTAATTTTTTTTCGGAATTTTGCAAATTTTATGGGTTTTATGGGTTTTTCTCGAGAATGGATTTTTGAGAATTTTTTAATTTTTATGAATTTTTGGAATTTTTTAATTTTTATAATTTAATTAATTTTTTTATAATTTTTTTATTATTTCCGCCGAGAATGGATCGGACCGATGCTTTGAGACGGTTTGTAGACGATGGAGGATGGAGGAGGAGCTGAGGTCGCGGCTTGAGGACCAGACCTTTCTATTTCTATTTCTAGGAACAAAAAGTAGATTTTTTCTACTTCTTATTTTCGCTCCAAATCTATTTCTTGACCATTTTTCTATTCTAGGAAATAGAAAAATAAAATCGTTACTAAACGGTTTTTATTTTTTTTTTCGAAGGAAGCGGAAGAGCGGAATGTAAAAGAAAAATGTAAGATTACTAAACGCGCCCTTCCTATCCTTGCCCTAGAGTGGAGCTTCAGGCCCACCTAACAGCACACGATACAGAAAGTGGAGACGACATTTGTCCCGTAGCAAGAGAGCATGTTCGCATGCACTCGAAAGGAATAAGAATCTTTTGCATGCAATAAGTTGTATGCCTGCGAAGCTTGATTATCAAGTATCTCACAAATAAATAAAAAAACTATGAATTTTAAATTATACTCAGTATGACACTAATACCCAAATTTTTGTTTGCATCGTAAAAAATCTTAAAATTTTATTCGTGTAACACATATACTCTTCATCATGATTCCGTGCAAGATTGCTGTTAGAAATCCGACATGGATCTGACATAACATTATTAATGTTTTTCAAAGAAAAGTGGTACTGATATGGCACCAAGCAAGTACCACATCAAAAGAGATTAGAAGGAAAATGGAGAATTAAAATAGCCAACCAAAAAATGAAAAAGAAAATTCGAGCAGAGGAGAGAGAGATTGCTGATGGTCGGGGTGTTTAAGGGGCACCACCACCGTTCTGACTTTGCCGGCAAAAGCTGTCGGGCCCTGCGGGCCATCAATGAGGGTCGGCCAGCGTTTGCGTGGACACCCTTGACACTTGTTGTCTATGGTTAAAACAAAGCAGAGTAAAAAGTTGGCACAGGACAGGGGAGAACAATATGTGCGGATGTTGAACAGAAAAACCGGTTTCTGAAAACTCGAACGTGCTTACACTTTGTGAAGAACGTAATATTTCTCTCTAGAAAGAGTAGATACAACTCCACTGCAAGTTCATGCAGCATCACATTCACTATAATGCCCTCAGACGCCACACCCCACGACTCCCGCCTTGGCCGCCCTGCATGCGTCACTTGAGCTCGATGGCATCTAGCTCAATGCCATCTAGGTCGAGCTTCGCTTGTGGCTTCGAGGTCAACCTGAGATCTGGGTGTTAAGCTACGCTCGTGGCAAGGAGCTCGACCTTATATCTGGGGGTCGAGCTTTGCTGCACATTGAGCTCGACCCCAGATTTGTGATAGAGCTCCACCTCGGTGTCGTACTCGAAGACTGTGGAGAGGCCCGGACGAAGGGAAGATGACGAGGCGGTGACGGGTTGCTGGGGCTTAAATGTGGAGGCCATTATCTGATTTGGGCACGTCCAAATCTGGGCAAGGTATCTACAATTGGGTGTCAACGATAACCATGCGATTGTCGGTCGACCCTCGCTGAGAGCCCGCGGGGTCGACAGCCCTTGCCAGCAAAGCCGGAATGGTGGCAACGTCCTTTGAACAATCCCGACCATCTGCAATCTCTCTCTCTCTCTGTCCTCTGGTTTGAATTTCTATTTTTCTTTGTTAGCTTTTTTCATTTTTTCTTTCTCTTTTTTATCTTTTTCTGATATGGCGCTCACATGACGCCATATCGGTGTCACTTGTCCTCGACCAAAAAGTTAATAATAGGACATTGGATTTATATAACGCAGTCTTGGCTTGGATAGAATTGTGACGAAAGATATATGTAGTTATGTACCATATAGATACAAGTTTGAAGTTTTTGATGACACAAAAAAAGCTTGGAATAATTGTGTCACGGTGCAATAGTTTTGGTTTTTTTTTTTGTAGCATTTTCCTAAAAAAAAAAAGCACATGCTTCCGGTTAAGTATTTGCTTACTGGTTTTAGTATTGTCCCTCCATTTGCCGCAGAGAAGAACCAGCCAAGAGTTATTATCATGTCCAAGCGCCTAGTCACCGTCCTATCACCGGACACGATCAACAATAACTGAGAACTGAAAATGAAATCTCCCTTGCAATCTTCAGATGGCTAAGCTCACATGGACTACACCTGCTGCCAACCTGAAGCTCCCAGCTTCCGGCATTAGCCACCACCAACACCAACATGGCTCGATCCATCATCTTCCTCATCGTCGTCGCAAATGCCCACATGGGTCAAAGTGGCCACAAGCGCTGCCATTCTCTTGCTCTGCTGCATCCTTTATATAGTCCTGAAACGACGCGAAAAGGAGACAAACCCAGTTTCAACATCTGACGAGAAGCCAGCCCCAACAACGTCGTCAACGACAAAACCACCAGAGAAGGCGGCTAGGAAGACACAGCAACCGCAGGCTCTGGCAGTAAAGGCACTCGGTCCTTCTTACGGTGCAGCGCAAACAATGCCATGTACTTGTCTATCGTGGGCATACGGTGGAGAGTTGTATCGTAAGAAGTGCAGATGCCCATGGTGTAGCTTCAGGGAATAAGTTGGAGTTCACATACTATACCCTTAATGGAAATAAATTGGGCACAACTAGAAGAACGTGAATTACACTGAAGTTCTAAATTTCCTCATTAAAGATGGACAACAAATTAGTGATTAGTTCATTTCTCCCCTTGTGTTGTAAAATTGTCGATTTATGCAATTGGGGAGAAAAAAGTGTCGCAAGACAAGAAAGCGTGAGTTTTCACTGTATATGATAATTGAGTTCCCTCCTTCAAAATCAAAAGAACTACTAAAAAATAACTTATGTTACGGTCGTCAAGTTCTGCCCTACTGTCGTCGATTCTTCAGTGTAATCTCCGATAGTCAATATGATCGAGATATGGGAACTACCACATTCGGGGGAATTAGTGCATTGCCAACTAGCTCCGGGCATTCACAGCAACATCAAAAAGAAAGGAAGCAATTCTTATAACTCTTTCGTTTCAGGACTCTTGTCCAAATGCCAACGTCGAAGGGTAATCTACATCTAGAACCCACATTTAAGTCTCTTGGTTTTGGACTCAACCCCATTCAAAAGCTATTATGTTATTCAATTATGAATTGATTAGATAGTAACTATTTTATTTCTAGCTTCTAGCAAAAAAAAACTATTTTATTTCTAGCGTGCCTTGTCAAGACTCACCGATAGAAGCGTCCAACAACATCATTAACATCAGATCATGACTGTTTGGTGAGTGATATGAAAATTCCCAACTCTTTATCCTGTTTTTCAATCATCACTTCTTGCGTACATCCTCGCTTTTTAAAAATAAAATAAAATAACTGTTGAAAGGCAGGCCCACCCATAGTGGGGGACGGAAGAGAGCCCTTATAATGAAGAGGCCACCTAATGAAAATTCGCATCTCTTTGCTGGTTATGTGAGAATTATACCAATAACATCACTCACTGGTTTGCTCAATTCTTCTTGATAAGGTACGTGCAAGCAACTCCTTCGAATCTTCGATTTATACTGTATCCTGTTAAATTCCATTTTCAATCATCTAGTTATCGCCCTCGGGTCATATATTCTTCTCGATCTATGTGATCAGAAAGTGTTTCTTTTCTAATAAAGTACCCTTTTTTTTGAAGGATCACTTCTTTTCTTGTGTGAATTGATGCTTCAAGATATGTTTGTAAACTCATGGCATGCATTGAACTGCAGAGAGTTTTCTTGATGGAGAACAATAATTGTCCACAAAATTGTCCGGGTTACCCGTACTTCCCCCCTTCATTTGTCCCGGATTCGGTATCATCCAACAGCACCAAAGTTTCGTGGGGGGATACTCCAGGATGGGTCATCGTCGGCATACTAGTCGTCGTCGTCGTAATCTGTGGTTTCCTTTTCTACAATTGTCGTTGTCTCAAGGACACAGAGGGCACTCGCTCGATATTACCGGACTGCACCATTGGTTCGGACGGTTTAACCATTTCGTGGTCGTAAGGGATCTTCTCCAAAGGACAATAATCTGGAAGCTTCTGTGCATGTTTCTTGTGTGAAACTTGAATGATGAATAATGACAGATCGCTTACTCTAGTGTCCAACATTGGAGATTTGATGCAACAAATAATTGTGTCGGAGGAAAAAAAAAATTGTGATGAAGGTTTTATTAAATTTCGGCAGTTCTATGGCCTATCAAGAAATGGATCTTCAGATCTGTCGCAATCTTCGGATCTGTCGCAATCTTTTCAAAAGTGAATCATCAAGGAAAATCTAATGGATTACTAAGAAATACTTAGCTCAGACTCTCACAAACCCATACCTGTAACGCCTAGAACATCACGTGCAGCATGCGTCCTTTCCATTTATATTCATTATTATTATTACGCATGTAGAAGTACAATAAAATTTTCACAATATCCCTTACTAGAAAATCGCACAAGTTTAACAATATATGTCTTCAACTTTTTACAAACACCATTATTTATTATCTCAACAAAATACATAGTCCTAGGAAAGGTCAGGATCACCTAACACCTACATCCATACTAACCAAACCACCATCCAACCCAAGGGTTTATTAACTCCGACATCATTTCGTCCCCTCCATCGCCATGTTCAGGAGGACCATCCTACAAACTGAAAAATAAGGGGTGAATCGAAGCTCAATAAATGAAATCTTTAATTCTAATGTAAGAGATCAACTTACTACTCAACATGGTACCATCAAACAACAGGAAAAGTGCCAAAAAAGTCTTAAACCTTTTGCATTTGTGTCAATTTAGTCCTAAACCTTTTTTTGGTGTCAATCAGTCCTAAACCTTTTGCATTGATGCCAAATTAGTCCTAAACCTTTTTTTGTGCCAATTTAGTCTTAAACCTTTTATATTTGTGCCAATTCAATCCTAAACATTTTTTTCTTTATGCCAATTCAGTCCTTCCGGCCAATTTTGACCGGATTTTGCTGACGTGGACGCCGTCCGGCTGGCAACCAATCACCGACGCTGACGTTGATAACTTTTAATAATATTTTAATATTTTTTTGAATTTTTATTTATTTATTTTCTTTTTTTTTCCTCCCCACCCTGCTTCCTCCGCCATTGGCGTGACCTTGCCCCGGCCAGCGGGCAAGGCTCACCCCTCGCCAAAGACGGCGGCGAGCCTCGCCATGGCTGAGCAAGGCTAGAACTCGCTAGATCCGGGCGAGGTCATGCCTTGCCCAACGACTGCAAGGTCGCCTCGGGCCGCCCCGGGCGAGCCGGACCTTGCTGCGGATCCGGGCGAGGTCATGACTCACCCAACTGCCGACAAGGTTCACCCCTGGCCCCCGGGCGAGATCATGTTCACCTGAACGGGTCAAGTAGGCTTGACCTCGCAGCCCAGTGAAGTCAGCCTCGCCTGTACCACCAAGAAGGGTCGAGACCCGCCACAAAGTTTTCGCTACGACCGGCGAGGTCTCAAGCCACGCTTATACATTAGAGCCCAGGCCCAACTCGCGAGGTCGAGCCTCGCTGGCGCTGGCGCAGGCAACGACCGCCCAAATCTAGCAAGGTTGTACCGCCCAGCCATGGTGAGGCTTGTGCCAGAAGGGGCTTCCATGAAAGTAGCCTCGCGCTGGGCGATGAGGTCAATCTAGCCGACCATCGGCCTCTAGCTAATCGCCGGTCCGACGACCGACTGGAGGAAGGAGAGAGGGAAAAAAAAGAAAAGAATAAAAAATAAATAAAAATTCAAAAAATATTTAAAATTATTAAAAATTATCCACGTCAGCGCCGGTGATCGGCTGGCATCCACGTCAGCAAAATTCGGCTAAAATTGGCCGGAATGACTGAATTGACACAAAGACAAAAAGGTTTAGGATTGAATTGGCACCAAAAAAAGGTTTATGACTAAATTTGTACCAATGCAAAAGGTTTAGGACTGAATTGGTATCAAAAAAATGTTTAGGACTAAATTGGCACAAAGGCAAAAGGTTTAGGACTTTTTTGGCACTTTTCCCGTCAAACAACATGAGCTCAAACAATACAAAAAAAGCATGTATGATGAGTGCGGAAATAAATACATTATTTTTCTCTTCATGATCTACCAATGGAAACCAATAATAACATGGCAAAAGATCAATCATTTAAAAGTCAGCATATGGCATATTATTTCATGATGCACTAGTATCACCTAGTGACTCACCACGGTACACATGGATTATCTATTCATTCATTTGCAAGCGGATGGCATAATACATTGTCATGCATGATTATCACAAATTAGTTCATAAATAGACATGTATGAACATTGTCATACATCATATTAATCATTTCATCTTGACTCTCAAGGTATCCCAACTTCAGGGTATCTTGTAACACGGAGCATCTCCACTCCAAGATATCTTGAACACTCCCGAGACATCCCAACTCTACAGGGCATCCCAACTTCGAGGGATCGTCACACACTGTGTGGGCGACGAACCTAACTTTTCATAATACTATCTATATTTACTCACATAGTAACAATGCACATAATAACATTATGATCTCCCTGCAACGTTCATTCAAGAATTGACATCTGATACACAACATCTTTTTCTGCAATTTACTTTAAAAATATAATTATGTTACCCTTTCAATGATCACATACGCGAATAATGATAATGAGATGCTTACCTCTTTTCATTTCCCATGCAAGCGAATGATAACATTGTTAGAAAATCGGTCATGTGAACATCGACAACCCAAATAGTAGACAACATAACATCGACAACACTTAGATAGTAAATCAGTAATTTACTGAAATCACGAAAATATCACTTTTTTAATTTAATTTCACAATTTCCACTTTTTGCACTATTGAATCTTATAACATCGATTCAATTCAACGAACACAACATGGTATAATCATTAGAAAAAGACAAGTTAGAAATTGACAACTTAAAATGAAAATTGATATATCGATTAAAGTCAATTAAATTGACAACTATTTAATTTAGTCAGCAGATCACTTAACAATGATTACTAGAATATCATCTTCAAGTCCAAATGAACATGAAAAATCAACATGAAATCATCGAAGCTTTTCTCACTCTTAAGATCAAAGATCAAACTAAAATTAACAACCATCAAACTACCAAGTCAAGAGTACTAAGTAAGTCATTCTAACTGAGTCCTTAGAGTTTTCGCTTACAATCAAATTTAAGCTAAATTAACAAACATCAATCAACCAAGTCAAGAGTACTAAGTAGATTAACCCAACTTAACCTCTAGCGTTTTCATTATCTTGAGAAATGACTTGAGCAAATCAAAGCTATAGATACCTTCAAAGAAAAATAATCAAGAACATAAATTAATAACTCCCAAGCTTTTTAAACAACGGAACTAATTTGATAAGATGAAGAGGAAGCCCAAAAATTCACCTTGTAAATACTTGAATATCGATTTAGAAGCTTGAGAGACACAAATGTGGGACTTTCGCCTTTGATTCGGAAGAGTGAGAAATAAAAGAGAAGGGAAAGTGACATGGATCTCTCTCTCTCTCTCTCTCTCTCTCTCTCTCTCTCTCTCTCTCTCTCTCTCTCTCTCTCTCTCTCTCCTTGCAAGAATGCCTCGAAACTCTCTATTTAGAACTTGAATACTTGAAGTGACTTCTTATCAAGAGGGAATGTATTTGAATGACTCTCATGAGTTACAAAAGGATAAGATCTTTTAGCCAAGTTCAAAAGCAATGATAATATTAGGTAAAAGGACACTATAAGTGCCATAAGTTGTGTATGGCGCTCACTTTGGTGCCAAAAATTTTCACCGACTCACTTAAGTGTCAAATAGGAGGAAAAACGATCACTTAAGTGTCAAAAGTTTTTTTTGAATTATTTAAGTGCTAAAATTTTTGAAAAACGATCACTTAAGTGCTAAAACTTTTGAAAAACGATCATTTAAGTGCTAAAATTTTTTAAAAACGATCACTTGAGTGCCAATCTCCGGTGAGCCACATCAGCTTCAGAAATTAATAAAAAAAAATGCCACGTCGAATTTCTAACGAAAAATTGTGTACGACATCGGAGTTGGTACTTAAGTTATCGTTTTTAAAAAATTTTAGCACTTAAGTGATCGTTTTTAAAAATTTTAGCACTAAAGTGATCCAAAAAAAACTTATGGCACCAAAGTGAGTGCCGTACACAACTTATGGCACTTGTAGTGTTCTTTTGCCGATAATATTAGGTTGAAAACACTAGGTTGAGATTAAATGAGAGGTGGTCAAATTAGAAAATCACAAGTGGAACAATCATATGGTTTCTTCCAATGATGTGGTTAAGGCGAATGAACTTAGAAGACCAAAACTTAAAGGTAATAATGACTTTGGGTTGAAAGCCTTATGTATAAAGATAAATATAAGTATTCCAATACCAAAGTTTTAAGTGGCCCAATGAGAGTGGCTAGGATTAGATATTTCAAGAGAGGGCTTTTTAGTCAAGTAAAATGAGTGACTCATCAAGGACATTAATTGGCTAAGGTTGTTGTGAATGGCAAAATGAATGAGGTAATGCATGATATCATTACCAAGCTTGTTGGGACTAACTTTGCAACCTAAAGAGGGGATGAATAGGTTCCTTCAATGGTTTTTAACTTTTCCCGAAAAAACAACTAGTAACAACAAAATATCAGTTCAACCAAATGTATGAGAAACAGTGACTTGCTTGTGTGCTAGAGATAATAAGCAGAAGAATAATTAGCTGCACACACAAATATATAGTGGTTCGGCTTTGATTCCAAGCATATGTCCACTCTCACCACTAACAATCATAAGTTGGGCTTGATTGCACTAGTAAATTGCTGAACAAGTTACACTCAATATACACCAATCCTATCATATGATAAATCACCCTATCAGGAATTGAATGTAGCTATTACTTAGTACACTTGATCTTTCAGCACAGTTACAATGCAGCAAGTGTTACGAACAAACAGGATCTTTTTGCTCAGTACACAGCAAGTAGCAAATTTCTAGAATTTTGTGAGCGCACACTCATTGTTGGCTTCAGAGACCTTGTCTTTTATAGGCATCTTCAATATGATTGTTGATGATGTCTTGGAAAAGCAAGATAACCGTTAGAGTCTGTTGGTGCTTCTGTCCTAGGAGTTAGCTACCCATACACCTTTTCTGAAACTTTTATAGACTTTCTTGAAATAATTTCTGCTGCTGTTATGTAGCTGTGGCTTTGACATAATATCAAACAACCTGTTCTCCTATCTTCTGGATCTTTTGATGTGCATGTCCAATCAACAACAGTTATAATAGTGAGACAACGGTCATATTAAATGAACTATTACCTAAACATTACTATTTTTTTGATCTCTTATAGCTTCATAGAGATATCATCATTTAGCTAATCTTTATGATCGATGGTGCTGTTTATATAAACTTGGGCTAATACCACAAAAAACCTTAAACTGGTACACCTGTGACAATTTTACCCCAAACTATTTCTTTGACCGCCAAAAAACCCACACTAGTACACCTGTGACAATTTTACCCTCGAACTAATTTTTTGACCACTAAAAACCCCAAACTGGTATATTTGTGATAAATTTACCCTCCGTTAGTGTCTGTTAAATTATATTAATATCACAAAAAATCACAAATTGGTAAACTTGTGATAAACATAGGGGTAAAACCCAAAATCAGTACACATGTCAATTACCACGTGTCATTAAACTTAGCAATTTGATAGTAAAATTTAACGGAAACTAACGGAGGATAAATTTGTCACAGATGTACCAGTTTAGGATTTTTTATGGCCAAAAAATTAGTTCGGAGATAAAATTGTCACAGGTATACCAGTGTGGGGTTTTTTATGATCAAAAAAATAGTTCAGAATAAAATTATCACGAATGTACTAGTTTAGGGTTTTTTGTGGTCAAAAAAATAGTTTGGGGGTAAATTTGTCATAAGTTTACCAGTTTGGAGTTTTTCATGGTATTAACCCTATAAACTTTCAAGGATAATCTTGTGATATTTTCTTCAATGAATTACACCATGAGTATCACTTAGTCTTTTGAATATATATGCACTAAGACAATGTAGATATAATACTAAGGATAGTTTTGGTATTATCAAAATTTATTTGGAGATGTTTCTCCAACAAAGCTAAGTTCAATGTCTCAATTTAAAAGCATGCAAGTTATTATTTGAGCAAAAAATGTCATGATTTTGGATAGAAAAATGAAGATATTTGATTGGAAAGAGAGACAACATCATTGTCCAAGTCAAATGCATGAATGAGGACACATATTTGAGTTTTAATCATTCAAGCATTAATGACAGAGATGGAGATGACATTGATTTGGGTTTCTCATGAGTAATACATATTGGTTAACTAAGATTAAAAGCCATGATTACATTAGGGTTAAAAGCACTTGGTAGAGAATTGGAGAGATGTGTAAATTAAAAAATTACAAGTGGCATACTTTGACTAGCTAAATGAAGATAATGATCGGAGAGAAAATAAGATCACCCAAGTAGATGCACGAATAAGAATCATTGTTTGATTTATAATCATTGAAGTAAAAAGGTGAGGTCATGCATGATATAATTCTGTAAATGAAATTTATGGTTGAAATAAGGGAGATGTGGCACAATGAATGAAGACTCTTGGCTGGCAAGATTAAAGAGCATTAATGAGCTAAAGAGTTGTTCAAATGGAAAAGTTATGAGTGGTAAAATCATTTGGTTCCAAAGTAAATGTTTTGATGAGTTACCAAATTATCTAATAAACCAGTACATAAATAAGGAAATTAATGTTCGTTCCAAACATCGATAAATTTGAAAAATATTTTGAACTCCCTAAAATTATTAGGGAAAGATATTGGATACTAGGAAAATCTCAATAATTTAAAATTGGAATATTATCAAATATGAAATGTGAGGATTACAACTAATATGGCAGTAAATCAATTACCCCTACTCTACACCTCAACGTACATGTTAATATCTATCAATGTAATTCTAATACATCGAACTCCAAGCGATAACGGTTACAGAAAATCATCCTAAATACTATTATCAAAAGTCGAAAATTCTGGATGTCACAATACCAATCGCAACATGGAGGTTTTGATTTAATCAATTAAATATGCAATTTAATTCATTCAGGAGTTGCCATTAATATATTATGAGTTGATTAGAAACCCAAGTGAAATGTGGGAGAATATTTTATTTCTGTGAACCAAAGATTGTTGACACTTAATTTTTAACTAGTCATATAGGGCGCGTTTGGTAATGTTTCTATTTTTTTTTTTTTGTTTCCTATAATAGAAAAAGAACAAAAATCTGTTTGTGTACGTCATTTAATTTTTCTATTCCCCGGAATAGAAAAGTGTCTACAAAATATATTTGGAACAGAAACAAAAGGTAGAAAAAAGTCTACTTTTTTGTTTCGAAAATAATTTATGAAACAAGGTCATTTTCTTTTTTCTTTTCTTTTTTTTCCTCCCTTCTTCTTCCTTTTCTAGTCGTCTTCTTCCTCCTCTAGCCAGACGAAGGAGAAGGGAGGAAAAAAAGAAACAATAGAAAAATCTCAAAAAATTATTAAAAAACTAAAAAAATATTCCACGTCACCTAAAAATTTTAGGATCATACCAAACGCTTTTTTGTTCTTTTTCTATTTCGAGAATAAAAATTTTGTGTAATTACTAAACGCGTTCTTCTACTCATAAACTCATCTAGGGAATGGAAATAAAAAAAATTATTTCTGAAAAGAAATTGTTCCTCGGAACAGTAATTTATGGCATAAAAAATTAGGGGTCAATTTGAATTCCGAGAAAAATAAATTAATTAAATTGCACATAGTTATTAGGAATATAATTCATTTAATTGCATTCAATCAAACCAACGGTGGATGATTCTGAGATTAAGTGAATGGGCTGAGCCCGTGAAGAGAGAGGCAAAATTCAACCAAGGCATTGCACATCAAGATGGCCAAAATTCACAAGAAGAATGACAAAGTTCGGAGCTTTAATTGAGTTTTGGCCTATTAAAGTAAAAGCTTTGAGCTTAATCAAAACAACCCTTAAAGGGATCAAGCCTATCATTAAAGGATCCCATATGAAGCAAAATTCAACAATCCCATTGCACTATCGGCTTGGCCGAATTTCACAAGGAAGAGGAACCTTAATTGGCCTAAGCTAAGCTTAATTTAGCTCATTAAAGTCCATTAACATTAATAGGTCGAAGTTCAAGCCCATATAATCAACATTAGACCTAGGTTAACATTATAAATAGGCTATTATGCCTCATAATCAACAGGCCGGCAATTCTATTTTCGGAAAACAAAGAAAAACACATAGAGAGAAAGAGCAAGGGAGAAAGGTCGCGGCTTCCCCTCCCTCAACCAGGACCTCGGTAGCTTTCCTGTCAACGAAGTAGCTGCACCAAGAACCCCGCCGCCTCCTACCTTCACGAGTTTCACCAACGGCCAGCCAAGTCCCACTTTGTGGCTCCTGCTCTTGCTTCCCACTGCGATCCACAAGCCGAGATCATGACAAGGGGCTGTTATTTCCTTGACCAACACCAGTCGTGGCCCCTACTTCTCTAGCCGAACTCCTTTGTCTAGACAATCTTGGTGCTTTGTTCCGTTAGGTTGCTGCCACCGCTTCCTCACTGAGACAACGACAACCACGCTACTCACCCTTTGTTGTCGCCCTACACTACGAATCGCTGTGACGCATCTCTCGCTTGTTGTCTATGTTGTCGCTCGAGCCTCCACCGACGGTCTGCTGCTATTTCTTGCATCATGGAGCTCCCTGCGCTATTGTGAGCCTATTCACGCCAGCCTATCTACTGTTAATAACTTGAATCATAAGTTACGAATTAGTATAAACTTGGGAGAACCCTAGCTAAGTTTACACTTAGTAATCAATTAACCAACCCCTAGGTGGTCTAACTTTCAAGAGAGTCACGACAGAGATTTCATGGATTCGGGGACTTAATTACGTTAGATAAATCCAATGCCTTTCTGTACTTTTTCTCTTTATTTCAAAAATATTTTGCAAGCAGTCTTGGTCAATTTTAATGCTAAACTACTAACATATGATGAGTGATCATGTAGGCGCACATACAAGAATTTAACACTCAATAATCAAAGCTAATAAACAACTAAAAAAGGGGAAAAACCTTAATTGTGGAAACAAGCGATCAAACAGTAAAATAGACAAAATAAAAAATAAATAGGACACCAGATTAACGAGGTTTAGTCAGGGTGATTCACGTCCACGATGAGAACATCAACTAATTCCATTGTAGATTAAACGATACAGCGGAAATTACAATTACACTCGAGTCACTCAAACACTCTCAGTAGTTCCTAACCCCTAATTACACCATATAACTCACATAGTGTTTAGCTCTACAATTCTTTACGAAATAATTGTTGGAGAAACATCTTAAGGAAATTTTGATGATCCTAAAACTATCATTAGTATAATGTTTTACATTGATGATTGCCGATGTTCATGGTAATGTTTACAAAACTGAAGCGATAAGATCATGTATTTGTTATGTCTAAAAAACAACACCAACGAATCTCTAAAGATTAGCTACAAGACAATGTTCGCTTTAAACTGAGGAGATCAAGAAGTTCATGTTGTTAAATCAACAGCTCATTTAATGTGACCATTGGTTCACTATTATAGCCATTATGGACTAGACATACATAGAAGGAGAGATGGAAGATCTGAGAACAGGCCATCTGACAGTATGTCAAAGCCGTAATGATAGGACAACAGCGGAAGCTATTTCGGATAGCCTACAAATGTTCATGAAAGATTGTATGGGTAGTACCATCTTCGGATAGCAGAACCGAGGAACTTCTAATGGCTCTCTTGCTTCTCCATGACATCTCCAATGGTCCGTTTGAGGATGTCTATAAAAGAGAAGATCTTTGATGATGATATGTTAGAGAAGTGCAATACATAAATCTAAAAATCTGTTACAAGCTGTGTTCTTAGCAATAAGCTATTATCTGTCTATGAACCTTGCTACTTGTAATCTTGCTAAAAGATCAAATATACTGAGTAATAGCAATACATAATTCCTTATAGTGTGATCTATCTTCTGAAAGGATTGGTATATGTTGGTTGTAACTTGTTCAGTAAATTACTAGTGTACTCCAACCCAGCTTTTGGCTATTAGTGGTGAGAGTAGACGTAGGCTTGTGGATAAAGCCAAACCACTATATATCTTTGTGTGTTATTGTTTCTTTCTGTTTTAATCACATAAGCACACAATGAGCTCACTATCTCTAAAACATCATCTTAACTAGATCTTTACTTAGTTACTACTGTTTTTCGCAAAAGTTGTAAAAGATCTTGAAACAACCTATTCAACTCTTCTAGGCTGTATTGTTAACCCCAACAATTGGTATCAGAGACATGTTGCTTGTTGTTTGAAGTGTGTTTTTTCTAAGTATAAAGATCTCCTATTATGGCTAACTTTGGTTGTTTTCTTATAATGATGCTCTCGCTCCTAACAAGCCGCCCTACTTTGATGGAAGCAACTATAGCTAGTGGAAGCAAATGATGCAATCCTATCTTGAGGCAATAGATCTCGACATATGGGATGTAATCAAACATGGAGTAGATATACATGCTCGAGCTCCCATCCTAGCTCAAGCTGAAGATGGTTCAGCTGCTGCTACTGAAGCAGCTCGACGGAAGAGAGTAGCTTACAATACTAAAACCAGACATTTATTCATTGTCTTTATCTGAATTTAGCAAAATTTCTTCTTGTGTCACAGCGAAGGGCATTTGGGATCAACTCCAACTGACGTTTGAAGGAACTAATAGAGTGAAGAAGACAAAGATTAACATCCTTCTTAGGCAATATGAATTCTTCAAAATGAAACAAGTTGAAATAGTAGCACAAATGTTCACCATATTCACAGAAATAGTGAATGGCCTAGCACACCAAGGAAAATTGTTCACTGATAGAGAAAAGGTGAATAAGTTGTTGAGAGCATTGCTAAAGGAATAGAACAACGTACAGACCTCATCATGAAGATTCAACCAATCATGATGAATGAGCTAATAGGAACATCCACATCCTATAAAGTTAAACAACAAAATGAAGAATGTAATTCAAAAGGTAAGAACATTGGTGGAGGGTGATCCATCCTCCAAAACTGAAAAATAAGGAGCGTGTCAAATCTCAGTAAATGAAATATCTAAGTTTAAGGTAGCAGACCCGCTTACTACTTAACTTAGTACCATCAAACAACATAAGTTCAAAACAATATAAAATAACCATATTTGACAAATGCAGAAGTACGTGCACCATCTTTGCTATCATGATATGTTGATGGGAACTATTAATAACATTGTAAGATTATTCACTCAAATGCAAGTTAACAACATATTATTTCATAATGTACAATTATCACGTAGTGGCTCACCACTACATACAGGGAATATTTATTCCATATTTGTCATGAAGCTCATTAATAAACATAGATAAATTCGCACTTGTCATGAAGCTCACCAACACACACATAGGTGAGTTCATACTGGTCATGAAATTTATTGATATACACAGATGAGTTCAATACTTGTCACTGACCAAAACTCAGCTAGACTCACGAGGCATCCCGAACACTCTTAAGGCATCGTCACCATCAACTCTTGGGGACAGAATAATAAGTACCTCTTTGCCATGTCACGTAGCCCAATTACTACAGGCGTCCTCTATATCAATGAGCATGAATATGCCATCGTACAACCATATGATGATGGTCAACACAGACTTATACGAGCCAACTCAAGCTACCCAAGCCAACTCATACCTTGTGTAAATTCTAGGACTTTTATGTCCCTTCAACCTTGTGGAGAACCGTCTCATACAGTAGAACATACGGCTAACTTTAGAGTCTTTCACACATACTCATGCAAGGGGAACCAGCTATGGCAAAGGTCTTCCTCACATAACATCATGACCATACATATCATTATAATATAACAATTACCATATGCATCACAATAATTTGTCATTTCTCATGCTATTAATGATAATTGGATGCACTTCAACACAAATATCCTCCTTCTTTTCTCATCATGCTATCATTAATATACTCATCAAGTGGATATAAGCAACACGTTGTTATACTAAATAAGTGAATATAATCGTAAGTGGTTATACTCAGTAAGTGAATATCAGCATAGGCTGGTAAGTATAAGGTGAATATGAGCGGCGGCCTGCGAGTATAAGGTGAATATGAGCGGCGGTTGACGAGTATAAAATAAATATTAGCAGCGGCCGGTGAATATAAGATGAACATGAGCAGCAATTGATAAATCAAAATTATGAAAATGACACTCTCAAACCCAATTTTATCATTTTCACATTTTCAACATCCAGCATCTTACCACACCTCACGGAAATCAATCAAACACATTTAAGCATGCAAAAATTCATCAAAATAAATCAAATCATCACGGTGTCTCAACACGCCACTATTGACACTTGCTCACACTTACCATCAAATTCAACTAAAACTAAAATTAACAAGTATCAATCAACCAAGTCAATAGCACTAAGTAGATCAATCTAACTTAGCCCATAGAGTTTTCACTTACCATCAAATTCAAACTAAATTAATAAATAGTAAACCAAGTTAAGAGTACTAAGTAGATCGATCTAATTTAGCTCTTAGAGTTTCGATTGCCTTGAACAAAGACTTAAACAACTCAAAACCTTAATCACCTTCAAAGCAAAATAAACAAGAACAAACATTAACAATTCTCAATCTTTAAGAAAACTAACTTTATAAAAAGAAATTGAAGTCTATGAACTTTTACCTTGTAAATACTTGAAAGATGAGATTAAAAGTTCAAACAACTCAAGTTGAATAAACTTTAGAGCTTGATTGAAATTTAAGGGGGAGCTTTACTTGTTGTTTTGGAAGGAAAAAGAGAAATTGCACTTCAAGATAAGAAGATGAAGTTGCTCTACCAAGAAGGAGAAGGGAAAATGAACTTTTCTTCCTCCTTTACTTATTTTAAAGAAGGGTTAATACCACAAAAAATCCTAAATTGGCACACCCGTGATAAATTTACCCCAAACTAATTTTTTGACCATGAAAAATCTCAAATTTGTACACCTATGATAAATTTACCGAAAACTAATTTTTTTGACCACAAAAAATCCCAAACTGGTGCAATTTACCTTGAAAAATCACAAATCAGTACACATGTGACAAATAGAGGATAAAACCCCAAACCGGTACACTCGTCTTCTGTCACGTGTCATCCAACTAAAAAATTTAACGATAAAATTTAACGGAAACTAACAGAGGGTAAAATTGTCATAGCTGTACTAGTTTGGAGTTTTTAGTGGTCAAAAAATTAATTTGGGATAAATTTGTCACGAGGTATACCAGTTTGAGATTTTTTGTGGTATTAACCCTTTAATGAATAGCTTTAACTCATGTAAATTAACTAGGGTTATAAGTATGATATAAAGTAACTAGAGTTAGAACACTACAATGTCATGCATGATGTAATTTTGATAGGTTAAGTTCTACGTCACCATTTAAGAGCATATGAGTTATTGTTTAAGAGACAAATGGCAAGATTTTGGATGGAAAGATAAAAATATTTGATTGGAGAGAGAGAGAGAGAGAGAGAGAGAGAGAGAGAGAGAGAGAGAGAGAGAGAGAGAGCACCATTGGCCAATTAAAATACATGAATGAGGAAATATTATTTGAGTTGTAATCATTTCGAGCATTGATAAGAGAGATAAAGATCTTCACTTGTATTTCTCATGAGTTAAAAACAATAGATATTAATTAACTAAGGTTAAAAGTCATGATGACATTGGGGTTAAAAACACTTGTTGGAGAATGAGAGAGATGTGTACAAATTAAAAGGTTACAAGTGCCATAATTTGAGTAGCTAAATAAACATAATGGTTGAAGAGAGCATAAGATTGCCCAATCGAATGCAGGTATAGGAATCATTATTTGATTTGTAATCATTGAAGCAAAAAAGTGAGGTTATGCATATGATGTAATTCTATAGGTGAAATTTATGGTTGAAAATGAGGAAGATAATGAATGAGGACACTTGGCTTTTAAAGAGCATTAATGAGATAAAGAGATGTTTAACTAAAAAAGTGACAAGTGGTATAATTATACGGTTTTAAAGTAGATATAATGATAAGGGGTAATATCACGAAAAATCCTCAACTATACACATGTGATAAATTTACCCCAAATTAATTTTTTGACCACCAAAAACCCCCAAACTGGTAGACCTATGATAATTTTATACTTCAATAGTTTCCTTTAAATTTTACCATCAAATTTTTGAGTTGGATGACACGTGATAGTTGACAGGTGTACTAATTTGGGGTTTTACCCTCCGTTTGTCACAAGTGTATCAGTTTACGATTTTTCATGGTATTAATCCAATTTAATGGAGAGTAAATTTGTCACAATATATCAGTTTAGGATTTTGATGGTCAAAAAATTAGTTTGGGGTAAATTTATTACATGTGTACCAGTTTGAGATTTTTTTATGGTATTAACCCTTATGATAAGTTACCGAGATATTTAGCAATTCAATATATAGATAAGGAAATCAATGCCCATTGAAAGCACTGATAAATTAGAAAAATATTTTAAACTCACCAAAATTATTAGTGGATGATATTGGATGCTACGAAATTCTCAATTCAATAAATGTAGAACTTGAAAATCATCAAATATCTAATTCAAAGCATATCAGTCCCTTTTTACAACTCATATGGCAGTAAATCAATTACCGTCACTCTACAACATTAGCATACATGTCAACATCTATCAATTTAAGCTTAACGCATCAGACTCCAGTCGATTATTGTCATGGAAGAATCATCCGTCACACTTTCCGCACCCCACAAAATTAATGATCCACTTGAGATTCCATATGAGCCATCCAAAACTCCAATATACTTAACTTTATATCTAATATATTACTATCGAACATAGAAATTTCAGAAGTGACAACCATCTTTCAGTATCTTTGCTTTCTTGCATTGTACTTTTATCTTCCATATTCACATCGTCAATTAAATTCTAGCATGTTTCTTAGCTTTAGTTTTCAAATTCGCGTCATTGATTAAATTTCGGTGTGTATCTTTATCTTGGCATACTAAGGCTTTGTCGTTGATCAAATTCTGGCATAATTTGTTTACGTTTAGTTCACTTGTAATAGCTGTACCTTTCGAGCCTTGTTGTTGATTAAATTTCGGTACAATTTGTGTTTGTATAGTTTGGTTCGTAGTAAAGATGATGATTTCTCCATTTTGTTGAATATTTTCTATGTAGAGTTGGGGTAGTACCCGTTTTGTTACATTCTGAAATCCGACCACTTGGGATTTATGAAATGAGTAGTTTATGGATATGCTTGTAGTTAGATCTCGCCCAGAATTGATCACTTCGGGAATACTAACCGTTAGGAAAAGGCTAATTAGGGATTTTAATTCCCGCGACCAAAGAACTCGATCGTGAACGAACTTTCGACTATGAAAATCATCGAGGTGACATTTTGAGCCACTGTAGGCCGATCCAAGGATAGCCAAGGATCAGTTCGCCACTGTCATAGCAGTGGATCGCGGGTGATTCCACTGGACCACGAAATGAATTGACGAATGACCCTAAACCTATACCAAACGATCGTGCCCGTCGGATCTAGTGATCGATCCTTGCGATTAAGTGACAATCGAGGTCAGCACGACTCGAGTAAACTTGTACGTGGCATGATTTAGTATCGGCCACGGGTCAGTAATGTCGAATTTCCCTCAAAAGCCACCCGTTAGTGCGAGATATGCGCAAGTGACGTTATTCAGAACTTAGGCATTAATTGGAGACTAAGTTGGGCATCGAAACTTTAGAAAGTCACGACGGATCATGTGGACGATATTGTCATTTGCCCGGGTAGCCTCAAATTTGCCCGAATCCTTTAGAAAAATCGAATTTTGGCTAGAAATGGAAAATGACCATTTTACCTCTGGACATTTGTTAAGGCCAATGTAATTTGAGAATGGCATTTTGATAATTTCACCCTAGCCTTAAAATTAGAGATTTTTGGACAATTTTACCCTTGGACTTTTTGAGAAATTCCCAAATTGCCCTTAGATTTTTTGGAAAAGATTTGATTCAGACCGTCAATCTCAAGATAAGATCGAATCTGGACCGTCGATTGGAATTGTGAGAGAAGGGCAAGATGGTCAATTGGGACTTCAATTATTGGCCTTGATTATTTAAGCCAATTTTCTCTTCTCTCTCTCCTCATTCTCTCTCTACCTCTCGGCTCACTCTCCCTCTCCCTCACCAAACCGATCGCCCCCCCCCTTGCACCGCCGCCGGCCACGGCCACGCTGTCCGCCTTGCCTTTGAACCATCCACCACCGAACCATGACACCACCACCCTCATGCCGTCTCTCTCTCTCTCTCTCTCTCTCTCTCTCTCTCTCTCTCTCTCTCTCTCTCATGGCCGTGAATGAACCGCGGCCAAGGACGCCGCTCGCCGCCGCCGTGTGCCGCCACTTGCTGCCGATCAGCCATTCCCCTTTCCACTCTAGCTGAGCTAATCTAGAGTTCAGGTAAGTCACGCCCTAAACTCTAGTTAGGACTTTGGGTATCGACGGACAAATTATGGATTAAACTGGATTAATTAGTGTCGGTTTATGGGTTAATTGGGGCCATTTAGGGGTTATGTTGATGATTTGGAAATGGAGATGGGTTGATTTGAAGTTGAAATTGTAATGTTTCGAGGCTGAATTGGTGCCGGATTGAATGCTGGAAATTGGGGCTCGTAGTGACGAGTATTTGGCTCGATTTAAGAGCAAATGGTGTCGGTTTGGTACACAGTATGGTGGCTGGAACGTGATGTTCGTTATGGCTTGAATTGAGTGAGGAAATGTTGAAATTGTGCTCATTATGTGGCTGTGATTGTGGGCCTGTTAGTGGCCTTGCGTGTTTGTTGAATTGTGTTTTGGTTGATTGAAATGCAAGCCGTATTGTGCACGCTTGGGCTAAATTGATTTTAATTGCCAATTGATTGTGTCGGATGCTTATTGAGCATGAGATATGCGTGTGAATTGATGCGTGCACGGGCCACGTGTGATTGGCCAATTTATTGGGAAGTGGGTGTTGAGCATGTGAACAAGTGAAATCGTGTGTGGCACGGTATGTGTGGTTGCGAAAATCCCTGAGGCGATATCATTACGTGGGGAGTTGATCCGTCCTGAGGCGGTACGATTACGCGTAATGATGCCCGGTATTACTGAAGGACGGTCAACCTGAGGTGGTACCATTACGCGGGTTGTGTCGTAGGTGATGGGTGTTGAGCTTGAGGCGGTACCATTACGCGGGCCCTAAAGTGTTGTTTTGAGTTAGTCACAGTGAACCTGAGGTGGTACTACTACACGGGTCACTGGCGAGTTGAGAATGAGTTAGTCGCAGTGAACCTGAAGCGATACTACTACGCGGGTCACTGGCGAGTTGAGAATGAGTTAGTCGCAGTGAACTTGAGGCGGTATTACTACGCGGGTCACTAGCAAGGCAAGTATGAGATGGTCGCAGTGAACCTGAGGCAGTATCATTACGCGGTATCATTACGCGGATCACTAGCGAGTAGTGTGGAAAGAATGTGATGAGGTCGGAACGAATGTATGAAATGTAATTAGAACGTGCATGTGATTGGAAATTATATTACTGTGGCTAACGTGCAGGTTGCACGAAGGAAAGGCCCAAGTAAGTATAAATTATGTGTCTGTGATGTGATGGCTGAGTGTGATTGTGATTGTGATTATCTCAAGGTACGTGATAACCTAGGTGGGGTTTAGGATATGTGCTTACTGAGATGTATTCCCATGGTTGTTTCAATCAATAATTTCAGAACCCCGGCCTGAGCAATGAATCTCCCGCCACCACCACTTGAGCTTTTTGGAGTACCGATGCACACCGACCACAATATGATAGAGTATCCTATAGATGAAAATATAACCTGGGTTAAGCATACGATAGTAGTTTGGGTAGATGTAGGGTTACCCGTTTAGCAGGCCCATAACTATACTGCTTGGTTCTTTCGGGATGGGGTAGATGAGTTTGGTCCCATCCATGGATTTGACGTCCCCTTTGATGGAGTTGGGGATTGGGACCCGTCTGTTATACCTTCGCCCGACGGTGAGATGACTAGTTTGGAGACTAGTCTAGCGCAATCTGAACTGCAGTAAGCTCCTACAGCACCTGAGCCTTCGGGAGCCGAGCATAAACCAAAACCTAAAGAATCGCAAGCGGGGTACGATCCAATGGATGTGAATCTCGAGGCGATCCTAGAGAAAGAACCATAAGAGGAAGAACCTGAAGCAGAACCTGAAGAGGCCCTAGAAGATGAGCCTGAGGATGAGCCTGAAGAAGAACCGGTGCACATACCCGAGTATGAGCAATGGCTTGACCCCAAGTTTGTGCCAAAGAACGAGTTTGATGAGGAGCCAGTCAAAGAGGAGTGGGTCGAAGTTCCAGTGGAGTCGAGTGACATAAACAACCCGATCGAGATCGAGGCCAAGCCAGAGTCCTCAGAGGAGCAAATAGTTCAGGAGGATTCAAGTTCAGATGCAAATGAATCAGACTCAGAGTGGACGCCAAGCAGGGGGCGTAGGGGCTAGCGTAGGGGTTGAGAATAGGCTTTTTGAGGTGTTCCATTTTTGGGCGATAGGATACCCAGGCTATCGATCATTTTGGATATCGGTGGTTTATAGTTCGGTGTGCTTGTGTATGGTGGTTTGTAAATTATGAATATTATATAAGCGAGTATGAGCAATGGATGTGTTTTGTTTCCCCTATTTACCCCAGTTTTATTTGTCCGGTATTGGTGGTTTTCGCCGATCGTTTCAAATCTCTGATAAGTGAAATTGGGTCGGCGATACCCTAGGATATCGCATTATTCGACCGGAAAAGTATGTTATGCTCTCGATGGAGATCGGGCGTGACACGTTTCCTTTAACAAAAATCAAAGAAGCGACTTTTGGTGAAAGGTATTTTGTTGTAGGAGAAATTCGATGAAAGACGATGAAAGATCAGTAAATTGTGTATAATGCATTCATCAACAACAATATTCAGTCTTTGAGTAAATTTTTGTAAATTTATACTGAAAATCGAAGTCGAAAAGTTCACGATCATGAGGATAATCTAGGGTAATAAAGTCAATAATCAATGGAATAAGTTTAGAAGAAGACAAACACGAAGGAAACATTGAAATGTAATTGGTGCAAATAAAGCAATTAGGGTGAAAAAAAGTTGTTGGAAAGGGACGTGCATAACTTTGCCTTTTAATAAAATTGAAACAAAGGAAAAAGTAGAAAAAATGTAAAAAATTATCTTGAATCAAGAGCGGGACCTGCAAAGGATATTGTAGTCAATTCAATATGATAAGAGGGTGTCATGAGCCACTAGGTAAAATTACCAAAAAAAGTCCTAAACCTATTATAATTGTATCAATTCAATCTCAAATATTTTTTTCTTTGCTAATTGAGTCTTAAAACTTTTGCACTTATGCTAATTGCAGTCCATCTAGTAAATTTTGGTTGGAAATCACTAACATGAACGCTGGCCGTCGTATGTGGCGTGGCCGTCACTAATGTGGACATTTTTTAATACTATTTTAATTTTTTTGAATTTTTTTTATTTTTTCCTTTTATTTGTTCCTTTTTTTTTTGTTTCTCTTTTTTTTCTTCCATTCTTCCTCTAGCCGACAAGGGAGACCTCACCCAGCCATGGCGAGGCTCGACCTCACCCTCGCCAATGGCTGGCTAGAAGAAGAAGGGGAAAAAAATAAAGAGAAAGAAAAAAAAAAAAAGGGAAAAGAAAAGAAATAAATAAATAAATTATTTTAAAAATTATTAAAATATTATTAAAAATTATCCACGTTAGTGCCGGCTATGCCACGTAGGATGGCTAATGTCCATATCAGCAATTTCTGGCCAAAATTGATTGGATAAACTGAATTGGCATAAATGCAAAAAGTTAGGACTCAATTGGCCAAAAAAAAAAAAGAGTTCATGACTGAATTGGCACAATTATAATATATTTAAAACATTTTTAATAATTTTTCTAGAGTCAATAAAAGGATGAAATTAGCGCGAGCAAAAAGAATAGCTTACTTTGCATTTACAAACATAGTTTCCCTTCAAGATGATAGCTTTCTGACCAGTAACATTTTGTCCATACTCAATACATGGAGCAAATTACGGAAAGTTTTTGTTGAATTTCTTGTTATGTCATCCTTTAACTGATGAGATGAACAATTAATAAACAACAATAAAATGCTTTTCGCAGTTTCTTCAAAATGTTTTGCAATGATCATCATGCATGCATGTGATTGCGCTTCCTAATACCAAAATATAGTCACTGTTATGTTAATACAAAAAAATACCCATTTATAACTCATCTTTAGGAAGTCCATACTTATTTGGGTAACTCACTTTTCTGAAAAATGAGTTCAAATGGGTTAGAAAACATATAACACTCAAAAATGGTTAAAATATGGGTCCTCAAGATCTCCATAGCTAGAATTTAAAACACATTAATTAAGTAACGCCCATCCACGCGATGCCTCCCAAATTTGGAATCCATCGGCTTTTATCCCAAAATCAGAGGATCTCTCTCTCTCTCCCTACAAGTCTTCTCATCTATTACTCTCCCTCTCTCTCTCTCTCTCTCTCTCTCTCTCTCTCTCTCTCTCGGCTTTTATGGAGTGTCCGGGATTTTAATCTGATGGCGAAAGTGCTGCAGTGTTGGACTCCTGCCCTTTCGATGGGCTTCTTTCCTTCTTCTTCTTCTTTTTTTTGGGGTATGTTGTTTGGTTGATTTGCTGATTATCTTGCCGGGCTCCGTGTTGGGATTTGGAGGCTGCTTTGCTCTTTGCGCTTGTTTCGGGGTCCCTTTTCCCCTTTTGTTTTGCGGCCCGTTTGGTGGCTCCAAATGTGTTCTTTGTAGCTGTGAGATGGTTCGTCGGAAGGAGATTGGTAGCCCCGAATTCTCTGTAGCTGTGAGATAGTTTGTCGGAAGGAGATTGATAGCTCCTGCTTTTTGTTTGCGGTCGTTTTGGTAGCACCCGCTCTGTTGTTCTTCCGTGTCGTGAACTTCGCCGTTGTAGCTTGATGTCGGTTTTTGGTGCCGCAAATGCAGCCCGATTCGGAAAAAAAGTTTATTTGTTTTTTCTTTTTCAGTCGTTATATCTTGAGGTTTTTCTTGTGGGTATGTTCACCGATGGTGTGCTCGTTGATGTGGAGTTGAAGTTTTTCTTCGTCGGTGTTCTGTTATTTCCAAGTACCCAAATCTCCTTCCGACGAACAAGGCGATCCAATGGCCTAATAATTTATTTAATTTATTTTTATTATTTAATTTATTTTTTTTAATTTGATGTGGAGTTTTTATTCTAATAACATATACATGCGAAGAGGTTAAAGTGAATTAAATGGATGGGTATGAGTTTTCCTAAATTATTAATGTGTTCTAGTAATATGGGTCTAGTCGGATCTGGTGGGGTCGGGTATGGGTCATATATTTGCATTGCATGAAAATGGGTCAAAGCGGGTTTGGGTCAAAAAATATCCATTTTACCCAAAACACCATTTGGTGTTTTCTAAAATGGACTTTCAAGATCTCCATAGCTAGAATTTAGAACACATTAATTAAGTAAAAAAGATTTATGCCCCTAATTTGGAATCCATTGTTTTTTATGCAAAATAGAGACGATGTTGAGAACAAGTCTTCTCATCTATTACGCTATGTATCACTTCAATGGATTAGAGAAGCATTTCCTCTATTGAGATAAAATTTTTAGGATTAGAGGAGAGACTTGAGCTCTATTTATAATTTTTAAGTCAGGCCCTCTCATCACGGGTCAGGCCTTACTCGGCCCACATTAGCTAGTCTCATATTAAACTATTTAAAAAACTTTATATCTTAACTTTTTAGACCAATCTCGTAAATCGGTAAATTACAATCTCAATTAATTTAGCCCACATCAGAAAATTTTTTACATGTTAATCGTGCGGGAAGATATCGACCTGGCTAATGTGATTTTCTGAATATTTACTCGTTGACCCCGTGGAAAGAAGTCTGAATTGGGATTCCTTTTCCACTTATCATTTAATTATGAGTCCTCGAACCCCAGAAATTAATAAGCAACCCACTGCTTTACTTTCATCGGCTTCATCAAATGTATGAACATGTCAGTGCTTCGGGAAAATAGGGTTCATAAGTCAGAATTTGAGAATATTGAATGTATAACTTTTGTTAACGAGAATAGGGTTTTGCAAGAAATGATGACATGCACATTAAACGCTTCGTTCATGAACATGAAATTCACGAATCCATGTATATTGAAAACTAAGGGGATTATGGGAGGGTGGCTTCCGGTACATTTTTATGTGCATTTTCCATCGACAAATGAAGAGTCTCCAGGTTATAGAGCATTAGACGATGTTTCACTTCTGAAACAAATCGACTTAATTAGGAAGAAAAAATGAAATTTCCCTTTCAATCTTCAGGTTGCTAAGCTCACAAGGGCAACACCTGTTGCCAACCTGAAACTCCCAGCTTCCAGTATTACTTAACACCAAGGCCAGCATGGCTCCATCCATCATCGTCCTCATCGTCACCGTCATTGTCATCGAATGTCCAAGTGGGTCAAAGTGGCCATAGGAGTTGCCATTCTCTTGCTCTGCTGCATCCTTTACATATTCCTGAAATGGTACGAAAAAGAGACAAACCCATCTTCACCATCTTATGGGAAGCCAGCCCCAACAATGTTGTCACCGGCAAAACCACCAGAAAGGCGGCTGCGAAGACTCCAACAACCGCAGGCTTTCGCAGTTAAGACACGGTCCTTACGGTGCAGGCCAAATAATGCGAAAGTATTTGTCCATCGTGTGCATACAGTGGAGGGTTCTATTAGGAGAAGTGCTGATTTCGCCCCAACTGCTCGCCCCCGCAGCAAAGCGTCATCGATCCTCGGTTTCTTGCTCTGCTTCATCTCCTTCGAGCTCACGCAACTCCTGTTCTTCACTTCTCTCTCCTTCCTTTCCCCTCTGCAACCCGATCATCCCGCTTTGCCACTCGCTCAGCCTCGGGCTCGTCTGGTTGTTGGTTGAGTCGCGGCCGGCATCGCCCCAAGGCTGGTGAAGGCCCGATGATGGTTGGCGAAGGGAAAAAGAAAAAAGCAAAGAAAAAAATGAAAAAGTAAAGAAGGAAAAGAGAAAAAAAGAAATAATAAAAAATTGGAAAAAAATTATTACTTAAAACTATCCACATCGATGCTAGCCGTACCATGTAAGAGACTGGTGTTCACATCAGTAATGTTCGATCAACATTAATTAACACATTAAAAATATTTAGGACTAAATTGACAAAAGTGTAATAGGTTTAAGAATTTTTAGATAATTTTCTCGAGGAAATGGTCGAGATATGGGAACTATCACATTCAGGGGTTAGTGCGTCGCCAACTAGCACTGGCATTCACAGCAACATAAAAAAGAAAGGAAGTAATTCATCCCAAGTATAAATTCTTACAGCTCTTCTCCTTCCCCGACTATTGTCCAAATGCCAAAAATCAATAATGTATATATAATATATCCTCCAATCATCGAATGGAGGATCATCAACAGGGAATCTACGTCTAAAACCCACGTTTAGGTCTCTTAGTTTTGGACTCACTCCCATTCAAAAGCTATTATGTTACTCAATTTTGGGTTGATTAGGTAGTAACTGTTTTATTTCTAGCGTTCCTTGTGAAGACCCGAGAATAGAAGCGTCCCACCTTAAATGTTTCGCATCCGCGGTCCAATCACCGTCCAGGATTGGATGCCTTTATTGTTTTTTATATTTGTAAACAATGTCATAAATATCAGATCATGACTTCTTTGGTGAGTGATATGAAAGTTCCCAACTTCTGTCTTCTGTCCTGTTTTTTCAATCATCACTTCTTACGTACATCCTCACTTTAAATAATATTGTTGACGAGTTGACCAAAACACTATGCAGAGCCATTATAATGAGAGCCCACCTAACGAAAGTTCGCATTTCTTTGCAGGTTGTGTAAGAATTGTAGCAATAACATCGCTCACTGGTTTGCTCAGTTCTTCTTGTTAAGGTACGTGCAAGCACCTCCTTTGACTCCTTGACTCGTTATATCTTGTTGAATTCCGTTATCAATCCTCTTGATCTTGTGCTTGTACTGGTCATATCATATTCTCAATCTATCGCGACAAAAACTGTTTCTTTTCTAATAAAGTATTGTCTTTTGGAACATTTATTCCTATTTTTGTATAAATTGATGCTTCGAAATATGTTTGCAAACTCATTACTTTGGTTGAACTGCATAGAGTTTTCTTGATGGAGAGCAACAACTGTCCTCAAAATTGCTCGGGTCTTCCGTATTTCCCCCCTCCATTGCCATGGAAAGTCCCGATTTCTATATCGTATGACAACAACGACACTCCGTGGTGGGACACTCCGAGGTTGACTATCATCATCATAGCCATTGTCGCCGTCATCGTAGTTGGCGGGTTCCTTCTCAAAAATCGCAATGTTCCTAAGGAGACAGCCGCTTTGCCGGAGAAGGATTCGAAAACTGAGATTCCAAGTACAATTGAAATAGTTTTTCGTCATGAAAAGAAGTGATTGTTGAACATAAAAAGAGGTTATTGTAGAATGTGAAAAGAAATGATTGTTGACATGAAAAGAAGTGATGGTTGATTATGAAAAGTGGCGATGGTTCGGAGAAAATACCTATTATAAAGAGAAGTGTCGTTTGGTTGTCTATGAGTAGGACCAAATCACACATTGTTCATGACAACAACTTTCTCTTTTTTGTAACTCCTTTTTCTTCACAACATTCTCTCTTTATCTCTTTTCTTACACAAGTTTGACAACACATTCAAGGTCAAATTCCAAGAGGAATATTGAATAATTGTTGAACCTGTTTCTTTGTGGCTTTGATATATTTTAGAGGTATATTTGTTTTAAACCCGATAGCTCCAAAAGTGGAGGCAAATAATAACTTAGGAACAATGATCAACATCACGCATAAAACCATCAAAGAACTATAAACTATTTCTCTATCTTTATAAGCAATCAATTTTTTCCAACAACCTAAAAGTACTTTGAAATTTATGAATAAGAGTGCTATAATATCACGTGATAATATAGATAAGAAGGATTGTGAAATATGTTTACAACCAAAGATAACCAAGAAATCGTTCTCAAAGATTGAAAGATCTACTAAAGTACTTGTACTGCTGCATTCTAATTTTTATGAATTAAATGGTATTGTGCATTAGGCAAGTGCACCTGATACACCACAACAAAATGGATTAGCAAAATGAAAGAATCGAACTTTGGTAGATATGGTTAATGCCATGATCTTACAAGCAAAATTGCCAATAAATTTGTGCGGAGAAGTACTTTTTACTGCATATCATGTTCACAACAAAATTCCTTTAATGAAATTTAAGATATCTCCATATGAATTATGAAAAGGAAATGTACCAAATATCCAAAACTTTAAAGTATGGAGATGCCTTTTGTATTATATAATTCTTGATCCTAAGCGAACCAAATTAGGACCAAGGGCATTAAAAAATTTGTTTGTTGGATATGCTAAAAATTCTAAAGGTTATCAATTATTAGATGTTCAAGAGATGTTGAATTCCTTGAATACAAATTTCTAAATGGGTCAAGTGATATTTCAGCATGTTCACAAACGCCAATTGACACAAAGTAAAAGAAAATCGTTTGATTCTCCAAGTGAGCCGAGGAGAAATCAAAGAGTGAAGAGAATGAAGAATTTTGGTCTCTAATTTTTGTAACTCTCGTGGTAGAAGAAGATAGGGAAAAGGTTGTGAATAAATTACCCAGATCCAAGAACGTTCGGTGAAGTAATGGCATCTAGAGATGTATTATCTTGGAAAGAAACAATTGATTATGAAAGGATGTACCGAAAAAGAATTCTCAATGCTCTATCAAATCGTTTATATGAAATTTTTCGATCTTACACAAATCCTAAAAACAATTAGAATGCCTTCGAGACCAAATACAATAATGACAAACAAGGTACTGATATATTTATAGCTTTAAAATATTTTGATACATATGCACAAATTGCTCAAATATCATCCATTAGAGTTATATTAGCTTTTGCATCAACTTATAAATTTCATTTGCATTAGATAAATGTTAAAACAACTTTTCTGAATGGCAAATTAGAAGATGAGGTATATATGGAATAGTATGAAGCTTTTATTCTACCTGGAAATGATAATAAGGTTTGCAAATTAAACAAATTATTATATGGCTTGAAACGAGCACCGAAACAATGGCATGAAAAATTTGATTTGGTGATAAATATATGTGGATTTAAGCATAACAATGTTGACAATTGTATTATTCCAAAGTCTACCAAAGAGTATGGAGTTATAATCTGCTTATATGCAAATATGCTTATTGTAGGTACAAATATGCATAGCATAAATGAAAATAAAAAGTATATATCTTCTTAGTTTAAAATGAAAGATTTGGGAGAAGTGAATACAAATTTAGATACCAAAGTGATTAAATACAATGAGGTTATGATTTAAGTCAAGGACTATGTAAAGAAAATTATTTAAAAATATGAACATTTGGGAATTACAAAGTCAAAGTACCATATGATGTGTCAATTAAATTGATGGAAAATAGTGGACAACCTTTAGCACAATATGCTAGTGCAATTGGAAGTCTAATGTATGATATGCATTGCACTAGACAGGATATAGCCTTTATTGTGTGTAAATTGTCCAAATATAATAATAGTCCTAGTACCGTGCATTGGAAGGCCATAAGTAGAATTCTTTGTTACATAAAGAAAACAATACATTATTGTCTATTCTATGGAAGACAACCAACAGTACTAGAAGGATATTCATATGCCAATTGGATAACTAGCACAATTGATAACAAGTCAACATTTGGATGGGTTTTTTCAAGCTTGTAAATGGTGCTATCTCTTGACCATCACAAAAGCAACATACATAGCTTATTCAATGATGAAATCTGAATTTATAGCACTATTGGTGGCTAATAAAGAGGTTGATAATAGTTAAGATAGTGGAAACCCAAATTTTCAATTTTTAGTGAATTTGTCAAAGTTCAATGGGTAACAACTAGTCGTTTTATCTTGACAGTGATCAAGTACTAGGGTACAAGGCTAGTACTCATAAAAAATTAGGAGGATGAGTGTAAGAAAGTACTATTAGTGAAGTTCAGGTTTTAGCAAGATAAGGCTTTGGTAATAGCTTATATTTTGGCTATACCTATATCAAATAATCGGCGAACATCGAGTAAACATGAGATTTTAGAAATAGTAGTAACTTCTTTTATATTGTTCATGTGCATTACTTTCTTGATCCCATGCTTTCTCTAGTTGCTAGGCGACATTTTATAGGCTCAACCACTTTACATTCGCCAAACCAATAAACAAAACAAATTAGCAACATGTACATTATAACTTTTAAAATTGCCTGAAGCTTATGAGGAAGGAATGAGAAAAACTCAATTTGGCTTCCTGTCCTAGGCCTAGAGTGTAAGCTGCAGGCCCACTTCACAGCGCACGACTCAGAAAGCATCGAAGACGACGCATGCTTCATAGTGAGATCAGTTTTCGCGTGCAGTCCGAAGGAATAGGAATCGTTTGCTGGCATTGAGTAGTAGGGCAACAACATGGGCTTTAAAATTTTTTTACTACGATCATCATGCGTGCATGTGCATTCTAAAACTGAAGCATCGTCACTGCTAATCATTGGGAAGAGGAATCTTTTACAGGCAGTGAGCAGTAGGGCAACAACATGGGCTTTAAGAAGTTTTTATTATGATCATCATGCGTGCATGTGCTTTCTAAAACTGAAACATCGTCACTGTTCATCATTGGGGAAGACACCGAACTGGCCAATGTGATTCTCTTCACATGGACTCGTCGACCCCGAGGAAAGAACTCTGAATTGGCGTGCCCTTCCCACCGGATATCAGCTAATTATAAGTCCACGATCACCGGAAATTAATAAACATCCAAAGGCGTCGTGTGCAACTTTATAGAGTGACTCGTATTTGTATTTGCTTTTTATAGCGTGGTCGGTTTGTGCTTTAATGCGTTTGTAGGTGAAAGGTGAATGTGCGTGCGAACGGATGGGTGGCATGTGGGAGCCAAATTTAACTTTGTATGCCTTCGAAGTTAGAGCAAGATAACGCACCCATGTGCTAATACTAGCGAGTATATAGCAATTGAACTCTTTCACTAGAGTCGTCATGGTCCATTCGTGCCCATTAGAAAAGGGGGAAAAGAGCCTCTCCATTACTATGTTCGGCCAAAGAAAGTGCTAAGTAACATGCTCCTTACTCTTCTTTTCTTGTATTGACTGTTATTATCTTAATTAAATGGGCTTTTGAATTGGAAAAGCAATGGGATAGTCTCATAATAAGAAGAGATATTCCAATGGTGGTTGGCATATGCGACTTTCAGCAAAAGTATGGTATTCTATCGGACTCTAAATTTTGAATAAGTAGTTTTTTTTTTTCGCTCGCACGATTTAAAGTTTGTAAATAGCTTATAGAGTAGCAAGACTTTTAGGGAAATAATTAGGGAGAAGAATACTAGAAGTGTCAAAAGTTATGTATGGTGATCACTTTAGTGTCAAAAGTTTTTTTTCAAATCACTGAAGTGCTAAATCAAAGAAAAAACAATCACTTAAGTGCTACTTCCGGCCAAATTGATTACGTGGCCTTTATATTTAAAATTTTTAATATGACTTTGCGTATTTTTAAAAAATGCAGTCCACGTGGACGTCCAAAACAATGTCGCACAATCAAACTGGTAGAAGTAATTACTTTAAACAAAATTTGATACTCAAACGATCATTATTTACAACTTTTAGACGACGTCGTTTAAGGGTTATATGCTAACTGGGCACACCGCGAAGCCACGTAGGATTGAGAAATTAATAAAATATAGCCACGTCGGATTTCTGGTGACCCAGATCGGAATTGGCACTTAAGTGATCGTCTTTTTAAAAAAGTGGCACTTAATTGATCCAAAAAAAAAAGTCCTTACCCTTACCAAAAAAATTGATCCAAAAAAAATTTTTTGCACTAAAATGAGCGCCGTACACAAGTTTTTGCACTTCTAGTATTCTTCTCCCGAAATAATTGTCTTAAAAGTCTTAAACCTATTGTACGACAATCAATTCAGTTATAAACTTTTCAATTTTTTCAATTTAATCCTAAATATTATGACGATTTACCAATTTATTCCTAAACCTTTAGACTAATTGCCAATGTAGTCCTTTTGGTGAATTTTGGTCGGAAATCACCGACATGATGGTTGTCGATGGCCTTGCCACATAGGACGGCCGATGTCCATATCAGCGACTTCCGATCAAATTGATCGAAAGAACTACATTGGCAAATTGTTCAAAAGTTTATAACTAAATTGGCAAAATTAAAAAGTTTATGAATAAATTGAAAGCTGTACAATTGGTTTAAGACTTTTTGGATAATTTTCCTGACTTTTAGGTCGTGACTAATTCAAGATCTCTAACTGGACATCAACTTAATCTCCTAAAAAAGTAATAAAAACAACGGCAGCGCCTTGTAAACTAGGATTCCATGATGGCAGAGAAACTTTCATGGTAAGGCAGAGAGCGAAAGTGAAGTCAAAACTCAAAGCTGCTGGATTTAAAAGCCTTTTAGGCCATATTCAGAAATATCTTGGTTAGCCTAGCTTAACAAGCAGCATTTTTTTTTTTTTTTTTGGTAAGAAACAAGCAGCATCTTTATCCCCTGCTTTTACAAGATACTTCCATATAAGTATTTAGTGGAATAATTGACGATATTTCCTTGATGCGCGTGCTAATATAAGACTTTGTGTCGTTGGCTTTATCGATAGAACGAAAAACTCATAATACAACAAAAATGAGGCAACATCTTTGGCGAAAACATTTTATTCCAACGGTGAACAATTTCAATTGGAAAAAAAGAAAGCATTAATCCAAAAGTCAAGGTGATTTAAATAGATCTTAACCCTTCACCGAAGTTCCGGAGGGCAGGGGCGCCGCCGCCTAGATGCACCAAATTCCGGCAACCAGGTGCAGTTTTAGGCGACAAACATTGATTTTCAAGGATTATTATTGATGCAATGGGGAACCAAAAAGAAAAATTCCAATCCAACCTGACAGCAAACTAAGCGCATGGGCTCATCAAGAAAAGAAAAACAGGTCTATTGGTTTTTGATAAAATAAATGTGTGTGGACTAAACCCATTTCAAAGCAAGCCCAAATGGCAGCAAAGACATGGGTTCTCACGTCTTGGGTTTACAGGGTGAATACTTTCTCTGATAACCATTCCATTGCATGATCCATCGGTGGGCCTTAAAGACCCCCGTCTAAATAACTCGGGCCCACTTATGTTGTCCTAGAATCAGTCTTGCTATAATTCTCTCATTCCTTATTAATATAATGGAAAAGGATGCAAAAAATCCTAAACTATATCTATTGTAACACATTTAGCCCAAACATTTTTTACAACACCAAAAATCCTAAACATATACATATATGACACATTTACCCTCCGTTAAGACATTGTTAATGAGCACCATTAAAATTTGTCTACATGTAAAACGGAAGGCAAACGGTGTTGACATGGCGCTCACATGACTTAACTGAAAACGTCATTTTAACCGGAAAATTATTTGACGGAAACTTGACGAAGGGTAAATGTGTCACATGGGAATAAGTTTTGGGTTTTGATATCATAAGAAAAAGTTTAGGATAAATGTGTTACCGGCGTTTGGTTCAACTTTTCCAATAGGCCTTAGGAAAATGCAAAAAACTTTGAGTTAAAGGAGTTTTCCGAAATGCAAATAACGTTTGATAAGTTGTAACTTAAAAATCCTTTGTAAAGCAACTTTGGATTAAATAGTGTTTGGAAAAACTCTTCTTGCAAAGGACTTTTTTTTTTTTTAATCAAGGTGTCCGGACCAGCTTGCGCGACCTCCACTATTCCTCAAGTGAGACTAGCACAGCAACCCACCACCATGGCCCCCACTTAAATCACAAGTGCTCAGCTGGGGTTCTTGCAAAGGACTTTAGCTGCTTTTTTTTCTATTTTTTATTAAAAAAAAAACACAAACCCTTCGTCGGCTCTAGCGAAGGATTCAAACTGCTGACAACCATCGTTTGAGGTCACACAACATCAGGTGGCCCTTGGCGAGGGTCACCTAAGGTCGCACGCGACCCAAACTGCCCTCTCCAGGGACGCGCAACCCCTTACAGGCCCTTCGCAACCAGATCTAGCATCGCTGTTCACTCTCGCACAAAGAAAGTGAGGTGAAAGAAGATATAGAAATTTTGAGAAAGCAGAAAACATTTTTCCCACTTTTGAAGGTCTTTTTTCCATTTATGGAAAATGTTTTCCATGACTATTTTATTTTTCGTGAAACGACAGAAAATTCGAACAGCATTTTTTTTAAAGTTATTTTTCGTAAAACGAACGAGGACTAAAAGATCTCTTTTTTTTTGGTAAAAAAATATCTCTTTTTCATTCGCATACTAACACCATCTTCCTTTCCAGGTTGTACACGATGGTCATTTATCGGGAAACCCTTTATCGGACCACGTGAGATAATTCTGAAATGATGTTACAGGACGGAAAAACTATAATTGTTCCAATAAAAACGTCTCGTATTATAATTGACTTGTTCATCCATCTTTCTTGTAAATAGCTATAAATGGTCGAATACTAAAGAAGTAGAGCTTGCCTTCTTCAAAAGACGGAAAGAAGTACATTTCCATCAAATGTTACTCTCTAAATTTGCAAGGACAAGAAGAATTAATTGGGGCAAGCCCTGGACGGACAACACAAGAAAGCCAATCTAATTTGGAGCAACGCCATCTCTAAATTGAAAAGGATGTATCCGTTCCAATTTAAACTAACTCGCTTATGAACTGATATAGTTGTCCATGCTTGCAGGTGATGACAAAAAACAAATAGAATCGTTAAAAGGAGTATCCCCATCTCTAATGATCAAAAGGGAGAAGTAGAATCATAGGATTCCCAATGCAGATATGGAAGTCTATTGATCTGACTTGGCCCAGGCAGTTGTCAATACACAATTCCTAGTAAAAAGGATTGTTCAGGCAAAGGACCATATAGAACAAGTTCTGTATCCTATGAGAAGTCCATAGCTCAAACACCCCGATTTGTCATAAGTTTTCATTACAAACAGATCATTAAGGAGGTCACGTCCCATCAGTTTCCTTCAGTGGGTGTCCTCGAGTATATTGTCTAAGAACAACTGGGATTTCACTGCTCAGCAATACTGGTGTACTGGATATTGTTTGTTCATGCCACTACTCCTATGTGTCTGTCTCTAAGTTCTGTGAACATTCAGGGTCATTTGATGGTAACCCTGGGGATGTGGTTCTTATGGATAACGGACAAACCATAGCTCGATGACATCAGCTCTACTTTGAAAAGTTTGAACAATAAGACAACTGAACGGTGATATTTTCATGGCGCTTTAGATTATGTTTCATGAAGACCAGTTTGGGTGGGACTGGTCCGAGAGGTTATCTGGAACTACTGGCTTGGCTAATTCTAGCTTGATTATGCTCAAATGTAGTAGCACAAGCATTTGTCGGTCGGCTGGTTTATGTGGATGTTTGATGGGGCTTGGACAGCATTCTGTCAATGTTGTATCATTAAGTGACCGGCATTCTGCTGAGAATTTTGCCATTGATGGGTCACAAAACAAATTTCAGAGAAGCATTCCAGGTAGAAACAACTATCTTTCCCAGGGATTGTCTTATAGTTTGGACTAGAATCAGCATGTTGCAAAAGAGATGAAATATTTTAGTGTTAAAGGTCAAGAGGATTCAGCGCATCGAGTTATCTTGCTAGAAAATCATATGATGGGAGCCAATCTTCCAGTTATGTTTGTTCCACCAAGAAAATTGCAGTTGCAACCAGCAAACTTCCTTCTTTTCAGAATTCAAGAAACCAGGCTGAAGATTCGGGACTAGATTCAGATAGATGAAGACTGCAAATGATTGTATTTTGGTCGATAGAGATCCTGCCGCAGGTTGAGTTGGGACTTGGGCAACCACGTGAGAAAAATCGGGCTTCAGGGAATTCATTCCAATCTTTCACGGGCTGAGGATGTTTAGGCTTACTGTATAATTGGTCAAGACATTCCATGAGCAAATGGTAAATAATTCAGCAACTGCTAGTAAGTGGGAGGAATCTAGGCAGTCTTAAAAATGACATGAGCTCATTGAGCGCTTGTGCAAGAAGAGAAGACAGGTGAACCGGGAGAAGCTGTGTTGTGTGAATAAAACGACCTATAGCCATACTGAAAATGGTAAAGGTGATACAGAAGAGAGCTCAAAATTTCCTTGTTTCGACAATCTAACAGTATTTTTTAGGAGTGGACAATACAAAGATTCCAATGCCAATATGAAAGGCCCTGAATGGCATTCCATCTTTGATACTGCTGAACGTGATTCAGTGATGCTCACACAATTTTTTTACTGTAGTCCAAAAATGCCATTGGACAACTCTGGTGTGAATTTTCAAAGAATTGTGGACAAGAGCAATGGGGTTAATTATCTTTCTGATTCCTCTTGCTTTCCAACAGAATCAAGGTTTACAATTCAAGGCAAGGAGGAAAATGTAGATACTTTTACTAGTTTTGCTGTTGGAAGTTCAGCAAAGAGGAATCACTTTTCAGATGGACTATTGAATTAGCCTCGAGATGCTGCTTTCAATAGAGAGAGTAATAGTCTCGCAGAGAAGTTCTCCTCACATGGTAGTGTTCATAATGGTGGCAACTTCCTCAAGCCCATGATTTCACCCATGTGTCTTAGGCTCATTTCGCCATTGCAAGCATCATCATCGGCCTTTCATCTGGAGCCAAATATGAACCCAACTTTGTCAAAACAAGGCAGCAACACGTTCTCATGTCTACTTTATGACAATATGAGATTACTTACATTAAGGCAAATGTTAGAGTTATCTCAACAGCAACAAGCAATATTGGGGTTAATGAGCCATGGTAATGAGGGGTACAGTGGCTCCTCTTTCCAAATGCAACGTACTCTTGTTGATCCATGACAGTAGTCAGAGAGAAGGAGGAGATTCAATCTACTTGGAGACAGATCGATTTTGAGGTGGACACCACCTCACTGCTTCTTGTTGGTACTAGCAGGATGCTCTATGTTCCTCCTGAAACTGGGCCCTTCAAGATAAACAACACTCACCAAGAAAGTGTCAAAGATAATGCTCGTTTGTAGGAGAAGCATGTAGCCTTAAATGTTGACTTGTCAGAGAACTTTCTTGAGAGCAGTGTCAATCTGTCTTTTAATGTAGTGATGGTCCTAGTGAAGTAGAAGAGAAGGGCAACACAACATGTATGGACCATGTGGAAAATTTGGTCGGTTGAAGAGGAAATAAAGTCCATCTTGATGGGGGCTGGTGACATAAATAATTTTGCTAGTAAGGCAAAGCATACAGTAGAAAAGCTGTGTGAATTGGAAACTATTGCAGCTAGTGGTGGTAGAACTCTGCTGAGAATTGGTCTTTGCTGAAGGAATCTATTTCTCAAGCAGAAGCTGACGGTCATTTGTTCCTGTAAAGTTTTACCTTGTTAATGCTGTGAAAATAACTTCCCTGTATCCTTATCAATCATATGGTGTTCTATACAGTTAATAAACTGTGCTTTGATGACTGCGAATATGAAAATTCAATTGTGCAATGAAGAGCACTTAAAATTTGCTAGTGAGTGAGGAGACCTATATCGATGAGAACTCAAATAACCTTTATTGCACAAAGGTAGTGGATAAAATCTTTTCAGCGAGCTCTGAGGTTATTTTTGGGACAAGACTATCTTCACGTAGCTGGATTCTGTTACTTGTTTGTCTCCTGAGATCTTCTCGCGATATTGAAGGAGATATATGACTTGGGATAACCAAAAAGCTTGGATGGCTTTTCGACATACTTGTCCATGAAGAAATATATCCTTGCATCCTCTTAAAGTCGATACCCCAACTATATGGTACTAAGAAGACCCCGAAGTTGGTGTGGGAGACTCTGTTTGCTTCACTTATACATTTCTTCAAGTCTTTTATAATTGTGGCCTCCTTTAGTACGGCATGGGGAGAAGTGGAGGTATTCTTGCTTGACAACTTCTTCCATCCTCACTTTCTTTGTTGAGAGATTATAATGGAGCTGTGGTGCTTTATGATGCACTATGCCGACAGGGTTTATAACTTTGTTACTAGTGTTGGTGTGTCTCTCTCTTCATCAGTCATGAATGTAGCCTTGCTCGCGAAAAGTTTTTCTCTGAATTTGCCTTCAGACAACTTGAGAGGCATCGCTAAATAAAAGATAATCAGTGACTATGATGAACCGATTGGAGGGTTTAGCGGCATGCGCATCTACGCTTGTCCTCCTAGCTGCTGGGGGCTCCAATCTTTGTGTTGTGTGCTGTTTTGCTATCTCTCCAGTTTGCCGAATCAGACATTGACGAGAAGACACTAAAGTTCCTAGCCGATATCCTGCAGAGCTGCACCCGTTCTACAGAGAATGTGGAATTGGTCATATAGAAATGGAAGGAAGAGATGGATGTCTAAGAGCTCTGCTATTAGGGAGCTGTATCATATGTTACTAAGTGAATAGCACAGGGCTCTCGCACATTTGGCAGTTGAAGCATTTGAACATTTGGCTGCAAGAACCCTATGCAATTAGCTTTGGAGATTTGTGCCGCAAAATGCTGCTCTATTATATGATTTATCGCAAGGAATTGAGGCAAATGTCTCAAATGTCAAAACAGTCCATCGATCACACTGACATTGCAAGACGAGAGGTAACCATGTATCCATTCCAATTTACTCTACATAATCTCTTTCTTGATATGTTTTATCTCTACTCTCAATAGGAAATGACAAACATCCAAGAAGGCAAATTCAAGTGAAGGGTAATCTTGCATCGAATCTAGTTTACACTTCCTAATCATTTCCTCACATGTTTCGACATTATTCTTGATAGGAAATGTTAACACTTGATGGACAAATGCTAATGATGGGTAACATTATATAGTTCACAATTTTCATTCCCCAAATGGTCTTTAATTGACATATCTTTAATCATTTTATACAGGGTTGTCAAGTCACCACGTGGCAGGTAACTACCCTGCTCTCTAAAAACAAATGAAAATTCAATGGAGAATTTTTTATCCAATAAAAAGGAACCTTTAGTGTTTTCCTAAAAACGAGCACAAAAATGGAAATGTTGAGAGGAAACAGAATTTTCACAAAGTTTTTGAATATTTTCTTTATCCGAAATTTGTCTCTTCGCTTTGTGGATCATTCATTTTGAATCGAAATTCCTTGCGAAGATTAATTTGCTCAGATGATCTCAACAAAATGAAATGGAGATATTAATCATGCCAAGCGAGAAATACTCAAGATGAGGAAAGACAAGCCATTCCTACACGTCTTATAAATGCTTTGAGAGTTGAGCAAAAAAGAAGACCCGCATTGTTTAAGGACGAGGGATTCATGCGCAAGTGGTACATAGATCAAAATGAAAAGAGGCATTTCTTTCCTTTATTCTACACACTACATGTGCCCATAGTTAACCCCCTTGAGCATTTAAATATGAAGAATTCACAGTATACCCCTGTCAAGAACCACCCTATAATGGGGCAAATTTAGAGGTTTTGGTTGATATTATTTGAAGAAAAAGATGAGAAAGGTTTATTTGCTTTCATTTGCTTTAATCTTTTTATGATAACTTCAGGTAAATTTCATGGAAACTCGAAACATTCCAAAATGAAGAAAAGCATTCATTTGTCTACCCAAACACTAATACATTTTGCTTAACCAAGTTGAGCCTAAACATTCATTTCAAAAACCCAAGTAGTGATTATCTCCCCATACTGGGGCAAAGCATATGATTTATCGAGGAAATTAGTGCTTATGTGACAATTTGTAAAATTTGGAGAACATCTCGAAAAACCTAAGAGCTCAAAAAGCTCAAAAGAGCAAAAAAAAAAAAACTAGGGAATATGAAAAAGTAGTGTGCCCAGTACAAGTAAAGCCAATGCCAATTAGAAAGAAGAAAAGTCACATCAAGAGTAAAGCTCCTATGTGAGAGAAAAAAGAGAGAGAATGTCAAAAGCAAAATGTTTGTATGAAAAGAAGATCATTGCAAATATAAAAGCCATTAGAAAAAGAACATAACTCTTATGTTGAAATAATTAAATAATGGACTTTTGAGACAAATTAGATTTCCAGAGTTAAGTTCTTTCGAAAAGATTGGATGATATGGTAATAATGCCATAATAATCACCAATTTTTAAACTCCTTTTGAAAATTTATGAGCCTTTTGAGCCTCTCACCAAACCAACATTACAACCATTTTCGAAGTATCTTATGATTGGGATGGTTCAAGTGAAAACAAGGACTTCCTAGACAAGCTTCCGCTCGAAGAAGTGGGATTAAGGTTGTCTTATTTCATCTTAAGGTTTATTGACTTGTAAACCTAGCAAAGATAACATCGATGATTATTTCATTTCTTAGCCAATGATGTTTTTCCTATGTTGAAACCCTAACCAGACCCATATTACGATCCTTTAAAAGATCTCTTGAATTGGTTAATATGTGCTTATTGAAAATGATTCTTAAAGCCTTCGACACTAGTAATGTGAGGTATTTTGAGTGATCAAACCTATGTCCCACATTAATGGATGGGATCAAACAACCTTCCTTAAGGGTATGTGAGAAACCCTTTCTGATTAAAGAGTTCTCGTCTGGCATACTTAATAAGCCATTTTCATTAGTCAAGATCATTTTTTACAAAAACTTGTTTCCTTAGGGAATTTGATGATTGATGATATCTTCCAAGCCTGATGACAATTTGGCGATATTGAATGATGTTAAATGTTTTCCAAACGGTCGAAATTAGCTTGATTTATTCATGCAACCAATGCTTTCTCATTGTTAATATTCTTTTAATATTGTCTCTCATGACATTAATTCAAATTGATCTCACTTGGTACGCCTTCACTACCCCAGAGCACTTCTTATGACACATTTCGTGAGATTGTGCAATAGTCATCTCAGAATATTCTTGATTGACAAGTATGGCGAGTTTTAGCAGCTCGAAACCATTTCTATACAGAAAACTTCCCCAGCGAAGTTGACTTCAACATACAGTAAGCTTCAATAGCCTGTGATGTCCTCTTTCTGCTAGATGTATGGGTAACATCTCGGGATACACTTTGAATGATGATTGATAGGTCTGATGAGCTTTTGCAGCTCGGAACCATTTCCTCTTCAAACGGCGAGCTTTAGTAGCTCAAAGTGATCTTTTTCCATTAGGTGTGCAAACGTAGCCGTGGAATTTTATTTGCACAGTGAGCTTTCACGGCCCGTAGCATTTCATTAACCTAGCAAGCTTTTGTAGCCATGATTTCTCATTCACACGGCGAGCTTTAGTTGCCCAAAGTGACCTATTTCCATTAGGTGTGCAAACGCAGCCTTGGAATTTTACTTGAGCAACGAGCTTTCACAGCCTGTGGCATTTCATTAAACTGGCGGGCTTACGTAGCCTAGAGTTTCTTATTCACACAGCGAGCTTTGGTAGCCCATAGTGACCTATTTCTGTTAGATGTGCAAACGCAACCTCAAAATTTTATTTGCACACCGAGCTTTTGATGTCCATAGCATTTCATCGACATGGCAAGCTTTCACAATCCAGAGTCTTCATCTACTCAAATACCTAAGTGAAAAATCTTAGGTATTCCAAAATCCTAAGTGAAAACCTTAGGCATTTCAAACCGTGAGCGAAAAATCTTAGACATTTCAAATCACTAAGTCTTGAGTAAAAACCTTAGGCATTTCAAATCATTGACCTGGCAAGCTTTTATAGCCTAGTGTCTCTTTTTTGCATGATGAGCTTTTCGTAGCCTAGAGCACCCTGTCGACCTAGCAAGCTTTCGCAGCCAAAGTCTCTTTCTTTGCATGGCAAGCTTTTGTAGTCCGGAATACCGTATCGACCTAGCGAGCTCAGCCCAGAGTATCATTCATTGCACGGTGAGCTTACGCAGCCCAGAGTACTCCATCGATCCAGCAAGCTTTTGTAGCCCAGAATCTCCTTAATTTTTCTTGCAAACATAAGTAAATAATTTTACCCTCCTTAGTTTTCAATAAAAAAAAATGTGTCCCTAAGCCATGATCCTTACACCAAATTCACTTGCATTTTCATTACCTGTTAGCAAAAATTTAGGTGTCACATTATCTTGCCGTTGGCACCTTATTTTTGAAAAAATATATATATAGCAAAAACACAAAAAATAGCACAATAATAAAGAGCATGGACATATAATAAATGGGGCCACATATTTAATAAATACATAGAAATTTTCAAAAAGAATCAATAAAAAAATTGAAAAAATCATTAAAAATAGAAAAAATTAAAAAAAAATGAGAAAAATTTTAAAAAAAATGGAAAATATAAAAAGCCGAGCTGGGTCGCATTCAAAGATATAGGCCGGGCTGGAAATTTCATAAACTGAATATAATCGGACCGGGTCCAGCGGCTGGTCCGAAATCCAAGCCCAACCCGGACCTTTAGGGCCGGATCAGACCCACATTCAGACCAAGCCTAGTGGCCAGTTCGAAATTGCAAGTCCAACCCGAACCTTTGGGGTCCAGGTCAGACCCATAAATGCGGACCGGGTTTCCTGACCCAGTCCGAAGTCCATTTTCCAGAATTAAAAAAAAAAAAAAAAAAAAAGGAAAATTTACATAGTTTAAGGCTTTTATTAACATTTTAGGTTTAGAAAAAATTTGATTCGAAATTGAATAAGCCTTTAGGCCTTTACAATAGGGTTTTTGAATTCTTTCTTTTTTAGAGATATTGCTAGGTCTTTGTTTATGTACTTTTATTTCGATTTTACTTGATTTTACTTTTTCAATACATTGATTGTTATTTTCCTTTTTAGAATGGTCAGGATGAATCTTAGGACCATAATAAACATTGCATGCACACCTAGCAAACGAAAACCTTAGAACTCATAATTAGTAAAAAGATTGTCTAGACTTTTAGTGAATAAACAATCAAGTTTGGATACCGAAAAGGTATCGGTTAATTAAGTAGTGTAATAAAGTCATCATTCCTAAAAATCTCTAATTGCACATGCATCGAGACGACACTCCCGCATTTTGATTAGGGTTTCTAGCCAACCCTCAATAATAGCCAGTGGCGACTCCCAATAATTGCATAAACTAAAAAAAACTCAATGTCACATGAAGTATGAGCTTGGAAGAGCCTACACTCAGAATTGATGGACAGTTTTGAAATACCTATTAGATGATATGTTCAAGCTGTCTTTCAAGGATACCAATTCGAACTGTCTTTCGAGTAAGTACCTCTAAACCTATTGCTCAAGGGTGGCCCCTCGAAGGGTAGGTCACAACAACATCAAGAAGAAAACAAATTGAATAGCTCGTGTTTTGACTATACCTAGATCGAACATCAACCGACCCCGGGTAGACTTGAAATTTTAGGAAGAGTAGTCTCTTCCTTTGTTTTATTTATGACCATTGCTTTCTTAATCCCAGGCTTTGTCATTTCGGTAGGTGATATTCAATGCGCTCAACCACTTTATATTCGCCCAACCACTACACTAAACAAATAAAAGCAACATGTGCGTTTTCCCCTTTTGAAAATTGCTTCATGCTTATGAGGAAAGAAACAGAGAAAAACCCAGTTTCGCTTCCGTTCATAGACCTAGAGTGTCGCTTGAGGCCCCACTTAACAGCGCATGACTCAGAAAGCATTCATTGAAGACGACATTTGCTTCATAGTCAGAGATCAGTTTCGCATGCAAGTCCAAAGGAATAGGTATCTTTTGTTATGCAATCGGTCGTAGGTCAACGATGTCGGCTTGACTATCAAGAATCTTTAAATTAAAAAAGGACAGCACATGCTTCCAGTCCAGCATTTAGCTACTGGTTTTAGTCTTGTCCCTGCATTTGCCACGAAGAAGAACCTGCTGAGAGTGTTCTATTTTAAGATTACTGCATTATTATTTTGCGGGCAATGCGGAAGTGTACTGGGGTTTCTTAATTTTGGAATGGGGTACGGGAAGAAATCTGTTCCTTGACACAGGAAATATTTGCGTCGATTCAGGATTGAATGTCCAAGCGCCTTGTCACCGTCTGATCAATTGGACACAATCAAATACTATGTCTAGTTAGCTGATCACCTCCCACGCTTAGGAAATTCGTTTCGGGATTTTAACGTAAGAGTTATGTCAGTTCCTCGTACATGCATTGCATTGACCCACCTGACAAATTTGTAAGAAGTGGGTGTCCTAAGAATTATCATATTGTTACTAATACTATTATTTGCTAACAAAATTAGTGGAAGAGTTGAGTAAAGAGAAAAGATCACACTCAAATAGATTCAACTCTTTCGTCAATTCTCAACGATTGCTTTATGACCACTGACTTTTTGTCAATTCTCAAAACCTGCAACACATTACGAAAAGTTTACGTTGAATCTCTTATTATGTCAGCTGGCAATGGATGAGATGAACCATTAACAAGCAACAACACAATGCATTTCCCAGTTTCTTTAAAATGTTCTGCTATGATCAACATGCATGCATGTGCTTTCTCATTCTGAAGCGTCGTCACTGTTAATCATTGAAGAAAGAAGATACCTTGCTGGCTAATGGGATTCTCTCAACATGGACTCGTTGACCCCGTGGAAAGAACTATGAATTGGGATGCCTTTTCCACTAGAAATCATTTAACTATGAGTCCTAGATCCCTAGAAATTGATAAACGTCCCACTGTTTTAATTTCATCATCTTCGTCAAATGTATGAACATGCCAATGCTTCGGGAGCTCGTAGAACTCCACGAGTTGACTTTTGTTTAGCGTCCCGCTCTTTGGCACCGCTCTCTGTAAGTTCAGTTCCAAGATCTCTTCTTCTTTTCTTGAGCATACATGTGCATTTGCATATACTGAATGTTATTTGAGAAGAGTACTTCATGCATGAACATGAAGTTTGTGTATCGATATAATCCGCTAACTATTGGGGATTATGGGACCGTGGCTTCCTATACATGTTTTATGTGCATTAAACGAAGATTCGCTTCTGAAACAAATCAAACTAATAAGGAAGAGAAAATGAAATCTCCCTTTCAATTTTCAGGTGGCTAAGCTCACATGGACAACGCCTGTTGCCAACCCGATACTCCCAGCTTCCAGTATTACCCACCACCAACACCAACATGGCTCGATCCCTCATTGTCCTCATCGTCACCATGGTCGTCGTCACAAATGCCAACGTGGGTCAAAGTGGCCATAGGCGTTGCCGTTCTCTTGCTCTGCTGCATCCTTTACATATTCCTGAAATGGCGCAAAAAAGAGACAAGCCCATCTTCAACACCTGATTGGAAGCTTGCCCCAACAACGTGGCCACCGGCAAAACCACCAGTGGAGGCAGCTACAGAGACTCCGCCACCGCATGTGCTGGAAGTTAAGCCACCCGGTCCTTATTGTGGTGCAGTGCCAACAATGCCAAGTTCTTGTCCATCGTGTGCATACAGTGGAGGGTTGTATCATATGAAGTGCCGATGCCCATGGTGTAGCTTCAGGAAAGAAGTTGGAGTTCACATACAATACCCTTCATAGAAATAAATTGGGTACAGCTAGAAGAATGTGAAGCACACTATAGTTCTTAATATCCTTTTTGGAGATAGATTACAAATTGTTGATTGATTCATTTCTCTCCTTGTTTTGCTGTAAAATTGTCAACTCTCTGCGGACTCATGCAGTTGGAGGAAAAGAAGAAACGCCTAAATCCAAAGAGGGCATATGTTTTCAGTGTGCATGAGGTTTCATTGTATATGATAGTTGAGTTCCCTTCTTCAAAATCAAAAGAACTACTCGGATATAATTAATCCTACAGGCGTCAAGTTCGGTGCTGCTGTCGGGTTTCTTCGGTGTCGTCTCCAATAGTTGCAGACCCGTGCATCTGTGATTAGATTATATGGTCGAGATATGGGAATCACCACATTGGGCGGAGTAGTGCATTGCCAACAAGAACCGGGCATTCACAGCAACATCGAATAGAAAGGAAGCAATTCATCCCAAGTATAAATTCTTACAACTTTTGTCCAAACGCTGTATTGTTGGATCAATAGCATGCAAACAAAAGTCAGTAATGCATATATTCTATATCCTTTGATCATTGAATGGAGGATTGTCAAGAGGGAATCTGCATCTAAAACCCAAATTTAAGACACTTGATTGAGTTCACTAACACCATGTACCATTCACTTCAACAATATGGGGGAAAATTGTCTAAAAAGTTCTAAACCTATCATTCGACAGTCAATTAAGTCCTAAACCTTTCAATTATGCCAATTTAGTCTTAAACTTTTTGATAACTTGTCAATTTTCAATTGTGTCGATTTAGTCATAAAATTTTTGATAATTTGCTAATTTAGTCCTAAAACTTTTAACGATTTATCAATTTAGTCCTTCTAACAAATTTTGGCTAGAATTCGCTGTCGTGGCAATCTAATTAGTGCTGGATAGTTTTTGTAATTTTTTATTTTATAATTTTTTTATTTTTTCTTTTTTTCCTATTGTCTTTTCTATCAAACGATCAATTCTTTTTTTTTACTGAATGACGACTGAGGAATACCTCATTCATTGTGGTTTGGAATGCATTTATCTTTATTGCATCTGTCATTTTTCTTTCTTATCTTATCCTCTCATTTGAGTAGAGTGGACCTTCTATAAGAAAAAAAAAAAAAAAAAAAAAAAAGAAATTTGAAATTGGATATTGATTAGATTGTATTGTATGTTTAATACACATTAATCATTTATAATAGCTATAACGAATCATTTCTATAAGTAATCATTGATTAAATAGGCTATGGTTCCGTATGTGATATTTTCACATCATATAGCTCCTCCCTTATGTGCATAATGAGAATAATGGATGGAATTAAAAAAGATTGAAATATTCTTATTATTGACTAAGCGGGGCTAGTGTTTTTACAAGAAATATCTGGCCAACCTTCCTGCAAAAAATCTTTTTTAACATCGAATGGGTTGATACAAGATAAAAAAAAATGGTAACTTCAACAATTTCTTTGTCCCCCACGCCACTTGAATTCCAGGAAGTCGTCACTTCAACGGTCTTTGATGGTTATACGGGTATCCAAAATATAAACTTTTCTTTTTTTCTTTTTTCTTTTTCCCTCTACCGGCCATCGCCTCTACCTTAGTGCTAGCTGTGCCATGAAGGACAACCATTGCTGACTAGACCGCCACGTTAGAGATTTCCAGCCAAAATTAGCCGAAAAAACTAAATTGATAAATCATTAAAAGGTTTAAAACTAAATTAGAAAATCATCAAAAAAAAATATAAGATTAAATTGGCATAATTAAAAATTGACAAGTTGTCAAAAGGTTTAAGATTAAATTTGAATAATTAAAAGATTCAGGATTGAATTGGTCGCTGTATAATAGATTTATGACTTTTTTGGACAATTTTCCCATTAAACTTTCCATGGTCTTCATGTCAAAGAGCAAGGATTCTCTGCCTTGAAGCTCTCTATATGTCTCCTTAGTTATATTTTCTCTACATATGAATATGCTACTCAAGATCACATAGACTAAATTCGAAATAAACCATTACATTATAATTTGACTCCCATATGCTACATGAGGAAAGATGATTACGAGCTTGCGTAAATACTCAAAAGTCAATGAAAGATCGAAACAATGTCACCTCAATAAAGAACTTGTGGAGTTAAAATGCTTCGCACTTCTGGCTTTCCTTTTCAACACTCGTGGCAGCGTCCAACCTTGAAACGTCTCGTGTCCTTCGTCGGAGCACCGGCCCCGGGATTTTGACGTCTTCACCGTTTGTCTGTACCTGCAAACTGAAACAGTGCCATTCGTATCAAATCAACACCGTTTGGTGCGCGAAATAAAAAATCACCAAGAATTGCTCCGTTGTCGTCTTCAATCGTGACGTGCTGACCGAAGCACAGCCACTCATTATAACGAGAGGCCACCTAACGAAAATTCGCATATCTTCGCTGGTTGTGGAAGAATCATCGCAATAACATCACTCCCTGGTTTTGCTCGGTTCTTCTTGTTAAGGTATGTACCAGCACCTCCTTCGACTCGTATTCTAGCTTGCTGAAGCCCGTTATCGATCATCCCTGGTCGTATAATCTTCTCGATTCGTCGTGATCAAAAATGGTTTCTTTTCTAAAGAAGTGCCGTCCTTTTGAAGAACTGTTACGTTTTCTCGTATGAATTGATGTTTGGAGATGTGTCTGTAAACTTGCCGCTTGCAGAGCTTTCTTGATGGAGAAGAGCAACTATCCGCAAAACAATCCGGGTTTCCCGTACTTCCCTCCTCCATCGGGATGGATCGATCCGAATTCGGTATACGACGACGAAGACAACAACGTCCCGGCGTGGGTCATCGTCTGCATAGTCCTTGTTATCGTCATACTCTTGGCTTTCCTTTTCTACTACATCCGGAAGCGAGAGATCAGAATCTGGATAAAAGCCAAGGCACCTGCTCCGGCCGCAAAGCCAGCGGCGGCGGCGGCACCTGCGAAGCCGGCTTGATCCGGCTCCACCCACCAAGCCACTGCCACCAGTGGGCATCCCGATTTCGTTCCCAGGCAATTGTCCGGCGTGCCGGCGTAGAGGAGGACTGTATTCTTTCTCATATACCTGCCCTCTGTGCAAGTATACGATGGAACATAATGCAGTGTATCCGGACAACAAATCAGACAGAAAATACAATATTGTATTAGTTGGGAAGCTTCTGTGCATGTTTGTGTGTTGATACTTGATTGATGTACGGTGACAAATGGTCTACTCTACTGTATAACATTAAAGATTCGATGCAATAAATAATTTTTGTTTTGGACGTTTCATCGAATTACTTTTAATAATACATGAGGAGTTCTACAGTCTAATCGAGACATGGGTTTTCGGGTTGTACTCTTCGCATTTGGCGGGTCGTTGAACCTCCGGCGATTGGCTGGAGGTGGAAGGAAGGCAGAAGGAAAAAAAAAGAAGAAGGAGAAATAAATAAATGAAAAAAGGAACTAAATAAAAAATTCGAAAAAATCAAAAAATTTCCACTTCAACATTGGCTGAATGGCTAGCGTTTACGTCAACACCGAACGCTAGCCGTCCGGCCGGTCAAAATTGGTTGAATGAACTAAATTGACATAAATGCAAAAAATATACGACTCAATTGACAAAAAAAAAATGCTTAGGACTTTTTTTTTGGTAATTCTTCCCAAGTTTGGCGTCAAAGAGTTGATATATATATATATATGAAACTGTCGAAATTTAATCAACTCATAATTTAAAAAGATTATAGCTTTTAAATGGGATTGAGTCCAAATCTAAGCGTCTTTAATGTGGGTTTTAGATGTAGATTCCCTCTTGACAATCCTCTCTGTTCGAGGAACACTTACAATATATATATATATATATATATATATATATATATATATATCCTTCCCTTGCACTTCATTCTAAATTAAGATTAATATGTAAGAGTTTTCTTTATGTGGATTACATTTATTGAGATTGTAATTTACCATTTACGAGATTGGTCTAATAAGGTGAGATATAAAGATTCTTAATTAATCTAATATATGTCTGGTTAGTGTGGATTGAGTAAAGCTCAATCTATAACTTAAAACTTTATAAATATTGCTTAAGTCTCTCATCTAACCATGATGCACAAATAACCTTACATAAGGAGTAGTTACAGAACACTATCGTGAGGGACAATCTCATTGAGCTAGCGATACGGAGGGTAATAAAGAAGAAGTGCTTGAATTTGTGGATCGTCACTTTTTCGCATCAAGAACGATGTATCCTAAATCAGATATGCAAATCCTTTTTTCTATATTAATAAGTTCTAGATTCTAGCTTTGGAGATCTTGGGATGCCGTTTTCGCGACTTACACTTCTCCCCATACGAATTTGAATACGATTGACCCACGTCAAAAAAAGAGAATACAAAGCTCTTTCTTTTTCACGAGTATCGCCATGCGGCTTAATCTCGATCGCTTCCTCAAGAATAGGAGGCAATGATAGAGCAAATATGTCCGAGGGTACTCCACCACGAGCAGGAATGCTCTTTTATTATGTATGTGAATTACTCAATCAATTTTCGACATTTTGTATAAGAGTTACAAAAAAATGTGAGGGCCGGCAAGGGCTCGCCCAGCCATGGCGAGCCTTACCCAACGACGGCAAGGTTAGCCTCGCTATGGATGGGCGAAGCTCGACCTCGTCATGGCTAGGTGAGTCCTCACCAGATCTAGTGATGCTCGGTCTCTCCAACCCTCGCTTTGGCCAACCGCCGGACCTCCGATCCAGCAACCAGCTAGAGGTAGAAGGAAGGGTAGAAGAAAAAAAAAAAAAAAAAAAGGACAAATAAAAAAAATCAAAAAAAATATTAAAAATTATCACATCAACGCTAGCAGGATGGTTGGTACCGGAGGCCGTTCATGTAAGCGCCGGCCGGCCAAAATTAACCAGATGGATTAAATTGACACAAATGCAAAAAATATAGAACTCAATTGAAAAAATACATATTTAGGATTGAATTGACACAATCACAATAGATTAAAGACTTTTTTGGTAATTTTCCGTTCACTAACACCATCTACTGGTCACTTCAACGAAACATTTCTCCATGGACCACGTGTCAAAGGGCGAGGATCCTCTGCCGCAACATCTCCAAAATACTTCTCCTTAATAATACTTCCTCTATCCATATGTTATTCAAGCTCACGTAAACCAAATTTGGAATATATCATCACATTATCATTCGCGTAGGACGCCTATTCCTACCACATGCTACACGAAGAGACATGATTACGAGCATGCATAGATTCTCAAATTCAATGGAAAAATCGAGAAGATGTCCCTTCATAAAGAACTTTGAGAGTTCACATGCTTCTTCGTTGTTCGTTCCTATCCGCAAATCATTTCATTAATATCAAGTCGTTGCCGTTTGGTACGTGAGACGAAATTTTCCGACTGTGTCCTGTCGTCTTCAATCATTCATGTCACGTACATCCTGACAATAAACAAATTGACGCGTTAGCCAAAAACACACACCCACCACCCGTACGGGGGACGGGAAGGAGGGCCATTATATAACGAGGAGGCAACCCAGTGAAAATTCTCACTTCTTTGCAGCTCGCGGAACAGTGGGATCAACAACATCGTGAATTGCACAGAGTTTTCTTGACGAAGAACAGTAACTATCGACAAACTTATCCAGATTTCCGGTACTTTTCTCCTCCGTCGGCATGGATCAATTTGAATTCTGTATGGTCCATGTCTCGATCCTCGGATGTGCACAGGAAAGGGAGAGGAGCCTCTCTTATCCCACATCGCCTAGAGGGAGTAATGGACTGGCTTATAAGATTCGGGATTCTCCATCTGTACATACACATTTTCTAGAGCCTAGAGGAACAAAATCGTAAGGGTCCAATGGAATCTAAAAGCGGACAATATTTGTATAGTGGCGGGACGGGCGTTCTGAGGTTTGATAGCTAGTATCATAGCCAACTCCTCCCAACAGCGTGTGGGGCCACAGCGAGGGCGTTGTGCCCATAAGAGGTGGAGAATATGACGACCCAGACCTTAGGCGACGAGCGCAAGATGAGGGATGGCAGGGGAGGTTACGCCTCTACCCTAGACGTGCGCAGGTCAAGGTTAAGTGCATGTCTCTTGTCCCACATCGCTGAGGGGGAGTCATGGGCTGGTTGATAAGGTTGGGGTTCTCTATTCTGTGTAATGTGTTTTAAAGCCATGAGGGTCAATGGGCCTAAGGCGAACAATATTACACAATGATAGCCCCCCATGTCCTTACAATGCGAGCCCTCACCCAGGCTAAGTGAAGGCTTGGCGGCCCTCGCTTGGCCAGATCTAAGCATTTGGTCAACGAGGGTGTCGCAAGCGAGGGTTGTTGGCCCATGCCTGTGGCCGACAGGGGTTAGATAGTGACCCTCACTGGCCATCCCTCCAAACAACAAAAAAAAAAGTAAAGAAAAGAAAAAAAACCATAAAAAATTCAAAATCTTATTAAAAATGTCCACATAGCACTAACATACTGTACCACGTAGGATGGTCGGTGTCCTCGTTAGCAATTTCCGATCAAAATTAGCCAAATGGACTCACTTGGCAAATTGTCAAAGTGTTTATGACTGAATTGACAAAATTAAAATGTTTTGGACTGAATTGACAAAAGTACAGTAATTTCAAAATTTTTTGGACAATTTTCCCGTATCATCTCTCTAACGCCAAACTTCGATTTCACTAACACCATCTACAGTTCACTTCAACAAAACAATTTTCTCCATGGACTACGTGTCAAAGGGCGAGGATCCTCTGCCTTAACATCTCCAAATTATTTCTCCTTAGTTGTATAATTCCTCTATGCATACGTTGTTCAAGCTCACGTACACCAAATTTGGAATATATCATCACATTATCATTCGAGTAGGACGCCTATTCCTACCACATGCTACAGGAAGAGACATGGTTACGAGCATGCATAGATTCTCAAATTCAATGGAAAAATCGTGAAGATGTCCCTTCATAAAGAACTTGAGAGTTCACATGCTTCTTCGTTGTTCGTTTCTATCCGCAAATCATTTCATTAATATCAAATCATTGCCGTTTGGTACGTGAGACGAAATTTCCCAACTCTGTCCTGTCGTCTTCAATCATTCATGTCACGTACATCCTGACGATAAACAAATTGACGCGTTAACTAAAAAAACACACCCACCACCCATACGGGGGAGGGGATGGAGAGCCATTATAATGAGGAGGCCACACTAACGAAAATTCTCACTTCTTAGCAGCTCGCAGAACAGTAGGAGCAACAACATCGTTCGCTGGTTTGCTCGGTTCTTCTTGTGAAGGTATGTGCAAGCACCTGCTTCAGATTCACGTTATATCTCGCTAAATTCGGATCGAATCATCTTAGTCTCACACTCAGATCATGTGATCTTCTCAATTCATCACGACGAAAAAAAGTTAATGCCTTTTGAATTTGATGCTTCAGAATATATTTGTAAACTCACTGCTTGTATTGAATTGCACAGAGTTTTCTTGATGGAGAACAGTAATTATCCACAAACTTATCCGGATTTCCAATACTTTCCACCTCCAACGGCATGGATCGATCCAAATTATGTATCGTCCGATGACAATGATAACAACACTCCGACATGGATCATTGTCGGCATTGTCATTGTTGTCGCCATACTCGGCGGTTTCCTTTTCTACTACTACATCCGGAGGCGAGAGAAGAAAATCAAGGAAAAAGCGGCCTGCGTTTCTGCTGCGGCCTCAAAGTCAGTGACACCACCGCCTGCGACAACCACAAAGACAGATGCGCCAAAGAAGGATCCACCTGCCACTCCGCCGAAGAAGGATCCGACTCCACCCGCCAAGCCGCCGCCGCCAATGGGCTTCCGATTTCGTACCCAGTTGATTGTCCGTCATGCGGGCATAGAGGAGGACTATATTCTTTCTCATATACTTGCCCTCTGTGTAAGTATAAGATGGAATGTAACGTAAATTATCCAAAAAAAATGAGATAGAAATTACAGTAGTTTTCCTCATCTTATTGTATGCTTATGAATTTGGAAGCTTCTGTCCATGTTCGTGTGTCAAACTTGAATGATGCACGGTGACAGATCAACTACTCTACTGTACAATATTGGAGATTCCATGCAATGAGTAACTTCTGTGTTGAAGGGTTTATCAAATTCCTTCCAGTAATACATTATGGATAGTTCTATGGTTATTAAGAGACAGATTCTTAAATCATAATGAATTATAACTCTTTACATTTTTTCATAACTACTACACAAAATGTCGTAAATCAACCAAATAACCCACATACATAATAAAAAGAGCATTCTTGCTCTTGGTGGAGAACCTTTGACGGATTTGCTCTATTATTACTCATATTTCTAAGAGAGTGATCGGGACCAAGCCACGATGCGATTCTCGCGAAAAAAGAATGGACTAGTTTATTCGCTCTTTTGGGTGGGTCTTTTGTACCCCAATCGGTACAGGGGGAACTGATAATCCCTATCCGAAATGAAGGGCTAAGGAAAGACATATCTAGATAGTGTTGCATGAGCGAATGGAAGTGCAGTTGTGACACAAAATCTCGAAAGTGCGACAATCAATGGATTGAGGATCAATACTCAAAAATCCTTAGATACATATCTGTTAAATATGTCTTGAAATTTATGTACTTGGTCCGGTTCATGACCCGATCCGACATATTTTTTGTGCGACCCGAAAGTGGAGAGAAAATTGAGATTTGGTTTGCGACGTGAAGGGTTGGGCCGATAGGCAACTAATGCTCGGGGAGTTCGGGGGCTACGCCCCCGAGAAAAATTTTTGGGAGCACTTTTTATACTGCGGCTAGGTTTTCTCATTCATATAGAGAAAATTTTGTTTCGAGAGAGTTTTGTGAGTAGTGAGGTTTTATCGCTTTTTTCGACTTCTAAAATTTGTACTCTCTTTGATCATATAGTGGAATTTTGTCTTGCCTCGCCCTTGGCGTAGATCACCTTGTGATCGAACCACGAAATCCTGTGTTCTGCCTTTACTTTTCGCATCTGTTTCCAACAATACCCCTTATAACAGAGCAAAGAAGAAACTTCTCATCTACACCTAGTGTTGGAAAACGACATCAATTGTTTCTCGCAGGATCCGGCTAGCGTAACGGTTCCTTAAGTTGTAACGGTGTTGTTGTGGCCACGGTTTTCCAATGCCAAAAGATGAAAATCGAAAGAGCAAAGGAGCCGGGGGATGGGATCCTTAAAGTTTACTTAAAGAAATAAAGTCCAACTGATGATGCCTAATGAAACCCCACATTGCCTTTTTAGTAATTTCCATTGTTCATTGATGTAATTTAGGCTTTAGCCTCATCGCCTTCCATAGTGAGAAAAGTGTCAAAAAAGTTTTAAACATTTTGTATTTGTGCCAATTAAGTCCTAAACCTTTTTTTGGCGTTAATTGAGTTTTAAACCTTTTGATATAGTGCCAATTCAGTACTTTCGGCTAATTTTGATTGGATTTTACTGACGTAAACGCCAGTAAAATATACGATGGCGTGTTAGTCTCGGCGTTGACAATTTTAATAATACTTTAATATTTTTTTTGAATTTTTCTGATTTTTTTCTTTTTTCTTTCTTTTTTTTTTCCCTCTTCTTCCTCCTTACTCCAGTCAGTCGCAGGTCCGGCGACTAGCCAGAGGCCAGAGACCAGAGGCCAACCACCGGCGATGCTTGCCCTCGTCGGATGGCCATAAGGGCGACCTCACCGGCCATGTATGACGCTCACCCTCGCCATGGCAGGCCTCACCCAACCACTAGTAAGGGCAGCTAACCATGGGCGACACTCAACCTTGCCAAATCCGGCAAGGTCGAGCCACGCCCAGCCGCTAGCAAGGGCCACTGGCCATGGGCAACGCTCACCCTCGCCAGCAATAGCAAAGGCGAGCCTCGCCATGGCTGGGCAAGGTTGGGCCTCGCCCATGGCTAGCCGCCCTTGCCCAGCCATGGCAAGCTCACCTTCGCCGTTGCTAGCAAGGGCGAGATTCGCTTAAGACCGATGAGGGCAAGCCTCTCCAATGGCCGACCTATGGTCTCTGGCCTCTGGTCGATCGTCGGACCAACGATCGGCTAGAGTAATGAGGGAAAATAAGAAAAAGAAAAAGAAAGGAAAAAGAAAAAAAAATCTGAAACTAATAAAAAATATTAAAATATTATTAAAATTATCAATGTCAATCTTAATCAGATCACGTGGGCGGTTAACGCCCACGTCAGCAAAATTCAATCAAAATTAGTCGGAAGGATTGAATTGGCACAAAGACAAAAAGGTTTAGGACTCAATTAACATCAAAAAAAGATTTATGACTCAATTGGTATAAATGCAAAAGGTTTCAAACTTTTCTAACACTTTTCCCTAGGATCACGCATTTCCTTGCAAGAAAGCCGAACAAGTATCTAAATGGCATTAAGACTCACCATTCTACTAGTCTTCACCTCCATCCATCACCTAGGAATTTTCCCAAACACCTAGTGCTCACCAAACGTTGCTCTTGATACCACTTATTAGGTAGCAAGAACCTTCCACACCCATGTGATATAAGTTCTACCAACCAAAAGGCAACTTACGACAACCACAATGACTAATGGAAGCAACGAGAAAAGGATTCAAAGAGACTAATAACACGGAGATTTACGTAGAAAACGGGGAAAACGATGGGGCGACGGAATCCCCTAGCCACAATGAAGAGTACAAAGATGTTTTAGTCGCACAAACAGCGACAACAGCACAAGCACCCTCTCCTACACGACCCTACCCCCACAACCTCCAAATTACAGAGCCTGTGCTATCACTCTCTAAGATCAAACATAGCTTTTTGAAGCGATAACCTTTTGGACCAACAATGAATACAACAAACTCTTGTATCTTAAAACGCAACCTTGGATGTGTAGAAACCCAAGCCCTGTCTCTCTCTTTATCTGTCGAGCGTGCTCACCACCAGCAAGAAAACTCTTCTAGGGAAAAAAGATTCAATTTTTCGTGAAAGTGTCAATTGTCAAGATATTTTGAATTTCGGAAATAGAAGAGCTCATGTCACTTTAATTTTTGTGAAACTTTACCACTATTTTCATGATTTTCAAGCACCCTTTTGATCAAGAAAATCATTAGAAAAACTACATGCCAATACCACTCTCTATGTATCAAAGCCTTTCAAGCAAGTTACGTTCTAAAATTTTGATCAACGGGCCATTCTTGTGTCTATTTAAACATAGTACTTCAAAGGCATGGATTTGGATAACCAGTTCATGGTGTGGCCAGGCAATGTACCAATGTTAGCTACGTTTGGCAATCACTTTGTTAGAGGCCTTTGGGCCTCTACAGGCCCTTTGACCTTATGCTAAAGCATTTGGCAAGTTTTTTTTTTTGGAGAGCCAAAGTCCTCTAAAGTCTTCTATCCCAAGTCAAGTCTACAGGAGTTTGGGCCTTAGCATTTTGGAATGCAAATACATTTTGTTTTGCCAATTTTGTCATCGCTAAATTTTTTAAATTCTAAGAATACCCTCATTGTTTTCCACCTCGCACAACGTCACTGGCGATACCAAATATGACCACAAGCAACCCCTCACTAAGGTTGCACAACCTTAGACGGCCATTTATTAGTGTAATTTTTCAAAGACCAATTGCATTTCAAAAACGCTCATTTCTAAAACCCCATTTAGCGTAAAATCTTTTGTCTTTTCCCGAAAGTTTCCCAAAATGTTTCCCTGAAGCAGTCTTACTCCGTGAGGAGTTGAAACCAAATCACTTCCCTACTCTTTGGCACCTGATCTGGAGGCCTGGCTCAGCTTGAAGGCCGACACCCCCAAATCGGTTGAGGATTGGGCTTCGCTGTTTTAGCAGATGGGCCAGATAAAGAGAGGTCATCTTCAATGCTGCTTCGAATATGACCTTAAGATTTGAGTTCACGTCGTTCGTGATTAGATCTGGATTGCCCTTATTTTAATATAAGTGGATCGATTGACACAACCATCGAACTTGGGAATGGAGGGCGTTTTGAGCAATAAAGTTTGGTCCGATCTTGGATTTCATTTACAAGTCCCAAAGCCTCCCGTCATCACGACACCCCAACATTAAAGAAATGAAAGAAAGAAAAAGATCAGACAGAGATCGCATCGTGGCTCCGGCGCAACTTCGTAGAACCTTCATCCGCATTGGGCCTCGCGCGCAACGCTGCCGCCCGCACTGACCGGCGAACGCAGAGAGGCTTCGGAATCTGGAGCTGACTATGCCCCTCCAACACATGCGATTACAGAACAGCAGATTTGAGTTCGATCGCCAATTAATAAGGAGGGACGACGGGTTTCCCGCTGGCCATGGCGCCCTGGTTCGTCGGACGGCACGGCGAACGGCTCGCGGAGCTTTGCCCGGGAGCTGTACGGCCCTTCGGCGACCGAAAGATGATGCGTGGAAGAAAGCTCAATAGGTTTTCTTTAAGAATTTGTAATACGGATATGTTCAAGTTGAGACTTCATCCATAGCCGTAGAAAATTTATGCTTGATGGTACGGGATGATGTGAAAGGTCCCGCAGTCTTTTTGACAACTACTTCTCGCGCCCGTGTCCCCACTTTGTTTTCTCTTTTGTTTTTTTGGAACCACTTCTCGGACACGTGCTTGACCAAATGACAAACGAGAGAATTGGGCCTCGCTTTGCTAAACATGACGGGAATTTCTAATTGAGTTTAAGGGTATCTTTGTTTCGGAGAAAGCATTTTTTGAAAATATATTTTTGGACTTTTACTTATTTAGTTCGTCAAAAATGATAAATTAATTAAAAATACTTTATGATGAAGAAAAATATTTATGTATAAAATTAGAAAAGTGAATTTCTTAATATAAGAAGGTAAAAATATTTTTCGGAATTAATTATCTTGAATTTGTTAATATATTTCTTTCTTTTTTTCTTTTCTTTCTGAAGCCGGCAATTGGAAATAATATTATATCTAATTTTTACTATCATATTTTCCTCACCAAACAACTAAAAATACTTTTCAAGTCTTTTTTAGGTTTTAGCCAAATACTAAAAAATGAACTTATTTTTCTGGAAAATGACTTTCTGGAAAGTATTTTTTAGAAATGATACATTTTTCGCGAAATAAATACACCCTTAATTAATTTATGAATCGGTACAACGAATTTTAATCGGATGTGCCGGTAAGTTGAGTTGCCCCTTTAGCAAATGCTTTGTCCGAATCTGGCGAGGGAGGATCCAAGCGAGGGCGAGCCTCGCCGGGCGTCGGGCAAGGCTCGACCTCCCTCGCCAACGAGGTCAGGAGGAGACCTTGCGGCAAGGCGCCCATTTGGAAAAAAAAAAAAAAAAAATAGAAAAAAGGAAAAAGACTAAAATACCCTAGGCTACAGTATATTTGGGTAAATGTGTCACAAATAGCAAAGTTTGGGGTTTATGGTGTCACGAAAAAAAGTTCGGGATAAATGTGTCACATGGAGCAAAGTTTGGTTTTTGGTATTTTTCCCTATATATAAATATATATATATGAAACTGTCGAAATTTAATCAACTCATAATTTAAAAAGATTATAGCTTTTAAATGGGATTGAGTCCAAATCTAAGCGTCTTTAATGTGGGTTTTAGATGTAGATTCCCTCTTGACAATCCTCTCTGTTCAAGGAACACTTTCAATATATATATATCCTTCCCTTGCACTTCATTCTAAATTAAGATTAATATGCAAGAGTTTTCTTTATGTGGACTACATTTATTGGGATTGTAATTTACCATTTACGAGATTAGTCTAATAAGGTGAGATATAGTCTAATAATAGGTGAGTGTGGATATAAAGCTCAATTATAATTAAAAATCTATAAATATTGCTTAAGTCTCTCATCTAACCATGATGCACAAACAACCTCACATAAGGAGTAGTTAAGAACACTATCGTGAGGGACAATCTCATTGAGCTAATGATATGGAGGGCAATAAAGAAGAAGCGCTTTGAATTTGCGGATCGTCGCTATTCCGCATCAAGAACAATGTATCCTAAATCAAATATGCAAATCTTTTTTTCTATATTAATAAGTTCTAGATTCTAGCTTTGGAGATCTTGGGGTGTCGTTTGCGACTTACACTTCTCCCCATACAAATTTGAATACGATTGACCCACGCCAAAAAAGAGAATACAAAGTTCTTTCTTTTTCGTAAAGTATCGCCATGCTTTTTTAATCCCAATCGCTTCCTCAAGAATAGGAGGCAATGATAGAGCAATATGTCCGAGGGTACTCCACCACGAGCAGGAATGCTATTTTATTATGTGTGTGGATTACTCAATCAATTTTTGACATTTTGTATAGGAGTTACAAAAATATGTGAGGGTTGGCAGGGCTCGCCCACCATGGCGGGCGGCACCCAACCATGAAAAGGTTAACCTCGCTATGGATGGTAAGACTCGACCTGCGTCATGGCTAGGTGAGTCCTCACCAAATCTAGTGATGCTTGGCCTCTCCAACCCTCGCTTTTTAATCATGGGACCTCCGATCCAAAGAACCAAATTGGAGGTAGAAGGAAGGCGAAGAAAAAAATAAAAAATAAAAAAGAAAAAAAGGACAAATAAAAAAAATTCAAATATTAAAAATTATCACATAATTCTTTGGGACAATTGGTACCGGAAGGGGTCCATGTAAGTCTTTTACCACCAAAATCGATTAGATGGATTAAATTAACACAAATGCAAAAAAATATAGAACTCAATTGGCAAAATACATATTTAAGACTGAATTGATACAATCGCAATAGATTAAAGACTTTTTTGGTAATTTTTCCTTGACTAACACCATCTACTGTTCACTGCAACCAAACATTTCTCCATGGACCACGTGTCAAAGGGCGAGGATCCTCTGCCACAACATCTCCAAAATACTTCTCCTTAGTAATACTTCCTCTATCCATATGTTATTCAAGCTCACGTAAACCAAATTTGGAATATATCATCACATTATCATTTGAGTAGGACGCCTATTCCTACCACATGCTACACGAAGAGACATGATTACGAGCATGCATAGATTCTCAAATTCAATGGAAAAATCGAGAAGATGTCCCTTCATAAAGAACTTGAGAGTTCACATGCTTCTTCGTTGTTCGTTCCTATCCGCAAATCATTTCATTAATATCAAGTCGTTGCCGTTTGGTACGTGAGACGAAATTTTCCGACTCTGGCCTGTCGTCTTCAATCATTCATGTCACGTACATCCTGACAATAAACAAATTGACGTGTTAGCCAAAAACACACACCCACCACCCGTACGGGGGAGGGGAAGGAGGGCCATTATAACGAGGAGGCAACCCAGTGAAAATTCTCACTTCTTTGCAGCTCGCGGAACAGTGGGATCAACAACATCGTGAATTGCACAGAGTTTTCTTGACGAAGAACAGTAACTATCGACAAACTTATCCAGATTTCCGGTACTTTTCTCCTCCGTCGGCATGGATCAATTTGAATTCTGTATTGTTCATGTCTCGGTCCTCGGATGTGCACAGGAAAGGGAGAGGAGCCTCTCTCATCCCACATCGCCACCAGTTGAGAAATGGGCCCAACCTTTATAAAGATTCGGATTCTCCATCTGTACATACACATTTTCTAGAGCCTAGAGGAACAAAATCAAGGGTCCAATGGAGTTAAGCGGACAATATTTGTACGAGCCACAGACCCGTACAAGCATGGTGTTTTGATAGCTAGTATCTTAGCCAACTCCTCCCAACATGCTATGGTGTGGGGCCTGGCCCGGCAGCCCATAAGGGGTGGAGAATATGACGACCTGCACCGGGCGACTGGCGCAAGATGAGGGATGGCAGGGGAGGTTACGCCTACCCTAGGACGTGCGCTGGGGGTTAAGTGCATGTCTCTTGTCCCACATCTCTAAAGGGGAGTCATTGGCTAGTTGATAAGGCTTGGGGTTCTATTCTGTAATGCGTTTTTAAAAGCCATAAGGTCAAATGGGCCTAAAAGCTAAAAAATATTACATAATGATAGCCCCCATGTCCATAATGCGAGCCCTCACCCAAGCTAGGCGAAGGCTTGGCGGCCCTCGCTTGGCCAGATCTAAGCATTTGGTCAACGAGGGCATCACAGGCGAGGGTCGCTGGCCCATGCTTGTGGCCGGCAGGGGTTGGATAGCGACCATCGCTGGCCATCCTCCACACAACAAAAAAAAAAGTAAAGGAAAAAAAAAAACCATAAAAAATTCAAAATCTTATTAAAAATGTCTACATCAAGCTAATATATCAGACATGGCGAGGATGATCGATGTCCTCATTAGTAATTTCCAATCAAAATTAGTCAAATGGACTCACTTGACAAATTATCAAAAGATTTATGATTAAATTGACAAAATTAAAATGTTTTGGATTGAATTGACAAAAGTACAATAATTTAAAGTTTTTTGGACAATTTTCCCGTATCATCTCTCTAACGCCAAACTTCGATTTCACTAACACCATCTACAGTTCACTTCAACAAAACAATTTTCTCCATGGACTACGTGTCAAAGGGCGAGGATCCTCTGCCTTAACATCTCCAAATTATTTCTCCTAAGTTGTATAATTCCTCTATGCATACGTTATTCAAGCTCACGTACACCAAATTTGGAATATATCATCACATTATCATTCGAGTAGGACGCCTATTCCTACCACATGCTACAGGAAGAGACATGGTTACGAGCATGCATAAATTCTCAAATTCAATGGAAAAATCGTGAAGATGTCCCTTCATAAAGAACTTGAGAGTTCACATGCTTCTTCGTTGTTCGTTTCTATCCGCAAATCATTTCATTAATATCAAATCATTGCCGTTTGGTACGTGAGACGAAATTTCCCAACTCTGTCCTGTCGTCTTCAATCATTCATGTCACGTACATCCTGACGATAAACAAATTGACGCGTTAACCAAAAACACACCCACCACCCATACGGGGGAAGGGATGGAGAGCCATTATAATGAGGAGGCCACACTAACGAAAATTCTCACTTCTTAGCAGCTCGCAGAACAGTAGGAGCAACAACATCGTTCGCTGGTTTGCTCGGTTCTTCTTGTGAAGGTATGTGCAAGCACCTGCTTCAGATTCACGTTATATCTCGCTAAATTCCGGATCGAATCATCTTAGTCTCACACTCAGATCATGTGATCTTCTCAATTCATCACGACGAAAAAGTTAATGCCTTTTGAATTTGATGCTTCAGAATATATTTGTAAACTCACTGCTTGTATTGAATTGCACAGAGTTTTCTTGATGGAGAACAGTAATTATCCACAAACTTATCCGGATTTCCAATACTTTCCACCTCCAACGGCATGGATCGATCCAAATTATGTATCGTCCGATGACAATGATAACAACACTCCGACATGGATCATTGTCGGCATTGTCATTGTTGTCGCCATACTCGGCGGTTTCCTTTTCTACTACTACATCCGGAGGCGAGAGAAGAAAATCAAGGAAAAAGCGGCCTGCGTTTCTGCTGCGGCCTCAAAGTCAGTGACACCACCGCCTGCGACAACCACAAAGACAGATGCGCCAAAGAAGGATCCACCTGCCACTCCGCCGAAGAAGGATCCGACTCCACCCGCCAAGCCGCCGCCGCCAATGGGCTTCCCGATTTCGTACCCAGTTGATTGTCCGTCATGCGGGCATAGAGGAGGACTATATTCTTTCTCATATACTTGCCCTCTGTGTAAGTATAAGATGGAATGTAACGTAAATTATCCACAAAAAAAATGAGATAGAAATTACAGTAGTTTTCCTCATCTTATTGTATGCTTATGAATTTGGAAGCTTCTGTCCATGTTCGTGTGTCAAACTTGAATGATGCACGGTGACAGATCAACTACTCTACTGTACAATATTGGAGATTCCATGCAATGAGTAACTTCTGTGTTGAAGGGTTTATCAAATTCCTTCCAGTAATACATTATGGATAGTTCTATGGTTATTAAGAGACAGATTCTTAAATCATAATGAATTATAACTCTTTGCATTTTTTCATAACTACTACACAAAATGTCGTAAATCAACCAAATAACCCACATACATAATAAAAGAGCATTCTTGCTCTTGGTGGAGAACCTTTTGACGGATTTGCTCTATTATTACTCATATTTCTAAGAGAGTGATCGGGACCAAGCCACGCGGCGATTCTCGCGAAAAAGAATGGACTAGTTTATTCGCTCTTTTGGGTGGGTCTTTTGTACCCCAATCGGTACAGGGGGAACTGATAATCCCTATCCGAAATGAAGGGCTAAGGAAAGACATATCTAGATAGTGTTGCATGAGCGAATGGAAGTGCAGTTGTGACACAAAATCTCGAAAGTGCGACAATCAATGGATTGAGGATCAATACTCAAAAATCCTTAGATACATATCTGTTAAATATGTCTTGAAATTTATGTACTTGGTCCGGTTCATGACCCGATCCGACATATTTTTTGTGCGACCCGAAAGTGGAGAGAAAATTGAGATTTGGTTTGCGACGTGAAGGGTTGGGCCGATAGGCAACTAATGCGCAGGGAGTTCGGGGGCTACGCCCCCGAGAAAATTTTTGGGAGCACTTTTTATACTGCGGCTAGGTTTTCTCATTCATATAGAGAAAATTTTGTTTCAGAGAGTTTTGTGAGCCGTGAGGTTTTATCGTTTTTCGACTTCTGAAATTTGTACTCTCTTTGATCATATAGTGGAATTTTGTCTTGCCTCGTCCTTGGACGTAGATCACCTTGTGATCGAACCACGTAAATCCCTGTGTTCTGCCTTTACTTTTCGCATCTGTTTCCAACAATACCCCTTATAACAGAGCAAAGAAGAAACTTCTCATCTACACCTAGTGTTGGAAAACGACATCAATTGTTTCTCGCAGGATCCGGCTAGCGTAACGGTTCCTTAAGTTGTAACGGTGTTGTTGTGGCCACGGTTTTCCAATGCCAAAAGATGAAAATCGAAAGAGCAAAGGAGCCGGGGGATGGGATCCTTAAAGTTTACTTAAAGAAATAAAGTCCAACTGATGATGCCTAATGAAACCCCACATTGCCTTTTTAGTAATTTCCATTGTTCATTGATGTAATTTAGGCTTTAGCCTCATCGCCTTCCATAGTGAGAAAAGTGTCAAAAACGTTTTAAACATTTTGTATTTGTGCCAATTAAGTCCTAAACCTTTTTTTGGCGTTAATTGAGTTTTAAACCTTTTGATATAGTGCCAATTCAGTACTTTCGGCTAATTTTGATTGGATTTTACTGACGTAAACGCCAGCCAGCCTACGTGGCATGACTAGTGCTGACGTGGACAATTTTAATAATACTTTAATATTTTTTTTGAATTTTTCTGATTTTTTTTCTTTTTTCTTTCTTTTTTTTTTCTTTTTTTTTCCCTCTTCTTCCTCCTTACTCCAGTCGATCCTTGGTCCGGCGACTGGCCGAGAGGCCAGAGACCAGAGGCCAACCACCGGCGATGCTTGCCCTCGTCGGATGGCCATAAGGGCGACCTCACCGGCCATGTATGACGCTCACCCTCGCCATGGCAGGCCTCACCCAACCACTAGTAAGGGCAGCTAACCATGGGCGACACTCAACCTTGCCAAATCCGGCAAGGTCGAGCCCGCCTAGCCGCTAGCAAGGGCCCACGGCCATGGGCAACGCTCACCTCGCCCGAACAAACAAAGGCGAGCCTCGCCATGGTTTGGGCAAGGTTGGGCCTCGCCCATGGCTAGCCGCCCTTGCCCGACCATGGCAGCTCACCGCCGCCCGTTGCTAAGGGCGAGATTCGCTTAAGACCGATGAGGGCAAGCCTCTCCAATGGCCGACCTATGGTCTCTGGCCTCTGGTCGATCGTCGGACCAACGATCGGCTAGAGTAATGAGGGAAAATAAGGAAAAGAAAATGAAAAAGAAAAAGAAAGAAAAAAAAAAAAAAATCTGAAACTAATAAAAAATATTAAAATATTATTAAAAATTATCAATGTCAGTGCTAACTGTATCACGTAGGCCGGTTAACGTCCACGTCAGCAAAATTCAATCAAAATTAGTCGGAAGGATTGAATTGGCACAAAGACAAAAGGTTTAGGACTCAATTAACATCAAAAAAAGATTTATGACTCAATTGGTATAAATGCAAAAGGTTTCAAACTTTTCTAACACTTTTCCCTAGGATCACGCATTTCCTTGCAAGAAAGCCGAACAAGTATCTAAATGGCATTAAGACTCACCATTCTACTAGTCTTCACCTCCATCCATCACCTAGGAATTTTCCCAAACACCTAGTGCTCACCAAACGTTGCTCTTGATACCACTTATTAGGTAGCAAGAACCTTCCACACCCATGTGATATAAGTTCTACCAACCAAAAGGCAACTTACGACAACCACAATGACTAATGGAAGCAACGAGAAAAGGATTCAAAGAGACTAATAACACGGAGATTTACGTAGAAAACGGGGAAAACGATGGGGCGACGGAATCCCCTAGCCACAATGAAGAGTACAAAGATGTTTTAGTCGCACAAACAGCGACAACAGCACAAGCACCCTCTCCTACACGACCCTACCCCCACAACCTCCAAATTACAGAGCCTGTGCTATCACTCTCTAAGATCAAACATAGCTTTCTTGAAGCGATAACCTTTTGGACCAACAATGAATACAACAAACTCTTGTATCTTAAAACGCAACCTTGGATGTGTAGAAACCCAAGCCCTGTCTCTCTCTTTTCTGTCGAGCGTGCTCACCACCAGCAAGAAAACTCTTCTAGGGAAAAAAGATTCAATTTTTCGTGAAAGTGTCGATTGTCAAGATATTTTGAATTTCGGAAATAGAAGAGCTCATGTCACTTTAATTTTTGTGAAACTTTACCACTATTTTCATGATTTTCAAGCACCCTTTTTGATCAAGAAAATCATTAGAAAAAACTACATGCCAATACCACTCTCTATGTATCAAAGCCTTTCAAGCAAGTTACGTTCTAAAATTTTGATCAACGGGCCATTCTTGTGTCTATTTAAACATAGTACTTCAAAGGCATGGATTTGGATAACCGGTTCATGGTGTGGCCAGGCAATGTACCAATGTTAGCTACGTTTGGCAATCACTTTGTTAGAGGCCTTTGGGCCTCTACAGGCCCTTGACCTTATGCTAAAGCATTTGGCAAGTTTTTTTGGAGAGCCAAAGTCCTCTAAAGTCTTCTATCCCAAGTCAAGTCTACAGGAGTTTGGGCCTTAGCATTTTTGGAATGCAAATACATTTTGTTTTGCCAATTTTGTCATCGCTAAATTTTTTAAATTCTAAGAATACCCTCATTGTTTTCCACCTCGCACAACGTCACTGGCGATACCAAATATGACCACCAGCAACCCCTCACTAAGGTTGCACAACCTTAGACGGCCATTTATTAGTGTAATTTTTCAAAGACCAATTGCAATTCGAAAAACGCTCATTTCTAAAACCCCATTTAGCGTAAAATCTTTTGTCTTTTCCCGAAAGTTTCCCAAAAAGTTTCCCGAAGCAGTCTTACTCCGTGAGGAGTTGAAACCAAATCACTTCCCTACTCTTTGGCACCTGATCTGGAGGCCTGGCTCAGCTTGAAGGCCGACACCCCCAAATCGGTTGAGGATTGGGCTTCGCTGTTTTAGCAGATGGGCCAGACAAAGAGAGGTCATCTTCAATGCTGCTTCGAATATGACCTTAAGATTTGAGTTCACGTCGTTCGTGATTAGATCTGGATTGCCCTTATTTTAATATAAGTGGATCGATTGACACAACCATCGAACTTGGGAATGGAGGGCGTTTTGAGCAATAAAGTTTGGTCCGATCTTGGATTTCATTTACAAGTCCCAAAGCCTCCCGTCATCACGACACCCCAACATTAAAGAAATGAAAGAAAGAAAAAGATCAGACAGAGATCGCATCGTGGCTCCTACGCAACTTCGTAGAACCTTCAGCCGCATTGGGCCTCGCGCGCAACGCTGCCGCCCGCACTGACCGGCGAACGCAGAGAGGCTTCGGAATCTGGAGCTGACTATGCCCCTCCAACACATGCGATTACAGAACAGCAGATTTGAGTTCGATCGCCAATTAATAAGGAGGGACGACGGGTTTCCCGCTGGCCATGGCGCCCTGGTTCGTCGGACGGCACGGCGAACGGCTCGCGGAGCTTTGCCCGGGAGCTGTACGGCCCTTCGGCGACCGAAAGATGATGCGTGGAAGAAAGCTCAATAGGTTTTCTTTAAGAATTTGTAATACGGATATGTTCAAGTTGAGACTTTATCCATAGCCGTAGAAAATTTATGCTTGATGGTACGGGATGATGTGAAAGGTCCCGCAGTCTTTTTGACAACTACTTCTCGCGCCCGTGTCCCCACTTTGTTTTCTCTTTTTTTTTTTTTTGGAACCACTTCTCGGACACGTGCTTGACCAAATGACAAACGAGAGAATTGGGCCTCGCTTTGCTAAACATGACGGGAATTTCTAATTGAGTTTAAGGGTATGTTTGTTTAAGAGAAAGCATTTTTTGAAAATATATTTTTTGGACTTTTACTTATTTAGTTCGTCAAAAATGATAAATTAATTAAAAATACTTTATGATGAAGAAAAATATTTATGTATAAAATTAGAAAAGTGAATTTCTTAATATAAGAAGGTAAAAATATTTTTCGGAATTAATTATCTTGAATTTGTTAATATATTTCTTTCTTTTTTTCTTTTCTTTCTGAAGCCGGCAATTGGAAATAATATTATATCTAATTTTTACTATCATATTTTCCTCACCAAACAACTAAAAATATTTTTCAAGTCTTTTTAGGTTTTAGCCAAATACTAAAAATGAACTTATTTTTCTGGAAAATGAATTTCTGGAAAGTATTTTTTAGAAATGATACATTTTTCGCGAAATAAATACACCCTTAATTAATTTATGAATCGGTACAACGAATTTTAATCGGATGTGCCGGTAAGTTGAGTTGCCCCTTTAGCAAATGCTTTGTCCGAATCTGGCGAGGGAGGATCCAAGCGAGGGCGAGCCTCGCCGGCGTCGGGCGAGGCTCGACCTCCCTCGCCGGCAAGGTCACCGGAGACCTTGCCGGCGAGGGCAGCCCAGCCGGAAAAAAGAAAAAAAAATAGAAAAAAGGAAAAAGACTAAAATACCCTAGGCTACAGTATATTTGGGTAAATGTGTCACAAATAGCAAAGTTTGGGGTTTATGGTGTCACGAAAAAAAGTTCGGGATAAATGTGTCACATGGAGCAAAGTTTGGTTTTTGGTAGTTCTCTATATATATATATATGAAACTGTCGAAATTTAATCAACTCATAATTTAAAAAGATTATAGTTTTAAATGGGATTGAGTCCAAATCTAAGCGTCTTTAATGTGGGTTTTAGATGTAGATTCCCTCTTGACAATCCTCTCTGTTCAAGGAACACTTTCAATATATATATATATATATATATATATATATATATCCTTCCCTTGCACTTCATTCTAAATTAAGATTAATATGCAAGAGTTTTCTTTATGTGGACTACATTTATTGGGATTGTAATTTACCATTTACGAGATTAGTCTAATAAGGTGAGATATAAAGATAATATAAGTGGATTTCTTAATTAAAATCTATAAATATTGCTTAAGTCTCTCATCTAACCATGATGCACAAACAACCTCACATAAGGAGTAGTTACAGAACACTATCGTGAGGGACAATCTCATTGAGCTAATGATACGGAGGGCAATAAAGAAGAAGCGCTTGAATTTGCGGATCGTCGCTATTCCGCATCAAGAACAATGTATCCTAAATCAAATATGCAAATCCTTTTTTCTATATTAATAAGTTCTAGATTCTAGCTTTGGAGATCTTGGGGTGCCGTTTTCGCGACTTACACTTCTCCCCATACAAATTTGAATACGATTGACCCACGTCAAAAAAAGAGAATACAAAGCTCTTTCTTTTTCGCGAGTATCGCCATGCGGCTTAATCCCAATCGCTTCCTCAAGAATAGGAGGCAATGATAGAGCAAATATGTCCGAGGGTACTCCACCATGAGCAGGAATGCTCTTTTATTATGTGTGTGGATTACTCAATCAATTTTCGACATTTTGTATAGGAGTTACAAAAATATGTGAGGGTCGGCAAGGGCTCGCCCAGCCATGGCGAGCGTTACCCAACGACAGCAAGGTTAACCTCGCTATGGATGGGCGAAGCTCAACCTCGTCATGGCTAGGTGAGTCCTCACCAAATCTAGTGATGCTTGGCCTCTCCAACCCTCGCTTTGGCCAATCGCCGGACCTCCAATCCAGCAACCAGCTGGAGGTAGAAGGAAGGGCAGAAGAAAAAAAATAAAAAAGAAAAAAGAAAAAAAGGACAAATAAAAAAAATTCAAAAAAAATATTAAAAATTATTACATCAACGTTGCTAGGACAATTGGTACCGAAGGGCGTCCATGTAAGTGCTGGCCGACCAAAATTGACCAGATGGATTAAATTAACACAAATGCAAAAAAATATAGAACTCAATTGGCAAAATACATATTTAAGACTGAATTGATACAATCGTAATAGATTAAAGACTTTTTTGGTAATTTTTCCTTGACTAACACCATCTACTGTTCACTGCAACCAAACATTTCTCCATGGACCACGTGTCAAAGGGCGAGGATCCTCTGCCGCAACATCTCCAAAATACTTCTCCTTAGTAATACTTCCTCTATCCATATGTTATTCAAGCTCACGTAAACCAAATTTGGAATATATCATCACATTATCATTTGAGTAGGACGCCTATTCCTACCACATGCTACACGAAGAGACATGATTACGAGCATGCATAGATTCTCAAATTCAATGGAAAAATCGAGAAGATGTCCCTTCATAAAGAACTTGAGAGTTCACATGCTTCTTCGTTGTTCGTTCCTATCCGCAAATCATTTCATTAATATCAAGTCGTTGCCGTTTGGTACGTGAGACGAAATTTTCCGACTCTGTCCCTGTCGTCTTCAATCATTCATGTCACGTACATCCTGACAATAAACAAATTGACGCGTTAGCCAAAAACACACACCAACCACCCGTACGGGGGAGGGGAAGGAGGGCCATTATATAACGAGGAGGCAACCCAGTGAAAATTCTCACTTCTTTGCAGCTCGCGGAACAGTGGGATCAACAACATCGTGAATTGCACAGAGTTTTCTTGACGAAGAACAGTAACTATCGACAAACTTATCCAGATTTCCGGTACTTTTCTCCTCCGTCGGCATGGATCAATTTGAATTCTGTATGGTCCATGTCTCGATCCTCGGATGTGCACAGGAAAGGGAGAGGAGCCTCTCTCATCCCACATCGCCTAGAGGGAGTAATGGACTAGCTTATAAGATTCGGGATTCTCCATCTGTACATACACATTTTCTAGAGCCTAGAGGAACAAAATCGTAAGGGTCCAATGGAGTTTAAAGCGGACAATATTTGTACAGTGGCAGACCCGGGGCGTTACAGGTTTTGATAGCTAGTATCATAGCCAACTCCTCCCAACCGCGTGTGGGGCCACAGCGAGGGCGTTGTGCCCATAAGAGGTGGAGAATATGACGACCCAGACCTTAGGCGACGAGCGCAAGATGAGGGATGGCAGGGGAGGTTACGCCTCTACCCTAGACGTGCAAGGTCGAGGTTAAGTGCATGTCTCTTGTCCCACATCGCTGAGGGGGAGTCATGGGCTAGTTGATAAGGTTGGGGTTCTCTATTCTGTGTAATGTGTTTTAAAGCCATGAGGGTCAATGGGCCTAAAGCGAACAATATTACACAATGATAGCCCCCCATGTCCTTACAATGCGAGCCCTCACCCAAGCTAGGCGAAGGCTTGGCGGCCCTCGCTTGGCCAGATCTAAGCATTTGGTCAACGAGGGCATCACAGGCGAGGGTCGCTGGCCCATGCTTGTGGCCGGCAGGGGTTGGATAGCGACCATCGCTGGCCATCCTCCACACAACAAAAAAAAAAGTAAAGGAAAGGAAAAAAAAACCATAAAAAATTCAAAATCTTATTAAAAATGTCCACATCAGTGCTAACATACCGTATTATGTAGGACAGTCGATGTCCTCATTAGTAATTTCCAATCAAAATTAGTCAAATGGACTCACTTGGCAAATTGTCAAAGTGTTTATGACTGAATTGACAAAATTAAAATGTTTTGGACTGAATTGACAAAAGTACAGTAATTTTAAAATTTTTTGGACAATTTTCCCGTATCATCTCTCTAACGCCAAACTTCGATTTCACTAACACCATCTACAGTTCACTTCAACAAAACAATTTTCTCCATGGACTACGTGTCAAAGGGCGAGGATCCTCTGCCTTAACATCTCCAAATTATTTCTCCTTAGTTGTATAATTCCTCTATGCATACGTTATTCAAGCTCACGTACACCAAATTTGGAGTACACCATCACATTATCATTGGAGTAGGACGCCTATTCCTACCGCATGCTACACGAAGAGACATGATTACGAGCATGCATAGATTCTCAAATTCCATGGAAAAATCGTGAAGATGTCCCTTCATAAAGAACTTGAGAGGTCACATGCTTCTTCATGGTTCGTTTCTATCCGCAAATCATTTCATTAATGTCAAATCATTGCCGTTCGGTACGTGAGACGAAATTTCCCAACTCTGTCCTGTCGTCTTCAATTATTCACATTACGTACATCCTCGCAGTAAAGAAAATGACGCGTTAACACACACCCATCGCCCATATGGGGGAGGGAATAGAAAGCCATTATAATGAGGCCACACTAATGAAAATTCTCACTTCTTAGCAGCTCGCGGAACAGCAGGAGCAACAACATCGTTCACTGGTTTGCTCGGTTCTTCTTGTGAAGGTATGTGCAACCACCTGCTTCAGATTCACATTATGTCTTGCTGAATTCCGGATCGAATCATCTCAGTCTTGCGCTCGAATCATGTGATCTTCTCAATTCATCGCGGTGAAAAAGTTAATGACTTTTGAATTTGATGCTTCAGAATATATTAATAAACTCACTGCTTGTATTGAATTGCAGAGAGTTTTATTGATGGAGAACGGTAACTATCCACAAACTTATCCGGATTTCCAATACTTTCCACCTCCAACGGGATGGATCGATCCAAATTCTGTATCGTCCGACGACGACGATAACAACACTCCGACGTGGATCATTGTTGGCATAGTCATTGTTGTCGCCATACTCGGCGGTTTCCTTTTCTACTACTACATCTGGAGGCGAGAGAAGAAAATCAAGGAAAAAGCGGCCTGCGTTTCTGCTTCGGCCCCAAAGGCAGTGGCACCACAGCCTGCGACAGCCACAAAGACAGCTACGCCGAAGAAGGAGGATACGACTCCTACGCCAAAGAAGGAGGATACGGCGAAGAAGGATACGACTACTGCGCCGAAGGAGAAGGATAAGCCTGCACCCCCCAAGCCGCCGCCAATGGGCTTCCCGATTTCGTTCCCAGGTGATTGTCCGTCGTGCGGGCAGAGAGGAGGACTATATTCTTTCTCGTATACTTGCCCTCTGTGTAAGTATAAGATGGAATGTAACGTACAGTATCCACAAAAAAAATGAGATAGAAATTACGGTAGTTTTCCTCATCTTATTGTATGTTTATGAATTTGGAAGCTTCTGTGCATGTTCGTGTGTCAAACTTGAATGATGCACGATGACAGATCAACTACTCTACTGTACAACATTGGAGATTCCATGCAATGAATAACTTCTGTGTTGAAGGGTTTATTTATCGAATTTCTTCCCGTAGTACATTATGGACAGTTCTATGGTTATTAAGAGACAGATTCTCAAATCATAACGAATTATAACTCTTTGCATTTTTTCAGAACTACCACACAAAATGTCGTAAATCAACCAAATAACCCACATACATAATAAAAGAGCATTCTTGCTCTTGGTGGAGAACCTTTTGACGGATTTGCTCTATTATTACTCATATTCCTAAGAGAGTGATCGGAACTAAGCCACGCAGCGATTCTCGCTAAAAAGAATGGACTATCTTATTTGCTATTTTGGGTGGGTCTTTTGTACTCCAATCCGTACAGGGGGAACTGCTAATCCCTATCAGAAATGAAGTGCTAAGGAAAGACATATCAAGAAAGTGTTGCATGAGTGAATGGAAGTGCGGTTGTGACACAAAATCTCGAAAGTGTGACGATCAATGGATTGAGGATCAATACTCAAAAATCCTTAGATACACACCCCTTATAACAGAGCAAAGAAGAAACTTCTCATCTACACCAAGTGTTGGAAAACTCAATTGTTTCTCGCAGGATCTGGCTAGCATAACGGTTCCTTAATTTGTAATGGTGTTATTGTGGCCACGGCTTTCCAATGCCAAAAGATGAAAATCGAAAGAGCAAAGGAGCCGTGGGATGGGATCCTTAAAGTTTACTTAAAGAAATAAAGTCCAACTGACGATGCCTAGTGAAACCCCACGTTGCCTTTTTAGTAACTTCCACTGTTCATCAATGTAAATTAGGCTTTAGCCCCGTCGCCCTCCATTGTGGGAAAAGCGTCAAAAAAGTTCTAAACATTTTGTATTTATGCCAATTGCGTCTTAAACTTTTTTTTGTGCCAATTGAGTCCTAAACCTTTTAATATAATGTCAATTCAGTCATTCCGGCTAATTTTGACCTGATTTTACTAACGTGAATGCCAGCCAGCCTATGTGGCACGGCTAGCACTGATTAGGATAATTTTTAATAATATTTTAATTTTTTGAAATTTTTTTAATTTTCCAATTTTTTTCTTTTGTCTTTCTTTTTATCTTTTTTTTCCTCTTCTCCCTCCTTACTCTAGTTGGTGGCTAGTCCGGTGATCGGCTAGAGGCCAGAAACCAGAGGCCGGCCACCAGTGAGGCTCGCCCTCGCCCGGCCATGGGTGACGCTCGCCCTCACCTTCGTTGTCGTTGGAGAGGGTGAGCCTCGCCGGTGGCCGACCTCTAGTCTCTGGCCTCTGGCCGATCCCCAAACTGGCGATCGGCTGGAGTAAGGAGGGAGAAGAGGAAAAGAAAAAAAAGAAAAAATTCAAAAATTAATGAAAAAATTCAAAAAATATTAAAATATTATTTAAAATTTTCCATGTCAATGCCGGACTGTGCCACGTAAGCCGACAGGCCCACGTCAACGAAATCCAGTCAAAATTAGCTAAAAGGACTGAATTGACGCAAAGATAAAAGGTTTAGAATTCAATTGACACCAAAAAAAGATTTATGATTTAATTAGCACAAATGCAAAAGGTTTCGGACTTTTTGACACTTTTCTCTAGGATCATGCATTTCCTTGCAAGAAAGCCGAACAAGTATCTAAATGGCATTAGGACTCACCATTCCACTAGTCTTCACCTCCATACATCACCTAGGAATTTTCGCAAACACCTAGTGCTCACCAAACTTTCCTTGATACCACTTTATTAGGTGGCAAGAACCTTCCACACCCATGTGATATAAGTTCTACCAACCAAAAGGCAACCAACGACAACCACAATGACTAATGGAAGCAACGAGAAAAGCATTCAAAGAGAATAATGACACGGAGATTTACGTAGAAAACATTTTTCAATGTGAACAGGGGAAAACGATGGGGCGGCGGAATCCCCTAACCACAATGAAGAGTACAAAGAGGTTTAGTCGCACAAACAGCGACAACAGTACAAGCACCCTCTCCTACACGACCCTACCTCCACAACCGCCAAATCACAGAGCCTGTGCTATCAGTCTCTAAGAGTAAACATAGCTTTCTTGAAGCGACAACCTTTTAGACCAACAATGAATACAACAAACTCTTGCGTATCTTAAAACGCAACCTTGGATGTGTAGAAACCCCAAGCCCTTTCTCTCTCTTTTCTGTCGAGTGTGCTCACCACCAGCAAGAAAACTCTTCTAGGGAAAAAAGATTCAATTTTTCGTGAAAGTATCGATTGTCGAGATATTTTGAATTTGGGAAATAGAAGAGCTCATGCCACTTTAATTTTCGTGAAACTTTCCACTATTTTCATGATTTTCAAGCACGCTTTTTGATCAAGAAAATCATTAAAAAAAATTACATGCCGATACCACTCTCTATGTATCAAAGCCTTTCAAGCAAGTTACGTTCTAAAATTTAGATCAATGGGCCATTCTTCTGTCTCTTTAAGCATAGTACTTCGAAGGCATGGATTTGGAATAACCGGTTCATGGTGTGGGCAGGCGATATACTTGGCAATCACTTTGTTAAAGGCCTTTGGGCCTCTACAAGCCCTCGACCATATGCTAAAGCGTTTGGCAAGATTTTTTTTGGAGAGCTAAAGTCCTCTAAAGTCTTCTGTCCCAAGTCAAGTCTACAGGAGTTTGGACCTTAGCATTTTCAGAATGCAAATATTTTTTTTTTTGCCAATTTTGCCATCGCTAAATTTTCAAAATTCCAAGAATACCCTCATTATTTTCCACCTCACACAACGTCACTGGCAATGCCAGATATGACCACCAGTGACCCCTAGTGCAATGTCACCGGCAATGCTAGATATGACCACCAGCGACCCCTCACTAAGGTTCGCACAACCTAAGGCAGCCATTTATTAGTGTAATTTTTCAAAGAATAATTGCATTTCGAAAAACCCTCATTGCTAAAACCCCCTTTAACCTAAAATCTTTTGTATTTTCCCCGAAAGTTTCCCAAAAAGTCCAGCCAAACGCAGTCTTACTCCGTTAGGAGTTGAAACCAAATCACTTCCCCACTCTTTGGCACCTAATCTGGAGGCCTGGCCCAGCTTTAAGGCCAATACCCCCGAATTGGTTGCGGATTGGGCTTCGCTGTTTTAGCAGATGGGCCGGACAAAGAGAGGTCATCTTCAATAAGGTTGTCCACCCGAAGCTGCTTCGAATATGACCTTAAGATTTGAGTTCACGTCGTTCGTGATTAGGTCCGGATCGCGCTTATTTTAATATAAATTGGTCGGTTCTTGGATTTCATTTACAAGTCCCAAAGCCTCCCGTCATCACGACACCCCAACATTAATGAAAGAAAAAGATCAGACAGAGATCGCATCGTGGCTCCTGCGCAACTTCATAGAGCCTTCATCCGCATTGGGCCTCGCGCAACGCTGCCCGCCCGCACTGACCGGCGAACGCAGAGAGGCTTCGGAATCTGGAGCTGACTATGCCCCTCCAACTCATGCTATTACAGAACAGCAGATTTGAGTTTGATCGCCAATTAATAAGGAGGGACGACGGGTTTCCCGCTGGCCATGGCGCCCTGGTTCCTCGGACGGCACGGCGAACGGCTCGCGGAGCTTTGCCCGGGAGCTGTACGGCCCTTCGGCGACCAAAGATGATGCGTGGAAGAAAGCTCAATAGGTTTTCTTTAAGAATTTGTAATACGGATATGTTCAAGTTGAGACTTCATCCATAGCCGTAGAAAATTTATGCTTGATGGTACGGGATGATGTGAAAGGTCCCGCAGTCTTTTTGACAACTACTTCTCGCGCCCGTGTCCCCACTTTGTTTTCTCTTTTGTTTTTTTGGAACCACTTCTCGGACACGTGCTTGACCAAATGACAAACGAGAGAATTGGGCCTCGCTTTGCTAAACATGACGGGAATTTCTAATTGAGTTTAAGGGTATGTTTGTTTAAGAGAAAGCGTTTTTTGAAAATATATTTTTTGGACTTTCACTTATTTAGTTCGTCAAAAATGATAAGTTAATTAAAAATACTTTATGATGAAGAAAAATATTTATGTATAAAATTAGGAAAGTGAATTTCTTGATATAATAAGGTGAAAATATTTTTCGGAATTAATTATCTTGAATTTGTTAATATATTTCTTTCTTTTTTTCTTTTCTTTCTGAAGCCGGCAATTGGAAATAATATAAAATATATAATTTTCACTATCATATTTTCCTCACCAAATAACTAAAAGGTTGAAAATCTTAAACTTTCCCTACCTCTAAACCGTTTCGAACTTTTTTGTGACAAAAAAAAACCCCAAACTTTATTGTGACACATTTACCTCAATATGGTAACCTATGATATTTTGGCCTTTTTCCTTTTTCTATTTTTTTTTTTTTTTTCCCTCGTGGTTGCCCTCACGGGTGAGGTCTCTGGCGAGCCTTGCCCTCGCTAGATCCGGTGAGGGGCCAGGCCTCGGCCGGCGCCTCTAAAAAAAAAATTCGAAAAAGAAAAAAATAGAAAAAAAAAAAAAAAAAGGAAAAATTTTTCTAGGTTTTTTTCTTAAATGTGGTCACAATAAAAAGTTTGGGGTTTTAATGTAAAAAAAAATATATAATTTTCAATATCATATTTTCTTCACCAAATAACTAAAAATACTTTCCAAGTCTTTTTTAGGTTTTAATCAAACACTGAAAAATGAACTCATTTTCCTGGAAAATGACTCCCTAGAAAGCATTTTTTAGAAATGATACATTTTTCGCGAAACAAATGCACCCTTAATTAATTTATGAATCGGTACAACGAATTTTAATAGGATGTGCCGGTAAGTTGAGTTGCCCCTTTAGCAAATGCTTTGTCCGATTAATTTTCCTAGTACCTTCATTCACTCGTGCATAAAGGTGGTTGGGTCATTCATTCATGGGTATCGATACTTTGGTCAGAGGTCCTCCGTACCAGGCAAAGGGACCAAATGACAAGCGATGGAAAAGCAAAAGACAAAGCCAAATGCAGGAGCGCCACTCATCTTTACTTGCTCCGAACGGAACGGACAAGCAAGGCATCTCTACAAATGGGTGGATCGGGTTGGGAGTACCGCGCCTCGTGATTCCTAATTCACTATTGCTAAAATACTTTCATATTTAATTTTAGGAAAAATATTCAAATCCCATATTCGAATATATTTAAAGCATTGATACCCATGTATCCATACCCATTTAACGTAATTAAGACTTCACCCATGTGACCCATTTAGTAAATATGTAACCCATTTTAATCTAATAAATGGGTTAAGTCATTTCGGTTCTATATTTTGCCGTGATTCCTAAAATTGCCAATTTTGAAAATATTCTAATCCCATATTCGAATGTATTTCAGCATGATACATGTAAAATCGTGTTATTGACCAATGTGCAGTATCTTAAATGTTAATCTTTATTTTGCCATAAAATCGTCTAAAATCGAGACCAACAGATTAAACATCTTTAGCGATCACTTGTCGTCTATCTTGCAGTGGCAAGTGAAAATTACTCGTACATGTCTGCCCAAATGGCGTTCCGGAGTGGATCAAAATCACTAACTAGGTCTCCATTCAAAGTGTCGGTCTTCAATTGAGAACAGCCAGCCTTCAATCTCCAAGAAGGACAATTGACTTAGAGCCTCCATGGTCGAATCCTCAGCAACAAATTGTACCCAATCTAAGCGCTCCATACCGCGCCAAAGCTCAAGCCGCCATATTTGGGGTTTGAGCTCATTGTCATAACAAAGCTCGAGCCCCTGGATCTAGGGGCTCGAGTGTAGCCCTTTAGAATTAAGGGCTCGAGCTTGGCGCCATGGTCAAGATTGAGCCCTCCGTGTACGGGACTTGAGCTCAACATTGCGGCGGAGCTTGAGGCTGTCGAGTTTAGTTGGCACTTTCAGAGCCACCGAGGTCGGTGCGTCATGGGTAGATACATGTCTTGTGTCGAGATCTTGGAGCTATGGCTGCCCATTTGATTTCAAAAGAGACGGGAACAAGCTAAATAAAAAAGTTCATACAGTGGAAGAAGATGAACAATAACAAGAAAAAAAAATCTAGAATATTCAAGAATTTAAACATTAATTTGGGGAAACGACAACATTTAGGGACGAACGGTTGTTTTTTTTATTTGATGAGATAACGTCCTTCTTTGCAAGGAAAATGACGTTGTTTCCCTCGCCGATGGCCCCAGATCAGACATCGACGGTGCACGATGACAGCTAGCGTTGATTAGATCTTTACGTCAAAATTTCTTAGTCTAAATTTTGCCGGAAACATCACATTGGAAATCACTAAAAGATTTATACTAAATTGGCATAATTAGAAAGTTTAGAATTTGAATTGGCAATCGTACAATAAATTTAGAATCGATCGAGTAATTTTTTCTTAATTTTATTCACGGGCATTTGAGATTTGAAATCTTCTTTAATTTCAAATATCGAGAATGTTTACAAAACTATTTGCGCCGACAATTGAGATCGCTCGAAATCACACGAAACTTTTTCCATACTTGTCAAAACGAATGCAGTATATTTTACTTCCATTCCTTTATCGACTTTGACCGGAGATGAACGCAATGCAAAGCAAAAACGATGGTCAGTGTGGCCTCTCGCCCGCCCCCCAGGCTACTTTTCTTCGCAGGCAAATTCAACGTTCCGAAAGGCCGAACTGAAGCTCCATGGATGGACGAAAGATGGCATAGAAATTCCTGTGTGCTCGTAATGGATGACGTCCAACGAGTCACGTCAAAGGACGCTTTGAGAGACTTGGAATAAAGTCGTGACATGATGTGATTTAACATGTCTTACTTTATCAACGAAACCTACGTGTTTAGTGGTTTGCGAGCGTTGCTGGGTGCTCTGCTTTATCACGACTCGGGAAATTGATTCTATGTTTCAGCCCGGTGGACACTCGGGTTTTGCGTAGGCCTTCGCTGTTTTAAGCAAACTTGAGGTGACTAAATAAAAATTCTAACGCCAGTAGTAGTTTTGCTCTTAGACGAGCAAAATGAGCCGTGAGCCTACGTATGCGATGCCGATCGGGACGTGCCGGGCAATTTAAAGGATTTACGGCCTCTTGACAGTTCGTGTGCGTCGAGGGCTAGAAATCTTCTGCTTCGCGTGGTACTTCCTTTGATATACCTGACCTTGTGATCGATGGAAATGAAATTCTTACCGATGGTCGAGAATCATTGATAGGAGCAATTATGCGATTGGAGATCCTCATTCGTAAAATAGAAATGATTTTTGCCCGCAAGATGTTATTGATTTTCGACAAGAAAGGTAGTTACTATTGATTTAGGAGCACTATTGTTAGATCTACCAAAAGGGCGAATCAAGTCCGATTTAGATCGAATAAAAAATGATCCGATTTAAATTGATTCATTTAACCCGTTTTTACTTATTTCTATACAATACAAATTCAGTAACCTATACCCAAATCAAAAACACATGTTGACCCGATCAAAATTGTTAAAATTCATACCCAAATTGAGGTGAAGTGCACAATGAATGAACGTAAAATTGAGTGAGTACGAAAGAAAGTGAATTAATACTCAAAGAGGTGGGTTTGATTTAAATAAGGTGTGAACCCATTTAATACTCACGATACATTGGGCTTTATCATTCTAAATCCTTTTCGTGACTTATTTACCGAATACGATCAATCTACATAACAAATCAGCTGATCAAACATAAGTTAGAAAGAGGGTACAACCCACTTTGACGGGTCTAAATTATCTCGTGCTATTCCCAGACCGCCTAACCCTCTCCTTCGGGAAACCTCTCCTTTGGGAAAGCAGGGAAAAAAAAAAAAAAGGAGCGGGTTACAAAAGCGGCAGTGGGAAATAAGAAAATAAGAAACGTCGGGGAAATTTCTCCCAACTTTAAACCGGTCGTGCTTCCCCACTAAGCAAAATTTTTCCAACCCCACCTCGACCGATTCCAAGCGTAGCATGAAAGGTCGTCCCGTGCTAGAAAAAGTCCAAGCCAGCCGCCCACTCAACATCGACGATGCCCTCCCAACTTTAAACACGCGCCCACCCAAAAAATAAATTACCGCGGTACAAATTAAACAAATATATAAAAAGTGAAAACGGGGATCGCCGCATAAAGCGCAGGGAGAATATGCCCGAGAGTCCACGGTGGGGACGCCCGCATCCGGCAAAAACCCCCGGCGGCATCTCGTTATGTGGCGCGAGGAAAGGAGGAGGGGGAGCTTCCGCGAACCTTCCGAAAAGGCGTGAATGGTCTAACCACTTAATTAACCCTTAATTAATCCTTAATCGCGAATTTTAAAATACCGTTCTGGCCCGATGGTCTCTGTCCCCACATTTCGTGCGTCGCTTAAACTAGTCCGTGGTACCGCCGCGCGCGCACGCGCTCAACGCTCTGCGCAAACCCAAAAGGCCAGCTGTTACGTCACGTCGCCCTACGTGGCGACCCACCATTGGAGGGCGCACGCGATGAATCTAGATACTTCCACAGCAAGCGCCTGAGCGCCGAGAGCCATAAGTGCGGACTGTGAGGTGGTAAGCAAAGGACTCGCTCCCCCCAGGGTGATCGTCTCGTCTCGTCTCGCCGAGCTTCCGTCTCTCTAAATCTCTACGGTAAGGAGCGCCGTCGTCCTCCTCCGCCAGATCCGCTCGCGGCTGTTCTCTCGCGGGCCCTGGGCCGCCGCGGAGCGAGCGAATCCAGTGCGGGCTTGAATCGGCAGCGAGCGCCGATCGGTGGTAATCTCTCGCGCCCTCGCGGTTCGTTTTCGCGATCGATTCGTTGTTTAGGGGGAAAGGCCTGATGATTTTCGTTTCGTCCGTTCGCGCTTCGATTGAGCAGAGATTTCGGAACCCTGAGGTGAAATCCCGGTCGATTCGCGGCCTTTCGCAGGATCGGCGCCGCCTGCTGCTTTGTGGGAGCCGGGCGAGAAGATTCTCTCTCTCGATTCGGGTCGCTTTCCTGGGTTCGTCGTCCCTGTCGATGAGTGACGTGGTCGAGTTTTGGCTTTCGAGCAGTGTGATGTTGCCTGAGACTGAGAGAGTGTTGTTGTTGTCCGTCTGTCGATGTCTTGCGCTTCTAATCGGAGCATTCGTGTAGCATCAGCCGCCTTGGGCTTCGCTGCTTTTTTCAAGTTGGCTGGTGCATTTCCATCGTTAGTCATAGTCAGCGGTTCCTTTTGACGATTTTGTTTCTTTCTTTCTTTCTATGCGCCGAGAAAGGAATTGTACCCAGGTGCTGGAGAAGTGTTCCGGATCTGTCACGCGATAGACTGGCCTTTTCTTTTGGGTTCTTATATTTACGTTTCTCGGATTGCTAGATGTTTCCGGCTATCGCTAATTCTGAGCTGGATTTTTCGTGGACAGTTGATGATCGTCGCCGTGGATAGGATCGGTTCCCAGTGAAATTCCCATTTCCGATTGGATATAATCGGTTTGCCCAAGTGTCTTGAGAAATCGATAAAAACTGATCAGCAATGGGGAAGGGAGGCGAAGACTACGGGAAGGGAGAAAGTTCGGGTATTCCGCCATCCGGCCGAGATGTTTTTCCAGCGTGGTCTAAAGACCCGCAAGAGTGTGAAGAGCAATACCAGGTTAACCGTAACGTAGGATTATCATCTGAAGAAGTGGAAAAGAGGCGACAGAGTTATGGGTATAATGAGTTGGAGAAGCATGAGGGTGTGTCGATTTTTAAACTGATCTTGGATCAATTCAGTGACACCTTAGTTAGGATTTTACTGGCTGCTGCTGTTGTGTCATTTGTTTTGGCTTGGTTGGATGGTGAGGAAGGTGGAGAGATGAAAATTACTGCATTTGTGGAGCCCCTTGTGATTTTCTTGATCTTGATTGTGAATGCCATTGTTGGAATTTGGCAAGAGAACAATGCAGAGAAAGCACTAGAGGCATTGAAAGAGATCCAATCGGAGCAGGCAGCTGTTATTCGGGATGGAAAGAAGATACCAAACTTGACCGCAAAGGAACTTGTACCAGGCGACATTGTGGAGCTGAAGGTTGGTGATAAAATTCCTGCTGATATGCGGGTGTTGAATCTTGTAAGCTCAACCTTTAGGGTCGAACAAGGATCTCTCACCCGGAGAGAGCGAGGCAGTTAGCAAGACTGCTAAAGTAGTTCCAGAGAATTCAGACATACAGGGAAAGAAGTGTATGGTTTTTGCTGGGACAACTGTTGTGAATGGGAATTGTTTTTGCTTGGTTACGCAGATAGGAATGACCACGGAGATAGGTAAGGTGCACTCACAAATCCATGAAGCATCACAAAGTGAGGAGGATACTCCTTTAAAGAAAAAGCTGAATGAGTTTGGAGAGGCTTTAACATCGATAATTGGAGTGGTCTGTGCACTCGTCTGGCTTATTAATGTCAAGTACTTTCTTACGTGGGAATACGTGGATGGGTGGCCTAAAAATTTCAAGTTCTCTTTTGAGAAGTGCACGTATTACTTTGAGATAGCAGTTGCCTTGGCAGTGGCAGCAATTCCTGAAGGTTTGCCAGCTGTTATTACAACATGTTTGGCACTTGGCACGCGAAAAATGGCACAAAAGCATGCTCTTGTTAGAAAATTGCCTAGTGTTGAGACTCTTGGCTGTACAACAGTCATATGCTCTGATAAAACAGGTACTCTGACCACCAATCAGATGTCAGCGACAAAGCTTGTTGCTATGGGTTCTCAGCGTGGTGATCTACGGTCATTCACTGTGGAAGGGACAACCTATGATCCTTTTGATGGAAAAATTCAGGACTGGCCCATGGGGCGGATGGATGCTAATCTTCAAATGATCGCAAAGATTGCTGCTGTTTGCAATGATGCTGGTGTAGAAAAATCTGGAAATCATTTTGTAGCCAGTGGAATGCCAACTGAGGCAGCATTAAAGGTGAAACTTTAGAAAAACCCATTCTTGTTTCAAGCTTTCTCTCTCCTGCTTACAATCTGTTCTAGCAGAATTCGATTAAGGACAGGGCATTTTCTTTCTCTCTTTGAACTTGCAAATTCTTGAATTCATTTTAATTTGGGGATTCATCTTTCGTCGGAAAATGATTGGGAAATTCTCTGTTATTTTTCAATATTAAAAAAACAAGGCAGTACTGTTAGATATGCCAGCTTCATGTAGCCAGTAGTTTGCTGGGGAAACATGCTTTGCTTGAATTGGCTAATACAGTTTCAGGAGATGGTATGGTTGTCTTTTAGGTTCTCACTGGCATGTTTTATCTTAAAACAGGTTTTGGTTGAGAAAATGGGATTTCCTGGAGGCATTGAGGATGGCTTATCTTCTGGCCAAAGTGATGTACTACGTATGTTTCCTCATCATTGTATTGAATGTTTTCTTCATCTGTTCTTGGGCACTGACACGCTCTTTTTTTATTGTCATTTCAACAAAATGTCCTTTATCAAGGTTGTTGCCAACTGTGGAATAAACTTGAAGAACGGATTGCTACTCTTGAGTTTGATCGTGACCGAAAATCCATGGGGGTTATTGCAAATTCAAGCTCTGCAAAAAAGATGCTGCTTGTGAAGGTATAGCAATCTTTCTGTGTTTTGGAGATCACTGTCTCACCCTCGGGAGACAATAATAAAAAAATAATGCTCCTTCATTAAAGTCATATTGTTAGATCGTGCTCAGGCTGCCAAAAATTGTGCACCCCTCTCTTGGAAATAATTGGAAGATGATGAATATATTCTACAAGTACCAGTATTATTACCTGGCTACTTTCTAAGTCTTATATGTTTTCCATGTGTCTAGTATGGTGTAGAAATCTAATTTGCTACTTCTCTTTTCAGTAACTTGAGAAAGATGATCTTGGTTAAAAGAAAAATGAAAAATCATGTGAAGTTCTGCTGTTAAGGGAACATACACGATGAATAAAAGCATTATTGCAAATGAAGGATCTGCCAAATAGATTGCATCCGAGAAAATTTCATTAAGATTGAACTCTTATGTCAAGGAGAATATCAATTTTCCTGCATCCATATTCTTACGTCTGTTACTTAGTTTTTCATGTTGACTAACAATCGTAGGTTTTAGTTGGTGTGACATGTTCTGTGTTAATTTTGTGTGGAAGCTGGTGAGAAGAAAAGATAGAAAAAGAGAGGGGGAGGCTTATCTCATGTGCCCACCCTCTCTCTGTTGGGAATACTATCATATACTATTGTTGCATAGAAAATGATGGGGATGATTGAAACACTCATGTTTGTTGAGTTCCTTGTGTTGTTCACTTATTTTATTGAGATTTGACAGGGTGCTGTGGAAAATGTTCTTGAAAGAAGCTCCTTTGTTCAGCTCCTGGATGGTTCTGTGGTAGAGTTGGATCAGTATGGCAGGGATCAAATTCTAGAAAGCCTTCGCAAAATGTCAACTGGCGCACTGCGTTGTCTAGGCTTTGCATACAAGGATGACCTCCCTGCTTTTGCTACTTACAATGGTGATGAAGATCATCCAGCTCACGAGCTTTTACTTGATCCAAACAATTATTCTTCAATTGAGAGTAATCTCATTTTTGTTGGCTTGGTTGGGCTAAGGGTAAGGTGGCCTCTTTGTTACTCGTTCATATTTTGGTTCCTTAGTTGCTGTAGGGTTAATATTTTTTAAATCTGTGTACATGAATTCACAAGCTTGACATTTCAATTGATTACTTATTATTGAAGGATCCTCCTCGGAGGGAAGTCCGTCAAGCAATTGAGGACTGCAAAGTAGCAGGAATACGCGTGATGGTAATTACAGGAGACAATAAGAATACAGCCGAAGCTATATGTCGTGAAATCGGTGTGTTTGGATCTCATGAAAACATTAGCTCTAGGAGTCTAACAGGAAAAGAGTTTATGGATCATCCTGATCAGAAAAATCATCTAAGACAAAATGGAGGGCTATTGTTTTCAAGGGCTGAACCACGGCATAAGCAAGAAATAGTGAGGTTGCTCAAGGAGGATGGTGAAGTTGTTGCAATGACTGGTGATGGTGTCAATGACGCACCTGCCTTGAAATTGGCTGACATTGGTATTGCAATGGGCATTGCTGGAACAGAGGTACTACTTTTGTGTTTTTTCAATCTTAAAATGTAATTTGATAAACCTCCAGGGTTGACAACCTTCAGGTTGAGACGATGGTTGATGCAGTTTAGTGAGTAGCAGAAGCACAAATGGTGTGTGATATGCACATGGCTTAGTAAATCTGCAACATAGAATGAGTGACCAACCTTTTGGATGGTATTTGACCAAAAAAAAACAAACAGAACTTTGTGGATGGTAGGCATATGCTAGCTAAGAATTGTTCGGTCTATTTCATCCATGACCGTAATATGGAGATTGCAGCCTCTTGGTGGGGAGCTTCTCCTTTTTTGTCTCGTATTAAACCTTGAATTGGACTGTAATAATACCTGATCTCAGCAGTGTCTAGCTTAATTTTTGTAGCCCAGCAAACTTTACTTGATGCTTTACTCTCTGCTAATCGGTTAGCTAGAACAATTAACAACTAGCTGATGATCTTGTGGTCGTATGTATTTCATTTTTCTAAGTTCTTACATTACTTTGCGTGATATCACTCCAGGTGGCAAAAGAAGCCTCTGATATGGTTCTAGCAGATGATAACTTTAGCACTATTGTAGCTGCCGTTGGTGAAGGCAGGTCAATCTACAATAACATGAAGGCTTTCATCAGGTTTATTCTCGCTTTAGTTATGTACCAGTTGTGAACTTACATTGTAGTTTTGTCTTAAAGACACAAGTACTTATAGGTGCGCGCGCGCTTTTGTGCAGCAAGGATGTTAGATCTACAATTGGCATAACAGCATTGATACCTCTTTTTTATGAAAGTCCCTGCTTAAAGGATCAAATTTATTACATGATCTATACATGACCTAGTAATCAGTCATATAAACAGGAGGCTTGATTATAATAGTGGAAGTAAAATCACTTCATGGACATGTTAGGCAAAAAATGGGCAGTAAGCTTTCAACTTTGCTAGTAAAGAGACAACAAAAGAGGACTAGATTATCGCATTGATTCTTCTTTTCTCTTCTTGCAATTCTTTTCAAACCACCTTTAACAGTACCTTAAAACCTTAGTAAATAAGTAGAACTGGCTGGTGAACATATGGAATATAATGGACCAATAGTTTAGATAATTAATTTTAGTTACTATTTTATGGGAAATTAGTTAGAGACAGCTGAGGTTTGTGGGGGCATAGACATGTCTTGTTTATGTAAATCCGCATAATCAATCCCTAGTATGTCTTCTATGGAAATAGTTTTTAACTGGAGCAATGCTATAACTCCATTATAAATTAGCTGAAAAATAATTGATCACTTTGATGAAAGTGCGACTTTATTATTCTTGCATAAATGAAAATTTCAGGTACATGATATCGTCAAATATTGGAGAGGTGGCCTCTATTTTCCTTACTGCAGCACTGGGTATACCTGAAGGCATGATCCCTGTTCAACTTCTCTGGGTTAATCTTGTCACGGATGGACCACCAGCTACAGCCCTGGGATTCAACCCTCCAGATAAGGATATAATGAAGAAGCCTCCAAGAAGAAGTGATGACTCACTGATCAGTGCTTGGATTTTGTTCCGCTATCTGGTATGAGCCCTTTTTCTGAATTATGAAGCCTTGATTTTTATGTATATTATAGTGCAGCTTAATACATGAATTCCATCATATTCCTTGCAATTGGTTTGCCACAGGTGATTGGGCTTTATGTTGGTATAGCTACAGTAGGCGTATTCATCATCTGGTATACTCATGACGCATTCCTGGGCATTGATTTGAGTGGAGATGGCCACAGCCTTGTGACTTACTCACAGCTTGCTAATTGGGGTCAGTGCCATTCTTGGGAAGGCTTTTCGGTCACACCTTTCACTGCTGGGTCTAATGTATTCGACTACCGGTCAGATCCATGTGAATATTTCCGTGCTGGAAAAATCAAAGCCTCAACTCTCTCCCTCTCTGTCTTGGTTGCCATCGAGATGTTCAATTCCCTTAATGCCCTCTCTGAGGATGGGAGCCTTCTGAGCATGCCGCCATGGGTCAACCCCTGGCTTCTTCTGGCTATGTCTGTTTCATTTGGCCTGCACTTCTTGATATTATACGTGCCGGTCCTTGCTCAAGTATTTGGCATTGTTCCTCTCAGCCTGAATGAGTGGCTCTTGGTGTTGGCTGTTACTTTACCTGTGATTTTAATTGATGAGGTTCTCAAGTTTGTGGGAAGGTGCACGAACGGATGGCGGTATTCAGGTGCACAAAGGTCTTCAAAACATAAAGCAGAATAAAGATTCGTGGAAAAGAAGACCGTAAAAATGGGATATGTGGAAATTTTGCCCAATCGTAGGTTAAGAATGACCGACTCTTTCCCTGGCTGTTGGTTCCATTCCCGTTTAGAATGGCATTGTGAGCTGCAATTGCATGGTTAATACATTACTGTCAATGATAACATTGTCATGTTGAAACAGTAGAATTTTCTTAGAACATATAGTTGCCCCAATCTCATCTTTCAACTTCTTAAAGATATGTGGATTTTTTTCCTCTCCTCAAAGCTGAAGCAAGTTGTTTCAATGTGCTGTTTTGAGTTTATTTTGCCCGTGGTTTTGGTTGTGTGGTTGATCAACTTGAGAGTCTCCACAAGCTTGATTGAGGTTTCTGTACGTACGACTATTTGTGGTTCAGTTTGGTTCAATTTGATTGAGCCTGAAATGTTGAATCAAAGCCTTGAAACTAAACCAGATTTATTCATTTGTGTCCATTGGCCAGTTGGGTAGACTCCTGAAGTATCTGGCCCTGGACGATGTGGTTTCAACGTATTCATCATCATCTGCGAGTCCCATCTAAAAGAATATAGAATCTTCAGGTTACTAAGACTAGGCATCAAAGCGCCTGAATGTGAAATTTGTATGACATTCGCCTTTGTGGCTTCACCTCGTTTGTGCCTCGACATTTTCGAACCAAAGTTGGTTGGATGTTTCTTCCATTTTTATTTGGAATCTATCGTTTTCTTTTTTGGGGCCAAGCCTCAATTATCTTCGGTGATGCATGGTTCCAGTCTTTGTTTTCTCAAATTTTTCGTTGGACTTCATGCCTTTAACCTATGTCTGTTGCCAAAACTTGCGTCTACTTTCCAAAATGATCAGTTATGCAGGAGGTAATCTTCTCCTTTCCAGGTTTTGGACTGAAATAGTTCCACTGGTCTTGAACGAGAAGATTTATTTCATTCTTGCTCATGCTTAGACTGCCACTTTACATGAATAGCAAGCTAGTCGAAATAGCCAGTCACTGTCAGCATGCAGCGTTCGCACAGCTGATAACAGGTGGTTTCGTATATCTCGAAAAAGATGGTGTTTTTTCTTGCCTAGACTTGGCGCACACGGTAGTTATTTTCTTGCCTAGACTTGGTGCCCCCACGGACAGTGTCCGGTGAGCCGGCCTCGTACAAGAAGTACATAAAAGAAAACGAGGAAAGCGAACAAAAAACAGGAAAAAGAACCACAATGGTTATGCAGCCAACAGTTGCTGTGATTGCTTCTCGAATTGGAAGTGGTTTCCTATGGAATCATCAGCACACCATATGAAAATGCCTCCAAGCTTTCCTTGGCTCTTCAGCTCATTGCAGGCTTGGAAAAACCCTTCGTTAGGGTGGAGTCCTCCTCCCCCTTTGCTCATGAAACTGGCCAGGACTTGTCCCCCTTCAAAATTAGAAGCTTGCTGTTTGTAGTAACTCTGGAACTGCGAGACACCGATGTCGTTGTACGCGTAGAATTGGAAGTTGACGTAGTCGATGGAACTCCCGTATTTCTTCCACAGAGCCAAGTAATGGTTTTGGATGTCTTCATACGGAGCTATTGATGCAAATGAGATTACCCTGCTTTTCTTGAGCCTTGTTACGAGCTGCCCGATGCAATCCGCAAAAATGCTAGAACTTGCGTTGAAGTGTTCGTAGTCGATGTCGATTCCGTCGAGGTGGTATTCCTTGATCATCGCCGTCAGCGACGATATGGCATTCTGAACCCAGGAGTTTGTGGATTTCGGAACGAAAAAGGCGTTGCTGTTTCCGATGCTGTCTCCGCCCAAGCTGACGGCAAACTTGACGTTCGGATGTTTCTGCTTAAAAGAAGCGATAGCTGAAGGAGTCAGATGGTTGGTTTCCCAGAAGACGTTGAACTTTCCGTTGGTGGGAGACGGGTTGTCTTCGCTCGTGTAGTCGATTGCAAAGGCGAGGATGAACTGGAATTCGACTTCCGAGTTTACGGGGACATCAGATAGTCGGATCGTATCCGATTCTGCTCCGATGTACTCGCGGAAGAGGTTGGAATTGGCGGCTGCAAATCACAACCTCAATGAGAAATGAAGCATCCGGAAAGGAATGGCGGAAACCATTAGACTAAAATGCAAATGCAGTTGCTCAAGTTTTGAAGGCCGTAGACCTCAGCCACATCACTTGAAATGTTGTGGAATATATCCGGTCAGTGATTAACAAAAAAATTTTCCTCGCTGCTTGACATATCCTTCTTTCATCGTGCTAATCATGTGAATAATCATCTTTAGTTGCCATAAGTGCCTACTTATGGTAGGGATTGTTGAAATGAAACATAGTTTAACTCGTTCAACCAGGCCATAACAAAAAACATAGAAAGCATGCACTAAAACCCAATGTAGCAACACGAACTCCTCCCATCTAATGTCCCAATGATGTGGAGCTTGCTCACCATTGGTACTGTAGAGAAAGAGCAAGAAAAGAGTGCTCGAGAGGGCACCGCGAAACTCCATGTTTGCTCTGTGTAGTGTGTACACTCTCTGAACTCACGACCAGTGTTCCTCATCTGCAATGCTTTATATAATAAGAGGGGCTTGAACGTGTTGGCTGATTTCATCCTTATGAATGTTTTAGCGGCTTCTAGTTTTAGCCGCCAAGCGATATCCAAAAGCAGCACTATTCTTGGCCGCTAGCTGTCTCAAAACCGAGTCAGGAAACAGATTCCATTGTGTCTATTTAACTTTTATCGGTCAACAGCCCGACGCATCTTGAATCTTGACGCCCGAATTCGGCAGCATATTCTGGCCATTAATGGATCATTCATCGACGACTCAACAATCTGGTTACGATGACGGGATCCAAAGATAACAGAAAACTCACAGTTTGCTTCTGATGTTTCGAGAAGGCGTCACCTACCAAAACGTCAAGAAACGCTCGGTCCATATGTGATCCTGTCAAGACAGAAGATGACAAGTGGACAGCCGAACACGTTCCTGAGAGAGAATAATTCATTCGGGATGGGGTCGTACTGAGTAAGGTTAAGGTCTCTTGGTTAGACCAAGCAACACCAACCAAATGTTCTTGCACATACCTTTTGCTGACACTCCAAGAGGACGTGTGCTTCACACCTCTGGATATGTGTCTACTAAGCTTCGCAAACTTTCGAGGTCCAAAGGGTGCATTTATTTTGCGGCGAAATAGCGTGGTGTTTGGATTATTATCGGCGTGCTTATCATTGTTTTCAAAGGAAGTTGCTTTAATAAGATCGGGAAAGGACTTGATTGCTTTCGAATCGAGAAAGGTGTGTCGCCATTACTACTACGCCGACATTCATTTGCTCTAGTACTTATTCAGGCATTCCGTGCTATCAAGTAACGGCTAATTTTGATATTAAAATTTTCATTCTCGCTATCATATTTATTTCTGTTACAGTCCAATTCGATTGTCGATTTTGTCAGATCTCTCCGAAGAGGCCGAATCAATTTCTTTGATAGTAAAAAGAAAAATGAAAAATTTGCTCATTTCTCTTTTTTTCCTATTTTTGTCTCTTTTTTTTTATGCTGAAGATTTTTCCCTTGCTTTTCCACAGAACGGTAGGTGCTGGCCCATTATCTAGTTAGGTCCTCCCAAAGAGCCCACATCAACACTTTCCGGGTGGACCAGCTTTGGCCCATGTCTCTTTACTCGGGTCCAATAAATTCAGCCGCCTTGTCACATTCCATGTGTCTAATCATCATTAATCGCACGTTACTCACATAATTACATTGCGACCGAATGCTTCGGATACTTTTAGTTCTTTAATTGGTTCACCATGACCTTTTTCCCTCTCTTTTCGCTTCCTGAAAGTTGGATTCATCGCTGTTAGCCCTCGCTGATCCATTCTTCATTAGCTCGAATATCCACATGCGTCTTACTCGTGCCGAGTCGTTGGATCGTGCGACTCACATGCCATATCTGTCGACTTGCGTGCGTCGGTTTCACGGGCGCGGCCGAGCGAACGCCGAAATGCTCCTTTTTCGTGTGTCCTCTCTCTAAAGGGGACTTGAAAGGAGTCTGAAGAAGCAGCAGTGAATTCCGTGAGGAAAGAATCGATTCCTCTTTCGAGGGAATTGTCAGTGAAAGGGTCTCTCGGTGAGCTGTGAGTTTGTGATGGGAAGTTACAAAGGGAATGAAGTGAAGCATACGCTGCATCATACATGGAGTACGGCTCACGCCAATACACATGTGATGATGCCACAGAAAGCGAGAGCTCCTTCATGTCTCTGCCCTACTTGAGACTGATGCTGACCAGGTGACCCCTTCTTGTTCTTGAGCCTAGACTAGAGTATACGAGAGGAAAGAATGATGCGTAAGAAATTTTCCAAATTGTTATGTGCACGTCTTCCAAACATCTACGGGAGATGCAGAAATTTGAGCGGTAAAAACTGCACGGAAGATGAAGAGTATACAAGGGGATGCAAAAATTGCCGTACCCAGTTTGAGCAGAAGACACGAAAATTTCGTAAATTGTTTGTAATATTGATTCGGTAAAAATTGCCTCAAACACCGAGTTGTCAAAATGGTCGATGTCCCTCGCCAGTCTCCCTCGACCCGTCATTGATATTCGTAGAATGTGGCAGGCTTCGAACGGTTTGATTGATGTACAATTTCAGTACATGGGACCACTTTCCTATGACACGCTGATCATTTTTGCATAGTAGAGGAAAAGCAAGCAAGCTCGTCATTTTTTCTGTTAAGCCTGAGGTAACTGCGAGTCTCGTCGGAGGGACTCGGGCACACATTGCCAATTTGGCAATCATGGCAGAAGCAACTGCTCGTTAGGTAACCGATGCTTGTCTCTGCCAAAAGAAAGAAAAAAAAAAAAACAAGGACTGTCAAAAAGGCAGAGCGTTGGGTTTGTTTTGGCCATGAAGCTACTGAAAGATGAGGCAATGGCAGTTGAATTACAGGGGACAGTGAGGGCTGCCAGAACAAATTCCTGCACACTCAATAAACAAGTAAATAAATTATATAAATGTGGATGTGGAAAGAAAGGGCAATCGAGCAGGCTCCAGAATCATGTGCTCGCTCACCATCACTCTTTATCACGTGGGGCAACTTTGCCACCACACCCCGATCCCCACCTGCTCTCCTTTCCTCCCCCCCCCCCCAATCACCCAATTCCTCACCGCTTTACACTTGCTTTGGTTTTGGACGTTTGCACTGAAAAATTGCTTCTTCACCCACTGCCTTCCAGATTACTCTTACAGAGAAGCGGAGCCGTTGTAAAAAAAATTCGGATATTTTTTTTGAACGAGTGCTGCGCCCGCGGCCCCTCGAGCCGGGCCGGCCGTGGCCTTCGCCCCCTCTCAGCCGCCGAGTTTCGGTGTAATCGCTAGGCGCGCGGACTCGAACCTTTAGTCTCTCGGCCAGTTATTGCGGATGTTCGGGTTTCGGGTTTCCGACGGCGGGGCGTCGAAAGACGCCGTGATCCGCGCGCACTATTGGCAATCAATTCTCTAAGGTTACACAGCTTCATGCGCTATACGCAGCACGTGAGAAAGACCGGGGTCCGCGCTGCATTCTTTCTGTTCCTCTGTCCAACCCGAGAGCCACCGCTAGCCCAGCGGAAACATACACAAAAATTACGGTCAAAGCATTGGTAACAGACAAGATCCTTAGCCAGCATGGCTCAGTGTTTCTGATCCTACGCGGAAGCTTTTCAACGAAGTGCGGTGCATTCGTGTCCTTCCTTGCGAGCGCCTTTCTTGGACCTGGTACGAAATGCCGTGCTTGAGCTTCAAATGATTCTACTGCATGATGGGCCTGCAAAGACGAACCGATCCTCCCCCGTTCATTAGCCAGTTTTGGAAGACACTCCAAACCTCCCCCCCTTAACTTATCTTCAAGGCATGGTCAATTTGTCTTCCGAATTATTTGAGAGACAAAAACTGTCGAAAAGGGCATTCTTCGAACTGAGACAAGATTGGCCCTATCCATCTTGTCTGTACATCACCACGGCCTCAATACTGCCACTGGGCCCACCCCTCCGGCGGGGCCCACGTTTCCTTACTCATGGGAAGCGCTCGGAGTACATAATAATAATAATACATATGCGCGAACATTATTAATCTATTCGTTTTTTGGTATCATTAACCGAAGCATAGTAATACTATGTAAAGGAAAAGAGCTACAAAGGAATACCAAACTAGCTATGCTTGCGATACGGTCCATGACATAAAAAATTTCAAACTATACCCATCGTGGCACATTTACCTTGAATTTTTTTGCGACATAAAAAAACCTCAAACTCGTAGTTATGTGATACATTTTACTCTCTTTTGTTAAGATTTTGAAAGACGGTTTTTCAATCAAAGTAGCGTGATTTTATTTTAGTTAAGCCCCCGTGAGCGCTATGTAAACGCCGCTTGCATTTGAACGCCCGTGCAGGCATATTTTCAACGGTGCTTATTGATGGAACTTATACGGGCAGAAGTTTTTGGGAATTTTGGGTTCCGCGGGAAAAAAAAAAGGTTCAAAATGAACGCGTCGCAATTATCACAGCTTGGGGATTTTCTTTTTTTATCGACATTTTCCCTAATGTAAATTAAACGGCAAAGATCGGCTAAAATTCGAGATACGAAGGAAAATACGAAGGGCCATTATCCAGTTGAGCTGGGGGGGGGGGTTTCAAAAGTTTTCAAAAATGATTAAGAAGCGCTCTCTCTCTCTCTCTCTCTCTCTCTCTCTCACTCCGTCTCTTTCTCTCGTCCAAGTTTCTTCAACGGTCGGATACGAAAATATTTAAAAAAAAGGAAAAGAAGAAGAAGAAGAAGAAGAAGAAATCGCGCTAACGCCGTCAGCACCGGCCGTCCAATGCCGTCCGTTCCTCTCTCTCCTCCCTCGCGAGCGCTCTCTCTCTCTCTCTCATATTTCATATATCATGCGCATACACACGCACAACGCCATTGCTTGTAGCCCGATCTCTCTCTCTCTCTCTCTCTCCCTACACTCTCGCCATTTGCATACACCTCACTGCCTCGTACTGCCCTTCTCTCTCTCTCTCTCTCTCTCTCTCTCTCTCTCACGCGCCTCCGCATCTTCTTCTTCCCCTTCTCCTTCTCCTTCTTCTCCTGCGCCATCGAATCAGGAGCTCCTCGCAGCTCCTCGCCGTCCGGCCATTGCCGTCTGTAATCAGTAAGCTTTTTCCCCCCTTCTGTTTGTCCCCGCTTTTTCCCCCCTTAGGTTTCGATCGCCCGCGCATCGCGCCTGGCTCCCGATGCGCGAGCGCCTCCGTTCTCGTCGCCGGAGGTGTAGATCGGTGCGTCCCTCGTGTGGCTCCCGGCTCGCATCGTTCGGCGCCTCCCTCGTCTTCGGATTGCCCCCTTCCTTCTTTTTTCCCTTTTCGATGTCCGAGAGCGAGCAATGACGGTGCTTGCGGATCGAGATTCGCGTAGATTAGGGACCTCGATCGGCTCCGCGAGCCTGATGCTCGTTGCTTTGGATCCTCCGAGCTCGAGATTCTGGCGTAGTATTGCTTCCGACCTCGTATTCGGTGCTCTGGTTACGCTCATTGTGCCGATTCACCGCCCTTCTTCAGCTCGGTGTTTAGTTTTTCAATTCATCTTTGTGCAATCTGCAGCGTTTGTGCAAGTCGTTTGGCTTGCATTTTCGCTTTTTCCTTCTAAATTTGGTACTCTTGGGAGAGAAGGATTTTCGGTCATTTGAGCTGATTCACTTGGAACCAGGTTATAATTATTCGTTCGCTCGGACGACATTATAGGTATGGACTCTGCGCAGTCCCTGCAGAGAAGAGGAGGTTTGGTCTCGCTATCCCCGTCGCAGACTCCGAGGTCCGGCGACAAGTCAGCACGAGATCTGCGCTCCGCCGACTCGAATTCGAGCACCAAGTATGATAAGGATAAGGGTGTAAACGTGCAGGTTATAGTGCGTTGCAGGTCAGTTTATTCAAAGTTCCCATGTTTTGGTTTTTGGGTTTGTTTTCTCTCGCCTCTTTGGCTGACAAAGTGGACAATTTTAGTAATCGGTGTTGCAAACTCCGGTATTTGCTTTTGTAGGCCGCTGAATGATGATGAGTTAAGAATACATACGCCGGTGGTGGTCTCATGTCATGAGGGTAGGAGGGAGGTTTGCGCCATCCAGAATATAGCCAATAAGCAGATCGATAGGACCTTTATGTTCGACAAGGTTTGCATAAATCCTTAAAATTTCTAGTTCTTCCAGTGTTCTTCATATTCTAACGGAGAAAGAAATAGAGAAATACCAATGGTTCCGTTTCTCTGATTTTATGTTGGTTCGCACTCCTAGACGCAGACAACCGTGTATGCATGCATGCAATTTGTGGAAAAATGATGACACATCCGGAGGATTTACCTCGGCTTGAAACTTTCTGGATTGTTAGACGGACTTTACTTCAACATTTACCTGATCTATTTTTCCACTTGACCTTTCATCTTCTGACCTGCAGCTGAATGCTGTAGCGGGATACTGCGTATAATGCACGTTGTCCTAGTGTTGAGGTTGACTAATTCCTTTCACAGGTATTTGGTCCCACATCCCAGCAAAAGGACTTGTATGATCAATCTGTGTCGCCAATTGTGTTTGAAGTGCTTGAGGGCTACAACTGCACCATTTTTGCCTATGGTCAGACAGGAACGGGGAAGACATACACAATGGAAGGAGGTGCCAGAAAAAAGGTCGAGCCTCGAGCGCGACTTGGGAAAGTACGTAGATGTGGTTATTATCGAAGTTCTTTCTGATTTTTCCTCTCGTATTTTGTAGAATGGAGAATTCCCAATTGATGCGGGGGTTATTCCTAGAGCAGTAAGGCAAATTTTTAATATACTGGAAGCACAAAATGCAGAATACAGCATGAAAGTCACATTCCTAGAGCTGTACAATGAGGAGATTACCGATCTGTTAGCTCCTGAAGAATGTTCCAAGTTCACCGATGACAAGTCTAAGAAACCCATAGCTCTTATGGAAGATGGGAAGGGAGGTGTGTTTGTTAGAGGCTTAGAAGAAGAGATTGTGTATTCAGCAAATGAGATCTACAAGATACTGGAGAAAGGCTCTGCCAAGCGGCGCACAGCTGAGACTCTCCTCAACAAGCAAAGCAGTCGTTCGCACTCCATATTTTCAATTACAATCCATATTAAGGAGTGTACTCCAGAGGGAGAGGAGATGATTAAGTGCGGGAAGTTAAATCTAGTTGATCTAGCTGGTTCCGAGAACATTTCACGTTCGGGTGCCAGAGAGGTATATATACCTAACACTTCCAACTATAAAGCAAAAGATGAAAGGCTCTACTTGAAGACATAAATATTTTCCACGATTTATGAAATAAAGTGCCAAGCTTTGCTAAGCAGTGCAGCAATTTATACTCTGTATGCAATGTTATACAAAACCTATCCGGCATGGTAAAGTGGCTCACTCTTGCAGGGCAGAGCAAGGGAAGCTGGGGAAATCAACAAAAGCTTGCTTACACTCGGACGAGTTATTAATGCACTGGTTGAGCACTCTGGTCACATTCCGTATAGGTGAGTGTGAGACATATGATGTATGACATATCACAGGAACTTCTGTTTTTGCGAAAGTTAGCAGCTCAAGTCACTGAAGACATTGATTGATATATCAGGGATAGCAAACTCACAAGACTGTTGAGGGATTCCCTTGGAGGAAAAACGAAGACATGCATCATTGCTACGATATCACCATCCATCCACTGCTTGGAAGAGACACTCAGCACTTTAGATTATGCGCATCGAGCGAAAAATATCAAGAATAAGCCTGAGGTTAGTAATTTAAAATGGTCAATTGTAATTATCTTCATTCTTCCATTTTTATAGTAAAATGCTTTAATTTTTTTTTAAATATTCACTCGTTTAATTGTTTGAATGCGCTCTATATCAGATTAATCAGAAGATGATGAAATCTGCAGTGATCAAGGACTTATACTCTGAAATTGATCGTCTTAAGCAAGGTAGGCTACTTTGATGCTCTTCCAGAAAGGATCCTTTATTTTGCTAAAGGCGTACTATAATAAATGATTGACTTGCTGAATAATATGTTTGATCGCACAAATGTTTTCGTCTGTTCGTTTAGAGGTATATGCTGCAAGAGAGAAAAATGGAATCTACATACCACGAGATCGCTATCTTCTTGAAGAGGCTGAAAAAAAGGTTTGTGCTTCTCATCATAAAACTGCACCAGGATTCTGTAGAGCGAGCTTTCCATTACGAAGATATGTGTTGCTAAATATTCTATGGCGGTTAACTTGGTCCTCTATATCTCTCAGGCTATGGCTGAAAAGATAGAACGGATGGAACTCGAAACAGACTCTAAAGATAAGGTCAGTATTCAATCAAGGGTATGTTCCAGCACCACTAAATGCAGTCCGATGGCACTAAACAGATATATGGGTCTTGATATCTGAGCAGCAACTCGTGGAGGTTCAGGAGCTCTACAATTCTCAGCTACTTTTGGCTGCAGAGATGAGCAATAAACTTGAAAGAACTGAGGTATCATGCATTTATCTTTTATTTCATAGAATCAATATATGCCTTATTGCTTTGACCTGTCCAGGACTTGATTTTCTTGTTCAACTTACAGAAAAAGCTTGAGGAAACTGAACATTCACTTTTTGATCTTGAGGAGAGGCACAGACAAGCAAATGCAACAATAAAAGAGAAGGAATTTTTGATATCGAATCTCCTCAAATCTGGTAAGAAAAAGTATTCTCTAATAATTAGTTATCTGGACAAAGTTACCTTTACTATTGAAAATCTGCGTTGAGATGGGTCATTTGTCTAAATGAGCAATCTGTCATCTATTCTTTGTTTCCAATTACGTATCATCTCCCTGCATTTGATGAGTACACTTGTCCAGATGATTATATATGATTGAGCATCCATTTTCTATTTCAGTTGAGTTTCAACCGTTTACGCTAAAATAAACCTAGAATGGTTTATTTGCCAGTCTTATTTTATTAGGAAAATCTGTGAAAGAAAAATTGTTAGTCTGCTAAAATTACTTTACCAAGGTTAATCAAAACGACGGTCAAAATTTAGTGAAGGGAAATCCTCTCTTCTTCATAGGTGGTTCAGCAAACTTGTCTTCATTCTATTGGATCAGTTGTGCTGTTGTCTATTTCAATTGAAGGCTTCTAGCTCTGATAATGTGCCGTCAATTATTATCTGGTAGCATTTCAAATATTATTCATTGTCTGTTTTCAGAAAGAGTACTCGTCGATCGTGCATTTGAGATACGAGCGGAGTTGGTGAATGCCACATCAGATGTTTCCAGTTTATTTGCCAAAATCGGTTGGTGGCGAGGTTAGCTTCATTGTTCTCTGTAGTCTTGTAACGTAGACTGTACTTATTGGAGACATTGGTTACAGAACGCAAGGATAAAATTGAAGATGAAAACAGAATCCTCATCCAGAATTTTCAATCCCAGCTCAGTCAACAGCTTGAAGCATTGCATAAGGCTGTGGCCGCTTCTGTGACACATCAAGAGGAGCAGCTGAAGGACATGGAAGAAGAAATGCAGTCCTTCGTGTCAACAAAATCAGAGGTTAGATCTAACTGGGCGAACGCATAATTTCTTCATCATTGTGACTGAGCTAAGTGAGTTACATGGCATTTGATCTTTTGTAGGTCACTGAACAACTTCGAAAACGACTAAGAAGACTCAGAGACGTGTATGATTCTGGTGTAAAAGCATTGGATAATATAGATGGGGAGCTTGATGAGAATTCTCGATCCACTTTTTCAAGTCTCAATTCTGAGGTTTCTAAGCACTCATGTGGACTTGAAGAAGTAATTATCTACTCCATAATTGCCTTCTTGGATTACACCTTCCTACTGTCTACTGTGATCTGATTAACCTTCATGCGCACGGTGCAGCTCTTCAAAGGAATTGCTTCGGAGGCTGATACACTACTAAATGATCTTCATGATAGTCTTCTCAAACAAGAGGAGATGCTGATATCGTATGCACAGCAACAACGCGAGGTTTTTACTTTGTTGCTTAGGCTTCAATTCTCAATTAGCTTAAACATTTTAAATTTGTGGTGTTCACTTTCTAATTGTAATGGAACAGGCGCATGCCAGAGCAGTGGACACTGCAAGATCAGTTTCTAAAATCACAGTCAACTTCTTTAGGACTCTCGATATGCATGCAACCAAGCTAAACCAGATCGTGGAAGATGCACAAACTGTAAATGATCAAAATCTGTCTGAACTTGAGAAGAAATTTGAGGTGGTTAATGTACTATATTCAAGGTTCCATGTATATTAAAGAAACAGAAAACCACCCGAATACGACTAATATTACTTCCATTGTGGTGCTTATAGGAATGTGCTGCCAATGAAGAAAGGCAAATGCTAGAAAAAGTGGCAGAGCTGTTTGCGAGTTCAAATGCAAGGAAGAAAAAACTGGTACTAGCTGACTATAAGTCCAAATTCGTTGGAAGGACCTTGTTTTCTTCAATTTTATGTATCTATGCATGCAGCACCTCTTATTTGCTGACAAGTATCAAACATGTGATTCGCCATTGACAGGTTCAAATGGCTGTGCAAAATCTTCGGGAGAGTGCAACTAGCAGAGCTGCCAAACTGCAAGAAGAAATGTCAACTATGGTAGATTCCACTTCGACTGTGAAGGCAGAATGGACCGTGCACATGGAAAAGACAGAGTTGCAATATATTGAGGACAACTCTGCTGTGGAAGTTGGGAAAAAGGCTCTGGAGGAGGTGCTCCAGAACTGGTATGGCTCAATGAAGCTAACGCTACTTTAGCATTCTGCACCTTGATATCTTCTGGTCTTTTTACTTTCATCTTCATTTCCTTTTGTGATTTCCTTTTTCTATTTGGCTTGTGTGTCTTTTTAAGTATCACTAACGGACAACTGGCCTTGCAGCTTTATGAAGACAAAAATGGGTGCAGAACAATGGAAGAATGCCCAAGAATCTTTGATCAGTCTAGAGAAGAGAAATGTTGCTTCTGTTGATTCCATTGTTAGGTAAACTTCCTCCTGGAAACATCGTCATTCTAAATCATAGACAAACTCCTGATTCGTTATTTGGCATTTTTTGCGCTTTTCTCATCAGGAAAGCTGTGGAAGTCAATCAACACCTACGTTCTGAATTTTCTTCCACCTTGTCTGCTACACTTGATGATGTTGATGTTGCAAACAGTGACATACTTTCATCAATCAATGGTCAGTCCTCAGTTTCATGAATGCACCATCTCCTAGTAGTGCAGCCATTTCTGCCCTCTAGATAATTAATCATTCACAGTAAGTGTCCATCTTTGCAGATTCGCTACAACTTGACCAAGATGCATGTGCAAACCTCAAATCTGTCATTGCCCCTTGCTATGGGCATATGGGGGAATTGAAGGGTGGCCACTACGACAAAATTTTGGGGATCACGGAACATTCAGGGAAATGTCTTCTCGAGGAATATGAGGTGAGGGTTTCATTGTTTACTCTCTCTGCATGTGGAAGCCGCCTGTGCACATTGTGCAAGCAAGCACGGGTGTCTGTGCTCACTGCTTATTTTTGTTCTGTGCATGTTTGCACAGTGTATTCGTAACACACAAAGTATCTTTTGCCATCTTTTTCCTCATTCACCAGCTAAACGTTTGCTCTGAGCAGGTGGATGAACCGACCTGCTCAACACCAAGGAGGAGACAGTTTAACTTACCTACCATTGCGTCCATTGAAGAATTGCGAACTCCCGCTTTCGAGGAATTGCTCAGATTATTCTGGGATATGAAGTCTTCAAAGCAAGCAAACGGAGACATGAAGTACGTTCTGGGGTTAAATGAGTCTGCACAGTCAGTAAGGGACTCCAGACTCCCACTCACAGCAATCAACTGAGGAGGAGCTTGGGAAGAGGAAGTTGATGATTGTGTGTGTATATAGTATATAAATTCTTTTTTCTTCTTCCCTTCGTTTTACAGACCAAGTTCATTTATTGTTTAGTCCTATATTTCTTTCTTCTTCTTGGAAAAGGAGAAGTATGTACCAGCATGTTCTTTCAATCTTGATGCACGAGGAAATTCCAGTTCCTCTGCATATTATAGCATCTAGTACTAGTTGGTGATTCCTAGCAAGGATTTCTTGCATGCACGGACGGTTTTAGTGGATTATCTACATTACTCTTTTCAATTTGCTTGCCTTCTTGGGTCTGTCGTCTGTCTGTTGTCGGACGAGAAAGATATCACAGTGAAAATCCGTGGGATTACGCTGCAATGGAAGACTTTTCTTAGAGGCAATCTATTTTGTATTCTCATTGGAGAGTGGAATTACCTATAAGAAAAAAGAAAGGATAACCACCACATGATCACCAGTTATGAATCTTCTGAGCCACTTGATCCATGGTAGATCATATAAAGGCAAGGATTTACTTCCTTTTTCTAACAAAATGAGTTGGTATCTGGGACACTTTTGAGTATCTCGACTAACCATTATGAACGTTAAAATTCCTGCCCTCCCCACCAAACAAACGAATTCCGAGCCAGTCCGTCATGAGATCCCACTCAAAAAGGCACGAGCAAATCTCCACAGTGGCAATCCCTCCAATCTGATCACAGTATCACCCCGATTGAAATGGTAAAGAAAGACCAACAGAAAGACAAATAACATTTTCACTGTTGTCTCATTAACCTGTTGACTGTACAACTATTCGTAATCAATGTAGAAAGAATCAGTATTGCCTGGTTAAAATTGGCAGGCAAAATATGCAACTAATGGCACTGGACAAGGCGTTGAGACAAAGAGACGCTGAGACAAGGCGTCTAAACAGTAATCTTCCTTTACCATAACTACAAATGGCATATACTAAACAGTTATCTGCCTTCGCCAAGACAAGGTTTCTCCATCCTTCAAATTGCTGTGCATCATGGAGATTCTCTCAACAAACTACACCTGCAAATCTGGAAGCTTCAAGGTTTCTGCATAACCCCGGTCACCTCGTGTTAACAACAACAACAATAATTAACTAAGCCTTGTCCCACTAATGACCTCATTTAAGGATGTCAAAAATATTTACGTGGTTAAACCATCTCCGCAAGCGGTTGAATACCATGAGCTTTTCATCATGAATGCAACAGGTCAACCTTTGTCAACTTGGAAGTGGGCTGGAAGTAATAATATAAACAAATCAGAGAGAAGCAAAAGTATGGATAAGATCAGGTGTATAAGGAAGCTGTAAGCCCGAACAACTCATTCAGCTACTCCAACAACCAATACAGATCAACATGCAAGTTTTGCACCTTCACTGAACAACCACCCTCAATGGCAAAGACCGTGCTCCTTGGCATTGCAGAACCCGAAGGCTGCGAATGCATCAGGGACTGCTTTATTACATAAGTCCCAAAGCAACAGCAAGTACACTAACTGCACAAAGGCACCACGCAAGAAGAAAGAATAGTAAATCACTAGCTTCTTGACACCATGCTAAAAAAGTTCACCATTTCCACCTCAAGATTGGTAAATCTAACACGATGGGTTTGAAATGCAAGAAAAACCTCATAGGTCACACCAGCAGCAATATCGCAATTTTTTTCTTCTTTAAAGATGTTGATAAAGAGGTAGTTATCCCTTCTCTACAAAAAATACAATTTTTTTCCAAATGACATCATTCAATTGACACACACACATAGATCCTCATAACCTACACTGTAAACATGAGGCCAATTTGGATCCCTCATAGAATAAATTTAAGAAACATAGTATGATCAATCACTCCGAGAGAGAGAGAGAGAGAGAGAGAGAGAGAGGGGCAACAGGACCAAGAACGGGAATTCTTAATCAATATACACGTAGACCAATTGGTTACAGTAACGTTGAGTTGAACTACATAATATAATCTGATATTGCATTGGTCAACGATAAAGGCACTCTGACAACAAAAAGTACCTGACATATTCCTCAAAACAAGCCAGAACTTAAAAGTCCAACTGCCCTCTCTTGCCCAAAACTCTCATCGTCAAAATCTTCATTTGTGGAATTTTCTTGACACAGCAATTTATTTTCTTGTGTCGGGTTGAAGTCCAGACTTTCCCATCCAATTGACGGACCATGATGGATATTTGCTTGCTCAGTAGCATTACATAGATCATCATCATCTACATCCTGTCTCATGTCATCGCACACAGGCTCCACTGCTTTGTCATCCTCGGCAAAAGATGGCTCGGCATTAAGATCTGAACACAAATCAAATCCAGTTTGATCCTCAGGTACATGGTAAGCAACAGTCACTGTTCCTTGGTCAGATTGCTCTGGAGCATCTTTTCTTGGCCTTTTCCATTTCTTAGTAGATGACGTACCATCATCCTCAAAGTCTTCTTCTTCCCTTTCCCTATGTAAGTACTTCCACAGTTTCCTTTCGCCATCAAACTGTACACAAGGATCACGTTCATAATGCAACCGATCCAGCGCTCCACTAACAACCTGATTAACCTGCGCATCAGAAACATCCTCAACGATAAACTGGGAGTCTCTGATCAAAGTACAAACATCAGCACGGGTGCCAATACTTCCAGGCAATCTGGCAGCAGCATCTCTTACAAGGCACAAAATAGTAACATGCGGAGGACGATCACGTTTCAGCATGAAATGGTCACGGGCTTTTGATGTTGGCTTACCACCACACCTTCTCAAAGGAGCAACAATAGACTTTTTACCATCAGCAGCTGTGTAAGAGAATGCTCTGTCAGGAATGGAGTACCTCAAGAATTCTTCTTTACGAAAATAAGCTCTCACTTCCTCAGAATTTGCAGTAATAGTGTTGAGACTCTTCTGGGCTCTAAGGTCGCGAAACCTATCCTTCTCATCCACACTAAACTGCAGCAAGGCCAAAGGTGGGGGAGGAAGACTACCTATTTGTTGCAAGGTTTCTTGACCACTTTTAAGCCAATTTGCGAACGAATCGACAAGCTTGACAAGCATTTTGTGTGGTAGGCCCCAAGCCTCAGGAGAAGTTACTTCCTCAATAGTATCATGATCGGATGGACTCAAGGACACTGGGCCAATCCAGGACCAACTTTTCGTGGATCTCTCATACACTGCTAGGGCCTTCCAGCCCTTGGCCCCTAAAGGTGCTGTTCTCGATGAGAAGATCTTCAAACAACCTCTTACCAAATCCTGAAGTGGCTCCTGTGTCTCAAGAATACAAGGATCCCCAGGGTTTGATCTCACACGATTCACAATCTCCTGGATGGTAAGAGAAGGAACATTACCATCCGCAGCATGCTCTGAATTACTGGTAGCCATGCTCTTCTGAGAGAGCGGCTCATTGTCCCCACCTTCATGTTCCCCATTCTGATCTTCCATAGGTTTGCCAACGGCTATGGAGTCTTCCGGAAGCAATGTAATCATCGCCATTCGAACTGCTGAAAGAAGATGTATTATGGAGAATGAGAAGCCGGTATGCACCGTTGGTGTGATCAAAGTAAATGTCTTTTTCTTTGGTTTGCTCTCAAACTCTACATCTGTAACTCCTGTCTCCAAGATGGGCATGTCCGAAATTTCATTTTCTGAAGGACCAATATCAGCATCTGGCTTCTTTTTTATTCGTTTCTTTGAAGAACTGATATCATCATTTTGCTGCTGAACATCAGCTTGCAAGCCACCATTCTCATTGCAATCGTCCCTGTACACAACATCCTCCTTTATTTTCCGCTTCTTATTCAATGAGTTAGACCCGGGAAAAGTTCCCTGTAATCTTTCATGATGATCATTCGAACATGCTTCAGCTTTCTTACCTTTATTCTCAGATTGATACAACTCATTATCTGGTGACAAATGTTGCTCCATTACTACTTCATCTTCTCGTTCAACGATGTAATCGCCATGGCTCACATCAGCTCTCTGCTTTCTCCCTGATGGGTATGCCTTCAATGACGATAAGTCGTGCCTCTCACCAGATTCGTCCTGCATTCGTCCATTCTTGCTGCGGAATTTTCTCCTATCATCGTCAACAGAACCGTAGAAATATCCACTATCCATGACTCCAGCAGAATTCTGTACAGAAAGGTTATCTTGTATCTTACCCTTCTGCTTCGATTTCAAAGTGTAGCTTTCTTCCCCTGGGATATAAATCTGTTCACCCCGATCACTGAAGTTATTATATGTGTGCATGGTGCCCTCAAATGGCCGTGGATATTCTTCTATGTCATTCTTAAAAAGGTTCTCCCTTTTACCATACATCACAGACTTCACCCCAGCAGAATGGGAAACATCCACGAAACCACCTGGATAAGCAAAGTCACCTCCCATCAAAGGATTGCTCTCCTCATCATCAGAGAGATCTGATGAGTCTGACTCCGTGACTTCACCATTGACTCCCATGCTATTGCCTCTCAATACTTCCATATCCAGTCCCCTATTCTTCCTAGAACTCCCTCTGCCCTTCCCCTGTGAAAACTTTCCTTTGACATCAGAAGGCAAGAACCGATGGTTCAAACTCGGTGAATAATCTGTAAGAGGTTTCAAACTAATGTCAGGGGATTCCCTCGCTGCACTCCACTTCTTGTTCTTAGCATTACCCTCACCAAACTGCAAATCCGTAGATAAAGCTTCTCCCTTAGCCCTGCGGCCAGAAAAGTCCACTCGATTTCCTTTAGATGGCGGTTGTCGACCACGGCCTTTGACAGACTTGTTCCGATCTTCAGCAGCAAAACTCTCAATATTTTCAAGGTAGATGGATTTTTTGGCATAGTCTTGGGAAACTTTCAAATTAAGCGGCTTTACAGCTAATGTCTTCATTACTGGAGATTGATTGATAGGCTTACTCCTCCTATAGATATGCAAATCACCCTTGGAGGACAGAGGCAAACCCACAAAACCATCAGTAGTAAAATCGTCACTTTTAAGAAAATCATGCTTCTTTCCAACTTTTACAAATGGAGGCTTGTCTATCAACATACTCCTAGAGATGCTTGGATCTCTTCGAGGACCTGCACCAAATATAGGATCCTCAGCTTCATCATCGCCTCTTATCTGGTCTTTTTTTCTGAGAGCAGCCCCTTTATCAAACCCTGCTGCCTTACTCAGACGAGAAGGAACTACTGGACCATATGGACCAGCCCTATAATCAGGACCATGGTCACTAGAAGGAAAGCTGCCTGCTAGTTCTTTTGCTGAAGGTGTCTTTGAACGTCCCAACTTCAGTGTCCCCTTAGGATTTTTTCTTCGTTGAGGAGCCACCGCCTGCTCTTGCAAGGGATATTCAAAAGCCGGAGCTGCCATATATGGAGAATTACGACCCATTTTCTGTGAGATCTTTCGATCCTTGCCCTTCTTACTCCACAATGCTTCACCCAAGTCTTCTCTTCCTGACGGATCACTGTTCATGTCTTCTTTCTCAGACATCAAGCTCTTCTGAGTCTTCATTATGTTTAGGACTCGCAACTTCTCTTCGATGCTATAGCCCCTGCAGTTTTTCCATGCATCCCTTATCTGACATAGATTACTTACCATGCAGTTCTGATGTTTCCTTACGAGATGGTAGTGCTGCCGCTTCTGAAAAGAATGCAATCCTTCCCGATAAAGGGCAACCCTTGGCTCACACAAACCTCCCTTCAACATGTCAAACACCTTTTTTAGAGGGCTACCAAAATGAATGTTACAGCCCGTGAAGAGTTCTTTCAAGGTAAGCATGTACGTCTCTTGGTCCATGTCAGGCAAATACTTTGTAAGGCCTAATCTTTCGTCCTCAGTGAGCAACTCGTTCCACACATCAACAGATAAAATATCCTCCAATCCGGGCAGATCATACAGCTCAAAGGGGAAACTGCAGGTCTGACTCCCGACTTGGCAGAACTCCCCCCCAGTCTCGCCCAATTCCAACAAATCAAAGTCGTCGGACCCTGCCCCGGAATCGGCGTCGTCGAATTCATCATCCTCATCGGACTCAGCAGCTGAGCTCCTATGCTGAATCTCATCCTCATCGCTCGACATACTCTCCCTACTGACAGGCGAAAATTCCGAATCCAACCGCGACACCTTGAAACTATTCTTCTCAATTGCCATGGCCCATCACATCCAATAACCGCCCAAACCGAAGATTCACCCCACTCACTATCCACAAAACTCCCAAAAAAAAAAAAACACAGTTGAACCCCGCTAATCTGGCGCCGAAACCATCCTCGACTGCGACAAGAAAATCGCAAAACCAATGCTCAAAATTGCAACTCCAGGGGACAAAAAAATTAAACAAATCGAATCCCGAAAGTCGATCAAAGGACACACGAACTGACTATTGCAAACAACATCCGCAAAAAAATTACCGAATTACGACCAGTAACGAAAACCCCAAAGAAAGAGGCTAAAACCCGATCGAGAAGTACCTGATTGGAGATGATGCCGGAATCACGGAGATGGATACCGAAGGTTGAGGCTTGAGGCGCCGAAAGCGGGCGGCGGCGGCGGCGGCGGCGGAGGAGAATGCGAGCAAACCCTAAGAGGCGAGAGGTCGATTAGAAACGCGTGGGCGTGCGCCTACAGAGGAAAGGATACAGAAGACGAGAAACGATGAGGAGGAGGGAGGACGAGGTGGAGGACGACGACGAAAGTCTGGTGACAGCGAGATGAAGCAGACGATGGGACGTGGAGAGGCGAGGGCCGTCCGATTGCGGGCCGTGAAAAGACCGAAAAGGGGCAGCCACAGAGGCAGGAAGAGAGAGAGAGATATAGAGAGAGGGAGCTCCGTGTTGCTCAGTGGAGGAGGAGGAGGAGGAGGAGGTGGAGAGAGAGAGAGAGAGAGTCGGAAAAGGGTTCGGTGAGAGAGAAGGAAGAGTCGACTCACCGAGTTAACTCGGAGAGACAGGTCGAGTCGGTCGCCTTTCGCGGTTTTGGGGGTGGTCTCCGCCGTGAAGTCCACAGTAGGCTACGTCGTTTTTGCCGTCCTTACGCGCCGTCTGTTTAAAAAGAAAAATTCCATTTTCATGAGATTAAAAAGTTACGAGAGCAAAAAAGAAATAATTTGGTATTTGGCAAATTGTGCTCGAGACAATTATTTTTTTCAAAATTATCCTTGGAAATAAGATTTTTTTTTAATAAATACTAAACTGAAAATTCGGTCTATGTTAGAAAAAGGAATCCACTTAAGTTGCGCATGATCGGAAAAATTCTATCTAATTTGAACTTATATTTAGTCCCTTAAAAAATTTTATGAAGATTTTCAAGAGAATTGCCATTCGAGTTGTCTTTTTGTGGAGCACACTCCGTTTGTTTCGCGGGAAAATATTTTACGTCAATTCATACAATAACGACTATTTTTGGAAAGTATTTTTCAAAATTTTCATTTTCCATGAAACAAATTGATCATTATTATGATGCTTTTTACTTTTCATATGTTCGACTTATCTGTTTATAAAATATATGAGAAAACTCATGTACAGAAAAACGAGAAGTTTTAGGAAAAAAAATCAGTTAATGCATAATGTAAGTTTATTTACGTACATCTTGTTGAATGTATCCAAGATATAAACAACACAGAAATTTAATGAGAAACTAACAATTTTGATGAATTAAGAAACAAATAGAAGGCGTCAAGTCATCAAACGGCTATCAAACTATTTAAGATGACAAAGCATGAGGTATTCTTACATGTCTTGAAATTGAAAATGAATTTATATTAGATGAACTCTTTCTAGAAAAACGTTGGCAAGAAAAACGAATGGAATTTTGAAATATTGCATAATTTAAAAGCGACCATCTTGGAGGGTAGGCGTGAGCAAGTTCCGGGGTGGGCTAATCCAGCACTTGACCGAGGGACCGACACCTCGCGCAATGCTGGTCCCGAATTGTTGGGACCATGGATCGACCCTATTAACCTTGGGACTAAGGATTGGACCGATCCTGTGGGTCCGGTGTGGTTCCAGGGTCAAGCCGGTACCAGCCACTTCTTTTTTTTTTTGTTTAGTTTTTTGTATCAAACGTTACGTACTCTTTGAAATTATATATCCATCGATAATGCGATATGAAGCAACCACGGTGAATACCAATACAAATCAAACAGAAATCTAAGATACGACAACAACATGAATCTCCACTTGCCAAAAGCAACAAACGATAGAAAATAAATACTAAAATACCTGAATTATAGAACTTCATATCTTGTTCATTCATAAAGGATTGCTTCAAATTCTGAACACCTGAAAACAAAACAAACAATAAAATAGTCAATACCTAACAATATTTTTAATTGAAATTAATATTAGTGCAATTGATAGAACATCTCGCCACTTATATTCATTCGACCTCAACATATAAACCCTATTTATCGACGGTAATATCCTCGGTAAAACAATCCATATCTAAAAAAAAAGTTTGTTCATTAAATTTACAAAGGAATTAACAAGTAAAAAATATATGCATAACTTACACTTACCCAATTCAAACTTTGGCCATTCTCGATGTACTCTTCAACATTAATAGATTAATCTAATTCAACCACCAACTTGTCTTCAACATTAATAGACCAGATCAACAACTCGAACTCGTAGTTGCCTCATCGTCTACAACCCTCGAATTCACTAAACTAAGAAGAGAAAACCACTAAAACCTTAAGTCTAACTTATCCAAAACATGGAGAGACATCTCCGTCGCCAATCACAACCAAGCGAAACACTCCATTCCAACAAAACTAAGCCCGTCGTCCACAACATAGATGAATCGACAAAAAAGAAACAGATATGAAGCAGCCAAATGGACACACCTGTAATAGCGGAGATATGGCCGATTCAGTCTCAAGAGGCAAAAGGGCGAAAGGGAGGGGAAGAGAATCGATGGCTAACATCAATACAATAAAGACGAAAAGATTGCTACCGAAGAGATGGAAATGGAAAATTTGGCTGAGAGAGAGTGAAACTCTAGAGAGGAAAATGGCGGAAGAAGAGGAGGGGCACATATAATTATATATACCTAGGGTTTGGGGAAAAAGAAAGATAATTACAGTGTTGGTCTGGGTTGGACCAACCTTATAACTCTAGGACCAGGCAATGACCCGCACATTATAGGTTCTAGCAGTCCCAGGACTAGGGACTGGCCTAGAACCCCTAGGAACTAGACCAGGACCAGCTGGGTTGGGCCGGTAGACAATGGATCAATGCTCACCCCTACTTGGAGGGGAGGACATAAACTCTATTCCAGTCTCTAAGCCCAGTAGTCTTTTGTATAAAACTTACCAATCCCCAGATTGTAATTTCCAACCACGATAACATTTATTTGTCAATGAGCCCATACACGAGCCCATGAAACCAAATATAGAGTTCTTTTTTTCATTTTGCTACCAATAAAAAGAAGGGAAAACACCTCTACAAATCCTAAAAACACCCATTGTGACGGAGTTTAGGATTTGTTGTGGTAAACGAAGGGTAATTTTTGTCACAATGGTACAAGTTTGAGAAAGAGAGAGAGAGTAAGAGAGTAAGGGAAACAGGTGTGTGCTCACAGGTGGAGACAGAGTGAAAAAGGGTTCGTTGAGAGTGAAGGAAGAACCGTCTCAACACGTTAACTCGGCAAATTAGTTTAGCCACATTTCACCGGCAGTGATCTCTGCTTTGCAGTCAAGAGTAGCCTACATAGTTTTGTCGTCGTTATGCGCATCTATATAAAAAGAAAACTGTATTTTCATGGGATAAGCAAATAAAATAGGAAAAAAAATAATAGTTTGGCATTTAGCACACTGTTTTCAAGAGGTTTCTTTTTAAAATTATCTTTGAAAATAAGTTTCTTTAATGAATATTCAACTGAAACTTCAATCTTTGTTAGAAAAAAAACTAACTTTTGTGCATGATCTGAAAAATTCTATCTAATTTGAGCTGTTATTTAGTACCCTCCTTAATAACTTGGTATTATATTATATCTAAATAGTAAATGAAAAGATTTTACGAAAGATTTCAGGAGAATTGGAAGAAATTTCCATTTGAGTTGGCTTTCTATGCAGCAAAAAGATCTTATTATGGTGTTTTTTTTTTTTATATTTTTCCTATGATCTTACCCATCTGTTTACAAATACATGGGAAAACTCGTGTACATAAAAGACAAGAAGATTATAAGGAAAAAAATCAATTAATGCATAATGTATGTTTAATTACATACATTTAATTGAATGTATCCAAACAAAGATATGAACAATCAAGAATTTAATGAGAAACTGCCAATTTTGATGAATTAAGAAACAGATAGAAGAGATGAAGACATCAAATGGTTATCAAACAAATTTGAAGATTGTCTATTTCTTTATGTTTAGATAACAGAGATTGAGGTATCTTAAAATTGAAAATGAAATTATATTAGGTAAATTGTCACTAGAAAACGTTGGCAAGGAAGTGAATCGAATTTCGAAATATTATATCGTTTCATGGAAGGGAGGACACTCAACAGAACTCAACATAAACTCCATTTCAAGTCTCTAACCTCAGTAGTCTTTTTTTTTTTTAATTATTTTTACAATTTACTAATCTCGAGATTGTAATTTCCAATCACAAAAACATTTTTTTTGTCAATGAGCCCAAACACAAGCCCATGAAACTAAACATAAAGTTCTTTTTTTTTTTGCTATTAATAAAAGGAAGGGAAAATACCACTAAAAATTCTAAACTTTACTTATTGTGGCGAAGTTTAGGAATGTTTCGTGGTAAACTAAGGGTAATCTCATTGGTACAGATTTGGGAAAGAGAGAGCAAATATATTTAATAAGAAACTATGAGTTTTGGTGAATTAAGAAGCAGACAGAAGGAATGAAGACGTCAAATGGCTATCAAACAAATTTTAAGACTATCTATTCTTATGTCTAAATAATTTTTAAGATGACGAAAGATGGGTATCTTTACATGTCTTAAAATTGATAATGAAATTACATAGGTTAATTATCACTAAAAAATGTTGGCAAGGCAAGTGAATGGAATTTCGAAATATTGCGTCGTTTAAACGAGACCTCGTAAAGGGGAAAGCGGACGGAATTCAACCCAAACTCTACTCCCAATATCTAAGCCGAATAGTCTTTTGTATACATCAACCCCGAGATAGTAATTTCTGACCACCAAAATATTTTTTTTGTTTATGAGCCCGAACAGAGACCCATTAACCCCAAACATAGATTATTATTTTTCGTTTTCCTACCAATATACCACTGAAAATCTTAAATTTTATCCGTTGTGACTCCAGTAAGCATAGTTTAGGATTTTGGTGGTAAATCAAGAGAAATTTTGTCACTAGTACATATTTAGAGGTTTAGTCACACGAAATTTGGGTATTTGTGTCACAATAGGTATAGTTGTTATTTTTTGACACAAAAAAAGTTTTTGAGTAATAATGTTACAGTGGACATATTTTAGAATTTTTAGTGTAAATGTGCAGTACCTATCAAGGCGGGTTAAAAAGAAACTTGAATTTTGGAAAAAAAAAAAATTAGTTTGGCATTTGGAAAATTGTTTTGCAGACGTTTTTGAAAATTATTCTTCAAAATAGGCTTCTTTAAGAAATACTAAATTGAGAATTCACTTGAGTGTCGTAACTTTTTTTCGTTCACTTACGTGCCACAAATTAAAAACATTGATCACTTAAGTGTCATTGTCGATTTGCCTCACCGAAAAACTCGACGTGGATGCGATCGTCCTATGTGGCACTTCCGATGCTGACGAGGACAATTTTTTAAATTTGTTTTACTTACTTAAGTGCCATGGCCTCGCCCAGGGCCATGGTGGCCTCGCCCAGGGCCATGGTGGCCTCGTTGACCACGAGCAAGGCCTTTATGGCCGGCGGACAAAAAAAACAAAAAAAAAGGAAAATTGAAAATAAATTATAAATAATAATAATAAATGAAGGCTTTTTGTGGAGCACAAAGATCTTATTATGATGTTATTTGCTATTTCCATGATCTTACTCATCTATTTACAAATACATGAGAAAATTAGTGCGCAAACAAGATGAGAAGATTTTAATGAAAAAATCAATTAATTCATAATGTAAGTTTATTTACATACGTTCTGTTTAATGTTTCAAAGCAAAAATATGAAATCAAGAATTTAATGAGAAACTACGAATTTTGATTAATTAAGAAGAGGATAGAAGGAATGAAGACATAAAAAAGATATCAACGGAATTTGAAGATTATATATTTCTTTATGTCTAAATAACTTTTTAAGATGACAAAGGATAAGGAATGTTTGCATGTCTTAAAATTGATAATGAAATTATATTAGGTTAACAATCACTAGAAAAACGTTAGCAAGGCAAGTGAATAGAATTTCGAAATATTGCATCATTTAGAAATAACTTCATTCCAAGTCTCTAATCCTAGTAATCTTTAGCATATATTTGACCAACCCTAAGGTGGTAATTTTCGACCACCAACGCATTTTTTTTGTCAATGAGCCAGAGCACAAGTCCATGAACCCAAATGTTATTTTTTTTTCTTGAGGTGAAAACACCACTAAAAATCCTAAACTTTACCTATTGTGACATCAATAGATAGAGTTTTTGGTGATAGGCGGAGGGCAATTTTTGTCACACTAGTACAAATTTGAGTTTTTTGGTGGTATAAAATTTGGGGTATTGTTGTCACAGTAGACATAATTTAAGGTTTTTTATAACGCAACATGACAGGAAACAAAGAAGACTAGAGGAATTTTGTATTGTATTGATTTGTATTGAATTCATGTACATAGCCCTATTTATAGTACAATGAATAAAAGACGAAATTAGGAAAAGAAATAGAAAAGATTACATTTCCTAATCTATTAAATCAATTACAAATTTGACTGAATCAATTAATCCGTAATCAAGATCAATATCAAAATCGATATCTCTAGTCATATCTTCAACACTCCCCCTCAAGCTGGTGGTTTATATATGTCAAGAATGCCAAGCTTGCTCAGAAGATATGAGTGCTGCCTCTAACATAATGGTTTAGTGAAAATATCTGCAGGTTGTTCCACCATCCTAATTCCCTTTGTCACAAGTATTCCTTCTTGGATCTTTTCTCGAGTAAAGTGACAATCAACCTCTATATGCTTCGTTTTTTCATGAAAAACTAGATTCGCTGCTAGTTTGAGTGCAACGTCATTGTCACAAAATAATTCACTTGGTCCATCAATTTTTACTCCAAGGTTTGAGAGTAATCCCCGTATCCAAACTATTTCGCAAACAGTTTTCGCCCTGGCTTGATATTCTGATTCGGCTGACGATAATGAGACAGTTGACCGCTTCTTTGTCTTCCATGAAATTAATGATCTTCCAAGCTTGATGCAAAACCCAGTGATGGATCTTCTGGTCATTGGACAAGTAGCATAATCCGTATCGCAATAGGCTGTCATCTTCATATTACAATCTCGAGACAAAAGTATCCCAAGTCCAGGACATCCTTTCAGATATTTCACTACCTTCAATGCTGCATTCATATGAGACTGTTTTGGGTTCTGCATAAATTGGCTGAGTATCTGCACTGCATAACATATATCGGGTCTTGTCATGGTAAGATATATCAGCTTTCCAACGAGCCGTTGATATCCTGATGGGTCTTCAAGTAATGGGTCATCATTAGTTGATGATCCCATGTCATAATCATGTGACGTCATCTTAATATTCTGCTCAATAGGTATAATAGCTGGTTTACATCTCAACAAACCCGCTTCCGAGATAATCTCCAAAACAAACTTCCGTTGGCTAAGACAGATTCCTTTGTCGAATCGAGCTATCTCGATTCCAAGGAAATATTTTGGAGGTCCCAAATCTTTGATATGGAAAGTAGAATGCAGATATTCTTTGAATTTCTCAATAGCAGATCCATCATTTCCCATGATAAGTATATCATCGACATATATTAATAAATAAATTGATGATGTACCTCTATTCCACGTAAACAAAGCATAGTCGTGCTTAGAGTGCTGGAAACCTGCATCTGTGAGTGCACTAGTAAACTTGGCATACCATTGCCGAGTAGCCTGTTTAAGTCCATACAGAGATTTTCGAAGACGACATACTCGAGACTCCCCCTATCTTCGTAAGCCTTGTGGAAGTTCCATATAGATCTCTTCTTCCAAATCTCCATGTAAAAAGGCATTATGAACATCCATTTGATGCAATTGCTAGTTGCGAAACGCGGCAATGGATAGAAAAGAACAAACAGTTACCTCTTTTGCAACAGAAGAAAAAGTCTCGTGATAGTCAAATCCTTCTCGTTGTGTAAATCCTTTAGCAACCAAGCGAGCCTTGTATCGTTCAATGGAACCATCTGCTTTGTAGTTTATCTTGTATACCCACTTGCATCCAATGGGTTTACAATGTGGAGGTAATGGAACAATATCCCAAGTGTGATTTTCCACAAGGACTTTTAGTTCAGCTTCCATTGCATGTTGCCATCTAGGATCACTTGCAGCTTCATTATGAGAATTCGATTTCTGTTTCTCAGAAATACGACTAACACAACACATATGCTCTGGCGATAGTCGACTAAAGGAAACATTTGAGGATACAGGATATTGTGTACCTGAGGACTCCAATGTAGGACATATATAGTCTTTTGTCCATGTGGGAGGACGAGTATGACGTCCTGAGCGTCGAGGTTGCTCAGTTGTGACCTGTTCAGAAACTGATGAAGGAGACTCCTGAATAGATTGTGGTGAAGATGCCACTGAGGTAGGTAGATAGATGTCATCAGATGATGATACTAGTGATTCAACTTCTTGGTACAAAGAATCCCTTATAACTGGCATAGATGGCTCCGGTGCGATAAGGACATATTGTGAGTTCATAGATAAGTCCTCTTCTGACAAAAAATGACGGTGGTCTGATGATGAGGCAGACAATTGGGATGAGGATGCCATCTCTCGGAATGGGAATATATCTTCGTGGAAAACAACATCTCTGCTAACAAAGAAATGCCCAGTGGAGATCTCCATAACTCGGCATCCTTTCTGTAAAGCACTACAAAAAAAATCGGATTTTTGCCACGAAAAATTTGTGACGAAAAAATTTTCGTTGCAAATTTTCGACAAATTTTCCAACGAAAAGAAAAATTGTTGGAAATTTCCAACGAAAACTTTTTTCGTTGCAAAATTCGTCGAACTGTCCAACAAATAATTTTTTGTCGCAAAATTCGTTTGGAAATTTTCAACGAAAAATTTTTCGTCGCAAAATTCGTTGGAAATTTACAACGAATTTTGTGACGAATTTAAAAAACCCTGTATTTTCGGCATTTTTTATATTCGTTGGAAAATTCGTTGGAAATTTCCAACGAATTTTCCAACGAATTTCAATTTCCGAGGAAATTTTTCAGTGTGTAAAATTTTTGTTGGAAAATTCGTTGGAAATTTCCAACGAATTTTCCAACGAATTCCAAAAAAAACGGTACTATTCGGCATTTTTATATTCGTTGGAAAATTCGTTGGAAATTTTCCACGAATTTTCCAACGAATTTCAATTTCCGGGGAAATTTTTCAGCGTATAAAATTTTCGTTGGAAAATTCGTTGTAAATTTCAATGAAAAAAATAATTTGGAAATTTCCAACTAATTCAAAAAAAAAATCGGTACTATTCGAATTTTTTGTATTCGTTGGAAATTTCCAACGAATTTTCCAACAATTCCAAAAAAATTCGGTACTATTCGAATTTTTGTATTCGTTGGAAATTTCCAACTAATTTTCCAACGCAATTTCAATTTCGAGGAAATTTTTCAATGTATAAAATTTTCGTTGGAAAATTCGTTGGAAATTTCAATGAATTTTCCAACGAAATTTAAAAAAAATCGGTATTATTCGGCATTTTTTATATTAGATTTGGAAAATTCGTTGGAAATTTTCACCAATTTTCCAAGCAATTTCAATTTAAATTTTTCGATTGTGTACAATTTTCGTTGGAAAATTAGGTAGGAAATTAAAGCGAATTTGAATTTTCCGGACAATTATTTTAGTGTGTACAATTTTTGTTGCAAAATTCGTGGGAAATTTCCCACGAATTTTACAACGAAAACCCTACTTCTTCCTTATTCATATTTTCGCGCTCAATTCTTTCCATTTTCGCACTCAATTCTTTCCATATTTCTCTCTCTCTCTCTCTCTCTCTCTCTCTCTCTCTCTCTCTCTCTCTCTCTCCTTTGCATTCGCTCGCCTTCACCTTCTCCCTCCGCCTCTGCTCCACCTCCTCCCCGCCGCCCCCCTTCCTCCTCGGGCTCGGCCCGGCTCTCGCCGCCATGGACACCAAGATCGGGGCCCTCAGCTCCCTGGCCCCCGGCGGCGGTTCCTCCCCTTGGCCATGGGGCGGCGTCGGCTCCCTTGGCCCGACCATCAAGGCGGGCGTCGGGCGCTCCCGCCCCATGGGCCATCAAGGCCAACCACCTCCCCCGCGGCTCATGGCCATGGCGAGCTCGCCCTCCCACCATGGGCGCCACCGGCTTGGCCGGGCTTTGCCCCTTCTTGTTCTTCTTCGCCCTTCTGCCTGCTGCTTTCTGCTTCTTCTTCATCTTCTTGTTCGGCCATGGCGAGGGCCAAGCTTGCCATGGCGGTGAGCTCGAGCTTCGCCTGGATCCGGGCGAGCTTGGCTTCACCGGCGGCGACGAGCTCGAGCTCGCCCGGATCGGGGCGAGCTCGGCCCTCGCCGGCGATGGCTTCGACCCCTCGCCGTGGCGAGGGCGATTTTTCAAAAAAGAAAATTCGTTGGAAAAAAAATTTCGACGATTTTTCGACAAAAAAAACATTTGTAATTTTTCCAACGAATAATTTTTCGTTGGAAAAAAGATTTCCATGATTTTTCGACCAAAAAAAAATTTATAATTTTTCCAACGAAAAATTTTTCGTTGGAAAAACAATTTTCACAATTTTTCGACCAAAAAAAATTTTGTAATTTTTCCAACGAATTTAGCTAATGAGTTTTCCAACGAATTTTTCAACGAAATAAAATTCGTCGCAAATTTCCAACGAAAATTGAAATTTTTCGTTGGAAAAATTTCCGACGACCTATTACCAACGAATTTTTTTTCGTTGGAAATTCGTTTTCCAACGAATTTTTTTAAATTTTTCGTTGGAAATTTCGTTGGAAAAAATATGTTTTTTTGTAGTGAAGGGGGATATCCCATGAAAATACATTGAACAGCACGAGGATCCATTTTATCTTGAGGGCCCACAGTTGATACATAACATAAACACCCAAATACTCTAAGATGATCTATCTGTGGCTCTTTTCCATAAAGCATCTCAAAAGGAGTTTGTCCATCAAGAATTCGAAATGGCATGCGATTAATTAAATAAGCTGCCGTGACTACACAATCTCCCCAAAAGCTTCAGGAATCGAAGCTTGATATTTGAGAGCTCGAGCAACTTCTAAGAGATGTCTGTGTTTACGCTCAACAATCCCATTTTGTTGGGGAGTGTAGATGCAAGAGCTTTCATGCAGTATTCCATGAGAAGATAGAAAAGATGTGCATTCAGTAGTGAAGAATTCACGTCCATTATCTATACGAATTCTTTGCACTGATTTGTCGAATTGATTTTTTATTAGGGAAAGAAAATTTGACATGTGAGAAAAAGTTTGGCTCTTGGATTGCATGAGGAAAACCCAAGTGGCACGAGTATAATCATCAACAATGGTGAGGAAAAAACGAGATCCGTCTCGATGAGGGGTATGATAGGGACCCCAGATATCCATATGGATTAGAGAAAAAGCACTAGTAGCTCATGAAGTACTGATTGGAAAAGATGCACGAGATTGTTTTGCTAAAGGACAAATTGGACACTTTGGATGGGGAAAATGCGCACTATGGCCCAAACGTTGATGGGAAATAAGAATTTTATTACTAGTAGTAGCACTACAAGAAATGCTTTTATTCAATAAATCAGAATCTCTTGAGGAATCAATCCAGAAATATAATCCTTCGGCAACATTACCCAAGCCCATCACTTTGCCAATCGAAAGGTCCTGAAAGAAACAATTTTTGGAATTGAATATGGCACGACAAGAATTATCTTCGCAGGCTTTTGAAACAGATACGAGGTTGAATTCAAAATCAGGGATGTATAAGACATTTTTCAGGACAATGTTTGGACTGAGATGAACGGTCCCAATTTTGGTGACACAGGTGATATTCCCATTTGGAAGACGTATTGACACAGAAGGATATTGTCTCTTCGGAGCATGTGAAAATAATTCCTCATTGCAAATTATGTGGTCACTCGCACCGAATCAATTATCCATGTATCAATTGAACTCGTCATGCAAAGAAAAGTACTTGAAAAGTTTCCATTCTTGTCACTGGTCTTCAATTGATTCAGAACCTTCATAATATTTTGATATTGGTCTTGAGTAATTGTTTGATGTGCTCCATCATTTCTTTGTGCTGAAACCTAGTAAGCAGAAAATTCTTTTTCCCTTTTGTCCTTATCACTTGACTTGCCATGTAATTTCCAACATGTATCAATAGTGTGATGTGGTCGTTTGCAATATTCACAAAATTTACCTTTGTATTTTGAATTTTGCCTACTAAATTTCCCTGATGACGTGGTGCTTTGTGGACCGCCGAATTGTTTATAAGCTTGCGCCATCGTGGCCTGATAAGAGCTGTTGGATTCAGCTGAGTTGATGATGGGATAATGGCGTCTGATCCAGACCTTTGATCCTAGCCGTCTGATTTCGCCTTTTGATCCAAGCCGAGTGATCTGGCCTTTTGATCTCAGCCGTCCGCACGAAACCCTTTAGGGTTTCCTTCATTTTCAGACCTGATGGCCGCAGCTCCTCGTCGAGACCCGAAGCTTCCAGTGCTCCCATGGTGTTTGTTCATTGATTCGGCCGGAGCGGAGCTAGAGTAGGCAGCGAGTGTCACGCCTTCACCCACCCGTGCATGCCGGCGGCGGCCAGTCATTGGCTCTCCTCCTGGACGGCTAATTGGTAGATCCGGCCGAGCAGCGGGACGAGCTCCATCGCGAGGATCTGCAAGCGGAAGGGTAAGTAACTTTCATTGAGTATGAGTAGGAATCGAGTTTCTTTCTCTCTCTCTTTTATGGCTCGGTACTGTCGGAGTGTCTCATCAGGACCTTCGAGTTGTTCTTCAGCCGCTTCAAGCTCGTTCCACAGAGCCGAGAGTCGGTTGAAGCAGGTGGTGAGCGATAGGTTCCCTTGCTTCAACTCCGATAGAGCCTGGGTGAGCGAAAAATTTTGGCTCGATCAAGCTTGCCGTACATCTCGCGTATGTTGTCCCAAATGGTTTCGAATCTTCGGTTGGTGGGAGTCCGGCGGCAACTTCGGGAGTCAGACAATTCCCGATCCACATGCGAACAAGCTGGTTGCATTTGCGCCAGTGTCGTTGCAATCGGTCGTCGGTCGGAAGAGGCACGGTTCCATCAAGGAAACCGTCTTTGTCCTTGGTGACCAACGCTCATCGGAAATCCCGAGTCCAGGTACTGTAATTTTCCGGTCCGGTAAGTTGTAAGTTGATAAGTCATAGTTCCGGTCCGTCGGCCGGTGATGTGTATAATGGATCGTCGGCTTCCGATCGGCCGGCGGTGGTTCCAATCGCGTAGGGAAAACCGGGTAGAGATTCGTCCCTTGACCCGGTTGAGAGAATTGGGTTGGCCCACCTCCTTCTCCGGATGGGCCATGTTGTGCCTATGACTAATTTGTTCCGGTGGGCCATGGGCCTTGAATCAAATACCAGTGGAAAGGCGCCCACTAGGTTGAGCCGAAAACTTGAATTGGAGTAGAGTCAGAACCAGAAGATTGTTGAACAGAAGGATTCTCTTCTTCGTTCGGATTGATTAGATCCGAAGATTGATTTCTAGGTGAGTTGTTGGAGGCATCTTCATTTGACTTTGACATGGTAAAAAAAAGTGTGTGAATTCCTACCGAGGGTGCTGTTTTGTTTTGCAGGATTGTAATCGCAACAACAAAATAGAAACAATCCGGAGGCAATTCAAGAATTGCGAAAGCTAGACCAGGAGTGAGTGCTCGATACCATGACAGGAAACAAAGAAGAATAGAGGAATTTTGTATTGTATTGATCTATATTGAATTCATGTACATAGCCCTATTTATAGTACAATGAATAAAAGACGAAATTAGAAAAAGAAATATAAAAGATTACATTTCCTAATCTATTAAATCAATTACAAATTTGACTGAATCAATTAATCCGTAATCAAGATCAATATCAAAATCGATATCTCCAATCATATCTTCAACAAAACAAAAGATTCTGAGTAGTGATGATGTTGCAATGGGCATACTTTAAAGTTTTTGATGTAAGTGCGCAGTATTTATTCAAGATGGTTAAAGAGAAGCCTCTATTTTTTTTAATCAAAAAAAGGATAAATGCAATGGAAGTACTAAAACTTATCAAAAAATTGCAATTGAATTCTAAAACTTTTAAAAAATGCAATCGAATCCTAAAACTTATCATGAAAATACAATCGAGTCCTAAAACTTTCAAAAAGTTCAATCAAGTCCTAAAACTTATCACATAAGTGCAATCGAATCCTAAAACTTATTAAGGAAGTGCAATCGAATCCTAAAAATTTCAAAAAGTGTAATCAATATAAGGACTTAATTAAACTAAATTTGACAAGTTTTAGGACTTGAGTGCACTTTTTGAAAGTTTTATAACTCGATTACACATTTATAACAAGTTTTAGGACTTTATTGCGTTGTTTGAAAGTTTTATGACTCAATTGCATTTTGATGACAAGTTTTAGGACTCCTAATGCATTTATCCCATAAAAAAAAATGTAGTTTGGCATTTGACAAATTGTTTTTGAGATGCTTTTAAAAAGGGATAAATGTATCAGAAGTTCCAAAACTCATTGTGAAAGTACAATTGAATCCTAAAATTTTCAAAAAGTGCATTAAAGTCCTAAAACTTATTGAATTAGTGCAATCAAGTCTTTGATTTAACTTCATTAATTTGGCTAACGGAAAATATTGACATGGCATTTTTATTAATATGAACTGTCATTCACCCCTTTCTTTAATCACGTGGGACTGTATTTCATGTAAATAGCACATAAGAGATTTTTATGAAATTTTTTAGGAGAATTGGAAGTTGAATCTTCCATTTTTTTTGGTCGATTAATCGTCCATTCAAGTTGGCTTTTTGTGGAGCACAATGATCTTATTACAATGTTATTTACTTTTCTATGATCTTACTCGTCCGTTTACAAATATGAGAAAACTTGACATATAAAAGATGAGAAGATTTTAACGAAAAAAGTGAGTTAATGCATAATGTAATGCTTACATATTTTTTTTAATGTTTCAAAGCAAATATATGACAATCAAGAATTTAATAAGAAACTAAGAGTTTTGATGAATTACTGAAACATATATATGGAATAAAGACATTAAATGGCTATCGAACAAATTTTAAGTTTATCTATTTCTCTCTTTCTCCGAATGATAGGATATTATGGCCCCATTTGGTTCAGCATTCCCACGGTGCTTCGGCTTCGAAAGCCCTTTGGGGAAGTGCTAGGGTAATTGGCAAGTATTTCCAATGGACTTTCGGTCGAAAGCCAGTATTGGGAATGCTCAAAGCTCAAGGCTCAAAGTTAGTCTGGACCAGTTTTGGGCTTTCAGAATTTGCCAAATGTTGAAACTAATTTTTTCTTCCCAAACTACCCTCACTAATTTTTTAATATTTCGATTTTGCCCCTTGTCGTTACTATTCATCTTCTTCACGAAAGGGCAATCGGTGAGGGCGACCGATAACATCGGATCTGGACAGCGAAAGGCTGGCGAGATTGTTCGACCCGGTGACGGCCGCTTGAGGTCACGCGACAGCTCAGGCTCTATCGGCATGGGTCACACGACCCCCCAAGAGGTCGCGGCTTGGGTTGCGTGACCCCAAGTGACGGTCGCTTGGGTCTTGGGTCGAGTGACCCTCGTTGTGGGTCACCCGACCTTGGGCGTCATCACTGCGGCACGGATCTAGCCAGCCGTGACCATAGCCATTTGTCGACTCCAGTGAAGGGTAACCTTTTTTTTTTAGGGTTAATACCACGAAAAACCCTAAACTGGTACACTTGTGACACATTTACCCTAAACTATTTTTTTGACTATAAAAAACCCCAAACTGGTACACCTGTGATAATTTTACCCCAAACATACCACAAAAAATCTCAAACTGGTACACTGTGATAATTTTACCCCGAACTAATTTTTAATATTATTTATTATTTATTTTTTGAATTTTTATTTATTTTTTATTCTTTTCTTTTCTTTTTTTTTTTCATTTTCAAACTCCGGCAATCGGCCAGAGGTGGAAGCCGGCGAGGGTCACCCTCGCCCGATGCAGGCGAGGGCCGCCCGACGCCGGTGAGGACGGCCCTTGCCCGACGCAGGACCGACCAGAGTTTGAAAATGAAAAAGAAAAAAAAAGAAAAGAATAAAAAATAAATAAAAATTCGAAAAAAAAGAATATTAAAATTTTAATTCGGGGTAAAATTGTCACATATCTACCAATTTGGGATTTTTTGTGGTAAGTTCAGGGTAAAATTGTCACAGATGTACCAGTTTGGGATTTTTTATGGTCAAAAAAATAGTTTGAGATAAATGTGTCACAAGTGTACCAATTTAGAATTTTTCATGGTATTAACCATTTTTTTAATAAAAAAGAAAATCTCAAAGCCCTTTGCAAAAAAAAAAAAAAAAGAAGCCAAACATTACTTGGGCCAAAGCAGCTTTACAAAGAATTTTTTACCAAACGTCATTTGTATTTTCCCAAGAGGCTTTAACCTAAAGGTATTTGCATTCCTCCAAGACTCATTTGTAAAGTTGAACCGAACATGCCCTGTTAGCTTGACTTGTCCCTAAACAAACATTGACAAGACAAGTGAATGGAATTTCAAAATATAGCATCGTTTAGAAATGATCATTGTAGAGTGGAAGGAACTCGATCCAACTCCATTCCAAGTCTCTAAGCCCAATATTCTTTCGGTTGACCGACTTTAAGGTTGTTATTCTGACCAACAAAACATTTTTTTGTCAATGAGCCCGAACACAGGCTCATGAACCCATAAATAGATTTTTTTTTTTCGTTTTCCTACCAATAAAAAGTAGGGGTGATCGGTTCCAGGGTGGGTTGGGGTGGGGACCTAGAACCTGAAACCAACCCTGTTATAACCGGCTCTCAATTTTTGGAACTTGAAATCAACCATGTTTTTCCTAGACCTTGTTTTGGAACCAACCCTGTTTTTCCGGTCCGGTTTTAGAGGTCTACCCAAGAACCTATTTTTTTTTGTTCCTTTTTTTAGTTTCATTTTTTTCTAGCATAATAATATGGGTAGCAATGAAACAATTTAAAATAAAAGATGAATAACAAAAACCACTATCCGCCAAAAGTAACAATCCCCAAAATGAGCAATTGAAATTACAATCCATCAAAATCAACAATCCAAAAGTACTATGTGGCAAGACATAGTCCAATTGCATAAATCTTTAAAAGTCACATTTCTAGGGAATTTATTCAACATGTTTAGCTCTTTATTTTGCGCCATGATGAGATAACTCCTCACTTCTATTTCCGAATGAAATATCTTGAAAGAAAAATCAAGAGACTTAGCGGTAAGGCGTATGCTCTTACTAGAAAAATGTCTATATATCTTATCTGAATCACACAATATTTAGATGACTTTAAAGGCCGTGCTGTTTCACTCATAGTTGTGAAACATATTCCAATATTAAACCGGAAATCGGTTTTAAAACTAGTAAAGTAGGTAACGTGATATAGGCTTTTTACTTTTTTTGTACATTATCTCGAAACCGGTTCTAAAACAGGTTTGGGTTGGTTTTACTTGGAATCAGAAACCAGACCGGTTCTAACCGGTTCCCAAAAAATGGAACCGGTACCGGATCGGTTCTTGTTAGAACCGATTCTCGAACCTATTTTTCGGGTGGGTTGGTCCGGTTTCCGGGTAAACCCGGTCCGTTGCACACTCCTAATAAAAAGAAGGGAAAATACCACTAAAAATCGTAAACGTTGCCCATTGTAACACCGGTAAGTATAGTTTAGGATTTTTTGTGGTAGACTGAGAGTAACTTTTGTCACAACGGTATAAGTTTGGAGGTTTTGGTGACACAAAATTTGGGTTATCTCAGTCACAAATGGCATAATTTATGGTTTTAAAGAAAGTTTAGAATATTGATGTTGCAATGAGCATACTTTAGAATTTTTGTGATATTAACCCGAAATACAATTTGATATTTAAATCACCCATCTTTAATCGTACATTTACACCGCATTTCAAATTTGGCCAGGTAATCCTCGTATGCAATCCTTAACAACCCTTTTATAAACGTTGAATATTCACAATAGGTGGAAAGACCATCTAGGAATTAATTTGATTGGTCTTAGGACCATCTGAGGTGATCTTTTGAGACCACCTATCTACTAAACTCACCATTTACATCTCTTTGACAATCATCATCTAGATAGAGCGCCACTCAAGGAAAAATTGAAAAGCGCCTTCATCTATACTTATCAAGAGGTAAGCAACCAACCGGCGCATGATCAGAAAAATGCTAGAGTTACTAAGATCAACTTACAAAATCGATTTATTGGATGATGTATCGGGCTATGTCATTGATTTTATAACATGGTCCACTTGTTTAAAGGGCCATTCACGTTCTAATACATCACTCAATAAATCCCTTTTGTAAAACTAATTTACTAAGTCTAGCATTGCTCACTCATCAACACGCACTTGTCACTGATATGGAGAGAGAGATGCACGTTGAGATAGTTATTTCTCATCGCCGGATCCCATTATTGATTTTTCTTGGGACAAAAATGTGTGTGGTGGCTAAGACGTGTCGCCCCCAAGGTTTACTCCACTGCCTACCGGCCCGCGGGGGTTCCCAGGTTATCAAAAAAAAAAAAAAAATGTTGTAGTGATATATGATATCTTTCTCATCCGATGATAATCACTTAGTAGGGCCCATGGTCACGTAGATGCTACATCTGCATAAACGAAATTTGTTCTGGGATATTGATTCGTCGATTCCTTCTCTGAAGACTTTTCCCCAAGTTATTTCATCGACTTGTCAATATATCGACTTGTCAATATACCACACCGCAAAATACGATCTTTATATATTTAAACGTCAAACGTATGCATGAATCACCATGTGTAGTCCCGAGCACTACAATAGTACCGAGTCTTCTACTTTTGACAGCAGCTTTTAACGAGTGGATGGTGACAAAACCTTTTATGATCGATACAAAGAGGCAGAGCATGCATGCAGGGGTAAAACTAAGACAGAAATAGAGGAGTGAGTGAGTGATTGGCTGGTGGTTAAGCAGTAGGACAGAAAAAGACACTGCACTACTCATTCATTACTCATTAGACAATTGAGATGTTTCTCATTCTAGAGTTCACAGAATACATCGCAGAAACCAAGACAAAAACCAACAGAAAAGTCACATTACAGATGGAAACCCTACCACATTATTAATCTAGCGAAAGAGAGAGAGAGAGAGAGAGAGAGAGAGAGAGAGAGAGAGAGAGAGAAGGGGGGGAGGTACAGCTAATTTCTGAGAGATTTTTTTTTTGTATAGAATGGCCCGACCGATCACACTCCTGATCACAGTTGTTAAATTCGTTCAGATTCAACTATTACGATGGTCGATGCCGATCGTTTTTTGAATGAGAATTTCGGTTGGATCTAGATGCTCAGCTTGAGGTTGTTCCACTCTTCTTTGAGATTGGTGGCCGTGGTTGGGAAGAGGTCTAGAGTTTTGAGGGCTGGTCTGGGGAGACTGATGGGAAGGGTCGAACCCACTTCTGCCGCTGTCGTCGTCAGTTTGTGGTAGCCGTCCATCTCAACCATCGTCTTCTCCGACATTTCTGTCGTCCATTTGTTAGCATTCATCACCTGCGGTGTTGCACCTCCAAATCCTCCCTAATAACAAGAAAAATGTTTTACCGTTTTGGCTTGTGGATCCCAAAAGCCGACAAAACTACAAGATAACCCCATATGTGTGAAAAAAAGAGGCACATCAATGCCCAGGCACAAATTGAACAACCAAATCACATCACAAACTTGTGCCTAAAAACATCAAACATGTTTCAGCATGAGCTTTCGATGCAGAAAACTGAAACCCCAGCTAGCAAGGAGTATCACTTAGTAGGTAGAAAGCAGCTCTCTCTCTCTCTCTCTCTCTCTCTCTCTCTCTCTGCGCTTTTTCTATGTTATAAGAGACCCTTCTTTCATCTTTGCTTAGTCTGCAAGAAACAATTAGTTCGCCAGAAACACTAGAAGATAAAATCCGCATAAAGTTTTTGAACAATTGAACAGTAGAAACCAAGAGGGTATTTACCTGGGGAATCAAGCTAGAAGTAGGGTTATAATAAGCAAGTTGCAGGTTCGTAGAAGCAGCTGGAGGAGAAGGAGGGGACTGATGATGAAGTGAGCTCAGAAAGTGATAATTGTGGTGGTTATTCATCATCATGTGTTGGAGACCATAGTGAGGATGATGGTGATGATTATAAAGAAGACTGTTGTTAAGTTGATAGTGGTGGTGGTGGAGTTGCTTGGAGAGCTTCCTCCTAAGCTTCTGTCTGTCCCTGGCCTTGTGGTTCTGGAACCAGTAGAACACATTCTTGCCCTCTATCTTGCCATACAAGGAGAGGTGGGCTGTGATCTGCTGTATTTGAGCTGCATTTGGTGTCCTCACCCCGCTTCGGTACATCTCCTCCAAGATCATCAACTGCTCTGGTGTTGGGCACCACCTTGTTGAAGCTGAAGGAGACATGCTATTGTTTGCAAAATTCTAGGTTTTTTGGGTTTTGGGTATTTGAGAGGAATTATTGTGGTGATTCAGGAGGGGAACAAGGAGGATTGAAGAGAGAGGGGGGCTCAAAGGTAGAGGTTAAAAAGAGAGCATTATAAGTTTGTCTTCTCAGAGCGGCCTTCACTGTGGAGATTCAATATCCATGCAGAGAGAGAGAGAGAGGTAATTGAATGATGATAGTATCATCATAACCCTATCATTAACTTTCTCAACAGAATGAAGCAGACAAAGAGTAAGTTGGGGATCAGAAGCTTGTATCAAATTAAATGAAAAGCAAAGCAAAAAGTAGAGTTTGCTATTATGCTTTGTACAAAGTGTCCCCTCTCTCTCTCCTGCCAATTCTCGTTCTCTCCCTGTCTTTTCCTTTTTCTTCCCCCTTCCCTCACTCTTTTAAGAGACTATCAACTCATACACGATAAATTCTGTTGTCAAGTTGAATCATGTGAACTCGACGCATTTGAGCATATCGATCATATGGATCTTGCGTGAGCCTGTCAAATCAAGCAGCTCACGCACACCAAGCTTACATGCACCGAGTGCACACAACTATTCTTCCTCTCTTGCCGATGCATTTGACAAAGATGAAACATGTTGTAGATGACATCCACGAATACCGAATTTGAAACCAATTAAGCTAGCGCATGACACTAGATTCATATCAGCATCTTGTACATGTATTTGATCTTCATTCACAGGACAAGCCTATTCAAGATCAATCCATATATTAACAAACGTTAAAAATAAATAACTATCAAAACTTGAACCGACAATAATGATAATCTGTTGTATAAAAACTTAAATGAGGTGAATAAGTTTTGAGTATTGGTGTCTTGATTTGAGAGGGAGTCCTATTAGTGTATTCACGAGCCTTACAGCAGTATCTTTCGTTAAATTAACTTAAATGCAAACTGAGAACCTGCTGGGGGGATAAGAAAAGGCTGTGTATACATTCAAGGTAAAAGATTTTTTTACGTAGTATGAAGTTACAGTGTAAGTGGACGATCTCTCATTCTCTGTCTCCACACCAACAAGTGAACAACTGTTGCGAGGGAATGATCAAATTTTGAATGTCATGCATATAAAGACAAAATTAGGCAAAAGAAAAGCCATCTATTTATGATTGAGATTTGGTTTGATCTCATTCCCTGTTTTCATTACGGCTTCCAAACTGTTTAACAGGTCCATTTTTTCCTTTACTCTCTCTCTCTCTGAGACATGTATGGGTCCAAGTTTTGACTACTGTATAATGTAGTCCTGACGTTAACAATTCAAGGTCTCTCTGACTATTACCAGATTCAACGCTGCAAGGAGGTCCCGCCCATGCACGCGTTGATGGTGGGCCGCTAAAATTCTCGCTCTCTCTCTCTCTCTCTCTCTCTCTCTCTCTCTCTCTCTCTCTCTACATTGCATGTTGAACTTCTTGAAGGATTATTAGCTGTTGCAATTTAATTATCACGCCAAGCATATACAAAGTAGTTAATCTCTACAGCTACATCATAACTCAGCAGCATATATAATCAAATTAAGATGAACATAAGTTTCTCCTTTGGTTACATACAAACAAATACACGAGAGGTGGATAGTGGATGTTATGCAGCATATCAAGAGCCCTTAAATTATCATAGCATGTCTTCTTTTCCTCATGAAGCGTGTGGTCAACTTTAAGCAAGCGACCGAGTGGTAAAATAATTGAAACTCTCTGCTACAAGATGTTCTGAAATGTCTATTTGGTTTCCACAGCTCAAAACAAGTGCATCCATCTTAACACAATCCCCTGCAAGTACTTTAGTATGGCCATGAACCGGATGATTGCTTCTACTAGATTGAGGAGGGTGAACTAATTTTGGTATAACATGTAGATCTTAGGACTTGAGATTGACAAAGGACAGGAAGTGCATGTTATACATCAATTGCCTATCATATATGTTGGCTGTTCAGAGACCTAGTGCTTGCTCATCCAACAACTAGAATTCTACCTTATTTATCACGATCTACTTAAGGGGTTCTTCGAACACATGACGCATACCCAAAATCCTCTCTCTTCCCTTTGAATCTGTACTTTACTACTATGTGTTATTTCTAGACCATTGAAAAGAAGAACGATTACAGCCGATAATATATATCGTTGTATGACACACTAACGTTATTTGTTCATTTATATATTTTAAGTATAGAGAGAAAAAGAAGAAAACCTTATGCTAAAGTTATGTGGATAAAAAAAAAAAGTCATATACAAATTATGGACAGGGACATGACTGTCTATGTATTTTTATCCAAAGTTTCGATAGGAGTCAATATGCATAACATACTCAATTTTTAAAAAATAATCACATTCTTACCAACATATATGAGCCAAGGACCGAGATAATTGAGATTCTATAGGAAAGCACGTGATAGAAGATAAGAAATCTAATACGGATAAGAGCACACGAGAGGATTTCTAATTGCCATTTTCTTGATGTGGTGTTCAGCTTCGACTGTTTGCTAAACTGTCTAGTCGCACTTCATCATTAATTGCCATTTTGGAAGAGAGCAGCAGCACGGGGAAAAATAGAGAGAAAAATGAAGAGTAACAAAACCCCAAAAATGATTGGAGAGTCTTATCAGGAATAGATCTTTCTCTGTTTGCTAATTTAATTTTATTATAATCTTCTCCAAGTCATCTGTTTTCCCATCAACGTGATGGATAAGGAGTGGTCTAATCTAAATCATATCTCGCTGTCCGTGTAGCATCAAATCATCATTTGGCCCCCTCTCTCTGGCTCTGTCCCTCTTCCTCTGTGTAATTAATAACTATGCATCTCGGTCATACTTGTGCCTACCCCGAGGATGACGTCATTTCGCTAGCATATAAAAGGCTTCGCGTGTTATTACCTCCTAACATCCTTCTTCCGCAAAAATACTTTGGAATGGATAGGCGCTGCTTTCAAGGTTTCGAAGAAGCAAAAGTGAGAAGTCCAGGAGCAGGTCAAAGATCATGCATGCAGGTGTGCGAGGCGAGGGGAGCAGGCAAGATGAGATACGTTAACCAGTGGTTATGTGAGAGTGATTTGACTGGAGAGCGAAGCAAAGTCGAGCGGGAACTGTCGTGACTAGCCTTTGGTTTATGCTACCCTAAATCTAGGAAGGAAGATGGTTCCACTTGTGACAAATTTTAGTTCCCAACGTAATGACAACGAGAAGCGAGCCGAAAATATTCGAGGGTTTTTGTTTAATGATTTCAAGAGATTCCTCGGAACAATTGACAACAAATCTCACGGTTCAGGAAACCAGAATAAGAAAAAGTAAAAATAGAGCATTCCCGTTCAACAGATATAATTTGACTTGACTTAGCAGATAAAATCCTGTGTCTGCCTACAATATTGGAGGGATTATGAAAGATATATACTTAGATTACGAATCGCTTGTATTCCGGCGTCACTGAGAGAGTATAACCGTCAGATGAATAGGAAAGTTATACATGGTTATCGTGTTTTTTTGTTATGTCTGACAACCATCCGGTGCTCGTCTTGGCAATCTAGAAAATAGCCCTCCTGAATCCTGACTCAATTTCAATGTACACAAGGCAAGTAAACGCAACCTGAGCGCACATACTTTTTAAGGTTCATTGCTCGGCCCGACTTTGCTTGATCAAGAGTAACACCGCTACAACGACTGGAGTTGATATCATGCCTAGAGCTTCAATGATGTTGGGTCTCGTGATCTCGGGGAAAAGGATGCTCCCATACTTTATTAAAGCAGCACCAGCAATAGAACCGGCTCCTAATTTCCAGAGATAGTTCAAATCCTCCTGCTAAAACCGCAAAAATAATATCATTAGAATCAAATGCTACTTAACTGATGAAGAGTCGAATATCATCAAATGCACATCTGAACTCTGAAATTTGTCTCTTGTTTGCTATCTTTCCTATAATTAACGATATCCCCAAAGACTCGGATTTCACCTACCACATTTAATGGAAAACTAGTTCAAACTTTATTTTAAGATGACTCCATCTCAAATGTAGGAGCTGAGCCACCTTACCAACAAAAACAAAATGATTCTCTGGTTTTCTATATGCTCGACCTTGAATGTAACAGCATAAAGAACTTCACTACTTTCCAAGTCCTTCCCTTCAGAGAAAGCCCGACCGGCCTATGCTATCAAGCGGTGTCGAGCTTTGGGAAAACAGTACGCAGAGGCTGGCAACAGACTATGCAGAGCCTCAGACAAACCTCTAACTGACCATGCTCATTTACTCCTTAGCTAACACTAGAGAAGGCTATGAGAAGGCGGCAATGCAACAACAGTTTTGTGTACACATACAGTGAATGTCTAACTACTCCTAACACAAATACGCGAAGGTAAAAAATTGGTTACTGAATGTTCATGTACAGCAGGAACTCTCATCTCTAATCCTACTTTTCTCCTATGAAAAAAATTCCTTCACCATTACCGCCCCTTTCTCCTCCACATAATCGGTCTATGGTACTACCGCTTTGTATAGTAGCATCACACACACACACACACACACACACACACACACAGACGCACGCACGCGCACACATATATGTATGTAAATATCTTCAGATATTAGAATAAACCTAACAGTAACCAAACTTGTCTAGATAATTCAAACAAATGCGATAATGGGTTCTGTCTGATCCGTACCTACATGCAAGGTTCATCAAGTCGCAGAGTTAGGGGGAAAGGGCTGCATTTGGAATCACCAAATGGCCATGAAAATTCTTTGAGGGCTTTAGACTGCAAGCATAGAAATTCCAACCTGGGTTTCGCAATGACAATGCTATAACAGAGAGGATCTCACCAAGATGGCCTTTTTCTCAACCTAAAGGTAGAGACAGAAGTTCAAAAATTCCTACCTCTTTTGTACACTGAACCAAAAAAAAACTGTAGCTACTTTTCAAGCAAGATCATGTTTTTTTCCTGCTCTCTCTCTCTCTTTCTCTCTCTCTCAGTTCCAGCTCACAAAACTAACTCCCACCTCACAAAACTGCAATTCCAACATTAGAAATTAGAACCTTCAATTCAAGTCACCAGAATTCCCAATTGGCCTCATATTTCCTATACTGAGACAAGATAAGTTCTAGAGTTTTCAGAAACTATGCGCAATTGCAAAGTCCGGTAGCAAATATAGTTCAGAGGAAAGGAGAGAAGGTAACCTGAGAGGTGTAAGAGTCCCCAAAGCCCGAACCTTTATCGTCACTTTTAGGATTATTGGCAGCGAGAACACGACAAGACCTCCTTATCCTCGTCGCCGGAACGATGGAGTTTTGTCCGAAGCCCTTGGCCGTACTCGCGGGTCGTTGGCGGTGGTTGACGACGGAATAACGCCGGGGGCATCCGCCGAAATTGGTGGAGACCGCAACTTCCATCGCCATTGCCTTCTCTCCGCAACGACACCACTCCGACAGTGCTCTGAGCCCAGCGAAGTGGATGACGAAGGCCCAGCAAGGTGACTTGTCCGGTCGGACCGGAAGAACCGGTTTTTCGTTCCAATCCGGTGTTCATATAAGTTTCTTTTCAGGAGCTCATCTATTTTCTTTTTGCGTAAATAAACTTTTTTTACACAATAAACCTGTAGTAAAGTTTACAGAAATTTTTAAAAACTAAATAAACCTTTTTCTATAGTTTCGCATGTCGATTCTTATTACTCCACTTTTAGTTTTAAAGATATATTAAACAGTTTATTTGTCCAAAAATGTTAAATAACCAATTTTTATCATCATGGAATCAATTAAAATCGTATCGAATCATGTGAACTCGTGTAATTGAGTTGTTACATCAAAGTCGAGCTCATTGATATTTCTGCTTAAATTTCAAGTCTAATATGCATATTCACATTGGTTCTTTATGCCATTATGTGTCTCGATAAAAATATTTTGATGCAATAGTAAATTAACTTTCACACGCCTACAAAAATGGATAAACTTGTCAACCCGTTTTCAGTTTCAAGTAATATAGTGTTTCAGCTCAATTTTCTCCCAATAAATCTGTATAATGTTAAGAATCATGTTCTCATATTGTGTCATGTCGTGAATCGTCGTCTCCAACAAAAAATGGAAATACTAGCTAAGAGTCTGGACAATTAGCAACTCCTAGCAAGCTTTTCAGATGGCAAAGGGAGTAGAAATGAACCAAACTATGCATCGAACAAGTAAAAAGCAATTGTGAGATATATACGTGAAAATTAGAATTAACTCTCAGAAGAACATTTTGACGTAAAAGTAAAGTTTTGCTTTTAAATTTCAAATGCTAATGTGCTTAAGTGGGAGCACTTCCGGGTTAGATGACTCTTGGGAAGGTGCCCATGTGTATGCCTAAAAAACAAAACTGCTAGCGAGAGGCTTGGTATGAAACGGTTCAAAGTAGATAATATCCCAACGAGTTAATTCAGGAATATCACATATTATGTATAGGACTCTCCCTCTTTCTACTATACAGCTCAAGATTAAATGGACATAAACGGACCGTATAATACTGCGGGAGGGCACAAAGAATCTGCGGAGCCCGAGACGAGGACACTAATGGTGATGGAACAGATCGAAGTCATGAGCATTCACGTGCTCCGACATGCACGTGAATCCATCTTTCGCAGTTTCCTGATTTACGTATAAACCGCCCAACAGTGTACCGAGAATGAATGCATCCGGACGGACGCAGACAGTTCCTTCTGAAGTCAGACCTGTGTCTTCTCCTCGGGACCCTCTCGGCTGATGGACTCAGTAACACTGTCCCATATACAAAAGTGGTTTCACACATTACTCGAAAGAGCTGGAAAGATGAGGTGATCTTTTATACTCCGATGGCACCAGCACCAGAAGAGGTGATCTTTACTTTATTCATGGAAGCAACCGCCTATGTTTTGAGTACTCTGGTAGTTGGATCTTTCCGTATAAATGATCTTACCTAGTATATGAAGTTAGCCAAGCATTTCGTGATTTTGGACTTCACTTTTTGTAGTGAGTTTTCCAGTCCTAAAGAAAAGTATTTATAATTCGGATCCGAATCTGTAAGTTTTTCCTTGGTAGGATCTAGAATGATATCACGAGTTTACATTACCCAAAGATTTTGGACATCAACGAATGATCTTTATTTATTCATGGAAGCAACCGCTTATATTTTAAGTACTTTGGTAGTTCGATCCTTCCATAGAAATGATCTTACTACCTAGTCCATGTAGCTAGCCGAGTATTTCATGATTTCGGAATGTGCTTTTTGGAGAGAGCTTTCTTGTCCTAAAGAAAAAATTTCATAATTCGGTCTTGGATCCATAAGTTTTTCCTTGAAGGATCCAAAAGGCTATTGCGGACTTACATTAACCAATGACTTTGGACATCAACGAATGAGACAGGGGCTAGGCTTCATAAGTAATCGTCGAGTTTTTCATTCATGGAAATTGGACAAGATCCAAATAGGTTGATATATTAATGCATGAGATTTGTTATAAGCACAATTTTTTGGTGGTGAACAAACTTTGGTAGTGTTATTTATTCAACTAAAGCTTGCTACGTTAAATATAATAATTTTATTTTTGCTCTAACAAGCTGAAAAAAAATAAAAAGAAGCTGCACATAATTTACAAGCAAGAAGTATCCAATGGGTATACAATTCCTTTCTTTCAAACGACAAATCTCTTCGTTGCAAAGACCTTCCTCTTGCTCTTAATCCCAAAAGGAGTGACCTCCTTCTCGCAGGAATCAGAACCGTGCCAAACTCGTCGCGGCAAGTATCGACGGAAGTAGAAATACTCGGAGCTCAAATGGGGCCCCTCCAGGACTTGGACCTTCGCGAATCTCGGCCGCCAGTCGTCGCTCCCGGCGAGCTTCAGGTAGAGGTAACAAACGGGCGACTCGACGCACTCGCCGGCGACGCGGAACTCGTCCACCGCGCAGGCTCGGAACGGCTTCCGCGGCACGTCGTCGAGGGGGTCGGCGGGCTGCAGGGGATCGAGGGTGCGGAAGCGCTTGGCGTCGAGGCGGCGGACGACGATGTCGGTGGAGCCCGTGTCCCCGAACCGGACGGCCACGTGGTCGGAGGTCTCGGCCCCGTCGGCGCACGTCGTTTCGATGGTTATGGCGTAGGTGCAGTTGTTCTGCAATCAAGAACATGGTGACGCGACGTCAAAACTATTCGGATTCACATGCTGCAGCGGGGTTTTCACATTTGACGTCACGTACAGTGAACTAATTTACCTTGTTTTGGGAGGCGCGGGTTTCGTTTCCTACAGCTAGAGCGAACAGGAAGAGGACGCAGCTCGTGAAGAACCATGACCTGCAGAACCTTGCTCGTTCCATGGCCATGTTCACGAGTTCAGGACACGAACACACCCGACAGCGACGTTGCACTTGCACGTTCGACCTATGTATAATAGCCTTGAAGGAGAAACACCCAGATTCTTTCCTTCTCGAACTTACAAAGGTGTAATGTTCTCTTGGGCACTTTAGATCTTTAGAACTAGCTAATTCCTTCACCATCACTTATGCTCATTAGCTTCTTCTTTTTTCTGGTTTAATTCTCCCTTGATCAGCGATTAAAGTATCTTTGGCTATTTTTTAGTCACATTCATCGGATGGTCTTAAAGTTTAAGACCCTTTTTTTAAATTAGAAAAATCACTTTTCTCATGAAATTTTTTTATCGAAATCATCTTGGGAAACCTATCGATTCTGGTTTCCCAAGAACTCGATATGTTCTAAGTCGTGTAATTAGCTAAGGCTTCGTGAACAACTCAGTTGGGCAAACTCCATTCCTGGTCAGATTGAATTTTGAAAGCTTTAAACCACAATCGACATGTATAGCAACATCACTTTTCTTGAACGAACTCTGGGTTGAATCAAAGTAAGTCGTGGTAATACTGCTATGTTCGCAATTGGTACCCATGACAAGAAATAACTCAACTTTTTTTCCTGCCAAAGCAAACAATTGAAATACATTGTAAATCATAATTTGAGGGGAAATTATCCAATTAGTCCTGAGCTTATTGTATTTGTGTTAATTTAATCCTAAATATTTTAATTTTGTCAAACTTTTTTTGGTCAAATAATTTTGCCAATTTAGTCCTAAACCTTTGCACTAAATTCTAGTGTATTCCTTTCGGCCAATTTTCGCCGGAAATTGCTGACATTGTAATGTGCCATGTAGAATGACTAGCAATTACTGAACCGTTACATCAGATATTTTGGGCGAAAATTGATCAAAAAGACAAACATTAGAATTTCGCTCAAAGGTTTAGGACAAAATTGATAAAATTGAAAAGCTTATAACTGAATTGATAGTTCAAGAATGATTGGGTAATTTTCCCCACAATTTGACGATCCTTGTGCTAATTGACAACTCATTTGTAAATCGACCCCCTAACTTGCTAATTTTTTTATCCATGAGTTGATCGTGCTTACAGCTAATCCTCCTGTGAGAGTATCCAATGGAGTTCTCCAACAAGACATCTCTATGCAAGCCAAAATCTGGGAAACTACTACGACAAATTCACGTTACAACGAAGAAGTTATGGATCTCTGCATCAATCGGGACATTTTACCATGCGATATCGTATTTTAATAGTGGGAGCATGCCATGATACACGACCGAAGAGCCTTGGATTTGGTAAGAGGGAGATCCCTCCAGCCCCATGAAAATGAGATTGGATCAGAAGGGGGAGTAGGTCATAGGGTTTAAATAAGTAACAGGGAGAGTAGTAGTCGGTCAAATCAGACCGTAAGTTTCATATATATTGTGGGGATCCATGAAAGCAAAGTGAGACCTCCTCCTTCTACATGCCAAGCCAATACTTTTTCTGCAGATTTCTGAATGCAATGCGTGAATATGTGATATGGTATATATGATATTCTTGGCATGTAAGCTACAGTAGTTAGCTCGCTTGCTTGAACTAAAATTGCGTCCCTTTATGTTGTCCCACTGTTCATCCATGACCTGTTACCCTATAGCAACGAAAATAGACTGTCCACAAAACCCCCATCTAACTATTACAATGACAGCTTTGATGGTTACCGTCTATTATTTCTTTATGACTAAGCTAAGCCCCTCTTGAACAGAAAAAAGAGTTGCTAGTAATTGTCCCAATCCAATGACCTGCCATGCATGCTTCAATCTTGATCTGACAATCTAACCATAACTATGCCGATGTAAGGTCAATTCCCTCCTCTCATGCACATGTTATGTTCGTTCTCGGCATTCGATTTGTGCGGCTATGTCAAATTCTTTCTTGATGTTGATCTTCACCATCATTCCCCCTTAAGATTTTTATCTTTGTGAAACATAGCAAGTTCCTTTGCTCTCAAGAAATAGCTAATTGGTAAACATTGTATAATACTATATATGTAACTAGGAAAACGTTTTCAAAATCAACTTTCAGATTTTCCACCAAGAAACTTCTGGCTACTGACTTCTGATTGATCAACTAAAGGTATTCTCTCGAGGGTGAGAGCTTTCTACTGCCAAATAGGGCCTTTGGAAGGAGAGACAACAACAATGAGAACCTTCTACAGAAAACAGAGCACCAACCTCAAATTTTCTAGTGTGATTCAATTGGGTGCATGATAGTATATGGTCACTGGTTCTTGCTGAACAGGAGACTGAATTAATTTGATTGTTTTCACCAGATAAATGACCCATTCTATACGACTGATCAAGCTAACAAACAATTAAATAACAAAAATAGAATTAGAAAATAATTAAAAAAAATGGAATGCTCTTATTCGAAACGCCTCGTGATCTTCAACTGAATTCTGCCCTTCAATTTATTTACCGGGAGTCAGCACCATGGTTGCTTTCCTCTACTTTTTATTACTGTGACAATTTAACTGAGTAACATTACTTGGCCCAACATGAGAAGTTTGACTTGAAGGGGAAGGAGGTCAAATTGGATTGTCTTTGACATCACTCTAAGGTTGTTCTAACAACCGATGATATATAGCTGTTGCAGCTTCTCTATGTAATAAACTATGCATTTTCACTACCAGATCAGCTAGGAACACTTGCATATATATACTTCAGGAGATTGGTAATGTTGCATCCACAAGCAGTTTGAACTATAACGACAAGTTTTCTTAGTCATTACACTCATCAGTCCCTTCTCTGTTCTGCTAAAAGAAAAATTGAGGCTGAGAAGAGATAAAATGGGTGCTTCTTTCCTTCAACCATGTCCACTTGCCGGTTTCTTTCTCGTAGCATTTTTTGCGTCATGCTTCTGTCCTGAGACTGCTCTTGTCGCTGGTGAAGGCGTGACCAGGCATTACAAGTTCAATGTATGTATACGTCGCATCTTTGAAACTTTTTCAATTGAGATTGTATTCTAGACATGAACCATGTATACAATATGTACATGGACTTATGTGTTGACGATTCCTGTTGCGATTGTTTCTTTCTAACCATGTGAAATTGTGCTCCGCAGGTTGTGTTGCACAATGCGACGCGTCTGTGCCACACCAAAAGCATGGTCACTGTAAATGGGAAATGGCCGGGCCCTCGAGTCACTGCCAGGGAAGGCGATCGACTTCTAATTGAAGTGGTTAATCGGGTCCCGAACAACATCTCAATTCACTGGTATGACAAATTACGCTGAGTTGATAGCCTACAAGCCATTGTCAATTGATGTAGTCAATATAAAGAGGCATTTTCATAGCCTACTCCTATGTTCTCCTTTTTCTTTTTTTCGGCCTAATTCCCGAAAAAACCCCAACTTTAGGTTAAGTTCCAAATCTGTTTCGAACTTTTTTTTATCTAAAAAAAACCTCAAACTTTAGGTCAAGTTCTAAATATGCCATAAACCTTTTTTTTCTTAGAAAAAACCCCAAACTTTAGGTTCAGTCCTAAATATGCCACGGACATTTTTTTGTCTTAGAAAAAATCCCTAACTTTAAGTCTAGTCCAGAATCTACCACAAATTTTGTTTTGTGTAAAAAAATCATCAAAATTCATTTTATTTTAAAAAATATACCCTTGTGATCCAGTCTCAACTTGACGTGACACTTTCACGTCGATAACAAATCCACATTAACAAAGTAATGGGGCTTTTTTTTGGACAAAGAAAAGTTCGGGACAAATTTGGACTCAACCTAAAAATTAGATTTTTTTTATATTAAAAAGGTTTTTTGGGATGGATCTATTATTATCCCTCACTTTCATATCCTATATGAGTCAACAATTTTTATTGGGTTGGATTTGTTATCAAATTGGAAATGCGACGTCGGCCTGTACCTATCGCCTCATTACTTCGCTGATGTTGGTTTGTTATCAACGTCGAAGTGCCACATCAAGTTGGGACTGGATAACGAGGGCATATTTTTGAAAATAAATAAAATTTGATGGTTTTTTTACACAAAAAAATTCGAGATAAATTTGGGACTGAAGTTAAAGTTTGGGATTTTTTCTGAGATAAAAAAAAGTTCAAGACAGATTTGAGACTAGACCTAAAGTTCGGGTAGATTTGAGATTTGACCTAAAGTTGGGTCTTTTTTTTTAGTTCACCCTTTTTTTTTGTTGTTAGGAGGCTTCTTTGGCAATATGTTACTCCGACCAGGAGATGACACAGGGTCAAGCCAAGCCCTTACCCTTGATGGAGTCAATAGAGAGTTGCTTTAATAGTCTAGTCCTAGGCTGTCGTAGAGGATTAATTTCCTTCTTATTTTCTACACAAAACAGGCATGGAGTTCGACAACTGCGATCAGGATGGGCAGATGGTCCTGCATATGTGACTCAATGCCCGATACAAACTGGCCAGAGTTACGTGTACAACTACACCATTGTAGGCCAAAGAGGCACTCTTTGGTGGCATGCACATATATCGTGGCTGCGGTCAACTCTCTACGGTCCTCTGATCATCCTCCCCAAGCATAATGCTTCTTACCCATTCGCCAAGCCTCACCAAGAAGTCCCCGTCGTCTTTGGTAATGCATTAGAGATTAGACTGATCCGAGCTCAACATTGCTTTCACATTTAGTTTTCTGATTATCAAAAACTTAACAGAGTACAAACTTTCAGGTGAGTGGTTTAATTCAGATCCAGAGGCAATCATCAGGCAGGCCCTGCAAACCGGTGGAGGACCTAATGTTTCCGATGCCTATACCATCAATGGACTTCCAGGACCATTGTATAACTGTTCTGCCAAAGGTACCTCATCTTGCTTTATGGATTATATTTCCTGAAATTCTTATTTCTATGGAAACTCTGGAGGCATACGAATGATAACTGATGGACTAAATATTTTAATGAATGAATTCCTGCAGATACATACAGGCTCAAAGTGAAGCCAGGAAAGACTTACCTTCTTCGCTTAATCAATGCTGCACTTAATGACGAGCTCTTCTTTAGCATTGCAAACCACACACTCACCGTTGTCGAAGCCGATGCGGTTTATTTGAAACCTTTTGAGACCGAGACACTCCTAATTGCCCCTGGACAGACCACAAATGTCCTCCTTAAGACAAAACCCCACTACCCAAAAGCCATTTTCCTCATGACTGCAAGGCCTTATGTAACTGGTCTTGGTACATTCGACAACTCTACTGTCGCCGGCATTTTAGAATATAAACCACCCCTTAACGACTCTCATCGGTCTTCTTCAATTAAGCAACTTCCGCTCTTTAAACCAACTCTCCCGCCTTTGAACGACACTGCCTTTGCGACAAATTTCACGAATAAGCTCCGGAGTCTAGCAACCGCACAATTTCCTGCCAATGTACCTCAAAAGGTGGACCAGAGGTTCTTCTTCACAATCGGTCTCGGAACTAATCCATGTCAAGGCAACCAAACTTGCCAAGGACCAAATGGGACAATGTTTACTGCTGCTGTTAACAATGTATCTTTCACAATGCCAACCACTGCCCTCCTTCAAGCCCACTACACTGGTCAATCGAACGGAGTCTACAGCCCGGACTTCCCGAGCTACCCGAAATCCATATTCAACTTTACTGGGACCCCACCCAACAACACAAATGTGGGCAATGGAACAAAGCTGGTGGTCTTGCCTTTTAACACCAGAGTAGAGCTTATTATGCAGGACACTAGCATTCTTGGTGCTGAGAGCCATCCCCTTCACTTGCATGGGTTCAACTTCTTTGTTGTGGGACAAGGATTTGGCAATTTTGACCCAAATAAGGATCCTGCAAAATTCAATCTTGTTGACCCAGTTGAGAGGAACACTGTGGGTGTGCCTTCTGGGGGTTGGGTTGCCATAAGGTTTTTAGCTGATAACCCAGGTGAGAGAATCATCTTAAGAAAAACATACACAATGCAATTGCAATTGCTCTTTCATTTTTATGTTTCTGAAGAACATGGTAGATTCATATGGGGTCTGTTATTATGTCTAACTTTGCATATTCTTTTTTAATGATGAATGCTAACGAAAGTGATCATCATATAGGGGTGTGGTTTATGCACTGCCACTTGGAAGTTCACACCACTTGGGGCTTGAAGATGGCATGGCTTGTCTTAGATGGGAAGCTACCCAATCAGAAGTTGCTTCCTCCACCTGCAGATCTTCCCAAGTGTTGATTGACATCTCATTCTCACTTTTGGATTGACTTTAACTGAATGCTTTTCCTACTTATTTTTCGGTTTTGCTGATTCTCTTTTGTGATATTTCTCTGGCCTTCTGAACTGGCTAGGTAATTGGGATAGGTCAATCCTTCAATAACTTTGGGTTATCTTAGTGTGGTCTGGGCTAAGCAAAGAGATGAGGCTCCATAATATTTTCAGATTATGAAAGATTCCTGTTCTCTTATTCACGATGAATTTCAACTATATAATGGCCCATAGGGTCAGAAAATCAAAGCCAATTTGAATAATAATTTCAGAATTAACACTAAACCGCAGTATCCTTTAAATCATGGAAGGCCAATCGATACATGAAACCAGCACATGATAGAGCTTCATCCAAAATGGAACGGTGTTTTCCTCAAGCCTCAGTTTAAAATTTCCATTCACAGCGAATGAAATTTATTCCAAGTTTTTATAAAATATTTGTAGCTCATTTTTCAGAATTTTTTGCTCAATGATGTCCATTCAATCCATCATTTAGTTCTCCTCCCCATCTTTTCACTGATACCTCCTTAAAATGCTCCATCTTGAACTCAGATGGGTGAGAGTATAACAATTTCGAAGCAAGTGAAGCACTTGTAGAACGTATCTTTTAGCTTATGATCAATTTACCTGACAAACATCGATGCATCATCAGATTTTCGACGCGTGTTACAGTACAATCTTTTGCTGCTTCCTTTTGAAGGGTCCTAGACTTGGAAAAATATTTCTTGTCGCATTAGGTTGGCGGTCTTGTTGACTCCCGAGGATTACACAATCCTGTCCCTTTTTGAATCGGCCGAAATAATTGGCGTTTTGTTTGTTGAAAGTACCTACTTTCCAAAAGCTGGCCTGCAGGTTCTTGGAACAACAAAGCAAGACAAAATCTTGAACTATATAGATCTTCGGGAAATAATAAAAGCACCCCTAAAGAAAACTTTGAATTATGCATTAATATTGCAGGAAAAAAAGAGAATCGTTTCAAAACTTTCAACACCAGATTGCATACTTCATTTGAATAAAATGACTTGATGCACCTTTCCCTAGAATTGGACAGTCATGGAAAAAGTAGACGGGGCTAGAGAAACAAAAGAAGGCCTTTACATCTTTTAGCAGAATCAAGTGAACAAGATATATTATCCATGTTTATACCAAAAGATCTAGCAGTCTAGCCACGGACCTACATCAGCAAGCCATAAATAATAATTGTAAAAAAGGCATCATTATCCTTATGTTCAATCCATCTTTGCCGGTCATTATGCCAAAAGGCACTAGGTTTGCATCACATACATGTTTGCTTGCCGTCCTATAACAAGGCCCAGTGCAACACTCTATGACTTTGTTGTTTCTTCTTCTTTCACAAATATAAAATAAAATGCAGTCACTATAAAAACAAGCGTACCTCCGAAACCGAGCCGACCTCATGATTTTGGAAACAAGTGGTCAAGTTTGGCACCTCTAAAAAACAAGGGGTCCAATACAAAATGCCGGAGAGTAGACAAAACAGAGACGCGTTACAGATATGCATTTCTCATCGCAATCAGACATATGGAAGAAACTCGAACAGCAAGGAACAATTCCCTATGCCCGAAATCAACGTTAGAGGACACTGGTCAACTACTCCATAAGAATCTCGCTGTCCAAGGGAATCCTGAATCTAGTGATCGTATAGGCATCAAAAGACACAAGAGTGAAGACAAATCCTCCACGCCATTTTGATCGGATCAATATTCAAGCACGTCAGACAATGTTGAATGCATTGACAGCCAAAATTGGATTCTTGAGATAACAATGTAACACCACAACAAAGCCAAGAATGCATTGTCAACAGATAATTATTCTAACCTTGCTTGTTTCTCTATATATATGCCCATCAGAAGACTGAACGACCCCATCTGACATCCATGGAAATGAAAAAAATCCTTCTACCTCTCATTTCTCAAGTTTTTCTCTTTGCAGTCCCAATAATCCATGCTGCCCCAGGAAACTCAAAGCTCTTCAGGGAGTATATAGGAGCGGAAGGAAATAATGTTAAGTTTTCCGACGTACCAATTAATCACGACGTCGAATTCCACTTCATTCTCTCTTTCGCCATAGATTACTCAACCTCACTGTCTCCGACAAATGGCGACTTCAATGTCTACTGGGACATGCAAAATCTTGGCCCTTCTGCTGTTGCCTCAATCAAGGCTCACAAACCAAATGTGAAGGTAGCTATGAGTCTCGGAGGGGACACCATAGGCAACAACAAACCAGTTCACTTTGCTCCGAAGTCAATCAATTCATGGGTCAGCAATGCCGTCGCTTCACTCACAAGAATCTCAAAAGAGTATGAACTGGATGGCATTGATATTGACTACGAACACTTCAGTTCAGATCCAGACACATTTGCAGAGTGTATCGGTCAACTTTTAACCCGCCTAAAACAGAACAAGATAGTGTCATTCGCCTCAATAGCACCTTATGACAATGCCACTGTTCAGTCAAACTATTTGGCTCTGTGGAAGAAGTATGGACATCTCATAGACTATGTCAATTTTCAATTCTATGCGTATGACAAAGGAACCACGGTTTCTCAGTTTATGAAGTATTTCGAGGATCAGAGCTCCAACTACAGAGATGCAAAGGTGTTGGTGAGCTTCGGTACTGATGGAAGTGGGGGTCTATCCCCAGCAAATGGTTTCTTTGAGGCTTGTGGCCGACTTAAACGCCTCCGGAAACTCCATGGAATTTTTATATGGTCTGCAGATGACTCCAAGAAGGCCGGTTTCCGTCTTGAAGAACAATCGCAGAACTTCTTGGCCAGCATACAGTAAGATGGAGGAAAAAGCAAGGGGAAAAAAAATGCTTTCTAGCTAGTAGGAAAGTTAATTTATGGAAATGTAGGCTTGTATTCAATGGGGAAGCTATAATGACAGGCTACGATGTAAGACGTATGTGAAGGATAATCCTTTGTTTTTACCCTTTTTTTCATTTTTGCCAGAAGGATGCGTCTCACCTTACAACTTAGATGAGATGAATAAGAAATAGAAATCAGATCCAGGAGCACGAACACAGCATATTTGTACTGAATTTACGGCTATGGGGTCACAAAATTTGAATCAGATGATCAATATCCCTCTTAGTCTTGAACAACTACGTCAATTTGACAGTTCACCAAGCAGCTTGGTGAACTTAATTAAGAGTATCAAGAAGTGCCCTCAGAGAACGATGACAACAATTTAAGGACTAAACGGCAAGAATTCGGACAGGTGGACTAGATGAACGTTGTTTGAGAACTTCAAAGTTCAAGGTTGCTGCTAACCCCGATTGAGAATTATGGAACTTCTGATAAACCTGACATGCCCCCTTATCCGCTATGGAGTATGCCAAAGGTAATAAAGCACTGTCCTTGCTTCTAAAAGATGCCTGCCAATTCAACTTCCGATGTAGTAATAATGTAAAATTATCCTCAGCATCGTACGTATCTCAACTCAAATAACAGGCAAAACAGACATGGACTGAAAAATTGCATGTACAATTGATTCTCTGTGGCTTTATTCAGTTTGGGTATCCACATACAGTAATTTGCAAATGAGAATTATTCAGTTCGGGCCCATGCTGCCTTATGAAAGCTCTTCTCCACCAAATCTCAAATGCCCTCTGAATATCGGGACAATCGTCTCCCTTGTTTAAGTATCTATCAAACCAATTGAGAAAAATAGCTTGCTGTTGTGGCAAGGGAAGGGTCAGAATCGTTTGTCCAAGGCCATCTTCAAGTAGCTTCTTATCCAATGATCTTGAAGCCCTCCTCATCCATCCAAAATCTTCATAGAGGGCTTCAAGCCATGTAGAGAGCAAAGAAAGACGAGTGTCTTTTGGCACCAAGATAAGTCCTTTCCCCATTGCAACGCAAAGCTGTGCAGTTATTCGGCTAATTTCATGTCGATAAACGATAGGTATTTTTGAATGAAGAATGGCAAGTTCCTTCTGATCTGCCCATAACTTCACAAACTCATCTCCCATATTTTTGTCAATTAGAATTTCAACAATCCAATGCATATTGTCGGCCTCCCGGGCTATCTCTGCCATCATAGTCCCTCTATCTCGCCTGTTTTCATCGGGCCCTGCAGCTTCAGATAGGCATAGAATAAGAGAACTAAGACATCGATGGCAAAGATGATAAAGACTGCCTCGAGAGACATCAAGACTACTGCTGCAATCAGATGCTTCTTCCCTCAGCAACCGTGAAATTAAGCTCTTCATTTCTCGGCGAGCTTTATCGTCCTTAGCCTGCAAAACCGCACTCAACAGTCTTAAGAAGATATCATCAGCTCTTGAAGATGTGGATGGCTCAGCTGACACTCTGTGCAGAACTTCAGCCGCTGAGTCGTGAAGCTGAAGTTCCCTAAGATGAGATATAACTTTCTCTTCTTCATCATTGGACCATGGAACAGCTTCCAAATACTCCAAGCACGCAGTTATCCCACTGTCAAACATAATAGCAGAAGATACCTGCAAGAGAGCAGAATATCAGGAGCAGGTTATAAGAAGAAAGAAAGAAAGAAAGAAAGAAGTTGTTCGTGCTCTGCTTTAAGCTTTCTTAAACTGACTGAGCTGTTGAATTTACTCTCACGTGTTTTCATTTCTTAAGACAAGCCTTTTGCAACGATTTTCTTCCGATAAATTTCTTTATATGAACAACTGCCAACTCAAGTCTGGTTAGGATGGCATCAATCAAATATAAGATCTTGGGATGCCCCCCACGATATTATAGTTGTACATAACATAGGTATTCTTCTTCAACCACCACACTGAACAGAACAGTGACAGATGTTGTCTTGCAATACAGAAACCCGGGGATAGTCAGAACAGTCATGGAAGAGGTAATTAAAACAACTTATGGAACTTCTTGCATTTGAAGATGATCTCAAGGATGCCTTCTCCAGTAGAGACAAAATAATACCACGCAAGCAACGGAAAACAAAGAGCATGACACAAGAAAATAGGAAAAAAGAAATAAATTCTTAGAAGCTACCATGGGCAAGGAGACACCAAAGAACAGAGAGGCATTGTAATTAGAGAATAATAAGAACAAAAACAAATAGTGTGATTCTAGAATAACAATTAGATGAATAGAATAGTTGAGTCTATAAAACTAGGCACCGCGTATGGCAACTACACATGAAAGCACAATCATGCTCTGACCTCGCTGAAGCTTCAAAGTGGTAAATAACCCAACAGGCACTCCACTGAGCCTAACACAGCTAAGTGGCTCGCACCATCTCAATGAAAATCAAACCCAAGAAGCCTAATCCAAGACCACTTCACCACATAAAAATATTCTCAAACTAGTCTGCACTAAACCAACATCCAAGATATTGCTGAGTGACGAGTATGAGGGGTCTCACCTTGAGCAAACCCAAAACTCTATCAACACCCTCTCCAATCAATCTCTTCTTCAAATCCTCCGAGTACATCAGAACCACTGTCTCCACATACACCTCAAGATCATCACATTCACTAATCTCAATGTCCACGGAATGCGAAACCCCTCCGTCCCGCCTCAACTTCTCGGCGAAGTATCGGCTCTTCTCCGACAAAACCCGCCTGTGCACGTCCATGGAAACCCTGAACCCGTCCCGCGAGACCACCGTGAGCCTCACATCGCCCGATCCAAACCCCAGATCACCATTCCAATCGACACCGTTCGCCACGACGTTATTGACGAACGGCGCATTGGACAGGATCTTCGATAGTCTGGACTTGAGGGCATTGGAGGACTCCAGGCGGCGCTGTTCTTGGGACATCATCTCGAAGAGGGTCGGGCGAGTAAGGACCTGCTGAGCCGACTCGGAGGCGGCGAAGGAGGAGGAGGAGGAGAAGTGGGGTGGCGAAGGGGACGAGAGGGTCTTGGAAGGAGAAGAGGAGGGAGAGGCAAGAGCCCCTCTTGCCAGAGAAGGAGCATTGGCCGTGGCTCTTGAAGGAGAGAAGGAGAGAGCCTGGCTGGGGATGAAACCTTGCTTTATCATTGCAGAGACCTCTCTTGATCTCAGCCCATCCTCCCCGGCCATTGAAAACGCGAGAGAGAGAGAGAGAGAGAGAGAGAGAGAGAGAGAGGAGGAGGAGGAAAGGTGAAAGAACCAGCAGGATCGATCCAAACAAGAATGTACCCAGCGGAGCGGAGGGGGAAGGGACTCAGGAAAGTGGAGGCATTGTTTCGCAAAAGGCCAGAAACTGGGTGGTGATGGGCGTGGACAGATCACTTCAGTTGCTGTTCACCTTTTCTTTTGTGTGCAGTGGAGAGAGAGAGAGAGAGAGAGAGTAGCGGTGCTGAAGTTGGAATGCCCTCCAAACAATGGCGCGGGGAAGAGAGAGATGGAGACGGAGAGGGTAGAATCCAAGAAAGAAAAGAAAGAAAGAAGGGTTCTTGGATCTGGAATGAAGCAGGCAGGATGCGACTTGCGAGTGTGATGGGATGGTGCATGTGAGAGAGTGATGAGATGGCGATCATCTTTTTCTGCTATTGGTTTAAAGGGGAGACGGAGACCACCAGATGACGATGATAATTGCCTTGCCACCTTTAAAAATCGTTTCTTTATTTTTTTCCCCTTATTATTTCCTCACTTGGTGTGGAAAGGAGGGAGCGATGATTGCTGTCACGTGCGCTGCTCGTGGGTTTCCGACTTCGGAGATGGCGTGGGACAAAAAAGAAAGGAGGGGGGGGGGGTTAGAATAATGAAGCTGAATTTAACCGGACCGTTTTTCACGATTCAACGCCAAACTCTATCACATCGCATGTTATTATGACTTCATTATTTTTGACACTTAGAGGTTGAGCCGTGTAAATATTGTGATATTTGAGAATTGATCACGTTGAAAGAATCGGGCTGCGCTCCCCTCTTCTTGAAAATTCATTCCATTCGCGAAGATTAAAATTTTCCATCCATCACGTCAAATAATCTTGTTATTCATAAAGCTTCGGCTATTGCGATTCAGTTTGATTCCCTTAACTTTGTCCCTACTGAAGAAAACGGCTCCCGACAACGTTACAAACACAAGCCTCTACTATTGATCCTGAAACGTGAAAGAAGATACTCTGTTCATGTAAAGTAAACGATGATTGAACGTGACTTTGTCCTCCTAATGCCTGGGAAAGAGAAACAGGTTTTTCAATTCAAGTGGAATTTGTGATGACATGAAGCACATCTATGGACAAAAATAACCCTAGCTTTCCTATTGGTGTAAGAGGTTCGGGCCAATCCCGCCCGGTCATGGGATAGAATAGAGATAATGACGTAAATGGTCAACGAATTTTGATCAAATGTGTAATGTCGTCCCTTAACTTTTCATACAATCTAGGGAAAAAATTAAACATGTAGCAAAGTCCATGGACCACATTGAATAAATTTAAAGTTCAAGAACTACGTTAGACAAATATTCAAGGGCCATTTATGTCATTTACCCAGCTGGAAACGCCGAGCTTTCGGGCCTCGCGATCAAGGATCAGATCTATTCGGTGCATAACCATTTCATGCGGACTTCATTTCCAAAACCAAATGGGTCTTTCTGCAGAGGCTTTAGGCCCAAGTCAAACCTTCCTCCTCTCTCTCTCTCTCTCTCTGATCCGAACAATTCTCTGACTCAGTCCAACCTCTATTCCCGCCAGCTTCTCTCTTTCCACCACCACCGAAACCATGGCAAGCGAACAACGACATCTTCATCCGATAGGCTTTCCTCATGAACAGATGAATGCCAGAGATTGAAGCTTTTAGTCATGAACAAATGAATACCGACGCTGCCCGACAACAGCATGAGACCTCTAATAGGCTTCAAGACCCTCCTCACCTCCTCCTTCCTCATGATCTCCATGCTCTACATCCTCTACTCCTCCAATCTCCTCCTCACCAACGACCACCATGGATGCTCCCTCTCCCTCGACCTCTCCTCTGAAGACAATCTCGCTGCTGTCAACAATTTCTCTTCCACCCTTCGCCTGAACGAAGACGACAAAGGAGGAGAAGGAGATGAAGAATCCTTGAAAACCATTGTTAGTCTCCCGAGAGGTCACAACGGTTCGACACTGAGCTCAAACACATCGTCTTCGGTATCGCCGCATCGTCGAACCTGTGGGAGAAGAGGAAAGAATACATAAAGCTATGGTGGAGGCCCAAGGAGACCAGGGGTGTGGTTTGGCTGGACAAGCAGGTCAGGACTAGGAGGAATGAGCCACTTCCCGAGATTAGGATCTCTGGGGACACGTCTAAATTTAAGTACACAAACCGGCAGGGGCAGAGAGCGGCACTGAGGATCTCAAGGGTGGTTTCAGAGACGCTGAGGCTCGGGATGAAGGACGTGAGGTGGTTCGTGATGGGGGACGACGACACGGTTTTTATAGTGGACAATGTGGTGAGGATACTTTCAAAGTATGATCACAGGCAGTTTTATTATGTCGGGAGCTCATCAGAGAGTCATGTTCAGAACATATATTTCTCCTACGCGATGGCCTATGGAGGGGGTGGTTTCGCAATAAGCTATCCGCTGGCAGAGGAATTGGCCAAGATGCAGGACAAGTGCATTCAGCGGTATCCCGGGTTGTATGGTAGTGATGATAGAATGCAGGCTTGTATGGCCGAGTTAGGAGTGCCGCTCACCAAAGAACCCGGATTTCATCAGGTACTTTAATTTTATTGTAATTCCATTTTATATAGACAAGTATCAATATGCCTAGTGATTGGATCCAGGGGCCTTAAGAACTGTCTTCTCTGATGAGCTAGCCATTTAGGAAATGAAATGATGTTTGTACGATGCTGAAATGAACCTCAAGGAAAGAGTGAAAAGTGATATTGTACTATCTCTGCAGAATTGCTATTGCCGTTGTCTGTGTAAGATAGATTCAAGAATAAAATGTGCATTTCTAGGAAGAGTGATCTAGGGGTCTGGTAATTTTTTGCAGTATGATGTGTATGGAGATCTTCTAGGCCTTCTGGGAGCACATCCAGTAACGCCGCTTGTGTCAATTCACCACCTCGATGTTGTAGAACCGGTATTCCCACGCATGACCCGAGTCAGAGCTCTTCGGCACCTATTTGAATCTGTCCAGCACGACTCGGCCAGCATAATGCAACAGTCCATTTGCTATGATAAGAGACGATCGTGGTCCATCTCGGTTTCGTGGGGCTATGTGGTTCAAGTAGTAAGGGGAGTAATTTCTCCAAGAGAGCTAGAGATGCCCACGAGGACATTCCTGAACTGGTACCGGAGAGCGGATTACACCGCATATGCTTTCAACACAAGGCCAGTGATGAAGCATCCATGTCAGAAGCCATTCATCTATTACATGAACAGTGTTCGGGTACGACAGAGCTAAGAAACAGACTCTCGGGCTTTATTCACGACAAAGGTCTCGGCAACCACGTTGTCGGTGGAAGATGGATTCACCGGAGAATGTCAATTCCATCGTAGTCCTAAAACGGCCAGATAGTAATCGTTGGCAGAAGGTAAGGCAGACTTTTTTTTCTGCTATCTAATGAGAAGCATGAACTGTTGCACTTTGCTTATGAACACTTTATCAATGTAAAGTATGCGAGTGTCTATACCTGTATCTCTAGCACTTTTATCATTTGAGTTCATATTGTAATTGAGTTTTGTCTTGTTGTGCAGTCACCTAGGCGGGATTGCTGTAGGATTCTGCCATCACGCAAGAGCTCAGTTTTGTACATATGGGTTGGCAACTGCCGGAAGGGCGAGATCAGTGGTACGTAGCAGCTATTAGAGAAGAAATTGTAAACTTAATACATCTGCATTCACTTTCAATCCGTACAAGATTTATTGAGGCATTTGGGAATAAGATCACAGAAGACATCCCACGAAAGCAACACCATAGCAATCATTGAATAGTCAACACAGGTCACTGCAATTTCTGTGTTGATCAGAATTCAGAAAGACTGAAAGAGTGACATGAATTCTACAACGCTTGGTCATGTGTTTCCTAGATGCAAAGTGATGACTGCTATTTCCTTTACCGTGAATAAGGACAAAAAAGAGTTTGACATTTTTTAGAGATACAAGCCGGAAGCAACATGTATACATTTCTAGATCCTCGGATATTTGATTGCTGAACCAGCTCGAAGAATCACATATTGAAGGTAAATTTTGAGAGAGAGCAGTCTGGTGTATTTTCCTTTGGTAGGCACAATAGCTATAGTAAGTACCTTTGGTTGGCCTTTGTAGCTCCAGTCTCATTAGTCCTGGTAAAATTCTGAAAATTTGATGCTCTAGGCAAAGCAGCCAATGCCAGTAGCGCAGGATTTACGAGAGTATCGTTGAATCCCCTTGAAATCTCAACTGGACGCATCAAGCCACGGCTCCTCCATTGTTGATCACCAAATCCACTGTCGATGGGAAACAAATCAGTGGAGAACAGAAAACCCATGAAAAGCAAAGGGATTATAATGCCTCTTGTTTCCCAATGAGTAATCAAGAAAATAATCCTCACCAATGACTATGAGAACAGATTCTGATTGAGCCATATGGTACCTAATTTGACCGAATCGATATAATTAAATAAGTACCTTTGGTAGTTGTTTGGAGCCTCCGTCACATCAGTCCTGGTAAATTTCTGAAAACTCCATGCTCCAGGTGAACTGGCTGATGCGAGTAGTGAAAGATCTATGCGAGTCTCGTTGAATTCCCATGGAATCTCAATTCGATGTATTGCTGCAATGCTCCCATCTTTGATCACCAAATGCACTGTCAATAGGAGACGTATAAATAGAGAAAAGGAATATAAGGCATCTTGTTCTCATCAAGAGAAAAAAATCAAGCAAATATTCCTCTCATCACGAAAACAAATCAGACTGAGCCATATTGTACCTAATTTTGACAGAATGGACGGAAAGAAAATTGACGAGAACATATTACACAGCTCTGTCTGGCTATTTCATGTCACTACATTGCACATTAAGATTCTTCATATATGGGTATCCTTAACAGAGTTAATTTCAGCTGCTGTTCAGTTGCATATCAAGAGAGGAAGAAGAAACCTGCACCAAAATCTCACAGGAAACTTGGAGAAGAAAATGAAATCGTTTGTGGCAACTCAATTTGGGAAAATTCTGGGAACTAGAATCAAAGGCATGCTCTCTCAGAGAGCGAAACAGAGCAATTGTCTTATCACAAGAAATGTGACATAGCAGCACAAGAAACTGACGAGATCGACACCTAAACAGATCAAGAAAATCTCTGAATATAAAATTTTAAGGTAAAAGAGCCCAACATTATGAACATTCAAAGAGATTAGAACACTGGACCAGTACTTGAAATTCGCGCTGAGATCTGAAAGCTTACCGGGGTAACTGAACCACCAGAGAATGAAGAAGCAGAGCAACACAATCAGAGGAATCGCATGGAGCCACTTCTCCGCGTATCGGGATTGGGCGGTCTCTCTCTTGCCAATGTTGCGAGGGTCGTGATCGGAAATGGGAAGCCCGTGCTGGTCCATATCTTCCATTCTTCTTCTCCAAGAAGGCTGCCTTTGCTTCACTTCCAGTTGTGCCTCGACATCGATGAAGTCGTCGTCCCAATAAGGTCCTCGAGACGACCCTGTGGTTCTCTGCTGCATTTTCTTGAGAGAGAGAGGGAGCGAGAATCTTAAGCTGTGGATGTGGAATGTGGACTCTGGTGTTGGCGGGACTCCTTTGAGAACAGTGGCGAGGTAGGTAAGATGGTTTCAGTTCGTTGCTTTCATAAAGCGTTCCTTTGGCGGGAAAGTTCTTGAGCGTGCCGTGCACGTGATCTTGAATGGTATTTGAAGCTACTGTTCTCTCTGTTGTCCCTTCATTGGTTGGAATGAGATCATAAACTGATTATATGCAACGGAGTCTAACATTTTCATTGGCTTTTTATTACGGAATAATTTCAATTGAGTCGGTGAGATCATAAACTGATTATTTTCAGTAAATTAGATAAAACTCGACATCTAGGGCGAACATTTTATGTTATTTTCCAAAAAAAGATTTAAATTTTCGCGTTTTGGCGATAGATGGAATCAAAGAATGCAACTTGAAACATGAAAAACATTTGCTTGGAAAACAGCGCAACTCCAAGAGGCGCGCTTGTGAACTCATTAGTTTGAATTAGCTCTGAAGTTATTGTCCACTCCGATTTAACGAGTAGCAATAGTATCGACACTGCTCTAGTTGACCTAATGATATAAGAATTTACTCTCCCCTGATTATGGTTCGAATCCTCTAGTTGCTTCTCAATTTCAACAATCTTTGATTTGATTAGAGCGTAGGCTTGACCGTGCTATGGCGGAGGATAATTTCGGCTCAACTGCCACCTACACTATAGTGGGCTTACTCAAAATGAGCAATAGTCATGGCTTATATGGATGGCAAATGTGAAACTCTTACGAAAACATTCAGGGATTTGTCAACGTTGATTGTCCCTTCCATCTCTTTTCTTAATAGAAAATGAATAACGTGGCCTGGAATTCTTAAGGATTTGAACCCTTTATATAAAAGAGAAAAAAAGGGAGAGGTCTCACTCTCACATGATTTCATTAGAACTGTAACTCTTAGCTATTCTAACTTCCACAAGCTGTACTGTGCGATTTTTCTGATTCGTTTTAATCTTTTACTTAAAATGATTAATTCGAACTATGGTTTGCCTCACCATTGGCTTTCAATATCTGAAATTCTAATCATATGTAATTTTAGTTCATTCTACCGATTAACCTGAATGAAATGACGAGCCAAAGTGGCTTCAACGTTGTGGAGGAGAATAATGAAAAATAAGGACCGGATGTTCAATGCCTTTAGGTACATTCTACAGCCACAATACTACCAGGAAGTTGCTAATCCCCACAGGATAAAGCATCCCGCATCTGCAATCAGCAAGTTTCTCCTGATCAAATTGCAGAGCAGCCACAGATAACTCAACAGTCAACACATGCCGAGGCAATTGAAAGGCCCCACTGCCTTTAGCAAATCGGAGATGAAGTACCAAAAGGATAGGAGTGAAGTCATAATAAATTAAGATAGGAACCTGTTATTACACTGAGGCATCTTTAGACACAATGAACTCGACTCAATCTACGTTGTATGAGAAGCCGAAGGAAAAAGTCCCCTTGAACCTTAACATTAAACAACTATGATATAGTTACCACCTGTTATCTGCACAACCGAAAATCGATAACCAGGTAGTTTTCTCATATGGACATCACCAAAGTATATGCATTTCTTTTCTAGCCTTCCACCAACTTCTTCATCCCTCCATGGGCCGTCTGTGAGCTGTGCTTATGTCTGCACTGCTCTTGGTAATTATTTTTGAAGGAGGAGGATTGTTGCTGGGACGAAAGGTAGCTTAAAGCAGTGACAACATCAGCTATGGCAGGTCGCATATTAGGCTGTTCTTGGACACACATTGCAGCAATAGCCAGGGCTTGGTACAGTCCTCTCATGGGATACCCGCCTTCAAGCATCGGGTCAGCCATCAGTGAGAACTTCTTCCTGTTTCTGAACAGGGGGCGTGCCTGCAAAAATTCGCAAACATAGCGAATTAGTATTCTTGCCTTATCCGTCTTCATTGAGCAGACTAATGTAGATGAAAACTGAGGAAAACCATGATTGTTCCATAAGGATGCAGATATCTCCAATAGTACAAGTCTGTTGCCAGCACCATGATACCTTCTCCCAATAAGAATCAGATTTAGTCACTGAAGTTAGAATGAGTGAACTTTAACAAACAACTTCTCTGCTGGATTCCTTTTTACAAATCAAACATACATATAGAAGGCAAAAATATCACTCCACGTTTTCTTATTTTGACTACTGTAATGGTGGCCTGGTGCACATCCAGAGGAAAAAGGGTGACGTGAAGATGAAATTACGGAAATGATGCACGGCTAGCCGATTAATGAGAACAAAAGAAGAAATCCGCAGGCACACATATCCAGACTGGGGCTACTAAGAAGCGGGGGCTGTAGTACCTTAAGTGCTTAGAAGATGCTCTGAGTATAGACAAGACGTACTGTGAAAATTCTGGAAGTGTGAAGGTTCAAAGTTGGCTACTGACGGCAAAAGCTTGCCTCTATTTAGACAAGGAAAGTAATTAATAGAAAAGGCACGTTATCGACACGATGAGCATAGCAGATATCCTTGTTCGAGAAGGAAGTCAAGTCATAAGAAGTATTTCATTTGTGCTATTAGGGATGGAAATTAGCTTTCGATATTGCACCAGCAGAAAGCAAAGTTTTCCACGTGGTTTAAGTAAAACATTAAGGACAGTGTTATCTCACCCATGCAACAAGGTTTTGCTCCTTGGGATCTTTAGTTGAATCAAATGCTTTTCTCCCTGTGATGAGCTCCAAAAGAACAACCCCAAAGCTGTAGATATCTGACTTAAATGTCAATTGGCCTGTCATGGCATAGTCTGGTGCACAGTATCCATATGTCCCCATAACCCTTGTAGAAACATGGGTTTTGTCCCCACTCGGACCCACTTTAGCTAAGCCAAAATCCGATAATTTAGGATGATAGTCCTCACCCAGTAAGATATTCGAGCATTTTAAATCACGGTATATAATAGGAGGTTTCAACTTGTCATGCAAATACTCAAGACCTCTTGCTGCACTGGCTGCAATTTTCATCCTCGTATTCCAATCAAGTCCCTTTCTATTGGGTGGAAGGCCTGTAAAATATTAATTGAAATTGGAAAAAAAGTTTATTCGTAAAATAATAAAATTTTTAGATAGATAGCACGGGTTACCCATCATGGAAAATTTATGAAAGCAGACAGGTGATGTGCAAGCTCTTACCATGCAAATGTTTGTCCAACGATCCTAATGGCATGTATTCGTAAACCAATAGCCTCTGATCCCTCTCAGCACAATAGCCAATCAATTTAACAAGATTAGGGTGGTCGACTAGACTTAACATTGCCACTTCCACAATAAATTCCTTGGTGCCTTGGAGTCCATTTCGGTCAAGTTGTTTGATTGCTACAGTCTGCATCAACAGATTAAGTTAACCAAATTCTCATTTTGCAGAATACATCCATTAGTCAAAGGGGTATTACACTTCAAAATCTTTGTCAAACAGCATACTGCAAGTGATGCTTGATAAACATAAGATCAGTGACCCCATCAAATGTGACAAAAAAACGGCATGGACATCATCCGTCGTCCAGCTATAAATCATGATAAAATCTCAGAACCGACCTGATTAATTTTCTCCAAATGCCCTTTGTATACTTTGCCAAAGCCTCCTTCCCCAATAAAGCAGTCCGACATAAAATTGCCAGTTGCAGCAGCGAGCTCATTGAAAGTAAACGTTTGAGCCTGTGTGCCGCTGGTTTTCCCATCCTTGCTGATATCACTCCAATCCAATCCATCTGTCTCTGAATTTAACTGTTGGCTCTCATAGACGTCCTCATTCTGGACATCCAAAACCTTTCTGCTTCCATGAGGACTGCTTTTGGTTTTTCCTGCCAACCCAATAGACAAGCATAGATCAGAGAGAGAGAGAGAGAGAGAGAGGGATGGAGGGAAGTGAGAAGATAAAACCAAAAAGCAGACAGAGAAGCAAACTACAGAGTACTAGACGAAAAACTCATGGACTGTTTCTCAGCAAAACTCATGCTGGAGATATTCAAGTACTGAGGTACGGTGAGCGATTAAAGGACAAAATGCAGCACGACAAAAGATCAATTACAATTTCTACAATTCCCAAAAGAAGGAGATCGCTACGAGATTGCTTTGTCAGCACAACAAGCAGTAAGCACTTAGCCAAGAAACTGGGAAATGGAGATTCCAATGAATAAAATTCAGCCAAATTCGGGTGTGAATGTAGCATCCGACGACCTTAGGTCTAGCAGGACGATCGATCGATATCCGGACCCGGAAAAGGCCATTTCTTGATCTATTGACAACAACACAGCTCGACAACAATCAAAAACGAAACACCGAATCACTGATCAAAAACAATGCCGAGCCCACGAAGGGGAAGTTCGTAATGGGAAAAGAAATCGAAACGGGAAACTTGAAAAAAACTCGGACGGCGGTCGACGCAGAGCAGAAGGATCGCCGAAACACGTCAATGCCGGCGGAAAACAAAATGGAGATCGTCGCCGGAAACGAGAGAACGATACCTGAACGAGCTCGATCGTTCGCCTTCTTGAAATTGTCGTCGGCATTTTCCTCTAGAACCGATGTCCCGTTGCAGCGAAAACAACCCATCAGCGAAAAATCGGAACAGAACAAACAAAAACCAGGTATGAACAGAGAGACAGGGACAGGAAGAGTTTGAAGAAGATTTCGGGCTGGCCCCGTGGTTTCTGTGTTCGTTCGTACGTTGCTGATTCGCTTATAATGGGGTCTTCTCGGGGTGTTGCGCGGAAACAGGATTTACCTCGTCCAGGGGCCACTGAGGACGAGCCACGTCATGCCCGCGTCCCCCATCAAGGACCCTCGGTGACGTGGCGCCCGGTGATTGCCCCGTCAATGTCCTCCCGCGAGATAGTCGGCACCGGATCTTTGTCCCCGCGAGGGGCTTACGGTCTCCTTGCTTTGGCCCCCCACGCCAGTGACGGAACGCGCTGGAGATCAATCGCCCGCCGTTCGATTTTGAAAACAAAGGCTCATCGCTGTCGCCCGCTAAACGACCCGCGTTTCGGTTAACAAATTGAGCAAAGCACGGCATCAACGAAGGGCGAGGGGATGTTTGGCCAGCCACTCGATGGACTTGCGAAGCAGGTGATCGGGTCCCGGGAAAATTACCGTTTCGTTTTTTTTTTTTTTGTTTCTCCTGATTATTTTGCCGTTCGATTCTTTGACCGAACTTCGACCGTTAAAAAAGAAAATTTCTTTGACCGAACGCGCTTGCGGGGGTAAGTTTTGAGTCTTAACAGCTGAGCTAGACTCGCGGTGAACTCTTTCCGGTGGTTGCCGCCGAAACGGCTTGATCGTGTTGACAACGGAAAATTTGAAGTAAAGCAAATATCTGATTTTAATCTGAAAAAAACGATTCAAAGCTGAATATTGTTGCTTTTCGTGATGTCTTGGAGGAAGACCTATTAAACGGGTGGGTCGGATCGGATTTGGGTTAGGTCATAATCGGTCCGACCCAAATTGACCCATTAACCCGTTTATAACCCATTTATTTATAATATAAATATCTCTATCTGTACCCGACCCGACCCATACCTAACCCATACCCGACCCAGCCCATATTGTTAAAATACTTTTATATTTAACCTAATCTAGGAATACTTGTTTCTTATATTTTTTTTAAATTATACTGCTAAAACATTTTATGCAATACAAAGTTAGTGAAAATTTTTTATAATTTTTTTTGAAAATTGAGGTTCTGTTTGTTTTACGAAAAATCCGACATTTCTAGAAAATAATTTCCATAAAGCCATTATCCAAGAAAATAAAAAAAATTAATATTTTTTATTTTTTAAATCGAATTTTTAATTTTTTTAATTTTTTTATTTTTCCTTTATTTTTGGCCAATCGCCGGCTGGCCGTGGCGTGGCGATCGACCTGGCAAGCGAGGACGAGCTCACGAGGAGTCCAGCTGAAGCCTCGCTCGCCTGGCCTCAAGCAAGGCCGGTGCCTCATTTGGGATCGGGTGAGCCTCGAGGTCGCCGGAATCAGGCGAGCTCGAGGCTCGCCAGATCGGCGAGGCTCGAGCCTCGCCCGAGGCCGGTGAACTCGAGCTTTGCCGGCCTTCGGCGAGGTTGTCCAGCCCCGATAGCCGGTCGTTGTGGCCGACCACCGGCTGGAATATAAAAAGAAAAGAAAAAGAAAGAAGAGAAAAGAAAAAATAAAAAATAAAAGAAAAAGAGAAAAAAATAATTAAGTTTCGATTTTTTTAAACATTTTTGTAAAGAGGGAGAGAGTGTGTGGATAGGTCTAGTAGGTGGGTTGGACATGAGTTCCAAACTCAACCCATTTAGACCCATTTATCTTTAAGTTTTAAAATTTAAAACCCATTTAAAGTAGACTCTTTAAAATTAAAGTGACCCATATATGACCCATTTATTTTTAAATAGGTCATATATGGGTTTAAGACCTATTTTGACACCTCTACTTGGAGGTTGACCGGTTCCGTGTTTAACAATAATCTTTCAATCCGGACATTGCAAGAACGATAGATAGCGGGAAAAGTATCCAAAAAAGGTCTTAAACCTATTGCATTAATACCGATTCAGTCCTAAACTTTTGAATTGAACCAGTTTAGTCCTAAATCTTTTCATATTTGTATTAATTCAGTCCATCGGATCAATTTAGGCTAGAAACGCTATCGTGGATATTTTTTCTATAATTTTTGATTTTTTTATAAAAATTTTTCCTCTTTTTTTCATTTCCTCTTTCACCCTCGTGAGACGAGAGTCGCAGGTTAATCAGTTTCGTTCATTGAAAACCTCCTCCAAATCCTCTAATCACGGTTAAAATTTTCTTGCTTCGCTTATGTTAACCTACCTTTGTGGTGAGGAAATACGGTTGTATTGTTATGTCGAGCCTATGGTGTTCTCTTTCGTGAGTGTCCATTTCTTTTTTATATCTTCACGGCTAACACCAACAAAAGCAGAGAGAAAGAACCCCCAACGGATAAGCCACCTGTGCGGAGACCTTCATTTTCAGAGCTGGCACAGTGGAGGCAACCAACCAAGCAAAGCCCAGTTTAAAGAACTCTCTCCAGAACGCAACTAGTTCTCATCGGGAGACCAAGAATGCTTCAAGAATTTCCTAAAGCGATGATTGAGACCGATCCGCCATAAGAAAGCGGGGTTATGACAAGTTAGGAAAGAGGCGAAGGAGATGTTTCCAAGAAAAGCTTTCCATCTTTAGTGGAATTAACGGAGAAGATAAAAGAGGAAGTCGCACTTGGCAAAGAAATCTACGAGGAGACCCCAAGAAACTAGTAGCAATTACTTCACCAAGGAGCAGGAGACACCAAGAAACTAACAGCAATTACTGCACCAAGGAGCAGGATATGTACCAATTATAACAGTCCGACTCAAATCATTATGTATGGGCAACTCACTTCAGGTAAATATTACGAGATGTTAACTATGCAAACACATAAAAGATCACCCATTCTAGGTCCTATGCAGAGCCACCGTCCACCACCACTAGTAGCCACCACCTATTGCCATCGGCCACTATGGTCGACATCACTGCCTGACATTGCTCTCTCTCTCTCTCTCTCTCTCTCTCTCTCTCTCTCTCTCTCTCTCTCTCCGCTCGATCATGCTCGTGTTGCCATCACAACGACAACAATTGTAAATCCATCTCTTTCCTTGACAGCCTCAAAATTTAGAGTATACTACGGATCTCTCTCTCTCTCTCTCTCTCTCTCTCTCTCTCTCTCTCTCTCTCTCTCTCTCTCTCTCTCTCTCTCTCTCTCTCTCTCTCTCTCATACCAATGTGTTTTTCTCTGCAACTACCAAATCTTTGTACTTACACAACAACCTCTAACCCCATGACCTTGGATATTTCTAGGGACTCATATCATGTCCAGAGAGGAGATGTCAATCAAACCTCGAAATCCAGAGTCTAACAAGGAGATGAAAATCATATTGCAACTTTAGTTAATGGCAGGTCCTTTCTTCAAACATACATATCATGTTACAATAGTAATCGTCCAAAGTATTCTTAGACCGTTCAAAGACCTAATGAAAGCCCATATGAATGGGCATTTCATTAATACATTATACATCCCGTCTTCTTTTCTTTTCCTTTAATACATTATCATTAGACGCAAGAACTAGAATTCTTATTCCATTCCTCTCTACTTTCTGTTTTTTTCCCCCCTCCATTCATTTCCACCTCATTTCTTTCACACCGACTTACTTTGTTATGACATAGTAGTCCATAAGTATTGCGACGGTTGAACACGACCAAAACAAAATTCACTGGAGAACGACCTTCTCAAAGTTGTGCAAGAACATTAGCAATCATGCATTCACGCGCTTTACACATAGCCTCCAATGGTTGTCTCTTGGGCATTGTGAGTCCCGTCCCTTCCGACAAGTCCACTGGCTCTTTGCCAACTCGTTCCCACTCGAAGCATTGAATAAGCACCGCTAGAGCCAAACCCACCACTCTATTGGCAAGGCCAGCACCGGGACAACTCCTCCTCCCCATGCCAAACGGCAACAACCGGGTACGCATGATCCCCTTCCAATCCCTCATATCTTTCTGGTTTAAAACTTGTTGGATCGTCCCACACTTTTGGGTCTCTCTGAATTGCCCACGCATTTACTAGGATCATGGTGCCTTTGGGCACGTCGAACCCTCTAATCGTGCAGTCCTCAGAGGACTCGTGAGCCACTAGGAGTGGCGCCGGCGGAAACAACCGGAGCGCTTCATTGATGATGTTTTGAAGGCAAGGCAGCTTGTAGATATCTGCTTCGTAAGCTAGATGGTCTCGGCCAACGACGCCGTCTAGTTCTGCTTGAGCTTTTTTCAGGACGTCCGGATGGTTGAGTAGGAGGGACATGGCCCATTCTATTGTCACCGAGGATGTGTCCGTGCCCGCAGCTAACATCGTCTGCCGCAGATTGTGGTTAAGTAATTTGCTAAATATGCTCATTGGTTTCAAAGAGAGATGAAACTTTTTTTCGAAATTGAAGAACAATCGGGCTCAAACGTAAAGAGTAAAATGCAAAGGAAAAGCTTCAGTTTAAGTCAATATCAATAATTGGCCACTCTTATGGTCTTGTTCATGTATAAGTGCATAATTTATCTGTTTCATGCATGGTTCCTATGGGTACTCAGCTCGAATCGATCGGAGTTGAAAAACATGAGTAAATTCAAGAAAAAAAAAATAGAACTTGATCTAATTAAATCATTTACCACACACATGACAGAAGATTGATCAACTTGTGTAATTTCATTTTATCCTCTCTCTTCTTTCTCCATTTTAATATACAACAATCTAAAAGAGTGGCCACTATGGAAGAAAGTTATGGCATGATCTCGGTGCATGTAAGTCCTTGGATGTGAGCCCAATTCATATGAATCAGTGGATGAAAAGGGCTCCAAATGAGACCATATCATCCAATGGTGCATATACATTGCACTCACATGCACCAAAATCATTCAATAATGACTAAGAAAAATAAGACCAAATACTTATAGTAGAAAAGAAAAATTAGATCTTTTACAGGATATACTATAAACAGTTTTAAATTAATATAGATAATTAGATTTGTAATATCCTAAAAAGAGATGCCGTTTTTAACAGTCTAGATCCATTTAGGTAAATATATTAGGAGATTCTAAACCATCATTCAAATCTAAGGGTCATAGAAAATGCTTTGTTCGGGAAGAAGTAGGTCATATTTTTGTCCACTTGCTCTCTCATCTCTCGTTCCCTTCTTTACAGAAAGAAGGCCGATATGTTCTTACCACTGGTATTTTCACAGTAAATTAAGGACAGCCACATTAACATTTTTCTTTTGTGAGCCTCTAAAGACTAGTCTCACAAACTCAGAAACATGCATAAGTCAAGTGAACAGAAAATGACATATACACATACCAAGATTTGGCCTTTGATGATGTCGTCCGAATAGCCCTCCGACAGCATGGAATCGATCATCGTCTTGCTCTCCACCTCTCTGCCGCTCTCGCTTCTCTTCCTTCTCGACCTGACCTCGTCTATCATGCCCTGCAAGATCCTATCAGACCTCTTGGCGACGTCCACCATCCTCCGTTCTCTCCCCTTGAAGTCCACCACCTTCCTTAGCGCTGGTAAGAAATCGCCCGGGTTTGTCCCGCTTAGCTCGAATACCTCCCTTATCACCTCCCTGAACTGCCTGGCCACCTCGGTGTTGCCCGCGTCGATGGCGGCCCCAAAGTAGCGCTTCCCAGAGATCATCCTCATGATGATGTTGAAGGATAGCTCCTGCAGCCTCGACCTCATCTCCACCCTTGCGAAACTACCACCCCCTGCCACCTCTATAGCCATCTCATAGAGGTTCTTCACAAGGAGCCTCACTTCCTCCAGCCGGACGGCGAGGGAGCCCGCAAGGCGGTGCGGGGAAAGGATTTTAAGGGCCGTGAGGCGGCGGAGGTTACGCCAGTGGGGGCCGTAAGGGGTGCTGCCGATGGTGGTGTTGCCGTAGGCCAGAATCTCGCCGGAGAGTGTGCGGGGGCGGTTGGCGAGGACGATGTCATTCCTGGTAAAGCACTCCTCGGCCGTGGACGGGGAGGATACGACGACCACGAAGCGGGAGCCGAAAGAGAGGGAAAGGACAGGGCCGTAGCAATCTGAGAGAGACTGGAGGGTCCGGTGGATTGGCTCTTTTATAAGAAGGAGGTGGCCGATGATAGGGAGTGAAGGTGGGCTCGGTGGGAGATTCCTCTTGTTGCTTCTCTGCAATTTGAACAAGCAGAGAAGGAAGAGGAAGGAGGATGCTGAGATGATGTACACCCACACGTCTTCCATGAACATGTGATGGAGAGAGAGAGAGAGAGAGAATGGGGAGAGATGCAATAGGTTGGAGATTTTATAAGGTAGGTTGGATCTAATCTTTATACCATTTCTCAATATAGACAAGAGTGAGAGAGAGAGAGAATGGGGAGATATGCAACGGGTTGGAGGTTTTATAAGGCCGGTTGGATCTAATCTTTATACCATTTCTTAATATAGACTAACACATATCAAAATTATACATCGAAATTGGGATACAAAACTTTATGTTGCTACCTATATTATTTGTTCCTTTTACATTCATGACTTATAACTACAATAACTTATTATTTGCCAGGAATTTTTTTATTTATATCAATCAATGTAAATTCTTTTTTGAAAATTATTCTCTTCAAATCGTCAACTACACAGTAAAAATTATCACATTTTGATTGATCAGCATCCTAATCAAACATCGGAATCCTTATGCTTCCAATTGATGAATGATTGTGTACTAAAAAAGGGACAAAGAACTTGATGATTGGGTCCTAAAACTAATAAAAATGAATTCATTGACGGTAACACAAATCTTTCATAAGGAAGAAGAGCAAGTGTTTGATAGACAAAATGAAATAAACTACTAAAAAATGACTCCAAATAAATTTTGAGTGAAGTGCATTGAGAGAGGTAAATCCTCTTCTTTGAATGCATCCTTTTGTTCTTAAGATGTGCTCCTTTAATAGTCCATGGATGGTTGCCCTGTAGTTATAATTGTGCCCCCTCATTGAAATCAAATTTCGACTGCATATTTGATTGTATAATTTTTCTCACCTCGGGAAACTCGACTGTAACTAGTTGACTCAACTGCAATAATCATATACCTACAACTTTCAAACAACACCTTTGGTAATTGCACTCGCCTAAGACTTCGATTATAATTAGTTATTCCCCCTATTTTTATCCTTATAGTCGATTTGATTTCAGCCAAACTTCGTGAATCGACGTCAATGTTGCTCGCCATGAATGACATTGACTTGAATGCTGTCGACTCAGATCTCGGTCAATGGATAAAGACAGTTCCCCCATTGTCGACCTAATTCTATTGGCTTCTCATAATCTATGTCAGTGTTTGACTGTCGATTCTTTACATAGTCTATATCAAATCACTTGTATTGGTCAATATATTGTTTACCCCTTCCTTAATGATTCCCATCATGTTCTATTAATTAGTCAATATTCATAATCGGACTTACCTTTATGTAGTTGATGACTCTGCTTTATCACTGTGGTCTTAACACTTTCTCATTAAAATTGACCTGAGTTAATGTCATATTCAAAGCCACAATTGATGTATGGTGAATGGCATCAATTCTTGTTATCTTTAACTCTTTGACATCAAAGTTGACCCATTTTTTAGGTGGTCAATAGGCAGGGTTGTTAATGATTCAGTTTGGTTTGGCTTTTTAAAAAATCCCAACCAAATTGAACTGTTTGGATGTGTGCTTGCTTCGAACCGCAAGGCTGACACGAACCGGATATGATCTAAACTGAAAACGCAGTTCAGTTCGGTTTTCCTCTTTAATTCCTTTTTGCGCTTCTTCTCTTGGCACCCTACCCTTCCCGACCCAGCCCAGCGACATGGCCACATCGTCGCCGAGCTCGCCGCGCCCCCCGCCACAGTCGCGAGCTTCCCTGAGTACAAGGAGGCGGCAGTGCCCTAGAAGTCCGATGTGGCTTGCCAACGCTGCTGCCACCGCCCCTCCTCTTCTTCCTCTTCTTCTTCTTCGTCTTAGCTCTGGCTCTCCGCAAGAAGCTCCTGCAGTTCCTCTTCCCTCACTCGCTCGACCACTCGTTGAAGCTCCCGACCAACCCAACCATCCTTCTTCTTCTTCAAGTTAAAGGGTTTGAGGAGAGAAATTTCATAGATGTGGGGGAAAGAAAAAGGAGGGATCATGTGAAGCGATGGGGGCGAAACCAAGAAAGCTGCTGCAGGGGAAGAGAGCGAAAAAAGCACAGCTTTTTGCAGGTTTAGAGAGATAGAGTGCAGAGTCCCACCCAGCCGAGCACAGGAGGTGTAGAGAGAGAAACAGTACGTTTTGCTCTTTCTCTCTCCTTGGATGCTGAATGTTCACGGAGGGAGAGAGAGATGGTCTCTGACGTCACTATCAGAAGGAGGTGCAGAGAGAGATATAGAAAAGTGAGTCAGAGGAGAGTTGCGAAGAAGGAAGAGAGAAAAGGGAGAGAGTTGCGGTTCAGAAGTTTGAGGAGAGAGAGTGTACGTGAAGGGAAGAAAAAACAAAAAGAAATCAAAATCTGATTCGATCCGAACCTATTCGAACCAAACCGAATTATCAACTAACCGAATTTTCTTACTTATTATTTGAACCGAAATTCAAACCCAATAGAAAATGCACGAATTTTCTGTTCGAATTTAGTTCAGTTTTAGTTTTCAGTTGGGTTTTGACATCCTTACCAAAAGCTTAGAGTTTGAGTTTGAGTATGCAAACAATTTTCTACAATAATTTCCTTTAAAATATAGTGCAAAATAGTCGGGTAATATTTTCGATCCATTCTTGCAATGTCTTCTCTTCATTGTTACATCAAGGGAAGAAATCGAAAAAAAAAAGAATTAGTTGTGCAGCCCAATGAAATTTGATTTCATTGATGTCAATCGCATCATCCAACAAGAGAAGTCGATGCATGGAGGTTGTTGTAAAATTTTATTGTGTACATTCTATGTTTTCAGATGATCTTACAACATTTGAATTTAGATTCCAAAATCGATTTTCATATATCTAAATCGAAAGAAAAAAAGTTGGGATATGACGTTTAGCTTAAGGGGGTGAACTCGTTACAATCGTGGCCATGAGTTTTTCGCCACTACTCATGATCTCGTCACAATCTGTACACTCGAAGGTTTCGATACCTTTTTTTTTGTCAAATGTTTCGATACTTCGAGAGTCACGATTAGTCATTTTTTTTAGAAAATTTCAAATAAGGACCCCAAGTGGGGTCCTTTTCTCAAAAAAGGACCCAAAGTGAAAAAAGTGTATATATGCGACAATTCTAATGACAAATCAAATCATGGTACGGCTTTCCCAGCAGTTTCCTCAACATCGTTTTTTACTTTCAAATTTCGGTAGTTGATTGCACCATGATTGACACGTGGTGTCTATTGTCATCATTGGCTTTTCGGCCTCGCCAACCGTAGGAAGTGGGCGATCGATTTTGCTCTGCACAGGGGATGCTCCAGTTCGCGTCTGTCTGTCGGATCAAATGTGGGCCGGGCCTGGTTCACGGGCCGAAATGAGGCCTTGGGCTCCCCCAAGAACGCTGACTTGGGCGGTCGTTGACTTTGTTTTATTTATTTACTTTTTTCCATCTGACAACATATGATAAAAATATCGGTAAAATTGGGGGTGGGCAGGTACTTGGTAGTTGGTTTGCTGAGCTGGGTGTAATAAAGGTGTGTTTGGTAACCATTATATTCCTAAAAATAATTTCTGATCAGAAATGGTTTTTTTATTTTGTTCCAAAAATAATTTCTAAGTATTTGAAGGCGTTTGATAACAACCAAAATTCCCATTCCTGAAATAGAAAAAGAACATAAATGTGTTTGGTAATTACATAAAATTTCTTTTTATTAATAATATTATAATATTTCTTTCTTTTTTTTTTTTTTTTTTTTTTTTTTTTCTCCTTCTTGGTAGTGGTGAATTCGGGTCGACGGCCATAGCCGATTGGTGACCAGCCACAAGCTAGGGCTAGCAAGGGCGTTGGGGCCCTCATCTGTGGCCTACGAGGGTCGCGACGCCCTCACCGGCCCTAGCCTGTGGCCAGTCGCTAGCCATGAAAGAAGAAGAACCGACCACAACTAGGAAGGAAAGAAGTAAAAGGAAAAAGAAAATTTCTCTTCTATTTCTAATTCTTGTTCCTAGAATCAAGAAGCAATTTTTTGTTGCTTTTTATTCTGTTTCAAAATTAATTCTGAGAATAAATTTGTACCTAGGAACAAAAAATTTATCAAACAGAGTTCTCTTTTTTTTTTTTGTTTTCAGGAACAAAAGAGTAAAATCAGTCGCCATTTGGCAAGTTACTAAATGCACACTAAAGGGATTCGCTTGTCTAGGCTCATTTGACTTTTGTAAAATATGTAACGAAAGGAGATCGTGAACATGTAATTGTCTTAATTCCCTAAAATATTCTGAATTTTAGGTATAGTCTCAAATCCATCTCAAACTTTTTTTTATCTGAAAAAAAAATGCAAACTTTAGGTGCAATCCCAAATCTATCCCGAATTTTGTTTGTCTAAAATAAATCACCTACTTTCAATCTATTTCAAATATACCCCATGGTCCAATTCCAACTTAACGTGGCATTTCCACATTGATAACAAATCCACATCGGCAATGTAACATGGAAAAATTATCTAAAAAATGAAATCATTCTAGGATATGAAAATTAGGAATAACTAATGACGATTTTTAGACAGAGGACAATTGAGAGCATATTTGGAATTTGAGTAAAAATTGGCGATTTTTCTCCGAGATAAAAAAAGAAGTTTGCTGGAAATTTGGGATTGGACTTATAGTTGGATTTTTTTTAGAAAAAAAAAGTTTGGGGTAAATTTGGGATTGGATCTGAAGTTTGGAGATTTTTCTAAGATAAAAAAAGTTCAGAGCAAAATTAAGATTAGACCTAAAATTAGGGGTTTTTTTTAGGGAATTAACCCAACATGTAACTTAAGGACTTGATTATTTTCTACCAAAAAAAAATGACTCAATTGTTAAAAATTTAAAAAAAATCAAAAGATTAAATTGAATCGATTTGGAAAATTTTGGATAATATGTATGCATTTGTCCTAAACATTGAGCGATCGCCATGAGCAAGTTAAGTTATCTCGAGGTAGAGATGGCCACGGGCCGATTTTGGCCCGGAACCGGCCCGGTTAAACCCGGGCCCGGCCCGTTGACCGGGCCATGGTTGAGCTGGGAACCAGCCCGTGGCATCTGGCCCCGGTTCGGTTCGAGAAAAAATTTGAACCGGCCGGAACCGCCCGATTCCGGGCGGTTCTTTAAAAAAAGGAAGGTGCGGGCTGCAGGTGCAGCCCCACTTCCGCCTCTACCTTCTCATAAGCGCGCTTCTCTCCTCCTTTGCAACTCTCTCTCTCTCTCTCTCTCTCTCTCTCTCTTAGCCTCCGCCTCGCCCCCCCCCACCACCCATGGCGGCCCGCCCCTTCTGTCCTCATTCAGTGCGGTGGCGCCCTCACCGTCGTCGGGATCTAAAATGCCGCGGCCACAGTGCGAGGCCATCGTGGGTCCTCATCTCCGCACCGCCTCCTACAAGACCCTCTGCTCCTCCATCGACAAGGCCTCAAGCTCGAGTCCATGAAAGCCACCTCCTCCGCCTCCTCCTCCTCCTCCTCCTCGTCCTCCTCCTCCTCCTCCTCCGCGCCCCTCCACCCCGCCCTCCTCGGGAGGCCCGCCAAATCAAGAAGATGGACGCGTCGAGTCCGGCCTCAAGGAGTCCTCCGCGACCTCTCCCTCTTCAAGTTCAAGTCAGGCGCCGTCGTCGCCCTCGTCCTCGTCGTCGTCTTAGCCCCCCTCCCCCCGAACTCTAGGAGATTGAAAAGCCACTTGCTTTCAGAACAGTACATGATATCAGAGCTGAAAGATCTCAAATTTGAATTTTTCCAGATATCATTCATCTTTCCAAATTAAATAAAAAATTACGCATTTATTTAATAACTTAAATTTGTAGCAATGTACCAAAATAAACATGAATCATCAAATTCGATGAGCTTCGCATGAGATTCTATTGCAAATGCTATGTTTGAATATCTAAATTCAGCTTAATGAAAATTTCCACCGAATCCTCGCGCCAGATGGACCGTTCTAGAATTTGATAAGGATGTTATAACTTCATTATTTTATATCCGCCTCCTCCGTTCTCTGTTCGAAAAAGCTCGTCGATGGTGCGCGAACTGGTACAGACAGCGAGCGAGCTGATCTGTCATAGCGAGCAGAGAGAGAGAGAGAGAGAGAGAGAGAGAGGGAGGGAGGGAGGTAGTTGATCGGCGATAGCGAGCAGGAGAGCGATGGCGTTAGCGAGAGCGACGGCGTCTTCGAGGAGACCGGCGAAATCCCTGCCCCTGCTCAGTCGCCTTCCGAAGCTCTCCGGCGCTCCGCCTCGTGCGGCCCGAGCCCTAGGCCTCGTCAGGGCCTTCTCCGCCCTCGTGTCGCCGCCGTCCAAGGCGGTGGTGTACGAGCAGCAAGGCCCCCCGGACGCCGTCACCAGGTCCGGCAGCAGCTCAGCCGATCACCGATTGAGCTCGCGTGATTCCGATTGCGTGCGCTCGTGCATTGTGCTCTTGCCGTTACTGAGGAGCTTCGTGTTTTCTTTTGGTTTTTTTGATGTTTCTGTTGCAGAGTGGTCGAGGTTCCGCCCGTTTTGGTGAAGGAGAACGACGTGTGCGTCCGAATGCTCGCCGCGCCTATCAATCCTTCCGACATTAACAGCATCGAAGGTTAGCGTCCTGTCTTGAGCTTCTAATTGACGGTTGACTGAACATATTACGGAGGAGTTCCATGTTTCGGAGACTTCTAGGCTACTGACGAATCTGTGATGGCTTCTGCGTCTTAAATTTGAATTTTGCGCTTCCGCTTCACCCTGAGAGAGTAACCTGAATTCGCGATAGAAACTAAAATGATTTGCGATTAGTGTCCTATCCATGCCTCATGTGCGATCGGTGCCTTTGTACTCCTTATTCACCCATAGACTCGATCTCCGAGTGGATTATATGTCAGGTGAGGTAAACTTTCTTGAGTTTCTCTTTGGCTGCTGACACGTTGGAAGAGAATTAACGTGTAACGGCCAGTTTCCGAGGTGGCTGATGCATCTTTTATGGCTTCACTGTTTGACTTTGACCATTGTTGCTCCAGTTCCTGAGGAATAGCGATATGTAGTTGCAAAGTTAGATCATAATTCTTCCATGTACTATTTATTCCTCTGTATGAGGTTTATTGGGTAATTCATGCATAAACTTTGATTTAGGTGTGTATCCGGTGAGGCCACAAGTGCCTGCTGTCGGAGGACGCGAAGGAGTTGGCAAAGTACACTTAGTTGGCTCTGCAGTGAAGGATCTTTCTCCTGGCGATTGGGTCATTCCATCTCCACTCTCTTTTGGTAAAACATTCTTTCATTATTACCTAAGTCTTAAAATGATATCAGATTAATAGATCACCAGCCTTATCAGTTCTAAACAGTTTCTTATCCAGCAAAAGGATTATCTTCTATATTTGCTGCAGTATGTTTAACATTTTTCAACCTAGCAACAATTTAATTAGATGCAGAAGAGAAACGAGTGAAATATCAATAAAAAGAAAATTGAAACTATTATACCCATCTTAGTGTTTGTCATCTTAAATTAAAGATACTTTTGCATTCCATAAGTACTGACTTGTACCGTTATGCTGAACATCCGTGTCTAGCACGGTAGTAACCCATTCTAAATTTGAGTGTGTTGAAAGGTGAAATAGTTTTTGTGCTTAGGGACATGGCAGACTTACATCGTGAAGGATCGGAGAGTATGGCAAAAAATTGATAAGGATTCTCCTATTGAATATGCCTCAACAATTTCAATTAATCCTCCGACCGCTTTGAGAATGCTCGAAGACTTCACCTTTTTGGAACCAGGTATATAGACAGTATGGAGTCTCTTAGCTGTCCCTCAACTTTCACCATAAGCAAATTATTCTAAGTTATCCTAATCGGCTCTGATCATTAGGGGATTCTATTGTGCAAAATGGGGCTACAAGTATGGTAGGTCGGTGCGTCATCCAAATTGCGAAATCCCGCGGCATTCGTAGTATCAACATAATCAGGGACAGGTGCTCTTTTAAAAGCTTTCAGTGACCTTGACTCCATATAATTTTTGTCAAACTATTGTTGTTTAAAACTTTTGTGTAGACTTTGGATGTGGATAGCAGGGTATGTGTGGGTTTGCTTTTATTTCAGTGATCTGCCTTAACCATTGCTAGCAAGCATTTTTTTTTCCTATTTCTGGAACGCATAGAGCTCTTGTCTACTCAGCTTCTAAAGTAGCTTTTGATGGTTACACAGCCCGAATTATATCTGAAATTCAAGCTCTGTGATGACAAGTTGGAATTCTTTGGGGACTGATTTACTTGTGGCAACTCTGTCTTTTCCTGTTCTAATTATGAACGTTGCTGATGGACTAAAAATTATGAACAATTGCCGGATACACGAATATGTTGATTATGTTTGGTTCTGGCAGTGGTATATCATTTTCCAAATTGAAAATGCGCCAAAATATTTAGCATTCTGGTATCTTAGGTTTGTTTTTTGGAAGGTGGTGTGATTGATTGAGAACTCTTGCATCGCATAACAGGGAGAAGTGGATCTTGAGCAAAGGCAGTTAATTGTAGTGATGAAGTGAAAAGATATGTTTCTACGTTGCTTATCAGAAGTGACTTGTTACTGTTGATGCTGCTTCTACTATTTTTGCAGTCATCATGTGTTTTAGATGTTGATTGCTTGTACAATTAGATCATCATTCTGCTGGGGCATTGGTCATTCATCTTTTTTGGTTCCTGGTGGAAACTCCCTTTTAGTATATCTAAGATCTCTCTCTGCTTTGCAACTTCCTTTGGAGTGAAAATTTCCTCCGTTTTTTTAGTTCTGTGATGAGACACAAAAGAGGCCAGAAAACACTTTGTGGTGCTTGACACATTAATTTGATAAGGCTCTCATCAGCCAGCTCATTACTTTCTGCTATGACATCTGAGGACGAATTTGGTAGAATTCCTAATTTCTTTTCTGACTTAGCAGTTGGCACTGCTTATGAGTGACTAAATTTTGGTTTTACTGTGCCTTGATGACCATCTTTTTCCTGTGACAGAGCTGGCTCTGATGAAGCAAAACAGACATTGAAGAAACTTGGTGCCGACGAAGTGTTCACTGAGAGCCAATTAGAAGTAAAGAATGTCAAGAGTCTACTGGTATCATCCATCCATTAACCCATTCTACCATATCCTCATGCATTGACACACATCCATGTTTGGCCATTGGCACTTGAGTTTGTTATTTACATCTTATTGACTTGCTACTAGGGTGATCTAAAAGAACCTGCCCTTGGATTAAACTGTGTTGGTGGCAATGCTGCTTCCTTGGTGATGAAATTTTTGAGGTACAACAAGTGTTAAATTTGTGTGGAGTGCTTCCTTTATCTCTCTGAGGAGAGCTGATTTTGTTTTGTTCTCAGGCAGGGAGGAACCATGGTGACATATGGTGGGATGTCTAAGAAACCAATTACAGTGTCAACTTCATCTTTTATCTTCAAGGTAAATTTAGAAGCAGCGAACTAAATTTTCTGCCTATGGCTATGAGGTTATTTTAGTCAAGCCTTACAATTTGACTTGTCTATTTTTCGGTCTCGGTCTCAGTCAACCCCCTATATTATTATTTTTGGTATAAATTTGGCCCAAAATCTCAATTTCAATATTTGACGCAACCAAATTCGAAGTATATGGCCAACCATGAGAACCGGGGGAAATGTAATTACCTGTTAAGACAAATTATTTGTACTCCTTTTTGTAGTTCATTTGCCAGAGATCATGCGTATGTAATCAAGAGATCATTCACATGAATTTCTTAGGGCCAAAGAATCAATGTCACTTGATCCCTTAATCAAAAGTAGTAATTGTGGCATAGCTCAGGCATCTTTAAGCATGCAGTAGGTGCTGAACATTGATAGAGAAATTTGTACCCGTAGAAGGCATTTTAGTAAAAGATAAAGAGCAAAGAAGAAGGCATAGAAACAATGGTTCTTCTATTGTCTGCTTCTCGATTTCACTCTGATATCTCATGCGACAGTTCAATTGTACAGCCAGTACTGCCGACTTCTGGAGTTACTTCCTAAATCATGGTACACGGATGATGGTTGTTATGGTTTGCAGGATCTTTCGTTGAGGGGATTTTGGCTGCATAAATGGTTAAGTTCAAATGATATAACAGAGTGCAGAAGAATGATAGATCACTTGCTGGAACTAGTGCGTAATGGGAAGTTAAAATACGAGTATGTCCTTGGTCACCACTATTTACTCAAATGACTGTATTTCGGTTTCCATATCTGTTAAGTTATTTTCGATAGTATTTATCTTCAAGATAGTGTGTTTGGATTGTGGATGCGTATGAATTTCCTTAAAACTGCAGGACGGAGCTGGTTCCTTTAAGCGATTTCCACATTGCACTGGATAAATCACTCGGGAAACTCGGAAGCCATCCTAAGCAAGTCCTAAAGTTCTAAGGCTACTGAATACTAAGGGCGGTGAAAAGATGGAAAATTTCTGCGTCATATGCTTCAGACTATCAGTTTGTTCTGAAGTTCCGATGTGCTGGTTCAACCGTACACAATAACTATGTATCGTTTCCGTCATTATTGATTTCTCCTGATAAGTTACACATCTTTTCTATTGAGGTCCCTTTTTGTTGCTGCTTATTTTCAGCAATTACCATTCTGAATTTGTGTTGCATCGTGTCTACTATGGCTGAATTTGGAGATCCAAACATCGGCCCCGTTTGGTGTTGGAAGGGTCCAGAAAGTTTTTCAGATTTGGCAATTACGATTCTCGTATACATGTAATAAGGAACATTGGGATATTTCCCAAAAATCAAGTATGAAATCGAGATCGCATGGGTTGAGGAAAGAGCAAGAACAACCATAAATGTTCGTTTAATTATACTTAACTCAGGTGGGATACAGACCGCCCTCGGGGAAACACGATGAGCAAAACACATAGAAGACTAGCAACAAAAAGTTACCATTTAAGATAGGGAAAACACAGAAGGGAAAGATTATGTCAGCTTCTAAAGAATTGATGATGTTCAGATACGACAGAAAGAAGAGGCATCTTTTGTCTAGACGATGTCAAGAACGGCATTCCTTTCTCAAGATGAAGTCAACAGCATCTAGGTGTGTGCAAAAACCCAGGACCGCCCAAGACCGCCCGGGACCGGACCAGAACCGGTGGTTCCCAAGGGGACCGGTCCGGTTCCCGGTTCCAATTTTTTAGGAACGGTGGGTATCGGTCCGGTCCCCGGTTCCCGGTGTGGAACCGCCCACCCGCCCACCCGGACCGGACCGGTAATATAATAATAATATATTTATTTTTTAAAATTTTAATTAAAAAATCTGACCCAAAATTTTTTTTTAAAAAAATAAAAACGTAACTAGACACTCATAACTCTCTGCTCTCTTATCTCTGGACACTCATTTGATGGGTACCCACTTGATTTATGGATGATGTAGTTAATAGAACCGATCATAGTATAGAAATTATATGGAAAGTTATGTTCTTTTTTTTTTTGTTCCGTTGATCCGATGTTGGTCCACATATTTTTTTTTATTTGTCCAGGAAAACTTGGTGGGACTGGTTCCATGGACCCGGGGAACCGGACCGGACCGGGCGGTCCGGTTCGAAGGGTCCATGGAACCAACGGGCGGTCCCTCGGTCCCAAAATTGAGGACCAACACATGCATGGGTTGGTCCTAGGGTTAAAGGGTGGGGACTGCCCAACCCGGACCATGCTCACCCCTAAGCATCCTCTACGGTATACACGACCTGCATACGTAAACAAAAAGGGTTCAATTGGGATGAGCGATGTCCAAATTCATTTTTAACCTTGGAAGTTTTAGAGAGAAGACAAATTCCCCACAGAAGTGGCCTTCAATTGGGCATATTTTGACGGACCCAAAAAAAAATTTGGCATATTTTGGGTTTTTTTTGGGAAAATTGTCTAATAAGTCCAAAACCTATTACACTTTTGTCAATTCGATCTTAAATTTTTAAATTTTGCCGATGGAGTCCTAAACCTTTTCACATTTTGCCAATTGAGTTCATCCAGCCAATTTTGGCCAAAAATCACTAATGTGAATGCCAGCCGTTTTACGTGGCACGGCCGACGACGTGGATACTTTTTTTTATAGTATTTTTCTAAATTATTTATTTATTCTTTTTCCTTTTTTTCTTTTCTTTTTTGTTCTTTTTTTATATTGTGGTTGGTGGTGGCCCATCGCCGCTACTGGGCGAGGGCAGCCAAGCCCTTGCTGGCCGTGAACGAGGATCGTGGCCCTCGCCTGACCTCACTTAGATTGCAGCAAGGCCATCACGACTCGACCTCGCCCAAATCCGACAAGGTCGAGCCTCGCCAGCTTTGGTTGGCGGATTTGGCGAGGGTGAGCCTCGCTTGATGTTGGCCCTCACCAAATCTGGCGAGGTCGAGCCTCACTTGAAGTCGGGCAAGGCCAACGAGGGTGACCTTGCTGGTAGTTGCCTTTGTCCAATTGCCGACCACCGCCAAGGCCCGATAATCGGCAAAGGAAGAAGGAAAAAGAAAAAGAAAGAAAAGAAAAGAAAAAATTCAAAATTCAAAATAAAATTTAAATTATTAAAAAATATACACATTAAGCGCAATGTATTCAATCGAGACTCCAATGCTCACGCCACGTCGATGATTTTTTAGCCAAAATTTGCCGAATGATTCAATTGGCATAATTAAAATGTTTATGATTGAATTGACAAAAATGTAATAAGCTTAAGACTTTAGATAATTTTCTCCTTTTTTTGATACTGACATTTTACTAGACTGAAGAAGGAAAAGGATCAGTCATGTTTCATCCTACCAAATTAGAATTCACAGATCACCGAGAAGATAGCAAATCAAGGTTATACAAAGTATGGGAGGATTAACCACGCTGACACCTCAAAACACTTAAGGCCATGAAATCATGAAAAGAAACCCCAATCCAAGCAATCAAATTTCTAGGAGCGGGGTTCATTTTCTATCGTTTGGTCTCAATTTACGAATGAAGGGAGAAATGTCCAATTTGAGTTGCAAAATGAGGTTAAAACATGCAAGAAATGGAACGCGTGAAATATTTCTCCAATCCACATATACAAAGTGGATAACGGAAAAAAACTAGGGATAGAAATAGAATGAAGAACCGCATAAAATCCCCCGATTACTGTCCTCTAATAAATGATCAACAGTTCACACGAGCATTTCACAAGCACATTACATACAGCTCCTCAAAATCTCGCGAGTCAAGCATTTCAAGCAAAATCTGCAGCGATGAAGATGAAGCCATTCCCATCTAACTTCAAACTTCTCCACAGCAGTTACCACAGGCCATTGTGATATTCTTATCCTCTGTGTGTTTTGAGTCAAAGACTCAATCTCGAGAACAAATGGAGTGACAGCAACTCAACCGAGTTCGTAAATGGAACTTTATGCCCCCCACCCAAGCCAACGTGATGCTCGTAGCTGACGTCTCCATAGGAAAAACCTAACAAGTTTCACAATGGAGAGAGAGAGAGAAATAATTCCGCCTAGTAGAGGAATGTGAGTGCTATGGAAGCAAGAGTCGGGCAAAACTCACGTGGGAAGGATGTGAAGATGATGAGCGGAGAGAGAGAGAGAGTATTATGGCTTTGTAGGATTTGAAGATGATAAAGCTCAAACAAATGAGTGGGTTGGGTTCACGAATGTTTTTTCTTTTTTAGGAATCTCAGTACCACCTCTACCTCAGCAATCCAATGCTGCATTTTTAGGAGAATACATTACCCAGGCACTTTGATTCTGCGATCATAAATCCATCCGAAGATGAGTTGCCATGGGATCCATTTCCTTTGTTTTTTAACTCCAAGGTGAAACAAGCAAGGCCTAAGTGATTGCACATTGTACTTACTGCGGGATGAGCTGCAATGGGATTCCATTTCCTTTTTCGTTCTTTCCTCTGCCTTTACTGGCCAATCCATGAGAATCCCCGTTCAACCTTCGCTGAGTCCCTCTTTCATTCAATAATCAATAATTTGACGAATATTTTCTTAAAAATGATCGCTTATATCACTCAAAATAATTAGTCAATAAAAAACATTTTTATTATCTACAACAATTCATGTCTAAATATTTTTCGTGAGCGGTGAAGATATTTTTAGTTCGTTTGTTCGTTTTTGTAAACGACATAAGCGATCATTTTTGGGAAAATATTTTTTAAATTATTCATTTTTTGTCAAACAAACAGAATCCTAATCAAAGATACATTCCTTTGCATATGTGCTATAGACCCATCTTCATTCTCGATCGTGTTAGGTAGCGCATGATAACCATTCCGATTTTGTCCAGAATTGATTTTCTGTTTCTAGAAATAGTTTTGGACCAGAAATCCGTTTAACAACGCAATTTCATTTTTCTATTTTTAGAACAACTTTTTGTTCCAGAACTGATTCTGAACTAGAAATCAGAACAAAAAAACAGTAGGTTTTCTATTTCTAGACCAAAAATGAGAATCATTTATAAGAGAATTCTTTCATCAAAACTCATGTTCATATGGAAGTCACGATATTTGAGGTGGAAAAAAAAAGCAAAAAATCAAAAATTTTAAAATTTCACAGAATGGTTTAGAATATGTGGCTATCCACTTTGAGCGAAATTTAAATTTTTTTAAGTGCCGAAAAAAATAAAAAAAAAATCAAAAAATAAAAAATTTCACTAAATGACTTAGAATACCTATGGCCACCCACTTTTTTTAAATTTAATTTTTTATGTGACAAAAATAATAAAAATAATCAAAAATTTAAAATTTAAAAACCTTATAGAATGTCTTAGAATACCTGTGGCCACCCAATTTGAGCGAAAGTTAATTTTTTTTAGGTGTACAAAAAAATTAAAAAAATAAAAAAAAATTAAAAATTTCAAAACTTTACAGAATGGTTTATAATACCTTTGGCCATCCACTTTGAGCGAAATTTAAATTTTTTTAGGTACCGAAAAAAATAAAAAAAATAAAAACTTCACAGAATGGCTTAGAATACCTGTGGCCACCCACTTTGAGCGAAATTTAATTTTTTTAGTTGCCAAAAAAAAATAAAAATAAGCAAAAAAAAAAAAATTTCAAAACTTCACAGAATGGCTTAAAATACCTGTGACCACCCATTTTGAGGGAAATTTTATTTTTTTTAGGTGCCTAAAAAGTTTAAAAAAAAATTTAAAACTTCACAGAATGACGTAGAATACCCGTGGTCATCCACTTTGAGTGAAATTTAAATTTTTTTAGGTGCTGAAAAAAAAAATAAAAAATTTCAAAACTTCACAGAATTGCTTAAAATACCTGTGGCCACCCACTTTGAGCAAAATTTAATTTTTTTTATGTGCAAAAAAAAAAATAAAAATAAGCAAAAAATAAAAAATTTCAAAATTTCACAAAAATGGTTTAGAATACCTGTGGTCATCAACTTTGAATGAAATTTTATTTTTTTTAAGTGCCGAAAAAAAGAAAAAAAAGCAAAAAATCAAAAATTTCAAAACTTCACAGAATGGCTTAGAATACATGTGGCCATCCACTTTGAGTGAAATTTAATTTTCTTTAGGTGCCAAAAAAATTAAAAAATAAAAAAAATCAAAAATACGATTTGGGCACCTAAAAAAAATTAAACTTCACTCAAAGTGGGTGGCTAGAGGCATTCTAAGTTATTCTGTGGAGTTTTAAAATTTTTTATTTTTTTATGTTTTTATTTCTTTTCGGCACTTAAAAAAATTTAAATTTCACTCAAAGTGGGTGGCCATAGGTATTTTAAGTCATTCTGTGAAGTTTTGAAATTTTTGAAATTTTTGCTTTTTTTTCAACTCAAAAAATTAAAATTTTACTCAAAGTGGGTGACCATAGGTATTCTAAGCTATTCTGTGAAGTTTTGAAATTTTTGAGTTTTTGAATTTTTTTGGGCACCTTAAAAAATTTAAATTTCACTCAAAGTGGGTGGCCACATGTATTCTAAACTATTCTGTGAAGTTTTGAAATTTTTGATTTTTTGATTTTTTTTGGGCACCTAAAAATATTTAAATTTCACTAAAAGTGGGTAGCCACAGGTATTTTAAGCCATTCTATGAAATTTTGAAATTTTTGATTTTTGATTTTTTTTTTTTTTGAAAAATTCAACAAATTTCCTATTTTCCCAAAATCTGAATTTTTTTATTTTTTGGAAATTGTGATGAATTTTTCTAGAATTTTTCAATTTTTTATAGATTTTTTGAATTTTTTGAGATTTTCAGGAATTTTTTGGATTTTCTAATTATTTTTATTCCATTTCTAAAAAAATTGATTTTTGTTCCTGGAAATAGAATTTTGTGTTGTTTATCAAACTGGTTTTTATTTCAAGAATTAGAAATTTTGTGTTGTTATCAAACGGGTTTCTTTTCTCAGAAACTCATTTTGGAACTAGAAATAGAAAAATCTATTTCTATTTCAGGAACTCATTCCGGAACAGAATGGTTATCATTCGCAACCTTAATCACCCGGGCAAAAAGTAATGCAAAATCTCTTGTGCTCTAAATAGGCATAATTACTCTAACAGCTTCTTCTTCTTTTTTTTTTTTTTTGGAAACTCTAACAGCTTTTCATCAGCCAACATTTAGTTTTTCTCGTGGACCAATAGCATCTGTTTTTATGGTCTTTGAAGTCAAAAGCTAAATTGGAAATTAGATTACTTTTTGAACGCAGGAGATTATGAAAAGTAGAAAAGAAGCAAAGATGAATTGACTTATTTTCTTAGTCATCACATAAACAAACAAACGGAGAAAATTATGCATATGCAATTCTAATTTTTATTAGTTTGTCTTACTCTAACTCTCAACTCACTCTCCGACATCCCCGCCTCTAGCTCCTCCTAAAAAGTTGGGGAATCAGACTCATCACCTCCCTCTTTCCAAGTAGGAAATGTGACTTTTGGGGTAAACCTTAGTGGTTGATGCAATCCTAATTTGATGACAGCTTAATGGTGTACTAAGCGCTGGCCAACGGAAGTATGTGATTATCATCTTCTAACAAGACGATCATGTTGAGATTCATCCAACATAAGACAGCTCAGCCTGGCCAACATGGTCATCAATTGTGAATTCTTAAATGGATTAATACCACGAAACATCCCAAACTAACCACAAACTAATTTTTTGACCACGAAAAACTTCAAACTAGTACATCTATGATAAATTTACTTCAAATTAATTTTTTGATCATCAAAAACCCTAAATCGGTACATTTGTGACAAATTTATCTTATGTTAAATTGAATTAATACCACAAACTAATACATCTATAACAAACAGAGGATAAAACCTCAAACCGGTATATCCGTCAACTAGTACAAGTCATTCAACTAAAAAATTTGGCAATAAATTTAACGGAAACAAATAGAAGGTAAAATTGTCACAGGTATACCAGTTTAGAATTTTTTATGATCAAAAAATTAATTTAAAATTAATTTATTACAAAAATACTAATTTAAAGTTTTTCATAATATTAACCGTTCTTAAATAGCTTTGTTAATGAAATGGAAGTGACAAGCGGTGCTTCCACCACGGCATGTACGTTTGGGAAAGGACGTATTCCCATTATATTCTTTTGCATGTTGGCCTACTATTATACGGCGCAAGGGAGAGCAGTCAATTCCGAAAAGCCTATTGACTTCTCTCTCTGTTGGGTGCTTAAATCAGAAGAAAGCTGGTGTCATTTCGTCGTGTCATGTCATCGTGGTTACCCTTAGACAATCAAAGATGACTAGAGTGTCACCTTGGATATATCCTACGAGACTTACCTAAAATGATTTGATTGCATTTTCCCTCATAAGTTTATAAGACTACATTAGTTCAATTAAAAAAATTATGCTTCATTGGTTCGAGCTTCTATACAATAACTTTATAACATATTGTGCAATTATCTCGGAAATATGACAATTCGATTTTCTTGACCCCATGCTTGCGCTCAACTCAATTCAGTATATATGCTTGCATTAAACTCGATTCAACTCAAACATAAAAAACTAAATGGAAAATTCCAAATAAGTGGATGAAGTAAGGTTAATTTTTTTTTAAAGAACCCAAAATGGATACTACTTTAAATAAGGACTTGAAATAATCAAGTTGATCTCTAATAAGAGCCTAAACTCGTTGGCTGGCCAAAATTTTCCTAGTCGGCAAATACTTAATTTTTTCGACAACCATAATAGGGCAATTTTGTCCAAAACAAAATCTGGATTAAGATTAAGAAGGAAAATTTAATGTAGCATTGATGTGGCACCACATCTGTAAAAGTTTTAAAAAACTAATTCATCAGAAGTTACTGTTCATCTTCTTTGAAGTTACTGCTTATTGTCTTCAACCTCACGATCGCTCGGCCAAACTTCTTTGACGCACGTTCGTCGTTGCCACCTGGACATCCGAGAGCGTCCACCGTAGCTACTGGCCAGGGTGACCGCAAGCTTCAAGATCGGGTCTGGCTTTGAAGCTTGCAAGGTTGCATTACTGGAATATGTCGATGACTGTTGCCGAGGTTAAGTCGATCTTTGGTCTTTTTAGTTTTTGGGAAGAAATCGATCTAGAACAGGTTAAGTTCTCGGTGAATTGCTGCCCCTTTCTCCCCAGCTATTTCCCATTAATCTTGGAAATCCATCAAATAAGGGAAATTTTCCACACTTCTCTCTGACAGACCCTGCTGCACATTGTCCCGAAGGCTTGTGTCCGCCACATCTTTGCTTTTTCGTCCCATCGACCAATAGAATTTGATTTTATGGTCTTGGTCATGAGAAAATGTGATTTCCTATTACTACTCCATTATTGCCTCGGAACGTCTTGACGCGGCCGCATTCTACGACTTTTAGCCATTTCATAAAGGATGATCCAGCCAGAAATGTTGTCCAGCAAAATCTTAATTCTCCCCATTTTCTCAAGTTATTGATTTTATGTTCAAATGAAAACCCTAATTAGCTACTCCTGGTCAAAACACCACAAGTTCTCTCTCCTCTTTTGATAGTCCGATTCACATCGATAGCAAAAGAGAGAAGAGGGGTTGTCTCAACAACAAGGAAAAATTTCAATTAAGGGTCCCAAGTGGGGTCAAATTCCCAAATGAGGATCCAAATGAACATAGTATTAAATAAAGGCCTGAAGTGCCCAATCAGTCTCAAATAAGGACCCGAAGTGCCCAAAAAGTCTCAAATAAGGGCCTGGGTCGCTGGCCGGCCAAAATGCCCACCGGCCGGCGAGAATGTTACTATTTCGGCACGAAACAGTATTTTTTTTTATTTTTATTTTTTTTTTTTTCCTTTTTTTTTTTTACGAGGGCCCTCGGCTGACGATGAGGGTGGGTGGAAAATGATATGGTTGGCGGAGGAAGAGGAAAGAAGAAGAAAAAGAAAAGGAAAAGGAAAAGAAAATAAACAGAAAAAGGAAAACATAAAGGAAAAATAATAAAAATTAAAGTTATCTTCTCCGGTGCCGGAATAGTAACATTCTCGCCGGCCGGTGGGCATTTTGGCCAGCCGGCGACCCAAGCCCTTATTTGAGACTTTTTGGATATTTGAGACTAATTGGGCACTTCAGGCCCTTATTTTGACACTATATTCAATTTGGGCCCTCTTTTGGGAATTTGATCCCACTTGGGGCCCTTAATTGAAATTTTTCCCAACAACAATTACGGAGCGCTTCTATGTGTACCGTGTTTAGAGATCACTAGCAAACGAAAAATCAACATAATAAGAGGAGTCGAGTAGATTGGTATCAATGCAAAGTTTGACTTGAAAGCGATGCTTTGATATTGAATCGTGAATATGAACAAAATTCGGTTTTTGAATCCCTGTGCTCGAGCTCGACTCGATATAGTATGTCGGGCTCGAAATTGAACTCGATTCAACTCGATTTCTACTCATTTATAACTCGTTACATAGGATGTTTTTTTTTTTTTTTTCCTAATCATATGTTGTACCTTTTGCGAAGCCTGGTCATGCCATTCGATTGCTTTATCTTTCGACTCTATCAAGCCTAGTGTTTGATTGGTGGTGTGGTTATCTAGTTTAGCATTGTCTAGGCCCGATAATTTTTTGATAATAGTTTATAGATGCCGGATCCATGATATCCTATATGTTGTAAAATTAACGCGCGAAAACGCTAACCGGATCTTACAATTTAAGTCAATGCGAGAAAATAAATGACACTAAAAATTTACGTGGTTCGGTTCAAATGTTGGTACTTACATCCACGGAAAAGCTAATAATAAATAATCTACTAAAATCGGAGAATCGGAATTACAATTGCTCACACGTTCAAGTGTTTCCCACACATAAATTATACACAAACCCAAAATATTTACAAATAAGGAACTTGCTTGGACGTAAAACTCGGAGCACAAATCACTATATCCAAGACACGTCTGCACTGGCAAAGAGACAGAGTGTTCTCTGTTGGTGTGGCTACATCAAGGGCTCATGGTGTGGCTGAGTTCTCGGAGTCCACACGCTGGCGGCTTCAACGAGGAGAAGGCAGTATTAGAGAAACCCTTGTGGGCCTTTATTTTGTCTTGCAAAGTGACCATCTTTTCTTTTAGGACGTGCATAATAACCATTCTGTTGCTCTGTTATTGATCCAACATGCCAAAGCAACGGTGAGTTCAACTCTTGAATTTCATTGTGCGGTCAAATTTGGATATTTATCTGATTAAATTAATTTAACATCATAGATCAAGCAAGGTTTGAGTCAAGCAAAGTTTATTTGTTTTTTTATATATATTTTTGGTCTAAAAATGATGTTTGTTGGCTTAAATATAGATATCATCCATTGACCATAAAGACTTTGAGGAGTTTGTGTCACAATTGTGACGTAGCTAGCCACCTAGAGGGGGGTAAATAGGTGATCTAAAACTTTTTATCAATTTTTAAAGTGGAAACAAATGATCAAGATTAAAGTATGAAGGACATTTAGAATCTGAGCAAATTTTATAAACAATGTGCTAGTGTGCAGTATAAAAGATAGAATAAGAATTTAGGGATAGAGAGACTGCACATAAGAAATTATAATGGTTCGACTTATATCAAACCTACATCTACTCTCCTATGCTAACAGCCTACTAGCTGGATTCCACTATGTGATAAAAAGGATTATAAGTTCCGAGTGATATCACTCGATGAATAATATAACTCTCTATCTCACAAGATCACTCTTACAAAATGTCCCTCAAGTCTGAAGTTCTTCATCTGCTTAATATAAAATATGAGTGACTTTTACAGTAAAGTTTGAACTTCTCGATCTAGTTCCCGTAAAGTCTAAGGTCTTTCTTCTGGTCCTCGTAAAGTCTAAGTATCCAAAAAGTTTAGTTCTCTCGAAGTATTGGAATTGCCATTTTCAGAATATATCTACCTGGATCAAAATACTTCAGAGTATTTATCAGACTTACAGAATTCATATAGACAGTTTTGTCAACTTCAAAATCTATTAGGAGGTTTCCTTAACAATCTTTCCCTTTTTGATGGTGACAAAACTTCTATGCAGATTTAAAAAGTTTTGAGAATAAAATGAGCATATATCTATTAAGCGCATATGGCACAGAGAATAATTGTAAGCGCAAACTTTAAAAGTTTGTGCCCTTTTCTTCCTTCGAGTAAGTCCAATAATATTAAAACATGTTATATCTGCATATCAAGTAATATAGACCTGCATCCTGCATCTACATACATTTCCCCCCTTTTTGTCATAAGCAAAAATAGATAATCAAAGCATTTAACTGAATAATTAAACCATGTCAGTCACAATAATAAGCCAAGTCAAAATGAAAGATCAAATTACACGTTCAATTTAAAAATGCAAATTTTTGAAACAAGAAGCGTATTTGAAACATGCTATTTTTTGGTAGGGATTCAAACAAGTTGAAAGCTTTCCAGAATCTGAACAGCTTCCTCAATCTTGGACGAACACTGACCAATAGTTTTCTCAATATCTGTTTTGTGTTGTTCTGCTTGAAGACGGATATTCTTATTATTTTCCTCAACAATTGTCTTGAGCTTCTTCATGTCTTCTTCAAGAACAAATTGCTTTTCCTTGATTTTCAGCAGAAGAGAGAGTATGCTCCTGTCCTGTGAGGTTTGTCCCTGGACATTTTCATGATCTGTTTGTTCAAATTCTGCCCTTTTTTCGATCATAATCTCTCCTTGAATATTTGCATTAATTGCAGTTTCTGCAGCATCATTCCTTTCATCTGTATATTCAGGATGTTAAGGAGGAGATCGGCCTTCTTCTGTCTCCATAGGAACACTACTTTGTTCCTTTTGCTTCAAATCTGATCCTTTCGGTTCTAGTTCTGAAGTCTTTTCAGCATGTTCTGGTTATGATATCCTTTCAGCAAGTTCTAGAACTTGTTTTTCCTTCTTTGTAGTTTTTTCAACAACTTTCTATCCCTCATCAATCTTCTCTGTTTCATCCTCTTCATCTTGGAGGAGGATTTTTCCTCTCTTCCTGTAAACCTATGAAGGACTTGTTGAGAGAGTGTGCTCCTTCTTCTTCTCTGTTGACTTTCCTTCTGCCCTTCCTGCTGTTTCTCTTTGTTTTCTCCTTTCAACAGTTTTTGCTTCTGACTTTTCTCCAATTCTACCCTTAGCTTTATTTCCAACAAGCTACTTTTCCTTTCTATTCAGTCTGACATCAATTTGCTTGATTTTCATTTTACCAATCATTTTCTCCCCAACAAACATAAGAGGAACAAATGTTTTGCATAGATCATCAAGAATATCAATTTTGAGATAAATGAATATCCTGGTGATTAGTGCACCATATGGAAGTTGTCCCTTGTTTTTCAAAACTATCTTGTACATATGAAGAATTATAGCATGAGGAGAGAGAAAGGAACCTCATTCATGATTGCCCAAATCAGCTTGGCCTCGAATTTAGACAAATTTGTCTTTGAAGATGCTTTGGGCCTCAAGCAATTGGTGATGATCTTATGCAAGATCATTGTCTTCTTTGTCAGACTGGAGTAGGATATGGGTGTCTTTGATCCTCTGGAGAAGTTTGGATTTTCTGAAGCAGTCTTGTAGGCTTCTTTTGCACTTACTTCAATAGGTATGAACTTGATAGGTTTTACTCCAATAATCTCAGCTAATGTAGTAGCATTCAAATCATACTTTTTATCAGTTACGTAAACTGAATCCAGTTTGAAGAGTAGAAGGATAAATTGGAGTAGAAGTAAACAGTCAATTCAACATAGACATGGACAGACTGAAGACAAAATTCATACATTCCCAACTTTTCAAAATGTTGTTTCACCATAATTCTAATGCTGTCTAACTAGGCAAAATCAACACTCTTGTGATTCATTATTCCTATGGACAACAAAAAATCATTATAATCACGATGCATTTGGTTTCTGAACAGTTGTCCATTCCCATTTACTCCAAAAGCAATACCTGCCCTTATTTCAAAATTGTTGAATAATTTGACATCATCATCCTCCTTCTTCTTTTCCATTTTAGATTTTGAGCCACTTTTGGACTCATGGCTCATAAAAGCAGGTTTCTTTGGAATAGATTTATGAGTAGAAGATTCTCCTACCTTTTCTTTCCCTTTTCTCTACATACTCTCCTTCTTTTCAGGACTAGTTAGATTTGCATTAGGATCAACAGTTTGTAAAGGAACAGAAGTATAGCATTGCACAAGTTCTTATTCAGAACGAAATCCATTATCTCGCAAGCACTGATTTAAAAGCGATTCAAACACATTGCTCCTTTTCAATTTTTCATGTATCTTCCACACAAGTCTAAATTCTTTGAAATGAAAATCTATTTTACCATATGCTTTTGGGGGAGACAGTTGTTGAGGCGCTTGTGGAGCTGCTATTTGAGAAGACGCTTGCTTGTTCGACTCAGTTTCGGACAAGTCTATAATCTCCATATGTTCTAGACTTCCAGTGGACTTGGATTCTCTATTCATGATTCGTGATGATTTTCTTTTGTATGGCATTGTGATTCACAAGAGATTTTTTTTAGAGGAGAAATGTTGGATTTTTGTGAACGAGGAGGAACAAAGTCTGAAGAAGTTTAGAAATCGGGAGTGAACAGATGCGTTCCTATTAGGGTTTTAAAAATAGATGGTTTTTCAGAAATAAAACCGATTTTGGAAGCTATCTATTAAAACCCGATTTTTCAGGAAATTTAAAATAAACAAAAATATTTTAAACACACTCAATCAATCAGACAATAGTATTTGGCAAGTATGGATACATACCTGATTTCCTTCCAGAATTAAAATATACCGCCAAAATTTGAAATAAAGGATTTACCTTCCTTTTGAGTCTGGATATAGCGATCAGACTTAGATAATTTGAGTTTGGATGATTCCTGCCTCTACAAATTCTTCAAACAAAAGGGTAAGTGATGTATAAGTTATTGCGAATAAATTCAAAAGAAGATTTATCTAAAAGTTTTGTGAATATATCTGCTAATTGATTTTTAGAATCAATAAATTGAATATTTACATTATCGTTTTGAACATGATCTCTTATGAAATGATGTTTGATTTCAATGTGCTTTGCTCTTGAATGAAGAATTGGATTCTTGGTCAGATTTATAGCACTGGTGTTGTCACATTTGATTGCAACATTTGATTCTTCAATTCCAAAGTCTCGTAGTTGTTGCTTCATCTACAGAATCTGAGTGCACCAGCTTCCCAAAGCCACATATTCTTGCTTTTACTGTAGATAGTGCAACTGTGCTTTGTTTCTTTGAGTACTAGGACACCAACATATTCTTGAGTAATTGGCAAGTTCCTATAGTGCTTTTCCTATCCACTTTACAACCAGCAAGGTCAGCATTAGAATAACCAATAAGTGCAAAGTCCGGTGCCTTTGAATACCATAGACCTAACATTGGATATGTTCCAATGTATTTGATTATCCTCTTTACTACTGTAAAATGTGATTCCTTGGGATCGATTGAAATCTAGCACACATAAAGACACTAAATAGTATGTCAGGTCGAGATGTATTAAGATATAATAGTGATCATATTATGCTTCTATACGTCTTCTGATCCACCTATTTACCATTTTCATCCTTGTCCAATTTGGACGAATGAGACATTGGTGTGTCTGTTTTCTTACTGTTCTGAAATCCAATCTTCTTTACAATCTCTTTTGCATATTTTTCTTGGCAAATGAAGGTACCATCCTTAGTCTGTTTCACTTGCAGTCCAAGAAAGAAGATCAGGCAAAGAATTTGAAAATTTTTTGCAAAGCATTTTATTAGAAGATCCAAATATAATATTATCCACATAAATTTGAAAAATTAAAAAATATTTACCTTTTCTTTTAATGAACATGGTTGTATCAACTTTACCTTTCATGAAGACATTCCGCAAGAAAAAATTACTTAACCTCTCATACCAAGCACGGGGTGCTTGTTTTAGACCATAGAATGCATTTTTAAGTTTGTAAACATGGTCAGATTTTCTTGCTTCTTCAAAACCATGAGGTTATTTTGCATATACTTTTTATTTGATGTAGCCATTCAAGAATACACTTTTATAGTCCATCTGAAACAATTTAAAGTTATGGAAACAACCATAAGCTAAAAATAGCCTTATGGCCTCCAACCTCGCAACCTGTGTATAGGTTTCATTATAGTCTATGCCTTCTTCTTGTGAGTAGCCTTTTGCTACAAGCCTTGCTTTTTTTTTTTATGACTTTTCCTTTGTCATCCAGCTTGTTTCTGAATACCTATCTTATTTCAATCATTGGATGATTTTTGGATCTTGGCATAAGTTCCCATACTTCGTTGATTCTGAATTGATGAAGTTCTTCCTGCATTACTTCTATCCGCTTTCATCTGGAAGTGCTTCATCAATTTCTTTTGGTTTTATCTCAGAGATCAATGCCAAGACATTGATATTTTCCTTGTGTTTGGATCCTTTGGATGACTGGATTTGTGTTTCCAATTTCTATTGAATCTTTCCTTCCGAACACCATCAGATTATGAAGATTCTGGTTGATTCTAAGTGATCGTTGAATTTTTCTTTCTTTCTTCAACAAATTCAATAATCTTTGGAGAGTCTTGTTATGTTTCAGGCATTTCTTGAACATTGTGAGATGGTTTAGATTCATCCTTTTGAGTTGAACATTCTCATCAAATCTCAAGTTCGTTGTTTCTTCCACAGTTTGAGAGTTTTTGTTGAAAACTTTGTATGGTTTACTTATTGTGGAATATTTAAGGAAAAATCCTTCATCTGCTTTCTCATCAAACTTTCCAAAATGATCATTTGGATTTTTAAGTATAAAACACTTACAACCAAAAACATGAAAATATGAAATGCTGGATTTTCTATTTTTGTAAAGCTCATAGGGGGTTTTGTCAAGAATAGGTCTTAGAAAAACTCTACTGATAATATAACAAGATGTAGAAACTGCATCAGCCCAAAAATAATAAGAAATCTTGCTTTCAATCAAAAGAGTTTTTGCCATTTCTTGCAAAGAACGATTTTTCCTTTCCACAGCACTATTCTGTTATAGTGTATAAGGAGAAGAAAAAGTGTGTTGAAAATAATTTTCCTCACAAAAATCTGAAAAACTTTGATTTTTAAATTCTCCCCTATAATCAGTTTTGATTGTTGGAAATAGTATATCCTTTCTCATTTTGAACTCTTTTGTAAATTTTGAGAAATATGAAAGAGCTTTATTTTTGTGTGTAAGAAAGAATACCCAAGTAAATCTAGTAAAATCATCAATAATAATTAAACAATACTTCTTACCACCAATGCTTTGAGTTCTGGTTGGTCCAAACATATCTATATGTAGAAGCTGCACAGAGCACGATTAGTAGAAATATGATGTAAAGGTTTAAAAGAGCTTTTGACCTGTTTCCTTAAGGTGCAGGTTGTACATAACTCAGTTTTCTTGTACTTCAAATCTGGCAAACCTCGAACAAGTTTTTTGTTTGATATCTTTGAAATTTGTTTCATCCTGATGTGCCCCAATCTTCTATGCCATAGGTTTTCATCTTCCTTGATAGAAATTAAGCATTAAGCAAAATCAGAATTTACATGCAGAAGATAGATATTACCATGTCCCCATCCTGTGAAGGTTTAAGAGCGATCTTTGCTAGATCCAGAACAAATATTCTCTTGAAAGCTTATTTTGAAACCAGTATCGTATAATTGACTTATGCTTATAAGATTGTAATTAAGACTTTTTACCAATGAAACATCATTAATAGTCCTCTAATCTCAACGGTTCCTTTTCCAACAATTTTTCCTTTGTTGTTTCCTCCAAAGGAGACACTCCCACCGTTCAGACTTTGAAATTGAATAAACATGCTTGGATCTCCTATCATATGTCTTGAATAGACACTGTCTAAGTACCATTTTCTCTTTCCCTTACTGGTAACCTGCAAAAATCACATACACTCAAGCTTTCTTTGCCACCCAGATTTGTTTGGGTCCTTGAGAGTTAGTGGTATAAGTTGTTTTTACAAAGTTTCTCCGAATTGGTCTCCAGATCTTAGGACATTTATTCTCAAAGTGCTATGGATCACCACATGTTGAGCACTTGAGAGCACCTCGGCCAACAGGTTTTACAAAATTCTTTTGAAAGTGATTTTTGTAAGCTTGTCTATGAGGTTTTTGTCTTAATCTCTCCTTGGCTTTTGGAAAATGAATCAAAATATCACTTTCCTTAATAAAACTAAGTCCTAACTTGTTATAGTAAGGAACTTGAGTGGAAAGAATATATTCCAGCGTTTTTGAACCATTTGAAAATTTGGAAGTAATATAAGAAAACTTCCTTTTTAAAACAGAATTTTCTTCGGCAAGTAAATCTTGATTTTCCTTAATTTGATAAAATTCTTTTTGCAGAAAATCGACTTTGTCTTTTTGAAAAATATCCTGTTGCCTCAGCACTGAATTTTCTTTTTTCAGTTCGGAGATTCTCTTAAGAGCAACCTTGCATTCAAAACATAATCCATCAATATGATTTGACACTTCAATTGGAATTTCAGGATTTTTTACCTCGATTTCAACTTCAGCGTCAGAGTCAGAGTTTGAGTTTGAGTTTGAGTCTAAGTCTGAGTCAACATCTGATTTGGCCATCAATTAGAAGTTTGCAATGTCTTCATCATTATCTTCACGTTCTGTATCACTCCAGGTTTCTGCTTTCAAGGCTTTCTTTACCTTTTCATATTTGGTCTTCTTTTTCTTCTGAAGTGGACAGTTTGGTTTGATGTGTCCACACTTCTTGTAATGAAAGCAAATTACTTCCTTTGATTTTTCTGTCTCATCAGGGATCTTCTTTTTCTTAGATGATTTCTTCCCTTTAACGTTTCTTTCTTTCTTTTTCATCATTTTGTACTTCTTTATGAAAAGAGCCAGTTCTTCATCATCAACATTCTCTTCTTCTAAATCTACATCATCAGAATCAATATTAGATTTTAAAGTAATTAACTTCTTACCTCTGGATTCATTCTCCTCATTTAGTTGTTCAGTTTCGTATGACTGAAGAGTTCCAATCAGTTCATTCATTGATAGTGGCATGATCCTTTGAGTCTTTCGAAGTGAGGTTTTTATGTTGTCCCACTCCTTCAATAGTCCCCTCAAAAGCTTGCTTACTTTCATTGCATCTTAGACTGGTTGTCCTTGATATGCAAGACCATTTACTATATCAAAGAATCTATCATACCTATCAGCAACTGATTCTCCTGTCTTCATTATGAAGGATTCATATTGCCCAAGCAATAGGTTGATATGAGTTTCCTTTACTCGATCTGTTCATTCATATATAGTGTAGAGGGTGTCCCAGATATCCTTTATTGATTCACAAGAAGCAATTTTCTTATATTCAATAGGTGCTAAAGCACAATAAAAAGAATAAATTGCTTTTGAATCTAAAGCTTCTCTTTTTGTTATCTCAGTTGAGATAATAGAGCTTCTTCTGATTTGCTTTCATCTAGCTTCTCTTTTGAAGCAAATGCAGAAGGTTTTGAATTGACTCCTCTGATGACAACATCTCACTGCATGTGATCAATTGATTTGATGAATGCCTTCATCTTGTTTTTCAGATGCTGTATTATTTGCCATCGAAATATGGTGATATGGAATTACTCTGTCCTTCAATGAGACCTGGAACACTCATGCTGGTTATAAAGATCATTAGCTCAAAAGTAAAATACTTTAATGAACGAGCAATATGATCTAATGCCAATTGACGTAACTAGCAAGGATCACCTAGAGGGGGGTGAATAGGTGATCTAAAACTTTTGATCAATTTTTAAAGCTGAAATAAATGATCAAGATTAAAGTTTGAAGGACATTTAGAATCTGATCAGATTTTATAAACAATGTGCTAGTGTGCAGTATAAAAGATCGAATAAGAATTTAGGGATAGAGAGACTGCACACAAGAAATTATAGTGATTCAGCTTAGATCAAGCCTAAATCCACTCTCCCACAGCTTACTAGCTGTATTCCACTATGTGATAAAAAAAGATTATAAGTTCTGAGTGATATATGATAGAAATTTCTATCTCACACGATCACTCTTACAAAATATCCCTCAAGATCTCAATGTTTGGCTCACGAAAGACAAGTAGTAGAATCGGAGTATGCTCAGACTTTGGACTTGTTGATTCTTGATTTCATTATATTCTTTCTGCTCCTCGTTAATCTTCTTTTATACTTCTCCACTTCCAAACTAGTCATTGGACAGTCTACAAAGGATTATCTTCCAATCTTTAACTTGGACAAATTTGTACAAAATCGATTGAGTAGCCGCTAGTTGACAAAATCTGAATCTCGCTGAATCTTGTCGTCCATACAATTAGAATCTTGATTTTCATAAGTAGAGTTTTATCCGTTGTGAGATATATACTTACCTTAATATTTGATTGTCAATCAATTATAGCCTTTTAAGATTGTGTCAATCAAAACTTTCATTTTGTGAAATCTTCACCGGATCACTAGCCGTTATGTTCATTTTGAGTAGTTTTAATCTGGAAAACTTATGGTTTTTGCTTCACATCCGAACTTAAGTCAGTGTGGGTCTTCAGTAGGGTCTGAACCTTTTAGAAGTAAAGTCTCAAGTTCTTCATCTGCTTAATATAAAGTCTGAGTGACTTTTACAGTAAAGTCTGAACTTTTCGATCTGGTTCTGTAAAGTCTGAGGTCTTCCTTATGGTCATCGTAAAGTCTGAGTGTCCATAAAGTTTAGTTCTCTTGAAGTATTGGATTTACCATTTCCAGAATATATCTATCTGGATCAAAATACTTCAGAGTATTTATTAGAATTACAGAATTCACATGGACAGTTTTGTCAACTTCAAAATCTATTATGAGGTTTCCTTAACAAACCACACTTCCACTCACTCACTCACGAGACACTTTCTAGAGTTGTTTGTCCCCACCACTTCATTTGGGATCGGGATTAATAATAATTCCACCTGTGCATATTGGAATACGAGGGGCCCGCCCAAAAGAGCAAATAAAATAGTCCATTCTATTTTGTGAGTATCGCTACGTGGCTTAGTTCCAATGACTATCTTAGCAATATGAGGTAATAATGGAGCGAATCTATCAAACAGATTATCGACAAGAGCAGGAATGCTCTTTTATCATGTATGTGGATTGCTTGGTCGATTTATGACGATTTGTATAGAAATTACGGAAAAAAAACGCAAAGATTTATAATTTTCGTTATGATTCGAGAATCTGTCTCTCGATGACCATAAAACTGCTCATATATTATGAGAAGAAATTTGATAAACCCTCCTATGTAAAAGTTATTCATCTCATTGAATCTCCAATGTTGTACAATAGAAGTAGACGATCGGTCACCGTGTTCACACACGAACATAAATAGAAGCTTCCAAATTCACGTGCCATAGAACAAAATGAGAGAAAATGTTTTGTAATTTCTGTCTCTATCTGTTGTCTGGCTACCCTTCATTACGGTTACACAGCCACGCACACCGAGGGCAGGTATATGATGAAGAATATCGTCCTCCTCTATGCCCGCATCTCGGACTACAAGCTGGTAAGACCGGACAACAAGCTGGAGGCGGAGGCGGCAGCGGCATCGGCGTCGGCGGCGGCGGTGGCGGAGGCGGAAATGGCTTCCGGATTTTCTTCTCTCGCCTCTAGATGTAGTAGAAAAGGAAACCGCAGAGCATGACAACAGCAATGACTACGCTGACAACAACCCACGTTGGAGTTTTATCGTCGTCCGACAATACAGAATTCGAATAGATCCATGCTGACAGTTAAATATAAGAATTGCGGAAAAGAAAAATGTGAGAAATTATATATATTTCGATATAGCCTATTTATAGGCTTAGATAGAAAAAATCAAATCAAATCAAATCTGATATGCATAATTAAAAGAGATATAGAAAATCAGAGGAAATATTATAAATATTCCTAGAAGATTTCTAATTATCTTCAACACCGACGGAGGAGGAAAGCACCAGAAACCCGGATAAGTTTGTGGATAGTTACCGTACTCCATCAAGAAAACCCTGTAGAGATAGTTCAATGCGAACGGTGTGTTTACGGACATATTCCAAAGCATCAATTCATAAGGCAATTACTCTTTCACGACGATGAAATGAGAAGATCATATGATCCAAGCACGAGATTGAGAGGATTCGACATGGAATTTGGTGAGATATAATATGAGCCAAAGTAGGTGCTTGCACGTACCTTTCACAAGAAGAACCGAGCAAACCAGTGAATGATGTTGTTGCTCCAATTTTTTACGCTACCTGCAAAGAAGTGAGAATTTCATTAGGGTGGCCTCCTCGTTCTAGTGGCTTTCTGTCTACTCCCCCATTTGTGTGGGTGTGTGTTTTAATTTAATGCGTCACTTTCTTTACTCTGAGGATGTGCGAAAGATGTAATAATTGAAGATGATAGGACAAATGAGTTGGGAATATCATTCACCTATCAAACAGTCTGATGATTTCTCGGTGAATTCGATGGTACGTTCGTTTCGCGAAAAATCAGTAATTTGAAAAATATTTTCCGGAAAATAATCGCCTATATCGTTTACAAAAATAAATGAATGGAAATTTTTTTCATTGCCCACGAAAATAATTAAGCATAAATTGTTATTGATGACGAAAATATTTTCAGTTAATTAACTTTTCTAAATGATATAAATAATCATTTTTCGAAAAATGTTTTCTTAATTATTCATTTTCCCGAAACGAACGCACCCCCAGGTATTTATACATGCTCATGATCATCTTTCTTCATGTAACCTACGGTAAGAATAGGCGTTCTACTCAAATTATGATGTGATGGTATAATCCAAATTTAGTGTATGCGAGCTTGAAAAGCATATTCATAGAGAAAATGTAACTGAGGAGAAATATTTTGAGACGTTGCGGCAGAGGATCCTCGCCTTTTGACACGTGCACCATGGAGAAAATGTTTTATTGAAGTGAACGGTGGATGGTGTTAGTGAAATGGAAGTTTCGCGTTGGATAGTTGGTATATGTCTCAATATCATGAAATGATTGATGTCTAATCAACTCATTATCCAAAACATTACAGCTTTAAAGTGTCTTTACTGTGGGTCTTAGATGTAGACTCCGAGAAAATGATAAAAAAAATCGTAAACCTATTACATATGTGCCGATTCAATCATAAATATTTCAATTGTGTCATTTGAATCATAAACATTTTGATAACATACCAATGTAATCTATTTGGCCAATTTTTGTTAGAAATCACTAACATAAACGCCAGCTGACGTGGACATGGACAATTTTTGCAAATTCTGATAGAGAAATTTTTACCTGGATGAGTGTTGACACCTAATTTTGTCTACCTCGTTAAATCGGCGCTTAAATGGTAAATGGGCCAAATTCGGAGAGATAAAGTTATTAGGATATAAAAAAATAGAGAAAAGGCCGGCTCGCCTAGGCCCGACAATCCCGATCCCTATTCTATCTACCTTTTATTTGACTTCCACACGAACCCTCCTTTTTCTTTATTTTTTTTTCACTTGGGCCCAGTTTCGGCCTGCGTGCGCTTAGTGAATGTCCGCGTGTGCCCTAGACGCTCGCCCAACACTCGGGCTCCTGGCTGCCTGGCTGGGCTTGCCTAAGATGCTAGGCCCAATGCCCGGCCACCTAGCCGAGCCTTGTGCTTGACCATTCGGCCCCATGCCGGCCCTGCGCCCGAGCACACCCCCTTCACAGAGACGACCCAAACAGAACAAAAAAAAAGGGCTCAAGTAGAAGCGACAATGGAAGAACATATAAGGGAGAGAAAAGGACAAAATGTGACGCCCCAGAACGTCACACGCGACATGTGTCCTTTCTATTTTTTTTATAATTATAATTACGCATGCGGAAGCACAACTAACAATTCACAACATCCCTGACAAGAAAATTGCAAGAGTTTCATAATATACATATCTTCAACTTTATACATATACCAGTAGTTATTAACATAACAAAATACATAGTCCTAGGAAGAAGGTTGGGTTTACTAGCACCACTACTCTCACAACAACCCAAAAGCAAGCTACCATCAACTCAGGGGTTGATGGCCTTTGATAACATCTTGCCCTCTCCATCGCCATGTTCAAGAGGACCATCCTACAAACTGAAAAATAAGGGATGAGCCGAAGCTCAGTAAATGAAATATTTAAGTCTAAAGTAGGAGTTCACCTTCGCACCCGCCCTGGCATAACAATCACAAACATTTGGAACAACGTAATCAATGCATGAGCACATACCTTACCTTCTTTGCAAGTGTCTCAAACGAATGTATGGTATTATCTATTCAATGTACACGTATGGCATATAATTTCTTGATACATCATTATCAATTGGTGCCTTATTAACATGCATATATGTATATTCATGAGCATGCATCATATTCATTGTTTCATCATATCCCGATTCGCGGGTCTTCCCGATTCACGAGGCATCTCAACTCCGAGGCATCCCACAACATCCGCCCACGAGATATCCCGCCATACTCACATAATCTTAAACGTGGGACATCTCGACTCCAGAGGCATCTCGAAACACTCTTTGGGGCATTCCGATCACAAAGGGCAACGTCGCCACCCTCATGGACAACGGAATATTTTCATGTCAATATTTACATTTCTCATATACATAATTATGTCCAAAAATCAGCATGAGACACTCACATCATTTCTCTCAAATGTGAACACCATGACTTTTCATAGAGAACTTACAAAATATCTTTCCCGATTCATGGGGCATCTCAACTCCGAGGCATCACGATTTTGAAATGACGACATTTTACTAGGCTGAAGAGGGAAAGGGTTCACTCAGTCATGTTTCATCCAACCAAAGTTAGAAACTACAGATCACCCAGAGCATAGCAAATCAAGGTATGCAAGTATGGGAGGATTATCCACGCTGACACCTCAAATACTTAAGGCTATGTTTGGCTCATGGCCATGGAATCATGAAAAGGAATCCCAATCGAAGCAATCAAATTCCTAGGAGTGGGGTTCTTTCTTTCTTTATTGGTTGGTTTCAAATTACCAATGACGAGAGAAAAGTCCAGTGTGAGTTGCAAAATGAGGTTAAAACAAGAAATGGAATGCGTCTCCAATCAACATACACAAAGCGGACAGAGAAAATCAGGGGATAAGAATCAAAACAAAGAACCACATAAGATCCCTCAACAATTTCCCCATTATGGTCCTCTAAATGATTTTACAGTTCACAACATACCCATTATAGACAACTCGTGAAAATCTCGCGAGTCAAGCATTTCACGCAAAATCCGCAGCAATGAAGATGAAGCCATTCCCATGTAACTTCAAACTTACTTCACAACAGTTACCTCAAGCCAGTGTGATATTCATTTCTACATTGTGTTTTGAGTCAAAGACCCAATCATGAGAAAAAATTGAGTGACAGCAGCTCGGCCGAGTTTGTAAATGGAACTTTACGCCCCCCACCCAAGCCAACGTGATGCTCGTAGCTGACGTCTCCATAGAAAAAAAAACCAAACAAGTTTCACAATGGCGAGAGAGAGAGAAATAATTTTGCCTAGTAGAGGAATGTGAGGGCTATGGAATCAAGAGTCAGGCAAAACTCACGTGGGAAGGATGTGAAGATGATGAACGGAGAGAGAGAGAGAGAGAGAGAGAGAGAGAGAGAGAGAGAGAGAGAGAGAGAGAGAGAGAGAGAGAGAGAGTTCCGGGTTTTGTAGGATTTGAAGATGATGATGAAGCTCAGACAGATGGTCGGGCTGGGTTCACGAATGTTTTTCTTTTCTGGGAATCCCAGCACCACCTCGACCTGAGCAATCCAATGCTGCATTTTTAAGGAAAATATGTTACCTAGGCAATTTGATTCTGCGATCATAAATCCATCCGAAGATGAGTTGCAATGGGATTCCATTTCCTGTTTTTTAACTCCAAGGTGAACCAAGCAAGGCCTAAGTGATTGCACATTGTACTTACTACAAGATGAGTTGCATTGGGATTCCATTTCTTTTTTCGTTCTTTCCTCTGCCTTTACTCGCCAATCCATGAGTTCCCGTTCAACCTTCGCCGAGTCCCTCTTTCATTCAGCAATCCATAATTCGATGAATATTTTCCTAATAAGGACTGCTTATATCACTCAAAATAATTTGTCAATAAAAATATTTTTATTATCTACAATAACTAATATCTAAATATTTTTCGTAAACGGTGAAAATATTTTTAGTTTGTTCGTTTTGGTAAGCGACATAAGCAATCACTTTTTGAAAAATATTTTTTAAATTATTTATTTTTCACGAAATAAACGGAGCCTTAATCAAAGATATACTCCTTTTGCGTTTGTGCTATAGTCCCATCTTCATTATCGATCGCATTAATTAATCACCCGGGCCAAAAAGTTATGCAAAATCTCTTGTGCTCTAAATAGGCATAATTACTCTAACAGCTTTTTCTTCTTCTTTTTTTTCAAACTCTAACAGCTTTTCATCAGCCAACATTTAGTTTTTCTCGTGGACCAATAGCATCTGTTTTTATGGTCTTCGTAGTCAAAATCTAAATTGGAAATTAGCTTACTTTTTGAACGCAGGAGAGTATGAAAAATCAAAAAAGAAGCAAAGATGAATTGACTTATTTTCTTAGCCATCACATAAACAAACAAACGGAGAAAATTATGCAGATGCAATCCTAATTTTTTTTTGGGTCTATCCTACTCCAATTATTAACTCTCTCTCAGACATCCCACCTCTAGCCCTTCCTAAGAAGGTAGAGAATCAAACTCCCTACCTCTCCTTTCCCAAATAGGAAGAGTGGCCTTTAGTTGATGCAATCCTAATTTGATGATAGCTTAATAGTGTGCTAAGCGCCAGCCAATGGAAGCACATGATTATCATATTCTAACTGTCGAGATTCATCCAACATAAGACAGCTTAATGTGGCCAGCATGGTCATCATTTGTGAATTCTTAAATGAGTTAATACCATGAAAAACCCCAAACTAATACATCTGAGAGAAATTTACCCAAAACTAAATTTTTTACCATGAAAAATCCTAAACCGATATATCTGTAATAAATTTATCAAAATCTAATTTTTTGACCACTAAAACCCCAAAACTGGTACACTTGTGACAAATTTACTCTATATTAAATTGAATTAATACTACGAAAAATCACAGACTGATACATTTGTAACAAAACGAAGGATAAAACCCCAAACTGGAGTACCCGTCAATTGTCACATGTTATCCAATTAAAAAATTTGACTATAAAACTTAACGAAAACTAACGAAGGGTAAAATTGTCACAGGTATACTAGTTTGAGGTTTTTGTGGTCAAAAAATTAGTTTGAGGTAAATTTATCTTAAATGTATCGGTTTGGAGTTTTTTATGATATTGATCCTTCTTAAGTAACCATGTTAATGAAATGGCGGTACTTCCGCTACGGCATGTACGTTTGGAAAAGGACGTATTCCCATTATATTCTTTTGTACGTTGGCCTACTATTATAAGGCGTAAGGGAGAGCAGTTAATTCCAAAACACCTATTGACTTATCTCTGTTGGGTGCTTAAATAAAATAAATAAATAAAACAGTGTCGTTTCGTCACGTCACGTTGTCCTTGTTACACTTAGATAGTTGAAGATAACTAGAGTGCCACTTTAGATAAATCCAACAAGACTTAGCTGAAATAATTTGATTGCATTTTCCCTCATAAGTTGAAGATTACATCGATTGCTTTGAGTTTCGATACAATAACTTTAGAATAGATTGTGAAATTATCCCAGAAATATGACAATTCAGTTTTCTCAACCCCATGCTTACACTCAACTCAATACAGTATATATGCTTGCATTAAACTCGATTCAACTCAAACATTAAAAACTACAGGAAAATTTCAAATAAGGATTTGAAGTGAGGTCATTTTCTCAAAAAAGGACCCAAAGTGGATATTCTTTCAAATAAGGACATAAAGTTATCAAGTTAGTCTCATAAAATGGCCTCAGCTCTCTGGTCAGAAAAAAAATTGCCAACCAGTGAGCACTTAATTTTTCCAGCAACTAGAGTAGGGCAAGTTTGTTCGAAATAAAATCTGGATAAAAATTAAAAAGAAAAATTTGACGTAGTGCTAATGTGGTTTCACATAAGTAAAATTTTTAAAAACTAATTCATCACAAGTTACTGTACATCTTCTTTGAAGTTACTGTTTATTGTCTTCAACCTCACGATCGCTCAACCAAACTCCTCCGCACACGTTTGTCATTACCTCCTGGACATCCGGGAGCATTTGCCGTAGCTACTGGCCATGGCAGCCACAAGCTTCAAGGTCGGATCTGGCTTCGAAGCTTGCAAGGTTGCATTACCGAAATACATTGATGGTTGTTGCCGAGGTTAAGTCAATCTTGATCTTTTTAGTTTTTGGGAAGAAATCGATCTAGATTGGATTAGTTCTTGGTGAATTGCTGCCCAATTCTCCCCAGCTATTTACCAGGAAATCCATCAAATAAGGGAAATTTTCCACACTTTTCTTTGACAGACTCTGCTTCACTCAGTCGATTACTGCTAGTTCATTCTATGTTCAAATGGAAACCCTAATTAGCTGCTCCTGGTCAAATACTTGCTAGTTCACTCTCCTCTTTCGATAGTCCGATTCAAGTCGTTAGCAAAAGAGAGAAGAGGGGTTGGCTCGACAACAATTATAGAGCGCTCTCGTGTGTACCGTGTTTAGAGATCATCAGCAAACAAGAAATTAACATAATAAGGAGAGTCAAGTAGATTGGTACCGGCGCAAAGTTTGACTCGAAATCGATGCTTTGTTATTGAATCGTGAATATGAACAAAATTCGGTTTTCGAATCCCTATGCTCGAGCTCGACTTGATATAGTATGTCGGGCTCAAAATTGAACTCAATTCAACTCGATTATTAAAAACTTAATTTCTACTCATTTATAATTTGTTACATAGGATGTTTCTTTCTTTTTTTTCGAATCATATACTGTACCTTTTGCGAAGCCTGGTCATGCCATTCGATTGCTTTATCTTTCGAATTTGTCAAGCCTAGTGTTTGATTGGTGGTGTGGTTATCTAGTTTAGCATTGTCTAGGCACGATAATTTTTGGATAATAGTTTATAGATGCCAGACCCATGATATCCTATATGTTGTACAATTAACGTGCAAAAACGCTAAGTGGATCTTGCAATTTAAGTTAACGAGAAAATCAAAAACTACTAAAGATTTACGTGATTTGATCCGAATGTCAGTACCTAAATTCACGGAAAAAGCCAGTAATAAATAATCTACTGAAATTGAAAAATCAGAGTTACAATCACTCACAAGTTCAAGTGTTTCTCACATCTAAATTATACATAAATCCAAAATATTTACAAATAAAAAACTTACTTAGATGTAAAACTCACAATACAAATCACTGTATTCAAGAGACGTCCGCACCAACAAAGAAATTGAGTGTTCTCTGTTCGTGCGGCAACGTCAAGAGCTCATGGTGTGGCTGCCTTCATGGAGTCCACATGCTGGCGGCTTCAACGAGGAGAAGGGAATATTAGAGAAACCCATGTGGCCTTTATTTTGTCTTGTAGTTGTAGTGAGCATCTTTCCTCTTATTGGCCCACCCTGCCACGACAATGGTGAGTGCACTCTTTAACAGGTCTATTGCACTAAAAACTTTAAATTAATACATTTATAATAAATTTATCTCAAATTAATTTTTTAATTACGAAAAGTCTTAAATTAGTATATTTATGATAAATTTAGCCCAAACTAATTTTTTGATCATCAAAAACTCTAAATTAGTATATTTGTGACAAATTTATTATTTGTTAAATTATGTTAATATCACGAAAAATCACAAATCGGTACATCTATAACCCCAAATTAGTACACCCGTCAACTGTCACGTATCATCCAACTTAGAAATTTGATGATAAAATTTAACGGAAACTAACGGAGAGTAAAATTGTCATAGGTATATCAGTTTAGGGTTCTTTTGTAGTCAAAAAATTAGTTTTTGATAAATTTATCATAAGTGTACCAGTTTGGGGTTTTTCGTGCCTCTTAAATTTCATTGTGCGGTCAAACTCGGATATTTATTCAGCCAAATCGGATTTCATAAACAGCTCAAATTCATTGCATAATTTAACATCATAAATCAAGGGAGGTTTGAGTCAGAGCAAGGTTTATTTGTTTGTTTTATTATTATTTTTGGTCTGAAAATTAGGTTTGTTGGCTCAAATATAAATATCATCCATTGACCATAAAGACTTTGAGGAGTTTGTGTCACAACCGCACTTCCACTCACTCACGGGACACTTTCTAGAGTTGTCCTTCCCTAGCACTTCCTTTGGGATAGGGATTAATAATAAATCCACCTGTACATATTGGAGCACGAGAGACCCGGCCCACCCAAAAAAGCGAATAAAATAGTCAATTTTATTTTGCAAGTATCAATAGGTGGCTTAGTTCCAATGACTCTCTTAGGAATATGTAGTAATAATGGAGCGAATTTGTCAAACGGTTCTCGACAAGAGCAAGAATGCTCTTTCATCATGTATGTGGATCACTCGACCGATTTACGACATTTTGCATAGAAATTACGAAAAAAATGCAAGAAGTTACAATTTTCGTTATGATTCGAGAATCTATTTCTTAATCACCATAGAACTGTTCATATATTATGAGAAGAAATTCGATAAATCCTCCTATGCAAAAGTTATTCATCACATCAAATCTCCAATGTTGTACAGTAGAAGTAGACGACCGGTCACCATGCGTCATTCCAAGTTTCACACACAAACATAAATAGAAGCTTCCAAATTCATATGCCATACAACAAGATGGGAAAAACTTTTGTAATTTCTGTCTTTATCTATTGTCTGGCTACCCTTCACTACGGTTACTCTGCCACGCACACTGAGGGCAAGTATATGATGAAGAATATCGTCCTCCTCTATGCCCACATCTCAGACAATAAGCTGGTAACCCCATCTGGATGCCCATTGGCGGCGGCATGGCAGGTGGACGTGGCACCGGTGTTGTTCCCTCTTTCTTCGGTTTTGGCTTATCTTCATCTTTCTTCGGAGTTGGAGCTGGAGCTGGAGGAGCTGGCATTGCAATCGGAGCAAATGCCGCGGCCGCTTTTTTCCGGATTTTCTTCTCTCGCCACCGGATCGAGTAGAAAAGGAGACTGCAGAGCATCACGACAACGATGACTGCGCCCACAATGACCCACGTTGGAGTTTTATCATCGTCGGACGGTACAGAATTCGGATCGATCCATGCCAACGGAGGAGGAAAGTACTGGAAACCTGGATAAGTTTGCGGATAGTTACTGTTCTCCATCAAGAAAACTCTGTGGAGGTAGTTTAATGCAAGCGATGAGTTTACAGACATATTTCGAAGCATCAAATTCATAAGGCAGCAACTTTTTCATCACGATGAAATGAGAAGATCACACGATCCAAGCGTGAGATCGAGATGATTTGACAAAGAATCCGACGAGATATAATACGAGTCGAAGTAGATGCTTGCTTATACCTTCACAAGAAGAACCGACCAAACCAGTGAATGACGTTGTTGCTCCAACTCTTGCGCGACCTCCAAAGAAGTGAGAATTTTCATTAGGTAGCATCTAGTTATAATGGCTCTCTATCTACTTCTCCATATGGATGGGTGTGTGTTTTAATTTAATGCGTCACTTTCTTTATTGTGAGGATGTACGTAAGATGTAATAATTAAATAGGATAGGACAAATGAGTTGGGAATATCATTCACCTACCAAGCAATATGAAGATTTTTTAGTGAATTCGAAAGTACGTTTGTTTCGCAAAAAATGAGTAATTTAGAAAATATTTTTTTAAAAATATATTGCTTGCATCGTTTACAAAAATAAATGAAAAAAAAATTTTCATCGCCTACGAAAATAATTAGGCATGGATTGTTATCGAACGATACAAGTAATCATTTTTCAAAAAAATGTTTTTTCAAATTTCTCATTTATCGCAAAACGAACACACCATGAGTATTTATACATGCTCATAATCATCTCTCTTCGTGTAGCCTATGGTAGGAATAGGCGTTCTATTCAAATTGTAATGTGATGGTATAATCCAAATTTAGTGCATGGGAGCTTGAATAGTATATTCATAGAGAAAATATAACTGAGGAGAAATATTTTGGAGATGTTGCGGTAGACAATCCTTGCCCTTGACACGCAGACCATGGAGAAATGGAAGTTTGGCGTGTTAGGTAGTTGGTATATGTATAAATATTATGAAATGATTGATGTCTAATCAACCCATTATCCAAAAACATTAGAACTTTAACGTGTCTTTACTGCAGGTTTTAGACGATGAATTCCAGGAAAATGATCAAAAAAGTCGCAAACCTATTGGACATGCACCGATTTAGTCATAAATATTTTAGTTGTGTCATTTGAGCTTTAAATATTTTAACAATTTACTAATATAATCCATCCGCCAATTTTTATCGGAAATCTCTTATATGGACGTCGGCCGTTACGGCCAGCGTGGACGTAGACAATTGTTCTGCTATTGTCTCCTCCTCGATTTCACCGTGATATCTCATGCTACAATTCAACTGTATAGCCAGTATTGCCGACTTAGGGAATTACTTCCCAAATCATGGTACACGGCTGGGGTGCGTGATAATGGTTGTTATGGTTTGTAGGACTTAATTCCAAAAAAAAGCACTAACTTTATCTTGAGTGACAATTTTGGATCGACCTTTTTTGTCTCATTAAAAATCAGAACTTACAATTAAATTCAAAATCTAACCCGAACAATTTGAAAACTTCACATCATGAGGGCCAGATTTGAGACTAGAGTGAAAGTCGATGCTTTTTATTGAGACAAAATACGAGTATGTCTTCGGTCACCATTACTCAAATTACTGTATTTAGGTCTCCATATCTTTCAAGTAATTTTTGATAGTATTTATCTTCAAGATAGTGTGTTTGGATTGTGGATGCGTATGAATTTCCTCAAAACTGCAGGACGGAGCTGGTTCCTTTTTGTGATTTCCACATTGTACTGGACAAATCACTTGGGAAACTCGGAAGCCATCCCAAGCAAGTCCTAAAGTTCTAAGGCTACTGAGTGTTAAGGGCGAGAAAAACAGAAAATTTCTGCGTCATGTCATTCAGACTATCAGTTTGTTATGAAGTTCCGTTGCGCTGGTTCAACCACACACAATAACTAATGTATCTTTTCCATTATTATTGTTCTCTCTTTTGATAAGTTAGGCATTTTTTCTGTTAAGGTCCCTTTTGTCGCTGCTTATTATTGGCAATTTCCATTCTGACTTTATTTTGCATCATGCCTTCCAATATAAAATTTATCTCTTGCTCTGCCAAAACATGAGGTCCATCTACTATCGCTGGATTTGGAGATCCAAAACATGGGTCCCGTTTGGCATTTTAAGGGTCCAGAAAGTTTGCAGATTTGAGAAGTGCGATTCTCATATACATGTAAGAAGGAACATTGTAATATCTCCAAAAGTATGTCATTGAGATTGCATGCGTTGAGAAAAGAGCAAGAAGAACCATAAATTGTTCATTTGATTCTACCTAATTCGAATGGGATGCTGATTGCCTTCAGGGAACTGACGTACATAAAACATGATAAGCAAAATAATAGAAGACTAGCGAATGAATAGTTACTTTTTAAGATAGAGAAAACACAAAATGGAGAGATCGCGTTAGCTTCCAAAGAATTGACGATCGTTCAGATACCACGGAAAGAAAAAGCATCTTTCATCGAGACGATGTCAAGAACCACATTCCTTTCTCAAGATGAAGTAGACCGTGTCCTCAACAGTATCCACCACCTGCATAGGTAAACATAAAAGAGTTCGACTAGGATGAGCAATTTTCGAATTCATTTTGAACCTTGGAAATTTTAGAGATAAGTCAAATTCCCAACAAAAGTGGTTTAAAAATACCAACATTTTGCTAGGCTGAAGTGGGAAAGAATTCGTTCATTCACGTTTCATCCAACCAAAGTTAGAATTCACAGATCACCCAGAGCATAGCTAATCAAGGTATAAGAATATGGGAGGACTATCCAAGCTGACACCTCAACTTACGGCCATGTTTGGCTCATGGCCATAGAATCATGGAAAGAAATCCCAATCTAAGAAATCAATTCCCAGGAGTGGGGTTCTTTCTTTCTTCATATTTTGGTTTCAAATTTTACCAATGAAGAGACAAATGTCCAATGTGAGCTGCAAAATGAGGTTAAAACACGCAAGAAATGGAATGCGTCTCCAATGAACATACACAAAGCGGACAGCGAAAAACTAGGGATAGAAACAAAAGGAAGAACCACATAAGATCCCTCAACAATTTCCTGATTATTGTCCTCTAAATGATTTTACAGTTCACAACAAACCCATGATATACAACTCATCAAAATCTCGTGAGTCAAGCATTTCACACAAAATCCGCAGCAATGAAGATTAAGCCATTCCCATGTAACTTCAAACTACTTCACAGCTGTTACCTCAAACAAGCTTGACTTGAAGATGATGAGAGAGAGAGAGAGAGAGAGAGAGAGAGAGAGAGAGAGAGAGAGAGATCATTTCACCTAGTAGAGGAATGTGAGGGCTGTGGAATCAAGAGGCAGGCAAAACTCATGTGGGAAGGATTTGGAGATGATGAATGGAGAGAGAGAGTTCTGTTTTTGTAGGATTTGAAGATGATGATGAAGCTCAGACAAATGGTCAGGTTGGGTTCACGAATGTTTTTCTTTTCTAGGAATTCCAGTAACACCACTACCTGTGCAATCCAATTCTGCATTTTTAGGAGAATCCATTACCTAGGAACTTTGACTCTGCGATCATAAATCCATCCAGAGATGAATTGCAATGAGACTCCATTTCCTGTTTTTTACTCCAATGTGAACCGAACAAAGCCTAAGTGATAACACGATGTACTTACTTTCTAAATGTTTTCCTGATGGAATCAAAGATCTGCAGTCTCAACCATGACTTTCCACTAGGATCACAGATATGAAATCTCTAAACCAAAGAAGTGAACATGCTGGAATGTACATGATCCGCTTACTGAGGAACCTACCATCAACTCACCCTATTGTACGAGGAGAGATGAGAGACACAGATAGAGATATCTGGATTTTGTTAAGAGTACAAATACCTACCAAGTCCGCAGGGAACTCTGAATGATTATCTTTTCGCTTGAATACCCCAGTCCTTGTTAATAAAGAAAACCAAGGATCTCCTGCCTGAAGGAGTTGTTAGCAGTATTGGTGATTATGTTCAGAAATAAAATTACTGATATGATAAAATACGATTCTCATCATGAAATATACCTGCTGTGCGCCTCTAATGTCGATTTTTGGATTATCTCCTATCATGTACAGGGTTTTGAAACAACGAATTCCAGAGTTTGTAGTATTCTCCGCATCTAGGTTGCTTAACAAAGATGGCATTTCCTTACCAAAAAAAAAAAAAAATCCTTACCAAAAAACAAAGATGGCATAAGATGCCTTAGCACGGTCTCAGCATTTCCATAGACAAATGGATTTGGCTTCCCATATCATGTTTACGCCAGCAGAATGGGATGTACTCTGCAGAACAGGGACAAGTAAACGATGCGCAACATAAGAATGAAGATTAATGCATGCTGCTATGCTGCATTGACTCAAAATAGGCCTACACGAGGATCTTATAAGCCATTCTTTAATTTTTTGTCGAGAATATTTGGATCAAATTCCATGCAGACTAAACATTGAGAAACAGAAACCTCACTATCTTACCTATTATAGATTGCTGCTAGCGCAATCCTGAAAGCTCCCATAACCAGACGTTCAGCAGGAAACGTAGCCTGCCTTTACACTTTGTCAGCTAGTCATCAGCCAGTCTTTAGTTCCACTAAGGCTACAAAAACTCAAGATTGCAGCTGGCATCACAAACGGCATAGCTTACCTGGTATTCTAGGTCATCATTTGCAAAAAACAGGTGCGGTTACTTTCCAGTCCCCCTTCCAGGAAGCCCTCCAGTTCTCAATATGTCACAGAGCACCTAAACCCAAACTTGAGTATCACAGAATTATTTAAATGTACAGAGACAGATAGATAGATGATAACCCATTTTATCACTTCTTTCAAACTATATTTCAGCGCCCACTAGACTTCTAAAAAGATGATGACTAAAGTTGCGGAGTAGTTACTGAACAAACAAAGAAAGCCTCATGTCTTTTGATAATCAGCTCAAAAATTCAGAACTCGCATGATTAAAAGCCCAGTATGGAGTCAACAGCCGATTTAGATAATCTAAGAAAGGACAGGATCCATTAGAGTGGTCGCAACCCGAATATCTATGCTCCAGTCAACAGAATCACTGACTCCGAATGCTGCCTGAACTCTCTGTATTTGCACCGCAATTTGTCTATTTGCATCTCATTAGAAGTGGTATTCCGGTCAATGTCTGGCTTAGTTGTCCATCTCTTGTACGGTGCCAGTGGATCAATGGCATCAAAGTAGCTAGTGTACTCATCAATTGACAGAACATTTCTGCATACAAAAGATATAAGCAGGAAGAAGGACAGCCGGAAAAAAAAAAGAATCAAGTTATTAGAGTACTCGTTCCAGGTGAAACAGTACTGAACACAGACAACTAAAATGATTTATGGAGAGGACTCCTCCGTGATTACTCGAGTCCCTGAGAACTTCAGTGATTTTTATTAACTTTGCTTGCTCCTATGTATTACCAAGACATTAAAGTAATATCCTTCAATATCAGTTTTATTAAATACACATCTTTATCCCTTTGCCTCTCTACACTTAACTTTAAGAAAGAACATTGGAAACAGAATCAGGCAGCAGGAGTACTCTTAAGTGATCAGCAACATCATGTACATCATGAAGTGCACTAGACTGGGTATTACGCAATCAGTAAAAAAATTGAGCTGGTACACAAGTAATATTGGTCATGAGCATTGAAATGCTCTTTTAAGAGTGTTGGGTTATTTACAAAGAACTAAAGACTATGATCAACAATATGGCAAATATCCAGCTGTTTTGAAAGGCTATTGTGATGCCAACTGGATTTCGGATTCCAATGAATTGAAATCGACTAGCGGATATGTGTTCACGCTAGAAGTTGCCGCAATATTGTGGAAATCCTCAAAGTAAACTCTAATAGTGTGCTCCACGATGGAATTAGAGTTTGTTGCTTTAGATAAAGTTGCTGAAGAAGCAAAGTGGTTTCGATAGCTTTTAGAGGATGTTTCGCTATGGCCAAAACCTATGCCTTCAATATGCATTCATTTTGACAATCAAGAATCGATTGCAGTGGCACAAAATGTGATATATAATGGTAAGTCTAGACATATTCGTCATAGACATAATACCATAAGGTAGTTGCTCTCAAATGGAATAATTTCTTTGGACTTTGTGAAATCAAAGGAAAATATTGTGGATCCACTTATAAGGTTTGTTGAGAAAGCAAGTAAATTGCGCATCGAGGGGAATGGTGTTAAAAGCCTTAATAAAGAGGTTTCAAGGTGGAAACCTAACCTAGAGATTGGAGATCCCATGGACTAGGTTGTATGGGACAGTGCAAATTTTGGAAACTCTAGCGTATACACTGTCTCCCACTCCTATGATGCAACAGTGATTCGTACAACGTTTTAAGTGTACACTATACGTTTAATGATTCCTATAGCTAGTGATTCAACATCTAGCTATGATAGGATACTTTTAATAGGAATGCACTAATATGTGTGGAGCTGGCAGACTCTATTAGAAATTTTAAAGGCAAGATTTTCTAAAGTACGCATGAATCCTGAGAGGTTCGAGGCCGAAAGAATTCAACATCTATTAGAATTGTTGATAATCTTGCCAATGCGTTTTCATCATCATTGATATAATGGCAGTTCTTTTGAATCTATTATGTTCCCCATACTTCTATGGGTTCCCTTTCCTCATTTACATGTAATCATCCTTCTGTGGTTTGTTAAGGTTCTGTTCAATGTGGTAATGTTTTGTTGAGCGAATCTAAATGGTTTGTGACTTGTAGATATGCATACTTGGAAGAGAATGAAGACGTTGAGGAGGGCATCTCTTTGACTAGTTCTAGCAAGGCGACAGGTGATGGTGTGACCAAACTCGGAGAAGACGTTGAGGAGGAGAAGCGCGGATAGATGGCACTCTTATCTGCGTTGATGTCTTAATTCTCTGTACATTTTGTTACACAATCCATCCTGCACCTACTACAGACTCGCAACTGATATGTTCATAGAGTTTGCAGACGGGGAAGAGAGTATTATGGCTTTGTAGGATTTGAAGATGATGAAGCTCAGACAAATGAGTGGGTTGGGTTCACGAATGTTTTTTCTTTTCTAGGAATCTCAGTACCACCTCTACCTCAGCAATCCAATGCTGCATTTTTAGGAGAATACATTACCCAGGCACTTTGATTCTGCGATCATAAATGCATCCGAAGATGAGTTGCAATGGGATTCCATTTCCTTTTTTTTTTTTAACTCTAAGGTCAACCAAACAAGGCTTAAGTGATTAATTACACAACGAACTTACTACGAGATGAGTTGCAATTACAATGAGATTCCGTTTCTTTTTTCGTTCTTTCCTCTGCCTTTACTCGCCAATTCATGAGAATCGCCATTCAACCTTCGCTGAGTCCCTCTTTTTATTAGCAATCGAGAGAGAAAATTGCCAGTAACTTGGAGTCCAAAGCAATTTGAATTAATTTAAGTTTTTCCGATTATATTACATACAGCGAATAGTTTTATAGTTTTTTTGAAAGAGAAATTGGATGGAAAACATGAATGATAAAAGATATTAGTAGGATACGAAAGAAAATACATAAAAAAAAGAAGAAGGCTGATTTGGAGTATTTTAGAAAATGAACTTAGATTGCTGCATTATCAGGAAAAAGAATAGAAATTTCAAATTATGCAAGATATTTATGTGTTAACATTATTATTATGTTAAGAGACGGGCTTCATTCGGCGAGCAAAAGTCAAACATGGAATTCCACTCTAACCCCAACCTAAGAGAAGAATTTCTAAATATATTTCGTAATTTAGGCTTTATTTGTTTCTGTAAAAAATAAATAATTTGATAAATATTTTTCTAATAATAATCGATTTATATCGCTCGAAATAATTAGTCAATAAAACATATTTTTATCTATAACAATTTTCATATAAGTATTTTTCAGTAGATGGTGAAAATATTTTTAGGTGGTTCGTTTTTGTAAGCGATACAAGTAATCATTTTTAGGAAAGTATTTTTAAATCATTTATTTTTCGCGAAACAAACGGAACCTTAATCAAAGATACACTCCCTTTTAAGTCTATGCTATAATCCCATCTTCATTCTCGATCGTATTAATTGATCACCCGGGCCAAAAGTAATGCAAACATTTAGTTTTTTCTCATGGACCAATAGCATCTGTTTTTATGGTCTTTGTAGTCAATCAAAAGCTAAATTGGACATTAGAATATTTTTTTAATGTGGGAGATTATGAAAAGTGAAAAGAAGCAAAGATGAATCGACTATTTTTCTTAGCTATCACAGAAACAAACAAACGGGGAAAATTATGCAAATGCAATCCTAATTTGATGACAGCTTGACAGTATACCAAACGCCGGCCAAGGGAAGTATGCGATTATGATTTTCTAACGAGACTCACCCATCATAAGACAGCTCAGCCTGACCAGCATGGCCATCAATTGCGAATTCTTAAATAGCCTTGTTGATGAAATGGTAAGTGACAAGCGGTACTTCCACTATGGAATCTACGTTTGGAAAACGATGGATTCCCACTATATTCTTTTGTACCTTGGCCTACTACAAGGCGCAAGGGAGAACGTTAAACTCCAAAAAGCCTACTGACCTATCTATGCAAATGCAATCCTAATTTGATGACAGCTTGACAGAATACCAAACGCCGGCCAAGGGAAGTATGTGATTATGATTTTCTAACGAGACAATCCTATCGAGATTCACCCATCATAAGACAGCTTAGCCTGACCAACATGGCCATCAATTGCGAATTCTTAAATAGCCTTGTTGATGAAATGGTAAGTGACAAGCGGTACTTCCACTATGGAATCTACGTTTGGAAAACGATGGATTCCCACTATAGTCTTTTGTACCTTGGCCTACTATAAGGCGCAAGGGAGAACATTAAACTCCGAAAAGCCTACTGACCTAACTGTCTGTTGGGTGCTTAAATCAGAAGAAAAACAGTATCGTGTTGTCACATCACGTCGTCATCACACTTTTTTTCTTTGTCAAGTTGGCCGTTCCACTTAGACAGTTGAAAATGATTGAAGTGCCACGTTAGATAAATCCAACGAGACTTAGTTAAAACGATTAGATAATACTTTTCCTTCTAAGTATAAGGCTACATTGATTTAATTAAAAAATTTATACCTCGATTATTTCAAGTTTCGGTACAATAATTTTAGGATAGATTGTGCAATTATCTAAGAAATATGACAATTCAAATTTCTCAACCCATGCTCACGCTCCACTTAATACAGTATAAATGCTTACATTAAACTCAATTCAACTCAAATATCTAAAGAGAGATGAAATGAGGTCATTTTCTCATAAAAAAAAATTCAAAGTGAATGCTATTTCAAAAAAGGACCTGAAATGATCAAATTAATCTCAAATAAAGATCTAAGCACTTGATTTTTCCAGCAATTTTGAATAAAGATTAAAAAGAAAAATTTCACGTAACCTTGTGCCACCACATCAGTAAAATTTTAAAAACAACTAATTTATCGCAAGTTACCATTTATCTTCTTTGAAGTTACAATTTATCAACTTCAACCTCATGATCGCTCGACCAAACTCCTATGGCGCACATTTGTCGCTGCCCATTGCCGCCTGGACATCCAGGAGCATTTGCCGGAGCTATTGGCCATGGCGGCCGCAAGCTTCAAGGTCGGATCTGGCTTCGAAGCTTGCCACCACCACGGCTGCTCAAGCTCCAAGCTTGGCCGGAGGGTGAGCTTGCTTGCTACTTTGACGCCAAACTCGTGAGATCATTCTGCTTCAAGATCCTTTCGGTCTAGATGGTGCTCAACGATTGAGGAAGATGAGAACAAAGATTGAAGACGCTCAACTATGAGATCTCGAGAGCAAAAAAAAAAAAAGGAGTTGAAGGAGGCTCGGCCAGCTATTGAAAAATCAAGCGCGGCTGGAGAAAGATGAACCACAGCCAAACGGAGGCGCGACTGGAGAGGCAGGATCTCCCGTCGCCCCCATGGCGGCCACGAGCTTCGAAGTCGAAGCTCGAAGCCAGATGCAAAATGTACGCCACCACCCTTCGCTGAAGAACTAGGATGGTCACGAGGGTTTGTTCTCAAACGGGGCGGGGCCACCGCCCCTCCCTTCGCCGGTGAGGGCTGTGAGCCCTCCCTCCGTTTCCTGAGCTTAAGCAGGAAGTGATTCAATCAATGGCCATGGCGGTCAGGGCTTGTTCGCGTTGAAACCGAGACCGATCGTGGTAATGGCGTTGAGAGTTGAAGAAGGTGGTTTCCACACGTGTTGGAATGTTCTCAGGCTCTATTGTTTTTGAACGAAGCCACCGTGAGCAGATCTTGTCATGATTGGGGTGGTGGTGTGTGTTCAAAAGTTGAAGAAGAAGAGATGAAGAAATAGGGCAATGCAGAGAGATTTTCTCTCTTTCGTGTCTCTGTCGATCGTGCTCACCTCGTCTATCGCCTCGGATTCCAAAAAAAATCTGGTGGCCATGGTCACGAGTTCGTGAAGGTCGAGAAGCCATGGTCATGAGCTTCGAGCTCAAGCAGCCATGGCAATCGCAAGCTTCGAAGCCTGATCCAACCTTGAAGCTAGCGGCTGCCACATGGCCAGCAACTACAGCGAATGCTCCCGGATGTTCAGGCGGCAGTGGGCAGCAACGAATGTGCACCGGAGGAGTTTACCCTGCGATCGTGACGTTGAAAACGATAAACGTTAACTTCAAAGAAAATGAACAGTAACTTCCGATGGGAGGACATCTTGAATTTTACTTCTTTCTTTAATTTTTACTGATGTGGCACCGGACAAGCAGCATATCAGAGCTCTATTAGATTTTTGTTTTTAATTTTTATTTAGATTTTATTTCAAACAAAATTGTCCTATCCTAGTCGCTTGAAAAATCAAGTGATTGAACTAACAAAATTTTGGCCAGCCGGCGAGCTTAGGCTTTTATTTGAAACTGACATGTTCACTTCAGGCATTTATTTGAAATTAATTTAATCACTTCAAGTCATTGTTTGAAACAACATCCACTTTTAGTCCTTTTTTTGGGAAATAACCTCACTTTCAACTCTTATTTGAAATTTTCCCAAGATTAAACTACTGTGTAAAGCTTTAAACTCCATCTCAAGTTCTCATAAAAAAAAAATTCAAAAATAATGATTTCTTTTCATTGTCCTAAGTAAAATCCTTTAAATTATTAACAGGGCTTGCAAGTCACATGACTGTGGTACAAAAATTTGACACCTCCAAAATGGCTATCCATATGGTTTGGTCTAAATAAACAAAAGAGGGGGTGAAGTGCTTTTTATATATGCAAAAATATTAATCTTTCTAGAAGCAGCCCCTTATTTAAAAATTATTTGTTTTTTTTATACGGAAGAAAGCTGGCAATTTGTAACAAGGAATTTATAGAATTTAAGGAAAGAGAAATTGCAAAAACTATTTATAGAGTTTCAGCTAAGATATGCCTTCTCCTCTCTTCCAGATCTAGCAGCCCAATTAAGTTGAAATCCACTAATTGATCCAAATGTGCAAATGCCAAGAACTTTGTACCTGGTGGACTCGACTCCTTCTACGGCGATCTCACTATAAATTAAGTAACTATTAGATCTCTTTCAATAGCCGTTCTTTCACCTTGTGCACACAGCATGATGGACGTATTCTCCCCCAAATAAATAACCACATTTTTAAGTGCTTACAAATAATCACTCGCACACTTTATCTCTCCCCTAAACAGTTGCGTTCTCTCCAAGTACAATCACTTCTCTCGTGTTTACAAATGGTTTCGGCACTTTTGCTAACTTTTAGGATCGGCACTCAATTGACTACAACATAGTAGCAAAGAGATAGATTCAAGAACGCTGGATATGCTTCGATTTTTCTTGTTGCAAGCACTCGATGATAATCAAACATTCTACTTGTAGTTTGTCCTTATAGGCCTCCATAAATGACTCTCTGTTTCAACCGTTTCCTCATCGTCCCATAGCATTTGATTGGTTTTCCTATATAACTATTCCCTTACTTTTTCGTGATGTGTTGTCACGGCCACCTTCTACGATTCTCAATCATTTCACATTCACATATCAAAGGAATGACCCACTTAGGAATGTTATCTAGAAAAAATCCCAATTATTAAACCGCATCACCGACCACGCACCCAACAGCCGCCCCCCCCCCCCAAGGTAGCAATTTTGTGTTCATATGAAACATCCTAATTAATTATCAACCATCGGATTACTCCTGGTCAAACATTGCTATTCTCTCTCCTGTTTCGACCATCGGATCCGAGTTGATCGCAGTATGAGTTTCATTTCTTCACACGAAAAGTAACCTTAGTCGAGGGTATTTAGAGATCATCAGCAAATGAAAAAATCAAAATGATAAGGAGAGTGAGCAGAAGTTGGTAACTTTACAAATTTACTACAATCTCACGAGACCTTTTATAGCGTTTGCAATTTATTTACTATACTTGTGATGTGACATTCTGAAATTTCACCCATTTGGAATTTATAAAAATAGCTGATTTTATTAATGTACTTGTAGGCAGTCTTGCCCGGAACTGATCATTTCTGGGATACTAACCATTAGGGAAAGGCTAATGGGGGATTTAAATTTGTACGACTAGAGGAATTCGATCGCAAATTGACTTTCGACCATAAAATTATCGAAGTGACATTTTGAGCCAGTGTAGGCCGATTTTAGGATAGTGATGGGCCGATTCGTCATTATCATACACGTGGATCACGGGTGATTTCGTTTGACCCCGAAATGAATTGACGAACGATCCCAAACTTATTCCAAACGATCGTACTCATCGGAACTAGTGATTGATCCTCGTGATTTTATTGACAACCGAAGTCGTTACGGTCCGAATAAATTGCACGTGACTCAATTTAGTATCAGTCACGGGTCATATAGACGAAATTCCCCAAAAGCCACCCGTTAGTTTGAGAAACGCTCAAGTTACGTTATATATATAATTCGATTATTGATTAGAGACCAAATCGGGCATCAGAAAATTAGGAAAGTCACGGCAAGGCCTTTGGACGACATTGTAATTGGAACGTGCAACTCGGGATTTCTTCGGAATTTTCAGAAAAGTTTGATTTCGGCGAGAAACGGAGAAAGTGACTATTTTACCATTGGGAATTAATAAATGGTTAGTTTTATGGGCAAATGGCATTTTGGTCATTTTACCCTCAAAATTGGAAAAGACAATTTTGCCCTTGGACTTTTTGAGAAATTCCAAGATTGCCCTTGGATATTTTGGATGAGATTCGATCTGGGCCGTCGATTTCAAGATAAGACCGAATCTGGGCCGTCGAATGAAAAGATTAGAGAAGGGCATTTTGGTAAATTGCCAATTTTGGGTCAAAACTTGGACAAAAAGCCTTGACCCATTCTCTCTCTACCCATTCTCTCTCTCACTCTCACGGCTCCATCTCTCTCTCTCCCTCCCGATTTCTCTCCCTCCCGTGAGCTTCCCCTCCCCCCGTGTCGCCGTCGCGCCCCCGTCTGGACCGTCGTCGCGCCACACCACCCATCGCCGCCGTTCCACCGCACCACCGCCTCACCCCTCTCCCACCGTGACTCTCTCTCCCTCTCGGCCTCCCTCCCTTGGCCGTGAGCCCCGCCGTTAAATCACCGCCGCCCGCAAGCCGCCACCGTCCGCCCGTTCCTCTCGATTGCCGCCGTTCGTCACCACCGCCCGCCCGTTAGATTTTGGTTTTGCCGCCGCCGCTCTAAACGTGTTAGTTTAGAGCTCGTAAGTCGCGCCTAAACTTTATCTAGTATATCGGGTTGTTTCGGACCTAGTTAGACACGGGTTGTTATGGTTTTGCGGGCGAAGTTGATTTGCGAGGCCTAGGAATGAATTCGGAGAGTTTTGACGGAAATTTTAGAGGCTGATCAATGCTGTGATGTGCTGTTCAGTATGTTGTGGGGTGCTGTTTGAGACGCGATTGATACCGTTAAGTCCGGCTCGGGATTTTATGCAAGTGTCGTGAAGAGTCGGAAGCGTGAAATTGTGATTTTGGGTGCAGAAAATACTGTTTGCTGGCTGTGATATGCCGTGTGATGTGCTGTGAGTGGCTGTTCGGTACGCGGTTAGTACCATTAGGACCGGCTCGTAATTTGATGGAAGTGTCGTGAAGAGCCGAGAATGAAATATTGTGATTTTGGGTGTGAAAATCGCAAATTGATGGCTGTGTTGTGTGGTTCTAAGTGTTGTGATGTGCTGTTGGGCGTGTGGTTTGCGCCATTAGATCCGGCTCGGAATTTTATGAAAGTGCCGTGAAGAGCCGGGAGTGAGATATGATGATTTTGAGGGCGAAAAAGGCTGATTGATGGCTGTGATGTGTGGTTTTAGGTGCTGTGGGGTGCTGTTTGTAGTGTGGTTGGTACTGTTAGGTCCGGCTCGAGATTTTGTGAAAATGCCGTGAAGGGCTTGAACTGATTTGATAACGTTTGGGTATGAAAAAATGCCAGTTTGATAACGTTTGGGTATGAAAAAATGCCAGTTTGTTTTGTGATATGACTGTGTAGTTGTGATTTATTGGGTGCAATTGTGTGCACGTGTGAAACTTGTGATGTGCGACGCGTGTGATCACTAAGAGGCCCCGAGGCATGTTTACGCAGGTTAAGATAAAAATGGTATGTTGGTGTGTACGGCTTGAGGCGTGTTTATGCGGGTCGTGATACGACTATGGGATCGGGCCGAGTATTATAAGCTGGGGTCGCGATCAAGTAGGCCTGTCGCATTTGGCGCGGCTGAAGAAAGTGGAAATCGGTCCGAGGCATGATCAGCTCGGGTGAGACCGTGATCGGACCGAGGCATTGTAAGCAGGTTTAAATCACGTGGGCCTGTCGACGGCACGGGCTGAGGAATGGGATCGGACCGAGGTGTGTGATGCTCGGGGCGCGATCGTGTGGGCCTTGAAGCGTGTTTACACGGGCCGAGGAAAGTGAGATCGGGCTTGAGGCGTGTTTACGCAGGTCACGATGGCAAGTTAAGGAAAATGATGTGATTGGTGCGTGGCCGAGTGTGGAATGTGGAATTGGAAATGTGGTGTGTTCGATGTGTACGTGGGCTTGAGAATGCGAGTGATTTGTAGTGCGTGTGGTTGAGATGCGTGTGAGAATTGTTTGTTATGATTGCGGACTAATGTGCAGGCTGTTTATGCCAAGAGTCCAAGTTAGTATGAACGTGTGGATGACGATGTTTGTGTTTATTGCTTGGTTGTGACATCCTTAAAAAAATAGTCCATTTAGGATTTATAAACTGAGTTTTATGAATGTACTTGTAGTTAGTTCTCGCCCGGAACTGATCATTCCTAGAATGCTAACCATTAGGAAAAGGCTAATCGGGGAATTAAATCCGTACGACTATTAGAAAATTCGATGGTGTATTTAATTTCGACCATGAAATCGCCGAGGTGATATTTTGAGCCTTTGTTGGCGATCTAAGGGTAGTCAGGTTCGGTTCGCCCTTTGTCATAGTAGTGGATTGCGGGTGATTCCGTCGGACCACGAAATGACTTGATTTAATTATCCCGAATCTATACCGAAACGATCATACCCCACGGATTTAGCGATTGATCCTCGCGATTTTAATGACAACTGAAATTGTAACGAATCGAGCGAACTTACACGTGACTCGATATATTATTAGTCACGAGTCAAATATCGAATTTCCCCTACAAGTCGCCCGTTAGTTTGAGAAACGCTCGAGTTACGTTTAATAGAATTTAATTATTTAATTTAGCCCAAATTGCATACCGGAAAAATTTGGAAGTCACAACGGGACGTTAGGACGACGTTGCGGATGTAACGTGCAATTTTGGATGTGCCCGAATCCTTAAGAAAAACTCGATTTCGGCGAGAAACGGAGAAACAGACCATTTTACCCTTAGAATTTATTAAAGGGTTAGTTTTAAAGGGGCAAGGGCATTTTGGTAATTTTTCCCTAAAATTTGGAAAAGACAATTTTGCCCTTGGACTTTTTGAGAAATTACAAGATTATCCTTGGATAAGATTCGATCTGGGTCGTCGGTTTCAAGATAAGATCGAATTTGGATCGTCGATCGAAAAGATTAGACGGGGGCGAGATCGTCATTTTTCACTTTTGGTCAAATGGTCCAACCTTATCCTCTATCTCTCTCTCTTCTCCCCCCCTCCCATTCGGTTCTTTTTTTTTTCCCCCACCGTGAGCAGCCCCCTTCCGATCTCTCTCTCTCCCTCATGCCCAAGCCACGCCTCCGCCCCCAAGCCAATCGCCGCCCATCGAGAGTCAGACACCGTCTTTGCCGTCCCCGATTTAGTGCCGTCACTCTACTGTTCTAGCCGCGATAGTCTAGAACGCGGGTAAGTCGCTCTAAACCCAACTTAGGACTTCAGGTATCGACAGGCGATTTTGGGTGAAACAGGGCATAGGGTAAGTGCGGAATTGCATGATTTAGGAGTGGGATTATGTGGCGGGCTTTAGGATTGAACTCGAAAAATTTTTATTGGAAATTTGTGAATAACAGTGGGCTGTGGACTACTGTTCATGGGGCTGTGATGGGCTGATCAGGTCGCAAGTTGGATTTTTAGAACCGAGAATTTATGGCGAGAAAGTCTCGTGAAGGATCCGAATCGATTTGAGACCATTTGGTTAGAGAAAAATGGCAATTTCCGTGTTTTTCGTGCATTGGAATTATGACCGAGTGTGGTGTTGGAAATTGAGTGTGTGATTGTGTAATTGGTTGACTTAATTATGCCTGTTGGGTGAACACGTGGGCCGGATTATTTTAATTATTATTATTGGCCATGTCAAATGCTGATTGTGCATGGATTTGGTGTAATTAATGCGTGCACGGGCCACGTGCGAAGGGCCAATTGTGTGTGACAAATGCTTATTGAGCATGTGCATGAGTAAAAAAGTGAATATGAGATGGCATGGGTGATCGTGGAATTTGTGCCGTCCTGAGGCGTGTACTTCAACGAGGGATGATGCCCGGTATCACCGGAGGACTGCCAGCCTGAGGCGTGTACTTCAACGTGGGTTGCACAGTGGTAGGTGTTGAGCCTGAGGCGTGTACTTCAACGCGGGCAAGAAATATGGCCTAAGGTGTGTACGTTAACGCGGGCCTGAAGTGTTGTGAAAAGGATTCACAGTGTACCTGAGGCGTGTACTTCAATGCAGGTCACTGGCGAGGAATGTGGAAAAAGAAATGATGAGAATGAAACGAATGTTTGTGACAAGAGTTGTGCCTGCTAGTGATTGCGCGTATGTGATTGTGTTGTTTGTATAATTGCATGAAGGTGCGTGATAGCCTAAGTAGGATTTAGAGGTGAACTTCTTGAGAAGTATTCTCACGGTTATTTTAACCAACAATTTCAGAATCCCGACAAGACCCATGAATCTTCCGCCACCGCCACTAGTACGCTTTTTTGCGGTAAAGGCACACCGAGAACTACGTTGTTAGATTTTCTATGCCGATAACGTGACCTGGATTAGGCATACTACAACTATTTTTGTAGAAGTAGGACTACCTTTGTGGGAGACCCATGTATATCTTGCTTGGTTCTTCGGAATGCTAATGGGGATGAGTTCGGGCCCGTTAGGGGTTTTGATGTCCCGTTTGACTTAGTTAGTGATTGGGACCCATCTGCGATACCCCCTATTGATGGTGAGTTGACCAGCGTGGAGACTAGTTTAGCCCAGTTAGGAATGCATCCGGCACCGGCAGCGCAAGTATCATCAGGGGCTGAACACGAACTTGAACCCGAAGCATCGCAAGCTGAGGAAGACCCAATGGATATAGACTTAGAACCGATTCTCGAGGAAGAACCAGAGGGAGTAGAGCCTGAACCAGAACCCGAGAACGAACCTGACGAGTCTGAGGAGCCTGAGGGGGAACTGGATTATATACTCCCCTATGAGCAGTGTATGGATCCCAATTACGTGCTGGAATTCAACTTCTTTGATGGATTGTGGGAGGAGGACCACAACGAAGTTCCAACTGAGTCGGGTGACATCAATCACCCGATCGAGATTGAGGTAGAACCGGAGTCCTCAGAGGAGCAAACTACTCACGGGAGTTCAGATTTGGACGACGAGGAATCGGATTCGGAATGGACGTCGAGAAGAGGTCGATGAGGCTAGTATAGGGGTTTAGAATAGGTTTTTGGAGGAGTACTATTTTTGTGGTTAGAATACCAGGTCACTCATCTTGTTGTGTATCGGTGGTTTTTAGTACGGTGTGCACGTGTTTATGACGGTTAGGAATTGTAAATATGTTATAAGTTTGATATTGCAAAATGGATATGTGTATATTCTCCCTGAATGTTCCCTAGATTTTTAATTGTCCGGGTGATTTATGGTTTCCGTTGACGATTTAAATCTCTGATGATTATTCGAGGTCGGCGATACCCTAGGATATCGCACTAATCGACCAGTAGAGGGATGTCGTGTGCTCGATGGGCTCGGGCCGTGACATTGGTTGTCACGCCCCGTACCCCATGAAGCGTGAGCATCCCACCTTTGGTCATTTGTGATGCAACGCTCCCGGGATGCGTCGCCGACTCAACACCCAATCAGAGATAAGACACATGCAGAAACAACGTATATAATTATATATATATACACCTGTACAAAAATATACACGTGAGACCAAGGTAGGACAGCCATCAAACAAGAATATACACTTGTACTAATATAGTAAAAACCTTTTTACACTATCCTTTTATACAACTCCAAAAACCTCAACATCAGCAGTCAACTGCCACTATATCAAAAAGGGTAAGTGGCACCGGTGGTTAGGCTAACTAGGGTAGGAACGCCATTCAAAAGAGACGGTCTTCGCTTCCCAGGGTACCGACCTGCTCTAGGACTCCCAGTCAGGGTTCGAGGACTCTGATGAATCGCCCGACGGTTCCTCTGAAGACTCCTCCGACTCCATATCCTCAACTACGATCCTCTCGTCCTTGAATCTAGCTCTAGCTCTGGGTCCAGATAAAGATCTAACTCGTCATCTTCCTCAGCTCCTATCTCCACATCGGACCCTACCTCAGCGACCTCTCCAATTTCTTCCTCGTCATCTATGTCCATGTCTTCAAATTCCTCTTCTTCATCTTCGAGCTGATCAGGATCTTCGGCGATTACTTGAGGCTCCCCATGCATGGGCTCATCCACGCCGTCTACGTCATACACATCCTGAGGATTGACTATCTCACCATCAGCCATTCGTGGAATCATCAATCCATCTTGGTCAATCGGCACATCAAAAGTCCTAAGGGGTTGCCCGAGGTTTCCGTCTGCATCTCGCAAGCACCGGTCACGTACTCCTGAGTCTGATGAAAATACTCTCCCACGTTTACAAACACCACGGATCGATATCTCACATAAGATTCCCCATTTCCTGCGGGGTATGTACTAGTATACTGGTGTATCTGTACAAGTATTCCAAAAAGCGGCGGATTCGACATCTTTACGGCCGGGGGTCTGAAAATGTAAATTATTACAACTGTGAGACGAATCTCAGCGAGTATAACCCCTAGACCTAGGCTAGGCTAACATTCTTTCTCCTGACAGGCAAAACAACATAATACACAGACAATGGTTTGGCCTTTGGCCTAAACAGAACATAAGAATTACCCTGCAGGTTAGGCAGTACATTAAATTCCTCAAGACACGTGCACAAATACGCTGATCACCGACACGCCATGCGCATGCTCATATTCACAATGTTCATCTCGCATGTCCGGTCATGCATTTTATGCATGCAATGTCAATGTCATGCGATGTTCCCATTTCGATTGACCCAGTACACTATCTCAATTATTAATTACGACTCGAGTCCACACAATTCCGGCCGGTCGTCTAGCCTACTACAAAGTACATGAGGTGCAACACCGATCGGCCCGATGTCTCTAGCCTGCTACAAAGTGCACGAGATGCAACATCGATCTCCCCTCTGAACCCGAGCCTGCGTAAAACACATCGGGTTGGTCGTCTTCCGGACATACCAGGCATCGTCTTGCTACAAAGTGCATGAGGACAGCATCGCCCCAAGGCCCTTATGTGATCACACGGCACCTTGCCAATTTTATCTGGGCCCCGCGTAAAACGCATCAGGGCATAATTAGGTGATCACATGCTCATGTTAGACACGCATTCTCGCATAATTTCGTCACACGCCTCATTCTCGGCACACTTAATGCGTGTCCATGAAATGCAACATAATGCAACATGAGCATCAATAAACCACAGGCACTCAGTCAAATCGAAATCACCACATAGTGCCCAATTCATAAATAGCGTGCTCACCTGGCCAGTTAATACCTGGCGACCCAATTTCAAATACACCATTCAAGTCATCAATTGGCCAATCACACTCCGCACGATTTAGTTACACAAGCACACAACATATCATTTCACAATTAAGCACCAATCGGTCAACAACCAATCACCTCGGGTAATCCCGGTCATTCAGCTAACAATTCTCGTTGCCCGCCATAATCCGGTATATTCCTCAAAAATACGGACAGTCACTATTTCCCCAATTCGGGTCCAATAATTATCCATAATAATCCCACTAATTTCCTCGGATTTTATTTCCACCAAACCATCCTCAATCCAGTCCGAAATATACACTGATGCTACCCAAGCTAGTCCAAAATACACCGATAATACCTAAGCCACCCGTAAAATCACACTATCGGTCCTAATCTGAGTTTAAGAGGTATATTCACTTAATTTTCGGCCGAAAATGAGGGGAGAGAGAGAGGCTGGTCAGATCTGGTCAAATATAGCAGCTCAAATCGTCACGTGTCGCCGATCCGGGAGTTTTGACCAAAATACCCCTAATCCTACAGCCCTAATTCATCCTAATCTAATAATGGATGGGCAAAAAGGTCAATAGCCCCAATAATTCAGCTGATAAGCACTCTTAAATATCCCAAATAATTTTACAAAAATTCGGACCCGAAAATAGCCCAGGGCAAAATGGTCATTTTTCCGGTCCCGAGGCGAAATTTCAATTTTCACACGTATCAACCCCAGATGTGTGTGGCCAACATAATATGGCGTCGGAATCGCGAAAACAGCCCTTTAAGTCCTCGAAAATCGACTGCGAAGTCCTGAGAATAAAATAATATTATTTTTCACTTCCGAGCCAAAATTTCAATTTTTGACCGTAACACTTCCAAATGTGTGTGGCCACCCTAAAATGACATCGGCCTCGAAAAATAACCTCATACGGGCACAAAAATCAACATCGGCACCTAGAGGGGCAAAATCATAATTTTTGACTTCCGGGTCGAAATTCCATTTTTCGATCGGACTAACTCAAAACGTATGTGGCTAGTATAATATGACGCCGAATCATGAAAATAGTCGTGCAAGCCTTGAAAATCGGTATTAAAGTCCGGATCCAATTTTCGTGATCAAAACTTGCTGGTTTTTCAAATTTCAGGGTCTCTCACTAACGGACAGCTGTTTAGAACATACGCCGTATCGACCTAGGGTTATCCAAGTCATAATGGTCCCGATCATTAAGAGAATGAGAAATTATCACTAGTTTCGAGAGGCCACGATCGTTCGATTTAAGTTTCGGGACTGGTTGGCCACGTGCACTTTTCGATCATGCAGAATCACCTGCGAATCCGATCATACATCGTTGGCCTTGGCCAAACCCAATCCATCGCTTTTTCAAAGATCGGTCCACATTGATTCAAAATATTCTCTCATCATTTCTCATGATCGGTGTCCGCTTCAGGATCGGATCCCTGGTCCACGTATCATTTCTTAATTAGCCATACCCTATGGGTTAGTATCCTGAGAGTGATCAACTCTGGGCGAGACTTACTAAAATGAAATGCGAGATAATGTCAATTTTATTGATCCCGGAATTACATCGAAATTCGGGCTGTTACATTGATTGTGTCTGGATATGTCTGGAATACGTGGTAGCCTAGGTAGGGTTTAGGTTGTGACTTATCGAGAAGTGTCTCATGGTTGTGTCAACCAAACCATTTCAGAGCACCCGCCCGAGCCTTGAATTTTTCGCCGCTACCGCCGCAGCGTTTTGGGGATTTCGATGCACACCGAGCATTCTGGAGTAGAATATACCTTGGCTACTAATCCCCTTTGAGGTCGAGGACGCAATCCGTGGAAGCCAGTTGGTATGCGTGTATTATAGGTTTGATATTAAACTAGGGAGTGCTTGACGTGAATAGTTGGTGGTGTAATCAGGAAATCCGTTCGGGTGTGTACTATTAGTTGATGTAAATCTGATGAGTGTTGGAAGTATTTGGTTGTAAAGAATTGAATGTTGTATATTTATATATCGAGGCATAGTATTATATTTGGCGGTTTAGTAAATTGCTTTTCCCTAGTTCTCCAATTTTATTGTCCAGGATAATATGATTTGTTTCCGCTGCGAATTTACTCTGATGAAATCTTTGGGTCGGCGACGTTTTCCTGGGATGTCGCACTGATTCGACCGAGCTAGAGGGAAGTCACGGGCTCGATGGGATTCGGGGCGTGACAACCCGGTTTAATTGGTATTAGAGCAAAGACAGCTCGATTTAATTCGGTCGAAGCCTGGAGTGATAAGGAGAGGAGACCCAGGATAGTTGTAGCTGACTAGGAAAACCTTAGTGAGCCATAAATATGCCTAGCGCTATACGTATTTCCAGACTGTTGTGGTGATTATTGATTGAATTGAATGTCATAATGATTGAAGTGCAGGTGCGTCCGGACTTGAGGTATGTGCTCGAACCTCATTGATTGTGATTTGGTGTTCTGATGGTGGATTGCCTACTAAGTGAATTATTGATGTAAATCACTGCTTAGGATTAGACTGGTATAGTTGGCCTAGGTTTCTAATTCCTGTATGGAATTATAGCAGGTAGAAGAGTGATAGAAATTAGGATAATGAGTAGCGAAGGAAGAGGCGTATGAAGAGGAACAAGAAGAGATACAGGAAGGGGCGTAAGAAGAGAAGTACGGGGTCGAGGTGGTACTCAAGCTAAAGCTGTAAAGGACCCCAGAGTTGATGTTAGAGCTGTAGAGGATCTCGGAGTTAACGCTAGAGTTGCAGTAGACCCCAGAGTGGATGGAATTTTAAGGACCCTTGAGGAAGTTGGGACTTTGATGGGCAAGCAGACTCAGGAGCGATATGCCATTATTGCCCAAGCGGTCGAGGCCGCTGTAGCTATTAACATTAGTGGCAATAATGGAAATTAAGGATGGGGACAGGTAAATGCGAATCGACTAATACATTAACTAGTCGAGCAATTTCGGAAGTTAAAGCCCCATAAGTTTGATGGTAGAGGCAACCTTGAGGCTATATCACTTTGGATAGAAGAATTAGAAAAAGTCTTCGAGGTATTGGGGTGTACGGATGAGGAGAAAGTAACGTTAGCAGTGTATCAGTTGTAAGGAAATGTAAGCGAGTGGTGGAAAGCCACCAAAGGAAGAGTGTTCCCGGTTGGTACTGCCCAGACTTGGGCGATGTTTGTGGAAACCGTTAATGGTAAGTATTCCTCTGAAAGTGTCCAGGAACAGAAGTTGGCGGAGTTCATGAGGCTTCATCAGGGGCAAAGAACAGTAGGCCAGTATGAAGCTAAGTTCACTCGGTTATCTAGGTTGCCTAAAAAATAATGAAGGACTCATTGGATAGGGCCCGGAGGTTCCGTGATGGATTGAAGCTGGACCTCTGTAGTTAGACGATATCACTGAGTTTGAAGGACTATAAGGAGAATTATGAGCAAGCCAAGGCAAATGATTATGAGGTGATAGAAAGGACTGCCACTTCTGTGGTTAATGATAGAGAAGAAATGATAAACCTAGCAGTTCTGGCTATGTATGGCCTCGATGTAATTGCGAATATAGATTGGTTAGTTAATCAAAATGCAGTGATGGATCATAGTGGCTGGGTGATTCAGTTTAGTACGATTGGACACCCTAAAACCGAGTTAATGGGGAGTCGAAGAGGAACCTCGATCCCATTAGTTTTACCAGTAAAAGTAACTAAATGGTTGGATGAGGGTTATAAAGGTTACCTAGTAAGTGTGGTTGATTTGACGACAGAGGAAGTGTGGCTAGAGGACATAGCAGTGGTGCGCAATTTTCTGATATCTTTCCTTAAGAATTGCCGGAATTGCCACCAGAAAGAGGAGCAAAGTTTGTTATCGAGTTGGCCTTGGGGCTGAGCCAATCTTGAAGCCGCCTTATAAGATGTCGTTGTCAGAATCAGAGGAATTGAAAGTCCAGATGCAGGAACTATTGGACAAGGGTTTCAATCGTCCTAGTATGTTTCCATGGAGAGCGCCGGTCCTATTGGTAAGGAAGAAGAATGGGACAATGAGGTTATGTATGGATTACCGGGCAATTGAGTCAGGTGACGATTAAGAATAAGTAACCACTGCCGATGATTGATAATCTGTTTGATCGATTGCAAGAGACCCCAGTGTTCTCTAAGATTGATCTACGGACCGGATATAATCAGTTATGGATCAAGAAAGAGAATATTTTGAGGCTGCTTTTCGGACGCGGTACGGACACTATAAGTTCACAGTGATGCCCTTTGGTCTAACCAATGTCCCTGCTGCCGTCATGGATATAATGAGTAGGGTGTTTAAGGAACTTTGAGACTAGTTCGTCACCGTTTTCAGTGACAAAATACTAGAGTATTCGAAAGAAACCCTGAGGAACATGAAGTACATTTGAGTAATGTGTTATAGACCTTAAGAGAACACGCACTTTGTGCCAAGTCGAGTAAGCGTGAGTTTTGGCTTAGTAGGGTAGCGTTCATTGAACTCATAATGTTGGAAAATGAAAATTCTGTGGATCTGTCAAAGGTTGAGGCCGTGACTAAGTGGCTAAGACTGGTATTAATGATAGAGATTCGAGGTTTCTTAGGCTTGGTCGGTTATTATCGATGTTTGGTAGAAGGATTCTTGTCGATAGCCAGGTCGTAGACACGATTGTGTATGAAGGAAACTAAGTTTGAGTGGGATGAAAAATGTGAAAGGAGTTGTCAGAAGTTGAAGCATGGGCTAACAACTGCCTCGATCTTGACTATTTCGTTTGGATCAAGAGAATTTGAGGTTTATAGTAACGTGTCATTAAGAGGACTGGGATGTGTAATGATTTAGCTCGGAAGATTAATTACATATGCGTTGCCAGTTGAGGCCGCATGAAATGAATTATCCGACGTATGATTTAGAGTTGGCAGCGCCAATGGATAGAACTTCTTAAGAATTATGACTGCGACGTCCTATATCATCCCGGGAAAGAGAATCGAGTAGCGGATGTCCTAAGTTGGAAGTCGAAGTATAGCGCTTATGATGGTTAAGGAGTAGATCTTGTTGGAAAGGCTAAGAGACTCAGGGTTTGAGTTTGAGGTGAGTCTGATGTCTAATCTAATGATTGCATTGAGAATCGAATCGGAGATCCAAGAAAGGTTTAAGGCGTTACAGTCTACGGACCCTGAGATTCAGAAGAGTTTAGAAATAGATGGCATTAAGAGGAAACCGGATTTCCAAGTATCCTAGGATGCGATCTTGGAGTTCCAAGGATGATTGCACGTGCATGATGATGTGGAACTTAAGGAAGAGATTTTATCGAAAGCGCATTATAGTAGTTATGGCATCTACCCCGGTAGTACGAAAATGTGTCAGAATTTGAGGCAGTACTACTGGTGGAATGGTATGAAGATAGACATCGTTAAGCACGTGGCTAAATGTCAGACTTGCCAGCAAGTGAAAGCGCAATATTGTAAACCCGGAGGGTTGTTGCGACCTTTGGAAATCCCGGAACGGAAATGAGAGCATATCACTATGGATTTTGTGATGGGATTGCCAAGGAGCCAAAGAGGTCATGATTCTATATGGATAATTGTCGATAGATTGATCAAGTCGGCACATTTCTTAACAATGCGAAAGGACTTCGCATTGGATCGATATGCTTAATTGTATGTGCAACAGATAGTTCGATTGCACGGAGTACTAGTGACGATTACGTCGAGCCGTGATCCTAGGTTCATTGCTAATTTTTGGAAAAGTTTGCGGACGGCGTCAGGATCAAAGCTGCAGTTTGGCACAGCTTATCGTTTGCAAGCAGATAGACAGTCTGAGAGAAAGATTAAGACTTTAGAGGATATGCTTTGGGCATGTGTGCTTGATTTTCAAGGTAAGTGGGAAGAATAATTGCCCTTAGTAGAATTTGCGTATAATAACAGTTTTTAGCAGAGTATTGAGAAGGCACCGTTTGAAGCGCTGTGTGGCAGAGCATGTAGAACGCTCATATGTTGGGATGAAGTTAGAGAAAGAAGTACGAACCGGACCCAACTCACGTGCTTAATTACGAGGAAATTGAAGTTGACGACAGAGTGTCGTATACCGAAAGACCGATAAGGATTGAGGATTGGAAAGAACGAGTCTTGAGGAAAAAGACGATTCCGATGGTCAAGGTGGTATGGGAGCATCATGGGACTGAAGGCGCGACTTGGGAAAGTGAGGAGCTGATGCAACGTCATTACCCCCAATTGTTTGATAGTTAGTTGGATTGTAAATTTCGAGGACGAAATTTTTGTAAGGAAGGAAGATTGTGACATTCCGAAATTTCACCCATTTGGAATTTATAAAAATAGCTGATTTTATTAATGTACTTGTAGGCAGTCTCGCCCGGAACTGATCATTCCTGGGTTACTAACCATTAGGGAAAGGCTAATGGGGGATTTAAATTCGTACGACCAGAGGAATTCGATCGCGAACTGACTTTCGACCATAAAATCATCGAGGTGACATTTTGAGCCAGTGTAGTTGCCGATTCGTCATTATCACACACGTGGATCACGGGTGATTCCGTTTGACCCCGAAATAAATTGACGAACGATCCCGAACTTATTCTGAACGATCGTACTCATCGGAACTAGTGATTGATCATCGTGATTTTATTGACAACCAAGTCGTTACGGTATGAATAAATTGCACGTGACTCGATTTAGTATCGATCCACAGGTCGATAGACGAAATTCCCCAAAAGCCACCGTTAGTTTGAGAAACGCTCAAGTTACGTTATATACATAATTTGATTATTGATTAGAGACCAAATCGGGCATCAGAAAATTAGGAAAGTCACGGCAGAGCCTTTGGACGACGTTGTAATTGAACGCAACTCGGGATTCCTTCGAATTTTCAAAAAGTTCGATTTCGCGAGAAACGGAGAAAGTGACCATTTTACCCTTTGGGAATTAATAAAGGGTTAGTTTTATGGGCAAATGGCATTTTGGTCATTTTACCCTCAAAATTGGAAAAGACAATTTTGCCCTTGGACTTTTTGAGAAATTCCAAGATTGCCCTTGGATATTTTGGATGAGATTCGATCCGGGCGTCGATTCAGGATAAGATCGAATCGGGGCCGTTGGATGAAAAGATTAGAGAAGGGCATTTTGGTAAATTGCCAATTTTGGGTCAAAACTTGGACAAAAAGCCTTGACCCATTCTCTCTCTCCCCATTCTCTCTCTCACTCTCACGGCTCCATCTCTCTCTCTCCCTCCCGATTTCTCTCCCTCCCGTGAGCTTCCCCTCCGTGTCCGCACTTGCACCGTCTCTCGGACCGCCCGTCGCCACGCCGCCCATTGCCGCTGCCCACCACCACCACCGCCTCACCCCTCTCCCACCGTGACTCTCTCTCCCTCTCGGCCTCCCTCCCTTGGCCGTGAGCCCCGCCGTTCGTCACCGCCGCCGCAAGCCGCCATCGTCCGCCGTTCCTCTCGATCGCCGCCGTTCGTCACCGCCGCCGCAAGCCGCCGTTAGATTTTGGTTTTGCTGCCGCTTTCGCTCTAACCGTGTTAGTTTAGAGCTCGGTAAGTTGCGGCCTAAACTTTATCTAGTATATCGGGTTGTTTCGGACCTAGTTAGACACGGGTTGTTATGGTTTTGCGGGCAAAGTTGATTTGCGAGGCCTAGGAATGAATTTGGAGAGTTTTGACGGAAATTTTAGAGGCCGATCAATGCTGTGATGTGCTGTTCAGTATGCTGTGGGGTGCTGTTTGAGACGCGATTGATACCGTTAAGTCCAGCTCGGGATTTTATGCAAGTGTCGTGAAGAGTCGGAAGCGTGAAATTGTGATTTTGGGTGCAGAAAATACTGTTTGCTGGCTGTGATATGCTGTGTGATGTGCTGTAAGTGGCTGTTCGGCACGCAGTTAGTACCATTAGGACCGCTCGTAATTTGATGAAAGTGTCGTGAAGAGCCGAGAATGAAATATTGTGATTTTGGGTGTGAAAATCGCAAATTGATGGCTGTGTTGTGTGGTTCTAAGTGTTGTGATGTGCTGTTGGACGTGTGGTTTGCGCCATTAGATCCGGCTCGGAATTTTATGAAAGTGCCGTGAAGAGCCGGGAGTGAGATATGATGATTTTGAGGGCGAAAAAGGCTAATTGATGGCTGTGATGTGTGGTTTTAGGTGCTGTGGGGTGCTGTTTGTAGTGTGGTTGGTACTGTTAGGTCCGGCTCGAGATTTTGTGAAAATGCCGTGAAGGGCCTGAACTGATTTGATAACGTTTGGGTGTGGAAAAATGCCAGTTTGTGTGTTGATCGTGTGTTTTGTGATATGACTGTGTGGTTGTGATTTATTGGGTGCAATTGTGTGCACTTGTGAGACTTGTGATGTGCGACGTGCGTGTGATCACTAAGAGGCCCTGAGGCGTGTTTACGCGGGGTTCAGATAAAATCTGGTATGTTGGTGTGTACGTGTGATCACTAAATCCCTGAGGCATGTTTACGCGGGGAATTGAACCGCCTGAGGCGTGTTTACGCGGGTCGTGATACGACTATGGGATCGAGCCGAGTATTATAAGCTCGGGTCGCGATCAAGTAGGTTTGTCGATTCGGCACAGCCAAGAAAGTGGAAATCGGTCCGAGGCATGATCAGCTCGGGTGAGACCGTGATCGGACCGAGGCATTGTAAGCTCGGGTTTCGGTCACGTAGGCCTGTCGCATTTGGCGCGGGCTGAGGAATGGGATCGAACCGAGGCATGTGATGCTCGGGGTGCGATCGTGTGGGCCTGAAGTGTGTTTATGCAGGTCTAAGAAAGTGATATCAGGCATGAGGCGGTTTACGCGGGTCGCGATGGCAAGTTAAGGAAAATGATGTGATTGGTGCGTGACCGAGTGTGGAATGTGGAATTGGAAATGTGGTGTGTTCGATGTGTACGTGGGCTTGAGAATGCGAGTGATTTGTAGTGCGTGTGGTTGAGATGCGTGTGAGAATTGTTTGTTATGATTGCGGACTAATGTGCAGGCCGTTTATGCCAAGAGTCCAAGTTAGTATGAACGTGTGGATGACGATGTTTGTGTTTATTGCTTGGTTGTGTCTGGATATGTTTGGAATACGTGATAGCCTAGGTAGGGTTTAGGTTGTGACTTATTGAGAAGTGTCTCATAGTTGTTTCAACCAAACCATTTCAGAGCACTTGCCCGAGCTTTGAATTTTTTACCACCACTACCGAAAGCATTTTGGGGATTTCGATGCATATTGAGCATTCGGAGTAGCACATACCTTGGCTGCTAATCCCTTTGAGATAGAGGACGCAATTCGTGGAAGCCAGTTGGTATGCGTGTATTATAGGTTTGATATTAAACTAGGGAGTGCTTGACGTGAATAATTGGTGGTGTAATCGGAAATCCGTTCGGTGTGTACTATCGTTGATGTAAATCGATGAGTATTGGAAGTATTTGGTTGTAAAGAATTGAATGTTGTATATTTATATATCGAGGCATAGTATTATATTTGGCGGTTTAGTAAATTGCTTTTCCCTGGTTCTCCAATTTTATTGTCCGGGATAATATGATTTGTTTCCGCTGCGAATTTACTCTAATGAAATCTTTGTGTCGGCGACGTTTTCCTAGGATGTCGCACTGATTTGACCGAGCTAGAGGGAAGTCACGGGCTCGATGGGATTCGGGGCGTGACATGTAAAATTTCAGACAAGTTCATTATTCACTAATTCATTTCAAGGTCAATAATTTTTTAATTATATTGTTAAGTTATTAACAAGTTATCTAACAATCAAATTGATGATCACGCTTTCTTTTATTGGCTGAACTATGTATTTATGTTGTTTGGGTTCGTCTCTGCGGGGCCCAACTAACATTAATAAATAGGGTTAATACCATTTAAAAACCCCGAACCCAGACACTTGTGATGATTTACCCCAAACTATTTTTTGAACATAAAAACCCTAAACCTGGGTACATCCGTGACAATTTTACCCGAACTATTTTTTTGACCATCAAAACCCCAAACCGGTACACCCATGATAATTTTACCCCGAATTATTTTTTTTTTTTGACCACCAAAAACCCCAAACCGGTACACTGTGACAATTTTACCCCGAACTAATTTTTAATATTATTTTTTTTATTTTTGAATTTTTTAGTTTTTTTTTCTTTTTCTTTTTTCTTTTTTTTTTTTTTTTTTCCCTTCATCTTCATTGGACCAACAATAGATTGTTATATTGTAATTGATACCACAATAACGTGACACATAACATAAATGCTACATTTTGACCCAAAAAAAACATAAATGCTAAATGAAAAATTTTTCTTTTATATGCATGAATTTTCATGCCAATCACTTTTTTTTCTACATTTAAATGTCTGAAAAAAAAGGCATTATATTGTTGTTGTGTCTTTCTTATTTGTGGGTGCAAGTGGATAGGCAAACTGATGGGGTCCAACGCAAGCTTGTTACTTAAGCTTGGAGACAAATTGATCAACAATTTCTATACGCCTTGCTTGCAATTTAATTTAAAAGATTAATTTACAAAAATAATATATTTTATATATAAGATGTGAGATATTATATGTGCATAATAGCGATTCAAAATCAATATGATCACTTGAAATATATAATAAATAAAACATAAAAGAAGAATTTTTTATACTATTTCTAATTGATATAGTAAGAAATTATAAAGTAAAATTATAAATACAAACTTACGAATTTAATTTCAATTTACTATGCCTTACCAAATTCACACTTCGTGAATTTTTTTTTTGTTTGAGGTTAAAGATGAAGGAAAAAAAAAAAAAAAAACGAAAGGAAAAAGAAAAGATAAGAAAAACTAAAAAAAATCGAAAAAAAAAAAATAATATTAAAAATTAGTTCGGGGTAAAATTATCACAGATATACTGGGTTTGGGGTTTTGGTGGTTAAAAAATAGTTTGGGGTAAAATTGTCACAGATGTACTGGGTTTGGGGTTTTTGGTGGTCAAAAAAAATAGTTTAGGGTAAAATTGTCACAAATGTATCGATCTGGGGTTTTTATAGTCAAAAAAAAATAGTTTAAAGTAAATCTATCACAAAGATACTGGGTTTAGAGTTTTTCGTGGTATTAACCCTAATAAATAAAAGAAAAAAGAAGTCCACGAGCCAAAAAAAGCAAAAAGAAGGAAAGAGAGACAGGTTGCTTGTTCAATGGTATCAAGTCACGAGAAAATATTAGGTTAGTGGAATATTCCATGTAGGCCATGCATAAAACCATTCCACGCACGACATGTGAATAGTCGGGCCCACCAGTTAACGGAGGTTAATGGAGACAGACGTGGAGAGAAAAGGAAAAACCACAGAGTCACCAGCCGACATGAGTGGTGGGCCCAATTGTCCATATGTTGTTTGCGGAATGATTTTATGCATGGCTTACGTGGAGTATTCGACTCACCTAATATTTTCTCACCAATCAGCGTCACGCGTGCTCCACCCAAAAGACGACACATGTCGTGTGACATGGCAATGGATGGAAGCCCTCTTTTTTTTCTCTCCTTTGGCTTGGTAGGTGGGAAAAGTACTAAGCACAAACAAACATTTATTGCCGTGAAAGATTAGATGTTCTTACCTCTCTCTCTTCTGCAACCCATTCTCTCTTCCTTTCCTAAGGCTCAGCTGAAGCCCTACCCTACTCCTTCTTCTTCGCCTTCATTCTAGTCATCGCCTTTCTGACTCGGACTCCAGAAACCGCCTAGCTCGGGTTCCGATTTTGGGCTCGGACTATTTTGAAGCAGAAGCGATGTCTTTTTGGCGGTTTAAATTTGAATCTTGACTTCCCAAACACACTGAAATTTCAGTGCAGACGCTCATTCTCATCGGCTTTTGTAGCTTCATTTGCTAAACCCATCTTCTCTTTCGCACGTAGCACGCACTTTCAGAGTTGGGTATGGCTGACCCAATCTCGAGTCAGCTGGAAATGATGGGCAGAGAGCTCAAGTGTCCTATCCGATGAATCTTCCATACCCAGATGAAAAAGAAGAGAACTTCTCTCCGTTTGGTATTGGAAGGGTCAAAAAGTATGCCGATTTGCCAAGTACGATTCTCATATACATGTAAGACGGAACATTGGAATATTCCCAAAAGTATATCATCGAGTTCACATGCGTTGGAAAAAGAGCAAGAAGAACCATAAATTGTTCATTTGATTCTACCTAATTCAAATGGGATGTTGACCGCCTCCAGGGAATTATCGCACATGATAAGCAAAATACATGCAAGACTAGTGAATAATAGTTACTTTTTAAGATAGGAAAAACACCAAATGGAAAGATCGTGTCAGCTTTCAAAGAATTGACGATCGTTCAAATACCACAGAAAGAAAAGGCATCTTTGGTCTAAGCAATGTCAAAAACCGCATTCCTTTCTCAAGATGAAGTCGACAGCGTCCTCAACTGTATCCACGACCTGCATAGGTAAACATAAAAGAGTTCAACTAGGATGAGCGATTTTCAAATTCATTTTTAACCTTGGAAATTTTACAGAGAAGACAAATTCCCGACAATGGTGGCTTTCAATTATGCAAGGTTTTGAAATACTGACATTGTGCTAGGCTGAAGAGGGAAAGGGTTCATTCAATAATGTTTCATCCGATCAAAGTTAGAATTCACAAATCACCCGAAGCATAGCAAATCAAGGTATATAAGTATGGGAGGATTATCCACGCTGACACCTCCAAAGACTTAAGGCCATGTTTGGTTCATGGCCTTAGAATCATGAAAAGGAATCCCAATCGAAGCAATCAAATTCCTAAGAGTGGGGTTCTTTCTTTCTTTATTCTTTGGTTTCAAATCACCAATGAAGAGAGAAATGTCCAATGTGAGTTGCAAAATGAGGTTAAAATGTGTAAGAAATGGAATGTTTCTCCAATCAACATACACAAAGCGGAAAGCGAAAATCTAGGGATAAGAAACAAAATGAAGAACAACATAAGATCCCTCAACAATTAGCGACGGGAAGAGGAAGAGGGCGGCTCGTCGGGCACAACATGGGAGGCAAAGCAATAGGGCAACGGTGGTGTGCTGTTCGGGCGCAGCTCAAGCGAGAGCAGTGGTGAGCCCAGTGCGGCAACGAGCTCGGGCGATTGGATGGCAATGGACGGCTAAAGCGGCAAGCAAGCGAGCGGGCGAGGCAGGAGGAGTTGTCGAGGGGAGACTCGCCAAGGGGGGGCGGCAAAGAACGACGATGGATTGAGCAAAGCAGCAGAGTGGCGCAGGTCTGTGGCGCAGATGACTCTCTCTCTCACTCTTTGGCTCTCGGTAGTGCACTTGCTATTACTCTTGTGTGTTCTAAAAATTGTGTCCTTCTGAAAATTCTGAACACTCAAACTTCCAGGACCCTGATTATGAGGCATAACGACATATTTATATCGAATACCTAGGTTAATTGACCGGGCTTTCAAGACCTAATGGGCTTTGGCTTAGCTTAATCAGGTTAATTGACCGGGCTTTCAAGACCTAATGGGCTTTGGCTTAGCTTTATCATTTAATTTTATTTTAATTCCAAATGGGTTGAATTAGTTTAGGTTTTTTTTTTCTAATTAAGCTTAATGGGCTAATTTAAGCTCAAATCAAAACAACCAAGCCCTTTTAGACTTGTGATTTTCGGCCTACTATCCCTTGAGTGACACTACAAAAAAACGTTTTTTTTCCGACAAAATTACCAACGAAGAATTCTGAAAAAATTCGTTTGAAAGGGAATTTCAATCTAAATTTTCAACGAAAAAAAATTCGTTGGTAATTGTCGTCGAAAATTTTCCAACGAAAAATTTCAATTTTCGTTGGAAATTTGCAATAATTTTTTTTTCGTTGAAAAATTCATTGAAAAATTCGTGGATAAATTCGTTGGAAACGAATTTTTTTTTTCCGACGATTTCTTTTCGTTGGAAATTATTTTTTTTAGTCGAAAAATCGTGAAATTTTTTTTTCCATCGAAAATATTTTTTTTTGGTCCAATTTTTTTTTATCGAAAAATAGCCTCGCCCAAGAAGAAGCTCGAGCTCGAGGCAGAGGGCCGAGTCGGCGGGCGAGGCCCGGCCACCTGGGCCGGGCGAGCCCGCCCGCCATGGCCGGCGAGGGTAAAGCTCGTTACGGGCGAGGGCCGAGCTCACCCCGCCATGGCGAAGCTCGGCCCGCCATGGCTTCAAACAAGAAGATGCCAGCTAACAAGAAGATGAAGAAGCAGTGTATGCAGAGAAGGGGCAAAGGAGGGTGAGCAGAGGCTGAGGCCACGGGTCAAGTCCGCTGGCCGCCCCGCCGGGCGACGAGGCTTGGTGGTGTCGGGGGCGTCGAAGGCTTGGTGTCCATGGCGGCGGAGCCGGTGCCGGAGGAGGAGGAGGGGGGCGGGGGAGTAGGTGGAGGGGGAGACGGAGGGAGAAGTGAAGGAGGGGGGCGGCGGGGGAGTAGGTGGAGGGGAGAGAGAGAGAGAGAGAGAGAGAGGGTGGGGAAATTGAGAGTGTGTGTGGAAATTGTTTGTGTGGGGAAATTGTATATGTTTTTTTGAAATTCCTTGGAAAATTTGTTGGAAATTTCCAACGAAAAAAATTCGTCGGAAATTTCCAACGAATTTTCCAACGAAAATTGTACATATTAAAATAATATTTCGAAAATTTGAAATTCGTTGGAAATTTCGTTGGAAATTTCAACGAAAAAAAATTTCGTTGGAAATTTCCAACGAAAATTGTACATATTAAAATAATATTTTGAAAAATTAAAATTGTTGGAAAATTCGTTGGAAATTTCCAACAAATTTTCCAACAAATATAAAAATGTCGAATAGTACCGGTTTTTTTTGAAATTGTTGAAAAATTCGTTGGCAATTTCAACGAATTTTTTTTTCGTTGGAAATTTCCAAACTAATTTTCCAACAAAAATTGTACACACTAAAATAATTACCGGAAAATTTAAATTGTTGGAAAATTCGTTGAAATTTCCAACGAATTTTCCAATGAATTTCAAAAATGCCGAACAATATCGGGTTTTTTTGAAATGTTGAAATTCCAACGAATTTTCCAACGAAAATTGTACACCCTAAAATAATTGCCCAAAAATTGAAATTTGTGGGAAAATTCGTTGGAAATTTCCAACGAATTTTTTTTTTGTTGGAAATTTCCAACGAATTTTCCAACGAAAATGTTTTCGTTGGAAATTTCCAAACTAATTTTCCCATTTAAAATTTTTTCGTTGGAAATTTCCAACGTAAGTTTCCCACTAAAAATTTTTTCGTCGGAAATTTCCAACGAATTTGACTTTTCGTTGGAAAATTTGTCGCATAAATTTGCGATTTTAAAAATTTTCGTTGGAAAATTTTCGTGGCAAAAATCTAGTTTTTTTGTAGTGTGAGCCGAGTTTCGTTCGATGCCCTAACTCGGTTTACGCGATGGATTTTCAGCTTACTCGCCACTGTTGGTCCGATGTGGAATGCAATTAACCTATATAAACATAAATTATATACTATGCAACTTTATTATTTTTGTTTAAGGGTTAAATTTTAATCCCTAAAATTTAACACTAAATAGTCGGTCGAAATTTAGGTGTCAACAGTGAGATTCGACGTCGAAGCTTGTGAGGTTGTATTACTAGAATATATTGATGGCGATCTTGGTCTTTTTAGTTTTTGGCAAGAAATTGGTCTGAATCGGGTTAGTTCTTAGTGAATTGCTGCCTAATTCTCCCCAACTATTTACCATTAATCTTGGAAATCCATCAAATAAGGGAAATTTTCCACACTTTTCTTTGACAGACCATGCTGCACTCACTGAAAGCTTGAGTACGCCACTTCTTTGGTTTATCGTCTCATCGACCAATAGCATTTGATTTTATGGTCTTGGTCGTGTGAGAAAATGTGACTTCCGTCCCCACCATCTCCTCATCGACTCCGTAGCATTTTGCTTGTTTTTCCTACAACTGCTCCATTATTGCCTCGGAACGTGTTGACGCGGCCGCATTCTACGACTTTTAGCCATCTCGTACTGGATAATCCAGCCAGAAATGTTGTCTAGCAAAATCCTAATTCTCCCCATTTTCTTAAGTTATTGATTTTATGTTCAAATGGAAACCCTAATTAGCCACTCCTAGTCAAAATACCACTAGTTCTCTCTCCTCTTTCAATAGGCCGATCTGCGTCGATAGCTAAAGAGAGAAGACGGGTTGTCTCGACAACAATTACAGAGTGCTTTTGTGTGTATCATGTTTAGAGATCATCAGCAAACAAGAAATCAACATAATAAGGGGAGTTGAGTAGATCGGCATCAATGCAAAGTTTGACTTGAAATCGATGCTTTGATATTGAATCGTGAATATGAACAAAATTTGGTTTTTGAATCCCTATGCTCGAGCTCGACTCGATATAGTATGTCGGGCTTGAAATTGAACTCGATTCAATTCGATTCTACTCATTTATAACTTTTTACGTAGGATGGTTCTTTCTTTTTTTCGTAATCATATACTGCACCTTCTGTGAAGGCTGGTCATGCCATTTGATTGCTTTATCTTTCGACTCTATCAAGCCTAGTGTTTGATTGGTGGTTTGATTATCTAATTTAGCATTGTCTAGGCCCGATAATTCTTTTTATAATAGTTTATGGATGCCAGACCCATAATATCCTATATGTTGTAAAATTAATGCGCGAAAACGCTAATTGGATCTTGCAATTCAAGTCAATGCAAGAAAATAAAAAAAATAAACGAGGAACAATAAATTACACTATAGATATACGTGATTTGGTCTGAGTGTTAGTATCTACATCCACGAAGAAAGCCAGCAATGAATAATCTACTAAAATTGGAGAATCGGAGTTACAATCGCTCACGCGCTTGAGTATTTCTCACACCTAAATTATACCAAAATCCAAAATATTTACAAATAAAGAACTTATTTGGACGTAAAACTCACAATACAAATCACCTTATCCAAAACACGTCCGCATGGCCGTTCATGTGTCCACATCAAGAGCTCATGGTGTGGCTGCGTTCTTGGAGTCCACACACTGGAGGCTTCAACGAGGAGAAGGGAATATTACAGAAACCCTTGTGGGCCTTCATTTTGCCTTGTAATTGTAGTGCCCATCTTTCTTTTTACGGTTCGCATGATAACCATTGTATTGCTCTGTTATTAGTCCAACCTGCCACAACAATAGTGAGTCCAACTCTTGAATTTCATTGTGCGGTCAAACATGGATATTTATCCTATTAAATCGAATTTCATAAACGGCTCAAACTCGAGATATAATTTAACATCATAGATCAAGTAAGGTTTGAGTCAAAGCAAGGTTCATTTGTTTTTTTTATATATATTTTTGGTCTGAAAATTAGGTTTGTTGGCTCAAATATAGATATCATCCATTGACCATAAAGACTTTGAGGAGTTTGTGTCACAACCACGCTTCCCCTCACTCACTCAAAGGTCACTTTCTAGAGTTGTCCGTCCCCAGCACTTCATTTGGATAGGGATTGATAATAATTCCACCTGTACATATTGGAGTACAGAAGGCCCGCCCAAAAGAGCGAATAAAATAATCCATTCTATTTTGCGAGTATCGCTACGTGGCTTAGTTCCGATGACTCTCTTAGGAATATGAGGTAATAATGGAGCAAATCTGTCAAACGATTCTCGACGAGAGCAAGAATGTGACATCTGAAAATTAATCCATTTGGAATTTGTAAAATATTGAGTTTTATAAAATGTGCTCGAAGTAAATTCTCACCCGAACTAATCATTCCCGGGATGTTAACCAATAGGGGAAAGCTAATGGGGAATTAAATTTGCGCGACTAAGAGGAAATTCGATAGTGAATTGATTTTTAATCATAAAATCGCTGAGGTGATATTTTTTGAGCCGCTATTAGCCGATCTAAGGATAGTCCGAGGTCGATTCGCGATTGTCATAATAGTGAATCGCGGGTGATTCCATTTGGATCACAAAATGAATTGACGAACGATCTTGAACTTATACCAAGCGATTGTGTCCCTCGAATCTAGTGATTGATCTTCACGATTTTAATGACAACCAAGGTCGCCACGCATCGAACGAACTTACACGTGACTCGAATTATTTTCAGTCACGGGTTGAATATCTAATTTCTCCACAAGCCGCCCGTTAGTTTGAGAAACGCTCGAGTTACGTTTAATAAAATTTAATTATTTAATTTAGCCCAAATTGGACATCGGAAAATTAGGAAGTCACAACGGGACGTTAGGGACGACGTTATGTTGTAACATGTAAATTTGGAATGTCCCGAACCTTTCAGAAAAATTCAAATTCGACGAGAAAATGAGAAAGTGAACGTTTTACCCCTAAGGCTTTATAAAGGATTAGTTTTGTGAGGCAAGGGTATTTTGGTCATTTTGCACTCAAATTTGGAAAAGACACAATGCCCTTGGATGTTTTTAAGGAAGATTCAATCCGGACCTTTGATTTCAAGATTTGATCAAATCTCAACCGTCCGATGAAAAATGTTAGAGAGGGGCATTTAGGTCATTTTCCAAGTTTGGTCAAAACTTAATCAGTAAGGATAGACCAAGTATTATCTTCTCTCTCTCTCCTCTCTCCCTCCCCATTCGGTCCCCTGGGATGTTAGCGATACCCTGGGATGTCGCCTTCATTCGACCCGAGTGGGATGTCGCGCCTCGATGGGGTTCGGGCGTGACAAAGAATACTCTTTTATCATGTATGTGGATCATTTGGTCTATTTACGACGATTTGTATTGAAATTAGACGCAAAGAGTTATAATTTTCATTATGATTCGAGAATTTGTTTCTTGATGATCATAGAACTGCTCATATATTTTCAACCCATCAAATCTCCAATGTTGTACATTAGAAGTAGATGATCTATCACCGTGCGTCATTCAAGTTTCACACACAAACATAAATAGAAGCTTCCAAATTCACATGCCATACAACAAGATGAGAAATAGAAGTAGACGATCTGTCGCCGGTGTCTCATCTGTTGTCTGGTTACCCTTCATTACATACACTCTTCCACGTACACCCAGGGCAAGGACATGATGAAGAGCATTGTCCTCCTTTATGCCCGCATCTCGGACAACAAGCTGGAAAGACCAACTTGACGACCACTGGCGGTGGAGGCAGAGGCGGAGGCGGAGGCGGCTTAGGAGGCTGAGGCTGAGGCTGAGGCTGAGGCGTGGGCGGCTTACAAGGTGGAGGCGGCGTACAAGGCTTGACACATGTAGGCGGCGCCACTTTTTTCCATATGTAGTAGATAAGGAAACCGCAGAGCATGACAACAACAATGACTACAACAACAATAACCCACGTCGGAGTTTTATCGTTGTCAGACGGTACTTGAGGCGGATTGGTCCATGGCGGCAGAGGAGGAAAGTACCGGGAACACGAATGAGCTTGTGGACAGTTACTGTTTTCCATCAAGAAAACTCTGTGGAGGTAGTTCAATGCAAGTGGTGAGTTTACAGACATTCTCAAGCATCGATTCATAAGGCATTAACTTTTTTATCACGATGAAATGAGAAGATCATATGATCCGAGCATGAGATCGAGATAATTCGACATAGAATCCGGCAAGATATAATGCCGAGTGGAAGCAGGTGCTTGCACGTACCTTCACAAGAAGAACCGAGCAAACCAGTGAATGATGTTGCTGCTCCAATTTTTTGCGCGTCCTGCAAAGAAGTGTGAACTTTCATTAGGGTGGCCTCCTCGTTCTAATGGCTCTCTATCTACTCGCCCATATGAGTGGCTGTGTGTTTTGCTTAACGCGTCACCTTTTTTATTGTGAGGGTGTGTGTAAGATGTAATAATTGAAGAAGATAAGGACAAAAGAGGGGAAAATTGTCCAAAAAGTCCTAAACCTATTGCACTTTTATCAATTCAGTCATAAACATTTCAATTTTGCCAATTAAGTCTTAAATCTTTTCACTTCTTGCCAATTGAGTCCATCCGGCCAATTTTGATCAGAAATTGCTAACGTGGCACAGCTAGCGCTAACGTAGAAAATTTTAATAATATTTTAATATTTTTTTTCCAAATTTTTTTATTAATTTTTTATTCTTTCTTTTCTTTTCCTTTTTTCTTTCTTCTCTTTCCTTCTTTGACTTTTTTTTTTTTTTTTTTTTTTACTGTGGGTCGTCAGAAACTGGGCAAGGATCGTCGGGCCCTTGCCAGCCGCCGGCGAAGGCCGTGAAACCCTTGCTGGTTGCCAGCGAGGGCCGCGATGCCCTCACCCAGTTCCGAGCGAGACCATCGAGGCTGGCCATCGCTTGGGGCCATGGATGCTCAAGCTTCGAGCTTGTGTTTGCCATGGAAGCTCGAGCTTCGAGCTCGTGGTTGCCATGGAAGCTCGAGCTCCATCTCTAAGCTCTCAGGCGTGGACACTCGAGCTTCAAGGTCTCTCGTGTTTGGAGCTCGCTTCCGCTGCCATGGGTGAGGTCGCCTCGCCCAGATCTGGGCGAGGCCAACCTCGCCATGGCCTTGTCGGCCGCAGGTGAAGAATAGAGTCAGCTTCTTGTCCTGTCTAAGCTCGGTTGGCCTTCCCAGTTAGGGGCGAGCATGGTTTGGTTCTACCCCGGAACCTAAGAACTGACCAATGGGAATCTATAGGTTCCAAGTTCCAAGGTGTACAGGTTAGGTTCTAAGTTCAAAAAATTGGAGAACTATTTGGATGAATAGGTTACAGGTTTCATGTAGGTATAACCTGGAACCTGAAACCTGTTTTCTCGTGATTCTGCAGTGTTTCATAGCATTAGATAATGAGTGTATAATCTGAAATTATTAGTCTGAGCTTTCATTTTATGACATGTTAATATTTCATATTCTTCGTGTGTATAAATATAAGTTGTGATTAGCTGTAAGTAATGATTATTAAAGGTGATGATTCACTATAATTGTTCAATTAATAATATCAGGTGGAACCTGAGTAGGCTCTGGAACCGATCCTCGAATCTGTGATAAGGTAGATTCTAAGTTTCAAAAAATAAAGAACCTATTAACATGGGTAGAACTTATACAAAACATGAAACTGCTCACTTCTAGTATCAATTCACGCAATGACTTCTCATTTTAGTTATATTTATTTGAACCGTAATGCTAGGAAAACTAGTCTTTTGTATTCTTTTTGATGAATGACAAGCTTGTTTAGTATTATTATGTTCATTTTTGTTTTGTTTAACTAAAAATGCAATAAAAAAAACCTGTTAGACCCTGGAACCTGTGACTGGGTAGGTTCTAAATTCCAACGGGTAGGTTTTGGATTCCAAAAAATGGAGAATCTGTACCCAAGGGTAGGTTTCAGGTTTCATATGAAACCTGTAAGAAACCTAGAACCGCTCACCCCTATTCCCAGTGGCCATCTCGATGATCGTACAACCGACACTCCACACATCCGACGGGAAACTCTGCTCCTCGTTACGAGCCACTTCCGGTGCCATAAACATCGGTGTACCTGAGAAGACGTCGGAGGAAATTATAGTGTGCTCCAACAGCATGCCATTTTCTCCATACGCATTGTGGGTCTCTTGTGAGCCAACTCCAGAGAACTCTTGAGATGGAGAGAGTATATGGTTGGATTTTCTTGTTTCGACGAATCTAGCGCAACCCAAATTTGCATCTTCAGGCCATCGCTACCCATCAACAAATTTTGGATGAGCCCGAGATTCGATCATACACGAGGAAGATTTTGTCAGGCTTGGAGTATCTTCACGAGAATGGGCTGACTCTATTCTTCACCTACGACTGGCAAGGCCATGGCGAGGCGACCTCACCCATGGCCACGAAAGCGAGCTCCAAACGAGAGAGACCTCGAAGCTCGAGTGTCCGTGCCCGAGAGCATAGAGATGGAGCTTGAGCTTCCATGGCGACCACAAGCTGGAAGCTTGAGCATCCATGGCCGCAAGCGACAACCAACCTCGATGGTCTTGCTCGAAACTGGGGGAGGGCCGTGGCCGGCAAGGGTTTCGCGGCCTTCGCCGTCGGCCGTCAAGGGTGTAGATGCCCTCACCCAGTTTCCGGCTACCCACAGTAAAAAATCAAACAAGGAAAGAGAAGAAAGAAAAAAGGAAAAAGAAAAGAAAGAACAAAAAATTAGATAAAATATTTTTAAAATTATTCACACTAGCACCGGGGTGCCATGTGATACGCCCGGCGTCCATGTCAGTAATTTCTGGCCAAAATTAACATGATGGACTTAATTGGCAAGAAGTGAAAAGGTTTGAGATTTAATTAGCAAAGTTGAAAGGTTTAGAACTAAATTGGCAAAAATGTAATAGGTTTAGGACTTTTTAGATAATTATCCCAACAAAAGGGTAGGGAATATCATTCACCTAACAAACAGTCTAACGATTTTTCATTGAATTCGAGGGTACGTTCATTTCACGGAAAATGAGTGGTTTGAAAAACACTTTTTGAAAAATAATTGCTTGTATTGTTTATAAAAATAAATGAATGGAAAAATTTTCCATTGCCCACCAAAATAGTTAGGCATGGATTATTATCAATACTAATTTTTCTAAACGATATAAACCATCATTTTTCTAAAAATGTTCATCAAATTACTCATTTTTTCGAAACGAACGTGCATCCTGAGTATTTATACATGCTCATAATTATCTTTCTTCATGTAGCCTATGATAGGAATAGGCATTCTACTCAAATTATAATGTGATGGTATATTCCAACTTTAGTGTATGCGAGCTTGAATAGCATATTCATAGAGTAAATGTAACTGAGGAGAAATATTTTGGAGATGTTGCGGCAGAGAATCCTTGCCCTTTGACACGTAGACCATGGAGAAAATATTTTGTTGAAGTGAACGGTAGATGGTGTTAGTGAAATGGAAGTTTGGCGCTAGATAGTTGGTATATGTCTAAATATGATGGGACGATTGATGTCTAATCAACTCATTATCCAAAAACAGTATAGCTTTAAAGTGTCTTTAGTGTGGGTTTTAGACGTAGATTCCAGGAAAATGATTAAAAAAAAAGTCGCAAACCTATTACACATATTCAAATTGCTGTATTTAGGTCTCCATATCTTTTAAGTAATTTTCGATAGTATTTATCTTCAAGATATTGTGTTTGGATTGTGGGTGCGCATGAATTTCCCCTGAAACTGCATTCCTTTTAGCAATTTCCACATCGCACTGGACAAATCACTTGGGAAACTCAGAAGCCATCCTAAGCAAGTCCTAAAGTTCTAAGGCTGCTGAGTATTAAGGGCAGTGAAAAGACAATTTCCTCGTCATGTCATTCAAACGATTAGCTTGTTCTGAAGTTCCGGTGTGCTGGTTCAACCGTACACAATAACTAATGTATCTTTTCCGTTATTGTTGTTTTCTCTGTTGATAAGTTACGCAGCTTTTCTGTTGAGGCCCCTTTTGTTGCTGCCTATTTTCGGCGATTTCCCAACCTGAATTTGTTTTGCATCGGGCCTTCCAATATGAAACTTACCTCTTGCTCTACCAAAACATGAGGTCCGTCAGCCATGGCTGAATTTGGAGATCCAAACATCTGTCCCGTTTGGTATTGGGAAGGGTCCAGAAAATATGCAGATTTGCCAAGTACAATTCTCATATACATGTAAGAAGGAACAATGGAATATTCCCAAAAGTGTGTCATCGAGATCGCATGCTTTGAGAAAAGAGCAAGAAGAACCATAAATTGTTCATTTGATTCTACCTAATTCAGATGGGATGCTGACCGCCTTTAGGGAACGTCACGCATGAAACATGATAAGCAAAATTCATATAAGACTAGCGAATAGTAGTTACTTTTTGAGATAGGGAAAACACAGAAAGGAAAGATTGTGTTCGGTTCCAAAGAATTGACGATTGTTCAAATACCACAGAAAGAAAAGGCATCTTTCATCTAGACGATGTCAAGAACCACATTCCTTTCTCAAGATGAAGTCAACAGCATCCTCAACAGTATCCACGACCTGCATAGGTAAAAATAAAAGAGTTCAACTAGGATGAGCGATTTTCAAATTCATTTTTAACCTTGGAAATTTTACAGAAAAGACAAACTCCCAACAAAAGTGGCTTTCGATTATGCATGGTTTTGAAAGACCGACATTTTGCTAGGCTGAAGAGGGAACGGGTTCGTTCAGTCATGTTTCACCCAACCAAAGTTAGAAACTACAGATCACCCAGAGCATAGCAAATCAAGGTATATAAGTATGGGAGGATTATCCACGCTGACACCTCAAATACTTAAGGCCATGTTTGGCTCATGGCCATGGAATCATGAAAAGGAATTCCAATCTAAGCAATCAAATTCCTAGGAGTGGGGTTCTTTCTTTCTTTATTGTTTGGTTTCAAATTACCAATGAAGAGAGAAATGTCCAATGTGAGTTGCAAAATGAGGTTAAAACATGTGAGAAATGGAATGCATCTCCAATCAACATATACAAAGCGGATAGCGAAAAACTAGGGATAGAAACAGAATGAAGAACCACATAAGATCCCTCAACAATTTCCCGATTATTGTTCTCTAAATGATTTTACAGTCCACAACAAACCCATTATACACAACTCGTCAAAATCTCACAAGTCAAGCATTTCACACAAAATCCGCATTGATGAAGATGAAGCCATTCCCATGTACCTTAAAACTACTTCACAGCAGTTACCTCAAGCCATCGTGATATTCTTATCCTCGTCATGTTTTGAGTCAAAGACCCAATCATAATAACAAATGGAGTGACAGCAACTCAGCTGAGTTTGTAAATGGAACTTTGTGTCCCCACCCAAGCCTACGTGATGCTCATAGCTGACGTCTTCATAAAGAATCCAAACAAGTTTCACAATGGCGAGAGAGAGAAATGATTTCACCCAGTAGAGGAATGTGAGGACTATGGAATCAAGAGGCAGGCGAAACTCACATGGGAAGGATTTGAAGATGATGAATGGAGAGAGAGAGAGAGAGAGAGAGAGAGAGAGAGAGAGAGAGAGAGAGTTCCGGTTTTGTAGGATTTGAAGATGATGAACCTCAGACAAATAAGTGGGTTGGGTTCACAACTGTTTTTCTTTTCTAGGAATCCCAGTACCACCTCTACTTTATCAATCCAATTCTGCATTTTTAGAACAATCCGTTACCTAGGCACTTTGATTCTGCGATCATAAATCCATCCAAAGATGAGTTGCAATGAGATTCCATTTTCTGTTTTTTTCACTCCAAGGTGAACCAAACAAGGCCTAAGTGATTACACAATGTACTTACTTCTTAATGTTTTCCCGGTGGAATCAAAGATCTGCAGTCTCAACAAGACTTTCCACTAGGATCACGCGTATAAAATCTCTAAACCAACGAAATGAACATGCTGGAATGCACACGATCCGCTCACTTAGGAACCTACCATCAACTCACCCCAACATACATACAAGGAGAGATAATAGAGAGAGATAGAGAGATGTCTGAATTTTGTTAAAAGTACAAATACCTACCAAGTCCACAGGGAACTCTGAATGATTATCTTTTCCCTTGAATACCCCAGTCCTTGTTAGTATAGAAAACCAAGGATCTCCTGCCTGAAGGAGTTGTTGGCAGTATTGGTGATTATGTTCGGAAATAAAATTACTGATATGATAAAATACGTTTCTCGTTATAAAATATACCTGTCGTGCGCCTCTAATGTCGATTTTTGGATTATCTCCTATCATGTACAGGGTTTTCAAATAACGAATTCCAGAGTTTGTAGTATTCTCCACGTCTAGGTTGCTTAAATAAGATGGCGAAGAGTCCTTAACACGGTCCCAGCATTTCCATACACAAATGGATTTGGCTTCCCATATGATGTAAACGCCAGCGGAATGGGATGTATTCTGCAGAACAGAGAGAAGTAAACAATGTGCAACATAAGATTGAAGATCAATGCATGTTGCTATCCTGCACTGAGTCAAATTAGGCCTACACAAGGATCTATAGGCCATTCTTTAATGTTTTGTCGAGAATATTTAGATCAAATTCCATGCAGAACTAAACATTGAGAAGCTGAAACCTCACTATCTTACCTATTATAGATTGCTTCTAATGCAATCCTGAAAGCTCCCATACCCAGACGTTCAGCAGGAAAAGTAGCCTGCCTTTACACTTTGTCAGCTAGTCATCAGCCAGTCTTTAGTTCCACTAAGGCTTCAAAAACTCAAGATTGCAGCTGGCATCACAAACGGCATAGCTTACCTGGTATTCTAGGTCATCATTTGCAAAAAACAGGTGCGGTTGCTTTCCAGTCCCCTTCCAGGAAGCCCTCCAGTTCTCAATATGTCACAGAGCACCTAAACCCAAACTTAATTATCGCAGAATTATTTAAATGTACACAGACAGATAGATAGATGATAACACTCCATTTTATCACTTCTTTCAAACTATATTTCAGCACCCACTAGACTTCTAAAAAGATGATGACTAAAGTTGCAGAGTAGTTACTGAACAAACAAACAAAGCCTAGTGTCTTTTGATAATCAGTTCAAAGATTTAGAACTCGCGTGACTAAAAAGCCCAGTATGAACTCAACAGCGAATTAGATAATCTAAGAAAGGACAAGATCCATTAGAATGGTCACAACCTGAATGTCTCTGCTCCAGTCAACAGAATCACTAACTATGAATGCTGCCTTAACTCTCTGTGTTTGCATTGCAATGTTTTTCTTCACCGTCTCCTTAGAAGTGCTATTCTGGTCAACGTCTGGCTTAGTTGTCCATTTCTTGTGCGGTGCCAGTGGATCAATGGCATCAAAGTAGCTAGCGTACTCATCAATTGACAGAACATTTCTGTATAGAAAAGACATAAGCAGAAAAGGGTCGACCGGAGAAAAGAAATAAGAGAATCAAGCTATTGGAGTTCTCGTTTCAGGTGAAACAGTATTGAACACGGACATCTAAGATGATATATGGAGAAGACTTGTCTGTGATTACAGGAGTCCCTGAGAACTTGAGTGATTTTACTAACTTTGCTTGTGCCTATATATCTCCTAGACATTAAAGTTATATCCTTCATTATCAATTTTGTTAAATACATATCTTGATCCTTATTGCCTCTCTCTCTTCCCCCCCCCCCCAACACCACACAGCTGCATGCACAAGCAAGTAATTGAGACATTGCTGGGTACATTTGCGAACCTAGAGAAGTGGTCAAAATATTTACTTGTATCCATATTCAGACATCACAGCAGCAGGTTCTCCTTTGCCTACAGCAACGACAAGTTCGTTCTCAAATCTGTGGAAAATCCTCAATTAGGAAACAGATAAATAAAATAGAGAAGTGTATTCGTGAGTAAAAATAGAGGAGCCTACGCAGAATTCTTTTAGAATAGTGAGTACATGCATTGGCACTCTTCTGCGTCTTTTCTATTCGTATAACATAATATAGGGAGTGCATTTCCCTAGTTTTCAAGAACAAAGCGCGTGAGATGAAGAAATGAGACATGTTCTTTGATATCCACATACACACACTAGATATGTACATCCAATAAAGTCTATTTTCACAGGTTTGAACCTACTAATTTGTGTACCCGTAAATAATTCTCGTACAGGAGAATTCTCATCAAATTAACAATACACAAGCACAACACACAACATTTTATTTTGCGATCATAGATTTTCATAATCATGATTGAGATTGAGATACATGAAAAAAGCAAAAGCTATCGAAAAAGCTCAGTTCTGATTTACATTAGCATGCTGCATATCTCGTTGGAAGTTGGTCATTGAGATAATCCAACAAATCCATACCTATTTACCAGTTGTTTAAAAGGTGTGTGGCCCTGTATGACCTGCAAAGTATCTTGGTCAAAAGATGAGAGGCAAACAAAACAAAGCAATTCCGGAACTGATAACAAGCAGAATTGTGAGGGCAAGCAGATTTTGTAAAACAAGAGACGAACTACCTGCGAAGGTAAAATGTTGACTCCCAATAGTTGACCTAAGTCCTGGGCTCTTTTGGATTCAGAAAATCCACCCCCTGCATCAGCCATTGCTATTAGCCGCGTGCAGTAAAAGGTAAACATCGCTTCTATAAAAATTTACATGAGAATTTTCTTATTTCAAGGCAGTAGCATATTGAACAATGAAAGTTAAGGGCATCTCAAAAGGCATCACAGATCAAAGTGCTTGAATGACTTAAACATAAGATAGCAGCAATCTCGAAATCATCAAGAAGATTACTATTAGATCTTAAATGTACTGATACTTGCTGATAAATGCATAATCAACCACAATAAGAGTATGATGTCCAGCATGCAACTTGAAAACTTTAGTTGGACCATTATATCACGGCACGCTCACCGCTGATGATTCTATAGAACGGTCACATTTGCTAACACGTGTCAAAAGTGAGGAATGTAATAGTAAAAGTTACTAACACATTAGAGCAATTACTAGGACCTGTTGAAGTATACCGATCACGAACACTCACCATTTGTCAAGAATACGAAAGGTATCGTCAGCTTCCCTGAAAAGATGTAGAACATAAAGTAAGCGATAGCTGGTTATCAAACAGCAGATACGAATCTCCATATCCACCGCCCTCATAGTCCATCAGAAGATTCGGTAGCAAATCAGTGCAAAAAACACGCATTCGCAACGTAAACATCGGAAAACACGCGAAACAACAAGATAGCTAGCATGACATAAGGCCCCGCAGGTATTGTCACCAAGCGACAGCGAAAGCTTTACCAGAATCATCGTGCAATCTCTTTAGCGCGCGGGGAGAACCGCCGACGGGAGCATGGCCGAGGAGAACTACGCCGTCGATGTCGAAGGCAAGGCCGAACGAAGGCCTGCGATGCAAACCACAATCGTTCGATTCGATCACGGACGAGAAGAGGCGGAAAAGTATCGGAAATCACAAGCGTCGAAGCGGGACCGAACACAACACACCGCTCCAATTGCGAGCTGACTCGTCGCGAGAATGAGCGCGAGAGGGGACGGTTGCTCTAGGCGGCGGCGGAGGCTCCGCGAGGCGATTGCGAAAAGCTGGCGCCTCATCCTCCGTTCACGGCGAAAATCCGCTTCGGGAGATTTGAAAGAGCTCGCGAACCACTGGGAAATGAAGCTCCGGGGAGGACGAAGCGAGCTTCAACTGTCCCGGACTCGATCAACGAGAAAGAGAGAGAGAGAGAGAATGGCCCAATTGCTGAGAGTCTTCGCGTTCGATTGTTCAGGGGCCGCCAATTAGGCCCGTTGAAATGATGGGCGGGCCTTGACGGTCGAATCCATCATTTCAACGGGCCTAATTCTCAAAAAATAAATAATTTAGAAAATACTTTCTCAAAAATAAATCCTAAAATGGAATCCATCATATGGATCGCCCTTTCCTTCCAATGCGAGCTCAGGCCTTAAGCTAGATTTTAGGCTCCATTTCTATCGTGAAAAGTAAATGATTTTGAAAATATTTTCTTAAAAATGATAACTTATATCATTTGAAATAATTAGTCGATAAAAATCTTTTTATGAAATATTTTCTTGGATGATGAAAATATTTTTTTATTTCTTTTTTTTTGTAGGTAATGCAAGCAATCATTTTTAGGAAAAATATTTTTCAAACCATTCATTTTTCATAAAATAAACGGAGCCTTAGTGAATGTTTTTAGGCTTTTCTTTTCTTCTTTCGTTTTCTTCTTCTGTAATTTTCTCTATCTTTTCTATTTCCTCGCAGCGTAATTCAGATGAGTTGCGTAGATACTTCTACAATTTTAGGCCTCCGACTAATTTAAGGTCGCACTTTGCCAAAAACCTTGCAAAATCATTAAATTCCGAAAATTGCTCCTTTCACGACTATACTTGATGCGAACAACCAACACGTCGAGCACCTCTAACATGCGTTTGGCAGTTCACGGTCCGAGGGGATAAGCTTTTTGGTAGAGGGGGCAAGAAAAACAATTGGGTGCAAAAATGAGAAATTATTACATGCTCTGCAAAGCACGTAAGCCAATATCATCTCGACCATTAATCATGTAGACCATGCTGTGGGCCCATTTGATCAATCAATGAATCGGGCTCGACATATGATTTATAGAGACTATACGATACATTTTACGAACGTGACATGGGCTTGACTCGGCTAAGATAAATGAGACCCACGTCCAATTCACCTCTCTTTCGAGCCTTCTAAAATGTCGGAAAAATGTTGTAAGATCCTCCTAAAACTTGAAGAAACTGCCTGTCTTAGATGGACACATCGAAACTGCTAATCCAGGTCCTCGCGTTGGTCTTAATCTTATCTATATCTCTCTTATGGGTCATTCACGTGACTCGTGTCCACACGACATAAAGAATAGCCTGTCGCCAACTAATAAGAGCAATGGAATCAAGCGCTTGACGTAGACGAAGTCCTTGACCGATAGCGAAGGAACTTTGCTTTAATGGGAAAGCAATTAATACGGGGAAATTTTCCCAAAATATTATAAATTTATTGCACTTTTCTCAATTCAATTCTAAATTTTTTAATTTTATCAATTGAATCTTAAACCTTTTTATGTTTTGCCGATTAAGTCTATTCGGCTAATTTTAATATGTGGATACCAGTAGTACCACATGGAATAGTTGGCACTAACGCGGATAATTTTTAATAATATTCATAATATTTTTTGAATTTTTTATTATTTTCTTCTTTTTCTTTTCCTTTTTTCCCTATCAAGTTTGCAGATTTGCCAAGTACGATTCTCATGTACATGTAAGAAGGAACATTGGAATATCTCCAAAAGTATGTCATCAAGATCGCATGCGTTGAGAAAAGAGCAAGAAGAACCATAAAATGTTCATTTGATTCTACCTAATTCAAGTGGGATGTTGACCGCCTTCGAGAAACGTCATACATGAAACATGATAAACAAAATTCATAGAAGACTAACGAATACTGGTTACTTTTTGAGATAGGGAAAATACAAAATGGAAAAATCATATCAGCTTTCAAAGAATTGATTATTGTTCAAATACCACATAAAGAAAATGCATCTTTCGTCTAAATAGGCATATGTCAAGAACCGCATTCCTATCTCAAGATGAAGTCGACCACGTCCTCAACAGTATCTACGACTTGCATAGGTAAACATAAAAGAGTTCGACTAGGATGAGTTGTTTTCGAATTCATTTTTTACCTTGGAAATTTTAGAGAGGTCAAATTCCCAACAAAAGTAGCTTTCAATTATGCACAATTTTGAAAGACCGACATTTTGCTAGCCTAAAAAGAGGGAAAGAGTACAATCAGTCATGTTTCATCCAACTAAAGTTAGAATTCACAGATCACCCAGAGCATAGCAAATCAAGGTTTGTGAATATGGGAGGATTATCCACGCTGACACCTCAAACACTTAAGGCCATGTTTGGCTCATGGCCACGGAATCATGAAAAGGAATCCCAATCTCAGCAATCAAATTCCTAGGAGTGGGGTTCTTTCTTTCTTCATTGTTTGTTTTCAAATCACCAATGAAGAGAGAAATGTCCAACGTGAGTTGCAAAATGAGTTTAAAACATGTAAGAAATGGAATGCTTCTCCTTTCAACGTACACAAAACGGAGAGCGAAAATCTAGGGATAAGAAACAAAATGAAGAACCACATAAGATCCCTCGATAATTTCCCAATTATTGTCCTCTAAGTGATTTTACAGTTCACAACAAACCCATTGTAGACAACCCGTCAAAATCTCGTGAATCAAGCATTTCACGCAAAATCCGCAGCGATGAAGATGAAGCCATTCCCTTGTAACTTCAAAGAACTTCACAACAATTACCTCACGCCAGTATGATTTTCCAATCCTTATAGATGATGATGAAGTAAGTGAACCAAACAAGGCCTAAGTGAGTGATTACACAATGTATTTACTACGAGATGAGTTGCAATTACATTGGGATTCCATTTCTTTTTTTAGTTCTTTCCTCTGCCTTTACTCGCCAATCCATGAGAATCCCCATTCAACCTTCGTCGGGTCCTCTTTCATTCAACAATCAATAATTTAACGAATATTTTACTAAAAAAGGTCGCTTATATCGCTCAAAATAATTATTTAATAAAAAATATTTTATTATCTATAACAATTTATGTCTAAATATTTTTCGTAGACTACAAAAATATTTTTAGTTCGTTCGTTTTTGTAAGCAATACAAGCGATCATTTTTAGAAAAATATTTTTTAAATCATTCATTTTTCGCGAAACAAATGAAGCTTTAATCAAAGCTACACTCCCTTTGCGTATGTGCTATAGTCCCATCTTCATTCTTGAACGTATTAATTAATCACCGGGCCAAAAGTAATGCAAAATCTCTTGTTCTCTAAATAGGCATAATTACTCTAACAGCTTCTTTTTTGTTTTTAACTCTAACATCCTTTCATCAGCTAACATTTAGTTTTTCTCGTGGACCAATAGCATCTGTTTTTATGGTCTTCGTAGTCAAAAGCTAAATTGGAAATTAGATTACTTTATTGAACGCAGGAGATTATGAAAAGCCAAAAGAAGCAAAGATGAATTGACTGTTTATGTTAGCCATCAAATAAACAAACAAACGGAGAAAGTTATGCGGATGCAATCCTAATTTTTTTCCCACGTAAGTTTAAGACTACATTGGTTCAACTAAAAGTTTATACCTCATTGGTTCGAGCTTCGGTACAATAACTTTAGGACAGATTGTGCAATTATTCCGGAAATATGACAATTCGATTTTCTCAACCCCATGCTTGCGCTCAACTCAATACTGTATATATGCTCGCATTAAACTCGATTCAATTCAAATATTAAAAACTAAAAGGAAAATTCCAAATAAGGGGCTGAAGTGAGATCATTTTTAAAATAAAAAAAGACCCAAAGTGAATACTGTTTCAAATAAGGACTTGAAATGATCAAGTCCGTCTCAAATAAGAGCCTAAACTCGTTGGCCGGCCAAAATTTTCCTGACCGCAAACACTTAATTTTTCTGGTGACTAGAATAGGGCAATTTTGTCCAAAACAAAATCTGGATAAAAATTAAGAAGAAAATTTTGACTTAGCGTTGATGTGGCGGCACATCAGTAAAAGTTTAAAAAAACTAATTCATCATAAGTTATTGTTCATCTTCTTTGAAGTTACTGTTTATCGTCTTCAACCACATGATCGCTCGGCCAAACTCTGTAGGCGCACGTTCGTCGCTGTCGCCTGGACATCCGGGAGCGTCCACCGTAGCTACTGGCCACGGCGGCCGCAAGCTTCAAGGTGGATCTGGCTTTGAAGCTTGCGAGGTTGTATGTTGTATTAATGGAATATATTAATGGCGATCTTGGTCTTTTTAGTTTTTGGAAAGAAATTGGTCTGGATCGGGTTAGTTCTTAGTGAATTGCTGGCTTATTCTCCCCAACTATTTACCATTAGTCTTGGAAATCCATCAAATAAGGGAAATTTTCCACACTTTTCTGTGACAAACCCTGCTGCACTCACCGAAAGCTTGAAAACGCCACTTCTTGGTTTATCGTCCCATCGACCAATAGCATTTGATTTTATGGTCTTGGTCGTGTGAGAAAATGTGATTTCCGTCCCCACCATCTCCTCATCGACTCCGTAGCATTTTGCTTGTTTTTCCTACAACTGCTCCATCATTGCCTTGGAACGTGTTGACGCGGCTGCATTCTACGACTTTTAGCCATCTCGTACAGGATGATCCAGCCAGAAATGTTGTCTAGCAAAATCCTAATTCTCCCCATTTTCTTAAGTTATTGATTTTATGTTCAAATGGAAACCCTAATTAGCCACCCCTGGTCAAAATACCGCTAGTTCTCTCTCCTCTTTCGATAGGCCAATCCGCATCAATAGCAAAAGAGAGAAGAGGGGTTGTCTCGATAATAATTACAGAGCGCTTCTGTGCGTATCGTGTTTAGAGATCGTCAGCAAACGACAAATCAACATAATAAGGGGAGTTGAGTAGATCGGTATCGATGCAAAGTTTGACTCGAAATCGATGCTTTGATGTTGAATCGTGAATATGAACAAAATTTGGTTTTCGAATCCCTATGCTCGAGCTCAACTCGATATAGTATGTCGGGCTCGAAATTGAACTCGATTCAACTCGATTCTACTCATTTATAACTTGTTACGTAGGATGTTTCTTTCTTTTTTTCCTAATCATATATTGTGCCTTCTGCGAAGCCTGGTCATGCCATTCGATTGCTTTATCTTTCGAGTCTATCAAGCCTAGTGTTTGATTGGTGGTTTGGTTATCTAGTTTAGCATTGTCTAAGCTCGATAATATTTTGATAATAGTTTATAGATGCCAGACCCATAATATCCTATATGTTGTCAAATTAATGCACAAAAAATGCTAACCGAATCTTGCAATTCAAGTCATTGCAAGAAAATCTAAAAAAGAAATGAGGAACAATAAATGACACTAGAGATTTACGTAATTCGATTCGAGTGTCGGTACCTACATCCAAAAAAAAAGCCAGCAATGAATAATTTACTAAAATCGGATAATCGGAGTTACAATCGCTCACGCGCTCAAGTGTTTCCCACACCTAAATTATACCAAAATCCAAAATATTTACAAATAAAGAACTTGCTTGGACGTAAAACTCACAACAAAAATCACGTGCGCACGGCCAAAGAAACGGAGTGTTCTCTGTTCGTTCGTCTACATCAAGAGCTCATGGTGTGGCTGCCTTTATTTTGTTCTGTAATTATAGTGCCCATCTTTCTTCTTATGGTACATATGATAACCATTTTGTTGCTCTATCATTAATCCAACCTACCGCAACAATGGTGAGTCCAACTCTTGAATTTCATTATGCGGTCAAACTTGGATATTTATCCTATTAAATCGGATTTCGTAAACGGTTCAAATTCGAGACATAATTTAACATCCTAGATCAAATAAGATTTGAGTCAAAGCAAGGTTTATTTTTTTATATATATTTGGTCTGAAAATTAGGTTTGCTGGCTCAAATATAGATATCATCCATTGATCATAAAGACTTCGAGGAGTTTGTGTCACGACGGCACTTCCACTCACTCACTCACGGGACACTTTCTAGAGTAGTCCTTCCCTTGCACTTCATTTGGGATCGGGATTAATAATAATTCCACCTGTACATGTTGGAGTACGAGAGGCCAGCCCCAAAGAGCCAATAAAATAGTCCATTCTATTTTGCGAGTATCGCTACGTGGCTTAGTTCCGATGACTCTCTTAGGAATATAAGGTAATAATGGAGCAAATCTATCAAACGGTTCTCGACGAGAGCAGGAGTGCTCTTTTATCATGTATGTGGATCATTTGGTCAATTTACGACGATTTGTATCGAAATTACGGAAAAAAAAAAACGCGGAGAGTTATAATTTTCATTATGATTCGAGAATTTATTTTTCGATGACCATAGAACTATTCGTGTATTATGAGAAGAAATTCAATAAACCCTCCGACACAAAAGTTATTCATCCCATCAAATCTCCAACATTGTACAATAGAAGTAGACGATCTGTCACCGTACGTCATTCAAGTTTCACACACAAACACAAATAGAAGCTTCCAAATTCACATGCCATGCAACAAGATGAGAAAAACTTAGGTAATTTCTGTCTCTATCTGTTGTCTGGCTACCCTTCACTACGGTTACTCTGCCACGCACACTGAGGGCAAGCATATGATGAAGAATATCGTCCTCCTTTGTACTGGCATCTCGGACAATGAGCTGGTAAGCCCATCGGGATGAAGATTGGCGGATGCTCTGGAGGCGGAGTCTTCTCTTCTTTTTGGAAGCTGTAGCTTGCTTACCGTCATCTTTCTTCTCTTCTTTTTTGGGAGCTGGAGCTGGAGCTGGAGCTGGCTTTGCCACTATTTTCCAGATTTTCTTCTCTCGCCTCCAGATGTAGTAGAAAAGGAAACCACAAAATATGACAACAACAATGACTACGCCAACAATAACCCATGTCGGAGTTTTATCGTCGTCAGACGATACAGAATTCGGATCAATCCATGCCGATGGAGGAGGAAAGTACCGGAAAGCTGGATGAGTTTGTGGATAGTTACTGTTCTCCATCAAAAAAACTCTGTGGAGGTAGTTCAATGCAAGCGCCGAGCAGTGAGTTTACAAATGTATTCCGAAACATCAATTCATAAGGTAATAACTTTTTCATCACGATGAAATAAGAAGATTATATGATCCGAACGCGAGATCGAGATGATTCGACACAGAATCCGGCGAGATATAATACGATCCGAAGTAGGTGGTTGCTCGTACCTTCACAAGAAGAGCTGAGCAAACCAGTGAACGATGTTGTTGCTCCAATTTTTTACGCGACCTGCAAAGAAGTGAGAATTCTCATTAGGTAGCATCTAGTTATAATGGCTCTCTATCTAATCCCCCACGTGGGTGGGTGTGTGTTTCAATTTAATGCGTCACTTGCTTTACTGTGAGGGTGTGCGTACCATGCAATAATTGAAGAAGATGGGACAAAGAGTAGGAAATATCATTCACCTACCCCATTGAATTCAAGAGTAGTTTCGTTTTGTGAAAAATAAGTAATTTGAAATATACTTTTTGAGAAATAATTACTTATATTATTTATAAAAATAAATTAATAGAAAAATTTTTCATCGCTCATGAAAATAATTAGGCATAGATTGGTACATATACTAATTTTTCTAAACGATATGAGTAATTATTTTTCAAAAAATGTTCTCTAAATTACCTATTTTCCGTGAAAAAAGCTCACACTCTAAGTATTAATACATGCTCATAATCATCTTTCTTCACGTAGCCTATGATAGGAATAGGCGTTCTACTCAAATTATAATGTGATGGTATATTCCAACTTTAGTGTATGCAAGCTTGAATAGCATATTCATACATAAAATATAACTGAGGAGAAAAATTTTGGAGATGTTGTGACAGCGAATCTTTGCCCTTTGACACGTAGACCATGGAGAAAATAATTTGTTGAAGTGAACAGTAGATGGGTGTTGTGGGATTGGATCTCTTATTCTAGGAAAAGAGATATTGTCAATATTGTATTTTTTATCTTACTACCTATTTAGGAATGTTTTCCTATTTCAGGTGGCTTGTTACCTTTGTTGTAGCAACCTAATTCTGTATAAAAAGAAAGAATAATAGCAAAGCAAAACTCACAACAAAAAGCAGAGAAACACTGTGAGAGATTTGTCCAAGGACGTAAGCTTATTGCTAAACCTCGTTAATTCTTGTGTGTTATTTCTTTTGTGATTATCTAAAATTCAACATGGTATCAGAGCGAGTTACATCCTACTGATTTTCTAGTGGCTTGCTTGTGTTATTGCTGAACACTACTTTAACACGGATTGTTGCAATTTCTCGTTGGTTGTTGTTTGTTTTATTTGCTTTGAGTCATGGGTGATAAAGAGCAAGCTATTGCGGAGTCATCAAAGACCGTTGTGCAGGAGGTACACAGTCAGCGACTCACGTCCTTGTTGCTGAATGGGAGGAACTTTCTGCCGTGGTCCCAAGCCATCATGATTGCCCTTGGTGGACGATCTCGATTGGGTCACATCACTGGTCGAACAAAAATTCCTCGAGAGTCTGATCCCTCTTTTGAGGAATGGCAAGCCAATGATCACAAAGTCATGACATGGCTTTTCAATTCTATGGAATCTCAAATATATAAGATCTTTGCTATTCTGATACTGCTCAAGCTCTGTGGGAATCTCTCGATGAGATGTATGGCCAAGCTAATAATTCTTCTCGAATTTTTGAATTGCAGCAAGGTTTGGCTTATTCCAAGCAAGGTGCGAATCAATCCTTTACTGAACATCTAGGTCACATGAAAAAACAATGGGATGAACTCCGCCAATATCGACCTGCCACCCAAACAATTGCTGATTATATCAAAAGAGAAGAGCAAGACAAAATTTTTCAGTTATTGGCAAGTCTTAAGCCTGAGTTTGAAGATACCAGGAAACAAATTTTATCAAGTCCCGTGCTTCCCTCCTTCAATTCGGTGTGCTCTACTATACAAAATGAGGAGACCTGCAAGCGGGTCATGAATTTGGCTCCACCTCCACTCACGGCCATGGGGGAAAACTTGGCCCACAATGCTACAATCACCACTAGTGCCGCACCAAAAAAATCAGCAAGGTGAGTCCAGTGCTTTGGTGTCCGGTGTGCGTTTTACCAAGGGAAAATCCAAGAAATCAGTTTGCTTTCATTACGCTCACTGTAACCGTGATGGGCACTCTAAAGACCATTGTTGGGTTCTTTATCCACACCTTCGTCCCACCAAAGATAGAGTTCCGAATGCTCAGATTGTAGTGCATAGTAATGGGGTAGAATTTCATACCCAGTTGGAATCTCTTGCACTTCAAGTCCTGCAATTACTTCAGACCCATGGTCAGGGAGAAGCTTCTTTTACCACCTCTATAGCTGTTAATTGTGGATGGTCTTTGTTTCAGATGTATGTAAAAGATGCCTTCCTTCATGGAGATTTAGAAGAAGAAGTGTATATGGATCTTCCTCCAGGACATCCCTTGCAAAATAAGGACGGAGTTGTGTGTAAATTAAAGAAAGCATAATGTGGACTTAAACAATCGCCTAGAGCCTGGTACGGTAAGCTCAGTTCAGCACTCATCAAGTTCAGCTTCAAAAGAAGTGCTGCAGACTCATCGATGTTTACTAAAGCCAACAATCAAAGTATTGTTGTCATTCTGGTTTATGTCGATGACATTGTTATTACTGGTAGTAACTCATTTGGAATTGAAATGCTCAAACTTCATTTGAGCAAGGAATTTGATATTAAAAATCTTGGCAAATTGAAGTATTTATTGGGTATTGAAGTGGCAAGTTCTCACAGAGGAATATTCTTATCGCAAAGAAAATATGTTCTTGACTTGCTAAAGGAAACTGGCAAGCTTGGAGTCAAACCGGGCCAATATACCTATGGATTATAGCAGTAAGTTTGTTTCTAATAATACACCATTACAGGATATTAGGCAATTTCAGCGACTAGTAGAATGGCTAATTTACTTAACCATTACTAGGCCTGATATTGCTTATTCTGTCAGTTATGTAAGTCAGTTTATGCAGAATCCAACACAGGGGCATATGCAATTAATAAACCACCTGCTTCAGTACTTAAAAGCTTCATCAGGAAGAGGAATATTGATGAAGAATAATGGTCACACAGAGATTGTTGGGTATACTGATGCAGATTGGGCTAGAAATCCTATGGATAGGAAATCTACTACAGGTTTTTACACATTTGTGGGTGGAAATATTATTACTTGGAAAAGCAAAAAGCAAAATATTGTTGCTCATTCTAGTGCAGAGGCCGAGTACAGGGCCATGGCTACCACAACATCCGAAATTGTATGGCTGCGATTATTGCTTTAGGAATTAGGATGTGAGACTACGACTAAAGCTACAAAGTTGTTTTGTGACAACCAAGCAGCAACACACATTGCCTCTAATCCTATTTTTCATGAGAGGACTAAACACATAGAGGTGGATTGTCACTTTGTGAGGGAGAAGGTTCAAGATAAGACAATTGAGACTCCTTACATTCGTAGTGAAGATCAGCTTGCGGATATTTTCACCAAAGCTCTTCCCAAAGGAGCATTCCAAGATATGGTGAACAAGTTGACCTTTGACAATGTCTTTGCTCCAACTTGAGGGGGAGTGTTGCAGGATTGGATCTCTTATTCTAGGAAAAGAGATATTGTCAATATTGTATTTTTTATCTTACTACCTATTTAGGAGTGTTTGCCTATTTCAAGTTGCTTGTTACCTTTGTTGTAGCAACCTAATTCTGTATAAAAAGAAAGAATAATGGCAAAGCAAAACTCACAACAAAAAGGAGAGAAACACCGTGAGAGATTTGTCCGAGGTCGTAAGCTTATTGCTGAACCTTGTTAATTCTTGTGTGTTGTTTCTTTTGTGATTGTCTAAAATTCAACAATGGGGATAGTGAAATGGAAGTTCGGCATTTGGCAGTAGGTATATATTTAAATATTGTGAAACGATTGATGTCTAATCGACTCATTATCCAAAAACATTACACCTTTAAAGTGTCTTTAGTGTGGGTTTTAGACGTAGATTCAGGAAAAACGATAAAAAAAAAGTAACAAACCTCTTGCACATACTCAAATTGCTGTATTTAGGTCTCCATATCTTTTAAGTAATTTTTTATAGTATTTATCTTCAAGATAGCGTGTTTGGATTGTGGATGCGTATGAATTTCCCCAAAACTGCAAGACGAAGCTGGTTCCTTTTAGCAATTTCCACATCGCATTGGACAAATCACTTGGGAAACTTGAAAGCCATCATAAGCAAGTCCTAAAGTTCTAAGGCTACTGAGTATTATGGGCGGTGAAAAGAGAAAATTTCCGCATCATGTAATTCAAACGATCAGTTCGTTCTTAAGTTTTGATATGCTGGTTCAACCATGCACAATAACTAATGTATGTTTTCCGTTATTATTGTTATCTCTTTTGATAAGTTACGCATCTCTTCTGTTGAGGCCCCTTATTTGCTACTTATTTTCGGCGATTCTCCATTCTGAATTTGTTTTGCATCGTGCCTTCCAATATGAAGCTTACCTCTTGCTCTGCCAAAACATGAGGTCCGTCAACCATGGCTAAATTTGCAGATGTAAACATTGGTCCCGTTTGGTATTGGAATGGTCCAGAAAATCTGCAGATTTGCAAAGTACAATTCTCGTATACATGTAAGAAGGATCATTGGAATATTCCCAAAAGTGTGTCATCGAGATCACATGCTTTGAGGAAAGAGCAAGAAGAATCATAAATTGTTCATTTGATTCTACCTAATTTAGATGGGATGCTGACCACCTTTAGGGTACGTCATACATGAAACATGATAAACAAAATTCATAGACTAGCGAATAGTAGTTACTTTTTGAGATAGGGAAAACACAAAATGGAAAGATTGTGTTAGTTTCCAAAGAATTGACGATTGTTCAGATACCATAGAAAGACAAGGCATCTTTCATCTAGACGATGTCAAGAACCGCACTCCTTCCTCAAGATGAAGTCGACAGCATCCTCAACAGTATCCGCAGCCTGCATAGGTAAACATAAAAGAGTTCAACTAGGAAGAGCGATTTTCAAATTCATTTTTAACCTTGGAAATTTTACAGAGAAGACAAACTCCCAGCAAAAGTGGCTTTCGATTATGCATGGTTTTGAAAGACCGACATTTTGCTAGGCTAAAGAGGGAAAGGGTTCATTCAATCATGTTTCACCCAACCAAAGTTAGAAACTATAGATCACCCAGAGCATAGCAAATCAAGGTATATAAGTATGGGAGGATTATCCACGCTAACACCTCAAAAACTTAAGGCCATGTCTGGCTCATGGCTATGGAATCATGAAAAGGAATTCCAATCTAAGCAATCAGATTCCTAGGAGTGGGGTTCTTTATTTCTTTATCGTTTGGTTTCAAATTGCCAACGAAGAGAGAAACGTCCAATGTGAGTTGCAAAATGAGGTTAAAACATGTGAGAAATGGAATCAATCTCCAATCAACAATATACAAAGCGGATAGCGAAAAACTAGGATAGAAACAGAATGAAGAACCACATAAAATCCCTCAGCAATTTCCTGATTATTGTTCTCTAAATGATTTTACAGTCCACAACAAACCCGTTATATACAACTCATCAAAATCTCGCAAGTCAAGCATTTCACACAAAATCCGCATCGATGAAGATGAAGCCATTCCCATCTACCTTCAAACTACTTCATAGCAGTTACCTCAAGCCATCATGATATTCTCATCCTCATCGTGTTTTGAGTCAAAGACCCAATCACAATAACAAATGGAGTGACAGCAACTCGGCCGAGTTTGTAAATGGAACTTTGTGTCCCCACCCAAGCCTATGTGATGCTCATACCACACGTCTTCATAAAGAATCCAAAAAGGTTCACAATGGCGAGAGAGAGAAATGATTTCACCTAGTAGAGGAATGTGAGGGCTCTGGAATCAAGATGCAGGCGAAACTCACATAGGAAGGATTTGAAGATGATGAATGGAGAGAGAGAGAGAAAGAGAGAGTTCTGGTTTGTAGGATTTGAAGATGATGAAGCTCAGACAAATAAGTGGGTTGCGTTAATGAATGTTTTTCTTTTCTAGGAATCCCAGTACCAGCTCTACTTTAGCAATCCAATTCTGAATTTTTAGAAGAATCCGTTACCTAGGGACTTTGATTTTGCGATCATAAATCCACCAAAGATGAGTTGCAATGAGATTCCATTTTCTGTTTTTTTTACTCCAAGGTGAACCAAACAAGGCCTAAGTGATTACACAATGTACTTACTTCTTAATGTTTTCCCAGTGGAATCAAAGATCTGCAGTCTCAACAAGACTTTCCGCTAGGATCACAGGTATAAAATCTCTAAACCAAAGAAGTGAACATGCTGGAATGCACATGATCCGCTCACTTAGAAACCTACCATCAACTCACCCCAACATACATATGAGGAGAGATAAGAGAGAGAGTAGTGAGATGTCTGAATTTTGTTAAAAGTACAAATACCTACCAAGTCCGCAGGGAACTCTGAATGATTATCTTTTCCCTTGAATACCCCAGTCCTTGTTAGTATAGAAAACCAAGGATCTCCTGCCTGAAGGAGTTGTTGGCAGTATTGGTGATTATGTTCAGAAATAAAATTACTGATATGATAAAATATGTTTCTCATTATAAAATATACCTGCCGTGCGCCTCTAATGTCGATTTTTGGATTATCTCCTATCATGTACAGGGTTTTCAAATAACGAATTCCAGAGTTTGTAGTATTCTCCACATCTAGGCTGCTTAAATAAGATGGCATAAGATTCCTTAACACGGTCTCAGCATTTCAGTAGACAAATGGATTTGGCTTCCCATATGATGTGAATGCCAGCGGAATGGCATGTATTCTGCAGAACAGAGAGAAGTAAACAATGTGCAACATAAAAATTGAAGATCAATGCATGTTGCTATCCTGCATTGAGTCAAATTAGGCCTACACAAGGATCTACAGGTCATTCTTTAATGTTTTGTCGAGAATATTTAGATCAAATTCCATGCAGAACTAAACACTGAGAAGCTGAAACCTCACTATCTTACCTATTATAGATTGCTTCTAATGCAATCCTGAAAGCTCCCATACCCAGACGTTCAGCAGGAAAAGTAGCCTGCCTTTACACTTTGTCAGCTAGTCATCAGCCAGTCTTTAGTTCCACTAAGGCTTCAAAAACTCAAGATTGCAGCTGGCATCACAAACGGCATAGCTTACCTGGTATTCTAGGTCATCATTTGCAAAAAACAGGTGCGGTTGCTTTCCAGACCCCCTTCCAGGAAGCCCTCCAGTTCTCAACAAGTCACAGAGCACCTAAACCCAAACTTAATTATCGCAGAATTATTTAAATGTACACAGACAGATAGATAGATGATAACGCTCCATTTTATCACTTCTTTCAAACTATATTTCAGCACCCACTAGACTTCTAAAAAGATGATGACTAAAGTAGCAGAGTATTTACTGAACAAACAAACAAAGCCTAGTGCCTTTTGATAATCAGTTCAAAGATTTAGAACTCGCGTGACTAAAAGCCCGGTATGAACTCAACAGCGAATTAGATAATCTAAGAAAGGACAAGATCTTTAGAGTGGTCACAACCTGAATCACTGACTATGAATGCTGCCTTAACTCTCTGTGTTTGCACGGCAATTTTTCTCTTCGCCATCTCATTAGAAGTGCTATTCTGGTCAACGTCTGGCTTAGTTGTCCATTTCTTGTACGGTGCCAGTGGATCAATGGCATCAAAGTAGCTAGTGTACTCATCAATGGACAGAACATTTCTGTATAGAAAAGACATAAGCAGAAAAGGGTCAACCGGAGAAAAGAAATAAGAGAATCAAGCTATTGGAGTTCTCGTTTCAGGTGAAACAGTATTGAACACGGACAGCTAAGATGATATATGGAGAAGACTTGTGTGCGATTACTGGAGTCCCTGAGAACTTGAGCGATTTTGTTATCTTTGCTTGCGCCTATATATCACCTAGACATTAAAGTTATATCCTTCATTATCAATTTTGTTAAATACATATCTTGATCCTTATTGCCTCTCTCTCTCTCTCTGCCCCCTCCCCCCACACCACACAGCTGCATGCACAAGCAAGTAATTGAGACATGCTGGGTACATTTGTGAACCTAGAGAAGTGGTCAAAATATTTACTTGTGTCCATATTCAGACATCACAGCAGCAGGTTCTCCTTTGCCTATAGCAACGACAAGTTCGTTCTCAAATCCATGCAAAAACCTCAATTAGGAAACAGATTAATAAAATAGAAGAGCGTTGTTGACACCTAATTTTTTCCTATCCGTTTTAGTTTAATTACATATAAAATTAGGGGTTAAACTTTTTACCCCTAAACATGAATAATTTTCATTTGATCACATGGCATATAGACATTAGGTGCATTAGCATCAATAGGGTTCATTAGACATATTTTGCTAATCTAAAAAAAAAAAAAACCCGGGCCGATCCGACCCGGTTCGAGTGGGCCGGATCAGCCCGGCCCAGTTTTTTTTGCCCTTTTTCTTTCCCTTCCTGCGTGGGCCAGCCCAGTTTTCTTTCCTCTTTGGCCCAGCCCAGCACAATCTTCTCTTCCTTTCTGTCACTTTCGGCGAGGACGTGGACCATGGACAACGTTACCAGAGAGCAGAACGGCGTCGACGGGCAGCAGAGGAACTTGCCCAGCAGCAGGGGGCATCGTCGCGCGTCGAAGGGGGGCCAGAGATCAGACGGCCAGTGGTCCCAAAAGGAAGTTCCTGATCCGGGATAAAAGGGAGCAAATAGGAGGAATCAGGGGGAGAACAGAGAGAAGAGAAAAAAAGGAGAGAGTTTCAGCAGAGAAAGGGGAGATCGAGAGAAAGTTGAGGCGAACCAGAGAGGTCCGAGCTTCGTCCGCTCGCCAGAGGACCGCCTGAACCGTCGACGAGCGCCCCCCATCCGTCGTGCCTCTTTCCGGTCGGCCGCGAACCAGGTGGGTACTAGCTAAGGTCCCCTGTTTTTGCTTCCCCTTCTCCCGCCTCTCGGGTGCCGGGCACACCGAGCCTATTGGGTGGTCGCCCAGCCCCGTCGACCGAGGCAAACATTTTTTTTTTTGACACCCAGTGAGGATGGTATGGATGTTATACGTCGAAAATCAACCGTGAACTTAGTCAAAATCGGATCTGTGACCCATTTTTTAAACGCCCCCACATGTTCGACGAAATGCCAAACTGGGGGGTCCAAATGATTTTTTGTGGAATCGGTACTTAGAGCTTGGTTTTTCATGCTTGATTATTTCCTATGTGTGCTGAATACTGAATAGTGACTAATCTCGTGTTTTTCTTTCGATTTTTCGGCACATTTCGTCATTTCTCAACATCGGCCATGGACGAGCGTGCGAGTTGGAGCCGCTGTTGGGAGTCCCACCTTGATAGTTTCCGATGCCTTATTTTGAGAATGTATGCTTATTTGTGCGAGTTAAATGTCTATCGGAGGAGCCGAACATGGGATGGTCGGATAGTCAGTTTTGGGGTCGCCGGCGGGGAGTTCCGGTTTTTCTTCAAGTCGCCAGTGGGGTCGCCGGGACGACGGCCAGCGATAACGGCGTAAGGCTAGCGTCCGCCGTCGGTGCTGTGGTCGGAGCCGACGGTCAGCGGTGGGTGTTCCCGGCTAAACCCCGGCGTGGCCTCGGCGAAGACGTTCTCGGTGAAGAGGGCCATTGAAGAAGAGAAAAGTTCTGGGCAGAAGACACGAAGGGGAAGAAGGAGTAAAAAGTAAAAATAGAAAAAGAAACAAAAAAAAAAAGAGAAAAGAAAAGGAAAAGAGAAGAAAAAAATAATTTAAAAATCAAAATTTGAAAACTCGGGCGGGTCGGTAGCCCGGGTCGGGCAGTCGGGCGAATCGGGTCAGGGGACCCGATCCAGAATCTTTATTTTATTAATAAAAATTTCCAAAAATTAAAAAATTATTTAAAAAATTAAAAATCCAAAAAAAAATTCGAAAATGTTTAAAAATCCCAAAAAATATTAAAAAATTCAGAAAACTCAAAAAAAATTTAAAAAAATTCAGAAAATTTCCGAAAATTTCCAAAAAATCAGAAAATTAGGAAATGTTCAGAAATCATTTTTGGGCATAATTTCACTAGATTTTAGGTTAAAAACTCAAAAAATTAAAAATGAGAAATGAGAAAAACCCTCTAAAAAATTTTCAAAAATCGGATAAGTCATTAGAGCTTTACCTTAGGGCTTTTGATTGCCTTTTTCTTTCTAAAGACGATGCTAGGTCGCTGATTGTTTATTTTCCTTTATGATTTTTAATAGATTGATTGTTGTTTTCTATTTTTAGAACGGTTAGGCGGAATTATAGCTTTTTCGATAAGCTGCCCGGTACATTAGTTTGCGAAAATTCAAGTTTAAGTACCGAAAGGGCACTAGTTCGATCGCTAGTGTAATCAAGTCCCCAAATTTTAGAATCTCTGATTTTTGCACGTATCGAGACGACATTCTCACATATCGAAACGACACTCCCGTGTCTCGATCAGGGTTTCTAACCAACCATTGATCATGGCTAATGGCGACTCCAACCGAATGTTTAAATTAGACAATTCTCGTCGCATGAGATATGAGGCTTGGGAGTGCCTCAGTCATTGGATTAATGAACCATTTGGTTCACCATTCAAACAAACCAATCGTTATTCATATCTATCGACAAATACCTCTTGACCTAAACCCGATCTTTGGTGGGGGTAGGTCGCAACAAGCGTATTCGTGAGTAAAATAGAGGAGCCCACGCAGTATCCTAGTAGAATAGTTAGTACATGCATTGGCACCCTTCCGTGTCTTTTCTATTCGTATAATATAATATAGGCAGTGCATTTCCCTAGTTTCCAAGAACAAAGCACATGAGACGAAGAAATGAGACATGTTCTTTGATATCCACATACACACACTAGATATGTACATTCAACAAAGTCTATTTTCACAGGTTTGAACCTACTAATTTGTGTAACCGTAAATAATTCTTGTACAGGAGAATTCGCATCAAACTAATAATACACAAGCACAATATTTTATTTTGCGATAGTAGATTTTCATAATCGTGATAGAGATACATGAAAAAAGCAAATGCAATCTCAGTTCTGATTTACATTAGCATGCTGCATTTCTCATTGGAAGTTGGTCATGGAGATAATCCAACAAATCCATACCTATTTACCAGTTGTTTAAAAGGTGTGTGGCCCTGTATGACCTGCAAAGTATCTTGGTCAAAAGATGAGAGGCGAAAAAAAACAAAGCAATTCCGGACCTGATAACAAGCAGAATTGTGAGGGCAAGCAGATTTTGTAAAACAAGAGACGAACTACCTGTGAAGGTAAAATGTTGACTCCAAAAAGTCGACCTAAGTCCTGGGCTCTTTTGGATTCAGAAAAACCACCCCCTGCATCAGCCATTGCTATTAGCCGCGTGCAGTAAAAGGTAAACATCGCTTCTTTAAGAATTAACACGCGAATTCTCTCATTTCAAGGCAGTAGCATATTGAACAATGAAAGGTAAGGGCATCTCAAAAGGCGTCACAGATCAAAGTGCTTGAATGACTTAAACATAAGATAGCAGCAATCTCGAAATCATCAAGAAGATTACTATTAGATCTTAAAAGTACTGATACTTGCTGATAAATGAATAATCAACCACAATAAGAGTATGATGTCCAGCATGCAACTAGAAAACTTTAGTTAGTTTAACCATTATATCGCGGCATGCTCACCGCTGATGATTCTATAGAACGGTCACATTTGCTAAGACGTGTCGAAAGTGAGGAATGTAATAGTAAAAGTTACTGACACATTAGAGCAAGTACGAGGACCTGTTGAAGTATACGGATCACGAACACTCACCATTTGTCAAGAATACGAAAGGTATCTTCAGCTTCCCTGAAAAGATGTAGAACATAAAGCAAGCGATAGCTGGTTATCAAACAGCAGATACGAATCTCCATATCCACCGCCCTCATAGTCCATCAGAAGATTCGGTAGCAAATCAGTGCAAAAACCACTCATTCGCAACGTAAACATCGGAAAACACGCGAAAGAACAAGATCGCTAGCATGACATAAGGCCCCGCAGGTATCGTCAGCAAGCGACAGTGAAAGCTTTACCAGAATCATCGTACAATCTCTTGAGCGCGCGGGGAGAACCGCCGACGGGAGCATGGCCAAGGAGAACTACGCCGTCGATATCGAAGGCAATGCCGAACGAAGGCCTGCGATGCAAACCACAATCGTTCGATTTGATCAAGGATGAGAAGAGACGGAAAAGTATCGGAAATCACAAGGGTCGAAGCGGGACCGAACACGACACACCGATCAGATTGCGAGCTGACTCGTCGCGAGAATGAGCGCGAGACGAGCAGGGACAGTTGCTCTCGGCGGCGGCGGCTCTGCGAGGCGATTGCGAAAAGCTGGCGCCTCATCCTCCGTTCACGGCGAAAATCCGCTTCGGGAGATTTGAAAGAGCTCGAACGAACCACAGGGAAATGAAGCTCCTAGAAGGATGGAGCGAGCGAGCTTCGACGGTTCCAGACTCGATCAACGAGAGAGAGAGAGAGAGAGAGAGAGAGAGAGAGAGAGAGAGAATGGCCCTTTCCTTCTGATGGATCGCCCTTTCATTCCGATGCGAGCTCAGGTCTTAAGCTAGATTTTAGGCTCTGTTTCTATCGCGAAAAGTAAATAATTTTGAAAATATTTTTCAAAAAACAATAACTTATATCATTCGAAATAATTAATCGATAAAGATATTTTTATGAAATATTTTCTTGAATGATGAAAATATTTTTGTTTATTCATTTTTTTGTAGGCGATGCAAGCCATCATTTTTAAAAAAGATATTTTCTAAATTATTCATTTTTCGCAAAATAAACGGAGCCTTAATGAATGCTTTTGGGCTTTTCTTTTCTTCTTTCATTTTCTTCTTTTGTGATTTTCTCTATCTTTTCTATTTCCTCGTAGCGTAATTCAAATGAGTTGCGCAAATACTTCTACAATTTTAGGCCTCCAACTAATTTAAGGTCGCGCTTTGCCAAAAACCTTCCAAAATCATTAAATTCCCGAAAATTGCTCCTTTCACAACTATACTTGATGCGAACAACCAACACATCGAGCACCTCCAACGCCGCTGCTCTAACATGCATTTGGCGGTTCACAGTCTGAGGGGATAAGATTTTGGCGGAAGGGCCAAGAAAAACAATTGGGTGTGAACTTTACCTAAAAAAAAAAACAATTGGGTGTGAAAATGAGAAATTATTACATGCTTTACGAAGCACATGAGCTAATATTATCTCGATCATTAATCATGTAGACCTCACTATGGGCCCACTCGATCAATCATTGAATTGGGCTCGACACGTGATTTATAGACCATGTGATGCCTTTTACGGACGTGACCCTGGGCCTAACTCGGCTAAGATGAAAGAGACCCACATCTAATTCATCTATCTTTTGAGTACTTTAAAATGTCGGAGAAATGTTGTAAGATCCTCCTAAAACTTAAAGAAACTGCCTGTCTTAGATGGACACATCAAAACTGTTAATCTTGGTCCCCGAGTTGATCTTAATCTCATCTATATCTCTCTTATGGTCACGCAACTCGTGTCCACACGACATAAAGAACAGCATGTTGCCAACTAAACAGAGCGATGTAAACAAGCACTTGAAGCAGACGAAATCCTTGACCGATACCGGTAGTGAAGGAATTTTGCTTAATGGGAAAGCAATTAATACAGGAAATTATCCAAAAAATCATAAATTTATTATATTTTGATCACTTCAATACTGAAGCTTTCAATTTTACCGATTAAGTTATAAACTTATTCACGTTTTACCGATTAAGTCCATTCGACTAATTTAAACATGTGGACACCGGTAGTACCACGTAGGACAATGGGCACTAATGCGGAAAATTTTTAATAATATTCATGATATTTTTTGAATTTTTTTATTGTTTTCTTCTTTTTTTCTTTTCTTTTTTTCTTTTTCTTTTATTCCTATCAAGTTTGCAAATTTGCCAAGTACGATTCTCATATACATGTAAGAAGGAACGTTGGAATACCTCCAAAAGTATGTCATTGAGATCGCATGGGTTGAGAAAAGAGCAAGAAGAATCATAAATTGTTTATTTGATTCTACCTAATTCAAGTGGGATGCTGACTGCTTTCAGGGAGCATCATACATGAAATATTATAAGCAAAATTCATAGAAGACAAGCGAATACTGGTTACTTTTTGGGATAGGGAAAATACGAAATGGAAAGATCGTGTCAGCTTCCAAAAAATTGACTATTGTGCAAATACCACAGAAAGAAAAGGCAACTTTCATCTAAATAGGTATATGTCAAGAACCGCATTCCTTTCTCAAGATGAAGTCGACAGCGTCCTCAGTAGTATCCACGACCTGCATAGGTAAACATAAAAGAGTTCGACTAGGATGAGCTGCTTTCGAATTCATTTTTGACCTTGTAAATTTTAGAGAGGTCAAATTCCCAACAAAAGTGGCTCTCAATTATGCAGAGTTTTGAAATGCCGACATTTTGCTAGGCTAAAGAGGGAAAGGGTTCGTTCAGTCACGTTTCATCCAATCAAAGTTAGAATTCACAGATCACCCAGAGCAAAGCAAATCAAGGTATGTGAATATGGGAGGATTATCCACACCGACACCTCAAACACTTAAGGTCATGCTTGGCTCATGGCCACGAAATCATGAAAAGGAATCCCAATCTCAGCAATCAAATTCCTAGGTGTGGGGTTCTTTCTTTCTTCATTGTCTGGTTTCAAATCACCAATGAAGAGAGAAATCTCCCACGTGAGTTGCAAAATGAGTTTAAAACTTGTAAGAAATGGAATGCTTCTCCAATCAACATACACAAAGCGGACTGCAAAAATCTAGGGATAAATAACAAAATGAAGAACCACATAAGATCCCTCCATAATTTTCTGATTATTGTCCTCCAAATGATTTTACAGTCACAACAAACCCATTGTAGACAATAATTACAAAGCACTTCTGTGCATACCGTGTTTAGAGATCGTCAGCAAACGACAAATCAACATAATAAGGGGGAGTTGAGCAGATTGTTATCGATGCAAAGTTTGACTCAAAATGGATGCTTTGATATTGAATCATGAATATGAACAAAATTTGGTTTTCGAATCCCTATGCTCGAGCTCAACTCGACATAGTATGTCGGGCTCGAAATTGAACTCGATTCTACTCATTGATAACTTGTTACCTAGGATGTTTGTTTCTTTTTATCCTAATCATATATTGTACCTTCTGCGAAGCCTGGTCAAGCCATTCGATTGCTTTATCTTTCGACTCTATCAAGCCTAGTGTTTGATTGGTGGTTTGGCTATCTAGTTTAGCATTGTCTAAGCCCCATAATATTTTGATAATAGTTTATAGATGCCAGACCCATAATATCCTATATGTTGTAAAATTAATGCACGAAAACGCTAACTAGATCTTGCAATTCAAGTCAATGCAAGAAAATAAAAAAAAATAAACAAGGAACAATAAATGACATTGGAGATTTACGTGACTCGGTCCGAGTGTTGGTATCTATATCCACGGAAAAAGCCGGCAATGAATAATCCACCAAAATCAGATAATCAGAGTTACAATCGGTTACGCACTCGAGTGTTTTTCACACCTAAATTATACCAAAACTCAAAATATTTACAAATAAAGAACTTGCTTGGACGTAAAACTCGCAACACAAATCACGTGCGCACGGCCAAAGAAACGGAGTGTTCGCTGCTGCGTTCTTGGGAGTCCACACACTTGGAGTCCGCACACTGGCGGCTTCAATGAGGAGAAGTGAATATTACAGAAACCCTTGTGGGCCTTCATTTTGTCTTTCATTTATAGTGCCTATATTTCTTCTTACGATGCGCACATAATATTCATTTTGTTGCTCTATTATTGGTCCAACCTGCCGTAACAATGGTGAGTCCAACTCTTGAATTTCATTGTGCGGTCAAACTTGGATATTTATCCTATTAAATCGGATTTCGTAAACGGTTCAAACTCGAGACATAATATAACATCCTAGATCAAGTAAGATTTGAGTCAAAGCAAGGTTCATTTATTTTTTTTATGTATATATATTTGGTCTGAAAATTAGGTTTGTTGGCTCAATTATAGATATCATCCATTGAGAGGAAAATATCAAAAAAGTCCTAAACCTTTTGCATTTGTACCAATTTAGTCCTAAAACTTTTTTTGGTGCCAATTCTGTCCTAAACCTTTTGCATTTGTACCACTTTAGTCCTAAACCTTTTTTTGGTACCAATTATGTCTTAAACATTTTGCATTTGTGCTACTTTAGTCCTAAACCTTTTTTTGGTACCAATTCAGTCATAAACCTTTTGCATTTGTGCCAATTCAGTCCTTCGGGTTAATAGCTATTAACGTGTCGAAAGACTGAATTGACACCAATGCAAAAGGTTTGGGACTGAATTAACACAAAAAAAAGTTTAGGACTAAATTGACACCAATGCAAAAGGTTTAAGACTGAATTAGCACTGAAAAAAGATTTGAAACTCAATTGGCACTAATACAAATGGTTTAGAACTGAATTAATACTAAAAAAAGTTTAGAACTAAATTAGTACTAATATAAAATATTTATGAATTTTTTGATACTTTTCCCCGTCCATTGACCATAAAGACTTTGAGGAGCTTGTGTCACAACCACACTTCCATTCACTCACTCAAGGGTCACTTTCTGGAGTTGCCCGTCCCTAGCACTTCATTTGGGATAGGGATTGATAATAATTCCATCTGTACAAATTAGAGTATGAGGGGCCCGCCCAAAAGAGCAAATAAAATAATTCATTCTATTTGCGAGTATCGCTACGTGATTTAGTTCCGATGACTCTCTTAGGAATATGAGGTAATAATGGAGCAAATCTATCAAACGGTTCTCAACGAGAGCAGGAATGCTCTTTTATCATGTATGTGGATCATTCGGTCGATTTACGACAATTTGTATTGAAATTGAAAGAAAAAAAAAAAACACGAAGAGTTATAATTTTCGTTATGATGCGAGAATCTGTTTCTCGATGACCATAGAACTGCTCATGTATTATGAGAAGAAATTCGATGAGCCCTCCAACGCAAAAGTTATTCATCCCATCGAATCTCCAACGTTGTACAATAGAAGTAGACGATCTGTCACCATGCGTCGTTCAAGTTTCACACACAAACATAAATAGAAGCTTCCAAATTCACATGCCATACAACAAGATGAGAAAAACTTAGGTAATTTTTGTCTCTATCTGTTGTCTGGCTACCCTTCACTACGGTTACTCTGCCACGTGCACTGAGGGCAAGTATATGATGCAGAATATCGTCCTCCTTTGTACCCGCACCTCGGACAATGAGCTGGTAAGCCCATCGGGATGAAGATTGGCGGCGGCGGCACGGGAGGCGGAGGCGGCTTCTTCCCTTCTTCTTTGGGAGCTGGAGCTTGCTTACCGTCATCTTTCTTCTCGTCTTTTTTTTGGGAGCTGGAGCTGGAGCTCGCTTTGCCACTTTTTTCCAGATTTTCTTCTCTCGCCCCCGGATGTAGTAGAAAAGGAAACCACAGAGTATGACAACAACAATGACTACGCCAACAATAACCCACGTCGGAGTTTTATCGTCATCAGATGATACAGAATTCGGATCAATCCATGCTGACGGAGGAGGAAAGTAACCGAAATCCGGATGAGTTTGTGGATAGTTACTGTTCTCCATAAAAAAAGCTCTGTGAAGGTAGTTCAATGCATGTGTCGAGCAGTGAGTTTACAAACATATTCTGAAGCATCAATTCATAAGGCAATAACTTTTTCATCACGATGAAATGAGAAGATCATATCATCCGAACACGAGATCGAGATAATTTGATAAGGAATCCGGCGAGATATAATACGATCCGAAGTAGGTGGTTGCACGTACCTTCACAAGAAGAACCGAGCAAACCAGTGAACGATGTTGTTGCTCCAATTTTTTACGCGACTTGCAAAGAAGTGAGAATTTTCATTAGGTGGCATCTAGTTATAATGGCCCTCTGTCTACTCCCCCATATGGGTGGGTGTGTGTTTTAATTTAATGCGTCACCTTCTTTGCTGTGAGGGTGTGCGTACGATGTAATAATTCAAGAAGAAAGGACAGAGTAGTAAATATCATTCACCTACTAAACAGTCCGGCGACTTTTCATTAAATTCGAGAATACTTTTATTTCGCGAAAAATGAATAATTTAAAAAATATTTTTCAAAAAATAATAGCTTATATCGTTTATAAAAATAAATTAATAAAATATTTTTCATCGCCCACGAAAATAGTTAGGTATGAATTGTTATCGATACTAATTTTTCTAAATGATATGAGCAATCATTTTTCGAAAAATGTTCTCCAAATTACTCATTTTTTTGCAAAACGAACTCGCACCCTGAGTATTTATACGTGCTTATAATCATCTTTCTTCATGTAGCCTCTGGTAGGAATAGGCGTTCTACTCAAATTATAATGCGATGGTATATTCCAACTTTAGTGCATGCAAGCTTGAATAGCATATTCATAGAGAAAATATAACTGAGGAGAAATATTTTGGAGATGTTGTGGCAGCAAATCTTTGCCCTTTGACACGTAGACCATGGAGAAAATAATTTGTTGAAGTGAACGGAAGATGGGGATAGCGAAATGGAAGTTCGGCGTTTGGTAGTAGGTATATATTTAAATATTGTGAAACGATTGATGTCTAATCGACTCATTATCCAAAAACATTATAACTTTAAAGTATCTTTAGTGTGGGTTTTATACATAGATTCCGGAAAAACGATCAAAAAAAAGTAGCAAACCTCTTGCACATACTCAAATTGTTGTATTTAGGTCTCCATATCTTTTAAGTAATTTTCGATAGTATTTATCTTCAAGATAGCGTGTTTGGATTGTGAATGCATATGAATTTCCCCAAAACTGCGAGATAAGACGGAGGTGGTTCCTTTTAGTGATTTCCACATCGCACTGCACAAATCACTTGGGAAACTCGAAAGCCATCCCAAGCAAGTTCTAAAGTTCTAAGGCTACTGAGTATTAAGGGTGGTGAAAAGATAGAAAATTTCCGCATCATGTCATTCACACGATCAGTTCGTTCTTAAGTTTCGATATGCTGGTTCAACCGTGCACAATAACTAATGTATGTTTTCCGTTATTATTGTTTTCTCTTTTGATAAGTTACACATCTCTTCTGTTGAGGCCCCTTATTTGCTGCTTATTTTCGGCGATTCTCCATTCTGAATTTGTTTTGCATCGTGCCTTCCAATAAGAAACTTACCTCTTGCTCTGCCAAAACATGAGGTCCGTCAACCATGGCTAAATTTGCAGATGTAAACACTGGTCCCGTTTGGTATTGGAAGGGTCCAGAAAATCTGCAGATTTGCAAAGTACAATTCTCGTATACATGTAAGAAGGAACATTGGAATATTCCCAAAAGTGTGTCATCGAGATCGCATGCTTTGAGAAAAGAGCAAGAAGAACCATAAATTGTTCATTTGATTCTACCTAATTCAGATGGGATGCTGACCGCCTTTAGGGAACGTCATACGTGAAACATGATAAACAAAATTCATAGACTAGCGAATAGTAGTTACTTTTTGAGATAGGGAAAACACAAAACGGAAAGATTGTGTTAGCTTCCAAAGAATTGACAATTGTTCAGATAACACAGAAAGAAAAGGCATCTTTCATCTAGACGATGTCAAGAACTGCATTCCTTCCTCAAGATGAAGTCAACAGCGTCCTCAACAGTATCCACAACCTGCAAAGGTAAACATAAAAGAGTTCAACTAGGAAGAGCGATTTTCAAATTCATTTTTAACCTTGGAAATTTTACAGAGAAGACAAACTCCCAGCAAAAGTGGCTTTCGATTATGCATGGTTTTGAAAGACCGACATTTTGCTAGGCTGAAGAGGGAAAGGGTTCATTCAGTCATGTTTCACCCAATCAAAGTCAGAAACTACAGATCACCCAGAGCATAGCAAATCAAGGTATATAAGAATGGGAGGATTATCCACGCTGTCACCTCAAATACTTAAGGCCATGTCTGGCTCATGGCCATGGAATCATGAAAAGGAATTCCAATCTAAGCAATCAAATTCCTAGGAGTGGGGTTCTTTCTTTCTTTATTGCTTGGTTTCAAATTACCAACGAAGAGAGAAACGTCCAATGTGAGTTGCAAAATGAGGTTAAAACATGTAAGAAATGGGATCCATCTCCAATCAACATATACAAAGCGGATAGCGAAAAACAAGGGATAGAAACAAAATGAAGAAACACATAAGATCCCTCAACAATTTCCCGATTATTGTTCTCTAAATGATTTTACAGTCCACAACAAACCCATTATATACAGCTCGTCAAAGTCTCGCAAGTCAAGCATTTCACACAAAATCCGCATTGATAAAGATGAAGCCATTCCCATGCACCTTCAAACTACTTCATAGCAGTTACCTCAAGCCATCGCGATATTCTCATCCTCATCATGTTGAGTCAAAGACCTAATCACAATAACAAATGGAGTGACAGCAACTTGGCCGAGTTTGTAAATGGAACTTTGTGTCCCCACCCAAGCCTATGTGATGCTCGTAGCTCACGTCTTCATAAAGAATCCAAACAAGTTTCACAATTGGCGAGAGAGAGAAATGATTTCACCTAGTAGAGGAATGTGAGGGCTATGGAATCAAGATGCAGGCAAAACTCACATAGGAAGGATTTGAAGATGATGAATGGGGAGAGAGAGAGAGAGAGTTCTGGTTTGTAGGATTTGAAGATGATGAAGCTCAGACAAATAAGTGGGTTGGGTTAATGAATGTTTTTCTTTTCTAGGAATCCCAGCACCGCCTCTACTTTAGCAATCCAATTCTGAATTTTTAGAAGAATTCGTTACCTAGGCACTTTGATTCTGCGATCATAAATCCATCCAAAGATGAGTTGCAATGAGATTCCATTTTCTGTTTTTTTTACTCCAAGGTGAACCAAACAAGGCCTAAGTGATTACACAATGTACTTACTTCTTAATGTTTTCCCGGTGGAATCAAAGATTTGCAGTCTCAACAAGACTTTCCGCTAGGATCACGGGTATAAAATCTCTAAACCAAAGAAGTGAACATGCTGGAATGCACATGATCCGCTCACTTAGAAACCTACCATCAACTCACCCCAACATACATATGAGGAGAGATAAGAGAGAGAGAGATAGTGAGATGTCTGAATTTTGTTAAAAGTACAAATACCTACCAAGTCCGCAGGGAACTCTGAATGATTATCTTTTCCCTTGAATACCCCAGTCCTTGTTAGTATAGAAAACCAAGGATCTCCTGCCTGGAGGAGTTGTTAGCAGTATTGGTGATTATGTTCGGAAATAAAATTACTGATATGATAAAATACGTTTCTCGTTATAAAATATACCTCTCATGCGCCTCTAATGTCGATTTTTGGATTATCTCCTATCATGTACAGGGTTTTCAAATAACGAATTCCAGAGTTTGTAGTATTCTCCACCTCTAGGCTGCTTAAATAAGATGGCATAAGATTCCTTAACACGGTCTCAGCATTTCCGTAGACAAATGGATTTGGCTTCCCATATGATGTAAATGCCAGCGGAATGGGATGTATTCTGCAGAACAGAGAGAAGTAAACAATGTGCAACATAAGATTGAAGATCAATGCATGTTGCTATCCTGCATTGAGTCAAATTAGGCCTACACAAGGATCTACAGGTCATTCTTTAATGTTTTGTCGAGAATATTTAGATCAAATTCCATGCAGAACTAAACATTGAGAAGCTGAAACCTCACTATCTTACCTATTATAGATTGCTTCTAATGCAATCCTGAAAGCTCCCATACCCAGACGTTCAGCAGGAAAAGTAGCCTGCCTTTACACTTTGTCAGCTAGTCATCAGCCAGTCTTTAGTTCCACTAAGGCTTCAAAAACTCAAGATTGCAGCTGGCATCACAAACGGCATAGCTTACCTGGTATTCTAGGTCATCATTTGCAAAAAACAGGTGCGGTTGCTTTCCAGTCCCCCTTCCAGGAAGCCCTCCAGTTCTCAACAAGTCACAGAGCACCTAAACCCAAACTTAATTATCGCAGAATTATTTAAATGTATGCAGACAGATAGATAGATGATAACGCTCCATTTTATCACTTCTTTCAAACTATATTTCAGCACCCACTAGACTTCTAAAAAGATGATGACTAAAGTAGCAGAGTACTTACTGAACAAACAAACAAAGCCTAGTGCCTTTTGATAATCAGTTCAAAGATTTAGAACTCGCGTGACTAAAAAGCCCAGTATGAACTCAACAGCGAATTAGATAATCTAAGAAAGGACAAGATCCATTAGAATGGTCACAACCTGAATGTCTCTGCTCCAGTCAACAGAATCACTGACTATGAATGCTGCCTTAACTCTCTCTGTTTGCACGGCAATTTTTCTCTTCGCCATCTCATTAAAAGTGCTATTCTGGTCAACGTCTGGCTTAGTTGTCCATTTCTTGTACGGTGCCAGTGGATCAATGGCATCAAAGTAGCTAGTGTACTCATCAATTGACAGAACATTTCTGTATAGAAAAGACATAAGCAGAAAAGGGTCAACCGGAGAAAAGAAATAAGAGAATCAAGCTATTGGAGTTCTCGTTTCAGGTGAAACAGTACTGAACACGGACATCTAAGATGATATATGGAGAAAACTTGTTTGTGATTACTGGAGTCCCTGAGAACTTGAGCAATTTTATTAACTGTGCTTGTGCCTATATATCACCTAGACATTAAAGTTATATCCTTCATTATCAATTTTGTTAAATACATATATCTTGATCCTTATTGCCTCTCTCTCTCTCTTTCCCCCCTCCCTCCACACCACACAGCTGCATGCACAAGCAAGTAATTGAGACATGCTGGGTACATTTGTGAACCTAGAGAAGTGGTCAAAATATTTACTTGTATCCATATTCAGACATCACAGCAGCAGGTTCTCCTTTGCCTACAGCAACGACAAGTTCGTTCTCAAATCTGTGCAAAAACCTCAATTAGGAAACAGATTAATAAAATAGAAGAGTGTATTCGTGAGTAAAATAAAGAAGCCCATGCAGTATCCTAGTAGAATAGTTAGTACATGCATTGGCACCCTTCTGTGTCTTTTCTATTCGTATAATATAATATAGGCAGTGCATTTCCCTAGTTTCCAAGAACAAAGCACATGAGACGAAGAAATGAGACATGTTCTTTGATATCCATATATACACACTAGATATGTACATTCAACAAAGTCTATTTTCACAGGTTTGAACCTACTAATTTGTGTACCCGTAAATAATTCTTGTACAGGAGAATTCGCATCAAACTAATAATACACAAGCACAATATCTTATTTTGCAATCGTAGATTTTCATAATCGTGATAGAGATACACGAAAAAAGCAAATGCAATCTCAGTTCTGATTTACATTAGCATGCTGCATTTCTCGTTGGAAGTTGGTCATAGAGATAATCCAACAAATCCATACCTATTTACCAGTTGTTTAAAAGGTGTGTGGCCCTGTATGACCTGCAAAGTATCTTGGTCAAAAGATGAGAGGCAAAACAAAACAAAGCAATTCTGGACCTGATAACAAGCAGAATTGTGAGGGCAAGCAGATTTTGTAAAACAAGAGACGAACTACCTGTGAAGGTAAAATGTTGACTCCTAATAGTTGACCTAAGTCCTGGGCTCTTTTGGGTTCAGAAAAACCACCCCCTGCATCAGCCATTGCTATTAGCCACGTGCAGTAAAAGGTAAACATCGCTTCTTTAAGAATTAACATGCGAATTCTCTTATTTCAAGGCAGTAGCATATTGAACAATGAAAGGTAAGGGCATCTCAAAAGGCGTCACAGATCAAAGTGCTTGAATGACTTAAACATAAGATAGCAGCAATCTCGAAATCATCAAGAAGATTACTATTAGATCTTAAAAGTACTGATACTTGCTGATAAATGAATAATCAACCACAATAAGAGTATGATGTCCAGCATGCAACTAGAAAACTTTAGTTAGTTTAACCATTACATCGCGGCATGCTCACCGCTGATGATTCTATAGAACGGTCACATTTGCTAACACGTGTCAAAAGTGAGGAATGTAATAGTAAAAGTTACTAACACATTAGAGCAATTACTAGGACCTGTTGAAGTATACCGATCACGAACACTCACCATTTGTCAAGAACACGAAAGGTATCTTCAGCTTCCCTGAAAAGATGTAGAACATAAGGTAAGCGATAGCTGGTTATCAAACAGCAGATATGAATCTCGATGTCCACCGCCCTTACAGTCCATCAGAAAATTCGGTAGCGATCAGTGCAAAAAAACATGCATTCGCAACGAAAGCATCGGAAAACACGCGAAAGACCAAGATCACTTGCACGGCATAACACAAGCCCCGCAGGTATGCCAGCAAGCGAAAGCGAAAGCTTTACCAGATTCATCGTACAATCTCTGGAGCGCGCGGGGAGAACCGCCGACGGGAGCATGACCGAGGAGAACCACGCCGTCGATGTCGAAGGCAATGCCGAACGAAGGCCTGCGATGAAAACCGACGATCGTTCGATTCGATCACGGACAAAAAGAGAGAACGAAAAATTATTATCGGGAAATCACGAGGCGTCGAAGCGCGACCGAACACAACACACCGATCCGATTGCGAGCTGAGTCGCCGCGAGGATGAGCGCGAGACGAGCAGGGACGGTTGCTCTCGGCGGCGGCGGCGGCTCCGCGAGGCGATTGCGAAAAGCTGGCGCCTCATCCTCCGTTCACGGCGAAAATCCGCTTCAGGAGATTTGAAAGAGCTCGAACGAACAACTGGGAAATGAAGCTCCGAGAAGGACGGAGCGAGCGAGCGAGCTTCAACTGTCCCAGACTCGATCAACAAGAGAGAGAGAGAGAGAGAATGGCCCAATTGCTGAGAGTCTTCGTGTTCGATTGTTCAGGGGCCGCGAATTAGGCCCGTTGAAATGATGGGCGGGCCTTCTTTCGGATCCGAGCTCAGCTCTTAAGGCTGGATTTTAGGCTTCGTTTGTGTAGTGAAATATGAATAATTTAAAAAATATTTTTCTAAAAATAATCGTTCATATGTTTTCAAATAATTAATTGATAAAAAAAATTTAATATCGACAATAGTATATATCTAAACATTTTCTTGGATTTATTCATTTTTTTGTTCGTGATACAAGCGATCATTTTTTTAAAAAAATATTTTTCAAATCATTCATTTTCCGTGAAACAAACGGAGCCTAAATAAATGCTTTTGGGCTTTTCTTTTCCTTTTTCGTTTTCTTCTTTGGTAATTTTCTCTATCTTTTCTATTTCCTCATAGCATAATTCGGATGAGTTGCGCAAATAATTCTACAGTTTTAGGCCTCCAACTAATTTAAGGTCGCGCTTTGCCAAAAACCTTGCAAAATCATTAAATTCCGAAAATTGCTCCTTTCACGACTATACTTGATGCAAAAAACCAACACATCGAGCACCTCCAACGCCGTTGCTCTAACATGCGTTTGGCGGTTCACAGTTTGAGGGGATAAGATTTCGGCGGAAAGTTCAAGAAAAACAATCGGGTGCGAAAATGAGAAATTATTACATGCTTTACGAAGCACGTGACCCAATATCATCTCGATCATTAATCATGTAGATCTTGCTATGGGCCCACTCGATCAATCGATGAATCAGGCTCGACATGTGATTTGTAGAGACCATGCGATACCTTTTACGGACGTGACCTGGGCCTAACTCGGCTAAGATAAAAGAGAACCACGTCCAATTCACACCTCTCTTTCGAGCCTTCTAAAATGTCGGAGAAATGTTGTAAGATCCTCCTAAAACTTGAAGAAACTGCCTGTCTTAGATGGACACATTGAAACTGCAAATCCAGGTCCTCGCGTTGGTCTTAATCTTATTTATATCTCTCTTATGGGTCACTGGCGTGACTCGTGTCCACACGACATAAAGAACAACCTGTCGCCAACTAATTAGAGCGATGGAATCAAGCGCTTGACGTAGACGAAGTCCATGACCGATAGCAAAGGAACTTTGCTTAATGGGAAAGCAATTAATACGGGGAAATTATCCAAAAAAATCATAAATTTATTGCTAATTTATTAATTCAGTCCTGAACTTTTCAATTTTGCCAATTGAATCCTAAACCTTTTTACATTTTACCAATTGAGTCTATCCAGCCAATTTTACTATGTAAACACCAGTAGTATCACGTAGGACAGTTGATACTGATAAGGATAATTTTTAATAATATTCATAATGTTTTTTGAAATTTTTTATTGTTTTCTTCTTTTTTCTTTTCCTTTTTTTCCTATCAAGTTTGCAGATTTGCCAAGTACGATTCTCATGTACATGTAAGAAGGAACATTGGAATATCTCCAAAAGTATGTCATCAAGATCACATGCATTGAGAAAAGAGCAAGAAGAACCATAAATTGTTCATTTGATTCTACCTAATTCAAGTGGGATGCTAACCGCCTTCGGGGAATGTCATACATGAAACATGATAAGCAAAATTCATAAAAGACTAACGAATACTGGTTACTTTTTGAGATAGGGAAAACACAAAACGGAAAGATCGTGTCAGCTTCCAAAGAATTGACTATTGTTCAAATGCCACATAAAGAAAAGGCATCTTTCGTCTAGACGATGTCAAGAACCGCATTCCTTTCTCAAGATGAAGTCGACGGCGTCCTCAATAGTATCAATGACCTCCATAGGTAAACATAAAAGAGTTCAACTAGGATGAGCTGTTTTCGAATTCATTTTTAACCTTGGAAATTTTAGAGAGGTCAAATTCCCAACAAAAGTGGCTTTTGATTGTGCACAGTTTTGAAATACCGACATTTTGCTAGGCTAAAGAGGGAAAGGGTTCGTTCAGTCATGTTTCATCCAACCAAAGTTAGATTCACAGATCACCCAGAGCATAGCAAATCAAGGCATGTGCATATGGGAGGATTATCATGCTGACACCTCAAACACTTAAGGCTATGTTTGGCGCATGGTCACGGAATCATGAAAAGGAATCCCAACCTCAGCAATCAAATTCCTAGGAGGGGTTCTTTCTTTCTTCATTGTTTGGTTTCAAATTACCAATGAAGAGAGAAATGTCCAACGTGAGTTGCAAAATGAGTTAAAAACATGTAAGAAATGGAATGCTTCTCCAATCAACATACACAAAGCAGACCACTACAAAAAAACTGGATTTTTGCCACGAAAATTTTCCAACGAAAATTTTTCGTCAAGAATTTGCGACAAATTTTCCAACGAAAAGTCAAATTCGTTGGAAATTTCCAACGAAAAAATTTTCGTGGGAAAATTCGTTGGAAATTTCCAACGAAAAAATTTTCGTGGGAAAATTCGTTGGAAATTTCCAACGAAAAAACTTTCGTTGGAAAATTCGTTGGAAATTTCCAACAAAAAAATTCGTTGGAAATTTCCAACGAATTTTCCCACGAATTTCAATTTTTGGGCAATTATTTTAGGGTGTACACTTTTCGTTGGAAAATTCGTTGGAAATTTCCAACGAATTTTCCAACGAATTAAAAAAAACCCGATATTGTTCAGCTTTTTTTGAAATTCCTTGGAAAATTCGTTGGAAATTTACAACGAATTTTTTTTCGTTGGAAATTTCCAACGAAAATTCCAACGAATTTCAATTTTCGGGACAATTATTTTAGTGTGTACAATTTTTGTTGGAAAATTCGTTGGAAATTTCCAACGAATTTTCCAACGAATTTAAATTTTCCGGGTAATTATTTTAGTGTGTACAATTTTCGTTGGAAAATTGGTTGGAAATTTCCAACGAATTTTTTTTCGTTGGAAATTTCCAACGAATTAAAAAAAACCCGGTACTATTCGACATTTTTTATATTTGTTGGAAAATTTGTTGGAAATTTCCAACGAATTTTCCAACGAATTTCAAATTTTCGAAATATTATTTTAATATGTACAATTTTCGTTGGAAAATTCGTTGGAAATTTCCAACGAATTTCAAATTTTCGAAATATTATTTTAATATGTACAATTTTCGTGGGAAAATTCGTTGGAAATTTCCAACGAATTTACCAACGAATTTGAAAAAAACATATACAATTTCCCCACACACACAATTTCCACACACACTCTCAATTTCCCCACTCTCTCTCTCTCTCTCTCTCTCTCTCTCTCTCTCTCTCTCTCTCTCCTTCGCCTTCACTTCTCCCTCCGTCTCCCCCTCCACCTACTCCCCGCCACCCCCTCCTCCTCCCCGGCACTGCTCCGCCCGCCATGGACCATTTTCGATAAAAAAAAAATTGGACCAAAAAAAAAAAAAATATTTTTCGACGGAAAAAAAAAAATTTCACGATTTTTCGACTAAAAAAAATATAATTTCCAACGAAAAAGAAATCGTCGGAAAAAAAAATTCGTTTCCAACGAATTTAGTCACGAATTTTTTAATGAATTTTTCAAGGAAAAAAAAATTATTGCAAATTTCCAACGAAAATTGAAATTTTTCGTTGGAAAATTTTTCGACGATTTAATTACCAACGAAATTTTTTTCGTTGGAAAATTCGTTGGAAATTCCCTTTCCAACGAATTTTTCAGAATTTTTCGTTGGTAATTTTGTCGGAAAAAAGCGTTTTTGTAGTGGACAGTGAAAATCTAGGGATAAGAAACAAAATGAAGAACCACATAAGATCCCTCAATAATTTCCCGATTATTGTCCTCTAAATGATTTTACAGTTCACAACAAACCCATTGTAGACAACTCGTCAAAATCTTGCAAGTCAAGCATTTCTCGCAAAATCCACAGCGATGAAGATGAAGCCATTCCCTTGTAACTTCAAAGTACTTCACAACAATTAACTCACGCCAGTGTGATATTCTTATCCTCATCGTGTTTTGAGTCAAAGACCCAATCACGAGAACAAATGGAGTGACAGCAACTCAGCCGAGTTTGTAAATGGAACTTTATGTCCCTGCCGAGAAAATATTAGGTGCATAAGATACTCCACGTCAACCATATATTGAACCATCCGGCAGCTGACACGTAGCGAGAACGGGCCCACTGTCAGAATTTTAAACTCCCTTCTCTTTCTCCTCCCTCTCTCTTTCTCTCTAAGTTCTCTCTGCGTTCACGGCCAAGTTCATGACTTCACACCTCTTCGGCTCCACACATCCGCGATCTGCTCCACACCTCCGCGACCTCAGCTCCTTGTCACCATGAGGGTGTCACGGTGGCAGTTGCGACCAAGAATCGAGGTTGCGACGCCGGCCAACTGAGATCCGAGGTCGCCAACAGCGGTCGCGGCCTCAACCAGAGGGTCCCCAAGTCCAAATGGCGACCTCGACGAGGTTGCCCATGGCGTCGGCGGCCTCGATCCCTCGTCGCAACATAATGGGCGACCTTGGATCGTGGCGCAAGTCGCAGTGGCGTGCCTGCACGCGAGACAAAGATTGAATCGGCAAAGAGAGGGAACACAGCGACCACTTCCTCGTCTTAATTCATTCCACCTTCACAGTTTGATTTTTGTTTTCCCCTTTGTTAGTCTGTTGAAGATTTCTTCATTTCTTGATTTTTTTGTTAAGCACGGAGAATTAAGAAGAAGAACGGTGGAGGTTTTGATTAGAGGACTGGAAATTGGCGAAACTTCATCAAATCCTGTGAATGAACGGAGAGCTGTGCCGTGGGGTCGAACTTGAGAGAGATAACTTGGAGAGAGAACAAGCAAAAAGAAGAGCAAAGAGAGAGAGAGAGAGAGAGAGAGAGAGAGAGAGAACGGGAAAAAAAAAGAGAAGAGAAGGTGTAAAATTTTTTAAAGTCTGACAGTGGGCCCCGTTTTTGCCACGAGTCATGCACTGAATGGTTTAATGCATGGCTGACATGGAGTATCTTATGCACCTAATATTTTCTCCCGCCCAAGCCAACGTGATGTTCGGAGCTGACGTCTCCTTAAAGAATCCAAACAAGTTTCACAGTGGCAAGAGAGAGAAATGATTTCACCTAGAAGAGGAATGGGAGGGCTATGGAATCAAGAGGCGGGCAAAACTCACGTGGGAAGGATTTGAAGATGATGAACGGAGAGAGAGAGAGAGAGAGGGTTCTGGTATTGTAGGATTTGAAGATGACGATGAAGCTCAGACAAATGGTGGGTTGGGTTCACGAATGTTTTTTCTTTTCTAGGAATCCCAGGACCACCTCCACCTGAGCAATCCAATGCTCCATTTTAAGGAGAATCTGTTCCCTAGGCACTTTGATTCTGCGATCATAAATCCATCCAAAGATGAGTTGTAATGGGATTCCATTTCCTTCGCAAGGTGAACCAAACAAGGCGTAAGTGAGTGATTACACAATGTACTTACTACGAGATGAGTTGCAATTACAATGGGATTCCATTTCATATTTTAGTTCTGTTTCGTCGGAAATGTTTTCACAACGAAATATAATTCACCGAAAGTCATTCTTCAGTTTTTTTTTTTTATGAGAGGAGACTGAGTTCTAGATCTAATTCCGAACAGGAGTAATCCAGGCATACATAATAAACTTGATTTTTACATAAGATCCAGACGAATCCATCTAATTGCTAGTGGCATCCAAAGTTCACAAAGATCCGAACAACTACAGCTAATGAAATTGAAAATGCGAGACTGATGAGCAAAGGCTACAGCTATGGAAACTGAAAATGCGAGACTTGGAAATAAAGATAAAAGATAACATTTTGTTTAGTTTTTGTGTGCTTGCTTTTTCTTCCTGTTGGTAATCAGACGCTATTTATAGCACTGACTTGATAACCGTTTTTGGTGTTGTATCCAATCTCCATTGTTGATTTCATCTTCATCATTCCTTTAATGATACCCGTTTATCAACTGCTACCGATCTTATCTTCTGTATGAAATGATAACCGCTCTTAAGTCCATTTAATTTCTATCTCACAGAATAGTAACGGTCATCGAGTTTTCTTTTTGTCTACCATCTGTCTCCAGAGACGATAACCGTCATCGAACCTTTTCTTCGTTTGACACCTGTCTCTCGGGATAATAACCGTTATCGAGCTTTTTCCCCATCTGACGTCTGTCTTTTGGGATGATAACCGTCATCGAACCTTTCCTCCGTCTGACATCTGTCTCTTGAGCTGATAACCGTCATCGAACTTTTCATACATGTGACATCTATCTCTTGGGATGATAACCGTCATCGAACCTTTCCTCTATGCGACATCTGTCTCTTGAGATGATAACCGTCATCGAACTTTTCCTCCATGCGACATCTGTCTCTTGGGATGATAACCGTCATCGAACCTTTCGTCCATGCCACATTCCATGCAACATCTGTCTCTTGGGATAATAACCATCATCGAACCTTTCCTCCATGCAACATCTGTCTCTTGGGATGATAACCGTCATCGAACTTTTCCTCCATGCGACATCTATCTCTTGGGATGATAACCGTCATCGAACCTTTCCTCCATGCAACATCTATCTCTTGGGATGATAACCGTCATCGAACCTTTCCTCCATGCGACATCTATCTCTTGGGATGATAACCGTCATCGAACTTTTCCTCCATGCGACATCTGTCCTCCTAGAATAAGGAACTTCGTCGAACTTTTCTGACTTGATATCTATTATCCGTTTCATCGATTTTATCGACGAAGAACATCTTCAGCGCTTGGACACGTGTCTTTTCCGGAACAAAAGCTTTCATCGAATTCCCTATAACTTGATATTCACTCTTCTCTTTGTCGATATCTTCGATGAAAATACCTTCAGCATTTTTATTCCCCCTCTATCTGAATTTCAAATTTCCTGCTTATGACTGTCCGTACCTACCAATTGTTCTTTTCATACAGATATCGTCGTTTTATTCATATAATTCACCAAAATCCCTAATTAATTTCAGGTGTCAACAAGTTCTTTCCTCTGCCTTTACTCGCCAATCCATGAGAATCCCCATTCAACCTTTGTCGGGCTCTCTTTCATTCAGCAATCAATGATTTGACGAATATTTTCCTAAAAAGGGTCGCTTATATCGCTCAAAATAATTATTTAATAAAAAATATTTTATTATCTACAATAATTTATGTCTAAATATTTTTTGTAGACTGCAAAAATATTTTTAGTTCGTTCGTTTTTGTAAGCAATACATACAATCATTTTTAGGAAAATATTTTTTAAATTATTCATTTTTTGCGAAATAAACGGAGCCTTAATCAAAGCTACGTCTATGCTATAGTCCCATCTTCATTCTTGAACGTATTAATTAATCACCCGGGCCAAAAGTAATGCAAAATCTCTTGTTCTCTCAATAGGCATAATTACTCTAACAGCTTCTTCCTTTTTTTTTTTTACTCTAACATCCTTTCATCAGCTAACATTTAGTTTTTCTCGTGGACCAATAGCATCTGTTTTTATGGTCTTCGTACTCAAAAGCTAAATCGGAAATTAGATTACTTTTTTGAACGCAGGAGATTATGAAAAGCCAAAAGAAGCACAAATGAATTGAGTGTTTTTGTTAGCCATCACATAAGCAGCCAAAAGGAGAAAATTATGCGGATGCAATCCTAATTTTTTTTCCCATGTAAGTTTAAGACTACATTGGTTCAACTAAAAAGTTTATACCTCAATGGTTCGAGCTTCAGTACAATAACTTTAGGACAGATTGTGCATTTATCCCGAAAATATGACAATTCGGTTTTCTCAACCCCATGCCTGTGCTCAACTCAATACTGTATATATGCTTGCATTAAACTCGATTCAACTCAAATATTAAAAACTAAAGGGAAAATTCCAAATAAGGGGATGAAGTGAGGTCATTTTTAAAAAAAAAGACTCAAAGTGGATACTATTTCAAATAAGAACTTGAAATGATCAAATCCGTATCAAATAAGAGCCTAAACTCAATAGCCGGGCAAAATTTTCTTGGCCGGCAAACACTTAATTTTTCCAGCGACTAGAATAGAGCAACTTTGTCCGAAACAAAATCTGGATAAAAATTAAGAAGAAAAATTTGACTTAGCGTTGATGTGGTGGCACATCAGTAAAAGTTTAAAAAAACTAATTCATCATAAGTTATTGTTCATCTTCTTTGAAGTTATTGTTTATCATCTTCAACCACACGATCGCTCGACCAACTCTGTAGGCGCACGTTCGTCGCTGTCGCCTGGACATCCAGGAGCATCCGCCGTAGCTACTGGCCACGGCAGCCGCAAGTTTCAAGGTGGATCTGGCTTTGAAGCCCGCGAGGTTGTATTAATGGAATATATTGATGGCGATCTTGGTCTTTTTAGTTTTTGGAAAGAAATTGGTCTGGATCGGGTTAGTTTTTAGTGAATTGCTGCCTAATTCTCCTCAACTATTTACCATTAATCTTGGAAATCCATCAAATAAGGGAAATTTTCCACACTTTTCTTTGACAAACCCTGCTGCACTCACCGAAAGCTTGCGTTCGCCACTTCTTGGTTTATCGTCCCATCGACCAATAGCATTTGATTTTATGGTCTTGGTCGTGTCAGAAAATGCGGCTTCCATCCCCACCATCTCCTCATCAACTCCGTAGCATTTTTCTTGTTTTTCCTACTACTGCTCCATTATTGGCTCGGAACGTGTTGACGCGGCCGCATTCTACGACTTTTAGCCGTCTCGTACGGGATGAGCCAGCCAGACATGTTGTCTAGCAAAATCCTAATTCTCCCCATTTTCTTAAGTTATTGATTTTATGTTCAAATGGAAACCCTAATTAGCCACTCCTGGTCAAAATACCGCTAGTTCTCTCTCCTCTTTTGATAGGCCGATCCACGCCAGTAGCAAAAGAGAGAAGAGGGGTTGTCTCAACAATAATTACAGAGCTCTTCAGTGCATGTCGTGTTTAGAGATTGTCAACAAACGACAAATCAACATAATAAGGGGAGTTGAATAGATCGGTACCGATGCAAAGTTTGACTCGAAATCGATGCTTTGATGTTGAATCATGAATACGAACAAAATTTGGTTTTCGAATCCCTATGCTCGAGCTCAACTCGATATAGTATGTCGGGCTCGAAATCGAACTCGATTTAACTCGATTCTACTCATTTATAACTTGTTACGTAGGATGTTTCTTTCTTTTTTTCCTAATCATATACTGTACCTTTTGTGAAACCTGGTCATGCAATTCGATTGCTTTATCTTTCGACTCTATCAAGCCTAGTGTTTGATTGGTGATTTGGTTATCTAGTTCAGCATTGTCTAAGCCCGATAATATTTTGATAATAGTTTATAGATGCCAGACCCATAATATCCTATATGTTGTAAAATTAATGCACGAAAACGCTAACTGGATCTTGCAATTCAAGTCAATGCAAGAAAATCAAAAAAATAAACGAGGAACAATAAATGACACTAGAAATTTACGTGATTCGGTCCGAGTGTCAATATCTACATCCACGGAAAAAAAATGGCAATGAATAATCCACTAAAATCGGATAATCGGAATTATAATCGCTCACGCGCTCAAGTATTTCTCACACCTAAATTATATCAAAACTCAAAATATTTACAAATAAAGAACTTACTTGGACGTAAAACTCACAACACAAATCACGTGCGCACGGCCAAAGAAACGGAGTGTTCGCTGTTCGTGCGGCTACGTCAAGAGCTCATGGTGTGTGGCTGCGTTCATGGAGCCCACATGCTGGCGGCTTCAACGAGGAGAAGGGAATATTACAGAAACTCTTGTGGGCCTTTATTTTGTCTTGTATTTATAGTGCATATCTTTCTTCTTACGATGCGCATGATAACCATTATATTGTTCTATTATTAATCTAACCTGCCGTAACAATGGTGAGTCCAACTCTTGAATTTCATTGTGCGGTCAAACTTGGATATTTATCCTATTAAATCAGATTTCGTAAACGGTTCAAACTGGAGACATAATTTAACATCCTAGATTAAGTAAGGTTTGAGTCAAAGCAAGGTTCATTTATTTATTTATATATATATATGCATATATTTTTGGTATGAAAATTAGGCTTGTTGGCTCAAATATAGATATCATCCATTGACCACTTTGAGGAGTTTGTGTCACAACCGCACTTCCACTCGCTCACTCACGGGACACTTTCTAGAGTGGTCCTTCCCTTGCACTTCATTTGGGATCAGGATTAATAATAATTCCACCTGTGCATATTGGAGTACGAGAGGCCAGCCCAAAAGAGCCAATAAAATAGTCCATTCTATTTTGCGAGTATCGCTACGTGGCCTAGTTCCGATGACTCTCTTAGGAATATGCAGTAATAATGGAGCAAATCTATCAAATGGTTCTCGACGAGAGCATGAATGCTCTTTTATCATGTATGTGGATCATTTGGTCAATTTACAACGATTTGTGTTTGGAAGCCAAGCGATCGAACAATAAAATTAATGTAGAATAAGAAAATAAATCGGACACCAGATTTATGTGGTTCGGTCATAGTGACCTACATCCACGGGAGAAAAGCATGAAATTCCACTATAGATCAAGCGATACAAACGGAGATTACAACCACACTCGAGTCACTCAAACATTCTAAGTATTTCTCAAGCCTCAATTACACCCAATAACTCATGTAGTGTTTAGCCTCACAATTCCTCACTTAAATAATCTCTCAATCTCATCAAAGAATTATATACAAATCTTACTACAAGATTTAATCGCTACTAACACTTGAATTCTTAGTGTGATTCCACGAACAAAATCACAAACCCACTGTCAAGCACTCACTTAGAAAAGGGCGCTTCAAGAGGACTGCATCAACAACTGCACTTAAGGAATCCACGATCGAATATATATATCCAAGAAAAAAAGCGCACGGTAGCCGACATTAACATGAGAAGGAAACTGTGAACTTCGATCAACAAAGTCCACCTTCACTTTCCTTTTCCAGTTCTCGTTAGCCGACTTCAGAATTGGAAACCTGCATATTTCAATCAACAAAGTATGGTTTGGACTTTCCCTTTGTTGACCGTGACTCACTAGAATAGAAAAAAAAAATATCTTCCTAATTTCCTTTTTATTTCTCTAATGCAATTAGCCACACGTCGACAATTGACTTTCCAAACTCAGTCCAACTCTTCAATGCACAGTAGGAAAGATGATTTCCAATATTTCCTTTTGCTTTGGATTTCGGACGTCCGTAAAATACCAATTCGGAATATTGATTTTCATTTCGGGCTCAAACTCGAAACATATTTTAACAATTTGTATCGAAATTACAAAAAAAAATGCAAAGAGTTATAATTTTCATTATGATGCGAGAATCTCTTTCTCGATGACCATAGAACTGCTCATGTATTATGAGAAGAAATTCGATAAACCCTCCGACACAAAAGTTATTCATCCCATTAAATCTCCAACGTTGTACAATAGAAGTAGACGATCTGTCACCGTACGTCGTTCAAGTTTCACACACAAACATAAATAGAAGCTTCCAAATTCACATGCCATGCAACAAGATGAGAAAAACTTAGGTAATTTCTGTCTCTATCTGTTGTCTGGCTACCCTTCACTACGGTTACTCTGCCACGCACACTGAGGGCAAGCATATGATGAAGAATATCGTCCTCCTTTGTACTGGCATCTCGGACAATGAGCTGGTAAGCCCATCGGGATGAAGATTGGCGGATGCTCTGGAGGCGGCTTCTTCCCTTCTTCTTTGGGAGCTGGAGCTTGCTTACCGTCATCTTTCTTCTCTTCTTTTTTGGGAGCTGGTGCTGGAGCTGGAGCTGGAGCTGGAGATGGAGCTGGCTTTGCCACTATTTTCCAGATTTTCTTCTCTCGCCTCCAGATGTAGTAGAAAAGGAAACCACAGAGTATGACGACAACAATGACCACGCCAACAATAACCCACGTCGGAGTTTTATCGTCGTCAGACGATACAGAATTCGGATCAATCCATGCTGACGGAGGAGGAAAGTACCGGAAAGCCGGATGAGTTTGTGGATAGTTACTGTTCTCCATCAAAAAACTCTGTGGAGGTAGTTCAATGCAAGCGCCGAGCGGTGAGTTTACGGATATATTCTAAAACATCAATTCATAAGGCAATAACTTTTTCATCACGATGAAATGAGAAGATTATATGATCCGAACGCGAGATCGAGATGATTCGATACGAAATCCGACGAGATATAATACGATCCGAAGTAGGTGGTTGCACGTACCTTCACAAGAAGAACCAAGCAAAACAGTGAACGATGTCGTTGCTCCAATTTTTTACGCGACCTGCAAAGAAGTGAGAATTCTCATTAGGTAGCATCTATTTATAATGGCTCTCTACCTAATCCCCCACATGGGTGGGTGTGCGTTTTAATTTAATGCGTCACTTTCTTTACTGTGAGGGTGTCCGCACGATGTAATAATTGAAGAAGATAGGACAAAGAGTAGGAAATATCATTCACCCACCAAACAGTCCCGCGATTTTTCATTGAATTCGAGGATACTTTCATTTCGCGAAAAATGAGTAATTTGAAAAATATTTTTTCAAAAGTAATCGCTTAGATCGTTTATAAAAATAAATTAATGGAAGAATTTTTCTATCGCCCACGAAAATAGTTAGGCATGGATTGTTATCGATACTAATTTTTTTAAACAATATGAGCAATCATTTTTCAAAAAATGTTCTCCAAATTACTCATTTTTCGCGAAACGAATGTACACCCTGAGTATTTATACATGCTCATAATCATCTTTCTTCATGTAGCCTATGGTAGGAATAGGCGTTCTACTCAAATTATAATGTGATGGTATATTCCAACTTTAGTGCATGCAAGCTTGAATAGCATATTCATAGAGAAAATATAACTGAGGAGAAATATTTTGGAGATGTTGTGGCAGCGAATCTTTGCCATTTGACACGTAGACCATGGAGAAAATAATTTGTTGAAGTGAACGGTAGATGGGGATAGTGAAATGGAAGTTTGGCGTTTTGTAGTAGGTATACATTTAAATATTGTGAAACGATTGATGTCTAATCGACTCATTATCCAAAAACAATGTACCTTTAAAGTGTCTTTAGTGTGGGTTTTAGACGTCGATTCCGGAAAAACGATCAAAAAAAAAGTAGCAAACCTCTAGCACATACTCAAATTGCTGTATTTAGGACTCCATATCTTTTAAGTAATTTTCGATAGTATTTATCTTCAAGATAGCGTGTTTGGATTGTGGATGCGTATGAATTTCCCCAAAACTGCAAGACAGAGCTGGTTCTTTTTAGCGATTTCCACATCGCACTGGACAAATCACTTGGGAAACTCGGAAGCATCCTAAGCAAGTCCTAAAGTTCTAGGGCTACTGAGTATTAAGGGTGGTGAAAAGACACAAAATTTCTACGTCATGTCAATCGAACGATCAGTTTGTTCTGAAGTTCCGATGTACTGGTTCAACCTTACACAATAACTAATATATGTTTTCCGTTATTATTGTTTTCTCTTTTGATAAGTTACGCATCTTTTATGTCGAGGCCCCTTATTTGCTGCTTATTTTCGGCAATTCTCCATTCTGAATTTGTTTTGCGTCGTGCCTTCCAATATGAAACTTACCTCTTGCTCTGCCAAAACATGAGGTCCGTCAACCATGGCTAAATTTGCAGATGTAAACATTGGTCCCTTTTGGTATTGGAAGGGTCCAGACAATCTGCAGATTTGCCAAGTACAATTCTCATATACATGTAAGAAGGAATATTGGAATATTCCCAAAAGTGTGTCATCGAGATCGCATGCTTCGAGAAAAGAGTAAGAAGAACCATAAATTGTTCATTTGATTCCACCTAATTTAGATGGGATGCTGACCGCCTTTAGGGAACGTCATACATGAAACATGATAAACAAAATTCATAGAAGACTAGCGAATAGTAGTTACTTTTTGAGATAGGGAAAACACAAAACGGAAAGATTGTGTTAGCTTCCAAAAAATTGACGATTGTTCGGATACCGCAGAAAGAAAAGGCATCTTTCATCTAGACGATGTCAAGGACCGCATTCCTTTCTCAAGATGAAGTTGACAGCGTCCTCAACTAGGATGAGCGATTTTCGTATTCATTTTTAACCTTGGCAATTTTACAGAGAAGACAAGCTCCAAGCAAAAGTGGCTTTCGATTATGCATGGTTTTGAAAGACCGACATTTTACTAGGTTGAAGAGGGAAAGGGTTCGTTCAGTCATGTTTCACCCAACCAAAGTTAGAAACTACAGATCAACCAGAGCATGGCAAATCAAGGTATATAAGTATGGGAGGATTATCCACGCTAACACCTCAAATACTTAAGCCCATGTCTGGCTCATGGCCATGGAATCATGAAAAGGAATTCCAATCTAAGCAATCAAATTCCTAGGAGTGGGGTTCTTTCTTTCTTTATTGTTTGGTTTCAAATTACCAATGAAGAGAGAAATGTCCAATGTGAGTTGCAAAATGAGGTTAAAACATGTAAGAAATGGAATCCATCTCCAATCAACATATACAAAGCGGATAGCGAAAAACTAGGGATAGAAACAAAATGAAGAACCACATAAGATCCCTCAACAATTTCCCAATTATTGTTCTCTAAATGATTTTACAGTCCACAACAAACCTGTTACATACAACTCGTTGAAATCTCGCAAGTCCAGCATTTCACACAAAATCCACATCGATGAAGATGAAGCCATTCCCATCTACTTTCAAACTACTTCATAGCAGTTACCACAAGCCATCGTGATATTCTCATCCTCATCATGTTTTGAGTCAAAGACCCAATCACAATAACAAATGGAGTGACAGCAACTCAGCCGAGTTTGTAAAGGGAACTTTGTGTCCCCACCAAAGCCTACCCGATGCTTGTAGCTGACGTCTTCATAAAGAATCCATACAGGTTTCACAATGGCAAGAGAGAGAAATGATTTCACCTAGTAGAGGAATGTGAGGGCTATGGAATCAAGATGCAGGCAAAACTCACATGGGAAGGATTTGAAGATGATGAATGGAGAGAGAGAGAGTTCTGGTTTGTAGGATTTGAAGATGATGAAGCTCAGACAAATAAGTGGGTTGGGTTAATGAATGTTTTTCTTTTCTAGGAATCCCAGTACCACCTCTACTTTAGCAATCCAATTCTGAATTTTTAGAAGAATCCGTTACCTAGGCACTTTGATTCTGCGATCATAAATCCATCCAAAGATGAGTTGCAATGAGATTCCATTTTCTGTTTTTTTTACTCCAAGGTGAACCAAACAAGGCCAAAGTGATTACACAGTGTACTTACTTCTTAATGTTTTCCCGGTGGAATCAAAGAACTGCAGTCTCAACAAGACTTTCCGCTAGGATCACAGGTATAAAATCTCTAAACCAAAGAAGTGAACATGCTGGAATGCACACAATCCGCTCACTTAGAAACCTACCATCAACTCACCCCAACATACATACGAGGAGAGATAAGAAAGAGAGATAGAGAGATGTCTGAATTTTGTTAAAAGCACAAATACCTGCCAAGTCCGCAGGGAACTCTGAATGATTATCTTTTCCCTTGAATACCCCAGTCCTTGTTAGTATAGAAAACCAAGGATCTCCTGCCTGAAGGAGTTGTTAGCAGTATTGGTGATTATGTTTGGAAATAAAATTACTGATACGATAAAATACGTTTCTCGTTATAAAATATACCTCTCGTGCGCCTCTAATGTCCATTTTTGGATTATCTCCTATCATGTACAGGGTTTTCAACGAATTCCACAGTTTGTAGTATTCTCCACATCTAGGTTGCTTAAATAAGATGGCATAAGATCCCTTAACACGGTCTCAGCATTTCCATAGACAAATGGATTTGGCTTCCCATATGATGTAAACACCAGCGGAATGGGATGTATTCTGCAGAACAGAGAGAAGTAAACAATGTGCAACATAAGATTGAAGATCAATGCATGTTGCTATCCTGCATTGAGTCAAATTAGGCCTACACAAGGATCTATAGGCCATTCTTTAATGATTTGTCAAGAATATTTAGATCAAATTCCATGCAGAACTAAACATTGAGAAGCTGAAACCTCACTATCTTACCTATTATAGATTGCTTCTAATGCAATCCTGAATGCTCCCATACCCAGACGTTCAGCAGGAAATGTAGCCCGCCTTTACACTTTGTCAGCTAGTCATCAGCTAGTCTTTAGTTCCACTAAGGCTTCAAAAACTCAAGATTGCAGCCGGCATCACAAACGGCATAGCTTACCCGGTATTCTAGGTCATCATTTGCAAAAAACAGGTGCGGTTGCTTTCCAGTCCCCCTTCCGGGAAGCCCTCCAGTTCTCAACGAGTCACAGGCACCTAAACCCAAACTTAATTATCACAGAATTATTTAAATGTAAACAGACAGATAGATGATAACACTCCATTTTATCACTTCTTTCAAACTATATTTCAGCACCCACTAGACTTCTAAAAAGATGATGACTAAAGTTGCAGAGTAGTTACTGAACAAACAAACAAAGCCTAGTGTCTTTTCATAATCAGTTCAAAAATTTAGAACTCGTGTGACTAAAAGCCCAGTATGAACTCAACAGCGAATTAGATAAGAAAGGACAAGATCTTTAGAGTGGTCACAACCTAAATGTCTCTACTCCAGTAAACAGAATCACTGACTATGAATGCTGCCTTAACTCTGTGTTTGCAAGGCAATTTTTCTCTTCGCCATCTCATTAGAAGTGCTATTCTGGTCAACGTCTGGCTTAGTTGTCCATTTCTTGTACGGTGCCAGTGGATCAATGGCATCAAAGTAGCTAGTGTACTCATCAATTGACAGAACATTTCTGTACAGAAAAGATATAAGCAGAAAAGGGTCAACCTGAGAAAAGAAATAAGAGAATCAAGCTATTGGAGTTCTTGTTTCAGGTGAAACAGTATTGAACACAGACAGCTAAGATGATATATGGAGAAGACTTGTCTGTGATTACTGGAGTCCCTGAGAACTTGAGCAATTTTATTAACTTTGCTTGCACCTATATATCACCTAGACATTAAAGTTATATCCTTCATTATCAATTTTGTTAAATACATATCTTGATCCTTATTGCCTCTCTCTCTCTTCCCTCCCCCCCCCCCACACCACACAGCTGCATGCACAAGCAAGTAATTGAGACACTGCTGGGTACATTTGCGAACCTAGAGAAGTGGTCAAAATATTTACTTGTATCCATATTCAGACATCACAGCAGCAGGTTCTCCTTTGCCTACAGCAACGACAATTTCGTTGTCAAATCTGTGCAAAAACCTCAATTAGGAAACAGATTAATAAATTAGAAGAGCATATTCGTGAGAAAAATAGAGGAGCCCACGCAGTAGCCTAGTAGAATAGTTAGTACATGCATTGGCACCCTTCTGTGTCTTTTCTATTCGTATAATATAATATAGGCAGTGCATTTCCCTAGTTTCCAAGAACAAAGCACATGAGATGAAGAAATGAGACATGTTCTTTGATATCCACATACACACACTAGATATGTACATTCAATAAAGTCTATTTTCACAGGTTTGAACCTACTAATTTGTGTACCCGTAAATAATTCTTCTACAGGAGAATTCGCATCAAACTAATAATACACAAGCACGGTATTTTATTTTGCGATCGTAGATTTTCATAATCGTGAAAGAGATACATGAAAAAAGCAAATGCAATCTCAGTTCTGATTTACATTAGCATGCTGCATTTCTCGTTGGAAGTTGGTCATGGAGATAATCCAACAAATCCATACCTATTTACCAGTTGTTTAAAAGGTGTGTGGCCCTGTATGACCTGCAAAGTATCTTGGTCAAAAGATGAGAGGCAAAAAAAAACAAAGCAATTCCGGACCTGATAACAAGCAGAATTGTGAGGGCAAGCAGATTTTGTAAAACAAGAGACGAACTACCTGTGAAGGTAAAATGTTGACTCCAAATAGTTGACCTAAGTCCTGGGCTCTTTTGGATTCAGAAAAACCACCCCCTGCATCAGCCATTGCTATTAGCCGCGTGCAGTAAAAGGTAAACATCGCTTCTTTAAGAATTAACACACGAATTTTCTTATTTCAAGGCAGTAGCATATTGCACAATGAAAGGTAAGGGCATCTCAAAAGGCATCACAGATCAAACTGCTTGAATGACTTAAACATTAGATAGCAGCAATCTCGAAATCATCAAGAAGATTACTATTAGATCTTCAAAGTACCGATACTTGCTGATAAATGAATAATCAACCATAATAAGAGTATGATGTCCAGCATGCAACTTGAAAACTTTAGTTTGACCATAATATCACGGCACGCTCACCGCTGATGATTCTATAGAACGGTCACATTTGCTAACACTTGTCGAAAGTGAGGAATGTAACAGTAAAAGTTACTAACACATTAGAGCAATTACTAGGACCTGTTGAAGTATACCGATCACGAACACTCACCATTTGTCAAGAACACGAAAGGTATCTTCAGCTTTCCCGAAAAGATGTAGAACATGAAGTAAGCGATAGCTGGTTATCGAATAGCAGATACGAATCTCGATGTCCACCGCCCTTACAGTCCATCAGAAAATTCGGTAGCAATCAGTGCAAAAACATGCATTCGCAACGTAAGCATCGGAAAACACGCGAAACACCAAGGTCACTTGCACGACAAAACACAAGCCCCGCAGGTATGTCAGCAAGCGACAGCGAAAGCCTTACCAGAATCATCGTACAATCTCTGGAGCGCGAGCGGAGAACCGCCGACGGGAGCGCGACCGAGGAGAACCACGCCGTCGATGTCGAAGGCAATGCCGAACGAAGGCCTGCGATGAAAACCGACAATCGTTCGATTCGATCACGGACAAAAAGAGAGAACAAAAAATTACTATCGGGAAATCACGAGGCGTCGAAGCGCGACCGAACACAATACACCGGTCCGATTGCGAGCTGAGTCGCCGCGAGAATGAGCGCGAGAGGAGCAGGGACGGTTGCTCTCGGCGGCGGCCGCCGCGGCTCCGCGAGGCGATTGCGAAAAGCTGGCGCCTCATCCTCCGTTCACGGCGAGAACCGCTTCAGGAGATTCGAAAGAGCTCGAACGAACCGCTGGGAAATGAAGCTCCGAGAAGGACGGAGCGAGCGAGCTTCGACCGTCCCAGACCCGATCACCAAGACAGAGGGAGAGAGAGAGAATGGCCCAATTGCTAAGAGTCTTAGTGTTCGATTGTTTAGTTGCCGCGAATTAGGCCCGTTGAAATGATGGGCGGGCCTTCCTTAGGATCCGAGCTCAGCTCTTAAGGCTGGATTTTAGACTGTCGCGGAATATGAATAGCTAAAAATGATCACTTATATCGCTTCAAATAATATTAGTCAATAAAAAAAATTAATATCAATAATATTTTATATTTAAATATTTTCTCGGATTTATTCATTTTTAAGGCAATACAGATAATTATTTTTTGGAAAAATATTTTTAAATCATTTATTTTTCACGAAATAAGCGGAGCCTTTACATATGCTTTTGGGCTTTTGTTTTCTTCTTTTGTAATTTTCTCCATCTTTTCTATTTCCTTGTAGCGTAATTCGGATAAGTTGCGCAAATACTTCTACAATTTTTAGGCCTCCAACTAATTTAACGTCGCGTTTGCCAAAAACCTTGTAAAATCATTAAATTCCAAAGTTTCTCTTTTCACGAATATAATTGATGTGAAGAACCAACACATCGAGCACCTCCAATGCCACTGCTCTAACATGCATTTGGCGGTTCACGATATGAGAGGATAAGATTTTGGCGGAGGGGGCAAGAAAAACAATTGGGTGTGAAAATGAGAAACTACCATATGCTTTACGAAGCACGTGAATCAATATCATCTTGATCATTAATCATGTAGACCTCACTATGGATCCATTCGATGAATCGTTGAATTGGGCTCGAATTGTGATTTGTGGCCCATGTGATGCCTTTTACGGAAGTGACTTGGGCCTGGCTCGGCTAAGATAAAAAGAGACCCACATCCAATTCACATCTCTTCTGAGTGTTCTAAAATGTCGGAAAAATGTACCAAGATCCACCTGGACTTAAAGAAACTACCCGTCTTAGATGGACACATCGAAACTGCTAATCTTGGTCCTCGCGTTGGTCTAACCTTATCTGTCTATATCTCTCTTATGGTCACTCATGTGACTCGTGTCCACATGACATAAAAAAACAGCCTGTCGCCAACTAAGCAGAGCAATGGAGTCGAACGCTTGAAGCAGACGAAGTCCATGACTGATATAGTAAGGGAGCTTTGCTTAATGGGAAAGCAATTAATACGGATAAATTGTCGAAAAAGTCCTAAACATAATGCATTTTTATCAATCTAGTCATGAATCTTTCAATTTTATCAATTGGGTTCTGAACCTTTTCGCATGTTGCCGATTGAGTCCGTCCGGCCAATTTTAACTAGAAATTGTTGACGTAGACACCAATAGTGTCACGAAAGATAGTCAACAATGAATATTTTTCGAAGTTTTTTCTTATTTTGTTCTTCTTTTTTCTTTTCTTTCTTTAATTTTCCTTTTTTTCCTAGCAAGTTCAGCGAGGATTGCTGGTCACAAGCAAGGGGCCGGCCGGCGAGGAATGGTAAAAGAACAGCCTGTCGCCTACTAATTAGAACGCCGGAATCAAGCGCCTTGAAGCAGAACCGTACTCCTAACGATGAAAACGAAGTCCTTGACCGATAGCAACGGCACTTTGCTTAATCGGAAAGCAATTAATCCAAGACCAAGGAATAAAAAAAAGGAAGCGACATGAGCATCTAGAAGTAGAAGCAAGGCACTGACCAAGAGCCTAATATTCAAAGAGGAACGTGGAAAAAAGCAACGTAATAGTGAACCCCATTGTCTGGTCGTTGTCGGCCACCATGATCGTGTCCCTTAGGAATTCTAATCCCCTCTTGGTTTGATTTGCCATCGCATCGTTCTCTCTTTCTCTTTTCCAATCTTGCGGACTCTCATCGGATAAACACGACATCTCCGGCTTCTAGCGAATTGTCCCAAAACATGCCATGGAAAGGCAATGGAGTGATGCGATAACGAAGCATTGTAATGGAAGGGGATGTTGCTGCTTTCTCATCTTGTGAATGTCGATTTGGATTTTCAGGGGAAATATCGACGCTGGAAAATTTACTATAATCTCGACTGGCTGAGGAATTGATTATCGAAGACGACAATTTTTAGTTGTAGAGGGAATGAAGAAACAAGAAGAAGAAGGTGATTTGATCTGGTTGGTTAGGTTTGGCTGACTATTGAAGAAAACAAAAGTTGACGAGTGTCAAAGAAGGAAGTAGACAAACATGGCCGTCGTCCTGTATACTTTATTTGAAAATGTAGGACATCGATGGTAAAATTCCGAGTCTAATTTATGTTTGATTTCATTTTCCCTGAAATTTGACCGAAGAGGTTTTGTACGGGCGATTTTACGCACTCTTTATCCATGTTTAATTTGGTTATTGAATTTTCTTTTGGTTCAACTTATTATAGTTGTATCGTTTGAATCGAACCAATTGAATCCTTCCAGTTAATTAGATCCAACTAGAATTTGAAATGAGAATGTAACTCGATCGCGAAACCACATTTGCTTATGTGGGTATACACATTAGTAGCTACATTGGCAAAATCAATAAAAATGACAACCAGCAAATTGGATGCACAATAATAATCAGTTGGGTTGGTTGATGGCACAGCTGGAGTATGTTGAATTTGAGAGAGGTCAGTGACTTCATTTTCATCTTGATTATTTTGTTCAGCACTTGTGCCAATAGAGTGAGTTGGACTTGTTGGAGTTCCAGTTCCATTTGACGTATCTGAAGGTTCCTCAGGTGGAGTACACCATGGTTTACTAGGAGAAGACGCTGTAGTAGATGAGGTTAAAGTGGCAAAGTAAAAATGATTCTCATCAAAAAATTTCATAGCGGGAAACGACCATTTTTCCTATCAGGCTCTTACAATGAAATATCTTGGTGAGACATGCCACTAGAATTTGCACTTGTTGGTACTATGTTGATGGCTAAGACCGTCGTATGAAAATCTTCTTTGGCACTTCACTTTGAAACATTAGTGAAAGTCCCAACTCTTTAATATGTCTATGCTTCCTCTCAACAACTCCATTTTGAGGTGCAGTGTAAGGACATGATAATTGTTGCTTTACTCCAATAGAAGAGCAGAATGTTCGGAATGATGTGGAGCAGAATTCACTGCCATAATCACGTTGGGAACTTTAATTGGTAATTGGTAGCGTCGGGTCGTCAAAGTCTAAAAGGACTGAAACTAGCACATCGGCTTTAGACTTCAAAAAAGAAACTCGTGCATAGCGTGAAAAATCATCAACAAGGCCGGATAGTAATGCGAACTTGAAAGCGGAGTTAGTTCGGGAAATCCCCCATAATCAACACGAACTTAAAGAAGCAAGAACCATAAAGTACCACCCATATTCTGGGTGCTTTCCCACTTTGGCTAAAAACCAGCAATCGTGCCCCGCAAAATACGGCATGATTCAGCCAAACCAAAGGTTTTGCTAAGTCAGTAAAAGTTGTCTGAGGAAAGGCCGAAGCAGCCTTTTTGAGCAGTTCATGTCCGTCAATTTCATATTCATTTATTGCGTGCTTCCTCCGGTGACTGAGGAATGTTTCCCCCCATTAAAATAGCAAAGCTTCGTCACCGTCTTCCACCAAAACTTTGAAATTCTCTGGATCAAGTCGCCGTGATGCAGTTGAAATGGAAATGGTTTTAGATTAATCAGCAAAACCCCAGAAGAACCGGTCAAGTCTCGACCGAAAGAAACAGGGCAAAAGGGAAAGCTGCAAACGGGGCAAAAAAAGATGGTGATCATCAATCAATTGATCATTTGCCCGTCCACTTCGAGGTTCGGAAGTCCACGGGGGCGCACGAAACTTTAGCCGGGTCCGTCTGATCTGAAGCGATTTCGCTGCCGGTGACAGAAATCGAACCGAAAGCGAAGAACAAGAAAACAGGGGCAAGTCACGGAGAAGAGGAACAGAGCGAGGACGATGCAATCACAGGGTAATCGTAAGTCGAGTACCGCACACTAAATTCACACGAATCCGATTACTGCACAAGGCGGTACTAGTAAGGTACACAGCCGATCCGAGTTATTCTACAGTATACATCCCCCGAACTCCCCCAACCCATAAGACCCAATTCGAATCCAAATCCCCAAAATCGGACCCCGGTCCGGCGGAGAACAACCAATAAACTAATTAATGAAATACAGACACCACGGGAGAGAACAAGAAGTTCTCGCGACCCGTGTTCTGATCTTTACCCATCTGTACATCTACATCGTCAGGTCAACTTGGAGAACCCCACGGAATTCTCTCCGCTACGAGCCGGAACTGTACCCGCTCTGGATCGGGGATCCGGAGCTCGTGCTCGCGAAGCCACCGTCTTCCCTCTGCTCCTCTCCGGCAGAGGGGGCCGTCGACGCGAGCGCCCTCGCGGACCGGATGATGCTCCTGAGTATGTTGATCTTGATCTGGCCGCGCTTCGGGGGGAGGCGCTGGGCCGATCGCCTTGGGGGTTCCGGGTTTTGGTTATCCATTCGCCTCGAAAGATTTTGGACGATGGAAACAGAGGAGCGCGACGCGAGAGAGAGAGAGAGTTTGAGATGAGACAGTTTGAAGAGGATGAGTCCGCAGCAAATGAGAGCGTTATGTTTCAGAGGCGAAGGGGGGGGCAATTTATATAGGGTAGGCTACACTGCAAAAACTTGCTCCTTAAGATTGTCGGGACTGCCTGAGTCGAGCGAGTCCCAAGCGGCCATTAACTCGGAACGGGGAATCGGATCAGGTGGTGCCGCGACCACCGTAAGAGTGTGGTTTTTGCCCTACGAGGCGTTGAATGCTCCATCTCAAGAAGGAACGAAGCCGTCCTCTGATCTACGATGCATCGGAGTTATTGGATTGGAGCAAATTTTTTCTTGCTCTTAGAACAGCGAATCCCACTACTCTCCTATTTGTATTTTTCTTTTTAAGATAAGGAGCAGAGCTTGAAAATCACGCCATTAACTCTCGTAACAAAATATGATCAAATCTGATCTCCTAACATCAACAAAGGAAGCAAATCTATTGGTGGCATATTTAATATATGTTTATCAATCGCATTGTAGGATTGCATAGTCCAATTCGCTAGCCAATCTGCACACATTTCCCTCCTTAGAGTATGACGAAAGGATGTAAATTTCTTATCGGAACAAATTTTTTTTTTTTGTTCGGGTCGAACTTAGCCAAACAATTTTTAGAAACACCTCCAAAAACAGCGCGCGCACGACCAACTGCGTCGGGCTTCCTGAGCCTTTCCCCGGCCGTTCGGAGCTTGGCGCAGCACGAATAGTCTCCTGCCACGTGTGAACGCCTTCGCCGGTAGTTACAACTGGAAGAGGAAAGAGGGGGATACGCTCACCACGTCAGTAGAAATTTAATGATTTATACGAGGATGATGCCGCCGTTCCTTCCCTTACGCCTTTTCGGAGCTTCTCATGACACGTGACCTTTTTACCCTTCGGCTTTTTTCTATTTCCTCCTTTTTGGGTGCGTGCTTTATATTCGAAAGCAATTATTTGGTGATTCAAAGGAGCTTACGCATGCATACGCATATATACGTACGCAATTATTTGGTCACTAGCCATGCTGCTTCTCCTTGAAAAATATATATTTTTTCTCCCTCGCAGCTGCGAGTTATTTCCACTATTTTAAGAGATTTTTCAAAAAAAAAAAAACGAGTTATCCGAGAGGGCTCTAAATTTTTAATACTTACATGTGGTGTAGAAAATCCGGCCTGTTTCGTGGAAGGTGCCCACTAGAGGAAAGATCACCTCAATGTCAACCCACATAGATTGCAAGTTTGACATTCCAATTTCATTTGATTCTTCTAATTCGATAGCGATTTCGTTCACATTATAGAAACCCTAGCTGATATGAGTCGAAGCGGCGGACTCGGTTTTCTGGAAAGATCGAACCGCGACTCGCCGGAATAACGATCCCTCTCTTCGTCTTTCCATCCCCGCGGGGACGAGCGCATTTTCCCTTCGATGTGGCGAGGGAGCAGAACTGGAACTGACCCCCGAACCGGATCGATACGTATATTACCCCACGCGAAAACGGACCGGCCAAAATCGACCTTTCTCGCGCCCCCCCGTCGCTGGCCATCGCGAGTCATTTCCATCTCGGTCCACGGCGAAACGAGAACAGCTCCACACACGTCACGATGGGAAAAACCAAAACTCAATAATTTAATGGGTCCGGGCTCGTGCTCGAGAGGATCGAATCCCACCATCCAAATCTCGTAAACAGCAACGAAGCTCCCCGTCGCGCTTAAAAAAAATAAAGAAAATCGGAACACTGAATGGCGACCGGTGGGGCCCGGGGATGACGCGGCATCCCATTTTTTTTATTTAATCTTATTTCTCGCCTCCCTCCGTATTGGGTGGCGCGTAGCTCGGAGCGGGCATCGAGGGTCAAGTCAACCGGGGGTCGCCGGGAGCAGCCCCTAGTTTTTAGCGGAAACCGCTTCTCGGCCTTACCGCCCTCGGTCGATTGACCGGATCCCATCAGTCAAGCCCCCGCTGTCCTCTTCGAAAATGCTCTTTCGCATTTCGTTTTGTTTCTCTTTTTCGTCTTTCGAGCTTTTCGGGTGCGATTGACCCTACCTTCTTTCGCCCAAAGGGGGACCAATTACTTTAGGAGCGGCAATCGTCACCAATACTCCATGTATAGCAGATGGCCATGATGTACCGTCCAAGCGATTCGATTCGCGACTTATTTCGATAAGGCATCGGTTTTATATGTGTTGTTCTGTAACTTTTCGGGCAGGCAAGAGATGTGAACGGCCGCCGGAGATGGGGACCGATTTTATACTGCCCTTCAATTCGAATTAGCAAAAGCAATGCCTCCTTGCATTGCTTTGGAGAGGCCGTTCTTATCTTGTGCCGGAAGCAATTTGCGAAGCACGGGCCGGAACAGGCGAAATCAAAAGGCGTTACTTACATGCTACTGCAGGTACGTTGATCTGTATTTGCCAGAGAATTGGGAGTTCCTATTGTGATGCGTGACTACTGGGATCCAAAACCAAAAAGAGTGGTATTTGTTAGCAAAAACACAATGGAGGCAGCCAATCAATATAAGATGAATCCGAAATCCGATTCAAATCCAGTATAGCACCCTTGACTTGTTAGGACATCCTATCTTTCGAGATGAAAAAGGGCATAAAACTTTTTTGTATGCCGTGTCCCTGCTTATTTTTAAACATTTCCGGTTGTTTTGGCAGACGTAGACGGAATTGTTCGAGCCGAGGTTCCCATTCAAAGGGCGGAATCGAAGCATAGGCTCCAACTCATGCTTTCGTGGAACCAGATTCAGCAAACCAGTGAATTAGTGATAATGAAGAGGAAGGAAGGAGGGCGAGAGACCCAATGAGGTTTCAACACGTCGAAAGAGTTCTAGAAGATCAGTGCACGTTAGGGTCCCGAATTATATTTTGTTTTTTTCTCCTCTTTTTTTTTTTTTCGAAGGAATCTCAACGACAGCATGGCCCTAGAAGTCTCCAGCCACATGCGTCCTGCTCCTGCTCTCAATGGATAGCAAGCAGCAGGTCACTCTCTCGGTGAGGAAAATGAGTCCATGCTTGTCGTTCTGCAGAAATCCTTATCGAAATCGAGGAGCGAATGTGACCGGGGCGTCGATCTTCGGGGTGGAAAACGCGTATCTTGATAACGTATGCCCCTACGCTAAAAGAATCTCACACTTCCAACAACTTTAGAAGTGACAAAAAAGGCAAGAAACTTTGGATCATGCGGATGTCATTTAGCATTCATACCCGTCATTTCTATCGTCGATGAACCAGATATATGGCAAAGTATCGAAGAGATAACTACTTATATCACCCATTGGAGAATTGACTAGTGCAAATATCGGTTTATTCGTGCTGGACGACGTAATCAGCCATTGGAATTAAAGGACCCTTTGTTTAAGATTTATTTTTTATTAATTCCCGGTCAAAGTTTGAAGTGTTTAGAAATTTTGAAAGCGTAAGGGTCAATGTTTGCATCTTGCAAAAGTTTCGGACGTTTCGAATTTGAAAAAAAAAAAATCAAAGCGTGCAAGTTGCGAGATTTAAATTGGACATAGTAAGCTGTAAAAGTCAATCCAGTCACGTAAGCGACGTTTATATATTTGGGTAATAAAAAAATGATTGTCGCGCAATGCATGGACTAGTATGAATTATAGAGTGTCGTGAATAGGAAAAAGTATCTTAATTGGACCGTTGGATGAGACGGGTCTCGTATGACGCCTACGAACTAAAGTCGAACGTGAGTCGAGTGCAGCCAATATTTGTTCACGGCTAGATGTTAGACTCGAAGGAAGAGATAGAATTCCTAGATAGAAATTAGTTCCTTGAAAATTTTTCAAACAAGTCTACTCAATGGATGCAGGTTAATCGTACGAATGTCTTAATTGCCAATGCACTGATCACATATGACACGGGAAAGACGGCATCTTGGGCGACAAATTTTTCTTTTTTTCAGGTATTGATCATATTTGCTAACAAAATTCTCTAATAAATTCATGACACGGAGGATGGAAGATCTCTGCGTAAATAAAGCGGCGCACAAGTGGACAGCCAAATTACGGGAAAAACGAGAATTCCTTATGCGAGTTAAACTCTATGCAATTCGGGCCCAAAAAAATGAAAAACGCGTTGTCCTAGAGGAGACCTGGAGTTGACTTTGTTGGGCCACGCGAATCGAAATTGCCGCCCGTAGGCAAAAGACATTTTATGCAATATTTTACTCTGCACATAACAGGGACAACAACACAAGTAGTCATTAAACTTTAATTTAATGTATAATATAATTTCTAAATTTTTAATTTATTTAATGTGATTTCTGAATTTTAATCCATTATGCAATGTGATCCTTAAACTCTTAATCCGTTTAATGTAGTCTTTGAATTTTTGATACGCGTTGAATTTAGTTTATGAACTATATGAAAATATTCAATGTCAGGGACTACATTGCATATTGGGCCAAAATTCGAGGACTATCCGTGTCATTTTCCTAAATAATGAAACCTATTGCAAACAAGCAAAATTCAGAATTTCGGGGACTCTCTCTTTCTCTCTCTCTGATATGTGTGCTTATTAGTTGCTTCAAATTGCAATGGTTTGGGTATGCTTGCGATTTGTTAATATCTCGAGACACTGATGTAAAAAAAATTGTCTTACTTATGTTTGGATTTTTCATGCTTCATTCGATCAATTTTTTTGCTTTAAAAAATTGGCAGAACACTGGTTTATGTCTAGTATAAATATTTAATCGGTAGGTTTAATAAACAATAATGACTTTGCTATTCGAGCGACCATAATATGACAAACAGCCTGTCACAAAGAGGATTAGTAAAGCCACCAAATCAGCACTTGTCATTCGACCAACGTTTAATTAAAGGGTCATGATCATTAAGACGATAGCGGCATGATGTGCCTGCTTTTGAAAGACCCTGGCCAATCCGTGCGTGGTGATGGAGCCGTGATTACATATGTAACTTTGGACATTGGACGTCCTCTGGATTGGTTGTCGGAAAAGTGAAAGATTCCATCATCTAGAACACGAAGAACAAATTTAAGGTTGGTTTGTTTGAAAATAAACTATTTTTGAAAAATTATTTTTTGACTTTTCAATGTTTTGATGATGAGAAAAACATTCAATTTGGAGAAAACGTTTTCTGAGGACTAAAACCAACAAGTTTAGATTGGGAAAAACGACTTTCCCTTTTAGCAGGATGAAAATCACCTTTCCTAAGTCACCAAATGAATAAACCTTGAAAATGATTGACATGAACAATATTTTGTTTTATTGCGAAGTTTTTAGCGAAATAAACGTGCATTTAAATTATTTTCCGCACGCTTTAATTTGGACAAAGGATAGTGATGGGAACGTGGAAAGAAATTTGTAAAGAAGCCAACCAATATGATAAACACGCGTATCCATGGGAGGAAACTCCTATCGGGAATATTACTTCTTTTTTGTTTGTAAATGATGTTGTCTTGTGACTGTAAAGTCCTTACTTTCTCTCGACAATCAAGTTAATTTTTCATTACATTTATCTTTATGCCGATTTACCCTTGCACTTTATATTTTCGCACCACACTTTCGTGCAATTTGTCCTTCTGGCACTAAGATTCACGTAGTTTCATCACATCAGCCCTCATTTGCACACTTTGTGCTCAAGTGTGGAACCGAGGAGCGATTTCGATCATTCCCCAATCACTTGAACTTTGAAACATCTTGCAGTACGTCAATTTTCACCAACATCTCTTTTGGTCTGTTTGGTTCAAAGCATTCACTGCAAAAAAATTGGATTTTTGCCACGCAAATTTTCCATCGAAAAGTAAAATTTGTCAGATTTTAGCGACGAAAAATTTTTCTTCACAAAATTCATTGGAAATTAGCGATGAAAAAATTTTCATCCAAAAATTCGTTGGAAATTTCCAACGAAAAATTTTTCGTCGCAAAATTCGTTGGAAATTAGCGACGAAAAATTTTTCATTGAAAATTTCCAACGAATTTTGCGACGAAAATTTTTTCGTTGGAAATTTTCAACGAATTTTGCTACGAATTAAAAAAAACCCGGTATTATTCGACATTTTTTAAATTCGTGGGAAAATTCGTTGGAAATTTCCAACGAATTTTGCAACGAAAATTGTACACATTGAAATAATTGCCCGGAAAATTGAAATTGGTGGGAAAATTTGTTGGAAATTTTCCATGAATTTTGCAACGAATTTGAAAGATGCCGCATGTACTAATTTTGCAACGAATTTTTTCACGAATTTCAAAAAAGGCATTTTTGGTAATATGTTCGATATTCGTTGGAAAATTCGTAGCAAATTTGCCACGAATTTTCCAACGAATTTCCAAAAATGGCATTTTTTTTCCAAAAAAGCTTTTTTTTCTTATATGTTCGAAATTCGTTGGAAAATTCGTGACAAATTTGCCACGAATTTTCCAACGAATTTCGAACATATTACAAAAAACCTTTTTTTAAATTCGTTGCAAAATTTGTGGTAAATATACCACGAATTTTCCAACGAATTTCGAACATATTAGCTAAAATGTCTTTTTTTTGAAATTCGTTGGCAAATTTGTGGCAAATTCGCCACTTAATTTTCCTACTAATTTCAAAAAGGTATTTTTGTAATATGTTTGAAATTTGTTGGAAAATTCGTGGCAAATTTGTCACTTAATTTTCCAACGAATTTAAAAAAAGTCTTTTTTTCCTAATATGTTCGAATAATTTGTTACAAATTTTCCAACAAATTTAAAAAAAGGCATTTTTTCTATTATGTTGGATTTTAAATTTGGAAAATTAAGAAGAAATTTTTTAAATGAATTTTGCCATGAATTTAAATTTTCCGAGCTATTATTGCACTATGTTCTATTTTCGTGGCAAAATTAAGAGGAATTTTCCGGCCAATTTTGCCACAAAATTTTAAAATGCCGTATGTGGGAGTCTTTTTTAAATTGAATGAAATTTGTTGGAAATTTCCAACGAATTTTCTGCATGAAATTTTAAAATGTCGTATGTGGTAAAATTCTGTTGGAAATTTCTCTCTCTATCACTTCACTGTTGGGGGTCTTTGTTTCGTTCTCATGGGATTATTACCGCATGCCCATGATGTAGCTGAGCTTCCTTCAACCCAACTCTCTCTCTCTCTCTCTCTTCTTTCTCTCTCTAGAGGCTTTGTCGTGTCGCTCCGGCAAGCCACCAATGGCCAGGCCCTGCAGCTGCGCCTGCACCTTCCCCTCCTCCTCCTCCTCCTCTTCCTCTTCCGTACCACGCAGCGTTGTCGCTTCCCCCCCCCCTTCCTCTGCAAATGTAGTAGCCTCTATCCCAGATTCTCTCTCTCTCTCTAAAATGCCGTTCGAGCTGCTGTTGCTGCTCCTCCTCCAGTCGCTCCCTTCGATCTGCCCCCCGCAATGTGCATCCCCCGCTCCTTCCCTCTGCTTCTCCCCCGTTCGGTGCCGAATCTGCGAGCTTGGGTGCTTCGGCGTTCTGGGTTCGAGCGGGATTTTGAATATGGAGAGCGCGTTGTGTTCCCGGAGTTGCATTTTGCTGCTGAGTGCGCGCTTTGCTTGGCTCCCACCGCTCGTGTCCTGGAGATTTGGTTTTCGCTCTCTGGGTTCTTGCTTTGTTGGGGTTGCTCGATGTGCGGGCAACTAGTCAAAAGGCATTGGCTCTCTTCTCTTTTGAATCTGCCTCCTTTTTTTATCTTTAGAATGTTTTGCTTGATGAGGGTGTTTGTAGTTTGGAGATTCGTGTCGATTGGCTGCTTGCAACTGTCTCTCTGTTTGTCTCCTTTTTCTTTTCTCACTCGAGCTGCAGTTCCTCTCCCAGTGCTTTCTCCATACCCTCTCCCCCTTCCCCGCCCCTTGCCGCCAGGCCGAGTCCTCCCTCGCCGACGCCGCCGACTGCCCCATCTACGCCCTCGCCGTCCTCCGCCTCGTCGCCGAGCCCTCCGTCGATGAGCAAATCCGCCAGGCCGCTGCCATCAACTTCAAGAACCACCTCCGCGCCCGCTGGGTCTCCTCGCCTTCCCCCCACGACGCCGCCGGCGCCGACGCCAAGGCTGCCTAGGCCGCCTCCTCGGCCCCGATCCCCGACGCCGAGAAGGAGCAAATCAAGGCCCTCATTGTCCCCCTCATGCTGTCCTCATCGGCCTGTATCCAGACCACCCATGGTGCGATTCCGACCGTGGAGGGGTCGCAGCCGCGATTCGGGGGGGGCGGGGTCGCAGCCGTGATTCCGACGGGCGGGGGTTCTGGCAGCAATTCTGGCGGGGGTCGCGGCCGCAATTTCGGCGAAAATTCAAATTTATCAACGAAAATTCAAATTTACCAATTAAAATTCAAATTTTCGTCGTTAAAATTTGCGAAAAAAAAAAATTTCAGACGATTTTTTTTTTGTTCGTGGCAAAATACGGGTTTTTTAATTTCGTGGGAATTTTGCCACGAAATTGAAAAAAAAAAAGCAGCCTAAGCCGAAAATTTCAATTTCGTAGCAAATTACCAACGAAAAATTAAAATTTTTTGTCGCAAAAATTTCCGATGCCGAATTAGCGATTTAATTTTTTTTTTTTTGCTAATTCGTCGGAAATTGTTTTGCCACGAATTTTACCACTAAAAATTACCGACGAATTTTGCCACGATTTTTTTGCAACAAATAATTAGCTTAATTTAATTTTCCAACGAACTTTCCAACCAATTTTGCAAAGAATTTTACGAAGAAAAAATTTCGTCGCAAATTACCAACAAAAATTTAAATTTTTTGTCGCAAAAATTTGCGACGACGAACTACCAACGAATTTTTGTTCGTCGCTAATTTTGTTGGAAATTCGTTTTCCAACGAATTTTGCCAAATTTATCGTTGGAAAATTCATGGCAAAACTCTTGTTTTTTTGTAGTGAAATTACCAACGAATTTTTCCACGACTTTTCCAACGAATAATTACCAACGAAATTTGCAACGAAGTTTCCAAGGAATTTATACATGAATTTACCCACGAATAATTACCGATGAATTTTGCCACGAGTTTTCCAACGAATAATTAGCGAAAAATTTTCCAACGAACTTTCTAAGGAATTTAGTCACTAATTTACCCTTGAAGTTTCCAACGAAAAAATTTTCGTCGCAAATTTCCAATGAAAATTAAAATTTTTGTTGAAAAAATTTTCCGATGATTTAATTATCCACTTAATTTGTTTTTGTTGGAAAATTTGTTGGAAATTCGTTTTCCAACGAATTTTTCGGATATTTTTGTTGGAAATTTCGTCGGAAAAAACATGTTTTTTTGTAGTGATTTCCAAGGGACTTTAGCCAAATGCTATTTGCATTCTGGCAATTTTTTGAAGCACTTTGGGGAAATGCAATTGAATTTCCAAGGGCCTCTAAGAGTATATTTGGTTCAGCATTCCTAAAGGGTTTTGGGGAAACGCAAATACCTTTAACTTAAAACCCTTTGGGGAAATGCAAATTGCGTTTGACAAAAAATCCTTTGTGAAGCTACTTTGATCTAAATAGTGTTTGGCAAATCTTATTTTGCAAAAGGCTCTGTGATTTTTTTTATTAACAAAAAGCCTACCCTTCAACGAAGCTGGCAATGGGTTACGGCCACCGCCAGAACCGTCGCCAATGGTCGGGCTGCTCAAGGTCGGGCAACCCCTGGCGACGGTCACATGACCCCAGGTGACGGCGGTCGGAAGTTGTGCAATCCAACGGCTGGACGCCTAGGGTCGGCCATCACCGGGGTCGAGCGACCTCGCTAGCCTCTTGCTAGTGCTTCGCGATCCCAATCGGCCTTAGGCGACTCTGGCCGGACGTCCTTAGCCCAAAGAAGATGAACTGTCATACGGGGTAAAATTGGAATATTGAAGAATTAGTAAGGCAATTTGGGAGAAAAAAAAATTAGTTTCAACATCAGGCAAATGCTGAAAGCTCAAGGTTAGTCTGGCATTTCCAATGCTAGCTGGCATTCTCAATGCTGGCTTTCGGTCGAAAGCTCATTGGAAATGCTCGCCAAATGCCTTGGCATTTCCCAAAGAGACTTTCAAGGCAAAAGCCCTTGGGAATGCTGAACCAAGACAGATCCAGGAGATACTTTGTCAAGTTGCATTTTCGAAATGCAAGTTTACTATTCATAACACTATTCATCTTCCCCGAGAAGTAGGCCCAGAGGTTGCTTGGGTCGCGCGACCCCTCAAATGGTGGTCGCCGGGGTTGCCTAATCTCAGGCATCACTGGGGTCACCTGACCTCAGGCGTCACCTTGGTTGCGTGACCTCAGGCGAGGCTGGTCAATAGTTACATTTGGCGGTGGGCCAACGACCATTTTGGCCCGAGTGGCTGAGCTCCACCTTAATATTTTTTTTAAATATTAACAAAAGTCTTTTACAACATTAGTTTTTACTAAACGGTATTGAGATCAAAATTGCTTTCAAATGTGATTTTAAAATACACTTTACTAAACACTACTTGCATTTTTAAAAACCCTTTAAGCCAAGGATCTTGCATTATGCCAATGACATTCTCCCAAAGTTGCACCAAATGGGCCTTTGGCACTCCTCCATATCAATTTCACCCAATGACATGTAAATGCATTCCTAAAAATTAGTCACACTAATTGAGTTTATTCATTAAACGGAGATTTAGCTCTGAGAACATCAATCATCATTCCACAAAACCGTTAGCAAAATGTGAACACAGACATGATTCAGGTCCTTAAATCTCAACCACACCGGCAAAATTGAGAGTCATCTCTTTCCTAGAAAGCTCCAAAACAAGTAACCACTTCTGCTAGCACGACATCTCGTATCGATCTCCTTTTTAAGTCAACCCGTGTCATCCGCTCTTTCCGTTTACCCTTCCAACTTTCGTTTCCCATTCACATGCCAATTGAAGTCTACTCCAATCATTGCCGTGATCTTTTTTGTAATAGATATTGTCCTAAGCAGAATCTTCTGGTAGATGCTGTCGATCTAACGAGATCTTGTCATATATGCTGTCCCAAACCCCATGTCGTAAAGATCCCATTGTTCGGAGGGGTAGGGGTGAATAAGACGGGTCAATCAATTTGAAAATCATCTAGACCGGATCAAGGGTGCGGTCCGATTCCCAATCTCTAAAAGTAAAAATGGTATTCGGACGCTTTGATTCCCAATTCTAAAGGCGGATTGGGCAACCCGGACCGATTATTTATTTATTAAATATAAACCTAATAATCTAAAACCCCGCACGCATACCTCATCTTGCTTTCCTCTTTTGGTCTTTCCGAATTTCCGCCCACAATGCTCACGCCTCCTCGTTAGCTAAATTCACATTGGGGCATGTTTAACCAAATTATGAGTTTAATTATAATAAGTTTATTGGTTAGAATGTAGTTCAGATACAAGTGATATAGGCAAGATACTCGTTTACAAAGGAAATCTATTTAGGTAACGTGAGATTTTGTTTTATATCATTTCAAAGTGTTCACAAAGTGAGTTAAAAATACAATGATTATGTTTTAAATAAAGCTTATTTACTTCGGGCATGAAATTTCACTGCGAAATAAAGTGCTTAAGATGACTGGTTCTACTGGATCACATCGAAACCGGACCTAACTGGTCCGATCCGATTCCTAAGTGTCGTCGGACTAGTTCGGAGTGGGGATCGGGATGAAGTAAAGAAATTTTCGATTTTAGACCAATGATCGTGATTGTCTATTCTCTTTTCAAAGGGCTAAAAACCGCAGTTAATCACGACCGGTTCGATGGGATGGTCTAGTCGCCAAAGCTCGGTTTGATCTCATTTTTGTCCAGATCGGCCCTGTCCAAGCCGGTCTTTTAAAAAATTAGTTAAACTTGAGGGACAAGTGTACAGCAGAAGCAGTCAAGCATAGCCGCCACGTCCCTAGCTTTTTCCCCGGAAAATCAAGATTTGCTCGTACTCTCACGTCTCTCTCTCTCTCTCTCTCTCTCTCCCCTTCCCCTCCTTTCCTTCCCCTTCCCCTCCCCCTTCCCCGTGGTCGTCTTCAATAATGTGTATAGAATAATATTCAAGAATTTGTCTCGTCCCCATTGGTCGAACCTCGCGAGCTTGCCCCCATGCGTCATGCATTGCGTCGTCGACCCCAGCGCTGCTGACGGTTCGTCACTCCCATGGCGGACGCAGAAGGTATGTTTGAAAAAACTCGCAAACCAAACCGCCCCTCCTTTCAATAAAAAAACAGGAAGAAAAACTATGCGGCGACGACGACGACTTAACGGCAAACACGCAATCGGAAATTCGATAAAAAGGGCTGAACAAAGACGCGTTTAAAGCGACCGCGTGCCACATCCATGCCATGCATTCATGGAGGGAGGGAGGGAGGGATGGATAAATGGATGGAGAAGGTCGTTGCACGTATGATTGATCTTAATGCGTAAGCCATAAGAAAAGTGCTTTGTCCATTTAAAGCTTACATGGGGTGTAGTACATAATTGTTGATAAGTGCTTGTCCACTTTTGATCCCACCTACTTTTCCCACCCCCTCGAGAAAACAGTAACACTTTTATATTGTGCTACTTCATGTGAATCCGGCATAAGCTGTCCCGCTTTCGTGCAGGCATAAATATATACTATTTCGCTAATAAAGCTAGTTCACCTGTGGACATAATTATTATCGAGTCGGATCAGGATGTGTTTCGTCGGAATTTACGTTCGCGACGATATACCTATCACCGAAAGTCGCTTTTCGACTTTTTTTTAATTAGAGAAAACAGATTCGGTGGCGATTACATACGTGGAATATCACGGTAACACATGAAAATAGATAATTTCACTCAAAACGGAATTGAAAGCACATAAATTTTGCTGGAATTTGATCGGCAATGAAGCTTGATGACGTAAAGATATATTGCCGGCATTTAATCGACAGCGAAGCGAAGCATATGGGAACTACAGCCATACTATAGTGCAAAAATTGAAAGAAAACAAGTTTTCGTATGCGTTGTGAGGGTCTCTTCAGTAGACGAACGCTGGTATTCAGAGTGCTCACAACTTAACAGTCCATAAGCGGTTCTTTAGCAATTTTAGCCATGCTTTCATTTCACCAAGAATCTTGGTTCCATGTTCTCACGTTGCCATAATCTTATCTCCAGCTAGCTGTTTTCTTAAAATCGCACCTTGCTTTTTCTCCCTATTTGCTGCCACTTTGAATTTCATTCGAGTTAACTTTATTCTTCCTCCACTATCTGCTGGACTTCATTGCCCTACCCACAAGTGAATTGAGCAACCTCCAGATATTAAATCTTCATTTGATTTCTCAATCTGTCAATTCCTATGAATCGGTATCCCTGCGTACCAATTCCATCGCGATAATCGTCAACTAGACCCTATCGTGTATTGGCAGATGGCCCACGGTCATCAATATATATCAATATCGATGTTCACTCTTGTGGTCATCAATAACAATTCGCATGTTCAATGTTGATAGCCACCGTCCTCAGGTCACATGCTTACTCACGTCGATGACCTGATTAGTTTTTGGTGCAAACAAATCGTTATAATTTCCTACTGCATGAATTAATTAACACAATTTCGACCAGCCATCCATGCATAGGTCCAGAGACGACGGTATGAAGACGCAGTGGAGGGAGAGAGGGCCCCGAGGGAGGTAACCGGATAGGCGACATAGGGCCGCCATTAGATGAAGCCGCAAGTGGGTCGGCCACGGCGACGGACCGCGAGAAAACAGCACGCTCGACAAGGACGGCGTGAAGAGGCCCGGCGAAGAGGAGGAGTTCGACGAGTGGCCCGGGGACCGGAGCCAAGGTGGGTAAGGGCGTTCCATCAGGAAAGAATTCAAGAACGTCAAAAGACAGCATTCGGTGACTCCATGTGAACCTTCTCGGTCGATGGACCCCGAGCCTTTGGCACTGCGCAGCAGCGAACGTCGTTGTAGCCACATCACCCCGCACAATCCCGCGTCCACACGGAACCCGCCATCGGGCTTCCAGCTCCGACGACTCGTGGCGAGAGGACTGCGTCAATAAATAACGCTGTAGCCGACCAAAACCGGGATGTTGGGTCCTACCCGCGGGGCCCGAAGAGCGACGGACGTCTATAATAATAATAATCCCACAGCTTGAAAAGACTTCGCGGGGCCCACCCGATCGAGAAAATTCTCCCACCCGATCATGGAAAAGTGCCCCTTTTTCACTGTTTCGCCGGATATTCAGCACGATCCTCGAATTTGTATGGCTCCTCACCGGGATACTTCTCGCGGAGCTCTTCTTCACACCTTACGGCCTGACTGGATCCACCAGGAAACTAGCGATTGGTTCCCTACACTACTGACTCGAATAGAAAAATCGATAACGAGCTCGAATTGGCCGACTCGTTACGAGCGTGTAGCGGGAGGTAACCCGCACCCCTCCTTTCGGTAGTCGGAACAACACATGGGCTTCATCCGCCGAAAGATTAGGACATCACAGAAAATTTGTTTGTTGCGCGCCCTAATGATCATTATTACAAGCCGAAAAGGGTCCCCACGGTGCAGTTTTCCTCTCGTTTGTTCCTTTTGGCAGAAAAGAAAGAAAGATAGTTTTTTGACAGGTCCACGAGTCTTGCTTGCACAGGCGGGAGTCCCATCTTACCAAGCTACCATAAAGTAATCGTATAAAGTATGATCTAGAAGTCGGGTTCGTTTCAAGGTCCATCAACAGCGAAAGTATCGAAAGGCAAGGCAGAATCAAGAGGCTGCGAAAAGGGTAAATATAATAGGAACGGTCACTGCACTTTTTATTATGATATCCACGGATTGTACAAACAGCAGGGAGAAGTGAAGGCGAAACGAAGACAGCGGAAGAAAAAAACATGACAAGCACACCATCTCCGCACGCCGTTTCCGTTCTCTAAAACTCACAGAAACGACGACCCGAAGAGGTTTTGGACTAACAAGCACACTCAAATCCAAGACAAAGCAAACTTAAACACGCCTAAAATACACCAAACTTAGTTCTGAGTCGTGGTATTGCGAAGACCGTCTAAAAAGCACGGTCAACGCAGCCATAGAACCCATCTAAGCCTTCAGACAAGCCCAAAACAGAACACCACCCGAGCCGCGATCTGCACCTAAAACCACAGCAGATCACAGCTTCACGCAGACCCATATTAAAACAGTTGCAGTGCAGCGACATGACGATTGCCACGTAACCCTCGCAGTGATCTAGGAAGGGTTATTTGGCAATCCCGTCGGAGTTGTATCCGCTGGGCGGGGGGGATCCGGCACTGGAGGTGTCGCCGGCGCTTCCGAGGCCGATGGCGTTGCCAGCCTTGGCAGCGGCGGAGGACAGCGTCTTGACGAGGCCCTCGAAGATGTGGGCCTTGATCTGTCCTCGTTTCGGAGGCAGCCTGGCCTGGCCGTTGCCGCGGGGAGGAGAAGGAGCGGTCGCCATCTCAGGGAAGAGAGCAGGGGAAGAAAGAAAAGGACAGAACAGAACAGAGCAGATCAGAGTCTCTGTTTGAACCAAGAAGACGGAGGAAGAAGAGAGAAGTTTCAGGCGAAAAACCAGAGAGAGAGAGAGAGAGAGAGAGAGAGAGCTTGAGCTTTTGAACCGAAGTATCGCGGTGGCGGAGAGAAGGGAAAGGCGTATTTGCAGGTGTCGAAGAGAGAGAGAGAGAGAGAGAGAGGAGAGAGGTGGTGAAGATCGGCGGCCTCCCGCCGATAGGGGAGGCGATCGGAAAAAAATGTTAGGTAAGAAAATGGAGTGGGGCAAGAGCCGTTTAAATAGAGAACTGCGCTCGCTCCTCTGGAGCGCACCGAGTCGGTATGAACGGGGCCACGTGAAATGGAGGGCCAGATTTCGATCATGGCCGAGTGGGGTTAGCCAAATTGGGAGCGGCCTCAGCATTTTACCTTTTCCTTTGCTGATTAATGGTGTTCATGGTTATGATTAGTTTATGTCACCTTTGTTTTTTTCCGACGTCATTGATCTTGATTAGTTTATGTTACCTGAGGTCACGGATTTTGGATAGATTTTTAAGTAAATTACACGGCAATAAATCCTTCTCTTTATTTAATTTATTAATTTCAAGAATAATTTAGTCATCCGAACCCCTGTCACTTGAAGTGGGAGAATTGAAGAGGGAGAATATGAAAATTACGTAGGGTGATAAGGGATAAGATTTGCAAATGAGCTTGTGCTCCAAGATTTTGATAGGGTCAACACTATCTGCCCTGTTTTTGTGCGACCGTCGCCTAAGTCATGATTTTCGATTCTTACCCTTTTTTTTGGGGCAATGGCGACTTGAAACTTATCTTAACTTTTCTTAATTGGAAAATCATTTTAATTATAACTTGAAATCTTACAAATTTTTTAAACGGCAACATACGGATCTTTGGGAACTTTAGCCTTTTTTTTTGCTAGGAAAAGAAGCTAATTCAGCTTTTCGATATTAAGTAAGAGTAAAATTTTAATTGTCGGGCATTCTTTAAGTGGAAATTGCTCATCTCTCTAAAATGGCAATCGCCAATTGATATCGTGCTGAATTTATTTGCATTCCGCTGGAATTGAGGAGATGGTTATGAGTGTTACCTAAACACACGCTTAGATTTCGGGTGAGGTAAGAAGTACCCATAACAAAAGTTATTTACGTTTTTGTTGATGAAGTATCATGGGCAACATAACCTTAATCTCTTTTTTTTTTTCTTGTTAACGAGGGTAGAGAATCTTCGTCTGATTTAAATGTTGGTGCGCTTACCATTTGATGTAGTTTTTTTAAATGTCCATCGCTCACCTTGTATCATCGAGTTGTTCTAAAAAAATACGACTTCACGTGCTAATTAGAACGAAAACGAAGGCGAGATAATACTAAAAGCTGCATGAGATATGTAGATTTTCGAAGTTTTCAAGTCTCGAACATTTTTAAATGCAGGACGACGCGCATTCTTTTGCTAGATTTCGAACATACGTATCACTCAATTAAACGAGCAATTTTTCACATGTTAGATCTTGCGTTAACGAACTAAGTGTCCATGTCATGCGTGACATAGGCCTATATGTACCCATTTGTCTATGTTATCAAATGCTTGTGAGAGGTTGTTTATTCTAAGCCTAAGATACGAAATGACGCGGAAGAGAGAAATATGGAATTTATATATATATTTCAATGTACATAACGGAGTGTACACGAGCTTATGTAAAGTAATCCAATTAAGTACGATCGATTAAGGATGTGCGCGATCGGGGATAAAGAGAATCACTCGGACACATGCGCACTGCACGGTCACGAGAAATATGAAAAGGTACCCTAAGTTATCTCCATATAAACATCTCATATGTCGCTAGCAAGTGCAAAACGTCGCGATGCATGTCATTACTTCGCGCACTTTTTCCGGACTTGTACCCGATCCGAGGTAACTATCACGGTGTCTGAATGCTCCGACTCAAGTGGCATGGCAGTGGGCCCCGCGGGGGCGCAGAGCCGCCCCGCACCGGCCACTTCAGGCCATGCCCCGGCGGGCCCCAACCGTTCCGCTTTTTCCGCCGCTGGGGACACGGCCCCAGCTTGACTGACCTCTTTTTTGTTTGGTCATATACAGCCCCAGCTTCATTCGTTGTTTCATTTGGTACTTTTTGGACGGTGGGGCCCAATCCCGACCTTTTACGCGCGCACACATATATATATCTATATTTAAATAAAAAATCATCATTAATCTCAACTTTCGTGACATTGTTTTATCTGCTCGCGAGATTTGAGTTTCGTCTTGTCCTTTCTCTATCTGTGCTGGAAGATTCCGTGGCAGATCTAGCTGTTGTCTATCTGCCTACTTTGTAACGTATCCAGATTTCGTTCTCAGATTTTGTTTTCTTTTTCTCCCCGCGAAAGATTAAGCTCTCCAAATCTCTTGATTTTTGTAGATTTTTGGAAGTAATAACCTTTTTTTTATTTATATTAATTCTAATTCTTAACTCATTATAAGATTTTTGTCCCCTCTTTTTTGTAAAGTGTGAAAATCAAAATCCATATTTGACACTAGCCGTTGCAATTGCTAATTCTTGAGCAGGTGAGAAATCGCGTTCTTCACGTCTTTTCAAGCGTTTTTTGTCTCTTCGGATGACTAGCTAAAGACGAGGCCCCATCACTTCAATGCTTGATGGAGAGGCGACACCGACTTGACTTTCCGGTGAAGTGCCTGACCCGCCTGGAAAAGCGTCGACACTTTTCGAGCGACTGTGAGAGGAAACGAACAAGACAAGAGCACGTAAAGGAGGACAAGATGAGAAAAGTCCAATGGGGTACGGCACCTAGTAGACAACAACCGATCGTGCCAGTGGTCCAAATCAAAACGACGTCGTAGCTGGCTAACCACGACGCCATTTGGGATCAAGTCCATAATATTGATCTCGCCGAAGTCCCAACCCTTTTCCCTTTTTTTAATGGTTTGGTTTTGCCCGATCCCCATTTTCCAATTTCGACAGCAACAGTAGAGGATGTGACGACACCGCAGGAACATGACGCACGCAAGCTCACCACGGGGCTGCGTTCACACCTCCCCTCCTCCAGCTTCTCCGGCCTGTCATGAGCTGGAGCCTAGAGGATTTCGTGAATTCTAGAAGGAAGTCTCCGAAAATGTACGTTCAAGAGACTTGACTTTCACATAGCCCTGCTTCGAGGGTTGAATGGTGGTGGGTGAACTTTCTCTCCAGTTCACCAATCATCGAGGAATGCGATCAGTATCGATCTGCATCATGGTTGTAGACATTAACAAATTCGCTAGGCGGGTGAGTTGAGTCGAGTCGAGTCGAAAAAGGTTCAACCCAAATTTATACATTTAGCTCTTTTGAGCCATTTTCATATAGTGACCTATCTCGATCCGACCCATATCAAACCATACCCGACTCGACTCATATTATTAAAATGCTTATATATTTAACCCAATATTGAAAAACTCATGCTCAAACTGAAGATCGAGCACGGAGAGATCGAGCGAGGGTGAGAGAGAGTGAAGAGAAACTCATAAAGGCGGGTTGTGTTTAAACAAGTTGTAAATCCGCACTCATACTAGTTTGGACTTTACCATTCTAAATCCATTTACCGAACACAACATATCCATATAACAACTCAGCTCATTAAGTACGTGCTATGAAATGGGCCCACGACCATTTCGACGGGTCTAGACATTAAGTGGGCTCTACGTTTGCAAGTGGCTTCTGGCACTCTTTCGATCTTCACGCTGATGGGCTTGCTCACAGATTTTTGCTGCGGCTCCCGCGGACTTGGGCCTCGCAGGTCTCGGGTGCGCATCTCCAGTTCTCTGCGGATCGGTGCGCGAGTTTTCAGGGCTTTCTGATACGCGCGGGAAAGAGCGGCCGGGGGGACGGGGACGGTGCGCGCGGGGCGGAGGATGGCGAACCGGCCGATCAGCGAGATGGGACTGCCCAAATCGATCGCCAACGTCTTCGCCGCTCGCAACATCAGGACCGCCAAGGTCAGCAGATTCCGGCCTCCGAGCGCTTCATCCCTTCTGCGCTTTCGTTTCCCGATCCCTGCAGTCGGAGTTTCGGGCCGCGGATCCAAGCTTCTGGGGAAGGGCTGAAAAATCCGAACTTGAATCCGTTGGCGGATGTCGTGCTTTGGACAGTGCGGAGCATTAGTCCATTCGTGTGATGATGAACTCTTTCTTCTTCCTGTTTGTTCCGGTTGGATTGATTTTGTGCTCCTTTGAAATCACTCCTCGTTGTTTTTTTTTTCTTGACCTTTTCGGGATTTTGGGCAAGTGGCGTTTAAATTGCTCGGTGTGTTTTGCAGGATGCCTTGTCTTTGACTGAATTCGACCTGATGGAGTTGGCGGACATGGGGTTGGCGGAAGTGACGTCAGCACTGGCGCACATTGGGGAGAGGGTGTCTCCCCCATGTCAAACTGTATGGCTACAAGCATCTAGCTTTGTTTGAACGATGAAATGTTTGTGTCTAGGCTTTGCTACGTCACCTCGCTTTTTCGTCTCGGTTACCGTATGAGCGTCGCTCCTGTGATTGTAGGCACTGTCACTTTTGGAACAACGCGTTCAAAATGAGCAATTGGCTGGTCATCTTCCGACGGGACTCAAAGGTTTGGATGAAGCCTTATTTGGTGGAATTCCTTTCGGAGTTATAACGGAGTTGGTCGGTCCTGCTGGGATTGGGAAAACTCAAGTACGATAGCTTGAATGGATGTGGAAACTTCATTCATCTTCTCGTTTTTTTTTTCTCCTTTTTCAGTCACTCCTTTTTGGAATTAAGAAGGGAAAAAACAAATTCGGAGCTGTGGTATATCCATCTACATGTGATTTCTAAATTAGCCATCTAGAGAGAACTTGCCTTCTTTTCTTTGGAGCAGAAGTACTTTCGTCCCACGAATATGTTTTTTTATACTTCATGTTGATGTTATCGGCTATTTTAACGCATAGAGAATCTTGTACCTATTCACAATTAATGTGAAACTTGTTTAACTTGTCTTCGAAACTGGCTTATAAATGTTGGTAGCAAGAATAGGAAGTGTGTAGCTATTGCCTATTGGTATGACTTGCTTAAGTTGACTTCCCCCTTTTGTCTATTTTTTGCTCTTAGTTTTGCCTGAAGCTCTCATTGTCGGCATCTCTGCCAACCCGTCATGGAGGTTTGGATGCCCAAGTTATATACATTGATGTGGAGTCCAAATTTAGTTCAAAAAGGTATTTTAGCGATTTCTTTGTTTGACTTGGGGATTTATAAGACCTATATCTTTTCTGGAATGCGAGATATGATCAGATTGTGAAACTTACTTATCTCAGGCTGATAGAAATTGGGGCAAAAAGTTTTCCTGAGATTTTTCACATGAGAGGAATGGCACAGGAGGTATGCCTTATCATGCATTCAATTTCTCTTCCCCTTTTTTATTAGTTGCTTAATGTAACTATCATAAGTGTTTGGAATGTACTATTCTTAAAAAAATTTAGCAGATGGCTGGTCGGATTCTTGTCTTGAGGCCCGCATCCCTCGCTGAATTTACTGAAAGGTGAGAACTTAAGCAGCATGGAAATGAGATTGAAGAGTAGTTGTTTTCTTGTGATGGCTATTAAGTGTATCACAAGGCAGTGGGTGGTGATATGTAGCAAATCAGAGACACTCGGATGCAAATACGTGCTTACAAATGTAAAGACGAAGAAAGTATCTCGTATCATTAACTGTTAGCAATGAAGTTTTTGCAGATTTCATCAAAATAAAAAAAATAATGAGGAAATAATTTCTGATTGTTCATAACTAGAGTACTTTCTTTCACATTGAAATGAGCTATTCGGATGTTCCTGGATATTGGACTACTTCCCTGCGGAAATCATAGTAATGATTCTGAATTTTGCCCACCAATGTTGAATTCTTCCCATATTGTTACTGTGCGAGTTCACATTTGATCGAGTACCTAGCTTCTCACACTTCTTCAACCAACATCTTTTTCATTTCATTTCTTTTGTGTCCTTTTCTTTTCAAGGAATGAGCTATATTGAATGTTGTCTTTGCGTTTTTATTTGCTATTCTCTTTAAATCTCTGAAGAAACTTCTCACAATCAATCTTATGTTTTCCATTACCAGTCTTCAGCAAATTAAAATTTTGCTGCTGGAGCGCCGTGTGAAGCTGCTAGTGATTGACAGCATGGCAGCTCTCGCCTCAGGGTAATTGTTTTTCCCTTTGGCCAGATAAGCTATGGAAGTTCATCCAAGGCAATTGTCTTTCTTTTGTCATGCATCCTTAAACCAGGTTTTGGGTTTCAGTATCATATGAAGTTTCTGAGTTCTGATACTACGGTGTCCAGAACTTGTCAGCCCTTTGCTTTAAGAAATATTCTTAATTGGCGCGAATTTGTTGAGCCTTCAGAAATGAATTGTCAGGGATAGTGGAGGAGGATGGAAGAAGATTTTAGTCTGTAATTCATTTTTTCCAAAATGTGATTTTAGAGGGTGTAGAACTTTGTGGAGCTTAATGTCAATTAAGTCCTATAGCCGTCTCAGGATCTCCAAAATGCAGAAAAATTAAGCATTAGCGACTTGATGTTATTTGTCCAGCGTTATTAGGGCACCTCTTCGTCACTTTATAGTTTATTTCGTATTGGCATTCGATTAAGGCAAGTGCTGTTAATTCATTCAGGGAATTTGAGCGTGGAGCTTCCAAGATAAATCCATTGGGATGGCATATATCTTTTCTTAAGTGAGTTTTTCTGCGCTGGTTTCATTTCATAAATTCTGGTCAAAATTCTACTTAGTTGCTAGCTGTCTTTTACATGATCTTTTTAGGTCAGTCGCTGAATTGTCGAGAATTCCAATTGTAGTTACAAACCAAGTCAGATCTCAAAGCAGTGATGAAGCGTGGCGCTATAATTTTCAAGGTATAATGATAATTTAGTACATGAAACTACTGCATCGTATTTTTATAACTAGAGCCACAGGGTGTATTGTGTGCAGTGGGGACCAGACGCCAAGATTTAGAGGACACTTCTAAGTGTGATTCCCATCTAATTGCCGCTTTGGGTACTAACTGGGCACATGCTGTGACTATACGCCTCATACTTGAAACAATATCAGGTTTGCCCAACACTTGATATATTATTGCTAGCCTAGGGTGCCAGGAGTCCCCAGTCCCGCTCTTTTGCTGAGTTTTACTCATAAAAGTTGCTGCAGTAGCTGTATTTTCTTGAGGACTATGTCGATATGCTAATGATGTGAGAATAAGGTTTGAAAACCTTGTCGTGTTCTGCTGATAAAATTTTTGTGTGTGGACAAGATCTTCGTTGAGGTCCTCAACTATGAGGAACAGACATCTCAGAGTGTTTGAATTGCTCAAAAGTCGCTCGATTCCACCCATTTATTGCTAAAAATTTTGTCCTTGTTTTGTCATGGAGGCGAAAGGTTTATAAAGGTGGCTAAATCTCCGATGTCCCCAGTGCTGGCTTTCCCATTTAGCATAACTTCATCTGGGATCTCATTGCTGAATGATGATGGAATAGAAGTGGCGGGGCAAGAAATAAGCAAAATACATTGCCATGGTGAGTCACCATGACTTGTTTCTACCTTTCAAAACCATCCTGTGTAGGAGGCTCTGGGTCCATGGCTTTGAGCTTGGACAGCTCTGATCTCACAGTGTCTATTTTTATTCATTTTTTTTTCCTTGCATGACAAAGCACTTATAAAAGCTTGGGACGTGTTTAGTTTGACTTGAAAATGTAACTTTTCTCCGTCCTCGCGAAATTAACTCTGTTCAAACCTTGTGGAAAAATGACTCACCATATAAACGTTTGTATGTTTTAAGAACTTGCGGTTACTTGATAATAAAACTTGATTATCATATGTTACCAGAACGTGTCAAAGCAAAAGGTAAAATAGAAGTTGTTTTCTTTTTAACATTTGAATGCGCATTAGAACCATTCTACAGGCCACACTAATACAACTGTATGAAAACTTCTGCAGGCCACAGTGAGATTATCCATTCTGTTACTCTGCAATTTCACAGACAGTGATGGATGTACAATCGGAAGCTGGCGATTAGTCTGCAGTCTGCAGGCATGTCTAACAAAAAGATGTCTGTACTCTTTGCTATAATGTTGACGTGATTTGATGTCCATGTTGACTTAACAGTTGTATAAAGCCAATTAATATCTGCGAGCAGCATTTTTTCTCATCTCCGTATAACCCTATAAACTTGAATCTAAGTTTAAGGGAACAGCATGACAAAGAAAATCACCTCTCATGTATAGGCATATTTGCTAGCTCTATGATAAATTGTGTTCTTAACAAACAAGGGTAGCAGTTTTGTTTCTGTAGATTAGCTTGGAAAGGACTCTGGCTTTCCTGGCTATGAAGCATTAACATGTTTCGATTTATGATGTGTAGGTATTTGGTAGTAACTGGATACAAGTTTGATATCCTTAATTTCTATCCTTTGCAGTCTCACCGTACTCACATTTGGTCATTTGTGACACCATGCTCTAGAAGCATGTCTATTGAAGTGTTTGGAACTTGGGATTATCTTTGTGTAGACCTAGTTCATGGCATGTCGTATCAGTCTGCAGTTTCACCATCCATAACGGATGCGGCAGTGCATATAGCATGCATATACCTGATGGTGCAGTAGAATCTTGACGTCGGTATTCGTTTTTGTGACAATCATACTTCATTTATATTTGGTTGTCTGTTGGACTCCAACCATACAGCTTTATTGCTTCCTTGAGATCTGAATGCTACATAATTCATCAGATATAACTTTGTTATTGTGTATTTGTTCCGTTGCCGCTTTTGCGACCTAATATTGGTTGCAATACATGGTTGTGTATTTGTCCTGTTCATCTGGGCAAGATGGGGATTTTTATGCCCATTGTTGTCATCATGCTGTTTTGGGGCAACGACAGAAAGTGGTCCTTCTTAGTTCCAATTTTTGCTTGAAATTTGAGATCTCTTGTGCGAATGAAAACAATTAGATGTATTTTGTTCTATGTGTAGGGCTGAATCCGTGTGCTGTTATCTCCTACTTGCCTTGTTTACAGGCCAAGCATTGCACCCATGTAAGCATCGAGGCCAAGTCCGATGACCCTTTAGCAGTTCTCGACTTCAGCCTGTCGATGTGTCGTGGCCCCAAGTACAGCAATTAAAATTGTTGACAAAACCAAGGCCCGTTGTACGTCCCAAGCGTTTGAATTCTTTATGGGAGCTCTTGAACTATCATCAACATTACCTCGGCATGTTCTCCACCTAGATTCAGCATGAGCCAGCTCTTTAATTTATTGTTTGTGGACACGGAGGAATGCGAGCTTCACTTCGTATTGCTTGTTTTCTACTGAAGAAGCGAAGGAAATAGTCAACTTTCTCCCATGGTTTCTTTAAATAGGCAAGAATACAAAAAGAAGCAGCCAGGCGTGACTAGTTTCTGGAGGTTTTTTTAAGTCACCATTTTGGGTACTTTCTGTGGAAGTTTCTTGCGGGTGCCACATTAGGTAACTTAGAGTTAGGACCATGTCATGTCTTCGCGAACCATCGATTTGTCAATAAGCCAGACGTTTGTTAAGGTAAGAACAAAGGAGAAACAATACATACACAGACCGCATGCCTCTGACATGTCCTTTGGATACGGTCGAGACAATCTAGGATTAAAGTCATCGAACCACGTGCTGACTCGGCTCTAATCGATCGGCTTCCTTCTGTTCATCGTCTAGTGTGGGCATCTTAATCTCCTCGAACTTCTCGTGCCTTTTTTTATATACTAAAGAAAAAAAAGGTTGGGCACTCGCCCCCACTTGCGCCATTTATACAAATATAAATTTGTGCGCGTCGTACCTCGCCAAATCGCATGATACGACGTTTTTTCTAGACGCTTTTCGTGGTAAACCACGACATTATTATGGTGTTGCCATTGCCTTTTTCCCTTAATGCAACTTTGTTGTGATGGCAAGTAGAATCGATGTTTCATTGGTTTTCACGCCCCCTTTTCCTCCGGATCCCCGTTCTCCTAATCAATTTTAGCGGGGTGTAGGTCCGGGCTTTGCGCGTGAGAATCGAAACGAAAATGCCGAGGAAACGAAGACACGCTGAAAATGATCATGCAAAGTTGCGCTTAATTGTTACTTCGCTCAATCGTTGCGAAGATTAGTACCATGCGGTCGATCCATCTAAAGACAGACTTGAAGTCATGGCCACGCAATGATTTACCGTTCTAGTAGCGTCTAATCTCGAAGAGTTGATAAACAGAGTGCTAGGACCCAGCCTGCCATTATTCTTTTCCAAGCCATTGGGCAAATCCCCCCCCCTTCCTTTTTTTTTTGTTTAATTTGGCCCCCTCCCACTTCTTTTTTGGGCCATTTCCCTTTCCCACTTTAATTTACTCGCATTATTTTAGTTTCTTTCGAGAGCATGTCTTTCTCCCAAGTAACGTCACTCCTTTGGTCAGTGGTTTTGATGTAACGTGTTGGGAGTGATCTTCGTGAATTCCAACTTTTTGCAAAGGTTTCTTGAAATGCATTCCTATGTAGGGTATGCGAGCACAGTGAAACGAAAGATCTTGTTTGGTTTTTAATTGGAAACGCATCGCACAAGACAACGCCCTGAGATCTCCTTTGTTTCCCCCCTTCAACAAAGTGTCCGATTTTAACTCATGTCGAGACGGCGACGCTCGATATAGCATATTCTAATGTCCTCATTCATTTTGCCTCTTACAATATAGTTTAACCTCGTTCGAAATTAGCATCTTTAAGATCTTAAGAAACCTCAAGTTTGGTAGCCACACTTGATGTGAACTTTTGACTACATTAATTTAAGTAGGGACACTTATCGTGAACTTCCGAATGCATTAATTAAAATGGGTTTTTCTTCAATAATTAAAACGGGTTAGTTGAGTTAACAAAAACCCAACTAAAATCCCGCACCTCAAGAATCGTAAGGTCTCTAGCTTTCGAGATTAACCAGATGCAATCATTCCAAAGTTTAATTTCTCACAAGTTTATTATCCTAACGTGGATAGCTCGCCTCGGTGGGACCGGAGAACCGGAATCAGTTTCCGCAAAAACCCGGCTCGGAATGCTACTCGATCGCTCTACGTGGAAGAAAAGCCACCGTGGAAAAGGGTAGGAAAATTTTTTGCCATTTTCTCAAAGCAAAGAATCAGTACAAGATCATCAAATGGCGATAGAATATATAAACAATTTTTTCCAAAATGAATCATGGGCGTGGAGTGCAATGGAGTGCAACCCCGATCAAAATAGACCGCTCCTTAGCCCGTCTTCGCACGGCATTACTCCTAAAAAGCAATAATTGCGGTTGACGGCAGCGAGGGAAAGATCGCCCCCCCATTGAAAAGAGAAACCCCAACTACCTTAATAATAATTAAAAAAAAATACCTTAAATAACTTAAACACATATAATATGGTGGCCTCCAAATGGACAGCCGACGAAGACTTTCCATGAACGGAGGTGGATCGTCCACGTCTCCCCAGGCATAAAAAACCTCGTACACAGTTTGCCGACAGCGGACGGACGTACCAGACAAGCCAAGGCAAGGGGGAGGAGGAAGAAACGCGACTCCACAACAACTTGCATGGGATTTTATCCCGCTATTATTATACTCCGCCTCGTGGGATCCACGTAGGAACCACGAATCATGATTAGCTATCATTCGTGGGAGAGCTTCATCATGTCGCATGTTGAACGAAAGCTTTCCTTTCCTTTCGTGTTCTTCTTTTTCATTTCTCTGGGGCGTCGAAACGGTTGAATGACTTGAATCATAGGACGAGGTCCCGTGTCCCCCCTCCCTTCTTGGTTTTTGACTTTGCCATTGCCATTGGTTCATCTCGCCTCTGCTGTCTTCTTCCCCCACCGCCCATATCTTTTGCCGGTCGAAAAGGGAAAGAGTGAATTGGACACGAGGCGAGTGACTTCCGCTCGGGGATTTCGGATCATCTTGCGGTCGCGTTGGGGTCCTCTTTAACGGATTATCTTCCAATGCTCGGATCGCGACTTTTTGAATCGCGACATGGGCAGTGCTCAGATGACGTCGCGCGACTGAATGTTCGTTGGTTTCTTTATTCATCTATGAAGCGTTGATATAATCTGGAATTTCAATTTTCATTGAGTACACATCTTGATCTCATTCTAACCTTGTTCTTCCTCTTCTTCTTCTTCTTTTTTTTATCTTTTATGACCGGTATTTACCAAAACGAAAACCTCTAAAAGCCACGTGAATCAACACCAAATGATTAACTACGCAACATTTTTTTGAAATGGACATGCACTTGTAGGTCGATCAAGTATAACTTCTGTAAATATAGTTCACGCAAACTCCATCAATGCATATACTCTGAGAAAAATTGCCAACGAAAAGACATATATAATAGCGTTACGAAAAACTCTCAAATCTCGTGGAAATTCAAAATGTACATATTTCGTTTTTTGACAACTCAACTTTAAAATGGGATGAATTTTGACGATTTCCTAAAGAGAGATAAAATTTTAGGTTCTCCCTAGGTTTTGCAAGCCAAAACCGTCATGGTTTTATTCGAAAAATTGTTTGTGTGGTGCAAGGCCATATGCCAATAAAGATCATTATACTTTTTTACCGACAAGGGATAAGTGTATTGGAAATCTTAATATTTATCAATAAAGTATAATTGAGTTCTGAAACCTTTAAAAAGTGTAACTAAATCGTAAAACTTATTACAAAATGTAATCGAGTCTTAAAACTTTCGAAAAGTGCAATCAAGTCCTAAAACTTGTCAAATGAGTTCAATCAAGGCTTTTCGATGATTATACTTTCCGAAAGTTTTAGGCCTATATTGCACTCCACGATCAGTTTTAAGACTCGATTGTATTTTCGTGACAAGTTTTAGTACTTGGTTGCACTTTTAGAAAATTTTATGAATCAATTACACTTTCGTGATGTAACAAGTTTTAGGACTTTTCATGCACTTAATCCAAAAACAAAAGCAAACTCGGATCATATTGTTTCGAGACTCGGACCTCAATTCATTTCATATGGTCACCTGAGATGTCCAGGAAGTCAAGATTTTCCGAAAGGGCAATGATCTCGTGCAGCGACCGCTCGAAGAACGGACGAAAGAAGTCCAAAAAGTCGAAGGCAATTTGACAATTTGCAAAGAAAAAAAATGGAGTGGGATTTTTTCTTCACCTAGAATGCCTGTTATCATGGCCTACCCAAGTGGATAGGACGATGCTCATAATGCCCTCCCTCCAAACGCTTGGTCAAGGCTACATTCATCAATTACGATGACCACAATTCCATGATCCATTCCTCGCTTCATTTTGCTTTCAACCATTCTCGATCGGAACATGCTTAAATCGTTGCGTTTCGCGTAGTTGCATTTTTATGTAAGTGAGAGAGCGACTCTTTGTTAGCAAAGTTCGCACTCTCGAGAAAATCACCGCAAGATTCATAAGCAAAACTTTCGATTGTACCAGTCGACTCCTAAATCTTTTTTTACGTTTTGCCAATCGAGTCCATCCGGTCAATTTTGACCAGAAATCACCGACGTTGATGCAGGCCGTTGTACATGGCATGGCTGGCGTTGACGTGGAGAATTTTTAATAATATTTTAATATATTTTTAAAAAAAATTTAATTAGTTTTGTTCTTTTTTTCTCTTTTTCTTTTTTACTTTTCTTTATTGTGGCGACCACTGGGTTGCCGAGCACTCGCTAATAGCGGGTGAGGGTCGCGGCCCTCGCCAGCTACAGGTAAAAAGAAAAGAAAAACGAAGGAAAAAAGGAGAAAAGAAGGGCAAAGAAAAGAAAAAGGAAAAATTTATTAAAAAATGCGAAAAAAATTACAAAATAAAAAATTATTCACGTTAGCAATTTATTGCGAAATTGGCCGGATGAACTTAATTGACAACACTTTAAAAAAGTTTAGAATTCAATTGGCACAAGTAAAAGTGCGATATGTTTATGATTTTTTTGGTAATTTTCCCTCGTAATCTCCATTATTATTAGTTGGATAGATTTTGTTTTCCATATTAACCAATAAAATTATTCATGTTGGCTTCCCTACATTACCTTCGGTTTTTGTCATCTTTGGTTTTTAGTGAAAAATTAATTCGACAAATGTTAGCGCGAACTTGGGGTCTAAACCGTCGCGTGCATCTCTAGCTTTAATTGCACAGAAAATCTAAAATGCGAAAGTGTTTTCACATTTAATAAGTACGCGACAACATTGTACCCATCACACGATATAAGAACACGACACAAGTGGATAGAAGAAACGTTCGATTATAAACTTTTCAAACAAATATATCGATATATTGTTCAAACGATAAAATTTTCCAATTTATTACACGTTGTATACTAAATCTGTTACTTTGAAAATAATAATACTTATTATTAAAATAAATATGCATCCCCCATTTATGAAATGTTTTTTGGGGCTAATTTCACAAAAAAAAAAACTAATTTTGTCTTAAGCGACAACTTTTCTTTTTTTTTTTTTGGCACAAACTTTTACTCGAGTCCTAAATCTGGGTCCCGTGATGTAAGATTTTCAAACTGCTCGGATCAGATTTGGGATTTTAGTAAAAATTGGCGGCTCGAGGTAAAATCTGGACCTTTGTTTTTTTTTTTCTTTTAGGAATTAGGCCGTTTTGTTTTTCCATGCAGGGTGGGCAGGACTTACGATGCTCCGTCACAGTAATTCCAAAACGAATATGGTCAGTGTGCTCCTCAGGGTAATCCGAAGCAACAGGAGACGTGGGATCAGATTCAGAATAACGACATCAGCGACGTTGACCGGGGGGGGGAGTAGGTTGACGGTTCGGATGGGAGGGGGAGCTCGCGAGGGGGCGGAAGAGGCAACCACGTGGCAGGTGGGGATTGGCTGGGGAAAAAAAAAGATCGGGGCCAATCGGGAAAGCAGGGAAAGCGCCCTTCGAGGCTCGACCGGCTGCAGCCGGTTGCCCCCGGGGTGGGAAAACGGGGGCGCGGGGGTCCCCGAAACCTTAAAATCGCGTGCGTATTGGCGGTGGGGGCTAGCGAGAGAGAAGGGGGAGTGGTTAGGTCCGAGGCTACCGGAAGCGGAAAAATATGAGGTTTAGTATTAGGCTTTTTAAGGTAGGAGGTTTACCTAAATAGGAAAAATACTAAATTACTTCACATCTCTCTCTCTGTCTCTCTCTCTCTCTCCCCGGGATTTTCTTTATTATTCGAAAATAATAGCCAATTGGCTACCGGATAATGCTCATATTCCTGTTGCGTTATGTTACGGTCCGTGACAACAGATTCTCGTTCCTCGCGGATTGGACGCCGGTAACCGCACGTGTTCAAAATTATCGACCGCACCGATACCTGTCTCGATCTCTCTCTATCTCTCTCTATCTCTCTCTCTCTCTCTCCACTTTTTTTTTTATGCGGGATATAGTGATGGCTTTTGGGTAATGCTTATGTGTAACACGGCTGTTTCTACACGTTTCGGTTATTGCGGACCGGGCGCGGGTAAGCCGGGCGTGTTCCGGAGATCTCGGCAATTAACCGATCTAGCGTCGAGCGTAGCGCGCGACATAAATATACACGGTATGATTTATTCGGTTATGAATTCTCATTGGTTGACAAAAAAGATGAAAGCATGCCTAGGAAAAACGAAAGGGAAAGAACGGAGGAGCGAGAGAAGCAAAAGGCTAGCTAGCTGGTAACTTGGGTTGGAAAGTGGCGATGGTGGGATGTTGTGCCCTCTTTTTCACACATGCTTCCATGACTCCACAACACTGAGAAAGATGGATGCACATAACATGATGAAACCATTCATTAGAACAAGCGTTATAATTAAGGAACGTCGTATACATGCGAGAGAGAGAGAAAGAGATTATGATTGTGTCTGAACAAGATCGATTTCCGTCAGTTGTAATAATCTGAGTTTGGGAACTCATCATGGCCATGCCATACGAGTGTCATTGGAGCTTTCTTGCCTCTTTTGGCCGAGCAAGTCCGAGGCTACGCGATTCGAAAAGAATTTAACAAATTGGCTCGATACATAAAGCTGCGAACAAGCAAAGAAGGGCATCTTTATCTTTACGAGTTATTAAATATATCGAGGTCGGCAATGGAATGACCATCTTTTGCTGCTGCATGGTTCTGGTCGGCAGGACCGTGAATATCATGGAGTGTTGGTTGTGCGTGGAGCCTGCGTTTTCCTTCACATTTGTTAATAGGGCAGAGAAAGATTTGCACAGCACTCTGTCGCTTTGCTATTCCTTTCTTTTGCTTGTTCAAAACACGCGAAACGTCGTGCACACGAGTCATCATACAAACGGAAAATCGAGACAAGCCATTCGGTTGCTTTCTTGCTTCGATTAGGCTGTTCCGACGGGATTTTTTTTTTTGATGCAAAAGCGAACACGAGCTCGAAGTTATTCACTTATAGAGACGGGTTTTTCGTGGCGAACTAAATTCTTTGCTTGGCACTTACACACGACCAAGGAAAGGAAGTGAACTGTCTGGAATATTAGCTGATTGCGATGGCACGTTCTTTAACCAAGATGCTGCATTTCGCCCAAGAATCTCCTGTTTTCACGAGCACGACATTTGATGAGACGGTTCGAAATCTCGGACGAGGACCGAAAAAGGAAGAGGAAGCAGGAATCTCTGGGTTGTGGCAGCCAACTAATTAAGGATTTTGCTTTCCCCGGAGAATAGTTTCATTAAAGAAATCGAAAATTCCGACCTCGGGTCAAAAAGAATAAACCCACCCACCACCTTTCATATTGTAAAGGAGGGTGCCCAAATGACCCCCCTTCCGTTGATTCTACAGGTCGAGGAAATCCTATGATTAGTCAACATTTGCGACGACTACGTTGCGACGTTGTTGGGGAGTTTCGTTCATACTAGGGAAGTTCGCCCTTATTTGCCTCGTGCTCAACGAGGGAAATGAGGGCGACATCGTCTCCACCTAATTTGTTTTTGTCCAGGGTTTGATTTCGATCATTTCTTCGTCGTCTTCCTCGTCTTTTACGCCACCAATTTCTCGTCCGCTGATCAGCCTTAGAAAATAATACACGAAGAGATTAAGTTTCGGGACACGTGAAAAACGGTGGGGAAGAAACACATGGATGTAGGAAAGCTTGCTTGCTTGTGAACTGAATGATAGAATCATAGGAACTTAGGTTTGGTAATGTGATTTATCGGCCAGTGAACTAGTTATGAACTTTGGGCTCCGTTTTAAGGAAGATATCTTGTAAATTGTCATTTTTCGTGAAACACGCTATCTCAAACGTCTCCCGCATTCAAAAAAAAAAAAAACGTCTCCCGCAAGATGTTGAATGTAGAAAAAGTCCTATCTCTTTTGTAGCTATTTTTAGGACACAATCAAGTCAATGAGTGACTTTTAAGTTTCTTAAAGGGGTTATATTTATGTACTCGAATTGCTATAGATGATCTACACTTTTGTTACTTGGCGGCATGATCGATCCGGATGGAGATTCCGGAAGGTCTTAATTCGTGTAATTTATACGAGACACTTATCTGGGATGACGACATGTGTCACTGATTTTCTAAAAGACATATTTGTTAAAAAGGAAAGTTACAATTTTCAATGCAACCGATTGATCTCGTGATATGCACAATCTATGCCTTAGAAATAGAATATTTTTCACATTAAACATGTTAGCAAGTACACCCGAGGCACTCGCTAACGAGATCTTTTTCTTTTAAAAAAAAATCGATGTCAAACTAAATAAGCCTTCAGATGCAATAAGAAGATAGGAAATCCGTGTTCGAGTTAACATACCAAATTTGTTCCAAATAGAGAAATAGGTTCTCCAAAAGAAAGTGGTTCACCTTACTTGAGGATACCTTTGAAATTAGAGCAGTTGGGATCTATATGCATTCACATAAGCCGTTTGTGCTCATAAGGGTGGTCCATCTAGTCAAACATATAGGGCTAAGAAATCGTAGGTGGCCGTGAGAACTTTGGACTTTACAACCTTTGTTTCTATCTTTCTACCACACACTTGGGACCGCCTTACTTTGAAAGTAGAAATGGTGGGACAAAAGAATAAAGGGAACGCGAAACACAGTCCCTCTCATCGTTCTCAACTTCTCAACACCCAACCAAAAAACAAAAAAAAAAAAACAAAAACTGCATTTGTTTCGCCCTATTCTACAAGTTGACATTTGACTTTCTGCCCAAGATAACTCGTTTGCTTGGGCTTAACATCCACAGCAATGGGGTTTCTCTTTTGCTTTCCATCTTAGCTAAGTTGCCTGATCCGGATACACGTTTTTAATCTCTAGTTCTTATTTATTTCGTTAGAAAATCTGATCCAAAAGCGTATGCTAATAGGTAGAAGATGATCCCGCGTAAAGATAGTAAACAAACGATGTGATATATTTTAACGTCATTTTTCATGTATAAATCGAATTACAAATAACAAGCGAAATTTGACGAACAAGAAGCTACCTGCTTAAAAAAAAAAAATTAGGGCAAAAGCCAGCTCGAAAACTGAAACTAACATGTGGAGGGGGCCACATGTACCTCATTAACGAGCAATATGAGATGCTTTGATATATCGTCGCCATCAGAGAAACATGACTAATCAGTAGCAATCTAGCTCCAGACAGCAGTAGCGTAGCGTAGCGTGGTGGTGACTCACGCAGCACCATAGAAAAATCAAAAAGGGGAAAAAGAAAATAAACGGCCGAAGGGACGCTACATTCCAATTCCGCTTTTAATTCGAGGGGGGGGCGGAAAGGAAAATATCACAGGACCAATCGGCTCCCTATTGGTCCGCTTTTAAAAATGAAAAGAGCATCAATAATGATCGCCCCGAGAAAAAAACAAAAAAAAAAAAAAAGTCGTAAAGGAAGACAACATGCAAAACATGGTGCCCCCTGTGTTGATGGGCCCCCCGTCCATAGATCGATAGTAAGTGTTTTAACCTTTTTTCGTTTTGTTGTTTTGTCCGCTGCGCTTGCCTCGCTATATATAGAGTACATAAATATCAGCAGCAAATCTGCAGTACGGTGCTGTTTTTTTTTTTTTCCATTTTTTTTAACATGTTGTTTTGTCGGCTATATGTATTTCCGGCGGGTGTAATGGGGTTAGTTGGACTTATGTGGAGCAGCTCGCCTCGACGGTTCGTTCGTCTAGCTGAAAAATGCGACATTTTTTTAAAAAGTATTTTTTAAGATATAACTTTTCAAGAAAACGACGATACTTTCTTGTATTGAATTGAAAATCATTTTGCGTCGTTTGATATTGAAAATGTGATTTGATTTTTGTAAATATACATATATTATTCGAACGTTAGTGATTTGTATATGGACAGCCGAAAAATCGGATACAAAAACTGAAATCCCGAGTCTAACCTGGATGGAGCCCAACCAGGGCACTAAGGACCTAATTTATTACCGGATCAATTCCATAATTTAATGGCCGGCCTATGTTAAATTTGAGGGTACACGTGGAAAAAAGTGCTTGTCAAAAAATCAGGTTCATTAATTTTTGCACCCTCACATCTCTTTGTAACATGTATCATACTTTCCCCTCGTTGATGCATACCTGCATATCGATTCTGATTTCAATTTTTTCGAAACTAGAACCTCTGATTGTCCATTCCAGATTCCGACCTCAAAACCGACCACTCATGTACGATCACATTGTATACTTTTGCCTCGTGTTATGCCCGAATAGTAATGCGCAGAGCTAACCCTAAAAGAGGCGAGACGTGCGGGAAAAAAAAAATCAACAATCAAAAAAAACGAGCACAACGCTCAAATTTCTCTCGAGGGAAATTGATATTTTAAAGACATTGAACATGAAAGAATTGTACGAGCTTGTTGCGCCATGAATAGAAGCGCAAAAATGGTCATCGGAACGCGCGTGACAATCGGACTCCGAGCGGATGCGCAAACGGCAGCGGAAACTTTCCCTCTTCGGGGAGAGCTCGATACCAAAAATACGCGGGGGAACAGCGTACGACTTCGAACTCACGAAACTGGCGTGAACGCTCGCCCATGATTGGGGGCATTGACCGGGACGGCCTTGGCCTTTTCAGAGATACCGTACGGAGGCGCGCAGCCCTCCGATCTCTCCCGAGCGGACGGTCCTGCATTGCGCGGGAGGGGCAGTGGGGAAGCGGTGCTTGTACAAAAGGGGAAAGGACGAGATACATAACGTAGCGCGACGACGGGTCGTTGTGATCGCGAAGAGTTTTTTTGGAGGGGGGGTGGCGCCACCGGCCACCGCCCGAGCCGGTTCCGTTCGAGGGAGGGAGAGAAAAATGTTTATATATTCGCTCCCTCCCCCCCTCTCTCTCTCTCCATGTAAAATCAGAGTCCGAGTTGTTCCTTCGTCACGTCGCATCCGTCTCTCTCTCTCTCTCTCTCTCTATCACCGACGATCATCGCCGTCGCGGAGTGATCGGGGAATGCGATCGGTCGGAAGCCGCCGGTTCTTCTTCTTCTTCTTCCGCCGCAGCAATTCCGCCCCGCGAGCTCGCTTCCCCTTGCGCCCTCCGGCCTCCGGATAAGCGTCTCCGGCCGTTCCACTGACGGGAAGAGGCGGCGCAGGATCGGCGGCCTGTCTTCCTTTCTCCGGTCACCTCTCTCTCTCTCTCTCGCTCTCTCTCTCTCTGTGTCTCTGTGTGCTCGTTTTCGAGCTCCGGTGCATTTACGTGCAGGTGATCCTTACTCGTTCGCCATTGAATCGATCGACTGTCAGGTGATGAGCATGAGCTGCTGAAGCAAAGCCAGCTCGCGAGTACAGGAGGAGGAGGAGGCTGCCTCTGCGGTTGCGGACGATCGATCGGAGCAGCGATGCTGGATCTTAACCTCAATGTCCGCTCCGCGGAGAGCTCTTATCAGGACGGGAAGCTATCGGACGTCTCGGCGAATCAGATGGACGAATCGGGGACATCGAACTCATCGATCGTCAATGCCGACACCGCCGGCGACGACGAGTCGTCCTCCGGACGCGCCGGCGACCTGCACACCTTCCAGTTCGGCATCGTGAAGGTCGACGGGGGGCAGAGCGACTCCGTCGAGACGAAGGAGCTGTTCCCTCTGAAAGGAGAAGAGTGTTCTCCTGGGGAGAGGCCGATGGAACTTTCCTTTGGTAATGGCGGCAGCGGACGTGGAGGGAATCACGCGCGTGTAGTAATGCCGCAACAGCAATCGCAGCAAGCCAAGAAGAGCAGGAGAGGTCCGAAGTCGAAGAGCTCGGAGTTCAGAGGAGTCACGTTTTACCGGAGGACTGGACGATGGGAATCGCATATCTGGTTGGTCGATTTAACTTGTGTCTTGTTTCCGATAATTGATGCCTGCTAATTTCGAACTTAATCACCGTTGAATCCGGAATTTCATGGAACCACTTGCTTCCGTAACTGGAACCTCCTTATCGTTCGTAAATCACCGAGGGATTGGATGGAGTTGCTAATTGGGGAAATTCTCCGTGCCACGTGGCTCCCGTGTGCCGGGTTGGAGAGAGGCTTTTTGATGCGTTTAATGCTTATTACCGTCCCTGAAACTCTTGCAAGTTTCCTCTACATTTCCGTTATCCCGAATTTTTCTTTTCCAGATTTGTGAAACGAACGAATATGGCCTTTTAGCTGCTTCCGTTGAAATCTTCGGTTTGACTTTATTGTTGACTATTGGTCTTTGCCTGTTTCTCTCGGTGCAGGGACTGTGGAAAACAGGTTTATTTAGGTAAGTACATGGTATCTTATCAGATGCGCACGAGTTTGGCTTTTTTTCCTGTTATGTATGTGCGTTGCGTCTATTTTACGTTGTTGAATGATTGAGTGATCGGAGATGGTTTTTCTTTAGGTGGATTTGACACAGCTCAGGCCGCAGCCAGGTATTTAGTGTGCTGTGTATAGAACGTATTGCCCTTTCAATTTGTTCATTTAACTTCAATCGATGATTCTCTTTATCTGGATCTCATGCATTCAGAGCCTATGATCGGGCTGCCATTAAATTCAGAGGAGTTGATGCGGACATCAACTTCCAAATGAATGACTACGAGGAGGATCTCAAGCAGGTACTCAATAGTTTTATCCGTTCTATTTGACAATCCTGTTTATTCCTGTTCTTGGTTTGCCTTTTCCTTTCTTCAAAGATATTATGTATTTGCTTAGGGTCTTTGCTTGATTGTTGTATTGGCACAGATGAAGACTCTATCCAAGGAAGAATTTGTCCACATTCTTCGTAGACAGAGCACTGGCTTTTCAAGAGGGAGTTCCAAATATCGAGGCGTGACGTTGCACAAGTGTGGTCGGTGGGAGGCTAGAATGGGACAATTTCTTGGCAAGAAGTAAGATACTGGCTCATGCTTTTTTACCTTGCCCTTATTTTCATCAGATGAACTTAAGCGTCTGCTCCCACTTGTATCTTCTAACTGCCAGTTCTCGGTGGACTTGCTTGTTCCTCTACTTGAGAAATTGTCTAAAATCCTATATCGAAGAAAAATGAATCGGTGGGGTTTCCTTTTATGCTTATCTAGAGAAAGACATGGCATTTTCATTTTGGAGATTGCAATGCTTGCATGCAGGTATATATACCTTGGGCTATTCGACAGCGAAGTAGAAGCTGCAAGGTCTTAAAGATCATGAATTACCCTATCCAAAATTTGTTAATAGAAAACTCTCAACCTCATTACAATTCTTAATTCTATCCAACATGTCTGTGGTCTGATATTCTGGACATCAGGGCTTATGACAAGGCAGCAATCAGATACAATGGAAGAGAAGCTGTCACCAACTTTGAATCAAGTTCTTATGAAGGGCAGATGATTCCTGTGGCCATGAATGAAGGTATTATCTGATACTATCATTCGCTTCTTTGCTCGCTTTGAATCAAAAATACCTCAGATCCTGTCTTTCCAAGTGATGTACTGGTAAATCTTAAACGTTTAATGCAGATAGTGACCATAATCTGGAACTGAACTTGGGGATATCAGCCCCTTCTTTTGGAAGTTCATTGAAGGGCACTGATGCGCACCTACCATTCCATGCTGAGACATTTTCAGGGGTAATCTTATGAGCAACATGATTTCTTTCCTTTTTTCACTTTACCATAGTCAATCCTTTTGTTCAATCCTGTGTTTTGATTGGAAATTAATCCCTTGGCTCTGCAAACCATGTTGGATGTTGACAAAGAGGGATTATTATGAGGCATGAATGCTTTTATGTAGTATGCTAACTTGTTTGCCGTACTTCTGCTGGACGATTGATATTACGTGGTTGCCAGTTTTAAGAGCTGCTCATATTCTTTGTATACTATTTTGTAGATCCGTAATTTTGCTTCAGCAATACTAGTTGACCCGCCACTTAGAGGTTTAGCAATGACATCCCAGCATCATTCTTCTCGGGACCATGTATACCCTAGTTTCTTCTCAAATGAGGTAAAGATTCTGTTCGACTTCTCTAGAAAATATCTAAGAATTGACTCTCTGAAAAGATCTAACCGCATGTTTCATTCTCCGAAATACCATCACAATAGTCATGGCCGAAGTTGTGTAAATAGCTGTAGGACCTTGCACTACTTGTCGGGTTGGAAATATCAGGTTTTTTAATGTTTGACATTGATCTAATTGAACTGCTCGACAGTGCATTCAGAATACAAGAGACTATTCCCATTGTTTGTCAATCTGAGTGACTGGCGATTAGCTCAGATCTTCTGGTGGTAGACCTGGATATCTGAGTACTTGAGGTGGAATTAGATAACTAATTGCAGAGTCAATGACCAATGATGATAAAAAGGTTTCTCGAAATTTCTGTGTCCTAATCATGTGATGGAATTTGCACTGGTCGTGCAGGAAAGAGATACTGAGCAGAGAAATGAAGTCCCTTCCTCACAAGGATTGCACTGGGCCCGGCCAATGCGTGACCAAGTCAGTAGCAGTGCCGCTCCAATGCCAACATACTCGACTGCAGCATCATCAGGATTCCCATTTTCAGTCCCTCCTTGCTCCGCTGCCATGCTTGCATCACCAATGTCTCGTCTCCCTCCTTCCGATACGGTTGCCTCCAATTCCCTTCGATGCAACTATCAGATGACGTCTCCATGGCCGCCGACATAAGTTTTCTTGTCTATGATGAACCTACGGCAAAAACAACTAATATCCTGGTCTTCATAGTTTCCTGTATCGTTCGGGTTGACATCGCACTCATAGAATTTGTTTTCTGACTCCTTAACACGCAATTGTTTTGTGCAGATAGTGACACGAAAGGCAAAACTCATTTTGATTCCACTTGTAATATCACTCATGGTTAGATGTGCTCATTTGCTCCCCACGTCGACGAAGTTAATGTCACTCCTCTGGTTTCTCTTTGGAGATTCGATAATTACTGTTTAGCTTTAGTTACAGGTAGCATGCGCGATTAACCAACTTACTTAGGGGTGGACGCCTACATAACCAAAGTGCAAGTCTCCTTCTGGCAATTCTTATGATCCTCTTTACCTGACTGTACTTATTAGGCGGGATCGAATGAAGAATGCATACCCGTACCTACCCTCTTAAAAGGAGATTTTATGTTATCGTAGGCCAGAAAGATTAATCATAGGCAGGATTTGATTTCATAATAGAGTTGGATCTCCAATTTTTGGAATGCTCCAAATTCCACTTGAGAATCCTAATCCGAGGTCAATACCAGCAAAAACATCTCCGAACAAGGTTCCAGCACCATGCCAAATGTGTCCGAAAAAGAAGAGCAGAGCAAACAAAACTGGGTCTAACGAAAGAGGCCGAGTATATATATATATATATACACATGCGCATTAGCATGGTCACTCACTCCCAGTTCGACGGAACGTTTGAGACGGTTTTCAGGATTAGGAGTGACACAGGCTATTCCATTTCCCGGCCCTCCCAAACTATTTTTGTTTTTGGGGCCGATGACTGATATGTAGCGGTGGGTATTGTTTAAGGGGCCAAAAGATTGTAGAAATGGCCCAAAATGGGCAGGAAATCAAATGGGCCGTTCAAATAGCGGCCCGTCCAGGCGAGGACCGGGCCGGCTTGTTTGACATCTATAGTCCAGATGTACAGCTCAAGCACCGACTTTTTTGGCTTTTGGTCGGATGCACGAACGTTCATTCTAAAACAAATACTAGTACAGGTGTGACCCCATTAAAATTTAAGATCATGAACTCCAGGCTCGCAAACCTCGTTTGTAGAACCCGGCAGCAGATGAACTCTCACGAAAACCGGTTACTAGGTACTCTCATCGCTCAACACTTTTGCTTTTACTCAGATACGATTTTCCAACTGCCACTGAAAGACTGTCTGAAGAGGATTCCATAATATACCGAAGCGAAGAAAAACCCTGAAAGACGATTCCGTGACTTATCGATGCCTGCGGCACGACAAAGTGAAACTCAACTGGTACTGAATTGGTCTTATACTATTTTAGGTCACAATCGATTCAACGTAAACATGAACACACTGACAAGAATTTTACATCCGTTTGATTAGCATAACAAGGAGCTGATAGCAATAAGTGTACTGCAACGCATCGCTCCCTAAAGGCTGCAGAACCAAACAGTAGCTTGGGCATGAATTACCATCAGAAATCCAGACGACCTTCTGACGTCGGTGATAAGAAGGCCAAGAGGAAGTGCTCAAGCAGGCAGATCGAAGTAACAATCGAACACCAAAGAGAGCATTCATTCCCAGTACATTTCCTACTCAATATTTCCTGCTGCATTGTTGCTCCAGATACAATGTTAGCCCGAGACAGAGGGTTGAGATCAGTGTCCGCATCTATTGACAGTGATCAGCAGTAGGGGCACTGCCAGGTTGATCATGCAGCGCACTACACTGCTAATCTTACGTGTTCGGCACATATTCCACGACAGAAATCACCTGCAATCACACCCCGATAAAATAAGAGAAACAGGTTATTGGGGGTGGAAAAGACAACATACCAATAAAAAGTGCATTTGGATTCCAGGAAGAAATATGCGTATGTTCTTCATAACAATGACGAAAAGATTACATATATGCTAATGAAAATTACATTTGGATGCAAGAAAAACTGTTTTTGCAACTTATTAGTCCTCAGAAGCGCGCACACGCATAAAGTCCCAACACTCCAACAGTTTAGGTCCAAAGAATAATTCTCCTGCAAATGTTGTACATTTACCTGCGAAGCATGAAGACCACCAAATGTCTAAAGTTCAATCCCTCAGTAGGCCCAGTGAGAGCTGTCGAGATTCTGTCCCATCTCAAGCAAGGTACTATCTTGCACAAAATGGATAAACAGCAGCCCTCACGAACAATCAGCAAACATTGTGCTTGATGGAAATCACATCCCAAATGATCTGTTATACAGATCCCCTGAACTAGGCATGCAATACTTCTGATTCTCCAGATTGTCATAGATCTTATTAATTCCAAGCCTCTCATTTCTAAGCAGCTCGGCCATAACCAGACCATCTCCACCAGGAATGGTGTTCCAACCACTCCAGTGGCCATTGGACATACTCCTTTGGAGAGAAAGCTGTGTGTACAATGATACATTTCCCATTTGCGACTGATCAAAAATCCTCGGAGCAATGTCAAAGGAATCATTAAGAGAAGTATAACCAGCGCTCGTCTCGTATCTTAAATTCGAGTGTGCAGGCAAAGATCTTTTCATCAATAAATTATGTCCAAAATCAGAGTCATAAGCATCCAGTTGTTGAGATAATGACCCAAGATCAAATGCTGGGCTATTGAAACCACCTTGAACCATCCCTTTGCCAACAGCTAAAATAGCAGGATCCATGAATTCAATGTCGCCTGTACTGCTGACACTTGCATTTGGTTGTGTCTGATATGAATTTCTCAACAAGTTGATATCAGGTGAATGGTTCCCTGAGAAAGAAAAATATATGGCAGTTATTTCAAGCACAAAAGTGCTAAAAAGAACTCGCTGAATCACATAACAACTCACCCAAATAAGTGTCGAAATTCCTATCAGTTCTCTCATGAGAAGAAAACCCTGGAGGAGGTGCTTTATTGGGAACTGAGAAACCAGGTGGAGCTGAAATCTGAGATCTTGAACCTACTAGTAGTAAAACAAGTAAGTCAGGAAGCTTGTAAGCACCCAAAAAGCACTACAGCAACAATACATATTTATAGCAGAAAAAAATAATAGGTGGAACTTTTGTATTCAGGAAATAAACAGTCTAACATAAAATTGACAGATGTTTGTAAAGGCATCCTATGCATAGTATAGCACATACAATTACCAAATTTATCTTTCTTAAGCATCATCAACCAGATACCAGCAGAAATCACGGTAAAATTATAACTCATATAATCCAAGTAAACCAACAATCAGGGAAACTGGCGACAGAAAGTAATTGTACAATTCAAGCCATCTTCAAAAAGTTCTACAAAAAGGTTTTTATGCAACCATAAACCTCAGCTTGCATATAGCAAAAATTTGTCCAGGACAATGGCATCAGTAGATTAAATTAGAGAGCTAAGACCATATATCATGCAGTTTGGAAAATGTCTGCCACATGATGAACTTAAAGTCAAAAGCATGAAATTCACGAAGTGAGAATCAGCATGATTGGCTAATTATAAAAAAAGAAAGTTACACTAGCTATATGAAAACCTAATAACAGGTAACAGATAACTTGATATTTTTAAAGCCATGAACATGCAAGGGAACACAAACAGAACAATGTGAAGCAAAGCCATGGAGTAATGGAAGCAATGATTAATCTGTGCTTTAAGCATTTAAACTTGAGTCTTGGACCACAACTAGTGATTTTGCCTTCGCAATGCTGTAAAGCTATTGCCTTCGTGACCACAGGGAGCTAGACATAAAATAAGGGGAAACTAAGCAAGCATGTACAAAGAAACTAGATAAAAAGAGGACCTGGCTGAAAGAAGAAAACATAGCACCAACCTAAGCAGTGACATGAACAGGACCAAACCAACCAGGAAACACGGAATCTGACAACTTTTTATGAATAAAGAAATATGTTTCTAAGAAGATAATGCTTACAAAAGGACCTTTTTAATACAAAGGAGAACCAATTAAGTATACTCATAGAAAGGAACCCAACCAAAGCCTCTCTTTTAAAATGCCCCAAATTGATCTAACTCATAAACAATTCCAAAATTTAGCATCTTACATTTCATTTTTCCAAATTCACGCAATATTTCTAGCTATGTCTTTTCTAGGACATTCTTGAGATCATAATCACTATCTGCATCTATAGAATGTAGACATTTACCACTCCAGGAACAATCTTGAAATGACATAGTAGTTTCATGTATCGCAGTAGGTTTTTTCAGTTGGGGTTACTATCTGGAGTGGCAAAATCATAAGAACAAGATATAAGAAGAGCCAATAAGCTCTAAGAAAATTTTCATAATTGATTGATTACCTACCAGAATACGACGGCGACGGCGACGGCGACTAACATACACATCCCACTATATGGGGAAGGCAATATGAATCCATTACACCACTGTTCTCAATTCCATAAATTAGATCGTCATAAGCTCTAAATACTCCACATCTTTCCTAATCGTCTCCTCACATGGATTTAGATTCTATTGGCATGTCACAGAAAAATATGCATCCAAATAAAGTGTGGCCATGGACTCATCAAGGCAGACAACAACCTCCTAATCTTCAGGAAAGATCATACGTATTGTGCAGGCAGATCAGTAAATACATATAGCAAACTAGATATGGCAAACTTTCATGATGCAGAAATGAAATCTACTTATAAAGTACACTTTCAAATAGAACAGGAGCAATCAGAACCCATCAGGAGTCTTACCAGATGAAAGAACCGATCGAGAGACAGCACGATTGCCTACCTCCTCAAATCTCGAAAGAGACCCATTAACAACCGCAGGATTATGTAAGTATGATCGACAATTTTTTACCAAAATCTTCATCAAAAGATCTGTTTCCAGGCATCTGCTCAGTGATAGTAAAAGGCAGATCAACATCAAATGCATGAGCAATTGAGTCTTCTTGTCTGGCGAAAGAGAACCTGGACTGGTTGCTGTTTTGAACTTTTTGGTAACTCGAAGATCTAACAGAACCTCCATGCTTGTCCGATTCACCCAATAGATTAGCCAAATGCTGAGGTGAGGTCAACGAGTCACTCCATGAATCAAAATCCAGAGACAAGATATTGGAAATTATACTGCCTTCACCTGCTTTTAAAGAATCATGCATCTCAACTTTAGATCCATCGCCTTGCAACATTCCAAATTGCCTCTCTCTAACTCCAGAAGTTCTATCCGATTCAGCACAATCATTTACCATCTTTCCAAGGTATCGACTAGATATTGCTGAACTTGTTCCTTTCATTTTACTATCTACAGGTATTAGACCGGCACTTAAATTATTGATGTCAAGCACCTCACTATGCTGTAAAGAATGAGATGTGGAACAATTTGACACTTGGGACAGATTTCCAGAACTAGAGAAAGAAGTTGAATAATCAAAGACTTCTGGATCTTCAAGTCTTTGATTATTGAAACGTAATACATCTTCTGCAACTTGAGAATGCATAGTTGGCAATTGATCAGTCGGTACAAAGACCTCCCTGTCCCTGTTGGATAGAACATTGCGGACCTCTGCCAAAGGCAAAGACTCTTTATAGTTCTCCACACATGATTGTTGCAGTAAACCCTGATTCCCCATTGATCCAATCCATCCTGGATCAGAGATGCAAAACGTAGACACTGGAGCACCCGATGACTCACCCTGGAGTTTTCCATGCACACTTAATGATGATACGTCAGAGCACACTTTCTGAATCTTACCATTAATTTGAGCACATTCTTCTTTTTCTGCATAAGTACTAGTTGATTCCCAAGTGCTGCCAGAAGATTTTACATTGTTCTGGGGCATGCTAATGATGTTTCTACCTTCCTTGCTACTTACTAAATCGGATAACCTGCCACTTGTAATATTAGTAGTCGGAGTCCCATCTGTCACATCATGTTTAAGCGACGAAGAGAAGTCGGACTCTATACAATAGTGCTGCTTTGAACAACTTGACGAGCCCAATATAATGTTAGCTGCTATATGATTTTGATCATTCAAGGGTGGCTTTTTCACCCCATCACCATGCGGTATAGAATATGGAGCTGCTTCTGCACCTACTACAGTTGTGGGTACACCACTCGCCATCTCAGACTTCTCTTTGTAGGGTCTATCAGAACATCCTGGAATTGTAGCTTGAGCACGCTGTCCCCTAATTTACATATCAAAGAAAGTTACAAATAAAAGGTAGCACAACTATATAACAGTAAATAGTTATCAATGCATAACCCTTCCTTCAGCCCCTGTACCAAGCATTTAAAAGAACTAATTTAATTATCTCAAAAAGAGAGGGCTGATAGGAAACTGTGACATCTTCTATGATTATCCAGTCAAGATTTGTTCCATTGAGAAACAGACAACATTTTTCTTCTTGTTTAGACTTATAATGACCGCATTACCATGAAGCTGCAGCAGGAAGAGTAGCTGACCTAGCAGTGGTTCCATTTGGTAGAGAAACTTTGACCACGCTTGCCACATTCTGCAAAAAAAAAAAAAAATGAGGGAAATCAAGAAACGTCTATAAAAGTCAAGTATACCGAACGACAAACACATAAAGACAGTATGAAGCAAGTTTAAACGCACCCACAAATTAATCAATTGAGCATAAATAATAGAACGCCCATTCAATGAAATGCCTCTGGAATGTTTACCACAGTATAATAGAAGCAAAAGGAATTGTTAACTATTCCTCAACAGTGAGAAGCTCAACATAAAACTGGCATACTAAAATCTTACATTTAAAGCATTATTGATATTTGGTTTTGTGGCAGAAGGCAAGCTGCTGTTACAGTTATCATCAAATGGAGGTGGCAATACACTTCCAGTGCGCTTTTGCATACAGCAGCCATTGCCTGTCATTTGCTGGACTCTAGTCCTTTAAAGCAACAAGATAGTTTAGCACAATAATATGTGATCACATTCTATTCAAGCAGCTAAAACCTAGCAGAAAAGGACCGAAATGCATCAATTTTGAACTGTATCTCTCACAAAATGCTAAATCCTATAAATACACATAAATGTGCTTGTATACATACATTCAGTGTATTGCCATTAGTAAACCACAACTATGCTTCCATACATACACATGACAAATGTTTACAAGTACATAGACACACTAAAGATAGTACCGGTAGAAAAAATCAAAAGATTGGCAATATATCTAAAAGATAGCAGAACAGCAAATCAACTTAGGGGTGTTTTGGACAAGTTCAGCCATTGATGATTAAGTCTATAATTGTAAAACAGTAACGATATGAGTTCATGCATGTATGACAATTCCTATTGCCCGTTTTACATGATCATAGAACTGATCCTAGTCACTAGAAATAAAGGAGGTAGTGCGACATAAGATAATCATCTTCCTTTGACATAAGAAGAGGCCAGCTCCACAAAAGAAACTTGATCTCATGGAAATGGACAGCATCTTTGTGTTATTCCCCTCAAAAGAGAAACAAATAAAAAGGATGAGACCACGCCAGCACTAGAAAAAAAAAAAACCAACCTTGTGTATGCTGAAATTATTTCATCCTTGGTGAAGCTGTCCTCCTGAGACCCAGTCTCGTGCAGATAGAGACAATCTGGGTTGGTGCAGGGCTGGATAGAAAAAGCTCATTAGCTTAATTTAGTTCAAAGAACCTAAATAAAGCTATCTATCCCATAGCATAAAATAAAACAGACCAACGATAACTTATTTGTTGTTCATACCGCATTTCTAAGCCATGCATGACAGTACTTAGTGGTTCCAAAGCATGCCCTGAGATGCAGCATCCAAAATCATCAAATTGATCTGCCTTATGCAGCAAACACATGGAAAAAAAAAGGATACATATCCGAAAATGAGAAATACCTTAACGGTCTACCATCCAACACATATCCATGAACAGACTGAATACAACGGATTGCTTCCTCCTCTTTTGAGAAAGTAATATATCTAAGGGAAAGCATACAGGGCATTTGTAAGCAATTAACTACTTAAGACTATACGTTTTTGCGAGAAAATATAAAGTGCAAAAGAAATCAAAGACCTGAAAGAAAATCCAGGCATTAGTATAAAGATTGGAAGACAGAAGAGGCCAAAATGCCACATGACCAAAAACTGAAGGCGCGTGATGAAACAGCTATCTAGGGAAAAAAAAGCTCTCCGCTGAAAATTCATGCAAATTAGGAAAGAACAATCAGGAAACCAAACAGTTCCAAGAACAACACTCTGTTCAGTTAAAAACAGATTAAGAATGATAACATTTCTTCAGACCAGACTCTTGGAAACTTGTCAACTCACACACTACAGGTATTGTTTGGAAACTGCTGAATGGCACCAGCAGCCGTCCGAGACATAGATACTTTAAGAACCTTCCCATACTGACCAAAGTATTCTCTCTGTTGAAGAATCTGCATATATATGTCAAACAGATAATTATCACCAGTCTGAATCAGTAAAAATCAATGACTGGACCGGTAAGTCAGTATATGTAAGTGAACAAATGCCCGATTATACTTAGGGGGTAAGCATGAATAGGAAATAGTTTCCATGTTGCACAAGAGAGGGAAGGAAAACAGAGAGATACACACATCTTCATCTGCTAAGTTAAGAGGCAAGCCGACTATGTACACGAGGTTTCGTTGTATCACCCGAACACTACCCAATTGCTTTCTCTCCTCTGAAGACTTCGTCTTTGCCTTTTGAGATTTCGTTTTTCTCTCTGTATTAATTTCGGCCACCAATCTGATAGAAAAGAAACGATCACCTAAAGAAAAATGATATGGTAGTCAAATCAGAATCGTACATATCAGAATAACACCTCTCACAGTTCGCAGCCATCCCTACAATCTTCTCCTTGTCATAAGGTGATCGACATGCTGGGCAACGCCCCTCTGTTTCATCCTTCTCTGCCATGTCCATTATGTGATGCCAACACCAGACACATATCTAAGATAGACACAGAAATTGAATGAGAGACAGAGGCATACATAATAGGCAATAACTGGCAAGCATGAGGCATATATCAAGCGCTAGCTTAATAATTCAGGACCAAGATCCTTAATCTGTAACTAGGTTAAAGAATCTCGCTAAACATGGGTATCAGAATGATGACAATTTCTAAGGATACCATGAGCTTCAACTGCTTTGCACAGAACAAACAACACAAATAAAGAGAAAGGAATGAATTGAGAAACTGAGACTCCCCACAGCACAACAAACACAGAATGAAAATGAGGAACTAAGAGAAGTTAATATTAAACTTTCAAACCTCGTATCCACATTTGCAAGGTTTCAATTGCTGATCCGTAAAATCCATCTCCTCAGCACAGAGAGGGCATGTCTTTTCTCCCTCATCACACATGGTTTCCCTGAATTTAAAGGGAATTCATGAAGCAGGATGAGCCGGCAGAAATTTCAGAGAAACAATTGAGTCCAATTTCACTGTTATTAACTCATCGAGGTCACGCGGGAGGAATTGAAAGGAAAACAAACAATGTGCTAACACAACAAACTGAGCCTAATAATTAGAAAACGCCCACTTTCAAAACAATTTCACAATTTCAGCTTCCTCCGTCTTCTGCCTTGACAAAAGAAAAAAAAAAAAAACCAAGAATGGCTCAGGCTCGGCGTCAAAAGGAAAGACATGTAAACCACCAGCCAGGAGTACATTCAGTCTAATGATGCATCAATTTCAGTATCGCCTTTACTTTACATGTTCTATGTCCATAATTTTGCGACTGCCGTCACTTGATAATCCATCTTTCGATAAACGGACATTCACAGGGACAAGTCAACCCAAAAAACATCCCAATCATCAAATGCACAGTCCAGCCTCCCTCCAAACATCGCAAACCAAACCCTCAACCCCTACTCAATCAACGCTCCGCAAACACGCGACGCAAAAAACAGCGATCGATCTCAATCCGCCCGCGGAATCAAAAACATCGTCGCCCGACCACGACCTCGCGCAGATCATAAGGATCACGAGAGACGCCGATATCGCCACGACCTCAACAGAACACAAGGCAACGGACGGACGGACGGGCTGCACGTCTCCCCAGCTCGATCGAGCGCAATCGCAAGGAGCGCGCGCGAATCGACCTGCATCGGAGCTGGCAGCGTGCCGCGGGAATGCAGAAATCGCGACGACTCCGGCGAAAACACGACGAAATGACGAGAGAGAGAAGCACAAGCAGCTAGGGAAGGCTAGGGTTTGAGATGATGGCTTAAGGAACTCACGGATTCGGGAAGAAGAGAGCGAGAGAGAGAGAGAGAGGCAGAGAGGCAGGGGAGGTTCCGGCGAGGATGGGATTTGCAGAGAAAGACGCGCGCGACCAGGCGACGGCGAGGAGAGAGCGAGAGAGAGAAACCACAAAGCGATGAGGCCTTTTTCGAGAGAAAAAGGAGGAGGAGGAGAAGACTCCGCGCGCGCTGGTGGGTGTGTGTGAAGATGGCTGATTTGGCTGCTGGTCCTTTTTCTCTGCGCGTCGCTGTCGACAAAAAAAAATAATAACAATAATTGCGGGGCGGACTCCCCCAATGTCGTGTCCCACGATTGGAAAAAGTTACCAAAAACCTCAAATTTTACCCTATATGATACATTTATTCAGAATTTTTTTTGTGACGCTAAAAACCCTAAACTTTCTTATTTGTGACACATTTACCTCAATGTACATTATCCATTGGCATTTTCATCTTTTCCGTTTTTTCATTTTTTTTACTTTTTTTTCGTTTCCGACGAGGGGGGTCTCGCCGGTGTCGAGCAAGGATGGCCCTCGCCGGCGTCGAGCAAGCCTCGTCGGCGTTGAGCGAGGCTCGTCCTTGCCGGAAAGAAAAAAAAAAGTAAAAAAAATGAAAAAGCGGAAAAGACGAAAATACCCGTGAACAATATACATTGGGATAAATGTGTCACAAATAAGAAAGTTTAGGATTTTTAGCGTCACAAAAAAAAGTTCGGTGTAAATATGTCATAGGAGGTAAAGTTTGGAGTTTTTGGTGATTTTTTCCCCCTGCGATTTGTTTATTTCTTTTTCTTAATTAATTTAACCGCGGGTCGATTCTGTGGCCTTCAATCTACCAATCCGGCCGGCTCGATCCGGTTCCGGAAGGCTGCCAAATGCCAAATCCTCTGCTGCCCGCGCCGAGCAGGATTTATTCGTATCGATTTGTTGTTTTTTTTTTTTTATATACATAGGTGTAATTGAAAATGAAAGTGTATTCGCCCGTCGTGTGGCGGCACTTAATACTGCCTCTGTCATTGTCACGTGATAAGACGCTTGGCACAATTGGATCGTGTTCGACCATTAGCATTTGTTTAGTGATTTGTCAACCTCGTACTTCTATCACTCGCTATATTGAGATATGAAGATGGATAAAAAGGAAGTATTTTCGAACGTAAGGTTAAATTGCTATGAAACGGTAAATCTATATTCGTATCAAATATTAAGTGCGTAAGAGCCATGATGGCTTGATGTCATTCTCACCTTCTTCAGCTTATCACCGGTGATTTGGTCGGGGTTCCAAACTCAACGGTGGCGACTAGACGTGAGGGTTGCGCTCGTTATGGGACTTGACCCGACACTTTACGGCACGAGTTGACGATAGCCGTGCACCACCCGTGTTCGTGTTCCCGACACTCACTTCACCACTCCTATTGTGGCATTCGGTATTTTTTATGTTCGATAATAATATTTAGGACAATATTTCCCGACATAATCACCATGGGTCCCGTGAGTTGGAAATAAATTGATAAGATGTTGATGCGTACATTGATGGTGTGGTGTGGCGGTAATTGATTTGCCACCATATTAGTAGTAAACGGGGATTGATGCACTTCGAATTTCATACTTAATTACATTCAAGTTTCAAATTTACCGAATTAAGATTTTCCTAGCATTGGATATTCCTCGCCAATAATTTTAGTGGATTTGAGATATTTTTTGGATTTATCGATTTTTAGAATAGACACTAGTTTCCTTGTTTGCGTATTGATTTAATAAATATTTTGGTAACTTGATGAAAAATCTGCTTTAAAAACCCTATAGTAGAGCCGTTGGCCATTCCTTAATTTGTGCACACCTATTTTCATTATTCCTAAGTATTTTAACCCCCACGCTCTTAATTGGGACATTGAACTAGCTTACTAATGAGATCATGCATTACATCATGTATTTTAACCTTAGTAAATTAATACTATTGATGGCTCACTTGTTTACTTGGTCGAGAAAAGGCTGTCTTTCATTTAAATCAAACCATCTCCTCGTAGTTCATCTTATTAGGCCATTTCTGCACCCTTGCTGCTTATTTAGGGCCACTTGAGACATTTCCATTGGAACACTTGCCCTTTTGCTTTTACATCTAATGTTTTTAGCACAAAGACATTTATTACTTTATCCACGGTTAATTAATTTCATCCTTACAACCCTTTTCTTGACCGTGAAGTTGGATTTTCAAGATTCCAAAGATAAAATAAACGTGGAAAGCATAATATATGATTCTTTTGTCCATAAATTAATGGTGATAATGCCTCGTGCGTTGGATGCCTCGTGAGTTAAGATACCCCAAGAGTATTCTAGAAACCTAAGGAGTTGAGATGCCTCATAAGTTGAGGTGCCTCGAAAATGTTTGGGATGCTTCAAAGTTGAGATGTCTTGGGTGCTGAGATGCCCCACGAGTCAGGATGCCCTGAATGTGTTCAGAGGAGAAAAGTAATGACTATGATGCATGTTCTTATGTATGCATATATTTACATGTTATCTAATTTGTGGTGGTCATGCATCATAACGTGTTATGATATATGCTTGCTTTGGAAAAGATAATCCCATCCAACATTGTTATGGCTTCCATTGGTATTTCACGATAAAAAGGATAATACAATTACTCCCGCACGCATCATACACGGTCTCGTGTTACTTTGAAATAACGGTGTTTTGCACCGGGTTAAGTGGTAAGGTGATTCTTACCTTAGACTTAGAGATTTTATTTACCGAGCTGGCACACCCTGCATTTTTTCCATACATGTAGAATGAGTCCCCTAGATATGATGATGGAGGGGACGGTATGATGCCAGATGTCATCAACCCCTGAGTTGGACGGTGGCTTGGTTAATGTTTAAGCTCGTTTTTGGCTTAATATGGGTGTAGAGGTGCTAGTTGATCCAACTCTTGTTCCCCATACTTTTGTAACATATTGTGTGGGTAACTAGTGGTGTTAATATAAAAAAGTGTGCGTATATTAAATTAAACTCGCGTGATTTCTTGTAAAGGATGCTGTGAAAATATTTTATTGTGCAGCTGCATGCTAAATATAATTACGAGTTATATTCGAAAAGGATATATATTGCACGTGACGGTCTAAAACGTCACAACCAGCTACTAGTTGGGGCCTAGTGACTTCTGCTGGCCATCCCCACCCATATCAGCCCTTCTCGAGGATGGTAAGGGCAGCGGGGGTTGTGAAGACCTTATTGCCTGGTTCCCACCTCTGTTGGTTGTTTTTATTTATTTATTTAAATTTAGCTTATTTTTAAATCTAATTTAAATATAATTTATTTTAAAAATCAGATTTAGATCAAAATGATATCATTTTATGTTTTAGCGACATAATTGCTAGGTAGGAAAGAGAAAAATATTAAAAAAGGCACGTTGGCATTTTTCAGTTAGGCAAATTTGACGAAATCAACGAAAGGAATGGATTGCATTAATTTGATAAGTTTTTTAAAAATTTTCAGTGCACTTATTTTTATTTTTTTAAGCGGAAACATTGAGACCAACTAAATGGATTTATAGAAGGGTTAATATCACGAAAAATCTTAAGCTAATACACTTGTGATAATTTTACTCCAGACTGATTTTTTGACAAAAAAACCCCAAACTGACACACTTGTGATAAATTTACCCTCAGCTTGTTTCCGTTAAATTTTCTATTATCAAATTGCTTTATTAACTGACACATGTCAGTTAATTGATGTGTCATTTTTATGTTTTACTATCTATTTATCATAGGTGTACCAGCATGATTTTTTGTGGTATTAATTCAATTTAATAGAAATTAATAAAAGGGTAAATTTATCATAAATGTATCAAGTTATGATTTTTATTAGTCAAAATATTGGTCTGGGATAAATTTATCATAGCTATATAAATTTGAAGTTTTTTATAGTTAAAAATTAATTTAGAATAAAATTATTATAAATGTATTAATTTAAAATTTTTCGTGATATTAATTTTTTATAGAACGTGAGGAATCTCCGAAAGAAGACCGTGTTCATACTACGTGTGGATTGTCCAGAGACTCCTGGCTTCTTGTCCCGGTCGACCCAAAGTTGTGCATACGCTTTTCCAGCCCTCTAAATGACGCAAATGGCCTCGTAGGGCTTCTAACTTTTCATTTTCCAGAATTTATCAAAATTAATTACCAAAAACAAAATGAGAAACCCGCCAAAAATCCAGTAATGATATTTACTATGGTAAAAACATCATCACCCATATTTCTTGGATCATCTTTCGTAGAAGAAACTACCTGGAAATCGAGAGCTTGTATGGTTTGATTCCTTGAAATTTGGATTAAATGTGAGATATTGAAAGTACTCGTTATAAGGAAAATAATTGGCATTTTGCAAATTAGAAGTCCGAGTAATATTCATTAAGGACATTAAAATAAATTTTGTAATTATATGTTTCTATAGAAAATGCATAGGATACAACATGCTTACTCCAAAACTCAACATAGTTTAAAAAAAAAGTAGCTATTTATCCCTTGTAACGACTATAAATAATTTTAAATGTTCACAATAATAAGTGTTTACAAAAAATTTAAAAAGTAAAAGTCAGTCTACAATATGACCGTGGCGATTCACAGAAATCATGGACAGTCAAATTTGGCTTTAGTTATACTTACATTTGACTTCCAATTTTATTCCCATTTATTTCAATTTCTATTTTCATGACTATAAGGATGCGAATAATAATCATTCTCTTCTCCGATCGTATTTCTTGCCGAAAATAGAAAAATCTATACGTATTTCCTAAATGAGTTTCTAAGCAAAAAATAGCATTTGATAACGACACAATCGCTTGATAGTTTATTTTTAAATTTCTGTTCCCGACAACTAGTGGAGGCGAATGACCGTCGATGAGTGATAGCAAACGGCGGGCGGGTGGCAGTGGATGGCCAACGGGTGGTGGCGACAGGTGAGCAATAAGATAGTTGTTATTTCTGTTTCTATTGCATAAAAAATAAAAAAAAATACGTTTGTTATTTCTATTCAAATCCTATTTCTAAGCTAAAAATTTTTAAAAAATGAAATTACGTTGTTAAATGGATTTCTGTTCTAAACCTGCTCCTGAAAACAAAAAAATAAAGGGAAAATACCATAAAAAATCTCAAACTATGTCACTTGTGACACATTTACTCTCAATATTTTTTTTACACGAAAAATCTCAAACTATGCCACTTGTGACAAATTTATTCTTAACTTTTTTTTGTAACACGAAAAATCCAAAACTATGCCACCTGTGACACATTTACCCCACAATATTTTGATCCATGGGCATTTTTGTCTTTTTTCCTTTTTCAATTTTTTTTCCTTTTTTTTCTTTCTTCTTCGGCGAGGGCGGTCCTCACAGGCGGTGGGTTGGGCGAGGGCGACCCTTGTCGGATCTGGCGAGGGCAACCCTTGCCGGCCGGGGCGAGGGGCCTCGCCCAACCCAATCGTCGGCGGGGACCACCCCCTTTCGGCTTTCCTTGAGAAGAAGAAAGAAAAAATTGAAAAAAACTAGAAAAGGAAAAAGACGAAAATGCTCATGAATCAAAATATCGCGCTTAAACGACATGTTGATATAGTTTGGGTTTTTGATGTCAAAAAAAAAGTCGGGATAAATTTATCACAAGTGGCATTGTTTGGAATTTTTCGTGTCACAAAAAAAATTCAGAGTAAATATGTCACAAGTGATATAATTTGAGATTTTTTGATGATATTTTCTCAAAAATAAATAAACAAAAGGTTTATCATTCGCGCCCTAAATCGTCCCACGTCTCTCCCCGGCGAGTCCCCGATAAGAAAACGAAGCAAGGGCAATTTAGTCAATTGGCTACAAAGCACTTTTTTTTAATTTCACCGGTCCACATCATCATATCGTGAAAGTTCTCTGAGGGTGTTCAAAGCAGTTTTCTTTTTTCTCCAATCAAAAACAAATAGACACGCACTCGCTCCGTCTTTTTCCCATTTTCTGAATTTTTTTTTTTTTCCTTCTCGCTCTTCATTTATTCCCCTCACCAACCAACAGCCCACAAACACAAACCTACTCACGCAGACTCGTCGCCCCCTTCGACCCAAAAAAAAAATAAAAACATTAAAAAAAAAGGGGACTCGTCGCCGCCCAAAATCTCCGCCGTCCATCTCGAAAACCAACGTCCCCAAGGCGCTCCCGAGATGTCCATGCCATAACGCGACCGGGAATAATCTCCAGAATCTTCCGTTCGCCTCGCAGCGCCCCCCACCACCCCCTATATCTATCCTCTCCTCCGTGAAACGGAAAGCTCGTGTGCTCGCCTCGCGTCGCTCAAACGGTCAACTCGCCCATCTCCCACGCGCCCCCTGCTTCTCCAGGTACGTCCGGAAGCGAGACGTCCGAAGCTCGTTCGAGCCTTGCTCGCCCCCTCCACTTCGCAGCCCCCGATCGTTCTTTGGGCTCCGCCAGCTTGGCGGCGATTCGGGCCGCGCGTTCGCTCTTGCCTTCCGCCGTGCCGTCTCCGCTGCGCGAGCGCTGGCGCGACGGCGAGCTTGGTCGTCGCTAGGAGCGGCGGTAGCTCGGCGCGCGCCCGATGCGTTTCCGGGAATCCCGTCTGTCATCGCGTGAATTTTTTTTTTCGTTTTTTTTTTTTCGGGCGATGGATCGTTTTGATTTGACGAGCCTCGTGTGTGCTTCGACGTGGTGTTGGATTTTGTGCGATGCAGCCGCCGGAACAGCCGATCGCCATGGGGAAGTGTTATCCGACCGTGGGCGCGGAGTACGCGAAGGCCGTCGAGAAATGCAAGAGGAAGCTCAGGGGTGTCATCGCCGAGAAAAACTGTGCTCCGCTCATGCTTCGTATCGCGTACCTCCCTCTCCCTCTCTCTCTCTCTCTCTCTCTCTCTCTCTGCGCGTGTGTTTGTGTGCTTGCGATATGGAGTAGCGATCGACTGAGGTTTTGGTCGCATGAGTCAACCTTGTCGTGTTTGTCGGTGCAGATGGCACTCGGCTGGTACTTACGATGTGAAGACGAAGACGGGCGGTCCGTTCGGAACCATGAGGCATCCCGCTGAGCTCGCTCACGGGGCCAATAATGGTCTGGACATTGCCGTGAGGTTGTTGGAGCCCATCAAGAAGCAGTTTCCTATCCTCTCTTACGCTGACTTCTTTCAGGTACGATTTATTCGCGGCCTGCAGCTGAAGATGGTACCTAGATCTGGATGTGATTACTTCCGTCTTGGGTTTTCGAAGTCGGATGCTGTGCCGACTGGGCATCACATGTACATACTGATGATTGTTTTAGTTGGACTGATTATATGTTGATATGTCGCAGCTGGCTGGTGTTGTTGCCGTGGAAATCACTGGCGGACCTGAAATTCCGTTCCACCCTGGAAGAGAGGTCGGTGGAATTTTTTGTTTTGATTAGCTTGATATTCTGGGGATGCTTGCGCTCTATTGTTTATTTGCGCGCGATGATTTCAGTAGGAAATGTGAAGAGCGATGGTGCGAATTCTCATATGTTGGTTGATTATCCATGCCATTTGATGTAGAAAAGGTGGGACTTAAAGTGGAATGGGCGGATTAGATAGAAGTTCTTTGGCGTGGCACTTCGTAATGTAATCGCATTTCTACTCCATTTAATGTACTTAGAAGTGACGGAGCATTTACAAGTCATATATGCAGGACAGTAAGAGCACAATGCCAATGATCCTACCTTTGTTAAACTGGACATAGGTTTCATTATCTCGCTAAGTTTCCCCCCTAACTAACTGAATAGTGCTCTGTTCCTGTGTAGAGGAGGTACTCTATATTTTTGTCGGATCAGCCAAACCCAATGAAGTCTAAGATTAGTCCTTTTTTGGAGGGCGGGCTTGTTTTCTGAGAACAAATTGTGTCTATGTGAACTGATGTATCAAAGATAGGTTAATAGAAGCTTTGGGGTTTGAATGTCTTGCACTTTTCCTGTGATGCTAGGCAATGTTGTGACACATCATCTTGTTCCCTATCCCATCTGCCTTCCTTGTGCCTTTTCTGGGTCAAAACTCTGATGCTCTACCTTTTATCCCACCAGTTTTCCCCGTAATATATTTTGCCAACGATTGTTGCTTGAACCCTAGTTCATGTCATGATAATGGTGCTGTCATCTTAAACAACAGGATAAGCCGGAACCACCTCCTGAGGGTCGTCTTCCTGATGCCACCAAGGGTTAGTTTGGCTTCCCTGCTTTAAGAACAACTCTCCTTGTGAGTGTTGCATTTTGCATAACAAATGCCTGATCTCGCAGGGTCTGATCATTTGAGAGAAGTGTTTGGTCACATGGGTTTGAGCGATCAGGATATTGTTGCTCTCTCTGGTGGCCATACCCTGGTTTGTATTCAATTTTCTGGAACTTGGACTTCCGGGATGACGTTGCTTTCCACAAATTAAGCAGCTTAGCGAATCTGACTTCATGTACTCATTCTTCCTTTTGCTTCCATCCAGGGAAGATGCCACAGAGAAAGATCTGGATTTGAGGGACCTTGGACTGTCAATCCTCTCATTTTTGATAACTCCTATTACAAGTGAGTTTCCTGGATTTATTTATGCCTTCAATGAATTTATATGCTTAATGTAAAAGTATTTTATTGTAATACGACACGCTAGGAACTGTATAGCACTTGGAGTAAAAAGTAACTTTTTTGTTCTCTTAGGGAGCTGTTGACTGGTGATAAGGAAGGTCTCCTTCAGCTGCCATCTGACAAGGCTCTTCTCACTGATCCCGTTTTCCGTCCACTTGTTGACAAATATGCTGCAGTGCGTACTCTTTCTTTCTTTGGCTGCTTTGACATTACATAATCCAATCATCCTGGTCACATGTTATGCTTTCAATCAGCAACTGCATCTACATATGTATTTTTGTTTGAACATTGTTTTGCTTTTCCAGGATGAAGATGCCTTCTTCGCTGATTATGCAGAAGCTCACCTGAAACTCTCTGAACTTGGGTAATGATTATATATCTCCATTCAGTCTTTTACAACATGATATAAAAACTGTGCTTTTGAGAACATTACTGCGTGTTGAAGTAAGAGCAAAATCATTTACTGAGGTCTGGTTCTTTTAACTTTCTTGCAGATTTGCGGATGCCTAAGCACCTGGTATCAGGTTTCCGTGTGTATGTTGATGGTGCTCAATTCATCCTTCCTGTTCCGATTTGTCAGATGTAACAATCGGTGCGATGCGGATGAATTTGATGGATATGTTCCTTGGTGTGTGATCTTTCTTATGGACATGTCCATTAATGGAAAAACTTAGGTGGCATGATATGTGAGCGTGCTTGTGATTTGAATAACATGAGCTTTCTAAATCTGGATCTTTTGCTTCTTCCCTCTTTTCTGGATGTTCTGTCGTTCATGTCTTTCATCCCATGCTATTGTGGAGAACCGAAAACATGCATGTTGTGTTTGGTGACATGTAGGCTCGATTTGAGGTCAAGTGCATTGGCCAAATGAATCTGTGGGGACAAGGAGAGAGAGAGCATGGAAAAGCAATTGGTCAAATCGTCCCGCTCCTCTTTGGTAAGGACGGACCAACTCAGAGCACGCGCAATTTCGGGGCCAATTACTTCTGCTATGAGTGGTTGCAGGCGATGACTTAAGTACGAAAAAGCCATTTGCCTAACTCACGCCGCGGAATAATACAGAATTAATGCATCATCACTCCCTTTCTTCAAGATGCGTATATATTGTGGACATATTTGTCAATGTATGTTTTCCAAAATACTCGATATTAAATTCAATGCTTCGTAGCAATCAAAAGTAAAGATTGAACATTGATCCATTTCCACGACTCCTTTCGATATTTCCGTTCCTTTCATTGAACTCCAAGTCCGTAGCTAATTCTTATGCTAGAGCTTCCCTTTGCAATACCTACTTCCACCATAAGTATAATTACAAAGGCAACTATAACCGGAATTGTCAGAGTCACTTATAATGGATCTCTTAATACATATTGTAGGATCAAGAGTATGCTATTATTCGAACTGTATTTAATATCATACATGGAACGGTTAGAGGGCACATTGGAGATGGTGAAACCAATGACAACGAGTGAGACTAGCGAGTGGATAAAAAATTATTCAACGCAAATACTGGGTAATAAATGAGATGTTACTCTCATGCAGTGTGTTAATTTTTGCAAAATGAATGTAGTGCATATATCGGGTTTTAAATGAGATGTTACTCTCACGTAGTGTGTCACTTGATTTTTGCATAATGTGTTTGTAATTTTTAGGTCTGCGAGTTATTAATTGACTGGACTCTGGAGGCCCCGGTATCTTAAAAGGACATGATGAAGTTTGGATATTTGATGGGTAATGTAGGAGTTTGTGGACGATGAAAGCAACAAATTGGAGGACGAACTAATTTCAAAACCTAAATATTGCTGAATGCATCCCTTCTATTGCTAACCACAATCTTTTTAACAATACAAGGGGCCTTAGCTATTGCGGGCATAGAAATTTGACTTATGGACAAGAGAGAGCCTTAAATGCATTGGAGCATGAGAGTTCACTTCGTCTAACTATCAAATCACGCGACACTCACGTAAAGCCCACACCATTTAACGATGAAATGTAAATAGATTTACATATTTCAAGTGTATATAAAATATAAGTAATCTAGTGAGATACGAAATTTGATATATCTTTATGAGGGCGAGACATTCAGTGCAGAAAATGTTTCATAAGCTGTGATTTGGTCAAAATGAAAACTGAAACGACATGGCCTTGTATTTTCCTCCTGGCAGCAAGAAGCAGAACAATTTCTGATTCAGAACACGAGTACATGAACTCCAAGCAGGATATTCCTCATTACAGGTAGAGAGATGAACAAGAAGAAATGAATGAATTAGTAGGTGAGTGGGCTATTTTCCCTCCCTCACGTGGTAGGGGATGGCCATGGTTAGAGACAAAAGAATGATTAGACTCATGGGTTCACTATTCGGAGCTGGATTCAGGAATGCTGTTGCTGATATTAGTGAACTTTGTACAGTCAAATGGTCCAATTTCCTGATTATTTTTTCGCTTCACCTGCACAAACAAGAGAAACTTAAAATGTGAACAATTTTGGTGGACTTCAATAATGGTGAGAAGAGTGGGACTTTTTATAATTTCATTCTACAGGCATGCTTCAGCTTGCACTTGAAACAGACAACAAGTTTTGCATCAATAACAGCATGAAATTCCTCACAAAAAAACATCGTTGCCAGTGGAAGTAAGCAACACTACTGCAGCTCAGCTAGATGCAATCGGCAAAATATCAGCCACTGAGATTTCACATAATAAGAAGTAAACTAAGTGGAAGTCTGAATATCTCTTAGTCCTGGAAATCGTACTTATCCTTCTTTAGATTAGTCCCATGTCAAAGCGCCTCAAATGTTTTTCACAAGTTTCTCGGCATCCTTAAATTAACAGTTAATGGAGGTATTTTTAGTTGAACAAAAATGGCCAAAGATACTGATACTAATCACTTGCTTAACTGACTACTTGATGTTTATCAACTATGAAATTCCAAAGGTACTTCAATCACTTCCATGCTTAGACAACAACATTCATTTGCCATTGTAGTTAGACTGTCCCCACCTGTATACACGACAATTGAAAACCGATTAAGCTTGGATAGTGAATAACTATCTTTCCCTTCTTTATTCTTTCATGGTTATCTACGGAAGAAAATTACTAAATTTAAGTGTGAAAGTAATTTCAGACATCAACTAATAGTCTCTCGCATTAAACACAAATTGATGTTAATCAGCTATGAAATTCCCAATGGACTTCATTCACTTCTATGATGTGACAACACGTGAAATTTTCCATTGAAATCAGACTTAATCACATCTATATAAAGGACAACTAAAAACCGAATAGGCTTGGATTTTGGATAACTATCTTTTCCTTCTTTATCTTTGACAGTTATCTAAAGGTTAAAGATTACTAAATTTAAATGTCAAAGTAATTTGGCTCACCAACTAATTCTGTAGTCTCTCTCATATTATGCACAACCGTCACACTAGCCATACCAAAATAGAAGAAAAACAAACTTTTGCTCCAGTTAGAAAAGATCATACCGGTGACCATGGACTGGGTTCAGGCAGAGTCTTGTCAGGAGGAGAATTTTGGACGGCACCGCATTTCATTGTAAGAATTTCCTGATGTCACGATGAATCAAATGTCAGATTTTAAAGCTTAAAGAATCAGTTTACATATAGCAGATACTGTATCAACTATCAAGCCATGACTTTTGAACCGCAGAATCATCAATGAGCACTAAAATTGAGTGAAGTGGAAGACAATGAGTGAGATATTTTTATTTTTCTTTCTGATCTAAAATAATTGCCTCTTTAACATCCACAATTTGTTTTCGGGCAAGTATATGACTGGAGTTATCATAGCATAAAACTTTAAGGGATTTAGAAATTCAGATTGTAGACACGGATACATTACATAGTCGTCCATTTTCCACATGAGAGGTTTGTATTTAGCCTATTTAATTACCTCCCCAGCAGCTTCAAATGCCGCTAACCATTCCTCAGAGAATGGAGCAGCATCAGGTGGAGGTTTCACTATGGCAGATTCTTGTTTCCCATCTTTCTTGCAAATTTCCCTGCAGCAAATTACTTCCAAAATAAAGATTCTGAATGTGAATGAGGAGGCTTCTAAAACTGGGACAAAATATAGTAAAGTTAAAGTGCAAAAAAAAGCACATATATCAACTAAAATTGTGATTCTAACCCTTGGACTAATGTGATCGTATCCTTGCTGGAAGTTAAGGTACTGCCAAGTTGATGTTGCCTCTGGACATCACAACTAAAACTTTCCCTGGGAACACTAGAATCAGCCTTTTCAGTTAAAATGCTACTTGTCAACAGACTAGCTTCTTCTATGCATCGGTTGTTTACAGGCAGTTCTGCTTCATCATTTTTGACATCCAAACCTACATCTTCACTTGACTGACAAGATGAAACCATGACATTAACTCCTTCTGCCTCAGGAAATTCCTCTCTGTTCACATCCACAGCATCATCTTCAAGCGATGCATCGTAAATATTTGATTGGTATTTTTGCACAGAAACTGACAACACATCCTCCATATTAGGGTCTTCATAAATTGTTCCTATATCGCTGGAATTATCTTGCAGAACAGGTTCTCCTTGGTAACAAATATCAGCCTTTGGACATTCGCTTGTAGAGACATCATCTTGACACAGACTACCACTAATGGCAAAACATCTCTTTGGTTCTTTAAGACGATTGTCCACAGTGGACATCTCATCTTTTGAAGACAATCCTTGATGAGTCTGTGAATCAAGTTCCACTATGAAGCAAGGATCGTGAAGCTCAGGCTGATAATCAGATTGCTCATTTCGATGAGAAGCCAAGGAGAAGTTATCGTCCCCAGCCAACCCGTTCATCTTGAGTGAGCAATCAATAAATGAACTGCCATCCAACAGCTGCTGTTGTCCAACCACGGCAGAAGAATTCTTCGTGGCATTATCAAAACTCTGAAATTCTTCATTTGTTGGATCTGCATCATCTTGCCAACAAGATGGATCTTCAACATGTACAGAGACATTAGGCTGGTTACAGTCCTTTAATTTCTGGTGTTGTCCAGAGGACCCACTATGGCTATCTTCATGAGATGAGTTATCCACTTCTCCTGACAATAGCTCTGTTCCTGTCAGCGTATCAGGAAGTGGCATACCTGTCATTAAACTGACAGAAGCATTCTTCACTGACTGAAGCATTTGTTTTTCTTCCACATGATCACACTCCTTCAACTCCATTAGCATAATATCATCTCCATCTTGAACCACAGATACTAGCGGGGTTGAGACATATCTATCTTCCTCTTTGATCCCACTGCAATGATCACTTCCTAGACGAACAAAGGAAGCATAAGTATCGTCAGTTGCTGCAACCATGTTTTGGTCTCTGTTCACCTTCAAAGAAGATCCCGGATTAAAAGCATCAACTTGACTAGGGAGGAACATGTTGTCAGTTGGTTGTCGGTCACTAAAGGAGGCAGAATTTTCAACCATTGGCTCCCTCTCTTGTTGTGCTGATTGATTTTCCTCGGCATATAGAACTTCTACTCTTTTAGCTTTGTCAGATTGGTGAACATTCTCTGATGGATGTACAGGGCAAAAAGCAGTGGAGCTGTCATAATTTTCAATTGCTCGTGCCCTTTCATGAGCAACTTGGTCTACAGCATGAACTTCTGGCTGTTCATTAATACTCATCATGCATTTAGCACCCACCAATAACTCATCATTTTCATTTGCTCCTTTGTTTTCGCAAGTAACTTGCTCTGCAGCATGGTCGCCCGCCAGGGAAGTGCCTCCACCATGACTAGCTGTGAGACTGCCGTAAAAAACCAAGTTCTCCAAATCTTCAATATATGATTCCGTGCTGCTGTCATGCAGTCCGTGAAAGCCATTGTCTGCCTGCTCTGCAAGTTTCAAGGGAAGTACACAAGATCTTTCTTTATTATTTACATTATCATCTCGATCATTTGAATTGTCTGTGTTCTCTTCACAATTTTTATGGAATTCTTCAGACGACCCAGCCCCCACAAACCTAGCTTGATTCTCTTGGTTCGCAACGGAAGTTTGATCATTATCATAGATATGAGATTCCACTACTTTAACTTTCTCTGAAAATTCAGAGACACCTTTAGAACCGTGTAGCTGATGATCTGGCAATCCAAAACTACTCTGGATCCTGCAAACACCAGAATCAGCAGAAGGGGAATGGGAGAAAACAGTGGCATCCCCAGCTAAAACTTTTGATGGTGCTTCGACGCATTGGCTACCAATCATATCATTCTTCTCGTAATTACTCTTTTGCTCTTTCCCACAAGGTCCCATATGTAAAAATGGTATATCATTACCAACTGGCATGTTTCCATCATCCACTCGAGGTTTTATCTCGATTTTGTGGATTTCCATATGCCCATGAAGTTCTTCACTACCATCCTCGAGAAATCCAAGAATCTTTTGATGGTTTTCCAAAGCGTCATGTTGTATTTCCAATTTCATCTTTGATATATTTTGAGATTCCGGATCTGCATTTTGCTTTTGATATTCCAGGTTGAGAGATTTAGCAGAGACTTCCGTGCTTAACCGCATGTTCAGATTTGTGTCATCAATGGTCATCTTTTGTACTTTTTCATGCACATGTGGCGGCTTCAGCTCACTCAGAGGGTTTACTGCTGTATGGCTCATTGAACTAACTGTAGCAGACTGAGGGTCATAGCTTGGTCGGGTATTGCTGTTCAATAGTCCCTTGGTAGAAGCTTTTGGCTGCTGAACAATATCATCAGGCATTAAAAGAGAAGAGATAATGTCAGATGTTTTGAAATGCTTTCTTTTAGTTGGATTTGATTAACCTCTAAAAACTAACTGAAGGCATCGTACCTGACCAAAGAATCCCAGAGATGGTGAAGGCATACGCAAACCAGATGGTGAAGGCATACGCAAACCAGATGGTTTTGGGGCCTTGAGTTGCACATGCTGAATGGACCCTCCAGTAAGATGAGCTTTTCCAGGATGAGCAGCTTCCACCTTGACAGATCCAGCGCCACTATCTGGTGCTGAAGGGTTTTTTCGACCTTCTATCTCCCCCAAACTATCATTCCTGTGAGTTAATGAAGTCGACCTGGAAGCTGATTTTCCCTGCTCATATTTCAAAGAAAATTAAGCAGATTAATAAGTTCTCTTGGTCTAGCTGATAAAGGTCCTTATCCACAAAAAGGAAAGACGATATTCTCAAAAGGAGTACTTATGAAATTTGCCACCAGGTCTTTATTAGGTTGCCTTCACCGCAAATAGCATAGGATTCTTACCGAATTTCTTTTAGCTTGGGGAACAATGGATTTAGCTATTGGAGGCTTGCTACAAGGACCAGCCGGAGTACTAGGACGAGAATGAGTTTTATTACTTGAAGAGACTTTCAGTCCAGCATTCTTTTTGTCAGCAGTCCCTGAGGAAGAGAGAGAATTTTGAACAAACAGTACGCTCCAAATAAACCTACTTAAATTTTAGTCGTATGCACATTAAGATTTTAGGCAACAGTTTATCAAAATACAAATGTTTAATAATATGAAAATCTCTACAGTGCCCTAAAGTTTACAGATGTTACCTGATTGAGCAAGCTGACTATGCTTAGGTTGACCAACTCGCAAAGCAGTCTTAGCTGTTGGAGCGCGCAAACTGGAATCTGGCTTGGTAGCTGGCTTTTTAGAGGCCTTAACTTCTTTACTGGCCACCTTTGTTGAATTCACATTCACAGGCCTTATCAGTGTTCGGGGAAGTTAAGCTAAACTAAACTTTCCATTTGTATCACAGAGGTAAAAAGCAGAACAACAAGATTTTAACATTTGTTTGATATGCTAGAAGCTTAATCAAAAGGATATGGAGATAGGGCAGTGGATTGTGAGCTGCCGCTGCGCTTGGACCTGCTGCCATTGACATCATAGGTTGACAGCACCTTCCGCTTGGTCTGTCAAAAATTTTGCCGAACAAATTAATCAAGATGACCCGTTTTGGACTGGCCTGGCAAGTATGATTTAGCATTACATACACAGGCAAAGAAACACTGAAAACTACTTTCGTCGTCACTGCTTCTAGGATTGCCCCAATTGATAATGTTAATTGTTTCCAGGATAAAAAGGAAATCAATCTGCTAAAACACCTAAAACTACTTTCGTCGTCACTGTTACTAGGATTGACCCAATTGATAATGTTAATTGTTTCCAGGAGAAAAAGGAAATCAATCTGCTTATTACGGAAACTAACCGAAGAAACCAGGGCCCTGTCGCGCTTAGTTAATGCATCTCGCTGATGTGGTGAACTGCCGTGTTTTGTTCTGCTCTCATTTGCAGCATTTACTGGCGATTCTTTGAATAATTTCTCCTTGGGTGCAAGCGAATCCCCTGAATCGCTTTGGGAGTTTGGAAACTCGGACAACGATTCTCCCCCTTCTTCGTCGATCACGGGCAACTTCTCCCCCGTGGAGCTGCCAACGTTCCCGCTTATCATGGATAATTCCACGGGATCCAAGAAACCTGAAGAACAACAGTTCAAACGGAGTCATCCCAAGACATCATCTCTAAAAACATCTACACAGAATCACATCACTTAAATACAAAAGAAGCGCACCTTCTTCAGTAAAGAAGGCTCTGTCCCACGCTAAGCTTTTCCGCAGATTGTAGCCCCCGCCTTTCTTCTTCCTCTTCATCTGCTGCGGCTCCAGACTGAGCTTCACCATCTCGTACTTGTTCGAATTCACGTTCTCTTTGTTCACGCCATCTGTCAACGGCGGGGGGGAAAAAGCTAGTCTCAGCGTGCGAGCGACGCTAATCGAAAGAATTGGGTTGAAGCGGAGGGGGAGAGAAAACCCTAACCGACAGGAGGGAGATGATGGGGCTTGGATCCGTGGATTTGAAGAGGCGAGCAGGAGAAGAAGTTCCTGGCGGCGTCGTCGGTCGGAATCTGCTGCAGCAACGAGTCGTCCTCGCCGGAGATCTCGATCAAAGAGGGATCGGACGCCATTTTCGATCTCTCTCTGGCTCTGCGCCCTCGCTCTTCACTCTCCCAGCTTCGTTAGATGTTGTGGCTCGTTACCGTTACGCCGATCGCGTGTTCTGTCACCGTTCTGTTTGTGGGGCTCAATTTTGAAAAGCGCACGAGCGGGAAGGATCGAAGACGGCGGTCACGTGGCTTTGCATTCTGTTTTCTGGGCCTAGGCCGAACCAAATTCAAATGGGCCGTGGGCCGATGGCCCACTATTTACAGAGCCAGTTTTTTTTTTGTTGGTCTCAACAGAGCCAGTTTAGATGTAATAAATTTGTCTGGTTTTCATTTTTCGACTGTTCTCTTTTTTTATTTTCTTTTTTTGTTTAATGAATCGTGCCCTTTGTCTTCCTTAATCTGGAGAAGCTAGGTCTTTGTTAAGCTTTTGCTACATTCGGTTTAAGCCATAGAATAAGCCCGATTTTCCCCTCCAGCTCCATCCAAAGAAGCTTTCCAATCTCCCTTCCCTTCTTGGTAAAGCATATGAGAATTCATTTCCAGGCAAACACGTATTGAAACGCACCTTAACCCGCCCAACCATAGAATTATTGAAATTCAACAGCCCCGGGAATACCGAGACCCGAAACAACTAAACCGCTCATGGCTTAGATAGCAATACTCGTTTGGAGAAGTAGACAAAGGTTCTTTCGAATAGAATTCTCTGTCGATCGAGTACTACAAAATTTATTCTGACAACAAGAATCTATACACACTCCATCCTTACCCAGAAATAAAAATAAAAATTTGGAACATACAGACAGGGTGGCCTGACATTCTGCTAAATCCCTCTCTGGATGTGGTATTATTTTACAACTCTGAAAACCCCAAAAGTTACATGTATAAGGATTTCCCACCTCATTTTTTTTTCCTTTTTGCTTTACAAAAAATCTCGACTTCACAGGAGAAAATGAGAAAAATTATCTCAAGTCGAACTGCCAAGCAGAGGAATCCTCGCAAAACAAGTTCTGAGGATCTGAGAGAGAGCCTCCCGTCAGATGTTGATCACCGAAGGGAAAACATAACATCCGCCTGCAGAAGGGGGGAGTCTGTCGGTGTTCGATCTTGCTTCGATGGTTAGAGATGCTGGGCCTTTCTTTGTACAACGTATATTTCGAACCAAACTCTCAGATTGATGAATTATAAACTCTCAGATTGATGAACTATATAACTAATCTTCCTCCTCAGTTAACAAGGCAAAAGCAAATGGTCTGAACTTGTAGCCATCACCATGGTAGAATTTATTTTGGAATTCTACCCAGTGAAGACGCAAGGCGTGAAGGAAAGCACTGAGGGTCTCCATCATTAACAATATGAATGCAGTTGCAAAAGCAAAAACTGCTAGCCCCACTAAACGGATGATAAAGCTGTCGTACCTATAATCGATTAACAGACAGTGATTGATTAGTAAAAAAATAGTACAGCGTTGAGCACATCTGAACACATTAGATAGGCAGAGAAGTAAGTTGCGCATCTCACACGAGGTTAGAATTCTAGAAACATCAATGGCCAATTTAATTCGATTTGATGTAAACAGACTAAGGGTCAGACACGCAAAGTAATTGATGAAGAAACAAATGTCATATCATGTCCGAGCTTACTAGATATAAAATTTGAATCATGCAGAGGTGTTGCTGGTGAAAGATGAGGCGAAAAATTATAACTTGCAACACAGTCGATGAAAAGAACTTACCCCCAGGCAAGTAATAGAACTTTCTCATAAAAAACGGTTGACAACTCCGAATGCGCCAAGCTGTAAAAGCAACATATTCATCACTACAAATGGTGGCATATAATGAAGAATGCTGAATGATGAAAGTCAAGGCTTTACCTTAACGCCCAAAGACGAAGATACGAAGCTGTATTTGAAACTGCGCCAAGGACAAACTCTATGGAATGTATCATTTGGTGCACAAAGACCTCACTAAAATTAAATTCCTCATGATGCTGCCGTGCAGAATCAGGTTCCTTGTCTACATCATTATCCATCTCAGAGGTGCCAAGCATTTGATAGGTACGGCCTTGAAATCTCTACAATGAATTAGGAAGATAACTGATACAGAACATCTACTAATCTTCATGTTCACAATTGATAAAGAATTAAGATGCTGAATTTACAAAGAAAATGTATACATATGCGTTGTTCTTTGAGTGGAGTGGCATGGGATGGGGATGGGATGGGAGCAAAATGTATAGCTCAGCTGTGTTTTATAGTTTGTACGCACACCATCAGCACACGGTCCAGATGGCATTACTCTTCTACACACTTCAGGGTATCTAATGCCACTTCATATGTATTTTACATCACAATTTTCATCCACCTTTCTCTGGTTTCTCTGTATTACTATCATATAACTGCTACATCAATCATCCTATCAACGCGTTCCTAATTATCTTATCAAATAGTTAAAAACATTCTTTTCTTATCATTTTGGTTTACCGTTGTCTTTATAAGCTAAATATGCACCAATACAGGGTTTTTCAATATCCTGATCGCTCAAACATGACTTCAAAATCGGGGCTTCCAAGCTGCTCAATAGTTGAGCCAGCAATGTGACTAATTGATTCATGCGAATACGGTCATCTATTTGTTGTTATGTATATTTACAGACATCACACCTCAAAATGTTGAATCCAACGTCAACCTATACTTTATGCAGAACAGTTGATTCACTAATTTCCTCTCTGCACAATCGATCTAAGTTAGCTATTTGAGAGATTCAGGTATCTAGCTCTTATTCAGAGCACTACCTACAAGGCCCTTTTCTTGTTCCCAGACTAAATTTCGATCCACTTTGTGCTGTTCCTACTTAATCTAAATCCTTCAAATTGATTCAGCTGCCTCCCTTTCTAGATAAATGTTATGTACTGATTTACTTTCACTCAAGAGTTGGCCAACTAAGTAAACAACTGTGATCTTGTGCCTCACGAAGCAGGCCAGGTCACAAGGATCTTATTCCTTATGAATGACATGTATCGTCTGCCTTTGACCCAACCACTGAGGTGGAATTACTCTAGTCCGGGCCCCCGAAGTTAGTCAGGGATACCACCTGACTGGAACACAAGAAAATAGGACATTAATGTAGACAAATCTTACATGCGACCACATAAGTTAGATAAACTCAATATATTCCTCAAAGAAGAGATGTGTGAATTGAGATAAACTTATCCTAGAAAAGAACAAAAGAAACAGGAAAACCATAATAGGAAGCATCCAGCATATTTAAGCAACGTTTATTGGAAAAAGCAACCCCAAAGATTTGGGACCAAAAGCAAGATTATGCGCCTCGGGTGGGTTAGAAATTCCAGGTTTGAACATACCTCAGAGTGAAGCTTCTTCAAAATAAAAGGCTTTGGGAAGAGCATCCATGGAACAGCAATTAGAGCCAAAAGCAGTAAAATGATCTGCAATGACATTCAATTGCGGTAAAAATGAGATGTAAAGCCAATGTATACAACTTCTCAGTTGAGAACATTTAAAACAGTCACCTGAAGGGGTTTCTGGCCCCAGAAAAGTTGGTTTTCGCCAAGATCATCGGTGGGACTCAAAAACATGTAAATCATCACATGGTAAAGGTCTGCTTGAGAACCAGTGCACCATTTGACGACAATGAGAAGTGAAAGATACCCAAACAGGCTGTTAAGAAAGATCATTTGTGGCACAAACTGGAACCTAACATATAAAAAGGTTTAAGTTAATACTTCGCTTACATCTTACCGAATAAATATAGAATAGCAGTCACTCTATGTATTGTGAGAGAGAAAACCTGATATCCAAAGTGCTCTTGAAAAAGCGTGCATTGAAGTAACTTAGTATGATACCCAGATTCATCTGCACCACACCCAAAAGAATTGACATCTTCATTTTGAGAGAATTCAAGAAAGGAAGCTCTGAACGACTCCCTCGCCAACTAGGATCCACCCCAAATGGGTAAGGATCTTGGTATTTGATCAGACCAACTGAATCGGCATCACTGACAAAACAAACCGAGTCAAATTAAGAATTTGCATGAATAAACAATTTCAAGCACAATAAAGGCACAACCGATTAACAGTAGGATGGATTTACTCGATGAAACTTAAATAGTGGAATTTAAGTGAAGAAATTGCAAATGAAGTGCGAAAGGGCTAAACTACAGCAAATAGTAAATTTTCAGATCCAATCCGACCAAAAAAGTTAAGAAAAATAGAAACTCCTTGAGACCACAACGGATACCTATAAATGCAACCTGACTTTAGCCCAAAATGTGCAGACTATCTTGAAAGTGGAAACTAGCTACACTAAACGACAGCCGATTTCTTCTGGCAAAAGCTACCTAAGGCAATGATAACCCTAACTACATATCATGTACAAACATTTGCTGGAGGCTCTCGCCCTGATAATCCAAATTGGACTATGGGCTTCTTCACTAATATTGAATCTAGTGATTGATTTTCACAAGATGGAGAAATTGGAAGCATAAGTTATATTAACATCATAAGAAGTCAAAGAGAAACGTTTTACATAGCCTTGATGTCAATTACTTCAAGTATTACAAATTTTGTCAGATTTCTCGCTCTTGTAATCACTTGAGTGATATTTTGCAGCAACATGTGAACGCCCAAATTATCGTGATGATGAGGGCCACATCATACATGCTCGAGTGACTTCTAAGTGATCCATGAATTGATTTAATGGACTTATATTTTACTAGAGATTACTTCCAATATAAGCGGAAGGAGATGATGTTCTCAGGTAGTGCTTCCTTTCACTGAAGCCTCCTTTTCTCATTCTCAACTAAAAGGGATGTGGGAGGAAAACGGAAAAGGATTTGACAGTAGACTCGTTGAAAAAGTTAAGGAGTTATAAATGTTCACCAGCACTTTTTACTAAAATTACAACACCAACTTAGCTTCTTGAAGAAGTCTATCTACCTAAAAGACTATTCTAGAATTTGGCCTTGTATTATTTAGCTTCTCAAAGAAGCTAGGAAGTATAGAATTTTCCTTTTAAACTCCCCAAGAAGTTAACCTCTCAATGAAGATAGCCTTTCATGAAAAGTTAAGGTCATTCGTGGACACAAATTTGCAAGTTCACGTGGACTCCTTATATTTATGTATTGCTATTTAGCAAGTAATATAAGTAGGCATGTTTACTCTTGTTTTGGTTCGGGACACAAGATGAAAGAAACCTGGAGAGTGTGGTGCTCTTTGTGAGCTGTGTGGGGCATGAGTTTAGTGGCCTGTGTCTGCAAGAGTGGTGAGAACTTGATTTCCATGAATTTGTGGGTGACGTTAGAAGTGTATTGTTTTTTATGTGTACTTTGCTTCATTGAAAAATAAAAGTAAGTTGTTTGCTTAAGTGCCCATCAATATTTACACTTGACAATCGGTATCAGAGCTTCCTCAACCAAACATATTGGTATCAGAGATTCAGAGCCAACTTTCGTACCCAACACTTCTCTCCAGAAAAAAAGAGAAGTACCATGTTCATGGAAGAATATCTTGAAACTAAGAGTTAAACATTGATATCTTAATCAGCATGGAAGCTTTGGATGCTAGCACAAAAAGGAAACAAAAGGACAAACCTGCAAGAAGCATCTCGGCATTTGTAAGCCGACCCACCAAATATGTGGAATGGAACAGAGAAGAATTCATTGTATATCAGTCCACAGTAAATTGAAAAGAGAGACATCAAAAGGAGGACATAACGCCCTCCAAAGAGCATCTCCATAAAGCTCCCAAGTTTCTAGCACCAGTAAATACGCTCATTAAATATAGAAACACATGTCAAAGCATATAGCATTGACTTATAGGAAAACTTTGAAAGAAATACTCTTGACTTTGCCTCAATCAGTTGCAAAAGTGCTTCATATAGATCAATTTCACAGTGGATAACATACCTGACCAGTGAGCTTCCTTTCCTGCGCGATAAGGACCAAAGCTCCAAGCAGTAAGCATATTCCATGGCCCCAATCTCCAAACATTACAGCAAAAAGGAAAGGAAACGTAACGACAGTGTAGACTGCAGGATTTGCTTCTTGATACCCAGCAACACTGGTCAAATGCATTGTCACGTCAGAATATGATGCTCAACTAAAGTATAAAAAAACATCCACTCTTTGTTGATGATGTTTCAGACTCGCGACGAACATTTCCACTCTTCTGACATGTATTAAAATAAAAGCCAATTGTCGACGAACTTTTGTACATAAAACAAAAGGCAAATGCACCCGTAGAATGAGAAAAAACAATTGTGCCCGAGAAAAGTCAAAACACCTAAGAATCAATAGCGAAATATTTTGCAGAACCACTCAAAAAAATTATGTCTATCAACTCATCATACAGTTCAAGGAGTAAAATAACTGTATCCAATAAAATAAAAGTCCTAAAGTCTAGGCTGGCACTATCCTTGGATTGTAGGTGCATCAGAACTACTGATCTTGGAGTTACTGTGACTGCGTTAAGCATAATAAGTAAAAAATTTAAAGAAGTAGCTCTCTTCATACTGAACACATTTCTAGAAACTATCATCTTATGAGATATTATTCAAAGAATGAAGACAATGAAAGATCGTTTCAAAATAACAAAATTTCAACTGTTGATTTTTATTTTGCATTTCAGAAGGAAGCATTCTGTTATGCACGTCCAGACCACAAAAAGACAAATTCATTCAAGCACTCACAAATCACTGTCAATAGGAGTCTATCATAACCAAGGCTAAATGCTAACTTCTGCAGATTCAGCTTCCTCTGGAAGAATAAAACAAAGGATAACATGCAACTTGCAATAAGCATCACATATAGCAGCAATATGAGCTCACCCATAAGCATCAACAATTTCCTGAAATGCACTTGTAAAACGATTTGTTCTGAAAAATGTGGGAGGGGATTCTGGAGCATCCATCTCATGAAATATTATTCCAACTTGTGAGTTGCTATCATATGTAGCACGTTGCAGAGCCTCCTGAATCTGTAAAAGAGAAAATAATTTTGATTTTAGAAAGTAGAATATGACTACACTTGAAATACATAACAATGAATTGGCGAACTAGGTCACCAGATAAAACCAAATTGAAGAGATCAAAGAGAACTGCATAGCAATTAACCTTAGCCTTTGCAAATATTGGACACCAACCCTCTCCAACAAGACATTTTTTTGTGACGTCAAAGTTCAGCATATTCAATGTGTCATATATAGCTTTCTCCCTCCTTACCTGAAAAGCGTGGGAAACATAATCAGTTTTTTTAACTAGAAAAGTTTAATGAAACAAAATATCTTCGAGCCTTACTCTCAAGTCTGTTTCACTGGAAAATATAGAGCCATAATACCAATGTTTATTTCTTAGAGATTTAAACTGCAACTTACCATGCTCATCCATTTGTTCAAGTGAAACTGAATGGAACTAAGAGCTTTGTTTCGGTGATTGTAACCAGCATCCAAGGTTGTTTCTATTTCAGAAAGCCGAGACAGAACCTGAAACCAAGAAAAACACTTTCATCCAAGTACTCTCTTCAATCGAACAAGAATTAAGTCTGCCAAGTTTCCTGAAATCCACTTACTTCTTGACTGATTTGTCTTTGCTTGGTTATATCTTCAGGAACAGGATAGCAGTGAGCACTAAATGCCTCACAGATTTTTAAAATCTTCATTCTAGCCTGCTCTCCAGAGAAAAAAACCACAAACACTATCTTCTCAACCTGCAAGAGCAAATACAAAAGAAGTGGTCAGAGACTGTTCAAGAACAAGCTTCCACAAAACTACACAAAAATAGATGAATTTTGAGGACAAATTGTCGATGAAAAATTTTATTAGAAGAAAGGGAGTTTGGGCAGTAGATTTGATTTTGCTGAAAAAAAGTGGGTACCGATTCAGATGTTACAGGATCAACTATATCTTCACCAGCTGGCGCCTGATTAAAAAGCATGTTTCCTCTCGTGGCACGGAAAAGCATCCTCTCAAAGATTTGCACTTTTGACTTACATATAATGCCACTGATAAATCTTACACGAGAGTGCTCCATTGTTTCAGGTCTCATTTCCTGAAAGCCAACAGTATTCCACATAAGATATATTAAGTTAAGAAAAAACGCTAGTATTATCCACAAAAAAGACAAAAGCAGTGCCAGTTAAGCGCACATAAAGTTCAGCACGACAATGAATAAAATACCTTCTCAAGTAAGGATGCTGTGTCAGTATAGTCACCATTTGAGTGAATATTTTCGTCCAACTCTCTATCCTCCACAACCACAGGACTCTTTCCTGAGACAAGAAAACCACCTGCCTGGTGGTGGCCCCACAGAACAAAACGAAACAATCAATATCCCTTCAAGGAGATTAAAACAGTGACAACCACAACTAAGCCTTTTTTTCCTACAATGCTGTTAAGCTATAATCATTCCAACACTGTGCTATATTGAGGAAGATTCTTAAACTCAAGGTCCATTGGGGCAGGACTCGGGTCCCATAAAGCCTCTCTTTGTCCCTTCATTTTCAAGATGATATTAGAAAGCAAAAGTTTTCAATGCCTATCCAAGATTAACCAGCAGACTCTGAAACATAGTCGAATCAGAGAGAGGTTTTAACCTTACATCCAAAGATACCAACAAACAAAGTTCATCCAATCTTCAGACTTCAGATTAGCACACGCATTTCATGTATGACAAACAGCAGCCAGATTAATACTCTAACCTACTCATGAAATTGGCCAGTAAAGCACCAATATATGAGGCAAAAATAGCTTGCCAATCAACTGGAACAGCTCGTAGTCCCTGTCCATCAAAAGAAACAATACACCAATCTACCCCCATTGAAGCTCAGATACAGCATCCATACAGTAAATCCAGAAGACAAGATTCAAGCACTTAACTCCAGCCAACACAACTTGGCAAGCAAGAAATGTCCTAAGGAGGACATGAGGACATGCCTCTGTCATACTTAATATTATAATCCGTTTATTATTCCACAATTCACCAAAGAAGCTAGGTTTAGAAGATCTTCTAACTTAGACTTTTAATCAATTCTACAATGCAAAAGGAAGAAAGTCAATATGGAAATTGAGGTAGCTGGTTGGTCCTTGAAACAAAGCCAGAGTGAGGAAGGAGAAAGGAAAATACCTTTTGCAAAACCAATTTAAACTCCAGAAGCTCATTATAGGCCTGACGAAGTTTCTCGCTATTTGCATTCATCTCATTTAGCTCATGTTCATGCTCACCAAGTTGGATCTATGGTCAAACATCACATGCAGCATATCATTTGAATTATCCAATTGTGAATGCAAAATCTTAAGGTGAAGCCTTGCAAGCAGGAAAAGCAATTGTACAAAAATGAACCTCTAATTCCTCCAACTCGACATCTGGTTGTGTTGCCGAGTGCAGGGAAGATACTAGACCAGCCTTACTGATCTGATCTCTGAACAAGCGTAATTTTCGTGACATCTCTCCACATCGTTTCACCTGCCAATGGCATTCCAAAAGGAAGAAGTATCAGAGGCGTTTCCTCTGGATGGTAATGGAATTTTTTTGGCAAAATCTGAAGCCCTTTTGTGCATTACAAAAGTATGTCAACTACAGCTGCAAAGGTACCTGATTAACAAACGTTCTCTGGAAAGGACTTCTGTCTGCATTAAGCTGCAAAAGGGGAACATCATTGAGCAGTAGCAGGTACATATTGCTTACCAGTACAACTATCTTACCTCCTATAACACCACAAAAATTTGCTTTCGGTTTCTTTTTCTTCATCAGTCAGTTTATGGTATTTATACCAGATCAAAAAAAAAAATCAAAATGGGGGGGTTGGGGGTGGGGGGGGGGGGAGAAAAGGCTCAATTAGATTGATAATTTTCTTTGACAATAATCTCTTGAAGAATGATATATCATGGCATTTCTTTGTGTCAATCTGCTTCTCACATGAAAAGATTCTATATTTTGGCAGCAAAACATATATTTGACATCAAAGAAGACAACCTCTACAGAAATTAGCTTAGGAAAGAAAATTACTAAGGTTCGATCAGTGACTTCACTTTCGCCCTAGATTTTCACAAAGCAAAAGATTTCCCAAGCTACAGGACCCCATTTTAGCATTTCCCTCTTGGTCTCTCATTTTCTTTACCTGGAAGCTATTGCCCAAAATGCTAGTGATCTAATGGTCTTCTGGTTCTTTCCAATTTAATGTACAGTCCATGGTTTCTTCCAATTGTCTATGTGCCTACGTGGCCAAGAGTGAGAGACTCCGTCGCCAAAAGATTACATAAGCAGCTTGATGCCACTCGAGAGTCCTTAACTCTCTCATCCAAATCACTAGCTTGTACTTGAAAGTCCTTTAACTCTCTCATCCCAATGCATTGTATTAAAACAAGGCATCTCTCATTCAGAATATCTCGAATCCTGCCAATGAGATTCTTTATGCATTGTCCCAAGCCCTTCTAGGTTACCGACCTACTAAATTTAATCTGAACAGCTCTTACTCACCTCCACTTCACTGAATTTCCATTTTTTGCACCATACTATGGCCCGAAAAAGCAAAATCAACAACTACGCGATCCAATGGCAACATACAGTCCCTAAAAGAAAATCCTACCGCATTGCTTCGTAACTTGACGCGACGAAAACAATCATTCCGCTCTGACTTAATCATTGATCAGTAACTCCTACTCCACTTAAAAGTACATTCATCGAATCGCCCTCCAGCGACAAAAACTAATCGCCAATTCGATCTGGAACTCGAGATCAAGGGACGACGGAGTCGGATGCTTACATCGCGGAACTGGAGGAGGCCGAGCTCGCCGAGATAAGTGACGGCCCGGTGAGCGGACTCGAAGGGGATGATGAGCTGCACGAAGGTCATCTTCTCGGAGCGCATCAGATCCATGGCGGGCAAGTTGTCGAAGAACTCCATTTTTCTCTCCCGCTCCGCCGAACGGAAGCGGCGGTTTTGGCCTCCGCGCAAGGGGTTGCGAACGTTGCGCGACCAGCTACGGGCGTCGGAGCTCCGGCTGGCTTCAGATCTGATCGAACGGAACCGTCGTCATCGTCGCGGCAGGAGAAGGAGAGAATATGAATGCGCTTTGACGCGGATTGAAAAGTCCCGGAGCCCGCGTTTTAGTGGGCTAATTAGGCTGTTCCGTTTTTGCGAGACAACGATTTATTTTTACTCATTTCAGTTTTGGATTCATTTGCTTCCATTCGACAGATTTGCTTCCACTTTCCTTTGCAGATCAGATGTTATAAATAAATCATCGTGACTATTGCCAACGTTGCCTTTTCCTTTGAACATGACAAGGGGATATTCTAGAACTGAGTTTAGTCTTTTGGATTTCTAATCATGATAGAACTGAAATATGATAGAATATGAAATTCAATATATTATATCCACTGTTTGGTGAATTGTAATTTAAAATCGAGTGATTTTATATCATATCATATTTAATGTTTAGTATGAACAGCATATCGATATAAATGAACTTGAACATATAAAACGGAAATGATAAGAATTTTTTGGTTGGATTCGTTGCCAAAAGAAATTACAAATGCACAGACGGAGATAATCCCCATCTATCAATTCATAATTATTATAAAATCTACACGTTAAATAGGACCGACAATTACAAGAAATGTAAACGGCTTACACCAACGTCGACGAGGTAGATCAACTAGTGAACGTCAAATCTAGTAAAAGAGAAAATCATGATCATTCACCATTGCGATTCCAAATAAAGGCATGTTGTGCCCTCATTTTCTTAAATAAGAACTTGAAGTGTCCTTATTTTAAATAAGGGCTTAAAGCAAATCTCGTTTTCAAATAAGGGCTTAAAGTGGTTATATCAATCTCAAAAAATGACTTAACCTCGCCTATCAAAGAGCCTTTTCATCCTTTTCTTTTTTAAACTGTTTTCCTTTTTCTATTATTTTTTCTTTTTTCCCTCCCGATGATGGCTGGTGAAGGTCGCTAGACTCAGGTGAGGTCGCCCTCGTCAACGTCAAGCAAATGTAGACCTAGGCTAGCGGATCGGGAGAGGCAAGGCGACGCTTGTCTGACGCCGACACAACCCTCGCCTAAGGCCGGCTACCTTTGTCGGGCATTGATGAGGCACCGAGATGGCTAGGGGAATAAAAAAAAAGAAAAGGAAAAGGTAAAGAATAGGAAAGGTAAAAAGGAAAAATGATATAAATAATTCTTGAACTTTGACTTAATGTGCAATTTGCTCCATAAACTTTTAATTTGTTTAATGTAATCCTTAAACTTTAACCTAATGTTTAATATGATCCCTAAACTTTTAATTTGTTCAATGTGGTTCCTGAACTTTTGGTACATATTCAATATAGTCCCTGAACTTTATAAAAAATGTTCAATTTAGTCCTTCCATTAATTCAAGTTTAAGGATTATATTGTACATTTTCATATAGTTTAAGGACTAAATTGAACATTTACTAAAAGTTCAGGGACAAAGTTAAGCAAATTGAAAATTTAGGGACCACATAGAGCATTGGGTTAGAGTTGGGGACTACATTGAACAAATTGAAAGTTCATGGACCAAATTACACATTGAGCCAAAGTTTAGGGACTATTTATGTCATTATCCCAAGTAAAAAAAATCAAAAAAAATATATTTAAAATTTTTTTGACTAAAATACTCCCAAAAGTCTTTTTGAAACGATCGGAATAGTCAGATATTTGGCCACTTTATGTCCTTATTTGAAACAAATTCTACTTCAAGCTCTTATTTAAGAAAAATGATGGCACTTTAGGCCTTTCTTTGAAATTTTCCCGTCTATTTTTTCTAAAGTAGATCTGGACTTGCAATGTGTCTATTTGTTCTAAATATTTTTTTCTTCCTTTCTATCTTAAGATATTAAAAATGATCGCATCAAAGTCAAGCAGCCATGTTCACATAATTAAGTGTGATGATTGAGAAGAATGACAAATGAAAAAATCAAGCAAGTTAGAGGACTCGATTTGCACCACAAAAGGAAGTTCGAGGACCCGATTGCCAAAGGCTGCATAAATTAGAGGACTAAAAAGAAATTGGCACATACCCCGAAGAAATTGCAACTTCCCAGGAGAACAGGCTGGAGCTCGTCTTGTGAACACGGACGGCCCAATCCAGATATTAAAGAGCGTAATTTTGTTCATTATGGGCCGACACCGAAAAGAGTGTTTATGAAATAACTCAGACCGGGTGGGCTAATCTGGGCCGTCCGGCCCAATTACATCAGAGAGCGAGGTTGGGATTTCTAAGAAGGTTCGCAACTTTTGCCGGCCTTACATTTCCAAAAGCCTTTCTATATATGCTGATATAGCGACCAAAAGAAGAAAATGAAAAAACAGGGAAAACAACACATCAGACGAGGGGAAATTGTCTAATTAGTCATGAATCTATTAAGTTGTTATCAACTAAGTCCTACATTATTCAATTTTGCCAATTTAATCCCGATTCTTTGCGCGGAAATCTTATATAGTCCTTCAGGTTAATTTTTGCCGAGAATCGTTGATATGATAGTGGGTTATGTAGGATGGCCAACGACGACTGGACCGCCACGTCAAGGTTTATACTAGCGAAAATTGACTGGAAAGACTATATTGAAATTTCGCATAGAGATCTAGGATTAAATTGACAAAATTGAAAATTTTAAGGACTGAATTAACATCTATACAATAGGTTTAAAATAGATTGAGTAATTTACCCCATCAGGTGATTATATGGGATTTCCTATAGCCGAAAAAACAATTCAAACTACATTTGAAAAAAAAATGTGAACTGCCAGGTTGTGCAGGTATCATATGGATTGGTGAGGCATCAGGACATGAATTCTTCTTCGGCAGCCATACAATTAGGGTGTGTAAAATGGATCGCCCGAACTGGGAACTGCCCAAACCAAATCGGACTAGCCAGTTGGGTCCAGTTCCTAGTGATATTGATTCGATTCCCTATTCTTAAAAGTGGAACCGGTCTCCGGACAATCCGGTTCCCATAGGGTTGGAATCAGACCAACCTATATAAATATATAACATTTGAATGCCAGTTGTGTTTAATTGTTTATTACCTTCAGCAATTTTTTATCTGTATTAGCTCATAAGGCTATTTGCTACTGCAACTTAGTACGGGCATTCTCGATGTTTGTTGAAAACAGCATAAGCTTTAGAATTATCTGTGGACATTGCTACATCATATGATTGTGCAAATGTAAAGTTGAAAGAGATCTCAGCATCTTCATCAATGGTTGGTCCATTTGTAGAAGATTGACAGGTTCTATTGAACCGGACCGAAAACCAATCACCCTTATATATAATCTCAAAAGCCATTAAGTTGTGTTGTGCATAGTACAGGCTCAAGCTCCAAACAGTAATGTTCAAGGATAACTTCATACTTAAATGTTTCTCTCGATTATCAACGTTGTCCGGTACACATTAGTGTTGTGTTTTTTCTGTTTTCTCTGTCCTGTCCTCCTTTTCCACTCTGGAAAAGAGCAAACGAATGAGATGGAGAAAAAAAGACCAAAGAAAGCTTGCATTTACTAAGGTGATTGGTTTAGGGTGGGTAGGTTCCGGACCAAGGAATTGGAAACTGAATAGGTCAACCTTGGAACCGGTACCATATTGGCCGGTTCTAGGCCGGTTTCAGCGTTGATTTGGGAATCGACCTACCTCTATTTTTTTTGGTTTCATCTCTCTATTCAATTGCTCAACTAGTTTATATAAGCAAATCTCGTTTAAGCAACGGAACTTTAACATAAAAAGTTAGCAGAAGATAGGCATTCGCAAGACCACGAAGCAAAGCATTTTATGAAAATATTGAATGAATGCGATGGCAATTGCAACATTGTTGAAAATATTGTTGCAGAAATGCAAATGCGGCAACATCAAGGTCAGTTCTTTGTAAGACCAGTTTGGTCCGATTACTCACCCGTAACTGTTCTACTACACGGGAGTACAGGCACTTCTACGATCCCTTGAATATATCATAAGACGTTTTGTTATAATTAAATATATGAATGTTGCAACGAGTCAATTTCAAGATAAATCGCCGTAACTTAATATAAAAGAGATAATAAAAATAAGTGGGTACCATAAATAGCAACGTACGTGATATATTCTCGGGAATCATCTATGGAACCGATAGAGATTGAAAATACAGGGAACTAAATTTTAAGGGCCCCCCCGCAGCAATTGTTCTTTGAAATACCTGCGGATCGAGTCCTTGCCAAACTCGATTTACCAATTCACCCCTCTATTCTATGCTCGAAATCGATGCGATGGGGGTCTATTCGAGGTCGAAAGGGTAATTTTCAAAGAAAGGAATATTAGTTATCTTTTTCTCTCCAAAATATTTTTTTGTCCCTCTTCCGAACAACTCCCGAGGACAATTCAAACGCCACCACCACTTCGCAATTTCTTCTTCACTTAGGATTCTATTTCTTCCTCTGCAATCTTCTCGCTCCGAACATGACAGTTCGCCGCCTCCTTTTCAATCTTCTACGCATCGGCCCCAACGGCGGTCGGATGGGACCAAAAGGACAGCAACGTGGGCGAGGGTGGGGTGGGAAGGGGGGAATCTGTGCTTTTCTTCCGGTGGGACGGCGAGAGAAGCGAAGCGGCGGGGGGGCCCCACCCCGGTGGAATTGGGGGTGACCTTGAAGCGGGCCAACCGCCGGCCCTCTGCGATGTTGATAGTAGCGGCTCTCGAGTTATCTAATTTTCTTATCCTCCGTTTCCCTTCCATCCCCAAACTTGCCAAGATTCGCCTCCCAGGTCACCGTTTTCCAGAAGCCATGTGTCGCCGCACACCCGCCCCACGTGTTCTTTGCCGGGCCCTTCCCCACCACCACCACCACCACCACCACCGACCTAATCCCATCATGTCGGCAAGCGCTTTGCATCCAAAAGAAAATTCATAGGATGATGCTATTAAATTGACATATCCAGTGATACGCTCAACTTTTGATAAAATGTTGAGTATATAGCCTTGTCAATTGAAAATTCATTTAATTGATTTGAATGTTCTAATATGTTAATTAGTAAATCGGTGCTAGTATCTTTAGCGGTGCGTCTGTCACGCCCCGAGCCCCATCGAGCGCACGACACCCCCCACTGGTCGATTAGTGCGACGTCCCAGGAATGTCGCCGACATCAAATCAACATCAGAGATTTACAACCACAGCGGATACTAACAAATAATCCCGGACAATTTGAAACGGGAGAGAATAGGGAAATTGTACAAACTCATTCTCATTACTAGAACTTATACCATAATATTTACAATTACAAAACCACCTACTTATGCATGTACCCCATAAAACAAGCCATTAAATATACAAGTGCACACCGAACTACCACCACCGATAACAAAAGGGTCGATAACCTGGGTATCCTTCCTCAAACATGGTACTTTGTAAAACCTATTCTGAACCCCTCATGCTAGCCCCTACGCCCCTTTGGTGGGCGTCCACTCTGAACCTGACTCCTCCTCGTCCGAATCTGGATTCCCTAGAACAGTCTACTCTTCTGAGGGCTCTGAATATGCCCCGATCTCAATTGGGTAATTGATGTCACCTGACTCGGCTAGAATTTCATCCTGTTCCTCCTCAGCCAGTCCTTCAAAGAGATTAAATTTCGGCACGTAGTTAGGATCCATATTCTGATCATAAAGGAGTATATAATCCAGTTCCTCCTTCGGCTCCTCTGACTCGTCGGGCTCAATCTCATATTCTACCTCGGGCTCCACCCCTGCTGGTCCTTCCTAGGAAATCGATTCCAAATCTATGTCCATCGGGTCACCTGCTGCTTGCGATCCTTCGGGCTCAGGTTCATGCTTAGCTCCTGATGAACCCTGAGCAGCGGCTGTTGAATGCAATCCCGACTGAGCTAAATTAGTATCTACACTGGTCAACTCTCCGTCTATCGGGGGTACGGCAGTCAGGTCCCAATCCCCAATTAAGTCAAAAGGCACATCAAAACCTCTAACGGGCCCGAACTCAGCCCGGTCTTGATCCCGGAAGAACCAGGCAGTGTACCTATTCTCTTCAAAAAGAGGTAAACCCACATCTACGAAAATGGTGGAAGTATGCTTAATCTAGGTAAAGTTATCGCTCATTGGAAACTCTGTAACCTCAAGCTCGGTATGTACAGGTACTCCAAAATGTTCTGGCGGTGGCGGATGATTCATGGATCCGGTCGAGGTTCTGAAATTGTTTGGTTGAAACAACCGTGAGAACACTTCTCAGTAAGTTCACCCCTAAACCCTACCTAGGCTATCACGTACCTCCAGACAATTTCATAAAACACAATCACACACGAATGCCAAATCATCACATATCAAGTACGTCAATTATTTACTTGAGTTTATCCTGCTCACACCCTGCACGTTAGTCATAATCGCATTAAATGCAATCACATGCATAATTAATTCGAATTCTCGTGCATTCGTTCCGTCTCATCACATCTCTTTTCACACTCTCACAGTGACCCGCGTTACAGTACAGGCCTCAAGTCCACTACGACCACTTTTCACAACACTTCAAGCCCGCGTAAACGTACATGCCTCAGGCTCAACATCTACCACCTACTGCGCAATCCGCGTTGAAGTACACGCCTCAGGCTAGCAGTCTTCGGGTAAAATCGGGCATCATCCCGCGTAAACGTATACACCTCAGGACGGCACAATTCCCACGATTTCACATACCGTACCACGCACTATTTCTCGTTCTTTCACACGTGCAACATTCACTTGCCACTTAATTGCTCAATCATACGTGATCTGTGCACGCAATAATTACACGCAATTCATGCTCACTCAGCATATAACATGGCCAATAATAATAATTAAAATAATCTGACCCACGCGTGCACCCAACATGCATAATTAAGTCAACCAATTGCACAATCACACATTTAATTTCACCACCACAACCTAATTATAATTCAAACGCACGTAAAACATAGAAATCATTATTTTTCTCTTGACCAAATGACCTCAAATCAATTCAGGTCCTTCACGAGACTTTCTCGCCATAAATTTTCGGTTCTAAAAATCCAACTTGCGACCCGATCGGCCCATCACAGCCCCATGAACAGTAGTTCATAGCCCACTATTATTCTGAATTTTCCAATAAAAATTTTCCGGTTTCAATTCTAAGGCCCGCCACATAATTCCACTCCTAAATCATGCAATTCCGCACCTACCCTATGCCCGGTTTCACCCAAAATCGCCCGTCGATACCTGAAATCCTAAATTGGGTTTAGAGCGCGACTTACCCGCGTTCTAGACTATTGCGGCTAGAACGGAAAGCGGCAGCACTTAATCGGGGACGGCGGTGACGATGTACGGCTCCCGGCGGGCGGCGATCGGCTTGGGCGGCGACGGCGCGGCTTGGGCGTGAGGGAGAGAGAGAGATCGGAAGGGGGGCTGCTCACGGCAAAAAGGGGGGGTCCGAATGGGGTGAGGGAGAGGAGAGAGAGGGGATAAGGTTGGTCCAAATTTTGACTAAACGGCAAATTACCAAAACGTCGTCGTCTAATCTTTTTGATCCGACGGTCCAGATTCAATCTCATTTTGAAATCGACAGTCCATATCGAATCTTACCAAAAATATCCAAGGGTATATTTGTAATTTCTCAAAAAGTCCAAGGGCAAAATTGTCCAATCAAAAAGTTAGGGCAAAATGACCAAAATGTCCTTTGCCCACAAAACTATCCCTTTATTAATTCATAGGGGTAAAATGGTCCGATTCTCCGTTTCTCATCAAAATCAAGTTTTTCTGAAGGATTCGGGCGCAATAAAAATTGCACGTTACAACATAACGTCGTCCTAACGTCCCGTTGTGACTTCCAAATTTTCCGGTGTCCGATTTGGGCTAAATTAAATAATTAAATTCTATTAAACGTAACTCGAGCGTTTCTCAAACTAACGGGCGACTTGTTTGAGAAATTCGCATATTCGACTCGTGATTGATAATATATCGAGTCACGTGCAAGTCCGTTCGGTTCGTGACAATTTCAGTTGTCATTAAAATCGTGAGGATCAATCGCTAGATCCATGGGGTACGATCGTTCGGTATAGGTTCAGGATAATTCGTCAAGTCATTTTGTGGTCCGGCGGAATCACCTGCGATCCACTACTATGATAGTGGCGAACTGATCCCTGACTACCCTTAGATCGGCAAACAGTGGTTCAAAATATCACCTCGGCGATTTCATGGTCGAAATTAAATTCACGATCGAATTTTCTAATAGTCGTGCCTATTTAATTCCCTAATTAGCCTTTCTTCAATGGTTAGTATCCCCGGAATGATCAGTTCCGGACGAGAATCAACTGTGAATACATTTATAAAAATCAATAATTTATAAATCCTAAGTGGATAAATTTTCGGGATGTCACGTCTATCACTCAAAGGTACGTTACAACGAATATCAATCGATCAACGCTTGTATTGGACCTGAAAAGATGAGAAAGTACGTATACGTTACAATGAGGACATTTTGTTCATTCAACTATTTTATGTCGACATGGCGTGTAGAATCGCATCCGTTGGAATTGTTGTTTTTTTTTTTCTGATGTTATTTCTAGTTTTTTTTATTTGTTTGATATTTTAAGAGCTCGTCTTCTGAGTAAAATTTTCCTTACTGGAGCAGAAATATGAATTTCTTTACGGAATGAATATAGTCGTCAAAATTACAAGAAGAAAAATGTGGCGTTGTCCTAATCTTACTCGTGAAGCTTTATTGCAATCGCGAAATTCGTCCTTTTCTCCCCTGAGCGTATAAATAGGCTCATTAAAATTCAAGCTTTTTGTAAGTGAAGACAATTATACTATACAAGCTCATTAATGCTATTAAGTTCATACTAAACATTCCGAACGACCCTTTGCTCGAAAAGCCAAGCTTTGAATTGAATCGGAGAATTGTTTTTCCTAAAAAATATGTTTATTTTCAATTACTGAAAAAATAACAAAATGTTCATCTAATGGTTTATTTTTTAAAAAATAACTTGCATAACATGAATAAAAGAAAATAATGTTAAGGTTTTTTCTTTTAAAAAAAATTCCCTACAATTAAAGTTTTGAATTTTATCAATGGCTCATAATGTTGAATGGGACTTGGGAGTCTAATCGTGCCGGCGCGTAACATGTGCATGAAAACTAGTATCGATTATTGGTGAATATTAATTATTATAAATACTAAGAAATGTACCGTTGTCACAATCGTCACCAGTGACAACACCTTCATCCTGCAATATATCCTTTACCCTAAACTTGCTTGTTCGATATTGACCAATGTTAGCAAACAATATCTTTGCACCAAAAAGTGGCCAAGTCGCCGATATGGATAAACACATGACTAGAGCGTGAGTATTATCAAGCACGTGACTAAAGCGATGTATGGGTAATAAGGGTCGGCAAAAATACTGATTAATGAGATTGGCAAGTTGTCAAGGGGTATCAATAGAAAGTTAGATGCATAGCGAATATCAATTACAGGAGGGAAGTTGTAGAAAACAAAGTGATTGAGGACGTGCAGCAATAGGCACACGTTTTCGAATGAAAAGACGTGCAAGGAGAAGACACAACATTGTGAGAATATAGGCAGAACTTTTGAATATGTAGGAACATGGGTGCAATTGTTAAAACCACTTAGGAGCAATTATGGCACTAAATACTAGCCTAGACAAGGGTCGCCCTTGCCTGGGCTGCCCTAGGCGCTTGCCCGATGCTAGCGAGGGTGGCCCTCACCTGACACGGGCTGGGCGGCCCTCTTTCGACGCCGACGCTAGCAGAGGTTGCCCGACCAAGCACGGCTAAGAGGGAAGAAGAAAAAAGGAAAAAGAAAAAGAAAGTAAAAAAATAAAAAATATATACATATAATTTTTTTTACTAAAATATCTCTTCTTCGATGATGGAATAGTCACCGACCAGTCAAAGGTTTTTATTTGAGACGATTTAGCCACTTCAAAACCTTATTTGAGATAATATTCACTTTATATTATTATTTAAGAAAATGCCTCTATTTCAAACTTCTTTTTGGAAGTTACTCTATTTTCTATTTAGAGTTGATGCAAAACCTATTTCGTTAACTTAAAAACCAAAAAAACGAATCTCGATGCAAGGTATTTCGCCGCTTCCAAAAACGATAATGTGAACTGAGGTCGCAGTAGTCCAACAACAACGCAACCTTACATCGATCTTAACATCGAAAAAATCTGCTTTAGTAATCATTAACCAGAGACCATTGACCCTGCTCGCAATTTAGATTGTCGTGGGTGGAGGGGGATGTGAGATTCTTTTCTTAACGGACGACGCAATCAAATCATGTGCCGGGCACGGTTCCCTAGTCCGCTTTGCTTGGCCCTCACCCCCTCCCCCTGCTTCCTTTGACCGGAAACTTTGACCAGTCAACTGACCCGGGCCCCGCGTAATTTAACTGGCCGGGACCACCCTCTATCATCAATTCTAGCGCTTTGTGGATCGATACTATTGCTTTCCTTAGTTTTTTTTAATGACCCTCTAAATTCCCACTATGAAATAATATATTAGGTCCTAAGCAATACCTTGAAAGGTTTCGTCTCGCTCATCGCACAAATCTCGAGATCACCAGGATAGGTATTCCCTTTTTCAGTGAAGATAAAGTTATGGGGAGGAGTTGAGAGTATGCCTATCGACATGTTATAATAGGGAATGGATTTATGGAATTCGCTCCATAGGATGGATAGGCCGTGAAGGTGAGTGAAAGAAGCTCCCTTACTATTGCTTTACCATATTTTATAATTTAGGTCCTTAGCAACACTTTGAAATGCTTCGTCTTGCTCATTGTACGAGTCTCGAGATCACCGGAATATAAAATTTTCAGAGGGTATTCTCTCTTTCTGGTTAAGATAAATTTATGACGAGAATTGAAGGTATGCGGATACCGACACGTTAAAATAAGAAACATCGTTCATGAAATTCGCTCTACGAGATGGACAGGCCCATGGAGGTGAGTGAAAGAAGCACCTTCCTTACTATTGCTTTCCTATATTTTATAATCCGTTAAATTCCCACTATGAATAATAAGTTATTATAAGTCATCAGTGAGTGGTCTTAGGTCAGTGTTTACTGTGGAATTGGTTTTTTTTTATTTATTTATAAATTTTAATATATTTAAAGAGGTGGGGCAGATCCATAGGATCCGAGAGATCTTCGTTCGGGATGCGGGAGTGGGATCAATCATTGTGGCCTTATTGTTCCCGCTCCGGACAGAAGGTGACAGGTTAACATTCTTTCCTGGTGTCGTTGGATTTCCCTCCAATCCAAGGATCTTGGCCTCGAAATGGTAAGACACCCGCGATTGGACGATGAAAAAGTGGCTGAAATCTGAGCCGTCCGATCGCCATTGATTGGCCCGATCATCGTGTCGAGGGGACACTTGCGGAGGAAGCGCCTTTCATGGTGTCCCCCCTAACTTGGAATTTTGGAGCTCGCAACCTCCGAGTGAAACTTCTTCTCGTGATTCTACAGATGATCGCACCTCGTGAATAGTCCATGCTCAGAAAATGATCACTAGATCACTTGATAAATTCATTCGCGAAATTTTGTGTGGCTCATATGGATATTGATTTAATTCTTATAAACGTAATCCTATACATTAACGAGCACGAGGTCATCAAAGTAGAATAAACCGATTACACGGACCGTATGCCGAAGATGAATTGTTCATTCAATTGACAGACAAAAAAGACGTTTTTGCGACAAACTTAGAATGCAAATAAAATATTAGATGACCTAATTTTTCCATGATTTATCCGTTCCATTCACATTTTTATATTTAAAAATAGTCTATTCAGTGTGCATAATATATCCGTCCATCAACCAAAATCTAAAATGCGCACAATGTCGCAGGAACTTGCACCATGAACGGGGGCCTCATACGTCCATTTCCTCTCATCCTTTCATTACAGCTGCTCCCTTCTAAAGGGACCACATGAGCACCGAAACAAGCAAATTCCATGGTGGGCTTGAAGACGTTAATGGGGGGAGGGATGCGGATCGTGAATGGAGAGAGTTCGTTCAAAGATCATTCTACCACTGTCACCACTGTCCCCTCCCATCATCATTAGTCAACATCATCAGAAAACATCCACCAATGAAATGATCATAGACCTACCAAACAAGATAACAAAAAAACAATTACTTTTGCTCCTGGCTAATTTTTCTAAATACACTAGAAAAAAAATGATGTGATACTGATTTTTATTGGGATGCATCCCATCTGCAACGAAAGATTTCCTCTTTCCAATCATGTAGACAAAGATGCAGCAACACTTGTACAAACAAGGACTGAAACAGACGCACCTACCGCTTACTTCATCAGACACCCAAACCTTCAGGCGCGTGTTTCTTTGTTTCCATTTTCTCAGTAGTGTTCTCACCCTCTTGTTTTCTTGTTTTTCTTCTTTTCTGGCATTTATTCTATGTTTTTTTTACGGAACACGAGGTTCGTGATGGGGTCTTTGCAGCACTTTGGCGATCGAACAGGGAATGTCGCTGGTGCGTAGGAGGGCTCAATGGGGTCCACGAATAGTTGAAACCACGCGACCGAGAGAGAGAGAGAGAGAGACGGAAGGAGTAATCATCACGTACAGTGATAGATCACAGATGATGGTTCATGTGTTTAAAGCTTGCTCTCGGACAAAGCATTAGAAAATTCCAACATCCATCTTCTCTCTTGACTCTTGCACGCAACTGTGGGACTCTCTCTCTCTCGGTTGCTTTATATATCGAGACCAGTCTGCTCACGGATTTCCTACACAAACATTTGATTTCGCCGCTCAAAGCGCTCTCTCTCTCTCTCTCTCTCTCTCTCTCTCTCTCTCGTGCTCTGCCCAAAACTTGTCGCTTGTGCTCTCTCTCGAGTGCGCAAATCAGAAACTGGGGTTTGCTTTGTTCAGTGCATGCATGGATCCTTCAAGTGGAACATACCAGGTATGCTAGGCAGCATGAAACGTTTCTGAGCTGCCCTTGTTTAGCTCATCTCAAGTCAATATTTCTTTGTTCCTTTCTTCTTCTTTTTCCTTTTCTGATGGGTAGTGAAATCCCTGTGTCTTCTAAGCTTTTTATATAAAGAGAGAGTATAGTGTGATCAAGCAAAATTGGATAGGTTAAAGTACTTTTTTTGTCTGCCACCACATAGCCTAGTTACAATTGCATGTTTTCTCTCGACAGTTTTTTGTGTGCAAAAATCACCTCCTTTGAATCTAATGGTGATCGAGATGCTTCATTTGGATGAAAAGTGATGAAGCAAAACGAAGGCAATGATAAGACCCCAACTACAAAAGGCAATCAAAGAGTCCTACATATTCATATTCATCCATTATTGGACTAGAAATTTGCTCACCACCGCAAGAAAAGTACCAAGCCCATTTCTTCTCGACACTTAATATGCAAGAAAGATATAGATGGGTGTTTTTATCTTTTTCACGCACGCGTGAGAGAAAATCCTTGACTTCATCCATCTGATTTGCTGTGTTGTGTGGTCATGCAGGAAATGGGAGCTCAGTCATTGGAGAGCATGTTGATATGCCCTAAAACACAGCAAGATCAGAGGAAGCCAAGGCCTCAGCCAGAAGAGGCACTCAAGTGCCCGAGGTGCGAGTCCACCAACACCAAGTTCTGCTACTACAACAACTACAGTCTCTCGCAGCCCAGGTACTTTTGCAAGTCCTGTCGAAGGTATTGGACCAAAGGAGGGACCCTGAGGAATGTTCCTGTCGGTGGAGGTTGCAGGAAGAACCGTAGGTCCTCGTCCTCATCATCATCATCCAGAAGAGCCCAAGACCAAGGAGGACCAATCTCAGCGATGATCAACAACAACGATAACAACACCACAATCCCATTTACAACCTTGCACTCTCTAACTTATGATCAGTCCAGTGATCCCATGTCCCTTCCATTCCTTGGTCTTCACAGGTTCCCATTCAGTGGCCAGCTTGGGCCTCATGAACCGAGCCATGATATCCTCTCCTATGCCAACAGATCAAAGAGCGGCCATGATGACATGAATGGAGGCTATCTTGATTCCCTGAAGCACGGGTTTGGCTTGCTTGAGAACACCAAGAATAATGATAACGACAGCCATCATCGTCAGAATCTGTATTATGGGTATGGATCAGATGTGATGAACAAAAACATGGGAGATCCAGTGGACAGTGGTGGTGCTCCATCATCATGTGATCATGAAATGATGAGCCCTGCCGGTTCTGCAAATGAAGCTCTCGGAGCAACATCGATGAAGCAAGAGCTGTTTTGTCCTGATAGAGAAGGCGAAAATAGGTTTTTGTGGGGGAGTCCGTGGCAGATTCATGGAGATCAATATCACGGGAATGGTGTAATGGGTAACGTTAATTCAGGGAGGGGAAGTTGGAATGGTCTTGGCTCATCTTGGTATGGGCTTCTCAATAGCCCTCTCATGTAGTGTCGTGTCCTACAGTTTCAAATGTTTAAACCTTGAAAAGAATTGCAGTAGATCAGAATGTTTTGTTCTAGCTGCACGATCAGGCCCAACTGAATCATCTCGGGAATTCTTCTTCGTTTTTTTCCCTTCTCAAATTTTTTGATTTCTCCTTAATTTGTGCTACTGAAATGTTGAGTTTGTCTGAAATCGATCAGGAAGGAGCATGTACCGTCATTCTTCAGTGAAGAAAAGAGAATGAGTAGAGTTTTGAGAATGATTTTACGTGGTCTGTTGTGCAGTCTGAGTTCTCCGAGACTTCAGTTGATTTGCTTAGTTTTGAGCACTGACTTCAGATGATTAGCACAGTTTTGAGCACTTCTTTTACATGATTGTTGCAGGTTTCAGAATATTGAACCGGGCTAATGAATATATATATTGTCTATTGATTGATAATTAGCACCATATTCTACATGACGGCAGATGAGTTCCCCAAGAAATTCTATCGTCCACCAAGGAACGGATTCTCGGATTGTAACAGATTGCATACTTACATTTTATTGTAACTCCTATATAAAATGTTGTATCGCACAATCTCAAAAACTTTACTATCTATGGGCGAAGTTTACTATTTTTTCAAGCTAACAGTCGTCGAGATTGAGAGTCCGCTTCCCTAGGATCTTTGGAAATATCCTTCATTTTCTATGCGGCAGCGATTTTTTGAAGATTGAGCTAGCACTAATACCAAGGCGGATTTTGCTTCCGAAATCGGACATTATCTAGGTTTCACATGAAACAATCGTCGGTGATTGTCTCTTACGTCATTTTGGATTGATCACAGGTAGATTACTCATCGTTTTAAAGTTTGTTTGACCACTTTACAAGAGAGGGGGATCAAATAGGATATAATTTTTTTTTATGTAGCTACTATGTCGGATGAATTAATTACAGTATAGAAGTCATGTGACACTTGGATTCAATTGAATATGTTAGTACGCTAGGCAATCTCTTATATATCAATCTTAAAACGTATCGTCCGACTGAATTATCCAGAGCGGATATTTCTAATTAAACGCACGAGGCTATATAGGTAAGAAGAGATTTGAGATTTCTCGAGATGATCAATCTTGTCGGTCCAGTTCTGTGCATGTCAAGGCCGTACCCTTGGGCCACATTTCCAGATTCAACAACAATTGTTTGAACTCCCTTTGTCCATTTTCGTTCATTATTTCCTTGTGATCCTTTTCTTCCTGCCATGCTGTTGTTTTCAAATATGCCCCGCGGGGTCGACCTGGACCATCCGACCAGCAATCACATCCAAATATAGGTGCGAGGGAAAACGATGGATGCGGGCATCTTTGGCTTTGGTTCAAAGAACCTGGTAAAACCGCCCCGTGAACATCGGCACCGCAAGTCCAAGATGTCGGCAACAAGCCCTCTGCCCGCATTGATTGCACAGAAGGCGACTCCCGTCGCTCAGCTGGACGGAGATTGGATGCTTCACCTCCTGGTCGAAGAAGAACAGATGTGGCGCCACCACAGTAGCACCCCTCCCGGTTGCATTATTTTCGTTTGGTTTGAATTTTATGTTCACCTGCCTAAGACTTTAGGAGCTCAATGAGCAGAATTCTTAGAGACGAGGAGAAAAAATTGGCCACGGGCAGAAGGAATGACGGGCACTCGCTGAAAGCATCATGCATATGGCCGCTCGCCAGCCGGTCACATCTGATAAACTGGATGAGTAGATTGCAGTTATTGTTTACATGACAACAACTTTAAACCACGATGTACGATTAGGATCCACTAGATACATGATTATGATCAGCTAGATAAATGATTGTCGTTATCTGATAAAGAATCTGCATTGATCTACATTAATTTTCGATGTAGGGGTAAACAATATCTCCAATGTGCGGCTGATGCGCGTTTGAGCCACGCAATGTTTTTGTTTATAATGAAATGACCGCTCAAGTTAGCGATTTTGGTTCGGCAAGGCTGGTGTCTAGGTTGGTAAAGATCACACGAGTCAATTTAGCTCACTCGGTATGAAGGGAACCATAGGATATGCAGCTCCAGATACTATTCATCATGATTTTGCTTCTGGTGATATTATGATATTGACCATGCAAATGGTGAAGAGTACTGGTGATTAATGGTTCCTTTTTTTCTGAATAGCAGAGCATGGCATGGGAGCTGAGGTATCGAGTCTCGGAGATGTGTACAGCTAAGGGAATCCTCTCGCTCGAGTTGTTCACCGGGAGAAGACCAACCGGCGAATTATTCAGACATGAAATAAACCTGCACAAGTATGCTAGGTCGGCATTGCGTGATAGTGTCCTTGTGTTTGTGGACCAAATGATCCGGCGAGAGATCTTTGAAGAAGTAGAAGAGGACACTTGTAATGTCCTATTCCAGCAATTCGGCGAGCAAGCAAAATCAAATTTTTGGTCTCCATGCTAAAAGCGCGAGCTGTTGGAAAAATTGTGTTAGGAGGAAATGGAATCGGAATGTAGTCGGACTTTGAGGCGTATAATCACTATCTTTTAAGATCAATTTGTCCCACGAAGTTGCTATAGGTTACTAGCAAATTCCCTTCAGGATACAACAAAGTCACAGTGAGAATACTGGATAAAAAATCTAGTAAATTTCCTAAAACTCTCTGCAAAATAATTGAGAAAATGGCTGTCTCGTTTTTCTCTTAAGAAAGACGAAAATGAAGGGAGTTATGTTCATTATCAATTAAAGAAAATTGTCCAATATATATAAGCAAATAGAACACATCTCTTGGTATCTAACTGCCAATACGAACACACTCATTCATGTCCGAAAAATTGCAATTCGGACATAACCCTCTGTGTCTGAAAAATCGCCATTCGGACACAACCGTTTATGTCCAAAAAGTTGTGATTCGGACACAACTTTTTGAGCATGAAAACTGTTAATTTTGGATATACCTTTTCGTGTCCTAAAATTGACAGTTTTGTCCGAACAATCATTAAAAAAAAAACAAATAAAATAAAAACAGATTGTTAATTAAGGCTTATAAAACAAATAAACCAAACAACAGTTCATGTCTGAGAAGTGCTAAGTGCGCGTTAAAATCATGCACCCGCACGTGAGTACTATGGGGTCTAGGCCACTCACCCCCTTCTTTTTTCCATTTACAATAAAGGATAATACCTTAACTTATAAATAGACCAAAATTTTCATTTATTTTTTATGTGGGACAAGGAAAATGCCTTGTTTGTTTTACAAACAAAAACCAACAGGAGCGACATGCTCAGAAGAATCATCTTGACAAAGAATGAACAAGAGAGCCGTTTTAGTGTATTTGCTTTCACTCTGAGATGAATCTATCTTGGAACTGAAGTGCAGGGAAGCTCCTGATATGGACAATCCTAGTTTAAATGATCCTCATTTACAACAACAAGCCTTCACATCCTATTCTGCTAGTGTGGTTGTAATGGAATTCTGTGGTCACATTGACCAAACCATATAAATTTCATGTCTAAATATTTTGTTCTCGTTCCGTTTGTTTTGTATTGATCCACTTGTTTTCACAACAAATTCATATGGTCATTGTTTACTTTTTTGTTGATTTTTTCTTCGTCAATATGAGCGAAAGAAGGATTCTTGACATATGCTCCCACACAATTTCCCGCTAAACAATCACTCAATCTCAATAGAATACATAAATCTTAACAGATAATTTTCTTCTTATATTGTCTCAAAATGCAATTCAACGAACACGGGTCGTGCCTTTGAAGCGACTCGACTGCCTCTACACCAATTTTACGTGAAAGCCAAAATTCTTCAAGACCTCAAGGCATTTATATCCAACAGAAGAAACCCTTCAGTCAAAGTAATACGTGGCCGAATCATGGTCCAATACAAAGTCCATGTTGGGACTTTCCACCTTCGGGCCGAACACTCCAACACCCACAATGCTGTCAGACTTCGAGCAGTCCATACACTCCGATTCGATTCGAGTTTTCCATAGATACACTTCATTCGGGTCATATTTAGTTCAACGAGCACAAGCTCGAGACATAATTTTTACCAAATTCATCCACATCTCACAAAGAACGATGCAAGGATGAATGCGAATTTAATTGCACTAAAGCTGATATCTTTAACTATATACGCAATAGAGCTATGTCAGTCAGCACCCAAGTACGGCGTTTTCGGACACCAAACTAGATGATCGTATAGGCATAGAATTCTGTAGTTAGTAAATATCCCTAGAAAATTAAGAACTTCAAAGTTGTAAATTGGATAAAACGACTAGAGAAAATCAGAAGCCACTTCACATATTGAAGAAAAATCAAAGGGCATCAAGTTTTCCTCGAGAGGCAGACAACAACAGAGCCTGCACTCGCAGCTTCTAATTCTATGACAAACTTCGTATATGCAGACAGAAACAGCATAGAGACAGCATTCCCACAGCATGGAAGGAAGGGGTTCGAGTAGCCAAAGAAATCCAAACACCTAGGTCGCTGATGGGACCAAGTAATTGAACATCTCAAATCCATAGTTGATGCAGCGAAACTAGTTAAAGTAGAATGATAAAGTTCCTCTCCCTAACCGATATCCTTCTAACCTAAGGCATAAACTCATAATTGTATGCAACATTGCATACCGTCCCGAAATGGCCACCGCCAAGACATATGTACTCAACGGGGGGGCCATACTAAGTAAACTGCAGTACTTCTGCTGTTGCATCCTACTACAAACTCCTGAGAAGATCCGAGTAATGACTCTGAGGCCAAAACAATCGCTCCTCTTCGACTTGCTGGAAAAAGGAAAAAAATATTCAGCGAGTAAATATGCATATGCACAATTGTTTATTGCAGCAAAAACTAGCAAGCAAGCATCACCTGACTCAGTCTCTCCTATTTTTGTGGTTTTTTCCAGAGTACTCCTATCTTCTTCAGCATGTTCCCGTTCTTCTTTTTCAGCATATCGTCATCCATGTCTTCTGCATAAGGCGAGCTTATCCTGCCTGTTATAGGATTGTAACTGCTGTCAAGAGAACCAGTTCTATCCATAAACTTCCCATTGTTCCCAGTTGAAAGCATCGCCGCAGCTGCCTCTGCAGCTTTCCTCCACTGATCAGACTGCACCTTTAACCTTCTTAACTCACCCTCCATTTCTGTACCTGTCGCCTGTGCTGCCTCAAGCTGCTCCGTTACTCTTGCTGCCCTCCGGTTGCTCTTTTCTGCCTCCTCCATGATGAAGCTGAGCTTTGTGAGAGCCTCTCTTTCTGCAGCTCTTGCTGCTTCTACTTGTGCGGCCACATCATCGTTCATCTTAGCCTTGTCAGTTTCCCCCTTCTTGAGCTCTAGCTTCATTGTTTTGTTCTCCTCTGATATATGCTGCAGTTCCGTCTCCTTATCCATCAGATTTGCTTTCACTTCTGATAACTCTTCCCGAAGTTTTTTCAGCTCCCTTTCCAGTGTGGATTCTTTCTGGAGGGACAGGGTGTTCTCGAGCTTTGAACTTAGCCCTTCATTCTCTTCTAGAACGCCTTGCAGTTCAGTTTCTTTATCCATGAGGTGCGCCTTCAAATCTTCAATATTAGCTCTCGCTTTGTACAACTCTGCCTCCAATGCAGCTTCTCTGGCACCTGCTGCGGATTTCATCTGCTCCATCAGTTCATAAGCACTCCTTATTTGCACAGTGCTCTCAGCATGGTCTTCACGGTGTTTGCTTTCAGCAGCTTCAAGTGCAGACCTCAGATTTCTGATCTCATATCTAAGAGTAGAAAGCTCTTCTTCCAGCTGGTTGGCTTCTTTGGTCTTCTGATGTTGGCCAGTTTCCAGCTCTAGATCCTTATCATCTGAAGGATTCGAAATCTTGTTCCTGCCAGCATGTGCGAGGTCTGTTTTGAGTTTGCTAACTAACCCTTCGAGTAAGTTCACGCGTTCCTTTGACTGATCCAGCTCAGAAGTGATTGAATTGTAAGCTTCCACAGCTTTCATCCCGTCCAACCTGAGTGCTTCCACGGTTGCTTTGGCGGTACCCAGCTGCGACAGGGTTTCATTAATGAGTACTTGGGCCTGTGCTTCTGATTCCTTGCAATCTTTAAGCTGGGTTTTCATGTTCTCTACCAGTGACAGAGTTTCGGCCAGATTCCCTTTCAAGCTTTGGAGCTCCATATTTGCTGATTCTGCGTGCTTTGTTTGCGCAGCCTCAGATTGTGCAACCATTTCCAGCTCAGTTTTAAGCCTCTGAATCTCATCCACAGCTGATGCTAGAGCAGCTGAGTCAACTGACAGCTGCTTCTGGATAACCTCAAGCTCAGACTGCAATGCTTGTTCCCGTTCTTCTGAGGCTTTTTGAAACTCGGTTACACGAGATTCCTCAGATGCAGAGTGCTCCAGAATACGCTCCTGTGAGTCATCAAGCTTTGAAGATATGTCATATAACTGCTTCTTGGATTCCTCTGCATCTTGCAAGGCTTTATTCTTGCAAGATTCAGAAAAATTTAGCTGGTCCTTGGTTTTCTTCAGCTCCTCCTTAAGTTGTGAAACCTGAGATTCCAACTCCGATATTCGAGATGGACGTTTCTTCTGGATCAAAACAAGGAAAAAGTACGCAGATGATTAGTTCAGACCTTCATCTAAATATGCTAAGCAACAGCATCTATTCCGTTTTTTCAGTGTTTATGACGTGACATCAAGACAGAGAAAACCATCAAGCCTTGATCGTCACGGAGGCCAGCACTAGCTAAGGAGAGATCGATGAAGATCGTTTGTGAACAGAAAATGAAGCACTGGCAAGCTGCATTAGTTTATCTAGATTCGGGAACTTGCTACATAGAACAGTAGAGGGAAATTGTGTTGAAACAATCTATGCAAGTACCTCAGACAGCGGGCTTCTAGGTGACCTGTGCTCAACCACCTTGGGACTTCTTTCTTTTGGTGTTCTAGTGGCTTGATTTGAAGAAGATGCAGAATCAGATTCCGATGTGATTGTCTTCAGTTGGCGTACAGCACGGGGAGAGACTCTCTGAGGGACTTCTAAACCAGTTCTGCCAACAGAGTGTATGAAGGCAGACATCCAAGAGAAGCATGTCAATGGTCGCAGACATGAGCAAAGGAAGAAACAGTCTCTTCAAGCAGGCAACGTGCACATTCACAACATTATGTTAAAAACAGATTCAGGGGAAAGAAAGCTGCTTATAGGTGCCTTAACACAAGTTCATATTAGAAGCCAAGCATATCCACAGATTTAGCTTCACAACTAGGAGGTTTTGGGCGAACCCAGTAAATGGGTGAACCCAGAAGAAACCTGAATTTAGAGGTTTTGGCATGCACTGCATGGGGTCAGAAAAATAGTGTTATACTGGTTTATAATCACACAAAGCACCACACCCCCCCAAAAAAAAAAAAAAAGAAAAAAAATCCTGAAATAGTCAATAAGCATATGACAATTTCTCTTCATAAAAGCATATCAATAACATCATCAAAGTTCACCGAAAAAACTGAGCATATTCATAATGCTTGCCGTCAACATTTGATGAACCAAACAATTAAGAAAAGCAATGAAAAAGCTTGTATCCACCCACCACGATGAGCTTAGGGAAAATTCCAATGCTCTACTTATCACTGCATGAGCTCTAAATGTCTCGACAACAGCACCTGTGGACTTTAGATGGCCTCACACAACATCATCTTAAGGCAAGATATGAGACAAACCTTTTCTTGATGCTGAATAGCCTTATAGACAAGGAATTTTCACCAGCTTGAAAGGGTTGTTCTAGGAGCAATTACTCAGCGAAAGGGACGGTAAATCTTTAAAGAAATAATACAAGACAAAGCTGATTCTCCAAAAGGCTAGAATGCCGAAACATATAGGAAGCACAGTTCACATCTGGCTCAAAGTTTCAGAAATGGTAAGAAAGATCAGCATTGATAAGTCAGTTACCAAACAGGCATCTCGAGTTCATCCAACCAGCAAATGTGAGAAAAGAGAAGAAATTAAAGGAGGGTCCAAAGTTACCTCGCTTTTGGGGTCTGCATGGTTTGACCACAACCACAAGTCACAGAGGCTAAAATGGCAAAAACAGAGGATGTAATGCCTTAACAGCTTCAATGCTGGCCTGACCCACAAAGAGGTTTCACCATTTCAACCACAAGAAGGAAAAAATCACAAGAGAATCCAATGTGATGCCATGAATGGTAAATGCTCATAAATTAATGGGTTCATGAGGGGCATGTGCATGTGCTCTCCATCCATCCATGAATCCATAAAGCCAAAAGGAGGTACCAATCGAGGAACAACTCGATGCCTCAAAGGCATGCCGTAATTAATATCTCACACATACAGTCCAAGAAACAGTCCATAAATTAACCAAAGCAGTGCTGTGTAATGTCATCTCTGCCCCTCCGATGCTTCCCCGATCCAACCATTGGAGAGACCAGAAAGAGAAACAGCCATCATTGCCATAAGTAACGCACAGGGGGACCTCCCGCACAGAGACGAACAGCGACCCAAATTACACAAAAGACCCCTCGATCCTTCCCATTTTCTCACGCGTCGGCGCGCGTCAGCCAGTAGGGGCAGTTTAGTAAAATCGCGCGGCTGACTGGAGAAAAAGTTTCCAGTTTTCGCCTCCATGTCTGCCGTGAAAGCAGGGTAATGCGATGTGAGGTGTGTGTGTGGGGTTCGCTCGGAATCTTGAAGCGAGTAAAAAAGAACTCCACTTTCTAAACACGCCGCTGATTATGTAAGAGGAAACAGAAAAATACTTTCCAGGAAAAATCGGAGGAGCATACTATTTTCCCGCATACGGATCTGAAAGGAAAAGCGAGGAGAAAAGGCAGAGGTAAACCCCACCAGAGAAGGGGATGAAAATGCAGATAATTTTTGGCAGTTGTGCTTTGCTCGCGAAATGGCTTTTCGGGTTTCTTTCTTTTTCTGAAATGTGCTCGAGTCTTTAACCGGAGAAAAGAAGGCACGAAAGGCGAAAAAAGGAAGCAATGTAGGCAAAATGCTTTCGAAATTTAGCTGTAGCGTTGGTTCAAGCTCGCCCTCTGCAACCCAAAAACCGCAAAGCTTGCACAGTGAAAAGGGAGCTCAAAAGGGAACGTCATGGGCAACAGGGGACAAAAGTCAACCGAAACTCTCGACCCTTTTGCTCACTCGAAACAAAAGAAGACAATGTCAAAGCCATCATGCTACTTCTGAAGAAAAAATACAAACAAGGATGCAAGTTCCGTTTTTTTTTTTTGGACGCCGGTGATGCAAGTAAAGCACCGCACTTTATTAAAACAGTAGATGGTTACCGGAGCGAGAGGCAGCGGACCGCTCTGTTCGGAGGAGAGGGAAACCGGCCGTGGAATAGGAAAGCGAGCTTCTCTGCTTCTGCTTCTGCTTCTGCTTCGTTTGGCTCTTCTGCTTGCTCCTCCTCCTTCCTTGCTTCTTGCTTCTTCTTCTACTTCCCAGTGCGGTTCCCGAGAAGCTGTCGCTTTCACATATTTTGAATTTTCCGTTTTGGATGTTTTTCCTTTTCTATGGAGCGTAGTGGGTGAGCGTGGGAGATGGGCTGGTGACTGCTGAGATAGAGAGAGAGAGACAGAGGAATCCACCTTTGTATTCTGAGAAATTTTGCTGCACGACAAATCACGGGTGTTGGGATTTTTTCTTGTACATTTCGATCTACGTACATTTTATAAGATTGGTTTCGTCTGAATAAAGAAAAAGAAATAATGGATTAATAATGTCCGGTGCGTATTTGTTGCATCATTTTTTTTTGCACGCCTCAATTTTTCTCGATGTCAACATAAGATTATTCTGATCTTATTGTTTAATTTGACTATTTTAATTGATAGTGATAAAATGACGAGTGTGAAACTGAGCTACACAAGACTGTTTTTTTTTAGAGATATATTCGGCATTATTTTGCGTGCGATACAAACTTTATATGGTTCAAGAGCCTGAAACATAAAAAGTTAGATGCAACGAGAACCTTCTACTTTGAATATTTAAATATTTTGACAGTAAATGAGGGTTTGAGAAGATATGAGCTCACAACTTCTTATTTGGATTTCGTATGAGATTTTGTGGGCTTATTATCAACTATTTTAAAAATTTAAATATTATATAAATATGTGATTTTATATATAAATACTCTAACAAGAAAGAAGAAAGGCATAAGCGGTGAAATCTTAGGACAAACAAACATATCATGAACATAGAAGAGGTGTGATTATTTGTAATTCAAAAATATCAACAAGGCCAATTTGACTAATTTTTCAAATTAAAGCGATGAACATTGAGATCAGATCACATATTATCGGGCATAGTACGGGAAACAGCTTTTCTTTTTTCTGTTTTCTTTTTTCTCACTTTCACGGAGGAGATTGAAAAATGTCTTGTCATTTTGCAGGATGTTTTTTTTTAACAGGAAATTTCCAAGCACATAGTGGTTGGAGAAAACCATTGAAGGGTCGCTCCTGCGTCGTGCTGAAAGTGACAAGAGGAGCTAGCTATCTAGGGGGGGGGGATTTGAAAGGCAGTACGGTCAACTTCAGGAAGCGCGACCGCAAAATTTGTAAATTTTTGGCCAAAAAAATTTACTAAATTGATTTATTAGATAATGTAACATGATGCAGCTCTAATTCCAAATGGACGGTTCATGTCCAAATTCAATGAGACTTTGTCCCAACACGTTATAAAGCAAGTTATCGAAAAAATTTCTAAGTATTTTCAATGGATAGGAACTCAACCTCTATGCACATTTGGAACGTATCGAAAGCAAGCGATACATAAGAACAATTGACATTTAAATGTTAGATCCACAGGATTGAAAAAAATAATCCAGTTGCTTTTCCGTTAACAATGAGATAAACTGGATATAGTCCGACCGAAAAATGGTGGACAAACTTATATCTTGCATCAACTGTGGAGATCACCCAATCCATCGCAAATTAGGTCCAAATAAACATTCCATCAAAGCCGATTTTTCAATTTGTATTGAGTTAAAAAAATCCAGGCACAAATTTGTTTGATCTCCATGGTAATCCGTGCGGTTCGATCTAACAAAGTTTTTTTTCTTTGTTTTGGTCAAAACGATCTAACAAAGTTCATGAAGCACACTTTTTGACGTTAGGCTCGTGTCGCTTGTGCTGTGAGCAGTGAGCCTCCTCTGTAGGGCTTGTTGAGTCGTACCTACAATTCATCGTTGACCTTGCAGCCTGAAGCGAGACATCACCAGCTTCTCAAGTTACTCTGGCCTTAGAAATGCGAGGAGTTTCAAGATTGATGACAGGTCGGTGCAGCCGGCGAAGCCAATACACCATTTTCGATATAACCGTTGGTCATTGCGAATTTCAATTGCTCAATCCGAGGTTTTAAAGTTAGTAAAATCTAAAACCAACCAACTTCATTCTTTAATCCACCAAACGTCGCATCCTCTAAAATCTGATAAAGACTAGCATAATTCTTCACAAACAGAACGATTGCCTTTCATTTCCACAACGACAATACTGTATAGAGATTGCCCTTTAATTAAGCCATCAGCAGCATTTTACGAACAAACAGTTATAAGTTCTCCACAAACATCATGAACCAACGATACCAACCTATATGTATATGATAACGGCTAATAAAGTGCATGAACGCTACTGTAGCACATCTATATGGTACATAATCAATGAATTACAGGCTTAAGGGGGTGAGCTCTCAGCTTGGACAAATCCAGATTTGAATCAAGCTCCTCATCTAGTTCTCCGACAACGCTTCTGCAAACACAGGACATGGAAAAGAACTATGAAAATATATACAGAGAGTTTACTTCAAAGTAATGATGGAGCTCAAGTATAGTCAAAGGCAGAAGGGACATAAATGACGGCGAACCAAGTTGAACCCTGCCTTCTTCTTTCTGCTGTTACTTTAAGAAACAAAAGGTAAAGAAGAAAAAGAGGTTGAACTGAGATGGAGTATGTCATTACATGTTATCACCCCTTATTATGTAGAGGCCAAGCACAAGTTGCTGCACACCTTCCTGCAGTAAACCGGAATGTTATTCATGTGAAGTCTTAAGTCTTCCGAAATATCAAAAGCTGAAAGAGGGGAAATAGGGAATGTAGACAAACCTTTGTAGAGTAAACACGTTCATGAGATTCATCGAGAATGATATTTGTTGCCTGGTCATAGCCCTTTAAGACCCCCTAAAGAGATTCAAAATATTGTAATTATTCTCAACTCCACAACGACAAAAATAGAAGTGGTAGCTGTGTAACATACCACAATGTTACGCCCATCATTTGTAATGACCGATATTGTTTCTGCATACAAAAAATAACTGATATAAGAGCAAAGCAAGGAGCAAACCTTGAGAAAGTGAGTGCACTATTCGTAAGTAGAACAGATATTCCCAAGCCACTTTTAGGCATTTAGCTTTCTCGTTTCAACAGGGCTCGAGTCAACATCCTCTGAAGTCATCTAACAAGCAAAGACAAGTGTGACTAATGCAAGTTCACTGCTGGAAATGAACAGAAAAGTGCTACATGTACCTGTATGATCATATACTAGACAGTTGATATTCAACACTTTTATTACTTTTCTTGCATAGTCTTTACGCATCTAATAGAAACATCACCATATGCTGCAAAACTGTTCAAATTACCATATCAGAATAGGAGTGGAAGCCGCCTTTCATATGTTGATCGAAAACTGAGACCGAGCTCAAGGGTCATTATCCTAAGCCCAATCTCAATGTCCCTGTTAGACTCCTACTCATATGGTTTAGGTTTTCTTCTCCTCCCAATTGACAGTTAAAGAAAATCAAGCAAGAACCTGAGAAGATAAGTCAAGAGACATACGGTCTACAAGAGAATCAAGTCCAGGGCCAGTTGACATTTCACAACTCCCAAAACTAGCAAAGGCTAGCCCTCTTGCAGGTCTAGTTCTGTACACCTTCTTCTGTAGAAAAATGAATGAAAAGAAATAAGTCTCTCAGAGGCTGAAAACCTGTCCACACAGCTTCAAGATAGCATATCTTCTTAGTATAAAAACATGTAGAGCCGCTGAGTCAATATTAGAAGTTTGAATTTAGCTACTAGTAATTTCCACGGCCACCAAAATGCAACACACCACCTTGAGTAATAGAGCCGCCCTCCCACGACCACAGCCAGAATCTCACTTTGCACTTAGACCTCGCAATCACCTACCGAGCCTCAATAAACCCACGCACGCATCACATTACCGAAGCACAGTGCCGATTCACCAGCTCACGCGACAAACAACGCACGATCGAATGTCGCCGCGCAACTACTGTTCACTGAGGAATCTGTCGAAGGAGGGATTCCAATTTTTCCAACCGCACGCAGTCGAATCGACCGACGTAAAAAATTTCGCGTAGCCGCGGAACAGAATATCGCAAAAACGAGCGCGATAAACGCTCGCGCGGACACGCTTATCGATGTCAGATGATCCATCACCGAAACGACGAACTAGAGTCACATCAGGAGAGAGAGAGAGAGAGAGAGAGAGAAGCTCACCTTCGTACGACGCCGCCGCTTAGCAGAGCTTGGTTAGGCCGGTGACCGTACGCTCCGCCGGCGAGAGAGAGATAGGGAGGGAAGGGCGGACGAAGACGGAGGAGCTGAGACCTAAAAGAGCGAAGGAGATGAAATCGATGCTGCGCAAAGAGAACCGAAACGCGCCGTTTTTCGCTATTCGCGATTGGGCTCTGTTCGGCCCAAATGATCCTTTTTTGTGGCTTGGCCCAAATGATCTGCTATGTCTCTCCTGTACGGCCCGTGGATCGCGACCACCGATTTTCAGATATTGGACTCGCGATACCGATCACATCACCTTACGAATGATTATGAACACCTACACAATCTGCACATACAAATGACATACGTATACAAATTGGTATTTGCAGTTATCTAAAAGAATACTACGATCTTGCTAATTGCGAAAATCCACCGGCGCTAATTTTTTCAGTATCTAAATGATGTCCGTGGGGCATCAACTTTCCCAATTACAATTTTCAGATGTCGGACATGAAATATTTGGTTCGGGTCGGGCCGGTTCGGGCTTTACCTTGCGCTCCCAATGCGTGTGTAAATAGAATATTTAAATCGACCAGAATTTTCTGGGCACGATCGAGGAAGAAACAACGCGATGATTTTTGGGATTGTGACTTTTACCCGTTCGATAAATGGATAGGGACGTTCTCCTCCACTTAGTAGTCTTCCGTGGGCGATCAATATTTGGTTTGCCGGTTTTCACAGCCATCGCCCTTTAATTCAATGTTACTTGGTTTATTCTGACAAGTTAGAATCCGGGACATTAAATAATACGATAGAACGATTTATCCGTGTATCCTTTGAAATGGAGATGGACCGATTAGAAATATCACGAGACTCAAAATTGATAGTCATGCGAAAAATATGTCATACTGAATAAAATGTGATTTTAATAGGGTTCCGTCGAAACGAGTTCCCGAGATCTTGATAAAGAAAATCCGTCATTCCAATCCACCGCCTTTCTTGTGATCTGTGTAATCAATGCGTTGAAAAATGAAAGAAATATTTTGTCCTTGATGTGTTTGTTTCGGGAGAAATCAATGATTAGGAATTTTTTTTTTATGGAAACCGTTTGTTAATCTATGCCTAAGCATCACAATTGATGACAGGAACACTTTTTGAGCATGTACTAATATAAGCGATACAAGCGATCATTTTGAGAAAAGTATTACGTTAATAATTGATTTTTCATAAAATAAAGACAAACTAGTATGGTTAAACATCACTAAGGAAAATCCATCCTGTCATTCTCCAAAGTAGCCGACCAAAGCCGCCTTATCTGGTTGTCAACATGATGCTTTTTTTTTCAAGAAGCATCCTCGAATTCGTGCAGAAAACAACCTGTAGAATCTCATCATCAAAATTTGGAAAAGTTGCCCTTCAAATCCTCCATTGAACGAGGGCGCGGGCGAGAGGTCCGCGTGCATATTGAAATCCCCAATTGACCAATTGCCGTGGTTTGCTTGCTTCTCTCGCAAACCCAGTCGCAGATCGAAAGGTTGGTTGAGCAAACTCAGAAAAACAAAAAGGAAAAGCAGAAGAAAGTCCCCCGTTTGTTTACATGTCACGTTACAACGTGTGATAAGAATAGTAAGAGCTTATGGAAGCGAATTTGACCGTGCAATGCAATTTTTTTTAACTTTTTGGAGTCTCCTTAGCCCCCTTAACAATGACAATAGGCTTGATTAGAATACGAAAAGGTATTTCATGTGCGCATCGCACGGTTAATATGATGTGATCTCGAGCGCATGGATGTCGGGACATCTTTTGTAATCAACATGCCCACGATCCACCCTTTTTGAACCGGCAAAACTTTCTAGCGATTCTCAACTCCAAAAGTCTTTTAAATTCTTGCTTACAAGCTTAGTTCGGCACTTGCAATTGTTTCCCTTGAAAGAAAAGAGGCGTTCACACGATTTCTCTTCACGACGTCGATTTGATGCTTTCTTGGAAAGATCTAATATTGCATGTTTTTCGTGAGGGGTGCTTTTGTATTCGTAGTTTGTCTCTTGACATTCTAAAATTCAACGTTATACTCTGAAAGTGGACTGCTCCCAAATTTTGCTTGGAGCTCCAATAAAAATGACCGCCCTTAACTACCTATGAAGGAAAATTTTGTTATAAAATTATATTTATACCTGAACATGATCAAAATGAATAAATTGTAAAACTACCGATTTGCAATAAAACGAAGAGAAAAAAAAATGACCACAGTAGCGGCGTCCAAGGCAAAATGACAATAGTGCCGTTGGGGCATGTGAAAAGTGCAATCGAGCCACCATTAGGAAATTGCCAACACAAACGCTACAGCCATTGGTGCTTTCTTCGCTGAGCCACTACCCCGCTTGTTTATCTCCCTCTCTTTCTCGCTATCGAAAACCGCCTTCTCCAATAATCTTTCGAAATATATCTCTTTTACAATTCATAAATTTTTCGATTTCAAAACCGATTGTTTCTATCTTCAATTCCCACAGGCATACATTTTTTTTTTGCAGATTTGCCTAGCAAAATTCGTCCCGCGATCGGAGCTCCAAGCTTTGGTCGAAGCCAACGTCAAGGGTCCAATTTCAAACCTAATATAAAAAACGTGAATGGGCAAATTGCAAATAGCGAAAACTCTAGGGGTAACTGCCCATGGTTTTTTCTAGCAAAAAACAAGACACTTCCCATGGTTTCAAACGTTCGAGGGGCAAAACGGGTAATTCGCATATAGTTGTCCCTTGGAAAAAGCAAAATAATAATAAAAAAAACTCTGCGGCCGCAAGCAATGACGGTGCCGACTTAGGAGGAGTAAAAGAACCGATGATTAAGGTAGAATACACCCCCAGATACTATTTTTTTTTTTTTTAAACTTTTCGTAACCCATATCCTTTCCCACTTTTTGAAATTAAATTTGGTTACCTCTGATTACTTAATCAAGTCCCCTTACTTTTACGGATATTCTAATCAAGCCCTTTCGATATCGAATCCGGTCTAATTCAGCTGACGTGATCGTCGAACGACGTCGTAACATAACGTGATTTAAATTTTCCAAAATGAGTGCCCATAGTAGTTAAATTTTGTCTACATCAATATTCTGCATTGGTCAAGTCGCGTTCACAAGACATTCGCATATCCTATTCGCGCTAAGTTTTGAGGTCTCGTTAGTTAGTTGAATGTGATCGGATTTAATGAGGTAGTACGTGTATATTAAATACTGTCCTTGAATTATCTGCACGACCTGTTGTAACTCTAGGGTGTCAGCCATCGTGTTCCACGGTCCATCTGGTGATGAACTTTGCTGGACCACCGCGACTTCGGAGTCAAGAAGGGGGAAAAAGCAAGTTTACTCCAAAAAACAGACAAAAGTCAGAGAAATAAATTAAAAAAAATGAAGATAATTATATCGGAAATTACGTTTTGCGGACGCAACCACACCGTCCAAGTCGAGGGCAGTCCTGTCATTTTTCGGACGTTTTAGAGACGGACGCGTGTCGGCAAAGCGGAACGCGAGAGCTCGCCCTCTTCCTTTCTCTTCTCTTTTGTTTTTCTTCGTTGGGATGGGAAGGAAAAAAAAAAGTTCCCGGTAATTCTATTTTATGAAGCAATAAATAGTGGTAGAGAAAATTGTACAAATGATCCCGAAAATTTTTGCTCAACGTGCAATATAGTTCCTGAACTTTAATTTATTCAATATGATCCGTGAATTTTTTATACATGTTCAATCTAGTTTCTGAATTATATGAAATTATTCGATGTTGTCGATAGAGTGAAATTAATTAAAAGACAATATTGAATGTTTTCATATAATTCATGGCCTGATTTGAACATGTGGCAAAAATTTTATGGACCACGTTGAACAAATTAAAACATAAAAATTTATGGATGATATTGCACACTAAACTACACAATTCACAGATAATTTATAATTACTGGCCGATTATCGAGATTGTAGATAGAGGGTATGGATTTAATTCTTTCTTGTTAATTCGATTGAAGATAGATTATACTGGTCCAATCAACAAGTTGAGATTAAGAATGCGGAAAATAAAACTGAGGAATACGTGTGTATTTCTATATATAGAAAAAGTACTCGAAAAGCCTATTTATAAGTTTTAATAGATAAATTATTTAAGAAAATTAAAAGAAATTAAATTACATATGCATAATCAAAATAGATGTAGAAATTTAAAAAGAATATCCTAAATATCTTCGGAAGATAAATATCTGTGACATGACATGACGAGCTAGAGACGTCCCTCCGTTCCTTCGAGACCTAAAATATCCGATCGTTTTATCGTTAGGTAAGACCGATACTTGGTTAACACTTAACAGTTAGTCGGACCACGATAATAAAACAAAACGAAACGGAGGATACATAAACCATACGACATCGGGGCCAAAAGACTTATAATATCGTCCCATCATGAACATTACCCGGAAAAGATCCCATTTCAAACGCCCCGTTTCCCATTATATAATAAATACGAGAAACCCTGCAGGCGAAGCCACCTAAGGCCTATATAATTGCCTTCGTTGCGATGAACAACATGAAGAATCGCTCCCTCGCACACTGACCCTCCACGGCTTTCGATCCATCCAGCAAAGAACCCGTCACTCCATCATCATCAGAAGGAAGGAAAAAGACCAAGGAGAAATCGATCACCATGAGAGCCAGCAACCACCTGATCGGCCTCCTCAACTTCCTGACCTTCCTCCTCTCGATCCCGATCCTCGGCGGCGGGATATGGCTGAGCAGCCGCGCCAACTCGACCGACTGCATGAGGTTCCTGCAGTGGCCCCTCATCGTGATCGGGGTGGCCATCATGGTGATCTCCCTCGCCGGGTTCGCCGGGGCGTGCTACCGCAACACCTTCCTCATGCAGCTCTACCTCTTCTGCATGTTCTTCGTCATCGCCGCCCTCATCGGCTTCATCATCTTCGCCTACGCCGTCACCGACAAGGGGTCGGGCCGGTCCGTCCCCAACCGCGCCTACCGCGACTACTACCTGCAGGACTACTCCGGGTGGCTGGAGGAGCGCGTGGCCAGCAACTCCTACTGGGGCAAGATCAGCTCCTGCATAAGGGACTCCAAGACGTGCAAGAAGATGGCCGTCACCGTCAACGGCATCGCCGAGACCGAGAGCATGTTTTACCTCCGCAAGCTCAACCCTATCCAGGTAAAAACTAAAACCCTTCTTTTCTCTTTCTCTCTTTTCTTTAGGTTTTGCCCGGATTTCATCCAGCTCTCTTTCAAAACGTTCTACAGTTCGATTGCGCTTCGTCGTTGTATGAGCACGACACCTGCTAACCCATTTCAAAACACGAGCAAAGGAAAAACTTTCGTCCTAATTTACCGGATAAGTACAGTTCATCAATCAAGTTAACTATTCGTATAACAAGAGAAAGGTGCTAATCAATGATGAACATGTGTGGTTCGTTGTCGAAGTGCGGACGCGACAAAGCAAGGGAGGGGGGCCTCTCCCTCTTTCTTTTTCCCGCAATAATTGTTTAGATATATAATACACGTACACCTGTCCTTTTATATTTCCGCAAGTTGGTAAATGCTCTTATCTAACATTTTCCCGATATTTTATTCAACATTTGGCGCTTCATTTTTTTTTTTGTTGTTTTCCCCTCTTTCTGATTGTCCGTTGAGGTGTAGGACAAGCTGGACGGTATAGATCCCGCTAAGAAACTTTGAGGCTTCTTGTGCGTTACTGCTGGCTCTGCGCCCAGCAGTCGGTCAAAGCTGGAAACAGCACCGATTCAATCAATTTTTTGAAAATGGGGGAGACCCTATTACTCAACATCAGGGGTTGTCTTTTTGATGAATAGTTTAAGGATGGTATTTAGTGAGGCCACGTGGGGCGGTGGTACGGCTGGCTGCACCGGGGGAAGTGCAGTGGTTAACGTGGGTCGATGATGATGGCGATGACGACGATGATGTCTTCTCCTAGAAATGGGCAGAGCCCCGGTTTGTAGTCTGGCATTCGATGCGAAAGCAATTAAACCGGCTTTTGAAACGAAAACGTAGTTTGTGTTTTCTCCATTTATCACCAGAGATGAGAAGAACTACGGAGAAAACGAGGAGAGAATTGTCTAACTCGCGAGGGAAATTTTCTCCTTGATTATTAAACAATCTAATTTTGTCGTTCATTTGCTAAGCGTTTAGCTTTTGATTTTTTTTAAAAATTTTCTCCACATTTTGCTCGTTAGCTGTCTAATATCTGAGGCTGGAACAGGAGAGAACTCTGCATCTCCTGGTCTTTATCTTTTACCAGTTCTACGAATATCCAAAGCAAAGCGCGAGAATATCTTGTCATGAAAAAGGGTACGAGAATCTCCTTTTGAAAATCTTTTTGGGTGGCTTTTTCTCTCGGGCGAATAGTTCTGTCCATTTGCCTTTTTCCATCACGGAACGAGGGTTTCTTGTTTAAGTCGAGAACTTTTACTCCGTCTTTTACGTTTTGTCGATTACAATGTAGCCTTCCTTGAATGTTAACAAAGGCGGGATTTTGGGTACGTCATAAGGGATCCTTACATACCCCCAAAACGCATGTGAAAAACAAAACTTTAGCCAAAATTGACGATTCATTTAGCACCCTCACATGATCTTGCAATCTCTTTTCCGGGACCACTTGCTCCTAGGCCCCGACATTTCACATTGGAGGGACGAGCGATTATCCCTTCCTTCGTCTATGATGTTCGTAGAAATTGTCCGAGATTTGGTCGAGCATTTGCCTTTGCCATATTCTCCTTGTGTCCAGCGTACTGGAGGTCACCGTCGTAGTCTCAATTATTGATCTTTTTTCGCTTTATTAGGCTAGTGATGTTTAATCATGATTCTGGGTTGTTTCGCTTTATGTCATTTTCTTTTCCTACACGAGGACGGCCTCTATAATTGCACGTTTTATGTGTTCAGGAGCCCATTTAGTTTCAAGATCTCATGATGTGTCAATTGTACGACTTTTGATATTAGGAGAAATATGGTTCCGGATTGCTCTAATTAACACAGCAATTTTCGGCGGCTTTTGTTGTGGTAGATTGTAGTTTCCACGTTAATTTATGGAAGAATGTGATGAATTTTCTTCCATTTGATTTGGGCAGTCTGGATGCTGCAAACCGCCGACGGACTGTGGCTACACCTATGTGAACGAGACCTACTGGACCCCGGGAGGCGGGCTAGTAGGGACCAACAATGACTGCTCCCTGTGGAGCAACGACCAGGATCAGCTGTGTTACTCGTGCAGCTCTTGCAAAGCCGGGGTGCTCGCCAGCCTCCGCCACAGCTGGAGGAAGGTCTCAGTCATCAACATCATCATACTGATCCTCCTGCTGATCTCCTACGTGATTGGTTGCGCGGCATACAGGAACAACAAACGCATTGACAACGACGAGCCCTATGGTGAAGCGCGGATGACCAAGGCACAGCCTAGTAGGCTCCAGTTCTAGCGCTTATGTCATTTCCATCATGTAATTCACTGGTTTGCTTGGTATTGTTTAATAGCTTTAAAGGGTTGGTTGTCCATGATGTGCCAGTGGCAAATCCTCTTTTCCTGATTGCTCTTCGAGTTTTCTTTTTGGAATAGAAGCAAAATGACACTGCCAATGTCATGGAGATGTAGCGGCAGGAAATTGAAGTTGTATGATGGATATGTAGGAGTATATGAGTGTCTAGACTTATTGCTGTGATGACTATGGTTCATGACATATATGTATTACAAGGACGATTGGATTTCTGTACACGGGCGGTCTTGTGGTAAGCTTGTCACTGAGGTTTCAATTTTGTACTTCGAAATGAGCTAGGAATGAATTAGTTTTCGTCTGAAACTACCCGGGTTTTCCACGAAGAAAAAGTATAGATCATTGGGCGGTCAGCACGTGAAAGAGTGCCAAAGTACTACATCCGTAAAACTTTTATCAGCAAGGGAAAGGGCGAGAAATGGGTTCTGAGAAGAAGAAGTTATGGAGTGGAGAGAGAGACAATAAAACATAGGTAAGCCCGTACTGTCTCCGAAGGATGAATCACCGTCCATAGGAGGCTGGTCCAACAGGCACTGATGCACGTGAACAGTTAATGCTGAAGTTTACCCGTTCTTATTGAACAATTCCAGTACAAGTGGCGTCGCTTCACAGATGTTTCCATTAAGTTTCTGTTCAGTATGCGATGGCGACGACGCAGATCTTGGTCATGATTTTATCTCAAACCTGTCATAAACCCGGTTGTTTTTCTGCGTGCTTTCAGAAAACAACCGGAGGATTTTGTATTTGAAATAATTTAGACATTTTCCTATGAAGTTTTGAGTGAAAGAATAGAGGTTTCACACACACAAGGAATTTAATCTGGACAATGCACATATGAACCATGCTCCTTCCTCGCATCTGCAGGGCTGAACACATCACCAGTATACCTAATAACAGGCTAACACACTCGACAGCTTAAGATTCTTGTTCCACAGGAATGGGTCGCCGGTCCGATTTTAGCTGATGCCTCTCGCTATGAATGTCTTCACTGTTGATTGGAAATCTCATTTCATGCTCCTCGATGCTCTTCGGTGTAGTCGGGTTGGCAATTCTCTGTTTCATCGAAACGAACAACAATTATTAGTTTGCTTCATCATTGGTCAAAAAGGAAAACTAGGAAAGATTTCTTTTCCTGGCTGTGAACTAGAAACATGTTAGAAGCAATCCTTCACAAGGATTCCCTGTTCTACCAAGAGAACCAGAGAATGCAAATATTACAGTAAAATTCTACGGGTGAGTAACAGTTTCAGGACCTCCATACCTCAGGTAGCAAACAGCGTTCAAGTTCACGTACTTTCTGAATGGTCATTCCGAACCAATCGTCAATCCAGCTAAAACAGTTGCGATGACTTTCTATAAAAAGAGCCCTTTCACCCTACACAGAATGGCAAAGGATCAGTTTCAAGGAAATCTAGATTTGAGTACAACTTTTTTTTGGGAAGATGGCGAACTAATTTACCGAGAGCATAGCTTGTTCAAGTCGGTAACCAAAACCCCAATACGGTGCATCAATAGTCACCAATTTATATGCTGTCATAACTGGATTGCACTTGCTCTGCAGACATTATCAGAATCCCACAACTATGATCAGTAAAGCATACATGGTACTACATGTAAAGAAACACTGCTAGTCAGCACCCACACAACATGTTATGCACAAGTTCTTCCGTGCTACCATCATTCAACCGGTTACGGACATCACTTTGAGAAAAGAACAGGAGGGGGAAAGCAGCTAAGCGCATGAATATGAGGGAAAAAAAGAACAAGCTCCTGAAACACAGGATAAGTCAATAGAGAAGAGACTCATGGGCCGCAAAGAAACTTAGCTCTGCTGGTAGGCTGCAATTGATAAAATCCGTGGTGTCTTGCATGGTGAATTGCTGGTGTCAGATTTTTATCTTGCCTAAAAAAGGCGATAAAGGCCATTGAATGGAGATGCCCTGCATTTTTTTATGGAAGGGTAGCAATGGGAAAATAACAGCAACATAAGTTGTCTGAGCTTTGTTTTCCTAAGTATAAAGGTGGTTTGGGTGTGAAGAACTTATCCCTGTGAAATTCTGCCTGTGCACTAAAAAGACCATTGCATTTACTGCTTCAATCAGGCCCATTATGGATTGATTGCTTAGCTGAATAATAACCTGCTGAGGGGCTCCTCTTTATGGCATGTTTCAGCAAAGTCAGATAGCACACATGCAAAGAGGAAGTTGCTCGAGTTCAGAAATTTCTTGAAGCCTCACATGAAGCATATTGCTGGTAATGGCAAAAGTATCTCCTGAGTTACTGATGTGATTGTTGTAAAAATTCAATCAGCTTTGTGTAGTACCTTACAATCAGATGTGAACTCCTCTGATAGGGTGGTATACACTGGTTCTTCTAATAGTTCTTTTGGCTTTGTAGAGGCTTGGAAACTTTCGAGTAAAAGTGGCAGGAAAGTTATACAGCATAGGTTGGTTTGGTTCAAACAAATGTGTCAAAGTTCAGCTTCATTTCATGACTGATCATGCGAAACAGGCTGTCTACATTTGATAGGGTGAAAATCGGGAGTGCTATTGATGATAACTGTATTTTGTGTAATCAGCATATAGAATTCAAGCTGCATCTATTCTTCAGCCGTACCTTCTCAAAGCAGATTTGGGAGAATGCCTTGCTTTTACTTGGACATCCTAGAGCTGCTAGTGACTGGAATTTTGAATTTAATTGGGCACTTCAGAATATGAAAGGGAAGAGTTGGAGGTTGTTCTCATGAGTTTGAAATGCTACTCCTTACCATTTTTGGAAGGAGAGGAATAGGGTGTTGCATGATAAAATCACTCTTAAGTCACAGAGACACTGCCGTTGTTATGCTTTCTATAAAGGTTGCATTTGAAGGTTTTATCTCCACTGGAAGGGAATTGGTTTCTGATGAGTTTAAACCATTGTGCAGGAACTGGTCCATACATGTCGAGTAGTTTCTCTGGTGAAAGTTGAGTAGTTCTCCAGGAATGGTTGTTTTTCTGCTGGTGCTTGACCGATGTTCTGAAGAGCAAGAATTATACTGATTCTAGTTCATTGTCTTTGGATTTGAGTAGATGAGAGTATTCATTCTTTTATTTTGCAATTGGAACTTTGGGTTTAGTTTCAGGTTCGGATAATGGGCCCATTGGCCTCTTCTGTGGGGCATTGGGATTAGTTTGACTAGGTGTGAGTTTGTGCCTATTGGTGCTTGGGTTTTGTGGATTGAGATGGGTTGTATAGGGTGGTGTGCCCTTTTTTCTAGTAAAATTTCTTAAATATTAGAAAAAAGGGAGACTCTTGTTTGCTCATATGAGAAGGGAGTGCATATAACCATGCTTCTTTCCACGATGGATAGCACAAACAAACTCACCACAGAGTTTCCATATGCTCAAATATAAGCTAAAATTGGAGATATAAGTGGTATGAGAATCCAGACCTGCCAACCTTCTGAAAGAGGACCACGTCCAGTTCTGACTGACTTGAATTTCGAGAAGTCCACATCACTTCTTGCAATTGCATAACTCCAATAATCTGTCGTAGCGGAAGCTATATCGATGGTTTCCACCTGCCGGGTTGCTAGTCGTTCTTCACTTAGGCCATGAACCTAGTTTTGCAAGATTTGATATTAGTACATGCCAGAGAGATTAAGAAGAGCAAGGCATCATTCTACTTCTGAAAAGAAAGTGACATACGAGGAGACTCAAATAGAATGACCCAGACTTGAAGAACTTACATTTTCTGATTGCCCGTTGTCAGCCTTGTGGATGGTGTCAATAGTTAGACTGAACTTTGTAAAGTATGGACACTGCAAAATGCAGAAAAAAATAAGCCCAATTCACTGCACTATATAGTGCAAGCATCCAGTTCTAGAAATATGTTTTAGAGTAAAAAAGCTACAAACTGCTAGGGCATAACTATTACCTTGAGTACTGAAGGAGATCGCATCCATTTGCAATGAGCACACGAAAAAAGGATTAGTGCTTGTTCAAGAAACAAAATTCAAAGAAAAAACGACATTGCAAGGATATGGCAAACCTGTTTTACATCTTGGGTAAGCATTCCAAGCTTCCTCTTGGATGATTAGAGCATCCGCTGGTGCAAAAGTAGTCAACCAAGAGGGAACTTTGCTGCACAAACAAGCATAAGGGAAGGAAACTGTTACTGTGGCAAAACATGATGAGCTTGAGATGTCGATAAGATCAACAAAATCAAAGAGAGAGAGAGACAGAGGGCACCAAGAAGCAAGATAAAGGGCTTAGAAGGAAATGAAATGCAATTAAGTACTCTTACCTAATTGTAAAATTAGCAAAAAGAAAGAAGTTTTTATACTCTACAACCTTGAACTAAACTATGGTACTTATCAAGGGGCTTCGCTGCACCAGATAAATTCCAAGTAACAAGATGTGGTGAGGATGGATTCTCAGATTACAATAATCATGACAATGCAAAAGACTAAAGACAAAGTGAACAGCCACATTGAAACGTGGAACTTCATAGGTGGCTGTCAACCGTATAAAGGATTTATATCTAGATACAACAATCACAACCTCTCTCTACCCAATAAACATTTTAGGAACGGATGTTCTTAACCTAACCCGAAAAGAGTAACTGTGACTATTTTAAGAAAGAGGAATAGCAATACCAAACATGGCTACATTGTAATAGAATGTTAAGGTACGACTACCACTGTCAGAAGGCACCGTCAGATCATGTAAACCAAAAGTGAAAATATGGGGACGCCACAATTCTCCAGTTATTCAACATTCTGTCCAAGCAGCAGCATTCTTAACTAATGGAGCAATCAAATATTCAACGAGAAAACAAAAGCAATGGTAAGGACCAATGCAGCAACTTTTGAACCTATCCTTACCTCTGCAAGCGATAGACCTTAGAAGTGTAATGACCTTTTCCGAATTCGCCGTCTTCAAAGGGTCTACTCTCCAAAATATCCACCCCCTCGGTATCTGTTCTGCTCTGAAGTTGCATCTTCGTGACCGTATACATCTGAGCTATCTGATACTGCAATCAAGCGACCCATCACAACAGATTACATCGGGCAGCCACAAAGCAAGATTAGTATCAAAAGAGCAACAAACTTACTTCTTCCAGTGACATTGGCATGACAATTCGGCTTCATTGCGTAAAGGCAAGAAGTTAAGGAATAACGCAAAAAAAAGGATAGTACTCATAAGGCAGTTCAGATATACAACAAGTACCGTACGAATGGGTTGTGATTTCATCAACAAATGGGTACTTTGAAAACTAAAGCACCCCAGGCATTGGGTCAACTGAGGGACTTAAAGGGTACACCCCAACAGGAACATAAGCGATGAAAGTAATACGACCGAAAGCCTCTTATTTTCCAGTTCTATGGGGGATTCATTCGAACACCCTGCGAGCAATTTCAGCAGCCGGGAAAACTCGAAAGAGAAGAAAGATATCTGCACGAGAATGGTAAAAAAATTCAAACTTTATCGGAGAAAAACAGAGAGGAGGATACAATTCCTTGAGCTGCACCATCTTGCAAGGGCCTCCCGAGACTAAAACCCCACTGACCAAGCTCTCCAAATGCAGTTCGTTACCCAGAGAGAGGCCCGCGGTTGCGATCGCTATGGCGATGGAAGCGTACGAAGGTTTCTTTGAAGAAGAAGAAGAAGATGAACTTGGGCAATCAGAAGACAGCGAAAAAGGGACGAGGTGGCGTGTTGGGAAATTGCAACGCACGTTCAAACTTCAATCCAAGCCAAAGCCCGATGCGCATTCTTGGCTGACCAAACAAGGAAAAGTCAAAGTTGGGAGCTTTGGACGGCTTCGCTTTTGACTCCCACCAAGTCCACGCCTTCCCTTCTTCTAGTAAGAAATCTCATTGGACATATAATTTATATGAAGAGAGAGGGGGACAGAGGGAGGCGACCGGTAGACGCGTGGGCGAGAGACAGAGAGCGAGGCCGGTGCCGACACGGTGTCGTTGCGTTCGATGCGGGATACGCGTACGCACAACCGTTCGTCGGGCTCGGACCGGCCGTGGATTTCCACGTGGTGGAGAATCTAAAACATCACCGTCTTTACGAATACCGCAATGTAGTTGCTTCATTTATTATACTTGACAAGATTAAAGAAATGGAAATATAAAAGGAATAATATCCTAATATTTCGCGATACTACATCTATTATTGATCAATTTTTTGATCCATATTTGATGGGCTGAGTTATTATATGAGATAGGCATGTTCAGTGAGTAAGTTATAAAAGTGTTTAAAATGATAAAACACATAATATATGGGTGTTAAGTGGATTTACGCAAATCCAACCCACCTTTGTAAGTCTCTCTTCACCCTCCATGAGAAAATAATGGCTTCCTTGAACTATTCTAAGTTTAGAGAAGCCTCGGTGGGCCCGTAAGATGGACTCGACTTTAGTCTTATTAAAAATATCAAGACAGCTTTTTTTCCCCAGTTATATTTTTTTATTTTATTAATCTTATATGTTTCGTATGTATTTTTCGTTGGTTTCACTTGACATTGTTATTTTTATATAATATTCTAATCTTAGTTTTTGTCATTGCAATCCATGATCAGCATAAATCATATTCTTTAATATCTTGCGTTCCATTTAATTAAAATTTCAATTCCTCCGCGTTATTTGTTACTGTAATTGTAGAAATTCACTACCAAAATACTAGCTTTCTCTTGTTTTTTTTTGGTAAGGTACTAGCTTTCTCTTGTTCTTCAATACAAAAATTGAAAATTTTATGCAATGTTGAAAACCAGTTCTTTAATGTTTTATAATTGAAACCACAAATTTATGCAAATGACAAATACATGTGAAGAGCTTGAAGCGAGTCAACTGGGTGGATATGGATTTTCATAGATTGAATTAGATATGAAAGTATTTAAGTAAATGGGTTGGGTACAAATACGTGTACGGATCAAGTATGGGTACTAAGTTTATATAGCATATAAATGGGTTAAATTGGGTTGGACCATTTTCGACCAAATGCAACCCAATCCACTAATTTCACAATCCTACACGGTACTATACAGCAGGGTATATGTTTGATCCACACATTAAAGAGGTGTGCAATGGGAACCATCCAAATTGGGCATTGTCCAAACCGGATCGGCTAATTCCTAGGGACGCTGTCCGATTCCTGGTTCCAGGGTGGGAACCGGACCGAATAGGCCCAATATTGAAAGTCCCTAATTAGCTCAAAGCCCAAATGAGCCCAGCAAGAAAAATAGCCCACTCCGAAGAGAAATAAGTTGAGCCTAGAGAGATTAAAAGCCCACAAAAAAGGAAAGTCGGCTCTCTCTGTCTCTGTCTCTGTCTCTCACTCTTTCCCTCGTGTCTCCAAAACGTATTTCCAGGGGAGCCGATCTGATTCCCGGTTCCAAAGTGGAAACCGGACCGCCGAACAGGCCCGATATTGAAAGTCCCTAATTAGCTCAAAAGCCCAAATGAGCCCAGCAAGAATAATAGCCCACTCGGAAGAGAAATAAGTTGAGCCTAGAGTGAGTAAAGGCCCACAAAAAAGGAAAGCCTGCGCCACTGAAAAAGAAAGCCAGCTCTCTCTCTCACTCTTTCCCTCACGTCTCCAAAACGTAAAGCAAAAAGGAGCGCGTTAGCGAAGCACATTGAACATAACAGAATCCACCCTCTCCTAGTTTCTCTCCCCATATACAAGCGTTTCGTTCAGGTGGATAAGGATTTTTCGGAGAGCACATGCAATCTGTGAAAAAAAAAAAAAACTCCTCTCTCTTTATCAATTCCGTTGGACTGCTTAAGAACTGGACTGAACTTGACAGTCCAAAATAAGGTGATCTAGTTCTCGGTTCATAGGTAGAATCAGACTGAATCGGGAATCGATTATCCCTAATTGATACGAGTTTAATTTTAATTTTCTTCAACATCCCTTGTTTAGTGTTTACTGTAACGATTGTCGTTCTCGAGACTTCAATAACGACAAACTGGGCATGATCCGTTGCGGGTTGTGGCTGCCGAATCTGACCTCTCGGGTTATAACGTTTTGGGCTCGTTGTGGGGGGAAAAGCCCCGAATAGAGACATCGGCCCACGTTGGCCTTTCGATGATGTCCAGCGTTGTTACTTTCCAGTCCACAAAAGTAAATGGATAATAGTACATCAACCCAATCATTCTTTTTCCTTCCATGCCCGGGCCCAAATTCCCACATCGCAATCAATCCAATCTCTATAGTGTGGTATGCAGCCCATCTAATCTTTTAACATCTTTCGGTCAGCATTTGGAGCCACTTCTAGGAATTGCTCGTGTGATTGTCTTCAAGAACTTCACGTCTATTCTTTTACATCACATGCAATGTATATTCTTTTTCTTATGGCCAAAGGGCACAAGCGCAAAGACCCGACAATCTGAATGCTTATTCAGTTTGATCATTTGAAAGTTATGATGATAGCTTAGTATCTTGTCATGGACACAAGAGGTCGATGTTTGGGACGGAGCCTTAATGACAAAACAAATGATCCGTTCGTTCATTTCTAGGATCTCGAGCGTGACGTCCAATGCTACATAGGATAAAAAGAGAACTCGTGACTTAAATCAATAAGTAAAGACATAGCTTTCCAAAAGTGACTGTTCGAATGCTCTTTTTAGGCTTTTGGCCTCCATGAAAATGATCATGTCCTCATATTTAGAGTTAGAGCAACTACTCCAGTTGTGATCCAATGTTCATTTGACGACTTCAACGTGCTTCTCTGGTAGCACAACGAGTTAAAACCCATTCAAACACGCACCAAACTTGTGAGGAATTTCGATGCAGATGATGATTGTCGGCCGTTGGACCAGTTCCTATTCTAGCTCTCTTAAAGAAGTAGACAAGAGTCGGTAATCAAAATTCCTATACCAGGCATGCTATTGAACGTGATGACATGCTGCTGCTTCTGGAGCTTTGACGTTAACAAGAGGGAGGGGGCTTGACCACGTGGGGTTTTGTAGTCTCTCGTGCACTCATGACACCGTGTACGCTAATCCATCCTAGTCACCGGCTAAGAAAATTCCGAGATGAAATTCTTTCAAGTCATTCGATTCCCAATCGTTCATCCTTAGCTGTAGTCCTCCCTGCTACTGTTACAAGAGTTCTTTAGTGGGAAACTGCAAGAGAGAGAAATGAGACCCTTTGGCTAAAACCGTGTGGGGTTTTAGAGAAGAAAATGAAACAGTGGAAAATTAGGAAAACAGAAGCTGTGGTGAAATCGAAAGAGAGAGAGAGAGATCTAGAAGAAAATGATGACAACTCGAGGCCATTCATGGAAGGACGCTGTTCATCAAATGGTTTTTATAATCCTTAATCTTTAGTTTATGCTGATCTCTGCAGAAAACATTGGTCATCTGTTGTTTCAACTGGGCGTTCAGACCAAATCCCATGTGATTGATATGGCGTTCCATTCCGGCAGACTTCGCTTTAATTGAGGAACAAACTGAAAAGTCCAAGACAGTCCCCTTTGAATGTCTGGTCATATTAGTCTTCAAAAGCAAGTACATGGTGGAAAATTCCTACCTCGTTTTTCTTCCTACATATTAGTTTTTTAAGGGAAAAGCTTAGGGTTAGCATCACGCTGTGCCCGATCCACCAGCTTTCGTTTTCGTTGCTTGAATTATATATTATCGTGTTTAAATATATATGTACATGGTATTAGGATAATAACAATCGTAGCTAGCGTGGCCAGTCTTATTTTATGGCACGATTGCTCATCGATCCTTACTGTTTTTTTCCCTTCTGAACTTTCTCTTTTTCTTTCATGCCGTGCATCTCGCCCGCAGAATTTCAATCTACGATTGGGATTAAAAATGAGCATTAGCTGAGTCATTACGTTATTTCAATCACAACATCATTTCCTAAGACAATGCTGGTATGATATGCCCAAAAATCCGTCAAACACGTCTCTAACCTTCAATAAAACTCGTCGAACAGATCGGACGAACGGCTGTACTTCGGCGATGGTGGTGCCCTTTGCGTGAGAAACGTGTCTTTCCTATGTATGGGCCGGAAGGCGAAGTCGAAGAGCGGTTCTTGTGTTTACATTGCCAGTCGGTTCTCTCCATGCATAGAACGTGAAAACGGGTCCTTTGGACGATCCGATTTCACGAGGACAATGGGTAAACGATCGAGTAAAAGTTGACTGGCCCACCATCGCGGATGGATTCCTTTCAAATGCAAGGGTCCACACGCTAAGTACCATACGAGGAAAAGAGACGGAGAGAGATGATGGTGTTAGTGGGAGCAAGAGCACGAGCTTAACTACTTCCGCCGCGAAGTTGGAGTTTGGGAATTTTCTAAGGGGTGGAGTGGGAAATTTGTTCACTTTGGATTGGAAGTTTCAATGCAGTGGAAAAAGAAAAGATGAAATCGGACCCTTCGCATTTGGATGGACTCGGAATGTTTTTCACCCTTGCATTTTTTGTTGGAAGGTGGAGAAGGAAAAAGGTCCTTCGTTGCTGTTTGACAGAAAAAAAAAAAATCTTTTCTATTGTGGCGAGTCATACTGACGTGACATAATATGTCCAATTGGGGTTTCGCTATGACTATAATACCTGTACTTTTATATAAAAAGCGAGTATATATGTGAACTTCGATAAAATTTCTGCCTCCCATGCATTTACCAAATTTGACGAAAATTACTCGTTCTTTCAAAGTGAGTGGAATTATATGCATATAAAACACATGTCGTATTACACTCGAGTAATGATATTTCAATTTTGAACTAAATTCACGATCATTCTTAACTTATATTCAGTGAAATAAATACACTTTATCCTTGTGATGAGCACGGATTAGCAACAAAAATTTAATTATTAGGTGTACAGTATTCTCTTAAGATCTTGTAATTTAAATAGTCCTATTATGACATGTAATCTTTTTGTTGTAATGCAGTTGATATAAAGTCATGATAACATTACTTTACGACGGTATCTTGTAATGATGCCAAAATATCACTAAAGAGATCGGATGATAGTAGTCTGAACTGATATTTACCCGCAAATCATTTCATCCACAAATCAATTTACTTTCTGTGAATGGAGTTGCTAAAGTGGTTTCTTTCACGACATGTGCGCAACGAGTTACCAGCTCTCCACCAACCTTAACCCCACCTTCTCCCTTAAACCCTTATCTCTCTCTCTCTCTCTCTCTCTCTCTCTGCTTACTCATCAAGTAGTTTAAGAAGACAAGTAATCTTATTTTCTTAATGGACTGAAAGATTGCAGCGATGGAAGGAAGGCATACAACGAACTAATCAATAAACGCATTCGAATCGCTCGTAAAATTATTTAAGTATTATGTACTCGACAAAACGTCGAGGGCCATTTGAATGTTGAAAGATCCCAACCCTCTCGCCCATGATTAGATCAGTGTCCAAGGATGAATCAGGTAAGTTTAGTTTTGATTGGAACTGCTGCTATGAAGTCAAACGAAGTGTGTCCAATTTAGCATTTTCCTTTTTCTCGAGTGGTTGGGACATGATGGAGACAGGTGGTGGTTAGTGTGGAGACAATCATGTGTCTCGTACGTGCAGGCGAGCATGGATGGTGCTTGTTCTCATCGGGCGATGTATGACTCTGCTCTGGATCCGTGGGGGCTTAACCTTAACGTTCGTGGGTTTTGACAGTGTCCTGTCTGAAGGAGGATGGAACGGATTGCTTCTTTCATGCGGGCATGCATGCATGAGACTGTGAATGGTTGGGATGAAGCAGCATTGAAGGGGGAAGCCCTTTGCTGTGATTTTGATTGAATTTGGCTTGCAATGCAGCTGTTTACTCCAGTTGGGAGGATCGTAAGGAGACCATTCACACTGCTGTCTTCCCTAGTGTTGACACAGTCATTCACTATAGTTTTGCAGAGTCCATAGCTAGCGTCTCGAGTGCGCCAATAAAATATCAAACGAGCCTATCATTCATAACATAATCTTGACCGGGCACTTGGACCCTATATGCGAAAAGTTACGATAAACAACATGGAATTCCTTTTACGATAAATATCGATTCATTATTTCGAAAGGCGATTTGTCCCACGTCTTCGTGATGCAGCAATTCTATATTTGGATGACTTACAATCTTCACAAATCTCTTCGTTGAAGTGCGCCGCCCCAAGCCAAAAGAATGGAGTTTTATTGACCTTAAGGTACGTTCTTGGCCGGTGTTTGATAGCCCATCTTATCCTGATTCGCAAGGTTCACGATATTGCCCATTACAGCAAGTATTTCGTTTCAATCGAATAAGAAAATTAATTTGCTTGCCCATAAGTGATTACGACAAGAATGGAGCATCTAAGTTCAAAACATTTTGCACCTTCGATTGCATTTCAATTCAACCATGAACCATTCGAAACTTTTCGTCTTTGGTGATGCGAGTCTCAATTTAGGCCAATAAATCGACATAACTTAGTCCATACGATTATGAATATACATGATTAAGACTGGTTACAGTAGAGGATGACTTGAAGGGATGGAAGACATGTGCCTAAATCTCCAAGAATGCATCCGAGATGAAGCGACTCCAAGAGAGACCGCCAAGTGAAACACTGTTGCAGTGTCAAGTCCATGATGCCAATTTGTCAAGATTTGAACAATAGATATTGTCACTTTCTTTCCTCTCCTCTTTTTTCCAATTGGTGTTTCTCTCGTTTTCTCCACGAATTTTTGTCGTACTTGTCAGTTGTAATCCAAGAAAATTGGGGAGCGTTGATAAGTTTTAGGAGTGAGAGTGCTTTGGTCATCATCTTTCATTTCCTGTAAGAAAGTCCTCGATCGTACCGGTCGTGATGGGCGGGTTCCATTGGAAATTTGCACGAGGACCGAATGAAATGTTGGAAAATGGAAGCAGGAAGTACGAAAAACATGACATGCGGGAAGAAAAGTAAATGGAGATGGTCTGTGCGACAATCGTTGTCCAGCGAAGAAATACTTAGGTCTAATCAATCGTATCTGTGACAAAATATAGTAAGACATTATGACATCATAATTAGACCACATAGGTTCAAGCCAATATATAGTATGTGAACAATCGTCTCGTACATGGAGTCCACATGTTTATATATCTATGTGGTATAAAAAGTTTAGCCATAGCATTGCTGATAAACTAATGAGTAAAATAATGAAAATTTGCCGAGTCAAGTAATTCTTCTATCTTCCGACCAAAAAAAAAAAGTAATTCTTCTATCTATACTCTAAGCAATCACTTAATGAACTTAATACTAAAATAAATTTGCATCTCAAAAAATGTCAAGTCTCGTATAGGTTTCACGAGAGTCTTGTCAAATTCGTCGTTTCGTATTTATCCAATATACATGCTAAGTTTGTCTAAATAATTTTTTTTGCGAAAAAAAAGTCATGCGTGATTAGACTTGAAGCATTGGTCTTTTTTCTTTAGGTTAATACCACAAAAATCCTAAACTGGTATACCTGTGACAATTTTACTCCAAACTAATTTTTTAACCACAAAAACTCCCAAACTCGTACACTTGTGATAAATTTATCCTCAGTTTGTTTCGGTTATATTTTACTCTCAAATTGCTTTGTTAAATGACATGCGACAGTCAACTGATGTACCGATTTTTATGTTTTACCCTCCATTTGTTACAGGTATACCGGTTTGTGATTTTTTATGGTATTAATTCAATTTAACGGAAAGTAACGAAGGGTAAATTTGTCACAAATGTATCAGTTTAGGGTTTTTAGTGGTCAAAATATTAGTTTAGGATATATTTATCATAGGTGTACCAGTTTGAGATTTTTTGTGATCAAAAAAATAATTTGAAGTAAAATTGTCATAGAGTTTGAAGTTTTTTGTGGTTTTAACTCTTTTTCTATTTTATGTTTGTTTAGAAGTCCGCACCGGGGAATTCGCATCGTGTCATTCTCTATTTTACCACACGCATTTTCCTTATGACCTTTGGCCCACTTCTTTGCCTCTTTCGGAAAAGCACGTTATTTTCTGGGAAACACCTCGGCTTAGTTTTCAAACCTAGTGAATTTTTCTTCATTTTCTACACAAGCGTCTAAACTCTTCAAGCGGACTTTTGGAAACAATAAAATAAAAATAAGAATTTTTATGTGGTGCTCACATTCATCACGGTCAATTGGGTAGTTGTAATTTCATAAATCAATCGATTGTTTAAAATAATAACAATTTTTATGCGTGTCTAAATTTAGTACGTAAAAATAGACCCACGAGGACTTTCGAGTGAAAAGGAATTGGGATACAGTGGCAGCAGCCACATGGTTGGATCTAATGACTAATATATTTTTCGTGACCTAAAAAGAAAGTGAAATAGAGGAATTGGTCTACACTATTTCTCAACTGGAAATGTATGACTGAACATGACGTCGTCTTCGTCATGCGTCCGAAGCCCATCTTCGCTCCTCTATATATGCACACGCTCTCTCATCTACTCAAGAGCTAAACCAACCCCACTTGGGACATCTCTCTCTCTCTCTCTCTCTCTCTCTCTCTCTCTCCATCTCTTCCTCTCAAATCTCTCTTAGTGCTTACTACGTTGTAGTGTCTGTCTGTGTCTGAACCAAACTGATGGCTGTACAAGATATGGAGGTGTCGGATGCGAGTCTTACGAATGGAAACACCAACACGAGCTCCACGACCTCCTCTTCCCCGCAGTCTCTCTCGCCTAGTTCGTCGTCTTCTCCTCCCCCTCCCCCTCCTCCACCTCCGACACCGGTCATTATAAGCCCTTGCGCGGCCTGCAAGATCCTGAGGAGAAGGTGCGCAGTCGAGAAATGCGTGCTGGCGCCCTATTTCCCTCCCACCGAGCCCGCCAAGTTCACTATTGCTCACCGCGTCTTCGGCGCAAGCAACATCATCAAGCTCTTGCAGGTACGGTACCATAACTTCCTTGATATCGTGGAAGCAACAACATTTTCTTTTCTTTGATTGGATTCGAGTTTGTGTATGCTAGACACCGTAGATCGCATGATAATTTGGAGCTTAGACATCGAGAGGTTTAGATATTCACGCTTTCGTCACATTATCGACCACGAGCTCCTTCGTTTGATTATAATCAAATCGTTTTTTGACGATAAACTCTTACCGATTCCCGTGTGCGGAATTATCTTCACATAAATAGATGACAGGCAATTTAGATATGTAGACTTAGCTTCCGTGAGGCAATCGGAAAGCAAAGAACGTGACCAGTCGATGCACATGTGGGTGGGGACTTGCATCGCTCACAGTGCCTCCTTCAGAATATTGTTTTTCTCGAGTGTCCAACATGTGAAAGGCGCTCGAGCCATTTCTGGTATATCGGGCCGAAATTTCTGCATTGCCCCTTGGTTATCAGATCGGTTGGTCAACCGCCCCGACAAAGCCATGATGATGGTGCGCTATTTTCACCGTTTCTTTTACGGGGAAAACGTCCGAGGAAAGTGGGCGAGTTCTGGTGGCTACAGAAGATGGAAATTTGTCGTCCAAAAACTTAACCTCAACTACACGACGCTAGATGGTAGTTAGAGATGCGTGATTCAGGAAGATCCGTGTACCGTTCAATCTGCCGGGGGCCCTACACATTCAACCACATTTGAATAGACTTCGGGAAGATGTACCGAGTCATTATTTATGCATGTAAAAAACAAAGGAGTTGAAAAGGCCATGCAATGGCGCTTTTGCGAATTTGCCCGAGTAATTCCGGTATATTGACCGCGTCAAAGATCACTACATGACACTGTATGAATGTCGACAATGATTTATACGAATTTTTAACATACGTTTATCTCTCAAGTATAATAATCACCAATGGTATTACGTCTTGGGACTCTTCTTTTTTTGGGTGTGTATTGTTCATGTCAAGACTGATCAATCTTGATCTTTTATCAGGACCTTCCAGAATCGCAGCGAGCTGATGCGGTGAGTAGCATGGTGTACGAGGCCGGGGCGAGGATCAGAGACCCCGTCTATGGTTGCGCAGGTGCGATCTGCCAGCTCCAGAAGCAAGTGAGTGAGCTCCAGGCTCAGCTGGCCAAGGCCCAAGCCGAGATCCTCACCATGCAGCACCAGCAAACCAACCTGGTGGCTTTGCTGTGCATGGAAATGGCTCAGTCGGCATCTCAGCCGCCGGCGCCACAGTTCGTCGACAATCTAATCGTTGCCAGTCCAACCATCTACCAGACCAACAACAACAACACAAGCCCATTCCTGGACGAGGCCAACGTCATGGGGTCCATGTGGGAGCCCCTCTGGACATGATTGGATCCACCCTTTTTGAGGGGTTTTCAACAGTTATAAGATATGGCTAGTCTTTTTAACTCCTACAACTTTGAGAATGTTTCCTATGAAATTCTCCTAACTCGCCGCTAAAATATAGCTCAACAAGAGAAGGAGAGGCCAATAAAGCAAATTTGGAGCTATTCCTCAATAGGTATAGTGGTGTACTAAGTGTACTAGAGATATCAGTCTATAGGTCAAGGTATGGACAGAAGAATCGAGAGGGGAGAGGAAGAAGTTAGTTAGGATCATATTGGTCACTTTGTTAAAAGGCTTTGACAAAGCAGATAGGGGTCCTTTTCCTTCTGATATAGATGTATCGATGTAATATTGGAGAGGGGAAATTCTAATTATTGAATCTTTAGCCACTTTCTGGTGACCTACCACTATGATGATTACTTAAAGTTAAATTTGATGTATTATCATGGCGAATTCTCTTGTCTAATCACCTTTTGACCATATCATTACTAGCCAGTATAGTCAACACATTTTGCAATCAAGATCCATAGTGCAATCCTTTCTCTTCTCTTCTCTCTCTCTCTCTCTCTCTCTCGGGTAATTTCATATTCTCTAGCGATTAACACTTGAAAGCATGGAAAGCACATATGCGGAATTGAGAAAAGGCACACGAGGACGTCAAATGCATGAACAAACTTATATATCGCACGGTCTTCCAAATTCTATTAATAACATATCTCTACGTTATATAAAATATCACTAAATTAAGTAAAACTAAGCACAATTGCTCACGAATCGCACCCTAGACAACGAATGATGTGATCATCCCAAAAGGATAATATATCTCCAAAAACATAGATATTAGCGAAAAATAATGAACTATTATTATATATGTTTAGTTGGTGTTCTGAGGACGAAAGTCTTGTTATCTAGGGGAAAACACAACTGCCGTTTTGTATCGTTGTTGCTATGGTCCGCCTCGGACTGTTGTTTCGTTACTCGATTTTCCCAACACGACGCGTTTTTTACTGTCGCTGTCGCGGGAAAGTTGCTGCCTTCCTGGTTGAATTACGGTCGTAAAAAAGAAGAAGTTGAGCAACATTCGCAAGGAGAAAGAAACTGGGTTCCTTTTTCCTCGATGGCGATGGCGATGGCGATTACGAGGGGGACACAGCGTTCTTCCCTCGGGGGCAATCGTCAAAAGGAACCCCACCACCACACATGATGGTCGCTCGCACATGTCACGTGCAGTGATGAAGTGCTCCCCTCTCTAAAAGCGACGCAACCAAAATGATGAATGATTGCTTCCAATCGGCCGTCTCTCTCAAAACGCGTTTCGGAGGAGCGGGTAAAAACACATAGGGAGGCTTCGATACCGTGTTAGAATGTCCAACGAGAAGTTTTACTCCGATGGGTCGAGGGAGGCTGATATGTCAAAATCACATCAACTCTGTGATCGGATGATTTCTTTTAGAACTTTTTGTATAACTTATCGGGGTTATCGAAACACGTGCACGTCACGTGAGGTGTTCGATTGTTCTTTGGGGGAGAGGTGACAAGTCAAGGGCAAATTGTCCACTGTCGGCAACCAGTTTTATTCCCTCAAGTGAGTGAGAAGAATATCTCAATAATCTCGCACCCAACAACGCCCAACATGCCATTATTTGTCTGTGCTTGGAAGGGAACACACTGATTCTCTTTGACCCGTTGTTTGGTACGTCCGAAAGCTCATCCTCATCTATCGAACCGCCTTTTTAAATCTCCCCCAAAAAGGTCAACCGTTATCATCCACCGCTCCCACTCTGGACACACAGTACACTATCATTTTCATGTGTTTACTTTAGTCATGAGTTTTCGGTTCTCTGGGTAAGCCTTAGCGGCCTTGCGTCGAACTTGTTGATGCCATGTTCACATGATTCTCAGATGTGCATTGGAAGACTCGAGTTATGTATATTGTATTCTCATACGGAAAATATAAGGTTGACGGGTCGTTCGAGAACAGAAGCAAATATCTAACATTCATTATCAATCGGTGGCACGTTTAGATGAGTTTGCGCGACGTTCTCGACAATATTCCATGTTAGCACATTTTAATGCCTAATCAGTCGCTCTATAAATAACGTGAGTAGAAGAATTAACTGCAGTAACATATCTAACTTTATGTCATGGATATGAAAATAGGGTATTATTGAAATGTCTATTTACGTTGATATTAACATTATTTAAATTATGTTGCTTAATGAGGAGGTCTTCCTTCGGTTTTTCTATAGAGACATCATATCGGGCTTTGGACAAGACAATGGATTGGTTTGCTGGTGAACCACCAGCAACTAAATTATTGCTTTGCCTCTGATAAGGTTAGGTTTATTAGTTGAGTGTATGCCCCATGCATGCGGTTTCTCCTATTCTACTCTTGTGGATCCTATGCTAAGACTGAAGTAGTGCGCCCTATCTCTGTTAAGATGGTAAAACGGATTGATTTGACTTTGCCTTTAATTTATTACGGATGGAATAATTATTCACTATCATCAGTTCATTCGTGTGACTCTCATATGGTGTGCGACCGTTCATGTGCAATATACATCGACTGCATTCTTGCAAGACTCAGGAAAATTATCAAAAAAGTCTTAAACATATTGCAATTATGCCAATTCAGTCTATCCGACCAATTTCGGTTCGCTGGTGCTAACCTGGATACTAGCTAGCATCGGTTGTCCAGCCAACACTGACGGAGCAATTTTTAATAATTTTTTCTTTTCTTTTCTTTCTTATTTCCTTTTTTCTTCCCCACAATGTCTGGTGAGGCCATGGTCGCTTTCGCTTGCCTCTCTAGGGCCTTGCCAACCTCGGGCGAAGGGGGCCATGGCCTCACCAGCCACAGGCAAGGCTGACTTTGCCCACGGCCAACGAGACCATGGCAAGGCTGGCCTTGCCCAGATTTGGGCGAGGGTCACGACCCTCGCTGGTCATTGTGGGGAAAAAAAAAGAAAAGAAGGAATAAAAGGTTAATTAAAAAATAATCAAAAAAATTTCTATGTTAATGTTGGTCGGACCGCTAGCGTCCACGTTAGCATCGGCTACCCAAAATTGGAAGCATGGGCTGAATTGGCACAATTACAATAGGTTAAAAACTTTTTTGATTATTTTTCCGCAAAACTTACCCTTTCCCATAAGAAAGCAACTCCGCATATGATTGTCATTAGTACCCAAGGCAATGAACTTGCTGACGTTACGGTGATCTTGATCGGCTCACTACTGAAGAATGTCTATGCATACTTCTAGTTAGCCCCAGGTAAGGTGGTAAGTACGTTACAGTCTTGCATAAATGTGAAAGCTTCTCATTCATGTTACAATCTTAAAGATCGTGTGATCTCTATGACAATGATTTCCTAAGATTATTACGAACACGAAACTAAAATCAACGCTTCTTTTCAGGGATTTGATCCCAGCAATCTCAACCATGAATTTTTCGCTGATTCCAATCTGTGTGCCTATGGCTGCCGCGAAAGCAGTCAAACAAGGGCATGTGCGGTGCCTCCTGATTGGGAAGTTCATGTGCAGAATATGCTTTGAAGAAGAGGATGCTGTCTATCTATATGTATCCCTCTTTTTTTTTTTTTTTTTTTTTTGGTAAGGTAAGAGGAATATATACTTTTCAATCAATATGTATCCTCTTTTAATTGCAGTTGAATCCAAAAATTCATTGGTTTTGCTGTATTTGGAAGAGATCAACATTTGTTTAATGAGAGTTGCTGGCCAACATTATCCACGTAGCCGCTGTAGCAACCTAAGACCTGGAATCGTCAAAATACGAGAGAATATGTGACAAACCTTGTCCCTCTGACTTCAACGTTCGTGCTGAATTTTTCCAAGCATCAGTTGGTGATTAGACCGCAGAGGGCAACTCGGTAGTCACTAGGGTCGATAGCAACATTTACCCTAGTGGGGGAATTAGCAGACCTACAGCAGATATCCCTAGGATGACTGCTGATACATTATAAACGTGGCAGTGAGGTATAATCAGAGAGGAAGGCACGATTCAAAAACAAAAGGCTTTATCAGGGGATGACATTCAAATCCAACAAAGGAAAGCTCTTGATTTGAATATTCTGTTGAGCCTATGATCGATCATGTAAATGGAAGTTCCAGATAACAAGAAGTCAATGCAGACCACGTGCCAAGTGGTTGGGTAGGACCGTAGAAGGGCGACTGGTTCGCACGCTGGCCTCAGTGGTATTAGTTTGAGAAGCCTTTTAAGCCTTTAGTGCAGGCAGATAGCACACGAGAAAGTGGTATCTGCGCATGAAAAGAATGTGGTCGTGAGCTATTTTAGCCTATTTATTAGGTATTTTTATTGTATAAATTTCTTCCTAGTATAGAATCTTTCCTTTTGTATATATCCTAATTAGGATTATCATATGTCTATATGTCTATATATATATATATATATAACAGGTTTGAGAATTGTAAATATGTAGAAAACATATTCATTGAATACAAAAAGGAGAGTCTTTTTTCTACGACGAATTCTAGGTTCTTGCAATGTAGAGACATGCTGTGATGGGAACTGAGACACGCTGCTTTTGAAAATGCAGGTTGTGCATGAGAAAGGCAAATCTACTTAGCTTTCTGTCTCGACTCTCGATGCCCTCCGTGGCTTCACGAGTTAAAAAGGAAGATATGTCTGCATTGTCCACCTGATCTTTTCTCATTTTCATGGTGGATGAGTTAACTGGCAAAGCAGCTGAAACAACAAGAAAAGTACACCGTTTTTGACTTGTTAGGTTTTTGGTGAGTGACTATTGTCTCATAAGACGCGGTGTCGGATTTTACACGGCGAAAAAGTCTATCTTAAGACTCCCGTTTGTTTCGCAGAAAATGAATAATTTGAAAAATATTTTCCTAAAAGTGATCGCTTGTATTATTTACAAAAATGAATGAACGAAATTTTCTTTTATTGCCCATACAAATGTTTATACATAAATTGTTATTGATAATGAACTAAATATGGTAAGAGAGTCAAGTGATCCATTTTAGGAAAATGTTTTTCAATTTATTCATTTTCCGCAAAATAAATAAAGCCTAAATGCGTGTATCGATTTTGAGCCTTGTTGATCCAAATTTATAAGTCAGTTAAGACGCGAGTCAACTATAAATCTGTTGGGATGGAACAAGATGAGAGTGTTGAGTTATGTTACGCGAGCATTTGATGTACTTAGGTCGAACTTTTGACCTTGATGTTATCGAATAAAAGACTAGGATAAACATATCACGTAAAATTTAGTAAGCTGTTCGTTCTAAATATTCAAATTATTATAAAACTACTCAAATTTAATCTCACACATTTTTACCTTGGCACTCAAAACTCAAGCTCAAAACGCATCAAATCAGATCCGGCCCATTCCAAAGTTGATCGCAGTCGGTAACAATCATGCATGCACTTCGATTTTCATATTGCGAAAGTCTTTAGCATCAATAAGCGATCACACTTAAAATATTAGCGAGTATGAAACGGCAAGTCGTTATTTTGGACTCCAGAACGATCGACTTTTCGTCTTTGCCCACAGACTTCGATGTTGCCTAGCTAAAGTTTATCTAGTGCTTCAGCTTAACTACCTAGGAATCCTGCTTTAAACGGGTAAAAAATTGAATATTACAATACCTAGTCATCTTCTTTCATCACATCCCTTGATGACCACAACATGTATGCACTTATTTAGTTACTTATGAAAGAAAATACTTTGCGACATAGCGGTTACTTAATACACGATTCCAACCCGAAGAAGGCTGTCTTCGAAAGGAAAAGTTCCAGCTCATGAAGGAGCGAAGTATTGTCGAGATGTACTTGTGAGGGTGTTGGGTGAAACAAGTACCACACATCGAAGTGGTCCATGATTAAGGACGAAAGTTTCTACTTGTATGGTGTAGAAGTGTGATACGATTTCATCAAAGACGAATGCTTGTTTTTTTTCAAATGTTGTTATCGGCCAGTGTCGTCCTCGCTATCGTGATTGAAGGATTGTTATTGTCAACGAATTCTCAGGGCATTTTCAAAGTGAAAATGCAGTTAATATTAAAAAGATCTAAAGTTGGCTATCGATGTGGAAAGAGAGGGACTGGCACACTATTAAAATAAACGCAAAACCAGTATGCATCACCATCATTCTTATCATTAACTATTACCACCGAGTGTGCCGCCTAGGATTGTATAGTGCTACGATTGGACTCTCCTCGTCATAATAAAACCAGAAAGGTGGGACTCCGTTTATTTTGCAAATTTTTTTTTCTCAATTTTCGACATTTGAATCGCTTAGGTAAATGAGTCAATGAAAAATATTTTTTTATCAAAACTTAAATTCGAGAAAATAAATTCCTCTTTAAAAATCAAAAATTATTTTCCAAAATATAATAAGGCATCGATGCTTGGACAAGAAAATCTACGCTTGGGCACAAGATCCCAACGCTCGTTCTCAAGCTCTAGGTAATGGGGCTAAATCCCTGGCGCACGGGCTTGGGCCATCTAGGGTACACCCAAGACCTTGGCCTCTATGCCCAGGTCCATCGAGGTAGGGTTTAGGACACTGGTGCTTGTGCCCAAGATGCCAGGCTCAGTAATATAGAGGCCCGGCCTCATAACCCATCGTCCATACATGAGTCCTCGACTTTTGAGCCTGTGCTTGAGCCCCCTACACTCGTGCCTCGGTCCATTGATTTCGGGCTTGGGGCCGGGCATCAGTGACTAGGGCCTAACCTCAATGGACTCGGGCTTGATCTTGATGGACCAGAGTTCGAGCGCAGGGGATTGGGTCTCAGGAGCCGGGTTTGGGGCCCAGCCTCAATTGATCCAAGCCTAGTTGCCGTGGTTCGGATCCCGAGCACTGGGTCCTACCGAAGCCCGAGCGCTAGGGAGCCGGGCATAGGCGCCGAGTTCTTGGGCTTGGTTTCAGGGGATCCAAGACCAGTGCCCGGGAGTGGGGGATCCGAGCTTGAGGCCCCAGTGCCCTTACTGGGTTCCTTGGCTAGCCATGTGCAAACCACTAGAGCCCGAATAGTGTATGTCTATTTCCTTATTAAATGACAAAAAATATTTTCCAGCTCATTTTCAAGTCTCAGCAAAACATCGGAAAAATATTGTCATTTTTTTAAAAACGACTTCCTAGAAAACATATTTCAGAATTGTCACATTTTTCGTGAATTAAATAGAATTGTAATTCATTTGTATTTAAGAAATAGTGTTCACTTTAGCATAATAACGTAATTTAAGGTGTTCCCCCCATTAGTTGGTAGACAAATTCTTTTTTTTTATCGTTTATATGCATTTTAGGGATGGTATAATTTTACGACAAATCATATTTTACATTATGTTGTTTCGTACTGTAACAATTTAGTTCTCTGCGTACCTTTTACAGCTGACATTACGTTAAAATAATCTCGTATTCTTTTATGAAAATGTTCCATGCTCCATTTTAATTATATCGTTGTATGACAATCCGCACAATGTGCGGGGAAATATCTAATTCTATATTATTATGGTGAATTTGGGACACTAGTATATGTTGAATGGCCGACCAGCGAGATACCGCGTAACTTCGTATGCTAAAATTTCCATACCTAAACATCATCCATCCACGCGCACCATATGGACGGGAACAATGTATTACGGACCAAGAAAAGCCGCCACGGCAAAGCCAAAAAGATTTCTATTTTTCCTTTTCGTATCTTTCATCGCAATCTCGATGTGGAAAAAATGATGCAGCTCCATTTATATAGACAGTTGATGTAATCTTTTGTTTTTTCCTTCTTTCATCGCCGGCCCTTGGCGAGGGTGGCCCACGCCTGAGGCTGCCAGCCATGGACGAGGCCTGGCGGTGGCCTAGCCGGAGGTGGCCAACGGAGAGAAGAAGGGAAAAAGAAAAAAAGAAAAGAAAAAAAGAGAAAAGGAAAATAAAAAGAAAGAAAGTAAAGAAGGAAAAGAGAAGAGAAGAGAAAAAAATTGAAAAAGATATTATTAAAAATTGTTCACGTCAGTCTCGGTCATGCCACGTAGTACGGCTGGCGTCCATGTCAGCGAGTTCTGGCCAAAATTGACTGGATAGATTCAATTGGCAAAAGATGAAAATGTTTATGACTCAATTAACAAAAATGCAACAGATTTAGAACTTTTTCTAATAATTTTCTAAATAGTTGATATTCTGCTTGTCTAGATCTCTCGTTCAAAAAAGGAATTCTCTATTTTTATGCCCTTATGAATACACGTCGAATTATCTTGTCTATGCATACCGTTCCCTGAACGACCGATATTTCCTCTAAAATCACTTTGAGCCAGAGATATCCGAACTTTAATATAGAATGCATGGTGTGCGAATTGAACATTTATTTGCTCGATTCGTCGGTTAATAATGAATTTACTTGGGACAAAAAGGAGGAAAAAAAAGAAAGGAAAGGAACCAACCGTGATAGGCATCCTTAGTTTTGTACTTCTTTGGGCACAACCATGCTGCATGTGTTTAAGACTTTTCTATGCTTTTGGTCCGTGCGCATCTAGAAAGCACCCCCCCACATTTCAACCGAGTCAGCTCGTGGGAAGAGATGAACTTTAGTGGGTTAGAAATTTGCTCCATTTTCTCCATTTTCTTGACCGTCCATCCTTAAATCTTTTTTAGCTTTGGAAAATTCGCGTTTCTCCTCTGACGAACCCACGACTTCTCTACACGATAAGATCACCCAAGTTGGGTGCGATTTCTTGTCGGATCGAGCCGACTCTTTCCGCCATCGCAGATCTCAATCGCACGCCTTCCTCGCCAACCCGTTGTGATCATTGCTAATTTAGATTAAGCAGGCTAAGGCGGAACTGAAGTCGTTAATTGGGACAAAAATACGTTCCTCAAAATTCTACACGCAGCTACCTAACATGACGATATAAGAATAGTCAAGAGCGGTCAATAACAAGCTCTAGGCAGAAAATTTAGCTCGGCCTAGAACCGTTAGAGAGAAAAGACACTCGGACACGAAATTGAACTCGAGCCACTTCGATTGAACTTGACCATATTATGAGAAAAAAAGGTAACTTTCTTCGTGAAGTGAAAGATGGGAAAGCATGTCGAGACGTGATTTTCTCCAAGGTCAAAAGCACGGGAGGAAGGTTCTTCGCTACGGGCGGGAGTTTCCTGCATGCCGTCGCCATTTTTCCTCGGTACCGTCGCGGTTATTTTCGACTTTTCTGGCGAGCGATCCTTGGAGTTAGCGGCGGATGTGCAAGTGCCGGGCAACTTCCCGTTTTTCTTATCCGGTTGGAAAAGTCGGGGGGCAACGTGCGATCATGCGGTAGATTCCGTGTTCGAATGGAACGAGTATGTTTAGTAACTATCTAATCGAGACTGAAGAGAGGAGGAGGGCTTTGTCGTTGTCGACTTTGGGGGGGATTGCACATGGGAGCAGGCTTGAATTTGCCTAATAGATCCAAGGCAAAGTAGTTCTTGCAGGGATGGTAGCGAAGAGCGGGATTTTTGCATGTGCATGACTAATGTCCCGTTTTTGTCACGACCGCCACCAGTTGGGTCGTCCTCCTGGCCATTCCAATCGACACACATCATCTTGAATTTGATGTCCCCATGTTAATCCAATGAAAGTTACTGGTTTTTTCCGGTCGATATCTTTTTCCTAAAAGAAAAATCCGAAATGACAACGTAAGAGTCTAATGCGGTCGAGATTGACAAATTAAGTGCATAAACATCGATCACTTTTTGTTTTGCCAGTGATTACCATGTCTCTAGTAATAAAATGAAATGAAATGGGTCATCTATAAATATGAATTTTCGGATAATGGGGCATTCAAGATTTGCTTGGTGCCGTAAATATGGGGATCAAACATAATCACAGCTGTTCATGTTTTTAGTCAGTGATCGGAGAGTCGAAGAGATTTTATTTTAGCCAATTGAGGAATATATTCTTTTTTTGAAAGAAGGGCAATGGATGATGTCGATGTTTCAATCTCCTGAACCCTTTTTCTTTTTGTCGGTAAAAATAGTCATTAGTGCCTTTTTATGTGCCTTGAGATTTGGGAATAATGTGAATTTTTTGGATGTTCTGATATCTGATTAGTGGGCCCTTGCTGGCCCAGTGGATTTGGATGCTTTTCGCAGCAGAACCCGTTCAATGGTCATCGTTTAAGGCCCAGAATAGTTGAATAAAAACAGAGGCCCAAAATAGAATTAAAAAGGAAAGAGAAAATTTGGGTATTGATATAATAAGGTTAATACCACGAAAAACTTCAAATCGGTATATCAATAATAAATTTATCCAAAACTAATTTTTTGACTGCCAAAAACTTCAAACCGGTACACTTGTGACAATTTTACTCTCTATTAGTTTCCGTTAAATTTTACTTTAAATTTTTGAGTTGAATGACACGTGGTTGACGATTTAGGTACCGATTTGGGGTTTTAATGGTTTATTAGATTGTGATTTTTCGTGGTATTAATTCAATTTAATAGAGGGTAAATTTGTCATAAGTATACCGGTTTTGGATTTTTGATGATTAAAAAATTAGTTTGGCATAAAATTATTTCAAGTGTACCGATTTGGGATTTTTTATGGTCAAAAAATTAGTTTTGGGTAAATTTGTCACAAGTGTACCAGTTTAGAATTTTCCGTGATATTAACCCTTGATAATAATGGACCGAAAACAAATTTCACTAAGGGTGCATTTGGTAATGTTCCCGGAAACAATTTATGCTCAAAATGATTTTTTTTTATTTTATTCCCCGAAACAATTCTAAGCATTTGAAGGTATTTGGTAACTGCCTAAAATTTCTATTTCTGGAATAGAAAAAGAACATCAATGTGTTTGTTAACTGCACAAAATTTCCTTTTATTAATAATATTTTGAATTTTTTAATATTTCTTTCTCTTTTTTTTTTCTTCTTCCTCTTCCTTGGCCCATGGCCAGGTTGCCGATGCCGGCGACTGGTCATAGGCTAGGACTGGCGAGGGCTAGACCCTTGTTGCCACCCTCATCAGATACGGCGAGGGCGGCTCGGGCGAGGACCACCCTCTGACCCTAGCCTGTGGCCAATCGCTGGTGGCTGACGGCCGATGACTCGCCATAGGCTAGGAAAATGAAGAAGAAAGAAAAAAAAAATTCATTTCCATTTATGATTCTGGTTCCTTGTTGATTTTCGATTCTGTTCCAAAATTGATTCTGGGAATAAATTTATGCTCGGGAACAAAAATTTACCAAATGAATTTCTGTTCTTTTTTTATTCTAGGGAACAAAAGAATAGAATCAGGTACTATTTGGCAAGTTACCAAATAGCCCTAAACTACATAATAATGTTATTGTTAGGGGGAAACCATCAAAACCAAGCAACATTATCCTTAGTTATTGAATCAAATGCTAATCATGCCCGATATAATCTAGAGAGATGTGTGACCAAATCAAATAACTTCATAAAAAGAGCATTTAGTGTTTACCATGTTGAACTATCTTTCTCGAAGTTGTTCGATGGTCAAATTCAAGTTACCGGCTCGTGGTATTGCCCTATTCACATTTGTTTTCTCCCCGTGCATCTTGGCTCGTACATATTTAACCCACATTTCACCATATTAATGAGAAATAACAATAAATGATCCTTCCTTTGGAGTCTTAATTTTTGCTATTCTTTGTATCGTAATATTGTCGAGGAATAGAGATGAGAAAGGGGATGAGCATTCAACTCTCGCTCCTTTCATTGTACGCGAAGATCCTGTGTTTGCCTATGGTGAACATCCATCATTTAGATTAGACAAAAGAAGAATGTAAAACCATTTTCATATTGAATGATTAATCAATCATTCGATTATTTTAAATTGGATAACCAAGAGTCATCATGTGCTCTATTGTCATCAGCAAATTTGATTTTTTTATTGCCGAATTTAATCTTGCTTAGATTCATCATTTTGTTCATATTTTTCCAAAAAAATGCACATAATGTGTAGTATTCACATGGTCGTCTATCTACGTTCTTAAGTGATTGTTCATACTTAGACACTCTCAATTGTAATAAATTGGCAAAATTTTGACATTCGAATTTTTTTTCTAAAATTGAATTTCAATCCACCGAAAGTCAAATTTGTGAATTCTTCCTCCGTGAGCAAAGTAAGGCATCTATTCCCAACCCTCTTAATTCGAGCAAAAAAACCAATTGATTGATTCATTATCATATTGATACATTCTGGCCAAATTAGCAATCGATACTTTAGATATCATTCGATAAAATTAAAAATGGAACTATCTTTCCATCTCAGCCCAAGTATGTATTGAATTATAAGATAAATCCGTATGCCAAGTAAAGACAATTTTTGATAAATCAGCCAATGTGTTTGACATTCAACTGGTCATTTTCACCAAGGGATATGAACACTAAAAGTGCCATAACTATGCATGGCGTTTACTCAAGTGTTATAACTTTTTTTTTGTTCGCTTGAGTGCATCAAATTTGAAAAATTGATTACTTGAGTGCCATCGGTGATTTGCCTCGCTGGAAAATCCGACGTGGACGCAAGTTGTCCTACGTGGCTTCGCTGGGGCTGATGTGGATAATTTTTGAATTTTTTTGAATTTTTATTTTTTTTCAATGCCGGCGAGGGTCATTGACGACCCTCACCAGCTGCAAAGGCCTCGCCCCGATTGGGCGAGGGCCACCTTGCCCTCGGCCATGAAGGCTGTCGCTAAATTTGGGCGGCCACGGGCTAGGTGGCCTTGCCAGATCTGGCTAGAGCCTTCGAGGTTGCAGGCGAGGTAGCCTCACCATATCTGGCGAGAGCCTTCATCGCCTCGCCCACTGTCGGCTAGGCCGCAATGGCCTTACCAAGGGCCTTTGCGGCTGCGAGCGAGGTAGCCTCTCCAGATCTAGCAAGGGCCTTCATCGCCTCACCCGGGACCGGCGAGGTCGCAATGGCCTCGCCAAGTAGGGGTGATCGATTCCTAGTCAAGTTCGGTTCTTGAGTAAAACTGGGAATCGAACCGGTAAGACTGGTTCCTAATTTTCAAGATTAGGAACTGGACCAGACCAATTCTCACCTGCGGTCGGCGAGGTTGCAATGGCCTCGCCAAGTAGGGGTGATCGATTCCCAGTCTAGTCTAGTTCTTGAGTGGAACCGGGAACTGGATCGGTAAGATCGGTTCCCAATTTTCAGGATCAGGTACCGGACCGGACTAATGGTCCCGTTCGGTTCCGAGCGGTCCAATGAAACCTTTTGCTATTTACCAATAAAAGAACTAAAAGTGACACCCTTTGTCATGGCCAACTTGCTGCAAAAAGAATACAGCAAATTAGAAGGGCTTGGCTTGGATTTTTTTGACAACTCCTCTTACGATCTTTGCATAGGGATTCGATATAGGACTCTTGGTATTCGGATGGATACACAACAACAGAGACAAGCCAAGAGTTCCATATCAAAGGCGTACACATGAAAGACTAGACACACAATAAAGAAAAGTCATACACATTACACACCAAGAGTCCTACATCGAATGGGAACCAACAGACCATCAGAGAGATTGTGCATAAAACCCAAGCCTTGCGCGATAATTAGAGATCAAATGTTTAAGTTTGGACTTTTTATAGAAATAAAATTAAAATTTTGAATAGTATCGATCCGGTCCGGTTAGGTTTCCCCTGGAACCTGGAATTGGACTAAAAACCACCGATTTCAAAAAGTTGGAACCAGGAATCGGACCGGCGTCCCTTAGAACCGCCTAGAATCGATTAGTCCGGTCCGGTTTCGAGAGGTTTCGGTTCTTTTGCACACCCTAATCGTCAAAGGCTTTTGCGGTCCCGGGCAAGGCAGCCTCGATAGATATGGTGAGAGACTTCGCCGCCTCGCCCACGGCCAGCAAGGCCGCAATGGCCTCACCAAGGGCCTTTGCGGCCATATCGACTGATGGCAAGGCAGCCCTCGCCCAGTTTGGGTCGAGGCAAGGGCTTCGACGAGGGTCACCAGCAACCCTCGCCAGCCTTGACAAAAAAAATGGAAAAAAGGAAAATAAAAATAAAAAAGATGAAGATAAATAAAAAGAAAAATTCAAAAAAAAATAAAGCATTAAAAAAATGCACGTCGAGTGGAAAATTAATTAAAAAATCCACATATGATGATTTGCCAGAAATGGTATTCAAATGATCGATTTTACTCCAATGAGATACCTAAGTGAGCGAAAAAAAGTTATGGCACTCAAGTGAGCGCTGTACGAAAGTTATGGTACTCCTAGTGTTCTTATCCCTCTTCACCAATGAAAACAACGAAGTCAAGAATTTCAAATTTTATTGGGTAAGGTATAGTGACAACCCAATCAAGATGTGGCTTCCTATACATTGACTAGACCACTCTTCTATCAGTACCTAATTGTTGTAATACGAGTTCAGCCACTCCCTAGGTTCAGGGCAGATAGGTCGATAGACTTGACCTTCCTACCCCCTAGGTTCAGGATAGAAGTGCTTTTTAGGCCTTTGTAAAATCCTTGCTGGTGGTGGGATCATTTAGCCTAAATTATTTCCGCTATTTAATTGATTAAGAGTTTGAGGAACATACCCGAAAGCCATAGTATTAGGAAAATTACTTCCATCGACAAGTATTGTCCCACTAATCTTTGCAAAATCCCAGAAGGTGGAGGATTGGTAGGATTCACCTGTAATCTAAAATGAATGGATTGACGTTCCTGGCATGTGCATGACTTCATGGAAGGTGTTGATGATCATGGGCTTGATCACGTTGATGAGGTACTTCATCACGTGGTTTGTTGTTTTCTTCTGGTGTTTGTTAAGAATCCTCCTCATGGTGGCAAACATCACAGGATTTGGCCTCACGTGGTTTCTCTGTTCATCGGTGAGTTATCTTAGGATGTCGACATCTTCACTTTGTTCTTGTGTTGCGACCGATTGTGCAGTCAATGACTCAGAATATCTCACTTTGTTATTACCAGGTTGTGGTGACGAGTTGTTATTGGTAGCATTGTCAGGATCAAGTTGATTCCTTGTATGCACCATCGTATTTCCTCGAATTAGTCACACTAGTCCTATCGGGCATGCCAAAAAGATGTTTCGACGGAATTTCTCCCACTAAGAAATACATTTTTTCGAAAGTTGTTATTCGATTTATTAAATAAGATAGGTTCTGCGCCAACTTCGGATATGAAATATCAAAATTGAAACCATCAGCCCTTGCCCAACAATATTCCACACGTGTGGCTCAATATTTAGAAATTTGATAAGAAACACTGTCAGTGAAAAAAATGTTTCTCCTATGCAAGATTCACGTCTTGACATGTGTATACTTAACTAAAACTTACTATGAAGATGCACACTCACTGTGATCATTATTATGTTTGGGAGAAAAATAGTTCTTAGATAATATAAACGTTATAGAAGTCTTAATATTTGTAATTTTTTTCTTTTTAAATGTTTATTTCAAAAGCAACAACATAAAAAATAATAAATGGGAGAAAAGGCACTTGAATTTTTCAATTTCTTCAATTTTGTCTACTAATTTTTTTTTTCATCCAATTAAGTTCATAAGCTATATTTGTCCATTAACATGGTCATTCCATCAAAATTATGGAAGAAATTGCTGATGTGAAATTAAAAAAACTAAAAGTAATAGATAATACAGAATCCTGAGATTGGATCCACACGATCAAAGCGATCCATTCTTTTCCTTTATTAAAAGGGTTAATACCATGAAAAACTTCAAATTTGTACATCTGCGACAAATAACTCCAAACTGGTACACCTATGACAAATTTAATCAAAACTTTTTTTTACTACAAAAAACCCTAAACCAGTACACTTGTAACAAATTTACCATCCGTTAAATTGTATTAATATCATGAAAAATCACAAATTAGTAAACATGTGACAAATAAAGGGGTAAAATCTTAAATTGGTATATTCGTCAACTGCAACGTGTCATTTAACTCAACAATTTTATGGAACAATTTAACGGAGACTGATAAAGGGTAAATTTGTCACAAGTGTGCCGGTTTAGGATTTTTTATGGTAAAAAAATTAGTTTGGGGTAAATTTGTCATAAATGTACCATTTTGGGGGTTTTGTGGTATCAATCCTTATTAAAATTTGCTTATTTTAAATTTTTGACTAATCATCTTATATTATTTTAATTTTTCATTTTGTTTTTTAAGTGTTTTTAAAAGCCATGAGGATGCCATGCTCTCTAGCCTCATTTGGTTCAAGTTTCCAAGGGGCTTTGAAGGTTGAAAGTCCCTTGGGGAAATGCTAGGGTGTTTGGCAAGTCTTCCCAATGGGCTTTCAAGTGCAAGCCAGCATTGGGAAGGCTGACAGCCCAAAGCTGGTTTGCCAAATGCCGAAACTAATTTTTCTTTCCCAAACTGTCCTCACTAATTCTTTAATTTTTTGATTTTATTCCTCGTTGTAACTGTTCATCTTCTTTGCGCGAATGTGGCCAGCCAGAGCTGATGAGGCCAGATCGAGATGACAAAGGGTCGGCGAGGTCACATGACCTCGGTGATGGCTGCCTAGGTTGTGTGACCCTAGGCCCTAGGTCGCCCATGTGACGTCCTAGAATGTCAAGTGCGACACGTGTCAATTAATATTATTAATAATTTTGCTAGCGAAAATCAAAGTTTGAACAAGTATTAAACATGAATATCACACAAGTTTAGTCAAAATACTTTTGCTTCTTATTAACAACCCTTGTCAGATTTACAAGTCCAGATCAAACATCATACAAGTACAAAAAAACAAAAGTCTGGGTAGGTCGAGGGATTATCTCTATACTAGACTTCTACTACAAAAGTCTGTCTAATAAAAAATCTGAGAAAGTCATGGATCGATAGTTTTGCCTTCCAATGCGCGATCACCATCATCTAAGTCAAGCCCCTTAACGGGCCAACTAACTCGCCATCAAGGTAAAAGTACCATGCAACAAAAAGGTAAGGAACCCATTCTGTCAATCCCATGTCGACCAAGACAGTAGAGCTACACTTAGTATATACTGCTACAGACTCAGGCACAAACACATTTTCATAGACAGTTTCATGATATATGGGTACTCCAAAATGTAGAGAATGAGGAACATCCATCCTACAAGTCTGAAAAATAATGAGATGAGCCCGAGGCCCAGTAAATTAAATCTCTAATTTTAAGTTAGGAAAATCAGCTTACCACTTTCCCCGACATAACCAACATGCATGCATAACAAATGGCATGCATATAACTTGAATGCATGTTATACCTTTTCCGTATGAATATGTCACAAAATCTAAGTAATGCCACATTTCACAATACTTTCACTCAGACGTAAGTATAAGATGTGAAATATTCATACTCATGCATTAGGTTCATTGCTTCATCATACCGAACACTCCCGAGACATCCGACTAATGGGGCATCTCGGTACACCCTCCGAGGCATCTCGACTCCGCGGTATCCCGAAACACTCCTCGAAGCATCCCGACACACGGGGTATAATCACATCCACTATATGAGTGACGGAATTTGTATTATTCTCATGCAAGCCATGACAACTAAATATTTGCATGCATATATATATATTCACCTTCTTTTTACATCACATATCCTTTAAAGCCCTGAAATGCATCATTCGAGATAATAAGTATGAAGCAATATAGATTCAGACTCAAAAGACTAAAGTCTACTCAAATTCAGAAAGTACACATATCCAGATTTTGAGATAAAACTTCCTCGGTTTATAAAATACATTTATCTAGACTTTAAAAGTAAAGTCTATTCGAGTTTAAAATATATACATCCAAACTTTGAAAATAAAGTCTACTCGGTTCAAAATATATATATGCCGACTTTGAAAGTAAGTTCTGACCAGTTTTAAAAATAGACAGAATCAAATTTTAACCATAAAATCTAAGCAGTTTCAAAAATAAAGTCTGAGGGTAAAATCTGAAGATAAAGTCTGAGTAGTTTTAAAAGTATACAGAACCAAAATTTGAGATTAAAATCTATTCATCTCAGAAGTAAATAGAATCGGAATTTGAGATTAAAATTTGTTCATTTTAGAAGTAAACAGAATCATCAGTTACACTCACCTAATATACACCACTTTGAGTAAAACGATTTTTTACCCTTTAAACATACATAAAACTAGTAAGAAGAATTCAATAATCACCTCAAAGATAACATTTACACGTTCAAATTTAACTATTTCATTTGTCGATTTTCACCACACTTTAAGGAAACAAATCCCATCCATTTGAACATGTACAGAACCAGCAAAAACAAATTCAACCATCACCATATCCTCATTATTATCACACATTAGAATAGCATTTCTCAAGCAACCAAGTTAAAAAGTGTCAAGTAGATTTATTTGGTTCAAATTTAAAGTTTTCACTTACCTTGTGCAAAATCTGAACACCCAAAAGTTAAAGCTCTCCCATAAATTTTGGATTGGGCGATGGTGAAAGCAGAAAGTGAAGAACGGAGTTATGGTTTGGGGTAAAAATTCCCTTTGATGTTTACCTAGATAAAAATGAGATAGAGGAATAGATGTTGAGGTGGATAAATACATTGTACTCACAGGTGGCACCTTCTCTTTCCATCACAGCCGCGTGTAAGAAATCAGGGGCTCATTCGATAGGAGTAATAGCCAAGAAAAATGATTGCTTAGACTAGGTGTCAAACTAAAAGTTTGGTTTAAGAGGATAAGTGACATGTTTCATCCTTCATAGGCCACGTGACTATGAGGGTCTGAAGAGATATTTTGGTGAGGAATTAAGAAGAAAACAGAATATCTTCCCCCCTTCCTTTTATAACACCAATTAGAAATATTAAAAAAAATGGTCAACACTACTTAACAAAAAATTAACCAATAATATTACCTACTAATGGTAAATTAATTAATACCGCACTACTATTAACGTACACAACAACATTTAAAATTTTAAACACTTTGAGCTCGGAACGATTACGTTCTTGAATCCACGCCTCGCAATTTAAGGTTCAACAACGATTTCTACGCGTTCGCACGAATACTAACTTAAATAATACTTAGCTTTATTATTTAAGTATCATTTTCAAATATTAAAAGCTTCCAACATCACATACATATTATTACGAAATTTTCAGATGTTACAACTCTTTCCCCATTAAGAAATTTCATCCTCGAAATTCAAAAGTACATGATCACTCAAAGAGATGTGGATATTTGCGTTTCATATCCTCTTCACTCTCCCACGTTGCTTCTTCCATGTCATAATACTGTCACAGAACCTTGACCAACATAATGGTCTTATTTCTTAGAACTTGTTCCCTTCGATCCAAGATCTGTACTGGTTTCTCCACATAAGTTATTCTTTTGTCTATCTCGATCGTCTCAAAATCAAATACATGAGTAGAGTCTGGTTCATATTTCCTCAACATATTGTGAACATTGGAAATTTTGAGTGGCAATGCCAATCGATAGGCCAAGTCACCAATCTTCTCAAGAATTTCAAAAGGCTCTATAAACCTTGGACTCTGCTTACCTTTCTTTCCAAATCGCAATACTCCTTTCATCGGTGATACTTTCAAGAATACATGGTCACCAACGTTGAATTCCAATGGTCTTCGACGTTTATCCGCATAACTTTTTTATCGACTTTGGGCAATTTTAAGTTGATCCCGAATCACTTTTACAGCATATGAAGTGATTCGTATTAATTCCGGTCCCGTTAATTTCCTTTCATTGACTTCACTCCAACATATAGGATTCTGCATGCTCTTCCATACAATGCTTCGAAAGGAGCCATGCCTATACTCTGCTGGAAACTATTATTGTAAGCAAATTCCACCAAATGCAAGTGTTCATCCCAATTGCCTTTAAAGTCAATTATGCAAGCTCGCAGCATGTCACGTCTCGACTTGGAATCACGAAGGATTTTTATTGATCAAATATAACCCGAATGGACTCGTGACTCACGGAAATATATTAGTTTGTTCCGCTTATTTTAAACAATCAAATGCGCACGTGGAAGCAAATAAACAGTAAATGAGACAAACGGGAGTGATATAGCAAACATCGCACTTTGTATTCACATGCTAGGTGCTTATTTCGTCAAGCCTTTCTATACAGGCCCTTACAAGCCACATACATATTTTACATGCCCATTCCAATGGCGTTTTCGACACAAGCCACTATTAAATAAAAAAAACTCGGCTTGGTTGTCTATCCCCGCTATGATTACTCCTTAACTCCTCGCTCCTCCATCTCCTCGCTCCCACTCCCCCGTCCGGTGGCCGAACTACGCCCCGCCCTTGGATTGCCCCGGAGCTGGCCCACCCACGCCACTGAATGGCCCCTCGAACCCACGAAGGGGCCTAACCCAGTCGCCATTAGCTAGCCAATACTAGGCCATGTATGAGTGGGGGACCAGTTCTGATCGGCCCTCATCCATCATAACATATGTTGTAATGCGACGGTACGCGCGGTTAGCTCGGGCATCAATGACGATGAGTAGTTCCGCCCTCATCTCGACGGGATTTCCAAAGCGGGTCGGGTGAGTTGCCATCTACGGACCTAAAAAGAGGAAAAATAACGGGAGTGAGTCAAAGGATTCAGTAAGTAAAAACTCTAGTATCAAGCAAGGACGAGACAATCATCACTCACATAAGTCAACTCTTACCGTACCGGCATCGATGGCAATTCAAATAGCAAAGTCATGCCACGAAACCAACAAAAACAAACATCAACGTGAGTATCACAAGTGAACATCATTAGTTGAAAAAGAACAAACAACCATAAAACCGAGAAAACAGGCCAAGTAAATCAACTACGAAATCAAGAAACAGGTCAAGCAACCCATGTTACAACATATCACAACTTCCTTTCTCGATATTAGGGAATTTACTTACTCGACAACTAACAACACTAGAGAACAGGCTAGAAACGGGTGAGTTTGGGAAATTTCGGGCTTTCTCCTTGCTTCCTTTTTGCGTGGCCAAGCAAACCTAGGCCTACAAAGGCTAAACCGTGGGCTCTTGGGTAGGAACGAGAAGAAACATGGGCCGGTTTGGGGTTGGTTTGGGCGTGAGCTTCTCGGCCAAAAGTGAGAAAACAAGAAACAGAGGAAGAAGAAGAAGATAATGAGGTTGGCGTGAGAGAAAGGAAAAGGGGGGGGGTGATGTCTTGCTATTTAAAGACCTCTTAAAACTTCCTAGAAACCCTAAACTTGAGCCAATAATAGAGGATCCCTTTGTCAAATTTCATGATCACTTTCATTTAATGCCATTAATGGACTATGGCCAAAGGAAATGATGAAGAGGCCAAGCTTATCTCTTCCTCATTGGTCCTCTCCCTCTCTCTCTCCCTCACGGCTACTCTCTCTCTCTCTCTCTCTCTCTCTCTCCTCTTGGTCGAATGGCCCTTTTGTTCGGCTCCCTTGGCTTGGCCAATTATTGGCTTTGCCTTGGGCTCTATTATTGGTGACCAATGAGTCACCAAAAGCCTTAAATGAAGCCATTATTAGGGGAGCACAACTCAGCTTGGACAATAATGGAGGGGAGGCACCTCATGGGGGGTCCAATAATGATGGTTTTAGGGCAATAATTACACCTTTAACTAAGTTAACTCCTTTTTGTCTCTTTCTTCAGCCAAAACCTGAACCGTGGGAGGCCTACAAGCTTGTTGGTTTCACTCACAAACCTCTCGGGCCAATCGGTTTACCCAAAATTGGCTAAACGGCACTAAAATTGCAACCCCGCATCATGATAAGTCTTATAATTTTCCGAGGGTTTTCTCGCGCTAAACAACTCTAATAATCCCATTTGAAATGAGGTTTAATGTGGAAAAGCCCTCACAAGTGACTAAAGATAGCCCTACAAAAATCTAAGCCAAACTAGGTCAAATTGGGCTTCTCGAGTGGCCTAGGCGCGCGTGGTCAAGTCACCGGGCAAATGGCCGGGCCTGAGGCCGGGCCACACGGACAACGTGCCGAGTGGCTTGCCTGGCCGCACGGATGACGTGCCTAGTGCCTTGCTGGTTGTATAGGCACCGTGTTGAGCACCACGCCGGGTCATACGAGCGAGGGGTCGGTTCACAGCTAAACACACGCAACGGCCCGTAAATAACACGATGCACAACTCATGGCCATATTTCTTAGGCATGAGATGAGACCGGAACCGGATCTTATGGGCACAACTCGTGGCATAAGGGTCGGGCACAATGTTCGGCACACGACCGGGCACGTAGCTGGTCTGTGGCTTGGCTAACGGGCACGATGGCCGGTCATGACTAGGCACATGGCCTTAGCCTGCGTGACTAGCAATTTTGCCCGGGTTGTGACTAAGTCACTAGGCACATGGCCTGGCACATGTCTCGTCCATGACCTACCTGATTTAACGCAACGATCCGTGACCGATTCATGACCGAGTCACGTTCGAGTATCAACGACCCATGGTCGACCCTTGGTTGTCATGTAGCCTTGTGAAATTCAGTACCATAGAATTAACTTATGGTCACTCGGGACTAATGCATGGCCGTGCGGTATCACCCGCGACTGACACATGCCGACACCGAACTGATCCACAGTTATCTCGAATCATTCCACTAACGGCCCTTATGGTCGAAAGATCACTCCACAGTTATATTACTCTAATTATTTGTGTAGTTAAGGGGTCATTTCACTGTCAATCCCTAGACCAATTCATGGACAGTCTTTCGATCAAACCACGATCAACCCTTAGTACACTCATTTTGATCATACTGTCCATTCCATTACCGACTCTCGACTCGACTTTCTCGCTCATCCACTTATTACCATCCCTTGGCTTCCTAGGCTCGAAATCGGGTATGTCACAATTCTCCCCTTCTAATAAAATTTCATCCTCGAAATTTAAACACGTATTTGGTTTCTCGAACAAATGCGGATACCGCTGCTTCATGATTTTCTCACCTTCCCAGGTAGCTTCCTTTATGCCATATTGTCACCATAGGACCTTTACTACGGGAATAGTTTTATTTCTTAACACTTGCTCTTTACGATCCATGATTTGCATCGGCTTCTCAACATAAGACACTCCGCTATCCAATTCGACCTCGTCGAAATTTAGCACATGTGCTGGATCGGATTCATACTTTCTCAACATGGATACATGGAACACGTCATGCACCTGAGTAAGTTTCTGTGGCAATGCTAGCTGATAAGCTAAATTCTCTATTCTTTCTAGAATTTCAAAAGGTCTTACGTATCTAGAGCTCAACTTACCTTTCTTCCCAAAACGCGACACACTTCTCATGGGTGACACTTTGAGAAATAGGTGGTCGCCTACTTGAAACTCTATAGGCTTCCTACGTCTGTCAGCATAACTTTTCTGTCTGCTTTGGGCAATTCTCAACTTATCTCTAACCACTTGCGCAACCTCATTGGTGGGTTGTACTAGCTCTGGATCCATGACCTACTTTCCCCAACCTCATCTCAATAGATTGGAGTTTTGCAAGCTCGATCATATAATGTCTCGGATGGTGCCATCCCAATACTTTGCTGGTAACTGTTGTTATATGCGAATTCAATGAGATGCAAATGTTCATCCCAACTCCCTTTGAAATCCACGACGCATGCTCGTAACATATCCTCAAGGGTCTGGATAGTTCTTTCTGTTTGGCCATCCGTCTGCGGATGATAAGCTGTACTGTATTGCAGCTTCGTTCCTATAGCGATTTGAAGACTCTGCTAGAAAGTTATAGTAAACTTTGGATCTTGATTGGATGTGATCGTTACTAGGACTCCGTGTAGTCGTACAATATGTCGAACACATAACTCGGCATAACCCTATAATGCAAAGTCCTTTCTCACTGGAAGAAAATGGGCTGATTTTGTTAATCGGTCGACAATAGCCCATATGTAATCATTTCCTCTTTGACTTCTCGGCAATCCTATTATGAAGTCCATCGTAATGTGTTCCCACTTCCATTCAGGAATTTTCAACGGTTGCAATAATCCGCGCTTGCAATGTTGAGCCTTGATTTGTTGACACGTCAAGCATTTAGCTATATGTTTGGCTATGTTCGTCTTCATGCCATTCCACTAGAAATGTTATCGCAAATTCTGGTACATTTTGGTACTGCTTGGATGGATACTGTAATTGCTCTTCTGAGCTTCCATCAAGATTTCTTCCTTAAGTTGTTCATCCTTCGGCATGCATAGACGTCCATTAAACTTCAAGATTCCGTCGTCAATCACATGAAAATTGGATTTCTTCTTTTCTGCTAACTCCTTCCGAACTTTCTGAATTTTCGGGTCTGTTTGTTGTAACGTTTTGACTTTCAATATGATGTCCAGCTCGATTCTGAGAGCAGCTAATAAATTCTGATGATGCCCAACTTCCAACTTGAAGTCCAAGTCCCGAGTTTCCTCAAGTAAGGTCCATTCCTTGACCATCAAATGAGCAATGGCGGATTTTTGAATAAGAGAATCGGCAACTTTGTTTGCTTTGCTAGGATGGTACAATATCTCGCAGTCGTAGTCTTTAAGAAGTTCTATCCAACGTCGTTGCCTCATATTCAGCTTCTTTTGGGAGAACAAATATTTCAAACTCTGATGATCTGTATAGATAACGAATTGCTCCCTATATAAGTAGTGTCGCCAAATTTTCAAGGCAAACACGATTACAGCAAGTTCCAGATCATAGGTTGGATAATTCAATTCGTATGGCCTTAATTGTCTTGAGGCATAAGCCACTACTTTGCCATCCTACATCAATACATAGCCTAGTCCTTGTGAGAGGCATCGCTATATATTTCAAATCCTCATGGTCCTTTAGGTAGAGTCAGAACAGGAGCTATCGTTAGTCTTCGTTTCAATTCTTGGAAGCTTTGCTCACATTTGTCAGTCCATTCGAACTTTGTTTTCTTCTTTAGCAATCACGTTAAGCGGATAACGATGCTAGAGAATCGTTCCACGAAATTTCTGTAATATCCTGCCAAACCCAAGAAACTTTGAATTTCGATGACAGTCGTTGGTCTTAGTCAATTAATTACCACTTTAATTTTGGATGGATCCACTAATATGCAGTCTTCTAAGATCATGTGGCCGAGAAACACTATGTGAGATAGCCGGAACTCGCACTTGCTAAATTTTGCATAAAGTACATGTTCCCTGAGCGTCTAAAGCACGAATCTCAAATGTTGTTCATGTTCAGCCGAATTCTTCGAGTATACCAGGATGTCGTCAATAAAAACTATAACGAAACGGTCCAAGTATAGCTTGAACACTTGGTTCATCAGGTCCATAAAGGCTGCTGGAGCATTCATCAAACTGAATGGCATAACGGTGAATTCATAATGGCCATATCGAGTTCGGAACGCTGTCTTCGGAATATCCTCCTTCTTGATTTTTAGCTGATGATATTCCGACCTTAAGTCGATCTTAGAAAACATGAATGTTCCTTGGAGTTGATCAAATAAATCATTGATTCTCGGCAGTGGGTACTTATTTTTTATAGTAACTCGATTTAACTGTCGATAGTTGATACAAAGTTACAATAATCCGTCTTTCTTTGTCACGAACAATATGGGTGCACCCCAGGGAGATGCACTTGGACGGATGAAGCTCTTATCAAGTAATCCTGTAGTTGCTCTGTCACATCCCGATTTTTGGGCATGGGAAGCCGCAGGTACATTGTAATATCCTCAATTTCAGTCCCTGAGAAATGGCTATGGTTTAAGTTTGGCGGTTTTTCAATTAGAACTAAATTGTTTTCTCTTGTTTTGGAAAACCTAGTTTTCGGATCATTTGTACCCTTTCGTTTTGTTATTTTTGGAGAGACTTTTGTGATCCGAATTTCCAAACACTTTCTTTTGGAAAGTTGTTCGAAACATTTTGAAATTTTACATGATTTAATTTCAGAATTTTTGGAGTTGATATGAGTGGTACGATGGCCTGATTTTCGGACCGTGTGAAATTGCCCAGAATGGGTATTTTGGTGATGTTTACACCGTCTTTATTTTCTATAAGATTTTCTGGGCAGATTTTGGAAAAGTTTCCTTCAAGAAAGTTGTTGAGAACTTCCTTTTCTATAACATGTGTATATTTGGGAATTTTATGAGATGATTTGCATGCTGGACAGAGCTTATTTTGAGAAACAAAAATGCTGTTCCAGTGAACTGTTTTTAGTCAGTATTTGAGTGACTGAAAATGGTGTTTACAGAGAGAATTAGATTTTGTGTTCTTCATGAAAAATGTTTATTAAGGTCTTGTTTATGACATATCCAAATTTGAGAATTTTCGGAGTTTATTTACTATGATTTTAAGTCCGATTTCGTGAACAGTGCAAAACTGTCCGGTTTTGTCAGATTTCAAAGATTCGGCATTTTCTACATGAGAATGTAGGAATTTCGACTTGATGTCTTCTGACGATTTAAAGTACACGTTCCGATCTTTCAAATGACATATTTTATGCCTTGATCGGTGGTCGGACCAAGGGGAAAACGAAATAGAGAGGTAAGCTTGGAAATAAATGGCCAAGGATGAAGCTTGTTCAAGAAGCCTCATTAATTAGTCTTGACTTTGGAGTTCTTATCATGATGACATGCATTAATTGGCCATTATTATTCTTGACCTTTGGACTTAGGCTATTAATGGTTGGATGACACGCGCGCTTACCTCATTGCCTCGATGACACGCGCGCTTACCTCATCGCCCTGATGACATAAGCGCTTACCTCATCAAACTTAGGCCCCAAGTTTTGCCTCCCTATAAGTAGAAAGAAGGCCATTCGGCCAAGGAGAGAGAGAAATAGAGAGAGAAAGAGTAGTCGATAGAAAGAGAGAGAGAAAAAGAGAAAAAGAAAGAAAGAGAGAAAACTCAACGACTAGCCGTGTCTCTCTTGTGATTTGATCGAGTGAGAAAGCCTTATGCAAGGCCGTGTGTTTGTGTTCAAGCCCGAGAACCACCAAGAATCGCCCGAGAGTTGCCGAGACTCGCATGTCCTTCACATGCCTCACATCTCTAGTTCTTTTTTAATTGATGAGTAAGTAAACTTCCTAATATCGGGAAAGGAAGTTGTGATGTGCTATGACACGGTTTGCTTGGACCGTTTCTCGGTCATTTGGTTAATTGTGGTTGGTTCATTTCTTGATTTAATCATGTTTCGTGTTTGAAGTTTGTTTTGGCGGTAGAATTGAGACTTGAAAGGCAAGGTGCACATGTTATAGCCATGTTTGATGTTCTCTTGTATGAACTTTGCTATTGATCTGCCATTGATGCGGGTGCGGTAAGGGCCGGCTTGTGCTAATGGCGATCTCCTCATCTCGCTTGACATTAGTAGGTTTACTTACTGAGTCTCCCCGACTCATCCCCATTTTTTTCCCACCCTCAGGTACATAGGATGGTCGAACGGACAGCAGCGGATGGGGAGCTTGAGCCATGTTGGAGTTCGGGGAAAGCGAGGAGTGAAAAGCAGTAGTGGGCTTAGGACACCCGAGCCATAATGTTTGTTATTATTGTGTAAATGGCTAAAGTCGATTAAGAAGGGCTTGTTAAAACATGTTTGCATGCTTTGTAAATACAAGATTTGCTCATGATGCTGTTGTTTTAATCCCGCTGTTTGATTTGAATGTGATTGTCTCGAGATATGCTTCCGCTTGTGTTTAAATAAAGATAATAATGAACGGGACGTCACGTTTATATGACCCCGAGGTCGGGGCGTCACATGCACTTTGAGTTCTTTTAACTCGGTCAAAGCCATCCTGTAGGGAACTTTGGAAATAGGCTCCGTTTCAGGAACTACTTCAATAGCAAATTCTACTTCCCGTTCCAGAGGTAAACCTGGTAATTCTTTTGGAAAAATATCTGGAAATTCTTGCACCACCAGGATATCTTCCAACTTTAGCTCGTCTCCATTTGTTGTATTTTCTATTGTTGTCAGAAATCCTTGACAACCTTTCTGCAATAGTCGGGTTACTTCTAAAATAGAAATCAGTGGAGTAGAAGGTCCTCCTCCATTACCCACAAATGTATAGCAAGAGTGATCAGGGGGATGAAACTGAATCACCTTGCTATAACAGTCTATATTGGCTCGCTGTTTACTAAGCCAATCCATACCAATGATAACATCAAAATCATACATGACCAGTACCGCTAAATTTATGATATCCGCCATCCGCCTCTAATTATCTTACACCCTTGACATCCTAAGGTAGTTTGCACTTCATTTTTCATCGGAGTAGAAACACTAAGTGCATTTTCTAACAGTTTCATCTCAATTTTGGCTAGACGTACAAATTGACTAGATACAAATGAATGTGTAGCTCCAGTATCAATTAAAGCATATGCAACACGGTTATTGAGGAAAACTGTACCTATGATCACTGCGATAGAGTTCTCAGCATCCTCTTGAGTAAGTGCATATATTCATCCTTGTCCTGAAGGACGATTGCCGTTGTTAGCACGAGGTTGAACTCCAGTTGATGTTGTCGCCTATCTTTGCTGTGAAGGTATATTCTGTCGCCGTTGTGGACAGTCCCTGACCATGTGACCTTGTTGGCCACACCCGAAGCATGCTCCCGTACGAATGGGGCACGAGGCATCGCCATGCTGTCTTTCACAAACAGAACAAGTATTACTAGAAACATTAGTTGTCTGCTGAAAATTCCACTTCTTGCTAGAAATAAAGGGACGTTTTCCCCTTGTCACTGGCCTCCTGCCCGAACGTTGATCCATTTGGGGAGTAGAATAATAAGATCTTGTCGGAGTTGCCCTCTCCAGCAAATCTTTCTCGATCAATTAAGCTCGTTCATATAACTCATTATAATCTTTCAAGTTCAGAGATACTAACTGACTCCGGATGTTAGGTTTGAGACCATCACGGAATCATTTTGCCTTGTCGACTGGATTTTCAATAAGTTAGGGGCGTACCTCGATAACTGAGTGAGCCTTGCTTTATATTAGTTCACCGTCATATTTCCCTGTTGGAGTTGCAGAATTCTTTCATCTTCCGATCACGAGCACAATCGGAGAAATACTTCCCGTTGAATGCCTCAATGAAAGCATTCCAATTTACAGCAGCATTCCCTAAGAACACGGTTTTCATAGTTGCTTTCCACCAATAGCTGGCATTCCCTTGCAGTTGATAGGCTGCTAAGGTGACTTTATCTTCCTCGGAACATTGCAGAAGTTCAAATGCTTTCTGTAATTCATCGATCTAGGATTCCGCCTCTTCAGGATCTCCGGTTCCAGCAAATTTCGGGGTCGCAGCTTTAGGAACTGCTTTCGACCAGTCCATGCATCGTATGGTCACCATTCCTATTTCCATTTGCCACCGCTGCATTCTCAGTAATAGGCAGTCGTTGCTATGCTTGTTGCTGCACTTGTTGTCCTAGCAATTCTCCTATAGTTGCGAGCTGCAGAATTTCGTCTATTCGGGGATCTTGCTTCGATTTTCCTTTCGAGGTCGAAGCCGGGTCTTGAGCACTCATACTGCTGTTGGTAATCTACTAAGGCTTTCTACAACGCAAAAATATGTCAGCAATCAAAAACTTAACAATCAAAGGCCTACTTACCAATTAATCAGGTGCACAAACACACAATCACATGCACGGGGTGTTTCCTGGCTAACTACCCCAACTTCAGCGTATCTTTTCACTCCAAGCCTTTATTTCCACTTGGTTTTTAGAACCGTTTTCCATATTTTGGTGCACAGTTTGACAATTCTCTTTCTTTAGCCATCCTAGAAGCTTGCTAGGAGCCGCTTAATGATCAAGCCCTTCACCCCGACGCCACTTCCTTTCAGAAGTCACACAATTATCAGGTAGTATATATATGTACTACGGTGCCACTTCTTTCCAGAGGCCGTATAATGATCAGGCTACCCGCCCCAGCATCACCTCGGTCGGAAGCCACACAATGATTAGGTATTATTGCCCTGGCGCCACCTCAATAGAGGCCGCTCGATATTTAGGCATTCAGGACCTCAGTGCCACCTCTTAAGAGACCGCTCAATGTTTAGGTCATATGGCCCAGGCGCCACTCCTCGCCCTCGTCGGATCGTCCAATCGCAAGTTGCCATGAACTGTACCTACTGGAAGGAAAACCTAGCTCTGTTACCAAAACAAACGATATCCTACACTGTCACGTCCCGACTTGGAATCACGAACAATTTTTATTGATCAAACATGATCCAAACGGACCCGTGACTCGCGAAAATATATTAGTTCGTCCCGTTTATTTTAAACAATCAAATGTGCACGCGAAAACAAGTAAACAAGACAAACGGGAGTGATATAGCAAACATCGCACTTTGTATTCACATGCCAAGTGCTTATTTCGTCGAGCCGTTCTGTACAGGCCCTTACAAGCCACACACATATTTTACATGCCCATTCCAAGGGCGTTTCCGACAAAAGCCACTATTAAACAAACAGCTTGGTTGCCTATCCCCACTACGGTTACTCCTTAGCTCCTCGCGCCTCCATCTCCTTGCTCCCGTTCCCCCATCTGGTGGCCAAACTACGCCCGCCCGTGGATTGCCCTAGAGCCGCCCACCCGCGCCACCGAATGGCCCCTCGAACCCACGAAGGGGCTCAACCCAGTTGCCGTTAGCTAGCCGATACCAGGCCACGTATGGGTGGGGTACCAGTTCCGATCGGCCCTCATCCACTATAACATATGTTGTAATGCGACGATACGTGCGATTCTCTCAGGCATCAATGACGGTGAGTAGTTTTGCCCTCATCTCAAAGGGGCTTCCAAAGCAAGTCGGGCTAGTAGCCATCTACGAACCTAAAAAGAGGAAAAACAACGGGAGTGAGTCAAAGGACTCAGTAAGTAAAAACTCTAATATCAAGCGTGGACGGGACAATCGTTGCTCACACAAGTTGACTTTTATCGTACCAGCATCGATGGCAATTCAAATAGCAAAGTCATGCTACGAAACCAACAAAAACAAACATCAACATGAGTATCATACGTGAACATCGTTAGTTGAGAAAGAACAAACAATCATAAAACCAAGAAAACGGGCCAAGTAAATCAACCACGAATCAAGAAATGGGCCAAACAATCCATGTTACAACGTATCGCAACTTCCTTTCCCGATATTAGGGAATTTACTTACTCAACAACTAACAACACTAGAGAACGAACTAGAAACGGGTGAGCTCGGAGAAATTTCGGGCTTTCTTCTTGCTTCCTTCTTGCGTGGCCGAGCAAAACTAGGCCTACAAAGGCTAAACCGTGGGCTCTTGGGTAGGAACGAGAAGAAACACGGGCCGGTTCGAGGTTGGTTTGGGCATGAGCTTCTTGGCCAAAAGTAAGAAACTAAGAAACAAAGGAAGAAGAAGAAGATGGTGAGGTTGGCGTGAGAGAAAGGAAGGGGGTGATGTCTTGCTATTTAAAGACCTCTTAGAACTTCCTAGAAATCCTAGACTTGAGCCAATAATAGAGGGCCTCTTAGTCAAATTTCATGATGACTTTCATTTGATGCCATTAATGGACTATGGTCAAAGGAAATGATGAAGAGGCCAAGCTTATCTCTTCCTCATTGGTTCTCTCCCTTCTCTCTCTCTCTCTCTCTTCCCTCTTGGCCGAATGGCCCTCTTGTTCGACTCCCTTGGCTTGGCCAATTATTGGCTTTGCCTTGGGCTCTATTATTGGTGACCACTGAGTCACCAAAAGCCTTAAATGAAGCCATTATTAGGGGAGCACAACTCAGCTTGGACAATAATGGAGGGGGGACACCTCATGGGGGTCCAATAATAATGGTTTTAGGGCAATAATTGCACCTTTGACTAAGTCAACTCCTTTTTGCCTCTTTCTTTAGCCAAAACCTGAACTGTGGGAAGCCTACAACCTTGTTGGTTTCACTCACAAACCTCTCGGGCCAATCGGTTTACCTGAAATTGGCTAAACGGCACTAAAATCGCAACCCCACATCATGTTAAGCCTCATAATTTTCTGAGAGTTTTCTCGCGCTAAATAACTCTAATAATCCCATTTGAAATGAGGTTTAATGTGAAAAAGCCCTCATAAGTGACCAAACATAGCTTTACAAAAATCTAAGCCAAATTAGGCCAAATTGGGCTTCTTAGGTGGCCTGGGCGCATGACCGGGTCACCGGGCAAATGGCCAGGCCTGACCGGGCAAATGGCCGAGTGTGAGGTTAGGCTGTACGGGCATCGCGCCGGGCCGCATGGACAACGTGCCGAGTGGCTTGCCTGGCTGCACGGGCGACGTGCCTAGTGCCTTGCCGGTCGTATGGACACGGTGCCGAGTCACACGAGTGAAGGGTCAGTTCATGGCCAAACACGCTCAATGGCCCGTGAATGGCACAATGCACGACTCCTGGCCATATTTCTTAGGCACGGGACGAGATCAGAACTGGATCTTATGGGCATAACTCGTGGCACAAGGGTCGGGCATAATGGTCGACATACGACTGAGCACGCAGCAGGTCCGTGGCCTGGCTGACGGGTACAATGGCTGGTGGTGACCAGGCACATGACCTTGACCGGCACAACTGGCAATTTTGCCCGGGCCTCGACTAAGCCACTAGGCACATGGCCTGACACATATCTCATCCATGACCTACCCGACTCAACGCAACGATCAGTGGCCGATTCGTGACCGAGCAACGTTCGAGTATCAATGACCCATGGTTGATCCTCAGTTGTCATGTAGCCTCGTGGAATTCAGTATCCTGGAATTAACTTATAGTCACCCGGGACTAATGCATGGCCGTGCGGTATCACCCGCGACCGACACATGCCAATACCGGACTGATTCACAGTTATCCCGGACCGTTCCACTAACGGCTCTTATGGTCGAAGGTTTACTCCACGGTCATATTACTCTAATCATCTGCGTAGTCAGGGGGTCATTTCACTGTCGATCCCTCAATACACTCGTTCATGGACAATTTTTCAATCGAACCACGACCAACCCTTAGTACACTCGTTCCGATCATGTTGTCCATTCCATTACCAACTCTTGACTCGACTTTCCCGCTCATCCACTTATTACCAGCCCTCGGCTTCCTAGGCCTGAAATCGGAAATGTCACACAGCATATCCTCCGATGTCTAGATAGTTCTTTCTGATTAACCATATGTTTGGAGATGAAAGGCAGTAGTGCTATATTGGAGTTTAGCTCCTAATGCAGTTTGGAGACTTCGCCAAAAGTTCGCAGTGAACCTTGGGTCAAAAGCACATTGGAGAAATACCTAAGTCTGCTCATTTCCTTACAGTCGAATTATTTGTTGGACATATAGCTCCGTATACTTCTCTAATGTATAGTCTGCTCGCACTACAAGGAAATGAGTACACTTAGTTAAACGATCCACTATCACACAGATGGAATTATGGCTTTTTAATGTCCTTAGCAAACCTTGGACAAAGTCCATTGTCACGTGCTCCCATTTTCACTCAGGTATTTCTAACGATTTCAACATTCCACCTGGCTTACAATATTCTGCTTTCACCCGTTGACATGTCAAACATCTCTAGACATATTTGGCAATATCAACCTTCATTCCATTCCACCAATAATGCTAATGGAGGTTCTGATATATTTTTGTGCTTCTTAGATGCACACTGTAATTACTTCAATGTGCTTTTGACAAACTTTCATTCCTTAAGTCAATGTCATTAGGCACGCAAAGTCGTTCATGAAATTTTAGAACTCCATCTTATGATACCTAAAAATCTTGCCTTTTTCCTTCTAAAGTCTTCTCCTGGACTTTTGAAATTTCAAGATCTGTTTGTTGTAGGGTCTTGATTCTTTGTATCATCTCAGGGTTCAATTCTAAGAATAGCTATTACATTTGAAAGAATATTCATATCAAATCTAAATTCAGAATCTTGAGCCGCTTTAAGTAATGTCCATTCCTTGACCATCATCTGAGCAACCATTTAGATAGACTTTCGGCTAAGGGCATCTGCAACTTTATTTGCCTTTGTGAGATGATACAAAATCTTGCAATCATAATCCTTTAACAATTCTATCCAACGTCGCCTCATATTCAATTCTTTTTGGGAGAACATGTATTTTAGACTCTTGTGGTCTATATAGATTTCAAATTTCTCCCCATATAAGTAATGTCTCCATATCTTCAGAGCGAATACAATTGCGACAAGTTCTAAGTATTGGGTCGGATAATTCAACTCATTCGGCTTCAACTGTCTTGATGCATAAGCAACCACCTTTCCATGTTGCATCAAAACACAACCAAGTCCCTTATGAGATGCGTCATTATAAATTACAAAATCTCCAGATCCTGCCGGTATCGTCAATATTGGAGGTGTAGTCAATTTTCTTTTAAGTTCTTCAAAACTTTGCTCACATTATTCTAACCATTCAAACTTCACTTCTTTCTTGTTAATTAAGTTAATGGAGCCGCAAGACGAGAAAATCCTTTGACAAATCTTCGATAATATCCAGCTAGACCCAAGAAACTCCGAATCTCAATTATCGTTGTCGATCTTGGCCAATTTATTACTGATTCAACCTTCGATGGGTCCATAGATATTCCCTCACCGGTTACGACATGACCTAAAACTACTACGCGATCCGCCAGAATTCACATTTGTTAAACTTCGCATATAGCTTATGTTTGCGATGTGTTTGAAGTACAAGTCTCATATGTTGGTATGCTCCTCTCATTCCCTTGAGTATATAAGGATATCATCGATGAACGCTATCACGAATTGATCCAAAAATGGCTTAAACTTTCTATTTATTAGATCCATGAAGGTTGCTGGTGCACTAGTTAAACCAAAAGGCATAACTAAGAACTCGTAATGTCCATATCAAGTTCGAAAAGCCGTCTTAGGAATATCTTCCTTCTTAATCTGTAATTGATGATATCCCGACCTTAAATCAATCTTGGAGAATATCGACGCCCCTTGCAATTGATCAAATAAGTCATTGATCCTAGGCAGCAAATACTTATTCTTAATTGCGAATTGATTTAATTGTCGATAATCAATGCAAAGGCGCATTGACTCATCTTTCTTCTTTACAAACAATACCAATGCACCCCAAGGTGATGCACTAGGTCGAATAAAACCTTTGTCAAGTAATTCTTGCAGCTGCACATTTAATTCCTTTAGCTCCATTAACGCCATCCGATAGGGGGCTTTGAAAATAGGATCTGTTCCAAGGGCTAGCTCAATGACAAATTCGATTTCACATTCTGGTGGTAATCCTAGTAATTTTTTTGGGAATACGTTAGGAAATTCTTGAACTATGGGGATTTCTTCGAGCTTCACTTCTCCCTTTGACTAATCCGCTACAAACGCCAAGTATTCTTGACAACCGTTGTTAAGAAGACAATGTGCCTTGAGTGCAGAGATGAGTGGCATTGAAGGATTTGCTCCATTTCTGAAGAATTCGAATCTAGGACAATTAGGGGGATTGAACTGGATTATCTTTCGATAGCAGTCCACATTAGCTCATTGCTTACGAAGCCAATCCATTCCTAGAATAACGTCGAAGTCGTACATAGCCAGTATGATCAAATCTACTATTTGCTCATGTCTACTTATAGTGATCTTATAGCCTTTACATATCAACGTGGACATAATTGTATCTCTTAGCGATGTGGAAACACAAAGGGATATTTTGAGTGGTCTAGGACTCATTCCAATCAGTTTCACGAATCGTGTAGATATGAATGAATGTGTGGCACCCGTATCAAATAATTCGTAAGCATTCTTGTTGCACATGGAAATAATACCTTATATAACTGTCTTGGAGGCTTTAGCTTCCTCCTATGGGATTGCATAAACTCGACCTTGAGCCGATGGCCTCTAGAAATTTCCTTGTTGTGAGGTCTTGTTTTGTGACAACTGTTGCAATTGTTGTGGAGGTAGTTACGTTGTTGCTTTATTATAGGACATTCTCTTTATATGTGACCTCTCTGTCCACACCAATAACACTCCCTTAAAGCTGAGTATGGCGTACCTCCATGTTGCTTACCACAAGTGCGATAGATATTATTAGGAGACTGCATATGCATCGCTGGTGGATTGTTCCGTATGAATCCAAAACCTCCAATATTATTCCTTTTATTTGGAACAAATGGCCGCTTTCCAGTTTGTATGGGCCTCTTGTCACGACGAAAATTAGGTTGGAAAGTTTGATGATTTGATCGTGCCTGGAAAGTTAGTGTTGTTCTGCTAACTCCGCCAAATCTTTTGCCACAAGTTGTGCGCGTTAGTACAACTCATTATAATCTTTCGTATTCAAGGGTAGTAGCTTACTTATGATATTTGGTCTCAAGCCATCCCAAAATATCTTGGCTTTGTCCTCCTTGTCTTCACTCAACCTAGGGGCGAATCTTGAAAGTTGTGCAAACTTGACTTTATATTGTCCACAGTCAGATCATTCTGTTTCAGTTGCATAAACTGCATCACCTTCTTATCTTGGGCACAATCCAAGAAGTACTTTCTGAAAAATTCCTTGACAAAAACCCTCCAAGTTCCATTAGTGCAGTTGGAAACACAGTTTCCTTGGATGACTTCCACCGGTGTATGACATGTCCTTGTATTGACACCTAATTTTTGCCTATCCATTTTAGGTTAATTATATAGAAAATTAGGAGTTAATTTTTTAATCCCTAAATAAAAATATTTTCATTAAATTGCATAGAATATAGACATTAGGTGCATTGGCAGTAATGGGGTCTATGAGACATATTTTTCTTGTCACAAAAAAATATTAAAAAAATTCGAGCTGGTTCGACCCAGTTCGAGTGGACCGGATCAACCCGACCCAGTCTTATGTCCTTTTTTTTCTTTTCTCGTGCAGGCCGTCCCAGCCCCTTTCCTCTTTGGCTCGACCCGATCCACCTCTTTCCCTTTCACCTTTTCTCTGCAAGCAGAGGAGCAGAATGGGACTTAGGCGTGCAGCAGAGAGGTGGCGCAGAGCAGAGAGGCCACGCGACATCGGGGGAGCAGAGGTCAGAGGAACAACTGTGGTCCCCAAAGAGAAGAGGCTATCCTCTTCTCTCTCTCGGCGCTAAAAGGAGGAAGTCGAGCTTGGTGAACAAAAGGGGGAGATAGAGAGAGTTTGAAAAAAAAGGGGGGAGGGTCTAAGAGGAGAGCGCTCCAGTTCCTCTTTAAGAGGGTCATCGGAAAATCTCTTCTTCCTCCCAGTGAGCTAGTCATCGTCGTCGGACATCCGTTGCGCCGGCTGTCGCGTTTCATCTTAGTTGGTCACAAATAGAGAGAGTTTTGGAGAGTGAAAAGCAAGAGACTCGGAGAGGAAAGGGGATCCTTGCTCACTCGCCAGTGGCCTGTCCAAGTCGCTACTGGTCTCGTCTAGCCTCTGACCATCACTCTTTGTCTTGGACAAACACAAACTAGGTGGGTACCAACTCAGCTCTCCTGTTTTTGCTTCCCCTTCCCCTGCCTCTCGGCTGCAGGGCACATCGAGCCTATTTGGTGGTCACCTAGCCCTGTCAACCGAGGCAAACATTTCTTTGACACTTAATGAGGATGGTCTAAATGTTATATGTTGAAAATCGACCACAAACTTTGTCAAATCGGATCTGCGACTCCATTTTCGGGCTGCACCACACCTATTTGATCAAATGTCCAAACCAAACGGTTTAAGTTTTTTAGCGTCAAATTTGGTTGCGTTGTTTTTTAGCATTTTGTTGCCCACTGAGACGGAGCTAGAGTGAAACATACCAAACTAGATCTTCACATATCACGGTAGGGCCGAAAAGTGCGTTGGATGTCACTTTAGAACACTTATCTCAACTTGCATGTTACCTATTCGATGAAATGCCCCAATGAACACCGAAATTGAAGTCACTGCGTCAACCCATAGAATCTTAGATTCACGTTTGTTTGTTTTGAAATTGATGTTTGATGGCTGATTTTGTGTTGTTTTGTTGTTTGTTGTGGCATATTTGTCGTGTGTCTGAGTAGGCAATCGATGAAGCCTTCGTCGGAGATGCCATTCCCGTCGCCAGATCGATGCCTGTGGTCGAGGCCACAACCATTAGCCCTCTATCTCTATTTTGCGTGTGTTTATGTTTGTTTGATCAGTCTTAAGGTTTATTGTTGGGGTCAAGAGTGTAGAAGTCAGGGAGTCAAGTTTTTCCTCATCTGTCATTTCTGTGGTCGGAGTTGGTTGCGTTGGGACATTGGTCAACGGTGACGCCGTAAGGCCACCATCTGCCGTCAGTGTTGGTGGCCCAAGTCGACAGTCGATGGTGAGGTTCCCGGCAATGGTCTCGGCTGGAGGCGTGAAGATGTTCTTGGTGAAAGCGTAGGGAGAAAGCTCTCGGGAAAAAGGGGGTGTTCTGGGAAGAAGGTCACGTGCAGGGTAGCAGGCCAGAAATAGGGAAAAAAGAAAAATTAAAAAAGAAAAAGAAACAAAACAAAAGAAAAAAGAAAAGAGGGAAAATCCAAAAAGAAAAAAATCAGAAAAGAAATAAAAAGGGGTCCTAGCCAGGTCGGAGAGCCAGGTCATTTAGCTGGGTGGATCGGGTCAAGGGACCCGGTCCGAAATTTTTATTTTATTAATATAAATATTAAAATATTAAAAATTCCAAAAAAATTCGAAAATGTTTAAAAATCCAAAAAAAATTAAAGAGCCTGAAAAAATTAAAAATCATTAAAAAATTCAGGAAATTAAAAAATCCAAAAATAAAAAAATTCATTAAAAATACTAATAATAAATCAGAAAAATTCCAAAAATCCAGAAAATTAGGAAGTGTTCAGAAATTTGTTTTTAGGTTAATTTCATTAGATTTTGGTGTTAATTTCATTCTAGACTTAGTTTAAAACTTGCAAAAATTGAGAAAAGCTTTGAAAAATTCCCCAAAAATTTGAACAAGCCATGAGGGCTTTACTTTAAAGCTTTTAATTGCATTTGCTTTTTAGAGACGATGCTAGGTCTCTGGTTGTTTATTTTCTTTATGATTATTTGGTTGTGCACCTTTAATACATTGGTTGTTATTTTTTATTTTTAGCAAAGCTAGGTAGAATTTTAAGCTTTCGATAGGCTACCCCGGTACATTAGTTTACAAATTTTCAAGTTTAGGTATCAAAAGAGCACTAGTTAAATCGCTAGTATAATCAAGTCCTCAAGCTTTAGAATCTTTGATTTTTGCGTACACATCAAGATGATACTTTCGCATCTCGATTAGGATTTCTTGCCAAGCCTTAATTATGACTAGTAGTGACTCCAATTGAATGTTCAATTTAGACAATTTTTGTCGCGCGAGGTATGAGGCTTGAAAGTGCCTCAGTCATTAGATTAATAAACCATTTGGTTTACCCTTCAAACTAACCAATCGTTGTTCAAATCCATCGAAAAATACCTCTTGGCCTAACCAATCGGGACGAATAGGTCACGACACCTTGGAGTTGGTATTCAACTAGGACTATTTTGTCAACGTCATTACAATCTAGCAGATTGAAAATCTTCTCCATCCCATCGATCCACGATTCTGCCTCTTCAGGATTTCCAATTCCAGCAAATCATGGTGATTTCAGCTTCAAAAATTGCTCGATCAGATTTTGCAAATGACATTCGCCATTTCCCGAGCTAGAGGCAGCTCGTTGTAATTCCTACTTCTCAATTAGGCTTCCAACATTGGCAAGCACCTGAAAGATTCCTTCCAACCAAGGATCCTTTTCTGCATTGCTATCTAAACTCATCTTGCAATACCTACATGTATTGCTTAACTTAGCCGTGATCGAATAAGTAACAAAAGTTACTTGTAGTGCAAAATCAATCAAGAGCAAACACATGCACTTGATTTTCTACAGTTATGCGGTATATGCAAGTCTACTACTCCAAATTCTAAGCACACATTATCACTCCATGGGTAAAACATGCTCTTATACCAAACAGGTTGTAATGCCTTGGAACGTTATGCGTGACACGTACCAATTAATATTATCAATAATTTTGCCAGCAGATGTCAAAGTCTAAACAAGTATTAAACATGAATATCACACAAGTTTAGTCAAAATACTTTTGTTTCTTATTAACAACCCTTGTCAGATTTACAAGCGCAGATCAAACATCATACAAGTACAAAAAACAAAATTTTGGGTAGGTCGAGGGTCCCTCTCTCCATACTAAACTTCTACTCCAAGAGTCTGTCCAAACAAAAATTTGAGAATGTCATGGATTGATAACTTTGCCTTCTAATGCGAGATCACCATCGTCTAAGTCAAGCCCCTCTACGGGCCAACTAACTTGCCATCAAGGTTAAAGTACCATGCAACAAAAATGTAAGGAACCCATTCCGCCAATCCCACATCGACCAGACAGTAGAGTTACACTTAGTATATATTGCTGCAGACTCAGGCATAAATACATTTTCATAGATAGCTTCATGATATACAGGAACTCCAAAATGTAGGGTCAGAAGAACATCCATCCTACAAGTCTGAAAAATAATGGAATAAGCCAAGACTCAGCAAATGAAATCTCTAATTTTAAGTTAGAAAAATCAGCTTACCACTTAACCTGACATAACCAACATGCATGCATAACAAACGGCATGCGTTAGAACTTAAATGCGTGTTATATCTTTTCCGTCTGGATGTGCCACAAAATCTGAGCAATGCCACATTTCACTATACTTTTACTCAGACGCAAGCATACGATGTAAAACATTTATACTCATGCATTAAGTTCATTGCTTTATCTTCCCAAACACTCCCAAGGCATCCCGACTCCGAGGCATCCTAGTACAACCTCCAGGGCATCTCGACTCTCAAGGTATCTCGAAACACTCCCCTGGACATCCCGATACACGGGGCATCATCACACTCCACTATATGGGCAACGAAATTTATTTTATTCTTATGCAAGCCATGACAATCAAATATTTGCATGCATATATATTCACCTTCTTTTTACATCACATATCCTTTAAAGCCATGAAATGCATCATTCAAGATAATAAGTATGAAGTAATACAGATTCATACTCAAAAGACTAAAGTCTACTCAAGTTCAGAAAGTACGCATATCCAGATTTTGAGATAAAACTTCCTCGGTTTAGAAAATACATTTATCTAGACTTTGAAGTAAAGTCTATTCAAGTTTGAAATACACACATCCTGATTTTGAAAATAAAGTCTACTCGGTTCAAAATATATATATCCCGACTTTAAAAGCAAGTTCTGGTTAGTTTTAAAAATAGACAGAATCAAATTTTGACCGTAAAGTATGAGCAGTAAAATCTGAGTAATAAAGTATGAACGTAAAGTCTGAAGATAAAAACGTAAAGCTTGAGGATAAAATCTGAAGGTAAAATCTGAGCAGTAAAGTCTGAACGAAAAGTTTGAACAGTTTTAAAAGTATAAAAGACCATAACTTTAGATTAAAATCTGTTCAGCTAAAAAATAAACAGAATCAAAATTTAAGATTAAAATCCATTCATTTCAGAAGTAAACAGAATCATCATTTACACTCACCTAATATACACTACTTTAAGTAAAACGATTTTCTACCCTTTTAAACATATATAAAGCCAGTAAAAAGAATTCAACAATCACCTCAAAGATAACATTTACAAGTTCAAATTTAACCCTTTCACTTGTCGATTTTTATCACACTTTAAGGAAACAAATCACATCCATTTAAACATGTATAGAACTAGCAAAAACAGATTCAACTATCACCATATCCTCACTATTATCACACATCATAATAGCGTTTCTCAAGCAACCACGTTAATAAGTGTCAAGTAGATTTACTTAGCTTAAATATAGAGTCTTCACTTTCCTTGCGTAGAATCTGAACACCCAAAAGTTAAAGCTCTCCCGTAGATTTTGGATCGGGTGATGGTGAAAGCAGAAAGTGAAAAAGGGAGTTACGGTTTGGGGTAAATATTCCCTTCGGCATTTCCCCAAATAAAAATGAGATAGAGGAATAGACGTTGAGGTGGATAAATATATTGTACTCATAGGTGGCACCTTCTCTTTCCATCACAACCAAGTGTAAGAAATCATGGGCTCATTTGGTATGAGTAATGGCCAAGGCAAATGATTGCTTAGGCTAAGTGTCAAGCTAAAAGCTTGGTTTAAGAGGATAAGTGGCATGTTTCATCCTTTATAGGCCATGTGAGAATGATTGTATGAAGAGGTATTTTAGTGAGGAATTAAGAAGAAAACAGAATATCTCCCCCCTTCCTTTCATAACACCAATTAGAAATATTTAAAAAATGGTTAACACTACTTAAAAAAAATTAACCAATAATATTACCCACTAATGGTAAATTAATTAATACCACACTACTATTAACGTATACAACAACGTTTAAAATTTTAAACACATCGAGTTCGGATCGATTACGCTCCCGAATCCGTGCCTTGCAATTTACGGTCCAACAACGATTTCTACGCGTCCGCACGAATACTAATTTCAATAATACTTAGCTTTATTATCTAAGTATTATTTTCGAATATAAAAAGCTTCCAACTTCACATACATATTATTACGAAATTTCCAAGTATTATAACCTAGGCAGCCACGTGACCTTAGGCGGCCATCGCTAGAGATGAGTAAGATGGACCGCCCAAACCGGGACCGGACGAGACCAACTGATTTGGTCCGATTCTTGGGAATATCGGTTCGGTTCCCGATTCCTAAAAATGGAATCGGTTTTCGAACATTCCAGTTTTTGATTCTAGGGTGGGAACCGGATCGGACCGGACCAATAAATATATATTTTTCTAATTTTTTCATATATATAATATTTAATATATATGAAAAATATTTAATATTGATCCCATTGGAACCGATTGTTCAATATTTTCATATATTATATATTTTTCCAATTTTTTCCATGGGTTTATGGGATCAAATCAAAACTACAAAGGAAAGAAGGAAGCAATTGGTTCCCGATTCACAAAAAATATTTAATATTGATCCCAATGGAACCGGACCGGACTAGGAACCGCTCACCCCTAGCCGTCGAGGCCCTAGGCCTTGTCACTTGGGGTCGCACAACACCAGTGACACCCACCTGGGTCATGGGACCTAAAGCCTCGTCACCTAGGGTTGCACAACCCCAATGAGGACCACTTAGGGTTGTGCAACCCTCATTGGGGGTTGCACGATGTGACATCCCGAATTTCGACCCATTTTTGGGATTTATAAAATGCGTAATTTGTCAGTGTGCTTATAGTAAAATCTCGCCCAAGAACTGATCACTCCCGGTTATCATTTTAAATTAGAGATTTCGCTAGAATCGCACTCGATCAAATTTGGCCGTTATTTAGACCCCGAACTTGGGAGTCGATTTTCGGGAGTTTCGTGATTTAAATAAATTGACAAAGTGTCAATATTATCGTAGCCAACGTTGAGATTGTCAGGAATAGTGGAAAAATGGGAGTTTTTGACCTGGTGTGAATTTAAACTAGTAGACCTCTCTCGTTATAGTTTGGTTTAATTAATTTGGCCTTTGTCCCTTTTTATATGCGAGGCTTATTTTGGACCAGTAGATCGTTTTTAGTTTTGAATTTAGGCCATCGGATCGCATTTAATATTAGAATGAAGTTTTTTTTTTTTTTCTCCTCTCTCTCTCTCTCTCTTCCCTCTTTTCCACCTGGGTCTCCCCCATCGTTTGACATTTCACCCCTCACCAGCCCCCCATCATTTCCTCTCCTCTTCCTTTTCTTTTCTTTTCTTCTTTTCTCTTTTCTTTTCTTTTCTTCCCTTCTTCTCCTTATTTGGTCTTGCTTACGCCAACTTCTACTTTGTTCTTTTTTCTTTGCTTCTTGCTTCTTCCCATTGCATCATTTGGCCACCTTCGTCGGGACCCAGCTCCGTCGCCTGTTGCCTTCTGCCGTGACCCGTTGCCATAACGGCTTTCCTCGGCGGTAGCTCCACCCGGCCCGCGTCTTGACCCTAACAGCCCCAGTGATCGCTCCCTTTGCTGCGCTCATTTGTCGCCCGTTCGCCGCTTGCCGGAGCATTCCGAGGACACCGCGGACCGCCCTCATCACCGCCGTCGTCCTCGCGTCGTCGCCGGCGTTAGTCGAGTAAGTTAACCCCTAATCCCGCGTTTAGGATGTTAAACTTGCTTAGAGTAGTTTAAATTATGTTTAGATTAATTTGTTAATTGTTTAGTTAATTGGGATTAGTGATAGGTTATCGGTTTGTGCGATAGGTTATCGTGATTGTAGTATAAGTTATCAATTATATTATTATTATTATTGAATTATTAAATAAACATATTTTCGAAATTAATTAGTATTTTATTACTAAATGAATTAATTTCGAATTAAATATTATTATTTTATTATTAAATAATTAATTTCCGAAAATTAAATAATTATTAATTTCGGAAAATTTTCTAGTGTCAATTGTGATGTCAATGTTGGTTTTTGTTGTATAAATTGGCGTTTTAGAAAAATTATTTGAATGATATTGGTTCGAGGAAATATTTTTTAAATTTTGGAAAATAAATCATTTTTGGATATTATTAAATAATTAAATTCCGAATTTATTCATTGTTATTTCGGAAAATTTATAATTTCAAATTGTGATTTCTAACTTGAATGTTGGCGATTTTACTGCGAATTATCGTATTAAATTGATTTTATGGCAAATTGTTTGATCGAAAGTTTCTGTGGAAAATTTATGAGACTTTTGGAATTAAATTATTTTATTCTGTTATGCCAAATAATGTTAGCGATGCTCGGTGGTTGATATTCGTGTTTGATATCGAAGCTTGTGAGAATTGATTGACTGTTTGCATATGTGGCCACTTGGTATTATTGTATGACATTGAGGAGAGCACGATTCATGTATGCATGGGCTAATTGAGAAGACAATAATTGGCGGAATGCTTGTGTGCTCGTGTGTGGTCACACGTTGGAGCCGTCTTTGCCGGTATCGCTTTGACAATGCCCGATTTATCGGATGCCTGGGGGATAACTGGAGGCCGATACCCCGAATGCCTTGTCGCGCCCGAGGCTAAACTTGATGCTCCACGGGGATACCATCTTCCGTGTATCGCTTTGATATTGCCGTATTGAAATGCCGTCATCCTATGTATCGCTTGATGTAAGGCGTTCGCCGGGGCGGGACGGAACCCGATTTTTACCGGTAGACCGCCATCTTCTTGCGATCGCTTTGATGTGTGGTGGCCCAAGGGGTGTAATAATTGGAATACATGTGATTAGACATGGCCACGGGCGGGTTGGGAAACCGCCCGGTCAAACTCGGGACCGGCCGTTGACCGGGCGGCGGTTGAATTAGAACTGCCCGTGCCCACGGGCCCGGTTCCGGTTCAATTTTGAACCGGCCCGAACCGCCCGGGTTCGGGCGGTTTCAAAAAAAAAAAAAAACCGGCTGAGGGACGGAGGCGGGAGCGTCGCCGGCCTCGCAGACCCCTCACCGCCGACACCGGGCGGCTCGCCGACACCGCGAGGCGGCAGTCGCCGATCCTCGGGCTCAGCCCGGGCACGTTGGGGCGATCGGGCGCGCAGGTATCGCTGCTCGCCGACGCCGTGGCGAGGTCGACTCGCCAGATCCGCGAGAGCTGACTACGGCCGCCAGCCCCAGCAGGGCGGGTTCTCGCTCGACGCCGGCCGCCGCTCAGCAAATGCCGCTACGATCGGGCGAGCGCGGGAGTCGCCGCCTCACACGGCACCCGCTGGGGCCGAGGGAGGCTGAGCGCCGGGCCCGCCTCGACGCCCCACGAGGTCGACCGCTGCATCCGGGCGAGGCTCGACTGCCGGGCGCAGGCGACCCGGCCCGCCAGCGGCGGGTGACCCTCGCCGGCCTCGCCCGCCCGCCGGCGGCCCCAACAGCCCCGGCCTCGGCGGCGTTGCGGCGGGCCAGCGGCGTGGTCGCCGTCCTCTCCTCGGCGCCCGGCGCCCGTTGGGCAACGACGGCCCCAACGGGTACGGGATGAAAAAAAAAAAAAGTGCTTTGCCCACGCAGATGTGCAGGCAGCAGACCTCGCGAGCCCTGCTGCAGTGCGGGCGGGCCCGCCTTGCCGCCCTTGCGGCCCGTTGCCAAACGGGCAAATTATCTTCTCTTTTTTTTTTTTAAATTTTCTTCTCAATTTTTTTTTTATAAATACTCACACAATTCTCTCAAATTCTCTCAAATTCTCTCAAATTCTCTTCTCTCAAGTCTTAAATTTTCTCAATACTCGAAATTCTCTCCAATTGCCAATTCTCTTAAATTCTCTCAATTTTCTCAATCCACGCAATTCTTTCTTAATTCTCCCAATTAATCCGCTCAATTCTCTCAATCCACTCGAAAAATGGCAAGTGGAAGTCGAGTGTCATTCGACAAAGGTAAGAATATCGCGACGGAATCCCATCATTCTTTTGATCCTCGTGAATATGCAGATTTTCAAGATGATGAAATCAACATTTTTCCGATATGGAGCGCGGCCCCGACTCAAGAAAGTTTTAATCCTCCCGGAGAAATATCTACAACAAAGGAAACGAAACGAGAATTTACATCCGACATTTGGAATCACTTCACTAAAACGGAAAGGTTTGATATTGGAAAAAAAAAAAGGTATGATATAATTTATAAATATTGTGGGAAAATATATAAATATACAGGTGGACAAGGATATGGAACATTTAAACGACATCTTAGGAGCAAACATCCAACCAAACGGGAATCGATATTGGGCAACAACAAATTTCCGGCACGTCAATCCTAATAGTTCCCCTTTATTTCGCTTTTTAATGACAAAACTTATAAGGAAGAATTAGGCAAATTTATTTCCGTTGAGCATTTAGCATTTAATTTTGGAGAAAGATTTGGTTTTAATGAATTTGTATAAAATGCATGTGCTCCACAAGCAAAACGTGTTCCTAGAAATTCAGTTAAACCAATAATTAAAGATCTTTACAAAAAAAAAAAAAAAGATTTACAAAACTTTTTATGCAATTTAATGGATGCATGCATATAGGTAGTGACATTTGGAGTGATCCTTGGCAAAGTCATTCTTACATGGGCATAACATGTCATTAGATAGATGACGAGTGGAGTATTCAAAAAAGAGTCATTGCATTTAGAGTTTTCGATGATAATCATACGGCAAATAATATTTATAGATTAATTAGGCAAATTTTAGAAGAATATTATTTGCTTAACAAAATTTTTTCAATCGGTTTTGATAATGCTGCAGCAAATACCGCTTCAATTGTCAAGTTAGAAAATATTTGTAGACTTGCTTTTGGCGGAAAATTTTTTCACGTTAGATGTGCTTGTCATGTTTTAAATTTATGTGTACAAAATGGTTTGAAAACTCTCGATATTTTTCTTCAACCAATAAAATGGCGATTCAATTTTTATGGAAACATCCTCAAAAATGAGAGAATGGGGTAAATTTTGTAGAGAAAATGGCGAAGGCCAAAAAGATTTCAAAAGATGTTCCGACTAGATTTGGAATTCTACTTTCCACTTGCTTACTGAATCTTTAGCATATAAAGATTTATTATGTACATTCATTTCTAATAATGTACCTCAGATTAATTTATACCCACAAGAGTGGGATATTTGTCAAAAAATTTTAGATGTTTTAAAGGTTTTTAATGATGCAACTTATACTTTATCTGGTGTTTATTATCCTACTATACATTTATTTTTAGTAGAGTGTATTAATATTGTCGGAATTTTTGATGAATGTGAAAATGATGTTCAATTACAACATACTATACTTGCAATGAAAAGGAAGTGGCTACATTATTATATGGAAATTCTCATTATTTAATTAGTTTCTTCTGCTTTTGATCCGCGTTGCAAAATTGATGGCTTACATGATTTTTTGCGTGTGTATTATCAATGTTTAAATTGTGATGATATAAATGTTACAGCTATAGTACGTAATGTTAAAAACGTAGTAATAGAATTATATAATGAATTTTATACTAAATATAATTTAGATGATACTGGATCTTCTCAATCAACGGAGATACAAAATGACGGTACAGGTAAAATTAGTAGAGGGTACCAACTTTTATTACATAGACAAAAAAAACAAAAAGGAGTAATAGGAAATATTTCTGAATTAGAGAGTTATCTAAACGTTTCATTTGAGATTACTGAATGTGGTAAGGATTTTTTAATTTTGGATTGGTGGAAGGGCACGCAAGCCGATACCCAATCCTTGCTCTTATTGCAAAACAGATTTTTTCAACCCCTTGTTCCACAGTTGCGGTCGAACAAGCATTTAGTGCCGGAGGTAATATTTTGGAAGAACATCGTTCAAGATTAGATCCAGAATCAGTGCAGATGCAAGCTTGTGTTGTTGATTGACGAAGGCTCAATACCGCAACAAGAGATAGATCGCAATCTTTGAATCCAAATTCTTTAACGATGGAGGAGATACTACCACTACCGTCTTGGAACGGGTAGTGACGATTGAGGGTAAAAGAATTATTGGAGTTGGCAAATATTTCGGGAACCCTTGTTTCTCATATCGGGTACGCCCACATGAGCTTAGGGAAACCCGAGTATAATCCGACGACATGTGACCTCTGATCCCCTGTGCATTGTGCACGGAATGTTTAGGTTTTGGGATCATTTTAGGGCATATATATTGTGCTCGTTTTTTTTTATAAATCGTTGTAACGAATTGTAATGTGTTTAATGATAATTTATTAAGTTCAAGTCATGTATTTTTATCCCCAAATTTAATTACAATTTACATTTTAATTACAATTTATATTTAATTTTCTTTTCTTTTTTCTGCTTTTCCTTTTTTTTTTTTTTTTTTTTTTTCCTCCTCCCACGGCCGGGCGAGGGCCGGGCGGAGGTCGCCGGCCTCAGCGAGCCTCGCCCACGGCGTCGGGCGAGGCTCGCCCCGCCCGCGACGGAGCCTCGCCTCGCTCGCCAGATCGATGGCGAGGGCGAGGCTCACGGCCCGGCGTCGGGCGAGGCTCGCCTCGAGGCGGGCGGCGAGCGAGCCCGCCGACGCCGGGCGAGGCTCGCCGCCCGCCGGGCGAGGGCGAGGTCACTAATGCCGGGCGAGCCCTGCGCCCGAGGCCGGGCGTCCCGGCGAACCGGCCACGGGCGAGGCTCCCTGAGTTGGCGTCAGGCAGCCTCGCCCGACGCCGGCGAGGCCTCGCCCGCCCGGCCCGGCGAGGGGCCGCCCCGCTACCGAGGCCCGGGCGAGGTCCGGTTCGAACGAACCGGACGGGCAGACAGCTCGTTATTGATTACCAACCGGAACCGCGGTTCCGCCCGTGGCCACTACTACGTGTGATGCATAGTGCTTGATTATGGGGTAGAAACTGCTAGGCATGGTATGGGATGCCCAAGCAGGTTTTGCCTTATAATCGAGACACGTGCGACTATGTTGCATTAATGCATGGAAAATCTCGTTAAATGCTTCGAGTATGTGACATATGCATTTCATCAACGTGTGTACCAAGGCGAGGTAAGGATGCACCGTGTTTGTTTAATAATGTGTCGTTGATGTTGTATTGTCTGATTAGGGACCCCCGTGCGAGTTGACCTCCTAAGCGGGGCTTAGGCCGTTAACTTATTGAGACTTTCGTCTCATTTGTTGTTGTTAACCCCTTTTTCAGGCCCTTAGCGTGTTGACGCACCCAGTTTGGTTTAGGTCGTTTGGAAGCTGATTTTTGGAGATCAACCTGTTGGTGGAGTAGTTTAACCCCCAGCCTGTTACCTTTTGCTGGCCTTTTTATGGTAGCGCCCGAAGCGGGCTTGTAAGAACATTCCCAGGGGTTAATCAAGTGAGAAGTAAAATACTGTCGTGCTTATTTCCTAACTATCCCTGTTTATTGTTGTTGTCCGGAGATTGTTATGTTCGCTTCCGCATGCGTATTAAAAGATAAAAAGAAAAGGGTCGGCAACAAGTCCTCGGTCGTCGCATCTTAACGACCGAAGCGGGGTGTCGTGCGTCCATAGGGTTCAAGGCGTGACACACGGCCTCGGGCGACAACCATTGGTGCCAGGTCTGGTTTGCCAATGGCCATGGCCCTTCACTGGCTCCAACGAAGGGTTTGCTCTACTTTTTTTAATAAAAAAATAAGCCCAAAGCCCATTGTAAAAAAAAATTCGAACACTACTTGGGCTAAAATAGCTTTACAAAAATTTTTTTACCAAACACAATTTACATTTCCTCAATGGGCTTTAAGTTAAAGGTATTTGCATTTCCCCCAAGCTCATTTGCAAAGCCAAACCAAATAGGGCCTCTAACCCCTAGCCGGGGTTGCACACCTAGCGGTGGCTCGCGAGGGCTCCCTACCCTTGCCACTAGCTCTACCTCTTCTTTTATCTTTTTCTCTCTTAGGTTTTGTTTTTTTTTTTTTTTTAAATTTTAAATTTTCTAATTTTTAATCAACTTAGTATATAATTATAGATCAACGCGAGTGTGGACCGTGCCATTGATGGGTTAACCGATGTCGTTTCTTTTATAACGAATGAACAATTTCATATAAATAAATATATAATTCAAAAATTCAATCGTATAAAATGAAAGTTTAGGAATCTAATTGAACAATTTACAAATATATATAATGCTCAGTTGACCTTTATCATTATAAATAAAATCAATTTCGTACAAATAAGAGCAACAAGTTAATTTTTTATTTGCTTGTGAGAGGAAAAAATTGTCACTTCTAAGAGATTTCAGACATCGATAAGATAAGATATAAAATTAAGGAATTATGCTGTATCTTATTCACAGTTTTGTGAACACAGTAATAAAGTCAAATATTTTCACATTTTATCACGTCCACTGTTTAGTATAAACGATATATCAGCGTAAACGAACCTAAAAATGTACAAATAAAAATTGTAAGAATCTCTCTTGTTTCATTGCTAATAAAACCACTTTTGCACAAACAAGATAACCTCTATCAATCAATCTATGATTATTGTACTATCTAAATCTTAAACAGGGCAAAAGCTCATTGCAACATTCTAGAGTCGCAAGTTTGACTACGACAATAAATGTAAACGGGTTACAACAACACTGAAGAGGTATATCTACTGGCGAATGCCAACTCTAGTAAAGAGATAAAATATGATCATTGACATTCATGATTCCGAAATGTTTATTGTTTTGACTTTCTTGTACTCTTGTTAAATTACAACGTGAATTGCGGAACTATGGAGGAGAATGAGTTTCGACTTTCTTGCTGCTTTTGTGGACTTTTGATGTGAACCAAAGAGCTGTCGAGGAGGAGAAGTTTCGACTCTCTCGTCGTTTGACGTGAATAAAAAAATAAGGTGGAGTCTTGAAGTTTCAACATGAACTAAAGATATAAAGGAGAAGGAAACGAGACTATACGGTCTTTTCAAGTTTGAGTTCATTGATTTAAAATTTAGGATCTTGTACTTCATTTTCATTTACTTATTTTTTCCCTCTCTTTTTTATTTCTTTTTAGGGTTAATATCACGAAAAACCCTAAACTAGTACACCTGTGACAGATTTACTCGAAACTATTTTTTTGACTATAAAAAACCCCAAACTGGTACACTTTTGATAATTTTAGCCTGAACTATTTTATTGATCATCAAAAATTTCAAACTGGTACACTTGTGATAATTTTACCTCGAACTAATTTTTTAATATTATTTTTTATTTGTTCGAATTTTTTTATTTTTTCTTTTCTTTTCTTTTTCCTTTCCTTTTCTTTTTTTTTTTCCCTTCATCTTCTCTATCTTCAATCTATGGCCAGTCGCCGGTTCGGCGATCGGCCAGAGGCGAGAGTCGACGAGGTCGACCCCGCCGGCTGCTAGTGAGGTTGAGCCTCACTAGCGAAGGCGAGGACGACCCCTCGTCGGCAACTAGCGAGGTCAAATCTCGCCAGGAGCGGGCAAGGTCGACCTCGCCAGTTGCCGACAAGGTCGACCTCGCCAGTTGCCGGCAAAGTCGGCCTCACCAGTAGTCGGTGGAGCCGACCTCGTCGGCCATAGGTTAAAGGTAGAGAAGATGAAAGAAAAAAAAAAGAAAAGGAAAGGAAAAATAAAAAAAGTAAAAAAATTTTTTGAAAAAATAATATTAAAAAATTAGTTCGGGGTAAAATTGTCGCAAGTGTACCAATTTAGGATTTTTGGTGGTCAAAAAAATAGTTCGGGATAAAATTGTCACAGGTGTACCAGTTTAAGATTTTTTATGGCAAAAAAATATTTTGCGTTAAATCTATCACAGGTGTACCAATTTAGGGTTTTTCGTGGTGTTAACTTTTCTTTTTATTCCCTCCCATCATTCTCTAATAAAAGATTTATTAAATAATAAACTATATTAATATACCCAAAAAATATAATAAATATAGACACTAATTATACATACAAAAAAAATTATAGAATAGAAAGTGATTCAAATATATATAAGTATTTATTTTTTATATTATAATTCAAATATTATTTATATATAATTAAAATTAGGATTTTAATATTTTTTGTGAGGGTAATTTTAATGGTTTGAGAAGTGTATTATTCGAGAAAAATAACTTTTATTCTATAAATATGAGAAATTCTATTTATCTTTATCTTCCTCTCCCATGAGATAATTTTTATTCTGATTATTTCTTCTTATATCCGGCTTTTTCATATCTTGAATTGAAATCAAATATAGGATGTAATTAACTTTATCTTATGCCGACTACGTACGTAGCCTCGAGACACAACAGCAAAACAGTGTGTCCCCAGGGACAAAAGAGACAAATCGCAATCAGACTCCCCCGAAGACAATGTATGTTCGCGTCTCCACCACCGTCACGCCGATCACAACCCGATCGCGGTCACTAGCGTCACTCCTCTTCCCCATAACATGGGCTCCCGCTTCTCCGTCGACGGCGCCGACGACCGCGACCACGACCACGACCACGACCTCCGCTCCCTCGTCGCCGAGCAACACCGCGAGCTGATGGCCGCCCAAACCCTAGAATCGGACCTCGACCTCGCTTACCGCCTCCAGCTCGAGGAGGCCTTGGCCGCTTCCCTCTCTCTCCTCCCCTCCTCCTCCTCCTCCTCCTCCGCACCCCCGCCCCGAGCCCTAGCCCTAGCCCCGCCCGTCGACGTCGCCTCGCCCTCCTTCGCCTCCCTCCAGTCCGACGAGCTCTCCAAGTTCCAGCGACAGCTCAAGGACCGCGAGCTGAGCGAGACCGAGGCGAGGCTCGTCAGGGAGGATCTCCACCGTCGGATCCACGATCAGAAGGTCGCCACCGAGATCATGACCATCCCCGACGATGACTGGGACGACTGGGGAGATGAGTTCGAGCGGCCTTTCGGCGAGGGCTCCTCCAAGGATCGCCGCGGCGGCGGCGGCGGCGGCGGCAGCGGCGGTGATGTGTTCAGATTGTATTGCAAGGGTTTGGTGAGCGACGAGAGGGTCGAGGAGCAAAAGTGCAATACCGTTTTAGCGGGGGTCGGAGTTGCCGTTTGTGATTTCAGGGGGAATTTGATATTCGAAGTGAGGAAGCCATTGGTCGGGCCCGGGACGAGCAAGAGCAAGGCTGTGGTTGAGACCAAGGCGCTGGTCGAAGGGCTTAATGCTGCTTTGGGGTTGAAGTTGAAGAGGATCGTGTTCTACTGCGATTACTTCCCGCTTTTCCAGTTTGTGAGTTTCTCCGTCTCTAGTTTCTGCGTTGCTCGTCATTCAATTACTTATTTCCTTACTTAGATTGTATGTTTTGACCGCCATCCAATCTTCACACGGTGCGGGGGAGGTGCCTGTTTTAGTTTTCTTTATAGAGAATTTCCAAAGTTGAATTCTTCACTTCTTAATCGTTCTGTATTGGTCTACCTTCTCCTGTTGATCAATTGAAAATCCGAAACGTTGATCAAGATGAGCGCAATCTTGAAAATGTACCTGCGCCATTTGCATGGCTTTGTTGGATCTGATTGTTACTTGATGAGGTTGAAGGTATGTTTCCAGGCGTAATTAGTGTTTATCTGGCTTATACTTAAACCCAACTTCTTCTTTAGCTGAAGCAATGTCTGATTATATGATAGAGATAAATAAACCTTTACACGTGGTTATTTCTATAGGTGTAGGAGATGGCAAAGATGGTACATTGTCCTGACTCCTGACCCCACTTCAAATTATTCTAGTCTTTGTTTTGCAATTATGAAGGTTCAAATCATATGGCTTTACCAGAATACTCATGGACATAAATGTTTTGATTGACACTTTGGTTGTTTGTGTGGTTTATGGTATCTCTTTTGATGTTTAGTGTTTCTTTTTCTGTCTTCGTGCTTTATAATTCACTCTCTATTCATTTATTTATCAAAGACTGAAGGTGCCTCCATGAATCTAAGCAGAAATAATTATGGTAGCCTCCTACATTAGTACCTGGTTCAATTCATCGTAAGTATACAGTCTAGTCACTAATGTGGTCGACGTTACAATGTAGATTACTCGTAGATGGATGCCGAAGCAACGCAAGGTTGCGGTGTTAGTTGAGCAAGTGATTCTTCTTAGAAGAAAATTCGATCAGTGCAATTTCTTGTTGGTAGCACGAAATGAGTTCAAGTTTGCCTTTAAACTTGCAAGAGATGCGATAACTTCCCAGATTGTGAGGCGTGCAGACGGTGTTGCCAGCAAGAATCCAAAGGAGACCTGTGTAATCTGTTTAGAAGATACTGATGTTAGTCAGATATTTGCGGTTGATAATTGCTTGCACCGGTATTGCTTTTCTTGCATGAGACAGCATGTAGAGGTGAAGTTGCTCCATGGTATGGTGCCAAGATGTCCTCACGAGGGATGTAAAACTGATCTTAGTGTCAGCAGCTGCAGTAAATTTTTGCAACCCAAACTAATTGAGATGATGACCCAGCGGTTAAAGGAAGCCTCAATCCCTGTTACAGAGAAAATATATTGCCCTTATCCCACATGCTCTGCATTGATGTCAAAAACTGAAGCTTCAGAATGCTCAACCACTTCCGTTTTAGGTGTTGCAAGATCCGGAGCAAGGAAATGCATAAAATGTCATAGACTCTTCTGTATCAATTGCAAGGTTCCTTGGCATAGTAGTTTGACATGCGTGGCCTATAAAAAATTGCATCCTGATCCTCCTGCTGAAGATGTAAAGCTGAAGTCTCTTGCTTCCAGGAATCTATGGCGTCAATGTATCAAATGCAATCACATGATCGAACTTTCTGAAGGCTGTTACCACATGACTTGCAGGTACTAAATTCCCATGAGTGACCTGCCTGGTTGGGTTGATCTTTACCTGGGGTATCTTCTAGTTGACATGCATAATGGCAAGCTTTGCTGCTCGATAGTTTAATGCCTTAGGTTTATCGTTTAATGGTGAAATCTGTTTTCCGCTAATCTATGTGATTGGAGCTTCAGTGGTCATATTCATGCTTTTGTTATTACATGCAAGTAGTAGAAGCAGGGACTATGGATATCAAAGACAATGCTTATAAAACTGGACCACATTGGCTGGTTCAACCTGTTGAATGAAGAATCGGACTACATTCCGGTGACCAGAATGGTCAAGAACTGGTCAGACCTCATGTTGACCCGGTTTGACCGGTCAACCAGTTTGAGTGGATCTTTGACCTTCTTGAAGATAAGAGAACAAACCCCCCTCTCTCTCCCTCTGAATTAGAATTTCATATTAAGAACAAGGGTCCTGTGGTCATGGTCTTCACTTGAGTTGGAATGAAACTGCTGTTGACAGAGTGCTTATAGTAGTCGCAGGGGAAATATGCATCTTAAGATTATTCTAAGTTTGCAATGGTCTGTTGCTAGATAATTCCAGAGAACATAGATATAGGCTTAAGGCTTTACATGCCAGTACCTACAGATATTAGAAAGGCCAATGTGGTAGCACTAATGAATCCTTTTCTTTTTGCTAGCAACCAGTAATTGCTTATGCAATTTCTCTAGTGCTTGAAATTGGCAAAACATTTGACTTGGGTGATTTGGAAATGGTCAGGCTGCTTTATTCAAACTTTCTTTTTGCTCCCTGTTGATATATATATCAACCTCAATGTAATTTATTGCTCCAACATATATGTTGGAGTTGGAATGTTAAGCTTCTGATTAATTGCCACTGAAATTTTGAGTGTCCATACTGTTTGGATAATGCTCCAAAAACATAATTTAAGTTTGTGGTTTGCTTTTTATCTTCTATATCTTTTGTCAGTCTTTTTTTACAAACTCCAAAAATCTCACTTAGCATTTCACCCTTGCAGGTGTGGTTATGAGTTTTGCTACAATTGTGGTGCTGAGTGGAAGGATAAAAAACCTACTTGTTCTTGTCCGCTGTGGGAGGAAGACAATATTTTGTATGACGATGACCGGGATTTTGATGATGATGATGATGATGAAGATGAAGAAGATGAAGAATGGTATACTGACTCGGATGAGGATTATTTGTTCTGAACTGCTACTAATAATATTTATTCTCTCAATACTTGCCTTTTCTCAGACGGGATATCACCTGTTCATAATTGGCAAACCTTGATGTGTATAGTTAGTTGGGACGCATTCTGTTTTTCCATCTCTTTTGCTGGACAAATACATTGAAATAACGATTGAGCAATTCAATTTGCAAGCATATGGATTGTAAAGAATGAGTGAGTAAAGCAGATGCTTCCTGCATTGCTTGGAGATAAGGTTGGCTTTGAAATGAATGCTGAGGCTCGAGAGCACCCCGGTGAGAGAATCAGCAGGGAAGCCAAAAAGCATGTAAGGAGAAAGGGAGAAAACGAAGAAAGGATTGAAGATTTCTGAGATAGGTTGGAAACTTGCTGGTTCATGGAGACGAACAGAAGATGGTTTCTTTTTGCTTGGCAACTGATGGTGTTGAAAGTTATCTTATATGAGAAGTTATGGAGAATCTATTTATTGTGCTTGCTTCTTCAGACGAAAAATTAGTAAATTTGATAGGTTGAAAAAAGCCACAAGTCACCGTAGAAGCATCAGTTCACGATAAGAGAAGTTATTTACTATAATAAGTAATTGATAGATACTTTTAGAAAAGACATTAAAGCTTCGTTTATTTTATGAAAAATAAATAATTAGAAAAATATTTCTTAAAAATGATTACTTTTATCGCCTATAAAAATGAATGAATGAAAGATATTTTAATTATTTACAAAATGTTTAAACATAAGTTGCTATCGATAATGAAAATATTTTTCATAACTAATTATTTTCAGTGATACAAGTGTCCTTTTTTAGAAAAATATTTTTTAATTTATTTATTTTTCGTGAAATAAATAAAAAGACTTGTTAATTGAACACTTGTATTTAAAGTTTTACTAATGCTCGTAGTGCTAACTGATGTTCCTGTCTGACAAAAAAAAAGAACTGATGTTCTTGGGCGGAGCCGAAGGTCGAATGGTAAAACACGTTTTTGTTTTTTTGGTAGATTGGGTGATTCATGTACAAGATCTCTATAAGTCCAGAAAAGTATCTCATAGCCTGTTTGGTTGAAGTAAAGAAATAAAATTGTAATGTCACAACCAGAAATTTTCCATACAATTTGAACCAAGCACGTGGACTTATTCATGATGACTTAGACAATTGGGTTGCTAGATTCGCGCAAATAGTGAAAGTGTGCTCTTCGCTCAAAGCATAACTGTGGAGCATTTACTTAGGCCTCAAATTGGCAATTCTTTAGATATCACCAAACTTATTGTAAAGGTGGACTCGCAAACAACCATTTCTCTGTTTAAAAAATTAACTTCATTGCTTCATTTTGGTGAGGCTCATTTATCAAATTAGAAGTATGCTCAAATATTTTTAGCAGGTCGAGATTCTCTATAATTTTAGAGAGGCAAGTGCATGTGCGGATTGGCTAGCAAATTAGGTTATCTAACTCAACAATGCGGATGATAATCAACAATTCATGGAACCACTTTTACAACTAGACATATCAAAATAGATCGTAAACTCATTTCTTAACCTATATATCATTAAATGCGTTATAAATTGATTAGTTATATTCACTAAATGGGTTATAAATTGGTATAATTATAATATGAGTGTTAAATTGATCATTGTGGGTCATAAATGAGTTTACAATTTATTTAAACTTAACTCATCTCTTTCGCCCTCACTCAATTTCTTGCTCACTCATTCCACATTCTCATCTTAGTTTGGGTATGAGTTTTCTTAGATTGAGTTAAATTTGGAAGTGTTTTAGCAATATGGGTTGGATAGAATATAGGTCATTAGATTTTTCTTATATAGAAATGAGTCAAAACCAGTTAAATGGATCTATTTGGAAAATTACTACCTAGCCATAACATAACTATAACATATGGAGAGTCACCTTGTAATAAAAGCGACTCTATAATGGCTATTACTTGTGAGCAAACACCGTAACATTTAGACATGTAATAAACCAATAATGTAAAGCATTGCTGCAATCATACACGTTGTTAATGCCTAATGGTTTTCGCTTTCTAGGCCCTAACTGCATCTTTGTAATTTCAACAGAAATTGAGGCCATTTTAGAGTGAATCCAGCAGCGGTATTTGGACCATCGGGGGACACACTCTTTTCTCCGATCAAATGATCTCCGGTCAACATTTTTCCGGCTACAAAACTAAGGGCAATTTTGTCCAAAATTTGCAATTGGGTAAAAAAATAAAGAAAATCCCCTAATTAAATTTAAATTAAGTTTTTCCTTTAACTTTGCACTTTTCTTCTTCCTCTCCCGCTGCTCCTCAAGCAAATCTCTCCTTTGCCCCATCCTCGGCCACTTCACGCTCGGTCCTCGCTGCTCCTCACCCAATCCTCCTTGCTCCTCGCGAGCTTCAGTCCGTCGTTTGCTCTCCGCCATTGTCTCTTTGTTCCCAGGTTCAGTCGTCCGTGAGCTTCAAGTCCTTCGAGAGCCCATGCTTATTCACCTGTTTAATTATTCATCACGTCTTCATTGGATTCTTCTTTCGTTTGTGATTTCAGAAACGGCTTTCTGATGTTACAGGAAGCGGAGGCTTGATCTTGTCGGGGGCAATGGTGCAAGGTGGTCCTTCATCAAATGGTTTGTCGCTCTTCCTTTTAGGCCTTAACACTAATTGTCGTGGGCTTTCCCCAGTTACGTTACATTGAACGGGAACGTAGCTCTGAGTCCGGCATGCTCACTTTGCAAGATTTGTGCTGGTGATTAAATTATATCTACCCATACATATGCGAATTTTAAAATTTTCTAAAAGCTCTCAAATTGTGATCAATGTCAAGATGCCATGATGATACCATGCCAGATAATGACCCAATCAAGTTTATAGGCATCAATCTTCGGCCCATCATGCCCGTTCCGCAAACCAAATAGCCGATTGGGTAGCTAAGGCTCAGTGCTCGAAATTCTCACTCCTCATTCTAGGTTACCCGTCCCTTCAGGCTTTTCTTTGGGATCTTTCATGTTTGGTTGTCCCTTCAGGCTTTTCTATCGACCGAAAAAAGTTCATAGGGATTGTGCTCTAGAGCTGCGGCTGCACAATTGTGTTTTCCCAGGTGTTCATCGTCTCCGCGAGTGCCACTTGTTCTTGATTACCGCTATATCAAATACGTGGCTACTGATTTTTCGCTTTCTAGGCCCCGGTGGCATATTCGTAATTTCAACAGAAACCGAGGCGATTTTACTGTGAATCAAGACAGTGATTAGGGAGTCTTTGACGCGAGACGGACAACGTCGGGGCCACGTTCTCAGCTCTCTCTCTCTCTCTCTACCTTCTGCGATTGTTTCTGGGTGCGCCGACTTGCCGAGCCTTTGGATGTCGGCGACGCAGAGGATACTCTGCGATCTCAAACCAACGCTTCTCCGCCGTTCTTCCCTGCCGGCGGCGCTGCTGTCCAGCACCTCCCCCTTCCCCTCGCGTCGCTCCCTCGGTCCTCGCGGAGCCCTCGCCCGCTTGCTCGCCTTCGTCCCTTCCTCCTCCTCCTCCTCCTCCGCCACCGCCCGTGGATCGATCATGCGTCGCCATCAGGTACTTCGTCTCCCCGCGCCGACGGCCGCCTCCCTTTTCCCGTCGGCGGCGGCCCTTCTGTTGTCGTCGAGCGCTGCGTCGTTGTCGCGCGCTCGGCGGAACTTTGTGTCGCGCGCTTTGCGGTTTCCGGGTCCGATGCTTCGGATGGTTGACCAGTGCTGCCGTTCACTCGTTCGAGTGGCTTTCTTCTTCTAATGTTCGTGCAGCAATGCTTGTCGGTTAATGCTAGATTTTCGATTATCAGCTTTGGCGCGAGTAGGGGACTTTTGATGTTCATTTTTCATCATTCCCTTTACTCTTTATTTGTAATTTGTGCAAGTTAATGAAAAGGTCGAGTGATTTACTCGTTATCGGCACTATGGCTTCAAATGAATGGATTATTTTTTTGATGCGGTCTTACAGAGAAAGGGTCGGCATAGAGAGCAGAAGTGGAAGGAGGAAAACCCTTCCGTAACAGCTCCGGAAAGGAATAGTGCATTGACATTTGAAGCTGTTACCAGCAGACTCGGAGGGTTAGAAATTGCGGAGTCGAGTGGAGATGTTCATTCTCCCCAATTGGGCGGCATTCGATCGGCAAACCATCATACTCCTTTCCAAGGTGAGAAGGCAATCTGGAAGCCCAGAGCCTATGGAACAGCTAGTGGACCCGTGGTGGACACTGAGAGTAAGACTGCAGATAAAGGAGCGGCAGAGGTGCAAGAGAATAGCTCTGGCTCAAGTGTGGCGCAAGAGATCTCTCCGGGTTTGAGTAAGTTGTTCAGGACAAATTATTTGGAGGGTTTCTCTGTGGATAACAGTACGTATACAAAAGCCCAAATTAGAGCAACCTTCTACCCCAAGTTTGAAAATGAGAAGTCTGATCAGGAGGTAATCTTTATTTCAAAACAGTCCCTTATTATTTTTCTTTATCAGGATGTATGCCTTGTTCAGTTATGAAGGGTACTAGTAACTTCTGATAAGTTATGTTGCACACAAGAACGTCTACAACAGTTTTCTGCTCCTTTAGGTGCTTCATCTTTATCAATGGAAACCAAGCTTTGCATGTTTTCTATCTATTCATGTGTTTTCATTTATTCAGATTAGGACAAGGATGATTGAGATCGTGTCGAAAGGCCTGGCAACATTAGAGGTATGCCACCTTACTGGCTCCATGTTTTCCCCTAGTAGGAATACACGTTTGCATTTGGCAAAGAGTGTTAACTTATATGTACCAGATATTTGATAAAATTCATAGTTTGCCAACCTTTCCCTATTGCATATGCTAAATAAGTAATTTATTTAGATAACTGCCGAATGAGGGAGATGATGTTGTTTTTTGACCCAGGTTAAGTTACAACGATGCAGGTTTCCCTCAAGCATTCAGGTTCTCTCTTCATGTATGCTGGTCATGAGGGAGGAGCATATGCCAAGAACAGCTTTGGAAATATGTAAGCTGAAAAGCTTTCTGTGTCTGTGGCACATTGCATTGAGTGCTTAGTAGATGTTCCTGTTATAGATACACTGCTGTGGGAGTTTTTGTCCTTGGCCGCATGTTTCGGGAGTCATGGGGTATGGAAGCAGGAAAAATGCAAGCTGAGTTCAATGCCTTTCTGGAGGTGAGTGGGTGTTTCACTCTAATGTTAGCTGTCAATATTATTTATATTCTCTTTGATGTTCAACCAATATTTAGATGAATATCTGGAATTCCAAATTTAAGTCTTTTCCCATGTAATTTCCACGGGAACGTAAAAATCCGTGTAGGTCTTTACTACCATGTTTTTTGGGATAAAATTCATTGATTGATGTGAGGCCTTTTTCCCCTCTCAATTTCTTTTTGTGGGTATTTTCTATACAATTGGGCTGCTTGGAACTTAATCTTCAGGTCGAGCTTTTGTAGTGGCTAGTCCCTAGACCTTAAACTTGCATAAGTGAGAGAAAGAAGTGTTAGAAATTCAAGTGCTAAGACTCTCACCAATTAGGTGATTAGGGGGTCTTTTATTTTTAATTTGGTGCTTATACTTTTAAGTGTTTATAATTTGACTTTTCTTTATTTTATATTGAAAATTTCAAATCTTTAAGAATCTTAATTCATTTTCGTGAAATTACATAGTTTTTAAATTTAAATATAAGAATCAAGGTCTTTTTCTCCTCTCCATTTCTTTTTGTGGGTATTTTCTATGCAATTGGGCTGCTTGGAACTTAATCTTCAGGTCAAGCTTTTGCATTGGCTAGTCCCTAGACCGTAAACTTGCATAAGTGAACGAAAGAAGTGTTAGAGATTCAAGTTCTAAAACTCTCACCTAATTAGGTGATTGGGTCTTCTATTTTTAATTTGGTGCTCATACTTTCAAGGGTTTATAATTTGACTTTCCTTTATTTATATTAAAAATTTCAAATCTTTAAGAATTTTAATTCATTTGTGAAAATTACATATTTTCTAAATTTAAAATAATATTTTCATTTTGGCGGAACGTCATAAGTAGTTTAGAAATTGAAAAAGATGGATCTTAATATGGAAAATTCAACTCTCTCTCTCTCTTTCTCTCTCTCTCTCTCTCTCTCAACAAAGAGCGCGTTTGCACTACTGTGTACACCACAAATGCAGTTGTGCTCATATGGACATAAGTGAAATGAAATAGTTTGCTAGTGTAAACAAGCAACCACTCAAGTTCACAAATATCCTGTATCTGTAATATGGAATTAGGATCCCGACTATGTGGGAGATTTCCAGTTAGCAATGTTCATTGATGTTCATAGCATTGGCGCATGATCTCTGTAGTTAAATTTTTTATAGTATGCTTTACCTTTTCCAACAGCTTTTTCTTCAATAATTCCAGGAAAACAGGATGTGTATTTCTATGGAGCTGGTAACAGCTGTTTTGGGTGACCACGGGCAGCGACCCCGAGAAGATTATGGTATCATTTTTACTCCTTCTCTACTTTGAGGTTCTTTGTTAGGATGTATGTGTTCTATATTTGGATCTTTAAAAATTTGTTAATGAATACATGGTTGATTGCTTGTACGTTTCTTTTCTTATTTCTACTATGCGTGTCCTTCTGTTCTTGGAGTCATACAATGAGTTGGGGCTGAAAAAATTTTACTTTTTAATTGTGGTTATGGTTGATGTTTAGAGATCGACTGTCCATGAGTTGTACTTTCCATCATCTGCCATTACTATAGTCTCAAATCTTATTGAAAAGTTCCATTTCATGTCTTTCTGTTACATCATGCCTCTGTAAATATATTGATCCTTGTGTGAAAGTAGTTTTTGCAAGGATAGCTCTTTAGATAGAATAGTGAAGTATATATATCTATTCCTATTGATAGAATTCTCCAAAAGAAATGGTTCATTAAGAGTTACTTTTTCTTACCATTTCATCGTGAAGAACTTGACTTTGCGATGGATAGTTTTCTTTATTCAGTAGTTTGTTTTGGTCATTATGTCTATTCTCAACATTCGTCGAAGTAGAAAAGTATGAAAAGTTGATTATTTTGTCAAACCATTCTTGTTACTTCAACAGTTGTAGTTACCGCAGTCACTGAATTGGCAAGTGGCAAGCCTAAATTCTACCCCACTTCTGAAGTTATTGCGTTTTGTCGAAAATGGCGTCTCCCTACCAACCATGTATGGTTGTTCTCAACAAGGTATGTTCACATAACTAATTGCCCTTTGATTAATTATTGGACATTATGGATTTATCAATTGAACAGTTTATCCTACGTTCTACACATATTATCTTCTTGCCTATTTGATTGTAGTAATAATTTGCACTCAGTAAAAAATTAATAGGAAAAAACTACATCATCTTGCATAGAGTGAAATGACTGTTCTCCGCCATAGTTTAAACTATTTGAATATGGGATACCAATGAATGTTAGCATATTTCTTAACATTCCCGTTTGCTTGTAAGATGGACCTTTGCAGGAGAGATAGGATATGTCACTAGATAGCTATAGACTAGAACACATGAACTAACAATAGAAGGGAGTGCGAGATTCAAACTTTTGACATAAGCTTCATATCATGTAAAATATCCATTTTTTTCCTAAAAGTTTAACCTGTCTGGATATAAGTTCGCAATGCATATCTGGAATATTTCTTTATGCATTGCATCTTTTTATGCACTTTAAATGATTTGCACATGCTAGCAGTTGTTTCGCATCCTATTTGGTGTTATAAATAAATAGACATTATGTTTCTGTATCATTGTAGCAATGGTGTTTGACTTGGACAAAGGTTAGTATCTAACTAATACGCAAGCCATACCAAACAGTTATACTTAATGGATTTTCTTTGGCTATGCTCAATATACAGTACATAAAGGCTTTGGAGATGAATTTGGAGTTCTTTATGTGGTACGTAAACTGACTATTAGTTTGTGTACTTGATGTAAAAGTCATGAGGATAATTGTGAGTGAGTATTCTAACAATTCTAACAGCATAGTCTTCAAAAAAAGAGTTTTCACCTTGTATATAGATGCAGTGTAAGCGCACACCTGAGGTAGTCGACCATATCTGAAGTCGTTGTCCCGGACTGAGAAAAGCTCAGTTTTTTAGGTATTCACTGGTCTGAAGCTTCTCCTGTTAGGGAAGAGCTCTGCTCTTGGGAACGAGTTTGTTTTGTAAACAACAAAGAGAGAAGATCTATACTTGGTTCTTTTTCTCCAGCAAATTTTTTTGGCTTATTTGGAGGGGGAGAAACAGCAAGGCTTTTCAAAGTCTAATTCTTTCAATGTAAAAAGAAAATAGGGGCTGTCATTTTGGGTTTTTTGGGTTACTGAACATACTGCTGGAGAATTTTTTAGACTTTTTGCATTCATTTTCTCCCTAATTTTTTTGATATAGTAGTGGTACATCTTATAAATGTTTCCTTTTTAGTTTTTGAAAAAGAAAACATTATCAATACTCTAGAACATGTCAAGACTGAAGTTAAGGCCTACTCCCTAAGATAAGTGTACCACTTTTGAACAAAAGTGTCTTCATAATATTAGGAGGGAATTGCTCCTTAAGATGGAGAATTTGTAGTGGGTGGACCATTTGATGGCTAATATGTATTTTGTGGCTTAGAGCACTCATTTGATTAAACTTTACTATAGGCGGAATGAATTACTGACTGACTCTGCATTCAATTAGGTTCAAGTAGATCTTTAAATCAAGGAAAAAAAATTATTAGTGAACTTACTATTCAATTGGATTAGTGAACTGATGAAATAAGGAAAAGAAAATGCTGTGGAAGAAATAAATTAGAAGTTCAGAAGTACATTTTAAATTGGAATTATGCAAATAATACATACTTAAAGAAAAAATCGAATTGTAAAAATTGACGTGGGAAAGATTCAGAGGTTGTATTCAATATTGGAATTAGTCAAAAAAAGCACACACTCAAAGAAAAGGAATCTCGAATTCTTTAATCAAACTTATCTCAATTGAATTAGTGGACTAATGAAATTAGAAAATAGTATGTGTCTTTATGAGAAAGCAAAATAATAAATGAGAAAAAAAAAAGGAATAAGAAAACAATGATTTGTGTACTAACTATTTGATGTATTGGTGAACTGATGAAACAAGGAAAAGCAAATAATGCGGAAGAAATCAACTATCAAATCAGAAATACATCTACATTGAAATTAGACAAAAGTACATATTTAAAGAAATTGAATTCCAAATTCTTCAATCAAAGACTTTTGTAGGTAGACTAGACTAATTTGGGATTTCTTCAGCTTCTTCTCTCTTCTGCTTTTGATTGGTTGTCCAATGCTTTAAACTCAAGCATCCCTTGTCATAAGTGCTCGTCTGCTAATTTGGGTTGCCAAACAAATTTTATTTCTATTTTAGGAAGTCAGTGACATCCTTTTTTGCTGCCTATGACGCTTTATGTGAAGAAGGAACAGCAACACCTGTTTGTAAGGCTCTTAATGAAGTTGCAGATGTTTCTGTACCAGGTAATGCTGAAGAGCAGGTTGATGTTGCTATTGTACATTATTTAAGCTTCACCACTCTTGGTATAGCAAAGCTTATCACCTACAATTTTTTTTTTTGTTTGTGACTGCAGAAGAAATTATATATATTAGACTTCTAATGTTATAATTGTCCTTTTATCTGAGATCATTTATTTGCATCTTAAAATTTACTCACTTTGGTTGATGTCTTTCTCCTTGGGGAACTATCGGTGACTTGGAATTCTGTGCAGGATCAATAGATCATATCAATGTGCAAGGTGAAATCTTAGAGGGTCTCGTGGCTCGAATTGTAAGCCCCGAGAGTTCAAAACATATGGAAGAAGTCTTGAAGGACTTCCCTCCTCCACCAAATGAAGGAGGTACACAATCTTGTTCTCTTGACATAAAATTGAATAGAGTTGCAATCACATTTGTTCAAATTATATTCAAATGCAGTCTTTTTCAGTTGTTGCTGAAATCAACAGAACATTGCCTAATTTCAATAATATTCTCAGTTTATTTTTATTTTGCTTCTTATGTCAGATCATCTTGATCTGGGACCCAGCCTTAGAGAAATTTGTGCGGCAAATAGGACAGATGAGAAACAGGTGAGATTGAATTTGTCCAAGTGGGAGTATACTCTAAGGCTCTAAGCCTTATATTCCTGAACACCGTCGCTTAGGTGACATTGATGATGTGAGCATATTGATGATTTTTTTACTATCCAAATTTAATTGCAGCAAATGAAAGCACTCCTTAAGGGTGTGGATACCTCCTTTTGTCCTGATCATTTAGACTGGCTTGGGAATGAAACAGGCGATAACCATTCAAGAAATGCAGACCGATCCGTTGTGGCAAAATTTTTGCAATCACGGCCTGCTGACTACTCTACCACCAAGCTGCAGGTGAAACTCTGCAGTCAAATGAATTGTCTCTGCAGCAAAATTCTGCTTGCTGTGCAGGATTTTGCTTTCTTGTTTGATGACACTCATTCTTCTGTCAAACCAGGAAATGATTCGCTTAATGAGAGAAAGACGCTATCCAGCTGCATTTAAATGCTATCACAATTTTCACAAAATCAACTCTATATCAAGTGAAAATCTTTTCTACAAATTGGTCATTCATGTTCACAGCGATTCAACTTTCCGCAGATACCAAAAAGAGATGAGGTCAAGTTCAAGCCTACCTTCCTTCTCTTGGTTAATGGATTTTATTTGTAATTTTGTGTGTAATAGTGTGAATAAATGATCTTCAGGTCCAATCCAGGATTGTGGCCACTATATAGAGGTAAAAACATGCTATTTCAATACACACACTACCTGTTGAAAAAAAAAAAAAAATGCACACACTACCTTTCTTATTTTACCGTGCATCCTAACTCGTAAGTATTGTACACTAGAAAGATCTGTCGACGAGAGGTTAATCTTGAATTCTGCTATATCTTGCAGGGTTTTTTGTCGACATTAATTTATTCAAGGCAAATAAAGAACGAGCTGCTGAAATTGCAAATAGCAATCTGGATATTGTAGAAAATACTAATGGTACTGCTGCATCCCCAAAGGATAGTTTTGCGGATGATGATGCAAACTTAATGATAAAACTGAAATTTCTAACCTATAAGGTACGCGTTGTTTTTGCACAAGTCTACTGAAAATTGTCTTTATCTTTAGTTGTATCTGGTTGCAAATCAAAATGGTTAGTTTTGTTAAAGCAGCTTTCAAGAGGTGTTGTGGAAAATGTGGTGGCTTTGCTTTTTTCCTGTAGTTTGGATTTCCTTCTATACAGGAAACGTACAAAAAATGGTAGTGCGCAAGGCCCCTATGTGCAAGGGTTAGGGGAGCATATAAACTTACGATATGCCAGCAGATAGCATATAATCCAAGTTGAGTTTACTAGTAGATATCCCCTGGTTTCAATGGGGTAATGATTTTTATTCCGACTCTTCTCAAAAAACCAATATGCCTTCAAGTTTCATCTCTATACCAAAGTGGTGTCTTCTATCGTTTGAGTTCTACATCTTAGTCTGCTGCTGAAGCAATAGATGTTTAGTGGCATTCTGTACCTTCACATTTAGAAAGCTGCTCTGAGTTGCGGGGGTGGTAAAGATTGAGCTGTCGGTGAATTTAGTCTACTCGGCACTTCTCGATCTCAGAATTAACTCAATTGTTAGGACTTGTTACTTAGTTGAGTAATTTGAGGCTTGGCTCAATGAGTTTACGTGCTCAAGCTCAACTGGACTCAGATGCATTATCCAAAAGTAAATTATACTCTATCCTCAAGGTAACCAGAAACAGTGAACTTGAACTTGGATATCAATGTATACAGAATTGAAAAATAAGATTATGCTTATAAGCTTGGTTATTATGAAACACTAATATCTTTAAAACTCAACTAGGAGTGCAATGAGGCTTGAATTTTATTAAGTTCAACACTCTACTGACTCTAACTTGGTGTTTAGACTAACTTCTACACTGCATAGATGATATGGTTGACACCAATCTTATGAGATTGCAAAGTCCAATGCTCCCATATTTTTTCTCTGGTTCCGAATTGAGTATCTGCTTTGATTGAAATAAAAACATTTTGGACACCATTCAGAGTCAATTCCGTATTTGATTCAGAATTCTTAGGTGGCTTTGAACTTGTACTGGGGCCATATTTTCAGTATTGCATTCTGACCAAACTAGTTTTGGCTTATTTATAGGGAAGATTGATGATTATCCGTTTTTTGTGCACAGTGATGGAGTAGTAATCCGATACACAAATTGCTTAAATACAATCTCACAGTCATCATTCTGAATTTCTTCTGCAGCTCCGGACGTTTTTGATTCGCAATGGTTTGTCCATACTTTTTAAGCAGGGTCCAGCCGCATATAAGGCCTACTACCAAAGGTAAGTGCAGTATTCTTGAATAATGGTGTCTTGAAAATATGTGGAGAGCACTGCTCCATACAGTGAAGAATAAGTGCTTGGGACAGGGCAATAGCTAGTGCGCATTTGACAAATTACATTCATTTGATTACGATATGTTGATTAATCAACTGATTATTTATTAGTATGATAAGGACCCTGTGTAATAGGGTGCAATTCCATGAAAGTGTCATCCCAGTGAGCAAGAGTATTGTTGGTATCAAGCACGTAGTTTTATTATTATCAGATCAATGAGTAAAGACTTGAGTGATTTTGTACAAGCATGTTTACCAAACAATGTCCTATTTTGACACTACAGACAAATGACGATATGGGGTACTTCACCTGGAAAACAGAGACAACTCAGCAAGATGTTAGATGAATGGTAATATTTCAGCAACTTTTTGTAGGATCTCTTTGATTTGGATTTCTCACATTTAGTGATCTTCAGGGCTGTTTATATTCGAAGAAAGTGTATAAATAAACAGTTGTCATCATCAACATACCTCAGTGAGGCTGAACCTTTTCTAGAACAGTACGCAAAACGCAGTCTGGACAATCAAGCTTTAATAGGATCTGCTGGAAATTTTGTGAGGGCCGAAGATTTTCTTGCTATTATTGAAGGAGGCAGGGATGAAGAAGGTGATCTGGAAACTGATCGACAAGTAGCACCACCAAGTTCTAGTCCCTCTGCCAGAGACTCTATTGTGAAGGATCATGGTCTAATTGTATTTTTTCCAGGTTTGTTTGTCTTTGCTGCTTATATGGGTGTGTGTGTGTTGGGGGCCATGGGGGTTGGGTTTGGTAGGGGATGGAGGGATCCTTACGTTCAATGTTTTCTTTAAGTATTTTAAATTGATGTTCCTTCTTTCATCTAAAGATAAGTCTCCTCTCTACAATTGTCTTGGCCTTTGGGCTTACATGAAGCGCCTCTTGAGCTAGAACTGTCTTTTCTTGATGATGTATGTGTAGTCACTTGAGCAGCATTTTGCTCCCGTTGGTAATTATATTCTCTATTTTGAAAGAATCTCACTAAAATTTCGAAGAATCCTCGCTACAAGAGTTTTAGGTACTTTGAGGGAGGGATCCTTATGATTTTGTTTTAAGTTCTTAAATAATCTGCCAATAAATGTTCAATGATTTCTTTAAGTATTTTAAATTGACGTTCCTTCTTTCATCTAAAGATAAGTATTCCTCTACAATTGTCTTGGCCTTTGGGCTGCATGAAGCGCCTCTTGAGCTAGAACTGTATTTTCTTGTTGATGTATGTGTAGTCACTTGAGCACCATTTTGCTCCCGTTGGTAATTATATTCTCTATTTTGAAAGAATCTCACTAAGAATTTCGAAGAATCCTCCGCAACAAGAGTTTTAGGTACTTTTGGTCACACAACAGCTGAATTGAGTCTGCGGTCAGTTATACATCTATTGTTCTGTATTCATTTGTGAATGGGTTGGCAGAACTGTTCGGTGTTTATCTCAATAACAATACCTCATTCTTCTTTGTTAAGGCATATTATCATAGCAAAAGCACGCTGCTTTAGTGCAAATTTTATGAAATGTTAGCCTCTTTAACAATCAGATCCTATCTCAGCCTGTGAGTTCTCGAAGTTTTATATATGTCCAATTTCTGCAAGATCTTTTTTTCGTCTTAGTTGCAGCACCACTTTATGATTTCTTTCCTTTTTAATAACTAATATCAATTAGTTATTGGTTTGAGCAAACATAAATTGGTCTCCAAAAATTCTCATCTTATAATTCTTCATGGATAATTTGTTACTTCAGATGTGGTCATTATGTTTTGATTTATCATATCTCAGGAATACCTGGTTGTGCTAAGTCAGCCATGTGCAAGGAACTATTGAGTGCCCCAGGTGGTCTTGGGGATGATTGGCCGGTCCATAGTCTAATGGGTGACCTTGTTAAAGGTATTGAACATTGTTGGGATGTCATCAAACTTATGCTTCCGTACCTCATTTGGATTTCAATGCTCTTCATCGGTATAATTTTGGCTGTTTACCATTCGCAATGTGTCCATCGCCTTGAGTCAAAATAAAGAGTGGCCTCTCAATATCTGTGCCCATCTAGCCCTGTAAATATGACGAAGGACTAGGCCTGTTCACCTAAGCCTGGCAACAAAGAATAATAAGTGAAGCATCGCAAGAGAGGATTTTTCAAGTGGAAAATAGTAAATTAACTTAGCTGAAAGAAGATTGACTGCTCAGGGTAGTTGGATTGGTTGTCCACTTCACTCCGCTATTTATGGTGTCACTTTGGTTGACAATTTGTTTATTTGACAGAAGTTCAAGCTTCAAGCATAATCTGTTGTGGTGTATAGGCTTACTATACTTAACTCAAATCATCATGAATTTCTGATCCTCGTTGTACACCATACTTCCCTTAAAATGTTCATGTGCTCTTGTCAGAACAATTCCTGATGAAAGAATCTTACTACAAGCCAATATTATGGATGCAATTTTTTTTTCCCTATACTTTTTTTGAAAGTTTATTTCTCTGTATGGGCATATGTGTAGGGAAGTATTGGCAGAAAGTTGCTGATGAACGCAGGAGAAAACCCCATTCTATAATGCTAGCAGACAAGAATGCTCCAAATGAAGAAGTTTGGAGACTGGTGATTTTCTTTCTGTTTTCCCTTTAGATTATGATTTTATAGTCTACAGTTTGTTCTTTTCTTCATTTTCTACTGAGTCAGTATATTGACGTCGTTTCACTTATTGCTCGCTCCTACAGAGAACTAGGGTAAAAAATAGACTTCCTTTCCATTGACAATGGCAAGCTCTGCGATTACGGGTACCATGGGAATTTATGCTAGGGTCAAAACTGAGTCAAGCTACTGGTGAATACTTCCTGCTTCAATGATTCCGCGAGATTGATTCGTTTGATTTCAGTTGAACTCAAGAGTGCCAAAAACTCAGTTCAACGAGCTCACTAACTTGATCGAACTTTTATTATTTCATCAAAGATATCTAATAATGTAAAAATAGACTGCTAAATCCTTCGAAGAATAGCATATCCACACACGCTTGTTGTAATCAAATCGAATTCGAATATCTCAATTTTCTATTTAGAGATGAGCTTTAGCTGGAAATTTAATACTCGATTTTGCTAGAGTCGAGTTTCGAGCATCAAAACGTGAGTCAAGTCCAATGTTACCTAGATCATGGTTTGTTATGGTACTTGGTATGGATTCGCGTACGCATAGCGCTATTTCTTGGGTTTGCGGTTTGGGGGGTAGGCTTAGATGGTTCCTTAGTTGGGATCATGGTTCGTCATAGGTGGTTTATCCAATAAACTGCACATACCTTGACACATAATCATATTGACTCTTTTCTTCTAAAATTATGTTTTTATGCTTGGGCTAAAAAAGTTCGTGCAGTCTCAACTAGGTAAAAGATATAATTTGGGCTACCCCATGTCTTACTCAATCATTGGGCTATATGGATTTGATCCTTTGGGCTTAGAATTTATTTATAGGAGGTTATCTTGAGTAAGGGGGGTCAAAAAGTCAAAACCTTGGGAATCGATGGACGCACAGCTTGAGGAGAGAAATTCTTCTTCTTTTTATAACCACAAAAGACCAAATGGGTAAGCCATTGCTAAGCCAAGAAGCATTCTAATTTCTAGCAGCTCTCTAGGGTATCAGGATAACTAAAACTGGTGATCCAAGTCCATACGTACTGTGATCAGGGTCAAACAACGCTGATCGCTAATAGCAGGTGTTCCCAGGAATCTGAAACAATTAAAACTGAAGGAACTTATCTGTGCTAATCTAGGTTGCAGTAGCTAGCAAAAGTGAATTTTTATTTTTTTGGTATGATCAAAAGTGAATTAAAATGGCTCAATTTCATCAAAAAATTTTCGTGGTTTTTATTAAACTAACCTTCAGGGGAACATGTGGCTATATAGCTAATTCTCTTTCTGTTTGGTGGCAATATGAGTCAGTCAACTGATTAAGCAATGAATCTCTTTGGCCAGATTATTGATTAAAGTTTGGGGTACTGACAGTGATGGACCTTGAACTTTTTCTCAATTTTCAATGTTGTCATTGAACTTTTTTTTTTATTCAATCTAGCTCCTGAACTTTTGGAAATTGGCTCAATCAATTGTATAATTTGATTTTTAACAACTAAAGCAATTCCATCTTTAAGCTACTACTTTCAAAAAGATGATGTTGCGAATCTGATGGCAAATGCTTTAAATTTCTTTCCTCTTAAAACCTCATTAGCGAAGGAAAAATACATGTCTCAGTTTGGTCCTTTTGTTTTGATGTTTCAGATTGAGGATATGTGCAGGAGCACCAAATCATCGGCAGTTCCAGTTATACCTGATTCTGAAGGTTGTGCTTTCTCTCTAGATAAACACTTCAATATACATAGAGCTGTTCGAAATATCTGGATATTACTTGGCAGTATCCGCTCCTCTAAATGGTTGTGATTGGTTCTTCAGATCAACAGTACGAATGTCCTAATAAGGAGTCAGCAACATATACTTTTTGTTATTACCAAATCCATAAATATAGCGTAGCTTCTAAAATACCTCCTTCTGGCTAAAGTAAAGCTCCTTGTGACTTCTTGTTTCTCCTCACATCCTCCTTACTACAAGTAACCAGCTGAAAAGAAATTTTTGCCTTTGCACTTGAAGCACGGTGATTTTCTTGGTGTTGCCGATATATGCGAGACAAGTTTACTAGACTATTCTTCTACTTATGCTCCATTTGCTTCGTGGAAAATGAATGATTTGGAAAACATTATTCTAAAAATGATTGCTTATGTCTCTTACAAAAATGAATAAATGAAAAATATTTTCATAAACCACAAAATGTTTAGACATAAATTGTTATCGATAATGAAAACACTTTTTATTAGCTAATTATTTCAAGCGATACAAACGATCATTTTTAAGAAAATATTTTTCAAATCATTCATTTTCCGAGAAACAAATGGAACCTTAATGGAAGATAATATGGTTCTTCATGGACTTTTATTTTCCTATAAAATGGCCTAGAAAATGCATGTGATCATCTTGGTTCTTTAGGAATCAGGAGTTCAAATCCATTTGCACAAGGAATGTGCCTGTATTTTTTCTAGGTTGGTCGTACCTCATTGTAGGAATTTGAAGCTTTTTACTTAATACATATGCTTTTTTTGTTACTTTGTAGTTTCCATTAAGGAAATCACAGTAATGTGATTCTTCCCCATAGTTCCATGGTTTTTGTTACAAGGAAAAATTAGAGCATCATTGGAACATTTTCACCATAGTCTTAAATGTCCTTTTTGCTCTGCATTTGCTTCATTAGACTGACTGGTGAATTATGCAGGGCTTCAATAATTTCTACTGCTTTGTTCTTGTCGTCTCTTCATTTATTTCTGCATGCACACTATAGTAAGCTGTTATGATTGCCCATGTAGATTGTGCTATGTGTAATTCGTGCAATCTTGTATGTTAGTTTGTTCTCAAGTGTGTTGGGTGATATGAATCGTTTGATGTTGGTTTCAATTCTCTCTCACTGCTGTTCCCAAAAGAACTAATCATGGTTTTTTTGCAGGTACTGATTCGAATCCATTTTCTCTCGATGCATTAGCTGTGTTCATGTTCCGTGTGCTTCAGCGGGTTAATCATCCGGTAAAGAATTTGTAACTTGTTGAAGCGCTTAGAAGAATAGTTACCCTTTATCATCTTTTACTGATGCATTATTTTATGCTTTTCAATTTGGAAGGGTAATCTTGACAAGGCATCTCCAAATGCTGGTTATGTGCTTCTAATATTTTATCACCTTTATGAGGGTAAGGTATGATTCTGCTTTTTTCTAGATAAACTTCTTGGTGTTTCCCTTAGTGTGATGTCAATGAGACTGTTTGAGGTATTCGCTGATCTGTGTTGATATGCTTCAGAGTCGTGAAGAGTTTGAGAGTGAACTAGTTGAACGATTTGGCTCAATTGTGAAGATGCCCTTGCTGAAATCTGATAGGTAAAATCTCCCTACTGACTGTGACACATTTTTCTTGTCTTATCGTAACACCATTTTTTTTGCTGACACTTAAAATTAGTGCAGTGGAATGCATAAATAAGGTTGCAAGCCATTGACAAGGGTTGCAATTGTTATAACTCATCATGTAGTCACATGAGATTCATGTGGGATAATGTAATCATGCTAGACCACTTGAGGGTCGATTACAATGGTGTGGTTTTGTTCCATGTTCAGATTCTTTCTTTTCTTCAGTAGAGAGAGAGGTGGGGGAGTTGGTTGATGAAGATGTGAAAGCAGGGGGTAGACAGTCTGGGAACAAGTTCTTCGCACATCAGAAATGTTTGCCGTGTCAAGGTCGCTAACATTCTCTAGATCTTGCCAGAAAGTTAAATCGATGCTGCACTTTGCTTTGCTTATGCAGGAGTCCTCTACCTGGTCCAGTCAAATCAGTTTTGGAGGAGGGACTTAATCTATACAAGCTTCATGCAAGGAGGCACGGGAGGTTAGACCTTTCTATGGCTCTGCTTAACCAATAGATGGCTATATTCGTTTCATATTGTGCTCCTTTGTAGTCATTTTGTGGTCATAGAAGTTGCAATCTAGTAGATCAAAATAGTATAGTTCTTCTTTTGAACAAGCAAGCTCTCACTTCTCTGATGTTCATTTCTGAGCATTGTTGGACTAAATTGTATAAAGAACTGGTGGAGCCTCATTACTAGCATTTCTACATCTGCATGAACATTCTCAATGTTTGTTCCAAGAGATAAGTCGGTGTCTTGTCTTTTGGTGTACTGACTGATTATGCATTCATCTCTCTTTTGACTCGGTGCATTACATGTCCTGCATGTGTAGATTGGAGTCCAACAAAGGAACCTATGCAGAGGAGTGGTCTAACTGGGAAAAGCAATTGCGAGAGACATTACTCAGCAATGCCGATTATCTCAACTCTATTCAGGTCATTATACTGTCTCTTGTCCCTTCACATCCTCTGCCCATTCCACTTCTCAACAGTGTGAAACATGTTTTTCCTATGATGTCACTTCTCCAGGTGCCATTTGACTTTGCCGTTAATCAAGTATCGGAACAACTGAAGAAAGTTGTCAGAGGTGATTACACGGCGCCTAGTACTGAGAAGAGGAAGCTTGGAACAATCGTTTTCGCAGCTGTCAGCTTACCCGTAACACGCATACAAATTCTTCTTAATGATGTAAGCTAGACAAAGCATTTTTGCCAATTACTCTTGGCTGTGCCTCATCTTTCATTACCTTACGCAAGTCTTGCATATTAAATGTGTTTATCTTTTGCTACTGACAATTTTGTTGTCCTCTCCATGTTCACTCCATGCTCACTCCAACCAGTTGGCTGAGAAGCACCCAAACGTAGAAACCTTCCTGCGAGACAAACACTTGGACAGCAGCCTCCAAAAGGCTCACGTCACTCTTGCTCACAAGAGAAGCCATGGCGTTACAGCTGTAGCTAGCTATGGCCTCCACATCGATCAAGATGTCCCTGTGGATCTTACGGCTTTGCTCTTCAATGACAAAATGGCTGCATTCGAAGCTCGCCTCGGTGCTGTCGACGGGGAAGTCATAACCTCCAAGAACGAGTGGCCGCATATTACTATATGGACAGCGGAGGAGTTCCGCCCAAGGAGGCCAATGCTTTGCCCTCCTTGCTTTCGGAGGGGAAGGCTACGCAAGTAGAAATTGATCCTCCGGTTACCATATCTGGTCCGCTCCAATTCTTTTAGGCAAGTTAATTTCCCTTATTTTTGCACGTGTTGGAGGGGAAATTCTCACAAAAGTTTTGTCGCTCCCGAGGGACTTTGTATAGGTCTGTTGGGTAAATTTTATCGTTTTGTATAATTTGAAGCAAATTGAGACGAGTTTAGTAAGCTTGTAGAATGCATCGTTGTATCTGTCAACTTGATGAGAGTCTACTTTCTGAAATTTGATGAAAGAAAATTGCTTACTTGCACTTCTTCAGATAGTTCCGTTTCGTGCAGTATCAAATCTCGTGCCATCGGACCTAATAGTTTGAATTCATTTCTGGCGACAGTTCAAGTGTGCACGTATCTTAATTTCTGTGACAAGTTCTTTTAATAAATGGATAGCTATCGATATCCATTTCTCATACTAAATAGGTTCGGTATTACATCATTATGGATAACGTAAATGGGTAGGTCATTCTCTAGCTGGCGATTTCCATACAAGCAAACTACGCAACTTGATTGGAAAGCGAAGATGCAAAAAGAAAATAAAAAGGAGTCTACTCTGATCTTTCTCGCTGTCAGTCTGACTTGTTCAACATTGCAAAATCAACAACAACCAGGCAAATAATCTTTATGGACAACACCATGACAAAGACTTAGCAGGTCTGCTGCGGTGCATAAAGTAGTCACAACGTCGGACTGATAGCTCATGTATCCAATCAATATCATTCAGCTACCATCTCAAAGCAGCCAGAGCAGTGAAATTCAACCCAAGGCAAGTTGAGGCAAAATCGCTATGGCCTCCCCATCGATAACTAGAAGCTCACCGCTTTTGAAACATTTTGTCGAGAACTTGACCCTGCATGACGTAATTTTACCTGAATTACTCCTGGCCTCACAAGAATAGAGCAATTTAATAAAGTAACTTGACATACATATATTTTTTCTTGCTTTCTCTGACGTTGACCGCCTGTACTTCCCCCATGACCTCATCTCCGACATAGACAGGCCACTTGAATTGCAAGCTTTGGGACACGTAGATGGCTCCAGGCTATTGATCAGCAATACATGCAAGGAAACATAGGTATCTCAGATCAAAAGCACAGAAACCTTAAATCAAATTCAGACATCCTTGTGCTCTGCGCTATATTACTGTGATAGAGTCATCTTGCAGAACAACTATGAAATGCTTTGGAGCGCTCCATTTTAACCATTGGCTCTGGTAAAAAACAAGGCACATCCATCACCTAAGATGCACCTGAAGCAATAACCACCTGTTACCAGATTTTCTATATCAACATATGGGTAGAATACATGGACCTGCCTCGCCTATTTAGTGCTAAAGAAGCAGTTACTCTGCCACTATACATGCATAATGTACCGGCACCATGACCAAAGATTCCTCTAGTATCCAACGACAAGAATCACGAACAATCAAAAGAAGAAACTAAAGGAAAAAGAAGTATTGAAATAAACTTACGAAGCGAGAGGCAATAATTCGTGGGAACAATGCAGCAACAAGCATCCCATGGACAAGTCGGTCTTCAAATCCTGAATTCCGAGCTACTTCAGCATCAAAATGAAGAGGATTTGAATCATGGCTCACTTTTGAATAATCAATAATGTCTTCATCGGAGAATATTCTACTTTGCCTTAAGATATCTCCAGTCCTCAGTATTTGGGGTCCAGATGATGAGAAGCACCTCATAGAACCAAGAATATTCACATGCCTAAGAATTGACATGTTGATCATAGAGGCACACTCCACTCCTATCCCGGATAATGGAAGCGAATTGCAGCTTGATCTTCTAACAAACAAGCAGAGAAGGAAGAGAGCGGGACATACGATTTAACTCCTGCAGACATCAATACATACACAGATAAGCACATACAGAAAGAAAGCGATGCTCTGATCTAAAGATAATTGCCTGATCCATTACTGTCACCATGCACCATAAAAATGGGCTCAGAGAAAACGATAAGTAGTATTCTCATTTTGTTCTTCATCGTATCCATGCTTTATGAGACCAAATAATTGAATCAATGGAAAAGTGCAAAAGGATTTATGATAGTCTTTGAAGGGTTGACCAGATGAAATAGTTTAAAAGCAAAGTCTGCACTTAATTAAGTTAGCATCTTGATCTGGTTATCCAAGCGCTGTCTCTGGTTATTAATCAAAAGCAGAAGGATCATGGTGCAATGGTAACTGGGCAGCTGTGCAGTATATCCATTTAAATAAATGGTCCAGGAAAAGTACAACAAAATGGTAATAAAGACCAAAAGGAATTGAGATCTTCTCATGTTAGGACTACAGAGTGATTTAAGGAACTATACAGCCATCAACCTTCAATAGAAAGACAAGGTATTTCTCCCCGATAATATGACATGGGTGCTAGAAATATCATGAAATGAAATAGAAGGATGGAAGAGCTAACGACATCCCTACCTGAATACATTTCTATGATCTGAATGTCCAAAATCATCTTCAAACACACATTGAAGCTTCCTATAAGTATCTACATCCAGAACGTCCTTCTCTTGCAGGCCCTTCAGCAACATCATAGCCTCTTCTACCCTTCCTCGTCGGCATATCTCATCAAGGATTGTCCTATAGGTGATAAAATCGACTGACATCTGCTTTTCAATCATCTCCCACAAATAATTCACTGCATCCTCAACTTCACCACCCAAAGACAAAGCATTCACTAGTGAATTATACGACTTACTGCTAGGGGTATACCCTGTTTCCTTCATTTCATTACACAGCTCAATCGCATTTATTGTCCTGCCTTGGGCACATAACCCATGAATTAAATAATTGTATGAGAAGGAGTTCGGCTGACACTTGTAAACCACACCCATCTGATGAAATATTCTTAAAGCATCATTCACGTGGAGGGAAAGCACATAACCTTTTATCATGCAATTCAAAGTAAAGATGTCTGGTTCAATCCCATCACTGACAATTTGCTTAAAGAGGCCTCTTATGGTCTCCATGTACACATGATTAACATAAGAATTCCTTCCCCTGCTCAAAAATGCTGCAAATAGAAGATTGTAAGTTCTAATTGAAGGCCTACAGTCCAACTTCATGCAGTTCTTCATATGCTTAAATATATTGACTGCTCTAGTCAGCTTCCTTGCCTCAGTGAAAAAGTATATGATGGAGTTGTAAAGAGGCTCGGTCCCAATATGAGGAACAGCTAATACTTGATTAACGACACCATCCATTTCTTCGTACATTTTTGCAACACCGAGCTTCTTTATTGTGATATGATAAGTGGAAGTGTCATGTCTGAACCTAGGCTGTTGAGAAGCCCAGTTGAAAAGCTCCAAGCAAATTAGAGGATCCTCCTGGAGAGTGATGACATTGCAAAGTTCTTCAGATGAAAATCTGGGTGGGAGTTGGGAAAGCACCCGTCTAAATCGGGCTTCATCAAGCGTAGGTCTGCTCTTGGCTTTTAATCTTTTACTAGCTCTCCTTCTGAAAGATCTTGATGCGGGTTTAGATGAATATAAGGAGTACAAGAAAAATTGGCCATAGGTGTGATGCGAACCATTTAGACAATTTCTCCAACAAACGTTGGCACCGGTTTGCGTCAAATTGTGCCTACACTTAGATGAATTATAGAGAGAGGATACATGATAGGAAGCATTATAGTGTTGGGTGGCTGATGACAAAACAGGATGCAGATAGTAAGTCAAGGTTTTAGGGAGATTCAACCGAGAGAGTTTTTCAACAGCAGTCATATTGAAGTCATAAGAGAATTAAGGACAATTTTGCAGATGCCACAGAAAGGAGGGCTCAGATATCCAACCTCGGTGTCTCTCACAGTAATGCCTACAAGTTAAAGGAAAAGGAAAAGGGCAAAACCGCGTGTAATTTCAGGAACCAGCAAAGTATAAGCAATGGGATTCAGCTTCCTTCTCAACTGAGTGATCTTTGGGGAGCATGGACGACCCTACCCTTCATCAATGCCGAAGGGCTGTTTACGCCAAAACAATCTGCGAAGGGCTCGAATGACTGTTCAGACTGCACACCAATAAAAGGAAGGCCAAAAGAGCATCTGCCATCCACTTCCTACCCGAGGAAGCCTCAGTCGCTCATTCACACGCCGGACATGAATTCAATCCCTAAATGGCGGACCACAAGAACGCCGATTTGGGCGAGTTCGTTCGCCAGCTCCAACTTTAGGCAGAGGGGCCACGGATTGGACTTCTGTAAGAAGCACAATCTTAAAAATTAGACACGGAACGCTCGCATCCGAACACCGGTCGCGCACAACACGCGCATAACTGCACAAGCCACCGAGCCTCTTGTGCGCAGAATCCGAGGACAAGTTAAGCACAAACTAAGGAACAACAACAGCACATTTCTACAGTTTATGTCGAAGCAGCCATTACAGCGAATGAGCTAAGCTCAGCAACTGTTCATTGGACAGAACCAGCAGCAAAATGTGAATGCGGAACTGGAAAAAATCAGAGATGAGAGACTCCGATTGGGGCGAGTGAAACGAGAACGGATCTCACCCTGACAGAGGAGGAGCTTCGCCGGAACCCTAGCCGCGTGCTCAACAACGGCGGAGCGAGGAAGGGTTTCGACGATCGATGATTCCGACGGTTGCGATTGCTGCTGACGGAGGAGCAGCGTCGCCGTGTCGTGCAATAGCAATGAATGTACCTCCCACCTTCACCGGTTTTTAAGTAGACTTTGACTCAAGGTGCAATTTTATCTTTAAATTTTTAATTTATTTAATATAATTTTTAAATTTTAATTTAATATCAATATAGTCTCTAAATTTTTTTGTATATATTTAATTTAGTCTCTGAAATTTATAAAAATGTTTAATGAAGTCATTCCATTGATTCAAGTTCAGGGATTATATTATACATTTTTATATAATTCATAGACTAAATTGAACATGTATCAAAAGTTTATGGATCACATTTAGCAAATTAAAATTTTAAGGATTACATTTAATATTAGGCTAAAGTTCAAGGATTACATTAAACAAATTCAAAATTTCGAGACTAAATTGCACATTGAGCCAAAATTTGAGTATTGTTTGTGACATTATCTCTAGATATTATTGTCACAATTATCATTATTATTTAAAGGGACATATGTACTAGAAGTCCTAAATTTTTATCACGAAAGTGTAATTGATACATAAAACTTATAAAAATTACAATCAAATTCTGGAACTTATCAAATTAGTTCAATCGAGTCCAAAAGTTAACACCGTCTAACTTACTAACAGAAATTGATAATGTATCTTATTTTATTACTTTTCTTGAGACACACGATGGTGATGTAATGTCCAATAAGCGCCACATAAAAAAAGTATAAAAAAATATAAATTAAATTAGAAAAAGCTAAAAGTAAAAAATAAAAAATAGACCCCCAAACCAGCGGCGATGGCTAAGACCTCGTTGGTGGCTGCCGCCACAATCGCCGAGAAGGGTTGACTAAGGTCATTTGAACCTTCCCGAAGCCCAACAACCCTCATAAGCCCAGGGCAATGCCTTGGCAAGGGGCTATAGGCCCCAATCTGGGGGAGGGTGCGATCCTCACCCCATATTTGAGCAAGGGTCATCGGCCCTCAAATGGGGTGGGCGACCCTGGGCAAGGCCTTGCCACCCTCAATCAGATTTAGGGTGAGGGTCACACCCTCTCCCATATCAGGGCCTATAGGCCCTCACCAAGGCATCGCTTGAGGGTTGGCAAGGGTTGTCGGGCTTCAAAAAGGCCCAAATGACCTTTCTTTGGCCATTGGCAAGTTCTTGGCCACAACTGCCGGTGGCCACAGCTGGTTTGTGGGTCTTTTTTTAAAATTAGAATAGTATTAAAAATTAAATTTGGGGTAAAACGACGTAGTTTAGTCTATGTTTCATAATTTAGCCACGTCATCATTACTTATGAGGGAGAAAATATTAAAATAAGCCACGTCAGTAATTTTTGCTAGTAAGTTAAACAATGTTAACTTTAGGACTCGATTGAATCAATTTGACAAGTTTTAAGACTTGATTGCACTTTTTGCAAGTTTTATGGCTCAATTGCACTTTTGTAACTAGTTTTAGAATTTTTAGTGAACATATCTTTTATTTAAATGATATCAACCTAATAATACAATGAAAATAACAAAATAATAAATCAGAAAATTAAATTCTAGAAACACTGTATCATTGTATGTGAGTTTTTCTTCAAATATTTTGGCTCAAGTTCTGCCTTTTTAATCAATTGTATACAGGGTGTCTAAACAATTAGTTAGGAAATAAAAAGAGCAAGGCTTATGCAAATATTGTATCAAAGAAAGGAGGATGAATATAAAATGTCTTTTCACTTTGCTTTTATACTCTAAAAGGGAAATTAAAATACATGGAAAGATCCATCTTAAGTGTTACTGAGTTTGATTAAAGAATCGGATGAAAACCGTAACTTGTTATCAATTATTTAAAACTTACTTGAATTTTGAGATAAAATGAAAAAAGTTGTAGCTCAAAAAGCTAAAGTTCATCAACTCTGACCTTATTATTATATTTCACCAAAATTTTTTTTTGTCAAATCAAGGTAATTTGGAATTATTTCAATTACTTTTCCAAGTAATAAATAAACATAAGCGCTATGTTCTAAAATGATTTTCAACTTTTGATACTTTATTTTAGATTATATACCGCAAGTATAGATCAATTTCACTTTTCTTGAAACTTGGATTTGGCATTATATTGTATTCTGTTTACTTTCCTTCGGGTTAAAAGCAAAAGATATAGCGAATTGTACGTAAACCATACTTTAAATGAGCGATAAATTATCATAACTAAAATATTATCGTTAGCTTTTTACATTCCGCTAGGTTCGAAATTAAATGAATTTCGATGTCTGGAGAATTTTCTATATTTGAGAAACACTTTACTTTTGCTTTATATGTTTTTCAATATTTAAATTAATAAGATTTTAAAGTTTTGGAGTGACAAAATAAACTATTTCTTTGAAAATATTCTCTTTCCTTTTTCATATTTTTGAATTTAAACTCAACAAGAGAAAGAAATTTAGAGATGACTAATTAATAAATTGACGCTTACTGATCAAATGAGGATCACATAATAAAGTTATGTCATGTGTCGCATCATGAGTCTGTGTCGTGATGAATAGAAAAGCGAAATTTCATTTTTAAATATAAACAATAGATCGGATCGATAAAAGAGCAATAACATTCATATCTCGAAAAAATAACTAATACTCGATAAATGAATTAAAAATTGCATAACAACGATTGACTGATCATTACACGATAAATACAAGTAATTGCTAAATTAACAAAGCCCGGAGAAGGCGACTCTAAGACTGAACCCAGCAAGCAGGCATGGAACAAAGAAGCTCGAAAAAAGCAGCTTCTCTGTAGGGAACATGGCATGACAGAACTACATTCCTCTTTAACATCATGTTCTGCCCTGACGGGAATCTACAGATCCAGAAGTCGCATCATCGATGTCCCACACGGGACACACCGAAGCATATTCGCAGAAGCTGCATTTCCAACGCTCCTGCTCGGGAGTGTACGTTGCTTCACGTTCACCACGCCAGACCTCGAGACGAGTCCCGATTTCATTCTCAAACCAGTCTGGATCGTACGCGAACAGATCTTCGCCAAGCACTGAATGATCTTTTTGTAATTCATACCTGCTTCATGTAGGTCACATAAGAGTCTTTTGCCATTTGCGGGAAAAAAATGAGAATGCAGATTAAGGGAACTCTAGTTGCATCTAGAGCTGAATTAACAACTAAGATCATCATTTCTACGCTGCTCAACTTCGCAGCTAGGCACTTCTCAGGGATCAGTATTATAGAGACTTCAGCATGAAGTGAAACTTTCCAGTTGTCCAAAACCCAGAGGCCTCTACAAGGTGGAAAAACAATCTGAATGGACATGTGTAGGTGCGCTTGTGTGAAAAGTCATGTATAGAAAGAATATTCAAAGGTGAAAATTCAAGTAAATTCTGCCTGTTTATATCAATGTAATAAATGCACTAACTTCAGAGAAACACTCGAATCATATTAAACAGGGAATACGGCCAGCCACATTTTCTATCAGTCCTTAAAGCCATCTTTTATGCACTTCTAACAATGCAGTGCAACCTAATAGATTTTACTAGAGCATTAACCTCAAAACTCATGCATCACCAAGCATGTGAGGGAAATAATGCCAAGTCACAATCCAACATACCTCAGTAACAGCTGATCGTTAGCCACAGGTAGCATTGGACATGTGTTCCTATAGTATCTCAATATGTCATCAAGGTTCTGCAAGAAAACCAAACAGAAAAACAAATATGATCTCTAAAGGGGAAAAGTTAGCAACTCAAAGTTCCTAACTCATCGTGCAAGAAAAGTTTTCCTAATATGAATAAGTTCTTTGTGATTTCATCCTACTGTTTATTGTCCCAGTAACACAAATCAAAAGACAAACCTAACCAGATGCCGCATGCGCGTCTTTTCAGAGAAAGATGCATCTTTGCAAGGTCAGTGAATCCCCTAACAACCTAAGGCGCCTCTTACCATCTTAACATTTTAAGAAACAAAGCATTAACAAAAGCACATCATGCATCAGTAAGAAGGATCAAGACAAACTTTCTGCGAATTGGAAGTAACTAATCGAGGTAAAAGGATTCTTCACCTCTGCAGGAAAACCTGCATTAGCAACATTCTCCCTGATATCTTCAGATAAAATACCAAGAGGGTTCAAATTAAAATAATCAAAGAATTGTTTACTGGGGAAGTTCTTGCTCACTGACAAATCCCACATATGCTTGTAGCACATCAACTGAAACCTGCAAATATCAGTAGAAAGAAAGGTGTTTAATGACTTCAACTCAAGACTCCAAGTCAACTGAGCTTTCCACACTTGCATAGAAGATTCAAATGGATTCATTCATAATTCCTCAAGTTACAAACCTTCCATTTCTTCTCTGTGGTTCAGCTGGAAGTGAATTTCGGACACGAGTTTTGATGTCCACCAGTATTGGGTTTCTCTCAGTTCCACAGACAGGCATTCGAACCTCATCAATCACTCCCACCATACAAATATCTTGTAAAAAACACATTCTGAAAATATAAGCAACAATCACCCATTAGCAAGGAGTACATATACATACACAAACTCATAATTCAAAGACCCAATACAGAATTCTTAGTTAATTTTAACAAAGAAAACTAAGTTAAAGCCATTTGGGTTCTCCCCAATGAAATTTTATCTTTCGAGGCAAAAAGATGTACTATACAGCTGCAGATTAGTTCAAGCATGAAGATTGGATGTCCTAGCAGTTAATGATGCCATCACATGGCCGTCGCTACCATCACAACCTTGGTGAATTGTGATCTGGGTTAACCCAATTTTAAGTACTCTAACATTCGGTATCATCAAAATTGGTGATCAGAGCGGTGCACTGCCCACTCACTCAATTAAAAGTCAACAAAATATATCTGATGCTCATACTTTACTCTATAACATATTTGCACATTCTTTGACTTTAGGCTTTTCTATTTACAAAACCTAAGTAGAATAAGCAAACAAACTGATTGCGCTTACCTCTTCTATTGAACCGTTTTCTTGACATAGTTTATAAAAGAGGCCCATGTTCTTCAGCGTAACTAAGTTAGTTAGAGATGCAGCAGCAATATGCTTGTCAAAACCACCAAAAAGAGAGAAGCCCAAGAGGGAAATGGATATGCAGGCACATGGACTCACATTGGCAATTCACGAGTTAACCCTTCGAACAACAGTTGATTTACACCTGTTATAAAGTTCACTAATCTGGTAGCCCAACTATCTTCAGGAGATTTTACACGAACTTTAACCTTTTTAACAACCTGCAAATAGACAATAAATTTAAGTTTATCAAGTAAAAGTTTGACAAACTCAACGTGATGTTGTGTCTGTTTGTGGCTCAGTTCCAAAAGTCCAAGCATGTTTTTCCGCATGCAAAGAGAGGAAGCAACCTAAGACGCATACCTCTTGTTCAAGCTTCTCATGGCGAGCACTACCTGCTTTCATAGCTTTTGTAGTTCTCCTCTTCCCAACAAGGAGATCAAACTCCATCTGCTTTTCACACCATTCCTGCCATTTATGCAAATATAATTAACATAGTTCGACATCCATAATTAGGAGAGTCATGCTTTTAGCTTGAGTAGACGTAAGGACGATAGATTATAAAACGAGCCATTCCATACATTATTTGAATTATAAAAGAAAGCAACTCAGCCTTTCACAGCGACATCGCGCGGCAGGGTATTTAGACAACTAGTAAGCAGATGATTGCAAATGCCCATTTTCAGTCATCAGTGGTTAACCCAATATCCATATTCATCTCCCTGCAACCTAAACTGACTTGTCGCCATATTAACTACACGCAGACATTTGAAATTTGCAAGCACCCATGACATCGAATACATCGAAACATCAGTGAGGACATAGAGACTACACAAACATGCCAGACCAGTGCTCATACCGGCACAAACATGATACAGCAAACTAGACACAACCACAGTTAATGAAGAGAAATGCTTATGTGAGTATTCTTAATCAACCGTGAGATTAACAGCCTGGACAAATAATAATAATAATAAATAATTAAACATTACTGTGTGGTAAACTCCTTCAACAATTCGTGATTCAAAATATGCCATTATTCTCTTAGCAAAGCCCGTTAACGAATTTCGTCTAAGCCACACATTAAAACCCGAGGCATTTTGACTGTGGCGCAAATTAGCCACAAGAACGCCAACACGATGACAGGACACGAGATGTCACCTCCGGATCGGGAAAAAGCGGAAATTTTGGAAAGTACCGTGCGGGTAATATCAGTGACAGACAAGCCCTTCTTCCTCCTGAACCGTTCCAACAACGACCGAGCCTCTCCTTCCCCGTCCTTCGCCGTCGGACCTCCGCGATGACTCCCAAAGTCCTCGAAGTCGGATTCCGACCCGCCCGACGGCCCCCTCCTGGAGACGGCCGAGACGGACCCGACGGACCGCGAGCTCCTCCGGAACCCGGGAGGGGACAGTGCCTTTCCGGCGAGAGAGACGCGGGCGGCGGCGGCGGCCAGGGCGGTTTCGAGGAGCGCCATCTCGTCGTCGCTCACGATCTCGATCGGGATCTCCTCGGGAGGAGGAGCGGCGCGGCGGTGGGGGAGGATGCGGCTGTGCTCGGGGTCTTTATAGGGCGCGGGCTCGGGTGGATAATCGGTCATTTCCGCAACCGGGGCGGCCGAGCCCCGCCGTCGTGGAGGGAGTTGACCGTTGGAATCGCCGGGAAGTTAGGCGTTTCGTGGGGGCGTGGGGGACAGGTTGAGTGAGAATTGTGGCTTCTTCCCTCGTGCGGAAGGAGCAGGAGGAGTGGTGGTTTTGAAGCCTGATGCGCGAAATCCCCGTCGTGCCCCGGCGGGCGTCGGTTTGTGTGCGCCACCTCCCGGGGGTTCTTTCGGCTTTTCGTCTAGAGCTTGACTTGTCAAACTCGCTTCAGTTGTTCTTTGGCCCAATTCCCTTAAAAACTCCCAACTTTAACCTTTATCCCAATTATATCCTAAATTTTTTTTTATCTCATAAAAAACCCTCAAGTTTTAGTTTTGTTCCAAATCTACCCAATCAACTTTTCGGCCAATTTTTAATAATCAAGATGATTTAATGGACAAGGATATGGAACATTTAAGCGGAAAGGTTTGATCTTGGTGAAAAAAGGTATCTTGGGAGCAAACATTTAAGCGACATCTTAGAGCAAACATCCAACCGAACGTGGAATCGATATCGGGCAACAACAAATTTCCGCACGTCAATCCTAATAGTTCCCTTTATTTCGCTTTTTAATGACAAAACTTATAAGGAAGAATTAGGCAAATTTATTTCGTTGAGCATTTAGCATTTAATTTTGGAGAAAGATTTGGTTTTAATGAATTTGTACAAAATGCATGTGCTCCACAAGCAAAACGTGTTCCTAGAAATTCAGTTAAACGAATAATTAAAGATCTTTACAAAAAAGGAAAAAAAGATTTACAAAACTTTTTTATGCAATTTAATGGATGCGTGCGTATAGGTAGTGACATTTGGAGTGATCCTTGGTAAAGTCATTCTTACATGGGCATAAAATGTCATTGGATAGATGATTAGTGGAGTATTCAAAAAAGTCATTGCATTTAGAGTTTCGATGATAATCATACGGCAAATAATATTTATAGATTAATTAGGCAAATTTTAGAAGAATATTATTTGCTTAACAAAATTTTTCAATCGGTTTTGATAATCTGCGGCAAATACCGCTTCAATTGTCGAGTTAGAAAATATTTGTAGACCGCTTTTTGGCGGAAAATTTTTTCACGTTAGATGTGTTTGTCATGTTTTAAATTTATGTGTACAAGATGGTTTGAAAACTCTCGATATTTTTCTTCAACCAATAAAATGGCGATTCAATTTTTATGGAAACATCCTCAAAAAATGAGAGAATGGGGTAAATTTTGTAGAGAAAATGGCAGAAGGCCAAAAAAGATTTCCAAAAGATGTTCCACTCGTTGGAATTCTACTTTCCACTTGCTTCTTGAATCTTTAGCATATAAAGATTTATTATGTACATTCATTTCTAATAATGTACCTCAGATTAATTTATACCCACAAGAGTGGGATATTTGCCAAAAATTTTAGATGTTTTAAAGGTTTTTAATGATGCAACTTATACTTTGTCTGGTGTTTATTATCCTACTACACATTTATTTTAGTAGAGTGTATTAATATTGTCGAATTTTTGATGAATGTGAAAATGATGTTCAATTACAACATACTATACTTGCAATGAAAAGGAAGTGGCTACATTATTATATGGAAATTCCATTATTTATTTAGTTTCTTCGCTTTTGATCCGCGTTGCAAAATTGATGGCTTACATGATTTTTTGCGTGTGTATTATCAATGTTTAAATTGTGATGACATAAATGTTAAGCTATAAGACGTAATGTTAAAAAGCGTAGTAATAGAATTATATAATGAATTTTATACTAAATATAATTTAGATGATCTTTGGATCTTCTCAATCAGCGGAGATACAAAAACGATGCAAGGTAAAATTAGTAGAGGTACCAACTTTTATTACATAGACAAAAAAAACAAAAAGACTGAATTAGAAGTTAAAAGGGAATGTGGTAAGGATTTTTAAGATTTGGGACAAAACAAAAAACTTGAGGGTTTTTATGAGACAAAAAAAGTTTGAGATATAATTGGGACAAAGGCTAAAGTTGGGGGTTTTTTAGGGAATTGGGCCGTTGTTCTTTTGCCATTTTTCCCCGTTCTCACACGGCACGAGAAGCGTTTTATGAAAAATTCAAAACGTACATCTTCAGCATTAAAAAAAAAAATACATTTACATATTCAAGGGTTTTAATTTTGGGTATGGATTCTATACCATTGCTTATCCGCTAAATAAGTTACAGAGTACCGACCAAAAAAAACATTTACATGTGCCGGAAAATAACGCAAAATAATCTCAGAATTTTAGTTCAATGTACAATGTAGTCTTTGGATTTTAAATTGAACATGTATAAAAATTCATGAATCATATTGAATAAGTTAAAAGTTCGAGAACCGCATTACACATTGATTTAAAGCTTGGAGATCACAATGGGCCTAGCGTCTTGCTGGGGCAGCTCAGGCCCCACGGTCAAAATGGACAGGCTCGGATAAACTGGTTTGGGTAAGGATTTCGTAGGCCCAATTCCATGAGGCCCGTCCATTGATAAGTCGAGCGGCGAAGGAGGAGAAGAGAAAGGAGCAGGGGAACGAAGGCAGCAGCGGAAGAGATATGGAAGGAGGAACCTGACGCGCGCATGGAGAGCAAAGACTTCGTCCATGTCGCAAACCGATCGTCGTATATTTCTCGCCAGACGACGGACGTGTCTCCATCCCGAGGAGCCCAGCAAATCAAACAAACTCTCGCGTCGCCGAACCTTGATTTTCTCGATCCCCCTCGTCATATATATATATATGCTCAGCTCGCTACCAGAAAGTTTCACAGCAAGAAACCGGCGGAGCGAGCTGGTGCGTGAGCGCGCGATAGACTGATCGAGTGTGTGTACAGAGCGACTCTGCAATGGGAACTAGAGCGACCCTTTTGCTCCTCATCGCCGTGCTATGCTACGGCCTGACGTGCATGGCTGCTGCTCATCAGCACCACCACCGCCACGAGGAGGAGGAGGGAGGAGGAGACTGGAGGGGAGAGAGGGAAGAGAGGGTAGAGAGGAAGGAGAGAGGAGAGAGCATGTTCCTGCTGCGGGACTGGAAGCGCGTGGTGCACACGGATGCCGGCGAGATGAAGGTCCTGAGGAGCTTCAGGGGTGGGAGGAGCGCCGAGAGGACGACGCGCATCGGCTTCGTCACCATGGAACCTTGCACTCTCTTCATCCCTCAGTATACTGATTCCAGCTTGGTCCTCTTCGTCCGTAAAGGCAAGTCTAACTGCATTATCAATTGTCGCTTTGCTTCAAACAAACTTGGGCTTTGATCGTTGATCAGATTGCCATGCGGGGGTCACTGTCAATTTGGATTGTGACGGGCATGACTCGAAAGGCTCCTCGGTTTGATTGCTCGCAGGAGAAGCGAGACTCGGGACGATATACAGAAATGACGCCGTCGAGAGAACTCTGCGGAACGGGGACGTGTACAGAATTCCGGCCGGCTCCGCATTCTACTTGGTGAACGCCGGAGAGAAACAGACGCTCCACGTCATTTGCAGCATCGACATGGACACGTCCGAGGACTTGCCAATGAGGAATTTCCAGGTAATTTGTCCGAAAGTCATTCCTAGAGATTGAAACGATGCGGTTCGACTAGCGTTTCCTAACGTGTTGTTGCGATTTATCAGTCTTTCTTCCTTGGCGGAGGGCCGAAACCTGCATCGATACTCACTGGATTCGATCCGCAGACACTGGCCACCGCATTTAATGTGAGCAGACAAATTATACCGCTCCTGTTGATGAAATTGCTCGACTTTTCGACGTTCTTAAGCGATACAATGCGACCGTAATTGCGAATGCGGTGGCCGTTGCAGGTTTCCAGGGGAGAAGTGGAGGAGATATTGTCCAGGGAAAGAGAAGGTCCGATCGTGCACATGAGCGATTCGCACCGGCCGAGCGCGTGGTCCAAGTTCATGGACTTGGAGGAGCAAGACAGGCTGAGGCATCTCCAGAGAGTGGTCCGAGAGAATGGGGGCGAAGACGAGGACGAGCCGATCAAGTGGTCGTGGAGGAAGCTGCTGGACTCGGTGTTTGGACGCGGGAGGCCGGAGAGCGGAGATGTATGGGGACTTCACCACGCGCCCGACTCGTGCAATCTCTATGACCGGAGCCCCGATTTCAGGAACGATTACGGATGGAGCATCGCGCTCGATGAGTCCGATTACAAGCCTCTCAGGCACTCTGGAATCGGCATCTATCTCGTCAATTTATCCGCGGTAATTAAATGGACATAAGGTCTTAGGGAAATTTGATGCTGAATTTTTTGTATCGTTTTCGTAGCTCACGAGTCTTCTATATTGGTCATGGAATCGAATTTCCGTAGGGGTCCATGATGGCGCCGCACGTGAATCCGACCGCAACCGAGTACGGCATCGTCCTGAGCGGCTCCGGCACGGTCCAGATTGGGTACCCGAACGGGTCGTCGGCGATGAATGCCAAGGTGAAAGAAGGCGACGTGTTCTGGATCCCGAGATACTTCCCCTTCTGCCAAATCTCCTCCAAGAGCGGGCCCCTCGAGTTCTTCGGGTTCACGACCTCCGCCCGCAGGAATAGGCCGCAATTCCTGGCTGGCCGGAACTCGGTGCTCCGGGCAATGGGTGGGCCCGAGCTCGCCACGTCGTTCGGCGTGAGCGACAAGAGGTTGGAGGGGTTGCTCCACGCGCAGAGGGAGTCCGTGATACTGCCCTCGCCGGAGGCGGCGGGCCATCTCGAGAAGGGCTTCGACGGGGATCTGATCACGGACTTCTGAATCTGTGCTTGATCTCCGGTGAATAAGAAGGGGTTGATGGAAGAGCAAAACGGGATATCGCTTAGTGAAGTTTCCTTCTATTCAAATTTTGTTTTGTTGATTTTCTTTCATCAATTCGAGAAAAACTTTCCACCCATGATGAGTTTGCAGGGTTTTCAATGAATTCGAGTAGTTCTTTTTGCTGTTCATTTGCTCCTTAACGTGCTTCTTGAACTTTAGTTTTTAGATTATATGAAAATATTCAATATTATTCCTAAACTTAAATTAATGAAAGGGTAATATCGAACATTTTCATATAATTCAGAAACTAGATTAAGCATGTATCAAAAGTCCAAGGACCACATTAAATAATTTAAAAATTTAGAGATAACGTTACATATTATACTAAAGTTTATGGACGACTATACTACACATTAGGCTAAAATTCATGTTCTATATCATTTTTTGAAAGAATAATAGAATCTTGGAGGCACATAAACCTCCATTTTGGTCAAATTGGCTACAAATGTGGACAAATTGACAATCTTTTCTCGAAGTATCTATAACTATATATTCCTTCTTTTTATGTTATCGAGCTAAAAGTGTCATTTATCTCATCTTTTTATTTTTCAAAATAATCGTCTAATAAATAATACCTACTTATTAAGTAACCACCCACTTTCTTTATACGCATTATCCTCCGAATAACCCTCTTCTCATTTTCTTTTTCCCAAAATTGCTTATCTTTTTGAAAGTATAGCAAAACATTAGTTATAGTTTATTTTCTACATTAGAATCCTTGTATAATGGTTAAAAAAAAGGCAATTATTACAGATATTTTATCTCTCCATCGAATTAAAGTTACTTATTTCATGGTTAATTAATTGTGATGTTGCACGAAAAATGAAAACTAATCGAGCATGCGCGTGGAAACTAATGCCGAATACGGACAAGCTACGGGGTGAATTGATAGCATACCGATTCTTTTGGCAAAGAAAGCTATGTAAGTACCAACTTTCTATGGCAAAATGTCGCGTAATATCAAAAGGAACTACAATGATTGGTCTCGAGTACAATTGAAGTGGTAAGAAGTCGTGCAACAATAAAAAGTTTCACGTGATGATTTTGGCTTGGAGCACCGGACCGACGTCGATCACATTAAATAAAATTTCTATTTTGCCCCCCCGCTGCGATATTAGGTCATACGTCGGCCCGGTCGGAGGGTGAAGGTGAAACAAAAAAAAGAAAAGAGAAGAAAAAATAAAAAATTAGAATTTTATTAAAAAATTAGATGAATGTAAGCGGGTTAGATTTGGGACAAAAGTAAAAGTTTAGGATTTTTATGAGAAAAAAAAAGTTGGGGATATAATTGGGACAAAGAGTAAAGTTTGGGGGTTTTAGGGAAAAAAAAAAAAAAGTTACATCGTTATATTAAGCGGCCAAAAAAAATGCTGTTGCACTTAACAATCGATTACGCTTGAACCATTTCATTAACTCCGCCGATTTTAAGCAAATTAACAACTTACCTCGGATTTTGTATAAATTTTCCATTCCTACACTTCCTTTGAGCATTTTATAAACCTTCTAACACGAAATCACGGGGTTTTGTAATGTCACGTCAGAAAATTAAAAAAAAAATTAAAGAGATGGAAAATAAAAAAAAAATTTAAACCTGCCTCGTGACTGAGAAAGGATTGCCTAAACTCGCTTTTTAATATTTTTTTTTTTGGGAGTTTTATTTATTTATTGATCCTATTTCCCAAACTCAAGAAAATTTTCAAACTCTAGAGGTTTGCGGAACAATTGAAAAAAAATAATATTAAAATTTTAATTGATTAAAGATCACATATATTTAGATGGATTTTTTTAGTATTTTTGGGTTAATTTAATAAATGGCAGTTTCCTTTTTTTACGTTCAAAAAAAAATGTTTCCTAAAATCCTAGTAGGGTTAACTTTGAGGATATATAAGCTTGTTTTAGGGTTTTTTCCTTTCATTAGACTTTAAAAAAAATTTTTTATTTGGAAAATAAAAATTTTTAAACCTGCCTCGTGACTGAGAAAGTATTGCCTAACCTCACTCATAGGGTGGAGTGCTCCCCTGTGGGCCCGTGTCCCATATGGCGTGATCCTATTTCTCAAACTCAACAAAATATTCGGTGATTTAAAAGGGCCACGTTAGCAATTACCGAGATCCAATTAAAACTTACACTGACTTAAAATTAAACGAATATATATAATTTTTCTCTCTCTTCCTCCCCTCTCCCTTCATTGCTACGGTTTAGATCTAGCTGGAGTCATGGCAACCATGGAAAGATGGAGCCTACCAAATCAGGCCGGTGACGCCGCTAATCCACACCTGACAAGGTGAAATCTAGGGCCACGGTCCACGATTGAGCCACCATTTTAGTTGCGACGACTCGAGTCGTTGTTCGTCCATGGCAAAGTATGGCGAAGCCACCACTTCGTGGTTATTTTGAGGATTCATCCGTCATGAAGAAGTGGTCGTTAAACCCTGTCTTCATCTTCCTCTATTCGTCTTCGACTTTGTCTTCTTCCTTGCATTTGTTTATATTAGTCTTGGCCATTCAAAATTTCGGAATGAAGGTCAAGATTTTGATGTTCAATGGTAAGAGAAAATCCTACAAAGTTTATTGATTGGTTCAACCCCAATTAGGAATGGATTTTTGATTTATAAAATGACTAATTAAAGGGTAAAAAGGTATAGATAAAAGTAATCACATAAATACCCCATAAAACATATTCGATTTGGTGGGAACACTTGAAAAAGCAACGTGTAAGAGAGGAGAGATTGAAGGTGGATCGTTGGGAGAAGATGAAAAGTTATTGCAAAAAAAAAAATCCGCCAATTTACCCATTATAGGCAAGAGGCGTTTATTGAGTATCATAACGTCAAACAAGGTGATAAAACAATTGAAGTGTTTAGTGAAGAATTTGAAACGTTTGGATGGATGCAAGATGATGTGGCGGAGATGAAGACAATAAAGCGGTGAGAGGATTGAAAAGGATACCCCAAGGGGGAAGAAATGAGAATCCAAATAGTTGTCCAAAGAACACATTTGGACGATATGAGGATGTGTACTAGACTAGCCATTAAAGGTGAAACAAGATTGGTGCCTAGAAAAAACAAAACCTAGAGGTGGAAGTCCAAGTATGGCATCCAGCCCAATTTGGTCATAAGCAATTAAAGAAGTAGGAGAACACGTTCAATGGCAATAAAGAGTCCCGGGAAAGTCGGGGAGTTTTTGACGCCCGGAGATGAGGTAAGCGTGGTTGGTTCAAAACTGACTAACAAAAGGCAAAAGAGCGGGCTAGTGCGTAATCTAGAGGGAGGAAGCACCAACCATTTGTTTTAAGTGTCGCGAGATTCACCATATTTTGGTAGACAATAGATTGTTCGAGGCTAGAGGTTAGATGACACTTGTGAATAATCCAAATTTTTTATGAAGGTCCAATTTATGATGAATAAAAGGTACCGAAGAAGAGGATGCCAGATGCAAAACAAGAAGAGATTATCTAAGATCTTTCATAGTGAGTCCCTAGTCATTAGAAAAATATTAAATGTTGCTCTAGCGAATGATGAATCATGGATTAGACATAATATTTTTATAGTAAGTACACTAGTAAAGAAAAAGTATGCAGTATGATAATAGATGGTAGTAGTTGCAAGAATATAGTGTCCACGACTATGGTGGAAAAGTTAGGGTTGAAAAAGAAGATCATCCTCAACCATACAAGCACACATGATTTAGAAAAGGGAACGAGATGAAGGTGAGCAAAAGGCGTCTTGTGCAATTTTCGATTGGAAAAATTACATCGATGAGGTGTGGTGTGATGTAGTCCCAATGGACGCTTGCCATATTTTATTAGAGAGAACAACCCGAATTGTAGTAGGTTTTTGTGGGCTAAAAGATCATCATGATGGTTTCAAAAATACCTATACCTTCAAGAAAGATGCTTTGAACCATTACCCTAGGTCCTTGATTTCAAAAAAAAGTGAAGAATAATTTACAACCGTCTAAATTTCAAGAAGGATCGGGTGGTACAAGATCCTTTTTGCCATGATTGGTGATGGCATTAAAATTCGATAGTCCCAAAATTTCTACTCAAGAATGGCCTTAGCTTGAGGAATTTATTGATGTCATTAATCGGAAGAGTTACCAAAATTTTCCTCGGTTGAGCACAATGTTTCTAGAATTTTTAATGTAGCGGATTTGTCACCTTAAGAGACGCTAATGGGGAAGAAGATCCCAAGGAGATTGTAGACAATGAAGGGGTTTGTTATGGGAGGAATCTTTCTCTAGAGGAGAGGAGGATGATGCACCTAGAGGACCCGGTGGAAATGGTTATTGAGGGTGAATAACGATGGATTTTCGCGATTCGAGATCGTTTAGATGGATTTTTTTTTTTTTAGTATTTTTTGGGTTAATTTAATAAATGGGTTTTTCCTAATTTTACGTTTTGATGTTTCCTAATCCTAGTAGGGTTAACTTTGGGGATATATTGGCCTTGTTTTAGGGTTTCCTTTCATCGGACTTGAATATTTTTGATTTGGTAATCATATTTGGAAAAAGCAATTGTTCTTCACCCGGTGGAATTTTCTTATAGTGCCGGTCAATCATTTTTTATCGGATTTGGCATAAAAATATTCAATGATTTAAAAGTGCCACGTTAGCAATTACCGAGATCCAATTAGAACTTACATTGACTTAAAATTAAGCGAATATATATAGTTTTCTCTCTCTTCCTCCCTCTCCCTAAATTTGCTACGGTTTAGATCTAGCTGGAGTCATGGCGACCATGGAAAGATGGAGCCTACTAGAGGTGATGCCGATGGGGATTATTGGTCCACACTTGACAAGGTGAAATCTAGGGAAGAAAAATTTCCACGTATTGAGCCACCATTTTAATTGGAGAAAGGAAGTATTGATTTGGGGTCCATGTTGAAGAAAGCCATTTTTTTCGTGGTTACTACCATTTGGGCTCATTCGAAAACGGATTTAAAGTGGTTTATTGGCTCAACCGTCTTCATCTTCCTCTCTTGTATTTTAGGACTTTGTCTTCTTCCTTGCATTTGTTTATATAAGTCACATAAATTGGCCATCATATAAATTTTGGTCAATTCGTCTTCCCGCCATCACTAGGGCTTCAAATATGGTCTTTAGCTTCGTCTTCCTATGTTCATCTTCGGATTATCCTTCCTCTGTGCGTCTGCTCCGTCTTCTCGCCTCGCTGGTCACTATTCAGGTTCGGTCACCTCCGTCTCGCCATGGCTCCAGATTTGGTCGGCTAAAGCATATCAGCGAAAGCGAAGGCGGAGGGTGAAAACTCACAATCGGATGTGACAGCCACGACAATGAAGAGGACTCGAGGATGGAGTGCTAGGGCGATGGGGGCAGCGGCTTTTACGATGGAGGAAGAGAGAGAAACAAAGTTTTTAGTTTTTGTGTTTAATTCCACATCAACATATATGTGTTGAGCTGTAATTGGGCGGAAGCAAAAATATGCTCGCCACATCAGCCGATGACGTGGTGAGAAGGAACTATTGAATATTTTTCTTCTCAAATGCTCCGTTGGCTGTTTGTTAATGTTTTTCAATGAGAAAATCAACGGCGGAGGCTCCCGTGATCGGCGACCGGTTGAAGCGATTTGTATTTTCAATGGCCAAGATCTTCCTAACACGATACAATGGCCCGGCGTACGGTACCCGTGGCTCCGTAGACCAACCCCGTTCTCATCGTCGTCCAACTAAAAACGACGTCGTCCGGCTCGTCCATGCCTGGGCAAAGGGCAACCTCCCGGGGGCTGTACCGTAATTCCAGACGCAAGCGCGGGGATAATTACGTAAAACCGGTCGACAGACTCCGTACGATCACGGCGCCTGAATCTGCGTAACCCGCACGCGCGTCTTCTATAAAGCGCGAGAATCTCGTCGGCAGCGCGAACCCTAAACCCTGCTCCCCAGCAGCGTCAGCTCTTCATTTCGCCCGCTCGCTCGCTCGCTCTCTCCCCGTTCGCGGCTTCGGTTGAATCCCGAGGCCTCGCGTTTCTTCGAGGCGAGTCCCGTCCATTGATCGGCTCTGTTGATGTTTTCCATTTCACGGCTGCACGACGTCACGGTCGATCAGTGAACTGACTTTGCGCTCCGTTTTCGTTTCGCTTGAATCGATGGGCGCTGCTTGGATCTCGCTTTCTTTTGAATTCCTGCGCGCGATTGTCTGGAGTGTCCCGTTGGTGATGTTTCTGGAGTGTAATCACTCGTAGTCGATTGCCGGAATCCTCGGTCGGCTTGTCTGCCGAGTGTCGCTGGTGGTCTGGTTCGATTGAATCCGCGTACTCGTTTCCGAGTTCGTGCGCGTGATCTGGTGTTTCCGGAATTGCTTTCGCCCGGCGATGGGGAGGACTGTCCTTTTTTGGGCCAATACTTGTCCGGCTAGTGTTGATCGAAAAGCGCGGCTGCATTGCCTCGTGAATGAATTGGCGTGCTTGTGGGTGTCTACTTGACATGAATTTTGTCTATTCTAAAGCTTGATTTTGTTAATTTTTTTTATCTGGCAAAGGACTCTCTGCTTCATTCTTTCTCTTCATATGTGTGGGGTTGGTATTCATTTCCATTCCTGGCTTGGCATATCTTGACTTTGGTCTTGTCTTGCGTATCTGCGGAAATGTTGTTTGACCTTGTCGGGATTCGTTATGCTTTGTTTCAATGGATTTTTCTTGGTAATGGAATGTTTTAGTCATTTTGGGTTGGTGAATTCTAATGCCAGTGCTGCTCATGACGCTAAGATCGTGTTTTGAGACTGTCCGTCTATTTCCATGCTGTCCCGCACTTGATCAATCGCGATCTCTGTTTTCCTTTTACTACTTTGAATGAATTTTGATGGTTGGCGGCTGGTGTGTGTTATTCCCTCCTTGTTAACGAGCGAAACTCTCCTTTTCCCGGCAGTTAGTTCGTTGGAGGTTCGATATGGGTAAGGAGAAGGTGCACATCAACATTGTGGTCATTGGCCATGTCGACTCTGGGAAGTCGACCACCACCGGACACTTGATCTATAAGCTTGGAGGAATTGACAAGCGTGTTATTGAGAGGTTCGAGAAGGAAGCTGCTGAGATGAACAAGAGGTCTTTCAAGTATGCTTGGGTGTTGGACAAGCTCAAGGCAGAACGTGAACGTGGCATTACCATTGACATTGCGTTGTGGAAGTTTGAAACCACCAAGTACTACTGTACCGTCATTGATGCTCCCGGTCACCGTGACTTCATCAAGAATATGATCACTGGTACCTCACAGGCTGACTGTGCTGTTCTGATCATTGACTCTACAACTGGTGGTTTTGAAGCTGGTATTTCTAAGGATGGTCAGACTAGGGAGCATGCTTTGCTCGCTTTCACTCTTGGTGTCAAGCAGATGATCTGTTGCTGCAACAAGGTAAATTCCTGGCAATCTATGGCTAGTTAAGCATTAAAGTTTTTGCTGCTCGATGACTCTAACCTCTGTTTCTTCTTTAATTTTTGTCTAGATGGATGCCACTACCCCTAAGTATTCCAAGGCAAGGTATGATGAAATCGTTAAGGAAGTTTCTTCCTACCTGAAGAAGGTGGGTTATAACCCTGACAAGATTCCATTTGTCCCCATTTCGGGCTTTGAGGGTGACAACATGATCGAGAGGTCCACAAACCTTGACTGGTATAAGGGCCCTACACTCCTTGAGGCCCTTGACCTGATCCTGGAGCCCAAGAGGCCCACAGACAAGCCACTCCGCCTTCCCTTACAAGATGTCTACAAGATTGGTGGTATTGGTACCGTCCCAGTGGGACGTGTTGAGACTGGAATCCTCAAGCCTGGTATGGTTGTCACATTTGGCCCCTCTGGATTGACAACTGAAGTTAAGTCTGTGGAGATGCACCATGAAGCCCTCCAGGAGGCTTTGCCCGGTGACAACGTCGGTTTCAATGTCAAGAATGTTGCGGTAAAGGATCTGAAGCGTGGTTTTGTCGCTTCTAACTCAAAGGATGATCCTGCCAAGGAGGCTGCTAATTTCACCTCTCAGGTCATTATCATGAATCATCCAGGTCAAATCGGAAATGGCTATGCCCCTGTCCTCGACTGCCACACCTCTCACATTGCCGTCAAATTTTCTGAGATATTGACTAAGATAGACAGGCGTTCTGGTAAGGAGCTTGAGAAGGAACCCAAATTCTTGAAGAATGGTGATGCTGGTTTTGTGAAGATGATTCCTACCAAGCCTATGGTTGTGGAGACTTTCTCTGAGTACCCTCCACTGGGTCGTTTTGCTGTTAGGGACATGCGTCAGACCGTGGCTGTTGGGGTCATCAAGAGTGTTGAGAAGAAGGATCCTAGTGGAGCCAAGGTGACCAAGTCTGCTGCCAAGAAAGGTGGAAAATGAACTGTGCAGGCTCATCTTGGTTCTATAGCAGATGGAACTTTCATTCCTAAAGGCAGTCTTTTTAAAAAATTTGCGTTCTTGTTGGTTCATTGTTTGCTTTATCCCGTGTCGTATGGTGTTGTTCTCTACGCACCTTCAAGCCACAGAAGTTTGCAGCACTGGGTGCTTGACAGGCGGTGGTGGAGACTGTTGATAATCTTGAGTCATTGGCATGTGAATTGATTGGCTGGTCGAGGTGCTTTGGTTTTCCAAGGCGGCTCAAAAGTTTTGAGGTCTTGTCCTTGTATTGAACTTCCCTTTTTTTGTACGTCACTTTATTGTTAATGTCACATACTTCATATGCGTCTATAATCGACGACTTTATCCGTCAGCTGAATAATTTAGGTGATTTTATAGCTTTTAGTAGCTGAAGCATGCTGAGCCAAGCAAGTGAAAAGAGATACCAAGCAGAATCTGTATTTCAATACGAGATGTTACTTTCAGATGGTCTCTGGGCTTTCCAGTTCTCTACACTTTCCGAGAGTTAAAAGCCTTTAGATCATTGGAGCAGGCATGTCTAGAAAGTGGTCAAACCAGCAAGCCCCACCCACCATCAGTCTCAGGCATGTCTAGAAAGTGGTCAAACCAGCAAGCCCCACCCACCATCAGTCTCGTACGTTGATCGTCCATTGTTCAGCCTCATACATTATCATTTATTGTTCATACTTCAATACTTGTCGCTCAGGTTGCAGGCTTTGGTAACTGGTCCAGATTAACGCCAAAAGACACAATGGATGACAAATGCAATCTATATATACCCTCTCGATTCCAAATCAGTGTAAGCAAAAGGCATCACACCAGGTCCTTGTATGGTGGTAACAACTGGTTTATGATGCATCTTATTCATAATCGTGTGCAACTCTTCATTCTTATTGTTCACATGGCATAAATAGAAACTTGACTGAAGAGTCTGCATCTCATGGGGTAGACATATCGAGTCCCCGGACAATGTTTATATGCTTGGGCGACATAGACATGTACAGGAAAAAGTGAAAACATCGACGATCAAACTTTCGTCTTTTGGGTTGAGATTGACATTTCTCCCTCTGGAGAGTTTTTTGATGGGTTAATATCATGAAAAATCCTACACTGATATAGTTGTAATAATTTTACCCCAAATTATTTTTTTGACAAAAAAAAATCCAAACTAGTACACTTATAACAAATTTATCCTAAACTATTTTTTTTTTGACCACTAAAAATCCCAAACTGGTATACTTGTGACAATTTTACCCCAACTAATTTTTAAATATTTTTTTGAATTTTTTTACTAATTTTTATCTTATCTTTTTTTTTTTTTTCCTTAATATTCTTCATCTTTAACATTTGGCCAGCCGCCGGACCGTGACGATCGGCCAGAGGCGGGCTGGAGAGGTTGGCCCCGCCGACCGCTAGCAAGGCTTGACCTTACTGGCCAATGGCGAGGGCTCGCTAGCAGGGCCGAGCCCTCGTCGGCACTAAACGAGGCCGACCTTGCCAGATGTGGCGAGGGCTCGGCCCCATCGGCCGCTGGCTAGGTCGGCCTCGCCCAGCGCTAACGAGGTCGGCCTCACCAGCGGCCGACGGGGCCGAGCCCTCGCCATCGGCTGGCAAGGTCGAGTCTCGCTGGCTTTCGCCTTTGGCGGTCGCCGGACCGGCGACAGGCCAGAGGTTGAAGATGAAGAATATTTAAAAAAAAAATTGAAAAAAATATTATTAAAAGATTAGTTTGGGTAAAATTATCACAAGTATATCAGTTCAGGATTTTTTATGGTCAAAAAAATAGTTTGGGGTAAATTTATCACAAATGTACTAATTTAAAGTTTTTATGGATAAAAAAATAATTTAAGGTAAAATTATCATAACTATATCAGTTTAAGATTTTTCGTGATATTAACCCGTTTTCTAACAGGAATCTTTGTATTTTTGCCCTTTGTTTCGGGTTGCGACGTAACCGGCATGTGCTCAGTCACGCACTTTTGTGAGGTACAGGTAAGAAAAGTCAAGCTGCTTTCCCTCTAGTCACTCTGTCAGAACCTGATTTTTGTAGACCCTGCAAACATCCGAGTCCTTGGCCGACTGCACCGACGCACCCAAGGTAGGGATCATGAGCTGTGAGCACGACGTCGGGTCCCACGACAAGGACCCGACCAATGGCCTTATCAGGCGACTTCCCTGGTTCAGAGCTCTGATGCCATCGCGCTCACGGCTGTCATGCGCTTTCGCTGCCGTGAATGAATCATTCTTAAAGAGCTAGAAATAGAATGCGCAAGCAACGCTGGCCACTACTAATTCACGTGCTTCTTTCGGTTGAATTTTCCCAGTCTTTGCAAACACATGCCGTGTGCGGCTTCCTCTTATGCCAAAAAAAAGAAAGAGAGAGAGAGGGGGAAGAAAATTAGATGGGAGAGAAGGGTCTAATCAGATTCTGACGCGAATTAAGGGTTGTTTGAAATGTCGTCAATTTGATGTCCTCGAAAATTCAATGCATGGAAACGTTCCAACATGTCAGGTATCTTTTAATCGTTCACACCGGAATCAGGGTCCGTGGTGGGGGCATACGCTCTCGGCCTCAAATAATTGGTCCAGCATCGCAACTCCACGAAAGTTGCATAACTAAGGCAAAAGGAAAAAAATGTCATTTTACATGTCAATGCTGCCAAGAACGCGACCCCTGCCCAGGATAGGTCGCTTTGTGCCCAGGTTTTTAGTTGAGGTTTTTATTTCATCTTGATCCCACCTACGAGAGCTGCCGTGCATTGTCGCCTTTCACTTTAATCGCTTGAAAATGCTACGATGTGTAACTTTTTTTAATGATTCTCAGGACAAATGACACAGTAGACCAGAAGGAGATGGGACCCAAAGTTGAATCCGAGACGAAGCTGCTTTAATCATCTCTTTTGGTTAATTATTGTCAAATGTAAGGGCTTAGTAAAACAACTATCAGATCGTTCAAGATTAACCGAAAGCATTTGACTTGAGAAAGAACATATTAAGTCAAGCCAATATGTCTTACCCACTTTTATCGTCATGCTAGTGGGCGATATGCGATACTTATGAAGTATATATATGTATATTTTCCACTAATTGAACTGTAGACAAATTCTCGTGACTTAGATTATGAATTCTTTTTTTTTCGAAGATGCGATACCCACGGAGCATGGATATATGGACACGCCGGCTTGCCAGCCGAGTGGATGTGGATAATATCGCTAATAAGAATGCCCATATAAAGCTCTAAATTACTAACGTCCACATCAAACTCTTTTGGTCTATTTCGTCAAGTTAAACTCGGCTGACGGAGGAAGAATGACATCAACGGCGACGCTGAAGCAGATATAAAGATTTGAGGAAATCCAAGCCACATGTAAGATCGACCCACCAAGAAGTCAAGAAGAAGCATCAATCTGGGGACATGGATTCCCTTTATGTAGCCAACGATCCCAAGGTTGCGGGAGAGAGCCAGGCCCAGAGCTCCATCTCTCTCTCTCTCTCTCGATCTCCAGTCAAGCCGCCTTCTTCCTCAGAGAAGCATGGCAAAGGTTCGCTTCGCAAGAGGGATGGCGCCGTCGGCCATGATTGTCCTCTGCAATTCGGTGAGTGGGTATTACATGGAGAGTCTTTCTGTGTACGTGCTAGAACAAACCATGGGGAGGTGTCGGTGTCGCGAACTTTAGATGCCCGTTGCATGTCTCCTAGCTAGGGGTTGCTCGAAATGCCCGCGATCACAGATTCTCTCTTACTTGGAGTTGCCTTTGAGTCACGTCTGTCACCCACCCGGTTGAACGTAACCTTAACTGTTCGATGTACGTGTGTATCTGCCGGGAAATCAACTGGCTGATGGTCCGGACAGATGTGTCGTGTTTACAGAGGAGTTCCATATCGGAATGAGTTCTCTTGAAAATTCAACACGGGTTTGTTCTGTCGATGGAGTCGCTCCGTGTAATACTTCTCGCGCGAACGAGATCAGGCCGCCGGCACCATGTCTCCCGCGCAGCAAACCTTCGTTCACATGCAGCGACGAGCTCGGTTTCGAGGAAGATTTGCAGCGCGGAGATGCGACGGCTAGTTCAAAGGTCAGTGTGTTGATTGATCTGCGTTCCGCTATCAGGGCGATGGACTTTTCGTGTCTCAGTTTCAGGTTGGGACTGTGAGCGGCTTTCAAAGCAGGCCTTTGGCCTGAGCTAAGATGAGGAAATGCTGTCCAGATCCGTAATGATTTTCTCTTGCTGTCGAGAGCTCTTTCGGTCATTCCATGCAACGACGGGTCCACCGGGAAGGCTGACGTGAAGATTCATGCAATTTTCTGTCGGAGCCCATGCTGAATGTTCACGCCCGTCCCCGAAGATGATTTCTGCAATTTTCGGCGTGGCGGCATCATCCCGAATGGAGCCTGCTAAAGCGTGCCGGCACAGCATGTAGGATGTCGATCTGGAGACGTTCTTGGGTGCATCGGGTCACGTGAGTTCCGATACATCCCTTTCCTTAGTTCGTGCGACTTCCGCCGGGACTGAACGACATGAAGATTCATGCAGTTTTCTGTCGGAGCCTACGCTGAATCTTCACGCCCATCGATTCCCCAGAGATGATTTCTGCAATTTTTGGCGTGACGGCATCATCCCGAATGGAGCCTGCTAAAGCGTGCCGGCACAGCATGTAGGATGTCGATCTGGAGACGTTCTGGGGTGCATCGGGTCACGTTAGTTCCCATACATCCCTTTCCTTAGTTCGTGCGACTTCCGCCGGGACTGAACGACATGAAGATTCATGCAGTTTTCTGTCGGAGCCTACGCTGAATCTTCACGCCCATCGATTCCCCAGAGATGATTTCTGCAATTTTTGGCGTGACGGCATCATCCCGAATGGAGCCTGCTAAAGCGTGCCGGCACAGCATGTGGGATGTCGATCTGGAGACGTTCTGGGGTGCATCGGTTCACGAGAGCCCGATACATGCCTTTCCTTAGTTCTTGCGGCTTCCGCCGGGACCGATCGACGTGAAAGATCCTGACGGCTCCGAGCTTACGTGCACCCGGATCACATAATAGTTTCTTCTTTGTTTGTGGGAAATAATTTGATTATTTCTTGCTTGTGCCGACTAATGTGTACGACCGGCGCTCCACCTTTTCCATGTGGTCTTTTAAATAATTTGGTTATGAGCTGTTTTCAGGTTGACGGGTTCATCATCATCTGGCAGGAACTGAACTGGCTTCAGCTATTGGCTGTGTACTGTACTGTATTGTCGTTTGATTCACCGTCAATGCATATTGTCGGGGCGACGCAACGTTATATTGAATTTTCTTTCTTTTGTTTAATGTTTAAGGATATGTTTAGTAACTTTTCTGTCTTTTGAGTTTTCTGTTCTTTTATTCTCCGGTAAAGAAAAAGAATAGAAATTCGTTTAATAAAAAAAATCTACTTTTTGTTTTAGAACAAAAAGTAATCCCGAAAATAAATTTGGAGCGAAACAAAAAGTAAAAAAAATTTACTTCGTTATTTCTGGAACAAAAACAAGAAACAATTTTTTTTGGAATCCTTTAAAAACAAAAAATAATCCATTGGCCACAATCCGCCCACACCGCCGCCTCTTTGTCCCTTTTTGCCACCTACCACCCTCCTTCCGCCATCTCTCCGCCCGCGAGGCGCCTCTTGTTGTTGACCACCATCTTTCCACCGCCGATGCTTGTCGCCACCGCCACCGGGTCACCGTCCTCCACCGTTGGCCGCCGTACTCCATCGCCCGACGTTGGCCGCCACCCGACGCTGGCTGCCTCCCCTCGCCAGCCACTCGATGCCAACGATCACCCGCCACCGGTCGTCATCCTTCGCTGTCGGCGCCATCCACCCGGTGACCATCCTCTGCCGCTTGCCATCGTGCTCTACCGCCCGACGCAGAAAGCCATCACCGTGTTGGCTGCCCTCGGCCCGGCCACCTCTGCCCGCCCCACTCGATCTTGGGGTGGTCACCCACCATCGGTCGCCATCCTTCACCACCAGCCGCTGTGCTCCATCGACCAACACTGGTCACCCTCCGCTACCAACCACCTCTCACCCCCCCGTTATTGAATCACCGTTGCCCAGCGCCAGGTGCTCTCGGTGACCGCTTCGTTCTCCACTTGCCTCCCACCACTGACCACCATCCTTGATCGCCCGCCGACCACCATCCTCTACCCCCACCTCCACCCGTCGTCCTCGCCATTTGGTAGCCCAAAAGGAAAACTCGTCCATGGAATAAAAATGGATTATTCACCCTAAATGCGTTTTTATTCTTTTTCTATTCTAGGAATAGAAATTTTGTACAGTTACTAAACGCTATTTTTTGCTCAGAAACTGTTCCAAGAAATAAAAATAGAAAAAACTATTTATGATTAGAAATTATTTCTAGGAACAGAAACATTGCTATACTAATCCTAAGTGGTCAGATGATATCGGATAGGCTTTCACATGTTTCGATTGGTCTGCTTTTTCGAGCTATTTTAAAGGCATAACTTCTAAGGGTGAGCATGGTCTGGGTGGGCGATTTTCACTCCGGAACCGTGGACCGCCCACTAAGAACCGGTTCCAAAAAATTGGAAGCGAGAACCGCCCGTCGGTTCCATGGATCCACCCAAGAACCGAATCACCGGTCCGGTCCGGTTCCTGAGTGGGTCCATAGAACCAATCCCACTAAGTTTTCCTAGACAAATAAAAAAATTGGACTGGTCTAATTCTTGCCCGCTGGTGGGTTGTGTTCACCACATGTTACTTTGATTCACATCAAATGCATTCGTAACCTGTATTATATATCACACATGGGAGTTTACCACAAGTTCACAATAGTCAACCAGCAAACAAAACAACCCTCTTATTTTTTTTTTTTTTTTTTTTTTTGGTCAGATTTTTTAAATTAAAAATAAAAATATATATAATTATTATATTACCGGTCCGGTCCGGGTGACCAGTTCCATACCATAAATCGAAAATCGAACCAGTACCCACTTGTTCAAAAAAATTGGAACCGAGAACCGGACAGTTTCCCTTGGGAACCACCGGTTCGGGGCAATCAGGGATGATCCAAGGCGGTCCCGGTTCTTTTACACACCCCTAATAACTTCTCCATTTCGATTTGGTACATTCACACCTGCAACTACGAATTCAAGATCACGAAAGGGATAATAACACAAGTAATATGTTCCTTGAATTTTTAATTCGTTTAATATAGTCTCTAAATTTTAGCTTAATATTTAATGTGGTCCCTAAAATTTTAATTTATTAAATGTGGTACTTGAACTTTTGGTACATATTTAAAATAGCCCTCGAAGGACTAAATTTAACATTTTTATATAGTTCAGAGATTATATTGAATATGCACAAAAAATTCAAGGATGACATTGAACGAATTAAAAGTTCAAGGACTACATTGCATATCGGGTTAAAGTTCAGGGACCATATTACATATTGGGTCAAAGTTGAGAGACTGTTTACGAGAAAAGAGAGTTCTCGTCGCCTATTGATATAAAAAAAAGAAACCTGCTTTAGTCAGCAACTCGATGACAATTATTTCGGAACTTATTGATATAATTGATATAGATAACTACTCGCGACCTAAAAGAAACCAGGAAAAATAAAATAAAGAGGAGAACTTTCCGCGTGGTTAACAACTTCGCTTTTGGCTTGACTTTATAGAATGAGAGCGTTTGTTTCTATACTGCGAGTCACATTCCCATCCACCGAGCAATAACACTCTTGTTTATAATAAATTGCCAAAGAATTATAGCAATAATTGTTCGATCGAAGTAAGCAATCTTAAACCAAAATCTCAAACTCATAAATTGTGAATCGAGAATCGAATTAAATCTCCAATTATGCTATAATCAAACTGGCATTTTTCTACGCAGAAACATCTAAAGTAAATACAAAGAATGTAGACTTGCAAGTTTTAGTAAATTTAATGTTCAGGTGCAGAGATAACTTAGCCTCGAGTACAGGTCCAGCATAACATATGTCATAAGATATTGCAGCACATTATTCTTCTCGAAAACTCCGCCACGTTATTTACGATTGGTATGTAATTTACAAAATTTTGTTATGTGTTTTACTAATATAGCATACATGGTGAAATAGGTTGAAACATACTTCATGCGATTTGTAAAATATATTGGGAGGTGCCTGCAACTGGAGCTCCGCATGTTTGCTCGCTGGTTTAAGTGTTCACGCACTTCAAAGTCTTTGCCTTTGGATAACGATTGGTGTTCGCCCCTTAGTCGCCAAGCAACGATGAGAGTCTCGCCTCTTGAAGCGCCGGTTGCGTAAGGCGACCGGGGCAAGCCAAGTCAGAAAAGGCTTTGATGGCTCAAGGTTTATCTTAGAAAACGGAACATCGGTATCATTTCGGTGGAAAAGATGAAAAGCCTGGACATTGGACAACATTGCAGGGAACATCGCGGCTAGTAACTCCATCCTATTCACCGACGAAAAAAATTTGCACCGATGAGCAAGGCCTGGTATTTCGATACTCTACATTCCAGTATAAACCGATAATAACGATGTATACATATCAAATTGGTAGATCCGGCAGTAATTGACAGGTAAGCGTACGATGCAACGTGTTATAAATTTGCCTAATAGATATGCTCACGATGCAATGTTTTATATTATGTGAATTAAAGCAAAAGCGAAAGTCGAAAACTAAACAAAAAAAAAACAAAAATAAAGGAAAAAACCCATTGAGCTTTTGCATTTTGGGGTGGGGGGAGGACAAGATGCATTGAACTTGCCCGGCTTACAATATTAAAGTCCAGCCCACCTCACCTCTGTTTAAATCCTCCTCCTTGGCCCAAAAATGAGCCCAAGGAGCTTAACAAGTCGGGAGGAGTATTGAATTACTCATAATCATTTGGGTTCTAGAACTAAATCCCTTTGAGTGCACAAACATTTCAAAACAACAAAAAAAAAACATTGATTTCGAAATTTCTCGAATAACCCAATATTAAAAAAAAGTTTTCGACTCTTGTTTCGGGGGATTTAATATTAGTGATTTTAACATAATTGCAGGAATGCTTCTATCATCATCATCCAGGCATTGCCGTGTACACGTGCCCATCTTTTTGGACTGTAAGAAGAATGTTAAGTCGAAACTAAATTGATTCTTTTGCAGAGGTAATTTATGTTGGTGAACATGTACAGTTACCACATTTTGACAGTAGGTTGTGTTCTATATATATATATATATATATACACACACACACATTGCATGTTCACTTGTCCTATTACCAATATGGTTATTCGGCATGGAAAGATGGCTAAATATGAAATTGGACTTTTAGGGTAAGGAAACGTCGAAAAGTGGTATGGTGATAGCAAGGACGTGATCTTGTTTCACTACACGAGAAAAAATTTAAAACATATTCAGGGGACAATCTAAGCTATGCTCGAAAATAAATTTGCTGCGAGAGATGATCGGCACCGATATACGTACCCTCTGCTTATCAGATCGTATCAAGACACGTAAATCCGTCTGATGCGGCAGGCCGGAGCGAGCACCACTTATGGCCGCGGATGTCTTCTGGTTACATAATGACGAGGGCTCGACGTTTTGAATTTTCTAGCATTCGGTGAAATTCGAACTTTTCTTTTATCTTTCGACGATAGTAATAAAGAATTTGACACCCAAAAAAAAAAAAAAAAAAAAAAAAAAAAAAAAGAAGAAAAGACAACAGTAACAAAGAAAAGAAAAACAGAGAAAAACGAGAAATGGAGTTCGCCCCAAAGCAAAAGCGATTGGATGGTGGTGCTCCCAACCACGGAAGTATAATAATCCCTTTTTTTAATGAAAAAATATATATATTTTTTCTCTACCGAACGAAAAAAGGAGCCACCTTCCCCACCCCGCACCCCGTCGTGTTGACCCTCTTTGCTCCTCTAGTGACGTGGAACGATCCGAGCCGCGAATTCCCGATGCCGTGCGCCCCCTCCCAGTCGCGGCAGCAGCAGCAGCAGCGGAACGGTGCACGTGAGCGCAGGGGAACGAAGCCCGGACTTGTTCCCGCCCGAGACAAAACCGGATTCCATAATCGCCGATACGTCCGGGGGGCATTTCTGTGGAATTTAGAGGGCAAGGTTCCCCCGACCCTGCTCTCCCTTTTTTTTTTTCCTCCGGTTCGGGGCATTTGTTGGGAGAGAGAGAGAGAGAGAGAGAGAGAGATAGGGGGGCGGGTCTCTGGTCAAAAAGAAGAAGCGCAAACGCAATCGCGCGAGAGCGAGAGCAGGAGCACAGGAGGAGCAGGAGGAGGAGGAAGTCGGCGTCCGCTCGCGAAACCCTAATTGGCCTCTCCCCTCTTCCCTCGCGCGCCATCGGCCTCGATCCATCGCCGCGTGAGTGTAGCTCCCGCGGCCGCCCCCGCCGCCGCCGCCGATGCTTTCGGCGCCTCGATTCGCGAGGTGGGGGGGGCGGCGCGGCGGCCGCGGGGGGAGACCGTCTCTGTCGTCGCGGAATTTTCTCTCTCTTTTCCTTTCTTTTGATTTTAGGTCCGGTGGCGGTATTGGTCGAGCTCGATTGCCGATTGTGGTTTTGCTTCGCAGTTTTTGATCGGATCATCACCTGGAATTCGCGGCCGCGTAGTCCGGCATACGCTCCCTCCTGGTCGTTCTCTCCTGTTCTGCTCGTAGAGGTGGATATGGATTTGGTAACTAGCTGCAAGGTACCGGTCTTTAGCTGACTGCTGAATTTTCTGGTGGTGGTGGTGGTGTTTTACAGTCCTCAGGAGTCTCGTATTGCGATTACCGTAATCATCTCGGTCTTTGTATGTCATTGGGTGGGCGTTGTCGCGTCGTGATTCGTATGGAGGAACGGGATTGCTCGGCGCGATCGGCATTTCCGGGAGGACATGCTATTCTTACCCCGGCCTTTTGTTGCCATTCGATCGCGTCATGAATGCGTTCGATAGCTTCCACGCGTGTATGCATTGGGCGAATTTTGGTAATGCCGCTTATACGTTGGAAAGGGACGTGGCATGCGATCAAGTTTCGACCAATTCCTGTTTGCTGAGACCTCGTTTGTGTATACTCGGCGATTGGTGTCGGTGGAAATAAAATATTTGGAAGTAGTTTTTACTTTCTTTGAGCACGGTCTCATCAGTCCTCTCATTATTGCTGCTTTTGTGATTGAGCGATCCTTGGGATTTTTTGCACGTCAGTTCCAAATGGTCCGACTATTGTGGCTGTATGTGTACCGACATTTTTATGTATTTTTATTGACTAATTGGGATATTAGGAACGAACAAATGATACTGTTTGGCTTAATTGTGCTTGTGATAAGTGACCATCTTCTTGATTGGGTATTATTCGATTTCGTGACTTGGTTTCGTGAATCGTGATGGCGTATCACTTGAAGGTCATGGAGGAAGGATGGGCAGATTACTTCAGGAAATGACCTGGAGCTCTTTTTAGTCCTTCTCCCTTCCCTCTCCACAATTCTATTTGTGTTTAGCACGGTGCTTTGCTATGAAAAATGATCTGGTCTTTCACATCGCTTAAGCAATCTGTGTCTTTCATTGGTAGGAGAAGGAGTGCATAGAATAATTGAATCCGTTAGTTCCGTCTGTGCTCGGTGCTGCACAGAGTCATGCATTTTTATGCTCTTCTTGCACGATCGATATTCTGGTGGTTCTTTCTCCTTGTCGGCTGCTTGCTCCGATATACCAATATTATTTAAAAAAAAAGTAGGACAGTATTGATCATACCTTATTTGCATGAATATCATGGGTTACTCTTGTGGGAAGGCATACTAACCTTCCCTGTAATAGTCCCTCTACGAAATTCCTGCGCTCCCTTATGCAAGAAACACAAAGTTCTATGTGGAGGCCTGTCTAACGTTTGCTATTGTCATTTCAACCAATGTTCGATTTGAGGTTAACCCCGGCTGTCTAGTTGTTGTAACCGATGGATCCTGTCATGCACAGGACAAACTAGCGTATTTTCGAATAAAGGAACTGAAGGATGTCTTGACGCAGCTAGGGCTTTCAAAGCAGGGGAGGAAGCAGGTTAGATCCTTAGTTGATTTTAATGTTGCTGTTTGCATGAATGTTGTTTGTGAGCTTTTAGAACTGTTGCAGTTCGTGATGCACCCATACTGTGCGTATTGGGTCACAACTGTTTTTCTTCACGCAGAACTTTTGTCTCGTACTCATAATTTGTTCTGCAAATAGTCCTTTGAATCACTTGCACCTATGAATGATGGCCGTTCTCTTCTCTGCCATGCATGGGGATCCATCTTGTTCGATTATTTTCATTGTTGTTCTCGGCTTTGCCACTTGACTGGTGAAACTGTTGGATTCATTTTTTTCCTGGTTCGTGTAGGATCTTGTAGATCGGATATTATTAGCTCTTTCAGATGATCAAGGTACATGATGATTTTCTTCTCCCATTATAAATTGATTCTAGTTATTTCAATTGACAAATGTGATTGTTTGGGCTTTATTCATCCCTTTTGAGTTTTGACGCAATCTTGTATGTTGTAACATAGGAATTCATGGAATTTATGGGAATTTACATTATTAAGTGTTCTTTTATTTGTCGTTTGCCGATTTCCTGTGACAGTGCATTCTTTTACCTTTTTTTTTAAAGAAATGTCCCCCCAAAGTCGCATGAGTGAATAGCTTTGACTTTGTGCCTCTTATCGAAGATATTCTTTATGCTGATATATACTGCTGTCTATAGAGGTATGAATTGTTGGAATCTTTGTTTGCCTCGATGCTTCTCTTACCATAAGCTGATTTCGAGTTGTTCTCTCCCTCCTGTTATTCTTAAATTGTCTATCAAAGAGAGTGGACAATATTAGTGGATAACCTGATTACCAAAGGCTCATCTCTCATGGTTGGGCTTCTTGTGCTTTAATTGGTCAGAATGGGATTGCATTTTGTTAATGGGCGGCTTTCCTGCAGCGCGGGCTAAAATGCTGATTCTTGGTTGTTTTATAGTGTCCAAGATGTGGGCAAAGAAGAATGTGGGGAAGGAAGATGTTGCAAAACTAGTTGACGACATTTACAGGTCTCTTCTTCTTTATTACTCGGTATCGGTATCATTGGTCATGATTTGCACTTCCCCTTTTATCTGACAGATATTTCTGTTTTGAGCTTACAGAAAAATGCAGGTTTCTGGGGCCAATGATTTAGCTTCAAATGGTCAGGGTGCCTCAGATTGCAGTAATATCAAAATTAAAGGAGAGATTGATGACCCATATCGGTCAGATACAAAGGTCAGATGTCCTTGTGGAAGTTCTTTGGAGACGGAGTCAATGATCAAGGTATGGATTGTGCCAAGTGGTTGCATTTGGATACTTTCTTATTCTGTCCTAGCTGTTGACGAAGAGAAGAGTGCTTGTTAGTTTTTTACTTGGTTTTCATGCATCCTAAAGCTACCCAATCATGTTTTATCACAGTTGTTGAAATTGTTACTAGTTAATTGGTTTATGAGAAACCTTGAAGCCAGCACTTACCCCTTTGCATCTTCACCCTTAGTCCAATTTCTTGCCTTTCGATTTTCCTTAAAGAGTCTCTTTTGTTATGTCGAAACTGTTACTTGCGGTTCTTTAAAAGTCCAATCTCTCTTCTTTAGTGGTATGATATCTGGGTGAAAAATTACCCGTGCTTTGAATGTGGCTAGAAAGTGAAGCCTGTTGTCACTCTTCATTAGCAGTCCGCTGACATTTTAGAACCTGCAAGTGTACCTTTTGAAAGTAATGGATGTCATTTTTGTAAAATAAAGAAACTGTGAGTAGTTTCATGTCATACCATCATTTCTGCTTGCGTTGACATTTTGATTATACCCTCTTGCCTATTTTCTTTTTCCTAATTATGTTTTGTTTTTTTTTCTTTTTGTTGGCAGTGTGAGGATCCAAGATGCCATGTCTGGCAACACATAAATTGTGTCTTGTTGCCTGAAAAACCTGGGGAGGGCAGTCCAACGGTTCCTGAAATTTATTATTGTGAGCTATGCCGTCTTAGTCGTGCTGATCCGTACGTATCTGATAGTAGCAAACCTTCGTATTTCATCAATATATCAACTGGGAAATGTGATGTTTGGTCTACAGATGTGGCTTTTTGTATGGAATGATGATGTTGACATCCCTCTTGAGATATTTTATATATTGTTGCATGCAAAACAATAACCTAGCTCTTAAGTTCTTTTAGTTAGTTTCATCCGATCATTAAATTGATCACTGGAAGTGCTATAGTAGGTGTTCTTATAAGAGAAGGCGTTCTCATAAATTGGATTGATACTGGATAATTAGATGGAAAATTTCATTAGGTCAAATGACAAGTGTTACCTGCGTAGATATTATTCTGCTTGTTTCTGACAAAAATTGGTTTCTACGTTTGAAAAGGTGCTTATTCATATAAATTAGAAGTTTGTCCGGCTGATGCCATGTTGTTTGTCCGTCAATTGGACCGAGAAGTGCTTCCCCCCTTTCTGTTAAAAGAAAATGACACTGCTAAGGAGAAATGCACTTCTTAACTTGGTTGTATGAGTTTTCTTTGACGTGAGCATTGCAGCTCTAAATAGATCTGGGTATTGGGAGCGATTATCTTGTTTAATACATTCTTAGCTTGCCATTGTTTTCTTTTGGTTTCCTTGATTTGAATTTTTGAATTGGATTCAATTCTTCGTATACTTTCGAAAAAGGAAAAAATAAAAGCTCTTTTCTCACTAAGTTCTGATCCTACCTTTTTTCATAGGTTTTGGGTTTCTATGGCACATCCTCTGAATCCTGTGAAGATGACTACCACGAATATTCCTACTGATGGGTGAGTTCTTTTGGCTTTGCATAAGTTTACATGATGGTTATTCTTTTTCTATGTTGCATTGTTATTACCTCTACTGGGTTTACCTGGAATGGTTTATTTTCCCCTGGTGCATTAGTAACGTTTCTTTTTCCGGTTAAAAGGATCTTGTAATCTTACTGCTTTTATCCCTGTAAAACATGCAAGTATCCTGTTTGTACAATTTCGTTTCTATGCTAGCATGCGATGGTGCTTTCCTGTTTGTGGTGGTGGTTTTTTTTTTTTCTTGGTACAAGGTGATTTGGAATTATTCTGGGTGTGGATGAATTTTCGATATTTCATAATCTATTGGCATTTGTCAAATGCTTTGCAATGAGCAAAAAAATTTTGAGGTCAATTTTTTTTACTTGCCATTCTTATTATGTCCTAATGCACGTGTGCATGCACAGTACTAATCCAGTACAGAGTGTTGAGAGAACTTTTCAACTGACAAGGGCAGACAAAGACCTTTTAGTGAAGCAAGAGTATGATGTTCAGGTTAGTTTAACTACTTTTAACCTCATGTGCAAGAAATAGGATGTGGGACTAATTTGATTCAAGCTCGATGATTTGTGTGTGATGATGTCTTCGTGAAGGCTTGGTGTATGCTTCTGAATGACAAGGTTCCATTTAGGATGCATTGGCCACAATATGCAGACCTGCAGGTCAATGGTAAGTTGTCGTAGATATTTCTACTTGAATACTGGTGGGGAGACCCTTTGTAGGCCACATCTTTTTTGAAACGATTGCAAGCACTTAGCCTGTAAAATCAGAAATATATTTTTCTTCTCAGGCCTCCATCCAAATTTTGTTTTGTTGGGAACTGAAGCACTCAAAGTTTTTTGTTTCTTGTTTGCTTTGATCATGGAAATGCTGTTTCCCAGTTACGGCTTTGAAATTGTTATTTTTTAGGGTCGGTTTGCTCATGTCATACCCAGGCCATGGTTTTGGAAATGGATTTTTGTTAATTTCTTTTTTGTTGTTCCACAGGTATGCCTGTTCGTGCGATTAATAGGCCTGGCTCACAGCTGCTAGGGACTAATGGTCGTGATGATGGTCCCATCGTGAGTTAAACTTTCAAAAGATTACATTTGTCTCCTCCATGATGAATGCGGTTTCTTTGCTTAGCAGTACTTACATATTCAATGCTTGTCTGTATGACTCTTTTAAGTGCCGGATGCATATATCAGTTAAAATATTTTCATTTTGTGAGCTTGGCTGTCGAGTATATTCTCTTAGCTTTTTGCTTTTCTGTGGCAGATAACGCCTTGCGCAAAAGATGGAATCAATAAGATCAGCTTAACGGGGTGTGATGCTCGCATTTTCTGTTTGGGAGTCAGACTCGTGAAAAGGCGCAGTGTTCAACAGGTCGCTAAGCAAATTATTTGTAGCTGTTATTAGAGTTTCTTCAGCGAGTCTAGTGCTGTCCCAAAGTTTAATTATTCATCCGGTTTCTTATTTTCCTTGTGAAAGCTGGAGTAAATGCTTGTGTTAAAATGTACTTCTTCTGTTTGATGTCTATGTGACTGCCCAGCTGGTCTTATCATTGTTGTTCAGGATTTCATGAGGTACTTGGGACAGTTTTAACCGTTGTTCAAGTTGCTTTTAGCTGTGACAGAGTTAGCGCTGTATGTTTTATAGTTGTGAAACATGAATCTTTTTCTTTTTTGTATGTACTAAGAGAACATGGGCTTGACTGCTTTTCAAAGACTTTTGTAGTTAAATTTCACAGGGGTGACACCCATTGAAATGGAGGAAAAGATACATGGTAGAAATCAAATTTTTGTTATACTAATGCTCCACTACTCTGTTTTGTAGATTCTCAATCTGATTCCAAAAGAATCTGATGGTGAACGTTTTGAAGATGCTCTTGCTCGTGTTTGTCGCTGCGTTGGGGGTGGAGGAGCAACCGAAGCTGATAGTGATAGTGATCTGGAAGTGGTAGCAGATTCCTTCGCCGTTAATCTCCGATGTCCTGTAAGTTGCATCATGGAATTTGTGAAATCCAAGTATCTTGTATTCTGTGTAAGCGTGAGGAAAAGTCTGGTAAAGATATTTTCTGTGATGATTTCTCTTTGTTCAGTTAATAAGTGTGTGAAGTGGTTACCACTAGCCAACTGGTCGCATCCACATTTGGTCCTTTAACTAACCATAACTCCACTTCCGTCTTCTATCTTCTTTTGAAAGGAAGTTCTTATTTTGTCCAATCTTGGGAATGGAATCCTTCTGCCACCGACTGCAACTCTGTTAAATTGCTGACGTGGAATTTGTCATGATGATTTGACACATTCTGTAAGGCATGTCAACAATTTGATGGAGTCAGCAATGGCAGGTGACTAGAGGACTTAGATTGCACAAATTGAGCAAATTGAAGTACTTGATTTCACAAAAAAAAAAGTGACGGACTACAAGTTAGAGGAGATAATCTGAAGTTAACCCTATCAATGATTGCACCGATGAATAATACCATTACCTCATTTGATTTTTTTTCTTTATCATAGGCTGTTCTAAGGAAAAGGCTTTGCATGAGGGAAAATTATTTCCTTTGTTTTAATTGAAACTGCAGCTACTCATTTCTGGTTTTGATTAATTACTTTACCTTTCTAATTATGGACTGCAGATGAGTGGTTCGAGAATGAAGATTGCTGGTAGGTTTAAACCTTGTGTTCACATGGGATGTTTTGATCTGGAGGTATTTGTGGAAATGAATCAGCGATCCAGGAAGGTAATGAACCGTTGAGGAAATTTCTATTTTGGCTTTAATCATTTTCTGTCAGTAAACTCGAACTATTGTCATTGCAGTGGCAGTGTCCTATATGTTTGAAAAATTACTCACTGGAGAATATCATTATTGACCCTTACTTTAATCGCGTGACTAATCTGGTATGTCCTCTGCCCTTGTAAATTGCATTGTTCAATAGTTGTCAGGTTTTTTTCTGTATGTTTGACATCTTATGTTTATGTGATTCAGATGAGGTGTTGTGGAGAAGACGTGACAGAAATTGAGGTCAAACCTGATGGTTCTTGGCGTGTTAAGACCAAAACCGAAAGTGAACGGAGAGAGCTGGGCAATCTTATTCAATGGCACCTTCCTGATAGTACGCTTTGTCTCTCGGCAGAAGAGAATACTCCACCTAATGCAGAGTATTTGAAGCAGATTAAGCAAGAAGGTGTTTCGGACGGCCATACTGGTTTGAAACTTGGAATTAGGAAGAACCGTGATGGATTTTGGGAAGTCAGCAAACCTGATGAGTTGAACAACTCTTCCAGTAACAGATTGCATGATAAATTCGGAGACCATGAACTGAAAGTCATTCCAATGAGCAGCAGTGCCACTGGAAGTGGTAGGGATGGGGAAGATGCTAGTGTTAACCAGGAAGGTGGGGGGAATTTCGATTTCTCTGCCCACAATGGAATTGAACTTGATTCAATTACTTTGAATGTAGACCCCTCTTTTGGATATGCTGATCTTCCTTCTGCTCCAATGGGTGATGCAGAAATTATCGTTCTTAGTGATTCTGATGAAGAGAATGACATTTTAGTATCTCCTGGAAATATCTACAAGAATGATCAGTCTGAGCCTAGTGGGATTAACTTTCCCATGCCTCATACTGGGATTTCTGATTCATTTGAAGATCCTGCTCTTGGTACTGGGGCGAATTCGTGTTTGGGGCTTTTTAATAACAACACCGATGATTTTGAAAATATGCACCTCTGGTTACCACCAGGAACTCAAGGAGGTTCTGCCTTTCAGTTATTTGGTTCAGATGGTGATGTTTCTGTTGCCCTGGCTGATTTGCAGCATGGTCCAATGAGTTGTACCCCTTCGACGAATGGCTACACTTTGGCACCAGTGACTACGACAGAATCCACTGCTCTAGTTCCAGATCCTTCAGTTGGTCATGCTGACGATAGTTTAAATGATAATTTAGTTGATAATCCCTTGGCAATTGGCCGGGATGACCCCTCCCTCCAGATTTTCCTTCCGACTAGGCCCTCAGCTGCGTCTTTGCAGCCTAACATAAGAGATCAATCTGACATGTCAAATGCCCTTCGTACAGAGGATTGGATATCTCTGAGACTTGGGGATGGTGCCGCTGGTGGTCATTGTGAACCTCCTACTGCCAATGGATTCACCCCAGGACAGCAAATTCCTTCTGGAGAAGGGTCCATGGAGACTTTGGCTGACACAGGTTTGTATTCCTACTGTGGTGTAAACTTATGTTTTGCTTTTAGGCCAATTGAAAACTTATGTGGCATCATTGGTAGCCTAAGCAGCACCGACACGTACGACACATCGTCACGACACACCGACATGTCATTTCTCAAAAAATAGAGAATTTCGACACGTTGGGACACGTATATTAAATGTATATTTTTATATATACATGATAAATTATCATTTTTATGATTATTTCAATCAAATTAATTTGATTCAAATCCACAAATAAATAAATAATAAAAAAAGAGCCTAGAATGAAAATGTTTAATTTGATTCAAATCCACACGTTGAAGAGGTTTCTTCTTTTTCCCTTTTCTTTCTTTTTTTTGATAGATTTACATTTTGACCCCTAATTTATTGAAAATGTTTAAAATTGACCCCATGCTTGTCGGATGGCGTTTCGAAATGCTCCGACTTGCGTGTCGGAAGCGTGTCCGGAGCGTTGACCACGTGTTGGATCATGTCGGACATGTCTCGGTGTGTCTGTCACGTGGCCGACACCAACGCGGAGGCCTCCGAAGAGTGTCTGTAATTAGTTTGTTCCAGATCATATTCATCTCTGTTTACAACTAGTGTTGAATCTTTCCTTGGTCTAACTTCCAAGGTGTCCTTCCATCTCATGTAGCTTCTTTGCTTCTGGGAATGAATGAAGGTAGATCTGAGAAGGCAAGTAGGCAGAGATCAGGTAGCCCCTTCTCATTTCCTCGACAAAAACGTTCTGTGAGACCAAGATTGTACCTTTCTATTGACTCAGATTCCGACTAGATAGACTGATCCTGGATATCAAAGGATTCTCGCTCCTCTTGGACAGTTTCAGCCATACAAAATTTGCTGAAGAATTGTGGTGAAGGATCTCTAGTGGTCCAATTTAGTCCTCAATAACTTGAATAGTGCTAGCAGTTTGGTATTTGTATTTTGCTGGTTTGGCTTGAGGCATACGGCAGAGCTAGGCAAAGCTGAAGCTGTTCTGACTAAATTTTTGCTGGCACCTGACAAGTACCTTTAAATTGGTGAGTTGTGGGAATATTTAGTTGATCTTGAAGTCATTCTTTTCTGGTCTAGCCTTTAGTGATAAAATTTGTTTATGGCACAGGTTTCTTGCATATACCAACGAGATCTGCAGTTCATATTCGGGTAAACTGTACAGTGGATACTCATTTGAATCGGATACTTTTTGGAACCATCCATTGAAATTAATAGGATTAGCCTGCAGCATAAATGTCTCGCCTTTCATTTAGTGATGAAAGCAGGTTAGCTTTGTAAATGTTTCTCCAGTCGGTTAGTAATAGAGAAAGATGATGAACTGACTTATCCTGCCTGTATTGCCCATCCGTTTTTGGCCATATGTAGTCCTTTATGAATTGGATGCGATTGCTTAGTTTTTTGTTTTGTTCTAGAAAATTTGTGTCGGTGCACAAGGGGAGTTGATCATAGTAGATTATAGCAAGCCAGACCAAGAAAGAGTTCGGCAATGGTGGTCTTGATGACAGTTGATGGCAATGAGAGGAATCTTTTTATTCCCTCTCTCTCTCTCATACAAGTACATGTATACATGGAGTGTCTGTTTTCACATTTGATCAGAACATTAGTATAAAGACGACGATGTATGTAAATCAAGCACATTATTTATCGCATTGGATGTTCGATGCTGAAGTTATGGGCGACCACGACTCTTTCTTCCCTGCATCGGTGGCTTTTTATACCCGGGGATAAGCAGTCGCGGAAGGGAAACCATGTTCGTTGAAGCGTTTGTGTCAGAAGAGCATTTTTTAAATTCGTCGAAATGATTACCGCTCGTACCTAGCTTTGCCCAGAGTTGGTCAAAATCGCCAGGGGCACGGTTGTTCCATGCAATATTAACCTTTGCTTCTAACGATCGGTTCTGGCTTTCGCATTGTCGTTGTTCAGTCGCGTGTCCACGTGCTTCAGAAGAGAAATGAGAGTACCTTTCAAGGCGATGATTCATTCAATGTTCATGCACTCATTGTATCTAACCGTGTACGGCATCATTAGGCGCATCGGGCACTGGAATGGAAGTTGGAGGATTGAATCAGTGATCTTGCTCAATGGATTAATCGTATGTCAAAGCTGTTTTTCACCTTTGGATACGGTACGATGGATTAAGGGATAAGTGCATTCAAAGTTATAAAATTTATTACGAAAGTACAATTGAGTCCTAAAATTTTCAAAAAGTGCAGATAAGTTTTAAAACTTATCACGAAAGTGCATTTGAGTCCTAAAACTCTAAAAAAGTGCAAAAAAGTCTTAAAATTTGTCACAAAAGTACAAACAAATCTTAAAACTTGTCAAATTGATTCAATTAAATCCTTCCATTGATTGTACTTTTGAAAGTTTCGTGATAAAGATTTCTAGTGCACATGTCCAGGTCCAAAAGGTTAATCATCACTCAAAAGGTTCAGATGCGCCCACCGTGGGGCTCGAACCCACGACCACAAGGTTAAGAGCCTTGCGCTCTACCGACTGAGCTAGACGGGCTTGTTGTCTTCGCATCTCGGCATGACAAATGTAATTGTTTCTATCCAAGAAACAAAATATCTCTCCTATTGTCTTCAAGTCTGCTTATCTTCTTCGACAAAAAAGAAAAAAAAAAGAAAAAAGAAAAGTCTGCTTATATTCTCTTTTCTTCTTTTTGTTCAAGTTCGAAAATAGTCTCTTGACTAAGTTCATTATCCATTATTAAAGCACAATTAAAAGCAGTTCCATAATGTTCGCACATTTGGCCGCGTAGAGAATTTAATGCATTCTCTCTTTTTTTTTTTTTGGATCAATTGATTTTCTTAAATATTCATCAACAACATGACCTGGAATAAGCATACCACAAGGATGCAATGTGAATGCAATGGGTAAGCCTCTTTATTACTTTCTCTTGCATATATGTATGTATTATGTGTATATCTATGGGAAAACGGGAGACTTCAAAGTTAATCATGCAACACTTGTATAGGTCAATAATTCACGAGAAAAGATATATTAGTTATTGTTTTTCTTATAAAAAATAAGGTTTGGCCCAAATTAGATTAATGCCCACCGTACTTATTGCTAGATTGTTTAGTTTAAGACACCAACGAAGCACTAATTATCTTGTGGACGAACCTGTCATCGCAGTTTCATTTAGTGCAAGCAATGAAGCTCGAGATTGGCAATACATTTATGTTCGGACCCGTATTTTATGGACATATCAAGATTTTTTGAGATCGACGATATATCATGAAAATCATAAATTGCGACTCATGACTTTCAAAATCAAGACTTGGAATATTTGACCGTGTAATTGATGGGGGCATAGGACAGCGTTGGTTCCTTCCCAAACTGATATGTGGAATAATCATATCTTGTATGGATCGTAAAGGACATGGTCACCTACCCACGTGGGAACCCAATCACCAATTTTCCAAAGTGGGTGAGAATGCTGACTCCTCAAGTCATCTGACTTATCCTTACCCAAGTTCCCCAGCTCAGTATTATTTAGAAGCCAAACCAAACGCAACCTAAAATACGGGATTACCTTTGATCAATAATTACGGTCGATGATTTTTCGAATGTTACCTGTCACTCTTTCTATCTTTCCCTTTTGCCTAGTCGATCTTGTCTAAACATCGGCCGAGCTTATCTCTGGTGGGGAACTAAGTACAACAATGTTTCTTCTTTATTATTAATACTAGACATGCTAAACTATATTCATATTTATCAAAATCCGCTTAAGGTTGACATCTATTTTCCTTCAAATAATTCAGAGCCTCGGTATATATACCGCGAAAGATTTGAGCAAAAATGTTATGATATTCATGCCACATAAAACTTTTGTAGTAGGAAATATTTCCCCGTTATTTTTTTTTTTTTCCTGTTTCATTACAATCTGCGCAAAGTTCTATCAAGCCGCTATAGTTATCGGGGTAAAATCACGCAAGATGTACTGAAACTAAGGTGAAAAAATATGCTATAAAATGACTCAAATTTTCGATTGGCAAGTCAAACCGTTAATCAAACGCTTAGAAACTTGAGCATTGTTAAAACATTGTCATAATGCTCTTATCGTCATCTTTCTATGACAACATTGTTAAAACACGCTTGATGAACTTGTGAAGTTGTGCAAACAAAAAGCGTAGTTCTCACCAAATTGTCTTTTATCAATAATAGCACCGGATAACGAAAAGCGATTACATTTATTATTATTTCGTGAAAAATAAATATCGCTTATTAAAACAATTAAATGATTATTATAAAAAAATAAAAATATTTTTCATCGATTAATTATTACGGTGCAAGTCACCGTTATTTAGGAAAATATTTTTTAAATAATTTATTTTCGAGATGCAAACGGGATTTACTGCATTCACTCTGGCTTCGCGACGTATATAAGGACAGAACTGCAACTCGTCATGTGCTCGAATCGCAGGTTCATTTACTCACGATTCTCTTCATCATCTTCATCTTCATCTTCTTGTTCTTCTGCGCTTAAAGCATGCAAAAACTGTTCTCAGTGACGTCCCTCTCTTCTTCTCTGTTCCGACAACAGAGCCAGCGAGCCCGCTTCTTCACATCCCTTCTTTTCGACGACACCCAGCTCCAGGTTCTTGCTCCTCCTTTCCTTGCTAATCCTCGACAAAACTATGGCTTGTCACTCCTTTTTCTTTTTCTTTTACGAATAAGGATCTTGTTCGCTCTCTCTTGTGTGGGTCGTGATGGAGTGTCTATCTGCTGTCTGGTGCGGGTCCTGTTGCGTCGATTTTTGTTGGGTCGGCCTTGTTTGCTTTAAGTATTTGATTGCAAGAAATGGGAGACTGAGTGGAAATCAAGAGAAAATTTTGCTCCTTTAGCCCCCGTTTGCCGATTTTGATTGCTTTTTTTTTTTTTTGGGTGTGTTCTTTGCGATTCGGTTCTTGAATGATTAAATACCATCTTGTTCTTCTCTGATGGTGGCTTTGTGCTTCGAATGTTTAACAGTTCAAAGAGAGTGTAGCGCAATTTGCACGCGAAAACATTGCCCCTCATGCTTCGAAGATTGACCAATCAAATTCTTTCCCAAAGGTTGTGATCAATCACTGCTCTCTCTCTCTCTCTCTCTCTCTCTCTCTCTCTCTCTCTCTCTCTCTCCTTGGTAATATTGTCTTAGTGTAGCAGTGGTGATTGCTTTTCGCTTTCTTGTTCCAGGAGGTGAACTTGTGGAAACTCATGGGAGACTTTAATCTCCATGGGATCACAGCACCAGGTAAATTCCTTATGTAGATTTTGTTTTTTCCCCTTTTGAGCAGATCTTCATAGAGATTAAGCGGCTGAATTTATTGGAGCCTTTTCATGAAGCTTTCGCACTTAACTCTTTGTGTTCTATAGTACAGTCCCTTTTTTGTTGGAGTAGTAAGTTTTTAGTCCCTAGCTCTCTTTTAAATTCGCTGTAGATTCTTGTGTATTACCTAAGTTAATCTCACACTGTCCAAACATTCACTCTGGATTGTTTCTAGAGGAGTACGGGGGGCTTGGTCTTGGTTATTTGTATCACTGTATAGCCATGGAAGAAATTAGCTGCGCTTCAGGGTCGGTTGGCCTCTCCTATGGAGCTCATTCTAACTTGTGCCTTAATCAGTTGGTAAGAATAGGAACCAAGCAATTGTCATAACACATCATAATCTGCTCTCTATTTACCCATGGGTTATGGTTTTGAAGGTAAGGAATGGAAGTCCCGCTCAGAAACAGAAGTACCTGCCGAAGGTCCAAGCTTCTTGTACCTGTCACTGTGAAATGGAAAACGACCATTTTCATAAGGATTATGGTGAAAAAAGTGCCCCAGGGCCCTTGTTAAGAAGCCTTTTAATGAAAGTGTGCAATTTTTTACTGCATTATATATACCGTATTATGTGGAACCTATGCTTTGTAAATCGAAACATTCCCTATTACGAATAAAATTCTCTGGGTTTTTTTTTTTTTATTTTTCCTTACCAAAAAAATAAAATAAAATGCTCTGGGTTATTCATTAACAAGACCCTTCTTGTAATTTTGGTTTATGTTAATTAGATAACAATCCTTTCTCCTGGCCTCTGTATTCTTCTCTTCGGTTTGCTTATAGCTCTCTCAAAATGATGTTTCCTTGAGTTCTGTTCAGAGGTAAGCGGATTTCTTTTGCGGTAATCTCCACTGATTAAGTTTTTCTTTTTGTGAAGCTTATCAGCGGTGAACATGTTGGAGCTCTTGCAATGAGTGAACCCAATGGTATCTTCTCATATGTCTCTCTTGACATGCGCATTAGTATTTAAGCTTGTCAAAGATGATGTTTCTTGAGATTAGTCATGATCTTGCTAGTATGTTTGTTGCAGCTGGCTCAGACGTTGTCAGTATGAAATGCAAAGCTGATCGTGTGGATGGAGGTTATATTATCAATGGAAATAAGATGTGGTGCACGAATGGTCCTGTTGCTCAGACACTGGTATTACTATGCATTGTTGATTCTCTTTTTTTCCTTTTCTTTTCCTTCTGTTTTGCACCATTTTGCCGTTGTGTCTCCATTGAATGCCACTTCTAGCCTGGTTATTCCTGGCTGTGCTTGTATGATATTGTGTGCATTAGGTTTTTTTTCATATGTCATTAATTGATATGTCAACCTTTGGTCAGGTTGTGTATGCCAAAACAGACATTGCAGCTGGATCAAAAGGCATTACAGCTTTTATCATCGAGAAGGGGATGCCTGGGTACTTTTGATGAAGCATATCAGTTGAATCATATTAGTTGTAGAAGGCACAAAATTATAATGGGGAAGTCCTTAGGGAATCTGGAAATGAAAAGAACAAAATATCATTATTCAACAGAATATGGTTATTCATATGGAACTTTGCATGTTGGTTGATTTATTGTCTGAATTTTCCAGCTTGTACAACATTTCTTGCAAATGATATTAGTAGAAATGACAAAACAATATGCTTTAGTACTTTATGTTTGGATGCATACATCATGGAACATCAAGTGCATGGTCCAATTGCATCACGGTTTGGTTTGGCTGCTTGCGTTGGGTGGGAAGGATGTTAAGTGCAACTAAGCTGGTGAAAAATCATTCAGTTTGTTAAATAGCATTCTTTTAAACAGAAAAAGCTACCTAGATTAACTGTTCGCTTTGAGGAATGGGAGGTACTGGAGGAATAGGTTCAGAAGACCTGTGTTCGTCATTCTTTAAGAAGCTTTTATCTATTGCTGCAGGTTTAGCACAGCCCAGAAATTGGACAAGCTTGGGATGCGTGGGAGTGACACGTAAGCATGTGATTCTTGAAGTGGAATTTCTCTTGTGCTTGTACCTTTTTCTCCTTCTCTTTTGTTCTTCTTTTCATAACACTGATGCTCTGAACAGGTGTGAGCTTGTATTTGAGAATTGCTTTGTTCCAGAAGAAAACATTCTTGGACAGGAAGGAAAAGGTGTTGCTAAACTTGGTTATAAACAATTGTTCTTTGATAGAAAGTGACCGGATTTAGTTGTGGATATCTAGTTAGATTGGACACTGATATGCTTCTTGTGAGAGATCTTTAGTTATTAATGGCAGAATTGAGCAATCTGAATCTGAAGAACTATTAGTTGAAATCATCATCTGAAGCTGATCGAATTGTCAATGAGTTGCACGAGGTGCTTTTGCTAAAAGAATTAGACTGGTATAAATTTAGCCTGTCTGTCGTGAGAATGGCTTCTGAAGACCTTGAAACATCAGACGAACTAGTAGTTTCACCTTGACATGTTCTTTGTTCCTTTACCTTCACCAGAACCTTCTGCTTCTAGATAGACTAAGGAGATTGATTTATAAGTCTCTTGCTATAAAAGAGAGCTAAACTATCCAGCTTAAGTATTGAGATGATCAAGAATAGCAGTAGGTTCTTTTTGGTCTATTCTGAACATCAGTTTTAAAATGCTATATAATGATTGGATCTTGGTTCATATGTTCAGTAGAAATAGTTTCTTCATCTCACACGTCACTGACTTTGCATTATTTTGGCGTTTACCTCGATCCTTTCAGGTGTATACGTTATGATGTCAGGTCTAGATCTGGAGAGGCTTGTTTTGGCAGCTGGACCTCTAGGCATAATGCAGGCATGTCTTGATGTTGTTCTTCCTTATGTCCGACAGCGAGAGCAGTTCGGCCGTCCAATCGGGGAATTTCAGTTTATACAGGTTTGGTTTTGTTTCATTCTTTTTCTGACTGACTTGCGGAATCTGATTCTCTTAACACTGAATTAAATATGGAATTACAGGGAAAAATTGCCGATATGTATACTTCTTTGCAATCTTCAAGGTAATTATTCTGGTTCTTTGGTCCACTTTTTTGGTACATTTTAGTGGCAAAGCGCTATTTAATTTCATATTCTATTGGCCCAATTTTTTTATTTTTATATTCTCAGGTCTTATGTATATTCTGTGGCAACAAGCTGCGACAATGGAAAAATTTATCCCAAGGTGCATCCCTTTCTTTATGTTTGTCATACTTTGTGACCTTTATTAGCCCCGATCACTTCTATTCTTTGTATGATAACTCTTTTATCTGTGCTGGGGTTCGATTGCTCTCTCTTTGCAAAATCTAGTTAAATGCTAGATTTTCAAGCTAGTATCATGTAATGCTCTCACTTTATAAGAATTGTAATGTCTGTTTAAAAATACTTTCAGGATTGTGCTGGAGTCATACTTTGGGCTGCCGAAAGAGCCACACAAGTTGCTTTGCAGGTGAAGTGATGCTGCTGAATTTGTCATTCATGTCTGTTCATTCAAAACTGAAATTCTTTTGACACATCACTCATCTTTTCTTACTTGTGTCTGATCTGCTAACAAGTTTCAAAAGCTATGGAAAGTTGTAGTTCACAGGAAACTCAAAACAAACATTGTTGCATACTCTCAATCCCTTTTTTAATGGATAGATGGGGTACAAAGAAGCCTATAAAAGATTGGTCTGTCTTTCGCAGGCAATACAATGTCTAGGTGGTAATGGGTATGTAAATGAGTACACGACAGGTCGTCTCCTTCGAGATGCCAAATTGTATGAGATTGGCGCAGGGACTAGCGAGATTAGAAGAATGATCATTGGCCGCGAACTCTTCAAGGAGCAATGAGAGGAAAATGTTTCTGTTCCGCTTTTTTTTTCCTGGGTTGGTGGTGGCTGAGGGAGCGTTCTCCCCTCCCATTTATAGTTGCACATCTCTCTCGCAAAGGAAAAGCTTGTCTTGATGTTTCTCATGGTTGTGGACGGGCTCATTGATTCTAAATAAATGGTATTTTTCAAGAATCACGGTCGATTCACCAATGCTAATGCTCACTTTATATTAGTAATTCTTATACAGCAGGCTTATCTTGGGCTAAATCAGTCTGCATTACAGTTTCAGTAACGACCTTCTTTGAGCTAAATCAGTCTGCATTACATGAACATGAGGTAAGACGAGGGACTAATGGTTTCTGTTGCGCATCGTGCATTGGCTGAATTTGAGGGTGCAATAATCAATAAGAACTGCTTTTACAAAAGATACACGCACAAACATCGATTACCAATACCGAGCCTGAATGGCTCCAAGTACCACAACATAGTCGAGAGACTGAATCGAGTTTTTGGTCCAGAATTCGACGTCGTTGTATTGTGCTTATGCCGGCAGAGGGTCAGCATCTCAAGCTTATTCTACTTTAGACATACGTAGGAGGACAGCAAACCTTGGACATTAAAGCCTAACGACAGTAGGTGAACCATCTGGCTGGCCCACGGAAGATGACTTTGATGCTTCCATTATCAGCGGTGCCTGATCCAGACAGCTCTGAGTATCGTCGCTAATCATCCCTGTGGTCATCTTTTCCACTTCTTCCTGGGTGTAGATATGTATTTTGGTCACCACATCGCAAAACTCACTGCACAGAAAAGAATGACATTTACAACTAGACAGATTTAGAGGACAGGAAGTTGATATTATTTCATTTTCATCAATTTCCTCCGTGTTTCATTACTGTCTATCAGCCTCTTTTGTAAGCGATTCTTTGAAATCAAATCCACATCCTCAAGTCATACATGTGCAGTGGAATTGAAGCATCCTAATAGAGTTCTATAAACTTTTGATGACAATCGAGGCAGGAAAATTCTCAGGTGTGAAATTTCTTATGCTGAATCATTAGGCACATAATGCGGGCAAGTGCTGCATCTAAATAACATTATACCACAAATTGACATTTAACAGGAGTATCCTTACTGCCATGGTATATCCCCGAGAACCATCACATCATTCTCGCTATCGGTGTACAGGATTCGCCAACCTTTGTCAGGATCACTCAGGAGCCCCTCCATGCTGAACAGTCGCTCCAGGTCGTTTCGCAGGTCTTCGTAACTATTCAGCCTCGAAAGATCAATGGCTCGTCCCACCAAATTTCCTTGCCTGTGAACCTTACAAATTAATTCATGTCATTAGCAAGAGAAAATACAATTGAAAGCCACATTACAGAATCAATGTCGAAAAACATCTTACCTTGGTACAACTCCTCTTACCGGAATTTTGCAGGGTAGATGTAGGCGCTTCTGCAGTCAAGGGAAAACCGAATAGTTTGCAACCACTAAAGAGGCTGTCAATACTCCCATTTGTCTGAGCTCTTTGACTGTCCCCGAAATTGGGAGAAGCGCATATGCTCTCCAGATTCCTGATGTCAACTTTGGTCCTTTCAATCGCTTCATTCTGAACCCTCAATGACCTAACGGAGGCAGCCTCTCGGAGGAAGTTGGTCGAATCAGAACACCTTGTGAGATCTTGGCCGGATTTGAGAATGTCATTATATGGAAAATACATTTTCTGAAGGCTTTCGGATGATTTCACTGGGTCGAAATGGTACTTGGGTGCCTGATACACACTGAAAGAACTGCACGAAAGACTGGATTTTCCCCAAGTTCCTAGGTTGTACTCGGGTTTCGTCGTTAAGGACTTCAGTGTGCATATTTCTTGACCTTGCAAGACCCTTGGAAATCTATCGGATTCCACAAAGCCTGCATAACTGGGGGCATTAGCCCTCATGTACTCATTGATATTGTTGGCCTTTTCTACTCCAACAGATGCTAGAGCCTGATGTGCAGGGGATTTCTCGAAATCAACCTGACAGTTTAGGGCATCACGTCCATAGACAGGTGATACCAAATGTAACTTTTCTTGACCTTGCAAGACCTTAGAGGATCGTAAAGACTCCTCAAAGTCCAAAAGCCCGACCCCTCCAGCTGGAAGCACTTTAAAGATTACGAAAACAGGTAAGGAAAAAATATATACGATATCCTTTCTACTATCTCAAGTTTCATTTTCTTTTACCAGTGAGAGGGTTGACAGGCGGGGTTGTTGGCAGACTAGTCCGCAGCTTTTTAAGCCTTGGGGAGGACTGAATGCTCAAAGGTGAGAGGGAAATGGATGGATCAATTTCCCAGGGTGAGACCCGATCTTGATGACCATTCATGATATCATCGTCCCATCGAACCTGTTGAGTCATTGAACATTATCATCTCATGAGACTACAAGTCCAGCAGATTTTTCATATCCTAATGCAAGCACATAATGTTCGGACCCAGTTTCCAGGACAGTCAACCCCTTAAATACAAGGACACATATGCTCGAGCAATTCAAATTCCATGTAGAGCACTAATACAGAAGCTTGCCATGGACATTATCAAACAAGAGAAACCGAAGTTTGTTAACAAAAAATTGGCCTCAAAGCTACAGATGAAAAGGTTAGAGAGGATCAAACTATCTGAGAGATATTTTAACAGACACATTATTAATGTTCTTCACTAATAAAGCAGCAGAAGTAGCTATATAAAGAAAGGAAAAAAGCAAGAGTCGGACTTGAAGAGAAGAGCCAGAAGTAAGAAAGTTGAGATAACTTAAAAATGGCTAAATCACATCACCAGAAAGAACAGCTGACATGGCAATCCATACAAAGGAAGTAAACTTTGATGTTTCAGCCAACCATATCTCTGGCAGCAAATGCTTACCATTAGGCATCTCCATTTTGAGTTGGGCCACCTATAAGGATCCAAGTCGCCTATCCTAGTCACTACACCGGTACACCTAAAAAAACAACCAAACAGGATAGGCATTCAGATAGACAAGGTGGCATTCAAAGGAAGAACAGAGATTATTTCCGCCATGCGATATAGCCATAGACAAACCTCTTTTCCGGTGCATCATCTACGTCAACTCTCATTTTGAATCTTGTCCCGATGCATATCACATTGTTGATGCTTCTGACATACTTCTGATAGGGAACAACAAACTCTGCATGGCTGGCCCTGCATTTTGCCATTTTATTAGAAAGCGAATATAGTTGCGTGGAAAGGAAGTATACACCATTCAAGTTGTGCACCTATTTACAAGTCTAGTGTTCTCAAAGGTCAACACATTTACGAGTCAAGCGTAAATGAAGAAGAGAGAATTTGAGGACAGGTTCCCATTTGATATTTCAAGAACATAAAACCCTTGAGCAGTCAATGGCAGAGTTATAGGCCTACAGCCAAGTAAGGCATGTCACTTGAATGATAAGACATGGAACTCTCGTCAAGTAGTACTTAGAATCCAGTGATTCAACTACACTGAAAGAGATCAACCACAGTCCCTGAGCCATGTCCATGAGACTTCAAAGGAACTTATATGACAAACTATTCCAAGCACAGACTTTAGGCTTTGACCACATGTGAGGCCATGAGATCTCTCACCCTCAGGATTCTCAGTTAAAAGTGGAACACACAGCTATGGTTGATGCTGTAAATTCACCGACTGCCACTATTTCTCTAAATATATATATATATATATATACATATATATATATAAAATCAGCCACTGCCATGTTGGCAACACTATCAAGTTCTTGCAATGGTCAAAAGTTGATATAATATGTAAAATCTTAGCAGTTTCATAAGACTGCTGAGTGACTCTCGACCTGAAACTACACTGTCCTGTTGTTACAAGTACAATCCCAGTAATCGTGAATAGCACACAACTCCATAATCTTCCTTCACTTTTCATTGCTCGATCTTTTTCTTTGGCTGAGGTTGGAGTAGACTCATGGGATCAAAACCTAGCCCATTGTTCAACCAGCATTTCATAAAGAGCAACATCCCATAATACGATTCTCACACAGTTAATAATGAAACCTTTTTGATCTATTTCCTGTGTTGATGGAAAAAGTAATTCTCAATTTCAAATGCTTGTACTCAGTTTTAGCATCACAACAACATTTTAGACTGTGTATGCATGTGATTCATTTCGTTCTCTTTCTTAATAAGCTGGTCTTATGTGAGTTAAATATTGTACAGTTTCAATTGAAGGTCTGATACAAACAGGTCCAGGGTCATGACTACAAAATTAACAAATCCAATATCTCTAAGTTACAATTACCTTGGACTGTAGAATACATGAAAAACGCTTTTGCTGGATACAGCACTTGCAACAGCTGAAAGAACGGCAGGGTACAGATTCTGGTCACCAACAGTTGAACCAGGAAGACCATTTCTTGGTCGGAGAGCTCTTCTTATCCCCAATCTCAGTTCGCCATCTTCTCCCCTAAAATGATTCAGTGGACATATAGTCAAAAGACAGGAACTTGATTATTTTTGTTAGCTAATTATTTGGAAATTATGTACCACATATTTCATCCTTTCTACAAGTGACAGCAACATGACTATTGCTAAGTATTCTGTCCAAACAATACAGTAATATGAGAGAATCAGCATATGCACCTCAAGAAAAGCACCGCATCCCCAGAAACAAGATTCTTTTGGCTCACAAAAACACTCCATCCTGTGGTAAGCAGATGCCTTCTTGGCTGGCCTGAGGAAAAGCAAACACCGACCTTTAACAACTTAGACATCAAATCAAATTTACACCTTGAGATTTGAGACATTACCTCTATAAATATGGCGAAACCTCCATTCGACTCCATGCAAATCCTTGGCGACAAGTTCCTGAGAAGGCCTTTGCTGCTTATAGTCCTGCAACCTAAAGGCTTTAGCTTCTGTACAAGGAGCTCTTACTAAAACACTGAGGAACCTAGAAACAAAGACGGTAAAGCAGAACATTGTGGTAATACCAGAGGGGGAAAGCAATCTTCAGCTGCTCGACGCGGGACAGAGAACCCTCCGTGGGTGCTAGTATCAGAAGCTGTGAGTGTCTTACAGAACATGTGAGGAGTTGATCTTGGAGGTGATCCTCCAATATCATTCTCATCTACCCCCAGCTCCTCAAGAGCTCTGCCTTCAGAATCTAACCCTACCAGCTACAAAGTAAATGACAGTGTCATCATCTACAATAGAAACAAAATTTGTGCCGTACCCAAGATAGCAATACATTTGTTCTTAATCCCTCAAACAAAATTTTTACCCAGAAAGCCCACTATAGAGCCTACTATAGTATACCTATACATCATATACCCTACCTCCAAAAATACGACAAGTAAATGACAGATGATTAACCAATGGGTTGCTTATGAAACGCATACCTCCAGTTGAGGAAGCAATGTGACTTTTGTGTATACCTCATCATTGTCCTTATTAGCCTGTGAAACACAAAGTGCAATTGGCAAGAGGCACATGAAGAAGCTAAGTTTAGCAGCTGCCAGATAACTTCAAAAACAGGAGCACTCACCAGTAGCTGAACATTCACAACTCTGCAAAAGATTTGTGGCGGAAGATCAAAGGTGGGCATCTCCATGGGCGAATAAGGAGAAGCCGAGGCAACTTGTTCCAAGTGGCCTTGTGGAAAGTACAGGACCACATTCCCTTTCTTGGGCAGTGAGGTGAGTCGTCCAGCACAAGCATGCCAGAGCTCAGAGTAGATTGAGCAAGGCACAGTGGATGAGGAGGATGATGATGAAGAGTTTGAAGAAGTGGAAGACAAACAGTGGAGACAACCATTGCCTTTCTCACAATGCCCATCACAACATGCATTGCCGCCGTTCTCTACATCACTCACTGCATGATTCAGATCAATTTCCATGAACACCCACTTTCCTTCCAATTGATGTTCAACACGAGCTCAACTAAAAATCCAGCTTTTTCGCTGAGAGGAGAGATGAACATCAAGAAAGATGAAACCTTTGAGCAATCAGGAGGGCGTGAAACTGGGAAATGAGTTCAAATCATGATTAAGAGGAGTGAAGTGTTTGGACAAAGATGAGTAAGTGGAAGATGAGAAGGGAAAAAAGGAGGTGAAGCAAATAATAACAAGGAACTCATAGAGGGATTCCTCCTCCATTTGCAGGTACTGTTATGGGGGAGCAGAAGTAGCAGCGGACAGACATATCTATGGGAAGCACCAAACAAAAGCCAATAGAATTTCTTTAATTTATAAATAAAAAGCCCAATTTGAGAGAGAGAGAGAGAGAGAGAGACTGTGTTCAGTGGGGGGACAAGCCAAGACAGTACAGAACCCACACTACTTTGCTTTGTTGCCTTAGCTTTAACTTTTTCTTTTTCATGCTCAATAACAACTTTTTTCTTTTGTTTTTTTTCCCACCCTTTTGATTGTTTCCTGTGACTGCACTCATTAAGCTTTCCACAAAGGCAAAACAAAAGGTTGGTTTTCGTTCAATGCAACAAAAGTTAGATTTTTTTTTCCTTAAGTTATTCCCAGCACGGAGAAAGTCACATATAACAAATTCTACTGGGGGAATTTATGGAACTGAAAGTATTCTCTCATTTAAATAACAACCTCAACTGCATCGGAACCAACCAACCACAGCTGAAACTCCATTCTTTAGAGCCCAAAAGAAGGCATCATAGAAGTATCCACTTAAATGGCCACAAAAAGAAACTGGTCCAAGGAATGGACCATTTTGAATAAAGGTAATTATGTGTTTTTCTCTTCTGTCCAGGCTTCAAGACATCAGAACAGAGAGAGAGAGAGAGAGAGAGAGAGAGAGAGAGAGTTAAATGTTAATATTGAATACAAAAGAAAAGGTGGGGTCAAGAGGGGTTTTGGCAGCAACTAAGGTGGGGTGAGGGGGGTGGTGTTGTTAGTTGTTGGGACTCAGTGACTCAGAGCCCAGGCAGTCCATTCTCTTGCATCTCTTGTCTCATCACTCTTTGTTCCTTCTGTATATCTACAGATGCCATTCTCACTCTCTCCTCCAGGCGCGTTGATGGAAACACACTCTCTCCCTTTCTCCTTCCATCTTCTGTACTCTCTCCTCGTTCTTAATTGGTAGTTACTTATTCAGTGCGTTTCCCATTCGAGGCCAGAGACCTCGTTCAGCTGAGGCCTTGAGAGCTCCTAAGTCAGCAGGACAAGGCCAAGAATCCGAAGATAATGGAAGGAATGAGATGCCTCCGTTTTTCCCATGTCCCTCGACGCCTTTTGAAGCAATTAACAATTGGAAATAGCTGTAAAACTATCATAGTTAGATGACCAAATGGAAGTATTCTAATCAACGAAGATGCATTAGCAATATTTTATGTGCGGAAATATGATTAGCTGCATCAACCGGAGCGGAGAGAGCTGTCGGACATCAAGAAAGAGCCAATGGATGGAGCCGGAAGTTGGATGATATATAGTAGTGGGAGAAAGAACACATCCCGTGATTATTTGCTCAGAATCTAAGAAGAAAACGCTTTAGTTCGTGTTCAGATAAAGCTAACAAAATGCGTCAAGTATATGGAGTGATTATGCTCCTCGAGAAAACGAATGGTAATGAGGCCCTGACAAGCTTTTCGCGCAAAAGCCTTGTAAAGTACTTTTACTTTTTACCATCTTTGGTTGTTTTGTAGTCTTCTATTCAAAAATCTCTTTCACATTCGTGTGTCTAAATGTTTTCCGTAAAGATATATTCTTTTTAAGTTAATACTACAAAAAATCCTGAACAGATATACATATGACAAATTTATCTTGAATTAATTTTTTGACCACCAAAAACCTTAAACTGGTACAATTATGACAAATTTATCCCAAATCAATTTTTTGACTACTAAAAACCTCAAACTGATACACTTGTGATAAATTTATCCCATGTTAAATTAGATCAATATCATGAAAAATCACAAATTGATAAACTTGTGACATACGGAGGGGTTTTTTACCCCAAATCGCTACACCTGTTAACTGTCACGTGTCATCCAACTTAGCAATTTGACTATCAATTTTAATGGAAATCAACAGAGGGTAAATTTGTCATTGGTATATCAGATTGGTGTTTTCAGTGGATTAACCCAATTTTTTACTATCATGATTCATGATAACTAAATCGCTTAGCTCTATCACCAGCGGAGTGCTTTATCTACGTCTCATATGTCGTAATCATGTTTGATGAATGAATGGACGCATGAGTTTTTTCCGAAAGGAAAAAAACAAAACACAATTTACTCAAGGCATACCGACAATATAAGATATTTTTATCCTCGAATTTATTATCAAAGGATAATGTCTAGATTCAAAGCTGTACACATTGTCGGTTTTAATTCTTACTTATGAGATGATTTCTCACGTCGTCGGCGCATCATTGAACGTAAAGAAAAAAAGGAACGAGAGAAAAAAAGAAGAGCAGCGAGGGGGGAAATTAATAATAAGTAAAACGGTTAATATCACAAAAAGCTTCAAACTGATAAAATTGACAATTTGATAATAAAATAAGATAAAAACTAACGGTGGATAAATTTATCACGAATATGCGAATTTTGAGTTTTTGGCGATCGAAAAATTAACTTGAAATAAATTTGTGATAGGTGTATCTGTTTTGAGTTTTTAGTAATATAAACCCGAAGTAAAAAGAAGATGGGCGGGTAAAAAAGAGTCGTTGACGACGAGTGAATGAAGTGCACGCGACGAGGAGGGAGGGGGAGGGAGCCACGTGGGCGAGCCGTCCTATCAATTCGCCTACGCCTTTGGCGCTGCATCTTAAGCCCTACCACCCCCCCTCCTTTCCCTGTCCGTCCGTACTATTCTCGTTTTTCTGTTTTTCGTGCTTTTGCCCTCGTAACTTTTTGATTTTTCACAGTCGACCCACCCCCCCCGCCCCGCACCTTCTTTCATCCATTTCATGCGCCACCACCTCCATTAATCTACCCCTCCTCCTCCTGTCCATTCAGTATCTCGAAGCCCGGAATCGAAAGCTCATGCTTCGATCATCACTTGGGTCGAAAGTTTTATCTGGAATACGAGTTGCGGCGTATTATGTAAAGTGCTGTGTAAATGGATTGATGATAGGCAGTGTCGGGCGTCGACGGCTCGATGTTTTTGTCCCTTGTCTTTTCAAATTCGTTCTTTCTTCTGAACTTGACGTTAAGTAGCCCGAGGGACTAAAGTTACACGACAGAAGAACGCAAACACGCGGGTCTTCGAGCTGTTAGCCTGGGCGGTGAAGTTTGCAAGTTAATTGGATACCGAGACGAATACATGTTTAGAAAATTTTCTTAGTGCACTGTTCACTGAAGACTGATCTTGGTCGTTGGTTGAAGAGGGATGATCGTGAACTAAGGTCACGATGGTCGCCCTGTGAAGGTACCTTATAAGTTAGTTTTATCAAACATCAAGAGAATGAGAAGAGAGCATTTTACAGAATCTGTTTATTGTTATCTAATAAAGTGATTGCATGCACTGTCTATATGAAAAATCAGTTTGGAAATAAACTTTTAGCCGTGCTTATAGCTCCGTGATCAAAACGGGGAAGGGATTCGGGCATTGGTTTAGCCACCAAAACCCGTTCCGTAGTTTGACAATTTCAGGACCCCATTCACACCATAAGTAGTTCTAATGTTACGACTTACGAATTTAGATGCGAAAATTTCTTCTCGTATTTCCTGTTCTCACGATTCTTTTTCCTCCGCTTCATTTGGCATCACGATCTGTACACACATGTAAGGTCGCGAGGGGGGAGGGGTTCAAATTTCATGGGGCTTGGCTTGGCGACATTGCCATGACGGTGCTGAAACGTCACATTAGCTGAAGTGTTCGCCTCACAGAAGATTTAACATCAACTACAGAACACAGCACACCAGCTTGTGTAGTGATTGTCTTTGAAGCAGAGAGAGAGAGAGAGAGGGTCAAAAGGAGATGGTGTTTGATGGGAGAGAACGAAACGAGAGAGAAGAGAAAACAACAGGCGAAAGGATAAAAAGGAGTTCATGGGCCGTCGCTGTTGCTCCGAGCGTCCCTCGAGACTCATACTGCTCTCTCTCTTGTGACAGGCACCACACGAGACCCTCAGCACATGAACATATCGCTACCACCCCGACATATGGTCAGGTTGAAAAAAGCACCCAACTTGCATCCCACTTATTATTCCACTGCCAATTCCGCCTAGTCCGGGAAAATTGTCCAGAAAAATCCTAAACCTATTGCACTTTTATCAATTCGATCCCTAAAACTTTCAATTATGCCAATTGAGTCAATCCGATCAATTTTATCTAGAAATCGTTGAAGTGGACGCCGAACGTGACGTTGATAAATTTTTGATAATATTTTAATATATTTTCGATTTTTTTCTTTTCACTCTCTTTTCCTTCTTTACTTTTTTCTTATTGTGAGAGGCCAGGACGCCCTCACCGGTTGCGGGCGAGGATCGCGCGCAGCCTCATCAAAATTTGAGTGAGGTAGCCTTGCCCTAGCCTCTCCCGTATGATGGCCTCGCCTAGATCTGGGCAAGGCCGAGCGAGGGCTGTGCAACCCTCGCCTAGTGGCTGTCGAGCGACAACTCTTGCCGGCCATAGTAACAAAAAAAAGTAAAGAAGGAAAAGAGAAATAAAAAAAAAAGATAAAATAAGATAAACAAATTAATAAAAAAATAAAAAAACATATTGAAATATTATTATTAAAAAATTTCATGTCAGCGATTTTCGGTCAAATTTGACTGGATTGACTCGATTGGAGAAACAGGAGATGATTTAGATTGGTATAATTACAAGATTTAAAATTGCATTGGTAAAAGTGCAATAGATTTATAATTTTTTGAACAATTTTCCCCTCTAAGATACATATTATTATTAGTATTTTCTATTTGTGTGGTATTACGGAAAAATGCGTCGGCGAGGGTGAAAGTGAAAAGTGAATTCTTTTTTTCCTCAACCCAAAAGGCAAAAACAGAAGCGTCGAAAAGCGAAATTATCTTATTTTACTTTCGTTTTTGTTTGGGTTGTGCTTACGTGAACAATTTTCGCCTGCATTCGTCGTACCCTTTTATTAAGCGGACGACGCTGTTGGGCTTCCGCTTTGCCGTACGTCTTCACATCCTTACGTTACGTTTCTTTTCTTGCTCTTTGGAATTTGTATTTGGCATGCTCCCGTCCTCACTTGCCGTGTGATTAGTAGTGCAATCTATGACATAATTGTTTGGGTTAATACCATAGAAAATCTCAAATTGGCACACAACTAATTTTTTGATCACATATCCAAAATTAATTTTTTGATCACGAAAAACCCAAAATCGATACATTTATGATAAATTTACGTTCTGTTTGTTTCCGTTAAATTGGATCAATACTGTGAAAAATCATAAACTAGTACATCTGTTATAAGCAGAGAGCAAAACCCAAAATCAGTATGCCCAACTTGGCAATTTGATAGTAAAAATTAATGGAAACTAATGAGGGGTAAATTTATTATAGGCGCACCGGTTTAGGATTTTTGATATTATTAACCCCAATTGTTTCGCATGCGTTTATCAAGTCTAGCAATGTTGTCTTAAGTTTGAGCTGTAAGACACTAGAGAGATTGTTTTGCGCTCAAAGCTAGGATTTTTAGTTCTTTCCATTGAGGGATTACGGTACGGCCGTGACCTTGATTAAAGGTCGCATCCTAGCTAGCTCCATCTTCGGACTTAGGACGGATGGAACTTTGGGGGGGTCTTAATCAAATCTCAATGTGGGATGGAATATTATACGAAATCAGATGGCTACTCATCGATGGATTGAAGCACTTTCTTGTATTTAAGTTAATCTCGATTACGTTCGTCATATGCCAACGACTCGAATTCACCGTCATTAAGTCCATCTTATTTAGTTTCTAAGTATTGGATTATCTGCTCTGGAAAATCAACCATCATATCTTTAGCAAAGATGAGCAACGATATGAAGTGTTTTGCGAGATATATTACATGAGGGACAGCATTTGGCAAGCAATAAGAAAGAAAAAGCCAGTCCGAAATGGCTCAATTTCCTAGAAAGCTCCCAATTTTTTCGTTGAACTTTTTTTTCACAAAAAAAATAATCACAAACTTTCACTGTACTTTCAAATTTACCCCCCGAGTCCAAAGGTCACTACTAATATCTTTAAAATTTTCAATATTAGCTCCAGTTAGAGGTTCATAATCAAAGCACGCGTCTTTTACCTACACTCTCGTCTTCGTATAGAACAAAGATGCATTAGCAGTCTCTCGAATGTTGATAATCTGCAAAAAAAAAAAAAAAACCAATTCGAAAGCGGGGGATAGATTCCAGGAAAGTTCGTGGCGGAACCGAGATTAGACCCGAAGTCGAGGGGATACATATTTTTTTCAAAGGAATTCGGCGGATCCTAAACTGAAAACTCGGTAAATTTCAGCAGGGGGAAACGTAGGAAAAAAAAAAAGGAAAGAGAGAGAGGAACAGGAGGAGGAAAAGAGAGAGAAAGAGGAACAAGGTGGGTCCGAAACGAGGAGACACAAGGCATCGGCATGATTGCGAAGTTGCAGCATGGGAGCGGGGGGGGGGGGTGGGTTCGCGTCACTGCCAACGCCCCAACACAGCTTTTAACAAAAGTGCCCACTCACCCCCCTCGCCCCCACCTCCTCCCCTCATGGACGGTCTCCAAAAGCGAGGAGGGAGGGTCACATTCCCTTTCGTCATTTTCAGCGGGATCACGCCCTACGCCTCCTCGATTAGCATATGTCCGGGCTTAGATTTCCTTCCTACGAGTCCGGCAAATCCACGACATAGGATTAAGGTCAGGTCGGGGGGGGGCAGAAGTCCGTGATCATACAAGTCTGTTTTTTTTTTTTTTTTTTAAAATTTTTTTTTAGGAGTGACCGGTTTCGGGTTTTAAGCGGCTTCAGGCTTCGTACATATAAGTTCCACCCGGCACCTATCCGTTAGAGCAAGTTCCTTATTTTTTGGAATTTAGAACATACGTCGCATATCATGGAACATGGGACTTACCCTTTCACATGTTCCAAGATCGATTTCGGCGTCTACCTAGGTTCCACCTGTATTATAAATTGAACGATTACAGTAAATCGTCGCTTTTAATGACCACCACTTGTCATAACAATCCACTGATCGCGGCTTATGTTTAGACATGCGAAAAATATTAAACATTAACAAAGTAAAAGTTTTATTCATAAAATGGAAGTTCAAATTAGCGGTTCTAGATTTTACGCTCATTATCAAACGCCACGGAATACAGCATGATCATGCAAAGACATGAACGAGGAAAAATATAAAAATTTGTTTCAAGTTCTACTTGCCTAGAATTTGCAATTTTCTCGTCGAAATAGGATTTGAAACCTATCCTGCATATCCTAAAATCTATAATCGGACAAGTTTTCACCGGTCCGATTCTCTGATTCCGATATCTATCCTGAAGTCATATTCACCCCTAATATTTTGCCATCACTTGAGGAAAGGTGGGCCGACAAAGATTTCCTTTTTTTATGCAGACCTCGAAGGTTTTGCTTTTTTAAAAAAAAGGCGCAGTTTTCAAAGGGCATAAAGCATAGTCGTTCCCATTAAACTCGTCAAGGACGCATTTTCATCTCGGCGGCCCACGAGAACATCGAGAAGGGCGGACCATCGCCCAACTCTCTCTGTTCCTGCAATCACCATTTCGTCCTTAAAAATTGAAGACGATCTCATGCTTTTTTTTTTGACTGACGTCTTTGGTAAGCCTGACCGAGTCTCGGGCATCGAACCGAGTTGCGAATGGAAGAGGGGCGAGAGGTGGTAGACGGCGGGTCGTGATCCGGTTCGAAAGCCCTCGGCGAGCGTTATGTTTCTCGCGTTGCGACGACATCAGATCGACCCGGAACCAACCTCAATTAATGTTGATGTTCTCGTATGGGTGGGCACCCAACTCCCGCATGAAACAATGCCATAGTCCGTGTTGTGTCCCCTCGCGACCAAAAAGCAAGGGGAAGAACAACAGAGAAAAAAACTTGTCACCAACAACAAAATGTGATGTGACCATTGTCTTGGGCCATTCAACAACTCGAGAGGGATAGGAGCTGGCGGTGCTATTCCCCTCGAATAATTGAGAAGCTTAATTGGCCAAATTACGGTTGGAACATCTTAATCAAGTGATTAGTGGGTCGAGGTTAAACGTTTTCTGCGGGATTCGACGGCACGAATCGATTAGCCACCAAGGCTCTCGTCCAAGTTGGGGGGATTTCGATGGATCCGAGAGCAAGAGAGGGGAGGCCGACATGTTTCGATAACTTTGAGAAGGCGACATCCAATCGCACGGACGTTTTCTTGTCGGGCGCGTTCTTTCCATGGACAGATGCGTAGCAGCAAGAAAAAGAGAGGAAGAAAAGCAAAGGGGTGATCGCAAAATCAGAAAAACGTTCAACTGAATTCACGAAATGACGGGGGAAAACGAAAGCAATTGAATTTTTGCTTTGGGCCGGATCCGAAGATTGTGGGCCTGTCGAGGTGTTCTGTTCCTGCGAGTCCATTTGGTGTGTCGGCTTTAGATATAAACTATGCTGATGAATTGCTATGTCGCAGCTTAACTGCACAATGGTAATTCACACCAGAATCATCATTGCTTTAGAGTTGATAGTGACGCAGTTTCGAGCTAGAATTTATATGTATTACCTTCTGCTCTAGTAGTGAGCTTCTCGGTTTGGTTCAGCTCGAGCCAGAGATGGTTCGAACCAAACCGAAATGCACTTCTCCGGTGTTTTCCCACGGAAAATATAATTATGTCCATCGAAATTTTCGATTACCATACTTTTATCTTTTCTATGTAACGATAATGGAATATCTTCCATTAGACCGCGCAATAGTAAAACTATGGTAGATGAAAAATGGAAGATTTATTCCCATGGTGATGTACAGATCTACAAATCATGGAAGTCAAACCGTCCTATTTCTTTCAAGAATTCGAAAACAACTCTTGATTATGCTTCGTCAAAATTGGCCAATGTATACTTAATTCTCTGCTCTATAGGCTGTGTAGCTGTGCATGGTCCTTGGTCACTTGTTGCGACAATTCTATCCGCACGAAATCAGATGGACCCTCGACGTTTCGGCCAAGTTCGCGATTGGAGCCGCTTTCTTGAGATTCTTCGGTGATTTCGGCCGCAACGGAAATCTCAGCAAACGTGGGCGTTCGATGGTGGGAAGAAGACGTGTCCGAGTTCGTCCTCGTGCTATACTTGGTCGATGAAGAGTCCTCTTGACCGTGATTACTTGCATCTCCCTTTTGTTTCTTTCTCTTCTCTCTCACTCCCGCGTGCCATTGCTTTATCACGTTCGCTGTTTGCTCCTCCAGAACTGCACTTTTGAATTGCGATCCCATCTGGAAGGTCAAAATAAAGATGCCAGGGTTATTATGATTACTTCATAAATCAGTTTACTAAGTCATGGAAAACACACTATAACGTGGTTTTCAAGTAAGTGGATCTTATCTAAGCATTCAATATGAGCACGTCATTTACCTCGGCAAACTAAGTCTGAAAATCGCGTTAATATATATGTCTAGGAGATTGTTCGTTTTATTTGTCCATTTAGGTTATGCTTATGTTGAGATTAGGCGAAACGGTACCTGGGTTACGAGAGCATAGAGGGGGAGAGTGATGTAACTGCAAAGGACTTGGACAGTAACCCTGGAATATATCGCACAGACTAGTTAGTTTAGACAAAAAATATCAGTATTTCATATGTATGTAGTCATGGAATATGCAGAGGGGTTGCAGGTGCTTACGCTAACACCGCCCTAACAATGATTATCTCCAAATGTTCGTGGTAGCAAGATTTTATCCCGAATTGCAGCTGAAAGACATAAAACTTCGGACTATCAGCCATTACATTTTTACGATGAATGGATGAGAAATAATTCGGCAATGTGATTAGTGGAGAGAAGAGAGTCATGTACCGTGATCCAAATGAAGAAAGCAAGCTCAAATGCATTCTGAGAAAAGGAAAATGAAAAAGGGGGTTTCGGTTAGCGAAATGCTATTAGTAAAGAATAGTCCTTCATTGAATCCGAATTGACGGGAGAGCCTTTACCATGAACAACGTGTAGTGCAAGAGTGTCAAGACGTATTTTGGATGGCTGAACCAGAAGAGCTTGTCATTGGGTTGCACCAGCGGTGTTCCTTTGATCACAGTGTTCTGGTCCTGGAGCTGAAGCGCCATCCTCGCTACTATCACCTCCAGTTTGGTCCCAAGTACCAGAACTATCTGCAACATTCAAGATTTCAGTGATTACAGCAAAGTATTTAGAACAAGTATTAAAGAGAAGTCGAAAAATATTAGGAGAAAAACCATGGACTAATTACCGTTAGAGGAATAAATGACACCCAAAGGTACACGTACCACCCTGTCGTTTTCATTGACAGTCATCAGCAACATTGAAAGGTGTCGAATATTTTGGAGAAAATGTATAAACGAAAGATGTTTTTAGGACATTGATCATACCGTGCACGTCGACGAGCATAAAGATGACCACAATGAACCACATGAAAGGGCTGTCCATGGATTTACGTCGAAGGAGGGAAAAAAACATGTTAGATCGGTCTCCATGGCAAATACGAGACTAGCAAAGATTGTCTAAATGATATAATGTCAAGCATTGAAATTATAGGAAATCAAGATGGTAACTGCTCAACCTGATGCCGACGACTACTTTGAAGTCATCCTCCAGGGATCGCTGTATATACTTTTGGAAATCGAACGATTTATTTGTCGACAAATGGGCCTACAAAAATAAATTTACGATAACAAAAAAGACAAAAAAAAATCACAGAGTCAATATGATACTATTTAACAAACAGCAGCAATAAGCATCAAAATGTGTGTCTGCGTAGCGAAATGAAACCGTGGCGCAAGGTGAGATAATCGACCTTGGCGACGGAGTGGAAGAACTGCCGGAAGAAGCATTTCTGTTCCGACAATTAACCAAACAAGTTTAATAGAAGAACAATCAAACGACGGTCGTCTAAGGAGGAGACCATAGGTCTCTGCATGCTCACCGTCCACAAGTGCAGGGATGTATCTGTGAAAGCTCCCATGTGCCTACGCCCAAACGTGGTCTGTCGCGTAAATCTGAACCGATTTGGATCTACTCATAAAAAACAGAAGCAAACGCTTACAACTTTGTTAGCGTAAGAACCCGACATTAAAATGTCGCGTTAGATAATAATCTCGTTTTCGTATAAAAAAATGCTGTTCTTAACACTTTGTTTTTATTCCCGCCCTTTCTTGTGGCACACCATTTACGAAAGCGAGGTTATTTCTAGACCAGGTCAATATGAGTGCAAGTTCTACGAACCGATCTAAGGACTCCCGACATTGTTGACCTCATTAAAGATCTAAAAGCGACATCGACGTATCTGTCAATCTGTGTCATCAATTTACCATTTCAATGTGCACTAGGAAAGTGACATTTCTTTGCATTGACACTTCGCCGGCAAGGCACCACAGCATTGACTCTGACACTAGCAAACAAAATCGAAGGAAAAAAGGCTTTGGTCCACAGTGACGACCGTTGACAGTGCCATTCATTTTGAGATACAGAGTGATGGCAAACTGGCTTTCTCGAGATTATTAAAACGATGAGTTTTCTGTTTTAATACTATGAATTCAAGTGAAAATTGGATCACCAAGTATTATTAAGTTCAGATCGTGCGAATAATAGTCGTAGCTAGGTTCCCTCATAATTAAGTCAAATTTTACAGTTGTTTATTAGTATGTTGACGGACCATCGTCGTCACCCATGACAAATGACATCCGAATATTTGGTAGCGTGGCTAGTTTATTGTATAGATTAAGGACTTTAATGTCAAAACAGATGGGTATAAAGAATCGGCTAGCAGAGACAAGATGCCATCCTTTTCCTATAATAAACAATGTTAATGTGATCAGCAAGAATAGGGGAGAAGAAGGTTGGTCCAAAAAGCAACGCCATTTTTGACTTCTGAACAGATATAAATTAGATTAAAGAGAGTTCATTCGACGTATTACCATTAGCTGCTTGATACTCCACCGTTTGAGTTTCTTTCTCCCAACCTTTCCATCGCCTCATCTGCCAAGAAAGTATGCAGAAACAGTTTTCCTTGATCAAATGATAAAATATCGAAAAAGAGTTTCCTCGACGACAAAATCACGAGCGCAGCAGATGCGTGCGGTCGAGAGTGCTGTGATCAAGCGAAGCAAGTGGATATGGCAATGGCCCTACGTTTCCCTACTGTTCGGACTCTGACAGATTTAATTCTCTCGACCCTCTTCTGCTTTTGAAGCGGGAATTTCGGTAACTTGCACTTGCAAAATGACAAACGCGCACCACGAATCGGACGAAGGATTGATGAGGGTGTTGTGGAGTGTGTGGACCAGGTTTGAATATGATCAAAGATATTGCCGAGAGGTCAACATATGTTTGCTTATTATATACCAAGTTAAGTGTAATCAACTAACGAAAGAAGACATAATCTGGTCTATGTATCGTGGGATTTGGACGAAATTCCGGAGAGATGGGTTGTCTTTTACGTTGCATATCCTCGCTTTACTAGTATGTTACTCTTCCTTCTGGAACCGCAGATAACGACTCTATGTTCTTTGTTATCTTTTGTTTGGCCATCCACTTTTTGCATACCTTTTGACTCATGAAAAAAGAACGGGCTGCGGTCCTTAATAAAAGAAATAATAATGCTTCTTAACTCTTGACGTAAAAAGTTAAAGTAAAAAGACAGGAAAAAAGGAAAGGTATTATGGAATCGTGATCGTGATACCTTAGCTCTTCCCAAAGCCATGGTGAGAACACTGTAGACAATCTGCATAACTGCTAAGACGAAGATGAAGATGCTGAGCTGGTTGAGGCCTTGTTGTGATATAAGCGAGGTCATTCCCTGCAACATTCCAGCATAGCTAATTTTAAAAGGATCTTTTTAACAAGTGTCCCTAAGGTCCTACTCATTTTTGCCGAAAATCTGTGATGGAAGTGCGTTCATAATAATGGTAAATTTCTATAGTCGAACAAATCCAATCAGATAGGGCATGAAGTACATGATCGGACATGCGCATGTACCTGAGAATGACAATAATCGGAGTCCTCACCGCCCTCGGCCAATCTCCGCTCCATTTGCCACGGAACATCATTCAGGACACCTTCGGCTATCCAATCTAGGGACGAATCAGCAGCCAGAGTCCGGCCGAACCCGAGCTTTTTGGTGGTTTTGGTGGGCATGCTTTTGCGGCATGGAAGCATCTTGTCGGCAACTCTAGTTGGTACGCAGATCTTGGAGATGGATCTTTGGGTCACGGCCAGTATCAGAGACATGAAACCCAGAAGCATGAGCACTGTGACAGATTAAACAACCCCAAGCCAGGAAATGGTCGGTCAAAGAGGCAATGAACTTACAAGCAGTTACAAGTAGGGTTAATGTAGTAGATACAGTCGAACATTATTCAATGGGGGGTGGGAGGGGTCCAAAAGTCTTGTAGGAAATTGGCCAAAGCACACAAGAAATTTTACAGCAGTCAATGTTCAGATCTCCACACCTTTCCGCCTCGTCCAGTTGTGGACATTTGTGGCGCTTCGATAGATTTCAGTACGCATATTCTGTAGCTAACTTATCTAATGGTCTATTTGTCTGGGATTCTTGCCATGTACGCGGTCGAAATCTTGAAATCACTTGAGCATTCACAGATTGGATTTAAACAACAATCGTGTCACATCGACTCTAGTGAGCCCGCGAAAATGTTATTTGCACCGAACTCTTTTAAACTCGGAAAGACACAGCCAATTCGAGTAAATCAATATTTCCTTCTCGGTGTAGATAACCTCGGATGCACAACTATTGCCTCGACATGAGTGACTGAAGAAGCCTTACCTGACTTGAGCTTTTCGACGGCCTCGAACAGCGCAGTCTTCCGGTGCCGTTTGAGCCACTGGAGGAATAACAGAACCCAAAAAACGACAGAAGTTAGTTAGTCATCGCGAGCTTCTAAGCCCCCTGCGAAACTCGGTAACTTCAAATGCCTTCTCTGTTCTCATCTTCCCTCCTTTTCTTTCTTCTCTGGTTCTTCCTCGAGTACAGGATAATATGTGGACTTACATGGCAGAGAAGGTGGATCAAGTGCTCGATGAAAATGGAGAAAGAAATGAAGAGGAAGCAGACAGCGGCCAAAGCCCATGTGGGCGTCTCTTGCAGAGAGCGAGTGGCTGCTGCTGCTGCTGCTCCTCCTGCTGCTCCTCCTCCTTCTCCTCCAGCCATAACTACCCGGTTCTGATTATGAAGCCCCTGTATTATTTGGAGACTTTTGAGGTATGTCTTTTTAGCGAAGGGTCTCTGTGTGTGTGTGTGTGTGTGTATATTTGCTCTTGTGGGGGGGATTTGGTTTGAAGAAAAGTGATAGTCCGAGTTAAATAATAACTTGTTCGCGGGATCGAGAAGCGTTCAACCATGGGAGGAACCGAACAGCAACGAGACTCGGCCGTCGGCGGAGAAGAGTCCACACAAGTAGCACCGGGTGCAGGTCTGTTCCATCGACCTGTGCGCTTTTGACCCGTTTCTTTCTGTGCAGTCCGCATCTGGGGCGTTTCTTGTTTTCCCGCATTAAATGATAGATGGTTACGTTCAGTGGACACCCTAAAGAATTACAGACCCTATTAGGGTTGATTATTGTCGATGCATAACATACTGCATGATGAACTGATCGTGCATGGCATGAATTCGATTTTCGCAAATTCCTTTTTTAAGGCCACCGCTCAAGTTTCGACCAGCCACCGTGGCTCATTTGTTAAAATCAGTGGACTATTTCATTAGTCTAAAGTTTATTTACTAATAACGAAAAGCTTACTTAATGAAAAAGATATTGACTGCGCATACGTTTTTTTTTTGTGGTCGAAAATATTGGCTGCATACGTTACTCGGTAAATAAAAGCACTGGTCCAACTAGGTTTTCTACTTTGACCAAAAAAAAAAAATTAGGTTCTCTACCCGTGGAGGTTGGATCTAGAATTGGGATTTATGCGAAATCTCTTTTTGGAGTTTGAAAAGCTTGTTATCTATGCCTTTTTCTTCTCGACTCGTGCAGAGGGAAATATGTGCTAATTCTTGTTTTGGTCGAATTAAAGTAAAATGCTCATTACAAATTAAAAAGGTATATTGGCGAAGACTTTCCTTTGTCCCATAATGTTTCTCTTAATCAAGCAATGTGTTCTCGTGACATCTTAGGCGCGATAGATGTAGACTCATCCTTTGCATCCGCACAACCCGTGATGATCAAGAAAAAGATAGCAGAAAGATTAAGTACATCGATTAAATGTCATGAAAGAACCGCTGCGTGATCAAGGGTGGATAGTGACTACGGTTTTCTGCGAATATATAGTGCTAGACACGTGTTGGAGTTTTGCTGGCACACGTAAGGAGCTGTTAAACCTAGAAATTCTGATCTAGAAGGTTTGAAGAATGAAACCGAAGACGCAGTAAAATCTTCAAAATCATGGTGCTTATCTAATATCTAAACCTGTCAAAATATCCGTCTTTAACTTATATTTAATAGGCTGAGTTAATTTATGAGTTAGTTATATTCAGTTAATGGGCCATAAATAAGTTTAGACCCAACTCTATGAGTCATTAACGGATTTAATATGGGTGTTAAATATTCACAATTTATTTCGACTCAACCTATCTGTGTGACTCTTTCTCGATCTTGCCTTCTCTCACTCCGTGCTTTTACTTTAGTTTCGGTATGAATTTTCTTAAATTAGGTTAAAATATAGAAGGGTTTTAGCAATATGGATCGGGTCGAGTACGAATCACTAGATATATATTGCACGAAAACATGTTAAATGGGTCAATTTAGGTTCGACCAAACCGGAACCAACCCATCCGTTTGACAGATCTACCAATATTGAAGCATCGTACTTGACATTTTTTTTTTGTCTCACTCCTCTCTATTATGTATATGTGTGTGCGGTGCTCATGGAGATCAATTTTTGGACCTGGTATTCTCCGGCCCCAACCCCCCAATCCTTTTACTGACAGGGCTCCATGCGTGTTGGCATACATGACAATTGGAAATATAGCTGATATGGCTTGTTTTGGACTCGTCGTTATTACGTCCAACCACCTGGAAATTCTCGTTAGATGTTTTTCACTTTCGGAGATAAAAGAAAAGATTGACATTATTGCAGGCGCTCCAAAAAAGATATGTCATCTTAATTACTAGCGACTTAAATAACAACAGCATGAGAACATAGACTTATTTACGTTCTCCTCTGTAAAAGCAAAATGGAATTTAACGTCTGATTTTTTACGAAAATTGAGAAGAAGGTGATGATCGTGTAGCTTTTCAATTAATCTTGAACTTCAAATTTCTCAGATAAGTAATCTCTGGTACTTATGAAAGCAGCTAATCCAGCATTATTTGGAAAGAAAACATGTAATTTTCAAATTGGAAATGGACGAATTCCAGCATCGTGATAAGCCGGATAAGGCAAGCGAGGTAGTGATCAGGAGCTCTCCGGAGGCCCCTATCAAGTGCATCAATCAAGATCTGATTTTCGCTCGTTCTTTACCATTTAAATTTCGATGGAATGATTAGCCACCCAATGTTGAACATTGGCAACTTGTGATGGATCCACATAGCGTATGTTTACGTCTGGGGTAAGCTCTACCTAGAGTAGAAAGCATCTTGTTTTGACTAGGTTTTCAAACCATTGACATTAGAGATAATTAAATCGATTAGTCAAAGACCTTATTTTAATTCCTCTTCCAACCATGTTGGCCTTATGTTCACCGCATAACCTGCCGCCAGGGTTAATTTTCTATGACTTGCACCCCCAAAACAAAAACTACAGAGATCTTTGACTAGCTCAAATTGACTGAATTTGATAATTTAGGAAACTTTGAAGAGTCATTGACCGTTCAACTCTAGGGTGTTTGGAGGCTGAACTATAAATAAGAGCATTTCTTGACCTTTGCAAATGTCATTTTCGAATTGTAGAAACTTCTACTGCACATGCAGGACTTGTATGAGAGGGGAGAGAGAGAGAGAGAGGCTCTATTATGCATGCTCTGGCAAATTCAGATCAGAAATTTGTAGTGATGTGGCCTTGGCTACGTCAGAAGTCAACAGTTCCATTAGCTTTGATGAAGAACGGCGTTCTGCGGAGATTTCTCCAAGTCAACTCTAAACCCGTGAACGAAGCACGTTGGTTTCCACTGAACTCCACTTAGGTTTACTAGACACCATTTCTCTTCTTGATTAGATTAATCCTTGGATAGCTAATTCAAAGCCAGACATGCTTATCTGATAAATGACGATTGACAGATGCTCTGATGGAAAAAGGGTATGATCGTACAACGGTATCTTATGATGAATATTGTGCCTGTTCGACTAAGATCCCCAATTTATATGCATATACTACATTCGCGGGACATGCAACAGTCGTTTGCACGTTATAAACTAATCTCGGCTTTCCTGCGCATTATATATAGTCGGATATTACTGTGTTTTAGTGCCCACATGAGCCGGTTGATGATTAAGCGGTGGGTAGATATGTTTCGATAGAATTCGGGGTTACGTCTATCAGGCGGTCTTGAAATCATTAGATACTAATATGCGTGTATGCGAAATAAAGATATTCCTGAATGTTTCATCTAGATGCAAGGGAAAACAAAACAAATTCGACGAATCTTCAGTTTCCACAGCTGACTTTACTTTCCCTGGCCAAAAATCCATTGACTTTACGTTTCACTTTGATCAGCATTTTAGTGACAAATCTGCTTCGTTCTGCAGTTCCAGTCATTTAGGGTTGTGAAGCCGACCACACAATGCCAAGATTTAGGCAGGCCCCTACTATACAATCCAGGACTAGCACGAACTACGAAGTTATCAGTCAAGTGACGAGCAAAGTCTTCACAAATGCTCAAAGCTTGAAGGCACGCTATCTAGAAACAGGGTTGATTTCCAATTCCACTGCTGCTCTTTTGGGTTTGATTGAACGAAGAGAGAGACACCCTTACTAGAAATCTGCCGCAGAATCAAGAGTTAGAAAAAAAACTTGTGGGGGTGACTTTGAAAATCTTGCACCAAATGACATGTCGCGAATGAACTTTGCAATCAATGCATCGTGCGAGTCGCTGTGATTTGAACCCATTTAACGATTGTCTTACGATGGCTACTAAAGAGCACCCTTCCTATTTTCCTATCTTATCGTCAATCAGTCATGGATAAGACCAATAGCATTTCATCAGTCGATTCTTTCAGCCATATGAACTTAAGGTAGGAACAAAAATGTTAGAAAAGTTTCAAAAAAATTAGGAGCGACCTGCAACTCTTGATCATTTTGGTCTCTATCTTTTGCGATAATTACCAAAAAAAAGAATCCTAAATCTATTGTACGAGTATCAATTCAATTCTAAACTTTTTTAATTTAGCCAATTTGGTCCTAATTTTGAATGATTTGCCAATGTAGTCATTCCAACTAATTTTGGCTAGAAATCGCTAATGTAAATAATTTACAATTTCTTAAAAAATTTCTTCCTTTTTTCTTTTCTTTCCTTTTTTTTTTTTTTTTTCGTATTTCCCTCCATCGGCCGCCCTTGCCAGTTGTTACCTGTCATCAGCAATTGGTGGAGGGAAGTACCAAAAAAAAAAAAAAGGAAAATTAAAAAAATTGCAAAAATTGTGCGTTGGCCGTGTCACGTGAGACGGTCAATATCCACGCCAGTGATTTTCGGACCAAAAATGGCTAGAAGGCCGACATTGATAAATCGTGAAAATTTTTAATATTAAATTGATAAAATTGAAAATTTTAGAACTAAATTGGCATATGTATGATAGGTTTAGAACTTTTTTGGTACTTTTCCCGCTATCTTTCCTTATTTGTTTAGTGGACATTGAATAAGATAAAAGTGTCATTCAACACAATTGCAATTCATTCTGCTATGGAGGTTTCTCTTCTAACATCACAATCCTCATAGGTCAACGTCTTTCGCATAATGGATGGGCTCTAAAGCCCATAAAGAAGGGGACATTGAGGAAGGATCCAATAAAAGGCATCGTTAACTTGGGATGAGCGGTTCCGAATTTCTTACAGGTTCCACCTAGAACCTATCATTGGGTACATGTTCTTCATTTTTTGGAACCTGAAATCTACCCGTCGAAATCTAGAACCTAGAACCTACTTTGTCATAGATTCCAGGGTCTAATAGGTTCTTTTTTATTTTTTTTCATTTTTAGTTAAACAAAACGAAAATGAACGCAAAAATATTGAACAAGCTTGTCATTCACAAAAGAGAATACAAAAGACTAGTTTTCCAGGCATTACGGTTCAAATAAATACAATTAAAATAAGAAGTCACTGTGTGAATTGATTCTAGGGATGGGTGGTTACATGTTCCGTATAGGTTTCACCTAGAACCTACCCATGAGAATAGGTTCCTCATTTTTTGGAGTTTGGAACCTATCCTATCACAAGTTCTAGGTCAGTTCCAAAGTCTACCTAGGTTCCACCTGTATTAGTAATTGAACAATTATAATGAACCATAACCTTTAATGATTATCACTTGTTACTATAATCCACTGATTACAACTTATATTTAGACATACAAAGAATATGAAATATTAACAAGTTATAAAATGAAAGCTCAGACTAGTAGTTCCAGATTATATATTTATCTTCTAACGCCATAAAACATCACAGGATCACACGAAAACATAGACAAAAAAAACACAAAAAACTTATTTAGATTTCGGGTTTCAGGTTAGGTTCCAGGTTCCAAGTTCCACCTACCTAGAACTGGGACCTACCCGTCAAAACAGGTGTCCCAATTTTTGGAACTTAGAACCTACCATGCCTGCATATCTTGGAACCTGAAATCTACAGATTCCCACCGATCAGGTTCTTAGGTTTCAAGGTAGAACCTAGAACCATGCTCACCCCTTTCGTCAATTGCCTTCTTTTTTTTTCCCTGGTCGAAAGCATTAATGAATGAATTAATTAATAGGGCTTGTCATTTTTCTGAAAAATGACTTTCTGGAAAACATTCTTTAGAAACATCACATTTTCTGCGGAACAAGCGAAGCCTTCGAAATAGTTATAAATTATCAAGATAGACAAATATGTTATTTTACGAAATCGAGGGCTTGAAAACGGATAAAATCCATGAACTTGAATTATGGATTGTAGCTTGTACTTACTATATTGTTGCAAAAAGTTGCTTCACCTGTATAAAACTTACTTATGTGATGATATATATATCAAAAGTTATTTCGTACAATGAAAGAGCTACTAACTGCATATGGATATCGTGAGAAATTAACTTTTCCCTAACAAGTCATTACCCGGGTTTAGAATCTATGGACTTAATCCTCATATATGCAATCAATCATTCTGTTCATAATAATTGGTTAAACCGATCGCCATTTTATAATCTTCTTTCGCAGGGATTTCCATGCTTAAACCAGCTGAAACTTAGAATTCGTGACCATTATGTTATATAGTAAATAAAATGAGAAACGCGCACTATACTGTAAATATTCGAGATCGCAGCGTTATTTTCTACAGCCAACACTGTTCTAAAGCTACGCCAGATCCTCAATTGTGAAATGCAGACTAATGTTGATACGCAACCTTTTATTGAAGAAAGTGTTCAAAGCTGGAAGGCACGCTATCTAGAACAGGGTTGATTTCCAGTTCCACTGCTGCTCTTTTGGGTTTGATTGAACGAAGAGAGAGAAACTCCTCTTACTAGAAATCTTTAGCAGAGACAAGAATTAAAAGAAGAAAAACTTGTGGGGGTGACTTTGAAAATCTTGCACCAAATGATATGTTCTGATTGAATTTGCAATCAATGCATAGTGCAAGTCGCTGTGATTTGAACCCATTTAACGTCGTCTTACGCTAACTGCTAGAGAGCACCGTTCTTATTTTCCCATCTTACCATCGATCAGTAGTGGATAAGACCAATAGCATTTCATCGGTCGATTCTTTCAGCCATATGAACTCAAGATAGGAACAAAAATTTTAGAAAAATTTCAGAAAAATTATGAGCAATTGGCAATTCTTGATCATTTCGGTCTCTATCTTTCGAGATAATTACAAAAAAAAAGTACTAAATCAATTGTAAGGGTGCCAATTCAATCCTAACATTTTAATTTGACCAATTTGGTACTAAAATTTTGGACAATTTGCCAATGTAGTCTTTTCAGTCAATTTTGGTCGAAAATCGCTAATATGAATAATTTACAATTTCTTAAAAATTTTCTTCCTTTTTTTTCTTTGCTTTCCTTTTTTCTGTATTTCCCTCCACCAGTCACCGGCCGCCCTTGCCAGTTGTCACCTGTCGTCGATGATCGGTGGAGGAAAATACAAAAAAAAAAAAAAAAAAGGAAAATTAAAAAAATTGCAAAAATTGTGCGTTGGCCATATCACGTGGAACGATCAGCATCCACGTTAGCAATTTTCGGACCAAAAGCCGACATTGGTAAATCGTTAAAAGTTTTAGGACTAAATTGACAAAAACGAAAATTTGAGGAATGAATTGACATCTATACGATACATTTATAACTTTCTCGGTACTTTTAATGCTATATTTCATTACGTGTTTAGTGGACATTGAATATGCTATTCGTTCAAAAGATCAAATTGTCATTCAACACAACTGCAATTCATTCTGCTATGGAGGCTTCTCTTCTAACATCACAATCCTCATCGGTCAATGTCTTTCGCATGATGGATTGGCTCTAGAGCCCGTAAAGAAGGGGACATTGAGGAAGGATCCAGTGAAATGCACCATCAACTGCCCTTTTTTTTTTCCTGGTCGAAAGCATTGATTTAATATAACAGACCAAAAAAAAAAAAGAAAGCATTAATTAATAACAAATATTTTCTTTTGTAAGGTCGATGGAAGTCCACATATGCTTTAGAAACAGATGGAAGTTATGAACGCAGACGAATAGGTCATTGTACAAAATCGTGGGCTTGAAAACTGATAAAAATCCATGGACTCGAATTATGGATTGTAGTTCGTACTTACTAGATTGTTACGAAAATTGCTTCAATTGAATAAAACTTACTTATGTGATGAGATATATATTGAAAGTTATTTTGTAGTATGAAAGTGCTACTAACTTCATATGGATATTATTTATTCACCAGAAAATCAACTTTTTTCCTAACAAAGTCATTAACCGGGTTTAGAATCTCTTGACTTAATTAATCCTCACAGATGCACACAAATCATTCTATTCATAATAATTAGTTAAACCGATCGCCATTTCATAATCTTCTTTTGCAGGGATTTCTATGTTTAAAGCAGCCGAAACTTAGAATTCATGATGATGCTTAATGTAGTAAACAAAATGCAGACACACGCACCATCCCGAATATATTCGAGATCGCAGCGCTATTTTCTAAAGCCAAATCCTCAATTATGAAATGCAGACTTATGTGAATTTACGAGTAATATATATATTTCAACAACAAGTGAACAGACAGGGCATTTGGTCTAGTGGTATGATTCTCGCTTAGGGTGCGAGAGGTCCCGAGTTCAATTCTCGGAATGCCCCCCATGCCAATTATTTTTTTCCCGTGGACCAACCACGGGCTTTTCATTTTGATAGTTTCTCCGAATGAAAAAGAAGCAAAGATTCGGCCCAATTTTTGGTGGGTGGTGGGTCGAACGGCATTTTTTATTTTGGGGTGGGTTAATTTTAAGAAATTAGGTTAGTGGGTTTCAATTACATATTCAAACCCAAAATCATAACTTGGGTCACTTCGACAAACGTGAACCAAAGAGCTTCTCGTAGTATAAGGACAGGAGTTTTTGGACACGAAAGAGCCCATTCCACACCGATCCTCGATTCCTACATTGGGAAAATAACACAAATGGTCAATGAATTTTGTTTCAATATCTAATGTGATATCTTCAGCCTAACGTGTAATGTTGTCTTTGAATTTTTAAATTGTTCGGTATGGTACTTGGACATTTTTGGTATATATTCCATGTAGTCCTTGGACTATATGAAATTTTTTAATGTTGTCATTGAACTTGAATTAATGAAAGGATAATATTGAACATTTTCATATAGTTCTGGAGTTAAATTGAACATGTATCAAAAGTTTAAACAAATTAAAAGTTCAAGGACTACATTGCACATTGGGATAAAGTTCAAAAACTATATTGAACAAATTAAAAGTTCAAGGGCCACATTGTACATTTGTCGAAAGTTCAGGAACCATTTATGTCACTATCCCTCTTACATTTGCAGCGTGACAAATAAGCTTGTCTCCATCTTTCAATAACAATCTGTCTGTCCCTCTTACTTGAACATTAAGTTCAAGAATGCAATCGAGTGTGAACTCTCTTACTTAGGATAGTCAAGTCGCAAAATTTGAAATAGGGCTTAATGGCTGCCTCTCTCGGAAGACAAAACCAAATGCAATGCGGAGGACATAATTTGATTGGAAATTCATGTACATGTTAGTATCTCGAGGCCCATGATTTGTATAATTTCAATATATAGCAATCATCAAATCCTTTGTCATATAAACATATGTATATCTCCCATTTCATTTAAACTCTCCATTATTTGGGTTTGGAGTCCTTCTGATTTCGTGGTCTCTCTCCGTCCTTTTAACGGTTCCACTTTGGTCAAAGGCTTCACGCAACACTAACACACCACCTCGCCACTAAACCAAAACAAAAATCCTATTAAAACCCTAAAACAAATAGAACTATAGTCTATAGTCTTATCAAATTAGAGATAGGCTATTTATATCAGTCAAAAGCAAAATCCATATATAAGTCATGAAAAAATATTATGATAGACAGTTCCTCTCTTTCAAGGTGTTACATTGTATTTCATCAACAAAGGAGAAGCTACAAAAATCATTGGGATTTTGCATGTCAACATTTTTTACGTTTGCCCCGAGGTTTCAAAAAAAGGCAAGAAACTACAATTTTGGTATAATTTCCTCAAACTTTTCTCAATGCTATTGAATTTCAAGGAGTAAAATATGAGTACTTATGCTTTCCATCGAAATTTAAAGCATTATTCAAATTTTAGAAAATGAAGAAGAGATATGTATGTGAATTTACGTGTAATTATTAGAGTGTTGTGAAGTTTCAGGGACCATATTGAACAAATTAAAAGTTCAATGGCGACATTGCATATTGGGTTAAAGTTTAGAGACCACATTGAACTAATTAAAATTCAGAAATCTCATTATACATTGAGTTAAAGTTTATAAATTATTTGTGTAATAATCCCTTATGTGTTTGACAGAATGCGCAAGCCATCCCAATGCACATCAGATTTCCGGACCCATGCTTACTCGTAAAAGAGAGATACATTTGCAAAGTCTACAAAGCAAGACCGACTACTCAAATTAAAAGAGGATGGGACAATGACCATACATCTCTCGTGCCGTATAGGATAAGGCTATGCATCGCAAACATGTCGAGTAGTGTTCTAGGGACTCGCCCTCGCGACTGGGTCAACCATGTGAACAACAAAATAGAGGCTCGTACATGAATCGGCACGAGTTCTTGAATGCATGACTTTTCGGAATGTGGGTCGAGTTATCATAAATTATTGGATGGACTTTTTTAGAATTGAATGTTACGTCAATCGGTCATTGCAGATGGCCCAGTTGGTTCCCATGTGTGGAAAATAGCTCGCACTTCGCTTTCTCTATCTCTATGGTTATTTGGTATAGTTTCATACCCCCATCGTGGAAACAGAATGTACACGTCCAATTAATATTGGCAAACTTATATAATTAACCTATGCGCTAGATTATGACTAAGAAATTTGCTAGAGGGGAAAACGACAATATCTACCACTGTTGCTTATCGTACTGAGATGAGCATAGAGCAATCGTAGTTTTTTAGGAGGATAATGACACAAATAATTCCTAATTTTTGGCTCAATATGAAGTGTAGTCCCTGAACTTTTACATTGAATATTTTCGTATAGTTTAGGAACTAAGTTGAACATGTATAAGAACCATATTTAGCAACTTGAAAGTTTAGGGATCACATTACATATTGAACTAAAGTTCATGGACTATATTGGATAAATGAAAAGTTCAGGGATTACATGGTATATTATGTCAAAGTTTAGGGATCATTTATATTATTGTCCCCTTCTTACGAGGCAATGAAATAGTAATTTTAGCTTAACTTGATGGGCATGGAGACGTCATATTTTCCTGATAGTAGAAGAAAATCAAGTCAAATTGCTTTTTAACATAGGGCGACCTCCTAGGGGGTCGACAATTAACCATGGAGTCGTATTCAACTTGCTCATTCTTATTTGAACACCTCATGAAGAAGAGGCATGCCATTACTGATAGCAGACCTTGGTTTGTCCTCTTTTCGCGGTAGTTAAACGTAAGCCCGTTTACTTTTTCGGGTATATCCGGTTCATATGAATCCATTATTTATATGAATTTTCGGATCATGTAGGTCTTAAGTGAAGTCCATCTCATCCGATGAATTATATGAGTTGGGATTGTGAGGAAAACGTGTAACCGTAGACCAAAAGGAGAAAAAATAATGCAAGCAATTACCTGCACTATAAAACAAAACTCTTAAAATACGGTGGGTTTTAGCTTAAAGGTCCTCTTATACGTGGCTAGCGGGCATAAGACAATAATATTATATGTGTAATCATTTACTACGAAAAAAATCAAATCGTTAGAGGATGAAGATGGGCCAACGGGCATGCAGCCTGTCGGAAAAGGGGTTGGAGGGTGGGACCGGAAAGTACTAGGTTTGGGTTCAATCCCTGTGAGCACTGTACATGTATATATATATATATATATATATATATATATATATATATATATATATATATATATAGAGAGGAGTGAGATATAAAAAAAAAAAAAGAGAGAGAAGGGAGGACGAAGATGGGTATTGTGCATATTTTATTTTAGCTTCATAATAGCCACCTCTGTGGTGGGAAATGGAGGAGGAGGGGAGAGAAACTCGTCTGTGTTCAATCTCATTTTCTCGGTGCCTGGCCTCCAAGTAAAGGCTTTCTTTTTAAGTGTACTTGGAGCACTAAACGCTATTAGTAAAGACAAAGACAGATGAAAAAGAAGAAAAGAAGTGAAATCTCAGCAAATGTGTAACCATGAAATCATTTCTAAGTTTCTCTGCGTGATGAAGGGGACCGCAACTATAGAAGTTGTCCATCCGTCATAATTCTCCCGCGTCATCTTTGGCTGAGATTTCAGCACGTTCTCTAAATTTGACTAACCTAAACTTAGTTCAGACTGTAAATACGTGCACACTAAACCCGTCAAACAAGTGAGTTGAGATATGTTTGGATCGGATAAAAAATGATATGATCTAAATTAACCTATTTAAACCATTTTGACCCATTTCCATTCAATATAAATTTAATGATCCAAACACGACACAATGCACGCCCTGGACCGACCCATATTGCTAAAACACATATTTAACATAATTTAGGAAAATTCATAGAGCGCGAAGTGAGCGAGCTGAGCGAGCGAGCACGCGCAAAATTGAGTGAGAGCAAAAGAGAGTGAAGAGAGAGTTATAAAAGTGGTTTGAGTCTAAATAAGTTGTGAATCCATTTAATACTCATATTATTTTGGGTTTTACCATTCTAAACCAATTCACTAAATATAACTAATCCATATAATAACTCAACCCTTTAAATGTGAGTTAAGAAATGGGTTTATGACCCATTTTGACGGGTCTACCGCATGCATTACACAATCCTTTAAACTTAGACTCAATTTGTTTCACGGAAAACATTTTCTAAAGAACATTTTCCTCATTATTTGTTGTTCCTTATTCGAGCATTAATGACTTACCACGAGCAGTCGAGAAATCAGGCACAAGAACCAAGATCATTAGTCCAGCCTCAATTCGGGCAAGGCCACTTGGGTCCCCATAAAGACCGTGATGCACCGATCTCTCGTCCGAAAAAGCCGAAATCAAGAACCTAGTGCCTGTGCACAGCTTCTTGGTGCCCCACCCACGGTCCATAAAAGCTGAGCCCAAGGCCTCAGGTGCCCATGCTTCGGATCCCTCGCATTCGGGCCTGTGTTTATAAAGGTCGAGCACGGGAACTAGTGACTTGGGTTTCTGGCGCTTGAGCTCGAGTTTGGATCCATTGAGGCTGGATCGGGCACGCCGGTGCTCATGCTAAGGTCCTCGACGACCATGCCCAAGTCCTCCGTGACCAGACTCAAGTTTGGCCTCGATAGATTTGGGCATGGGCATTGGGGTTCGAGGCTTTGGCCTCAATGGACTGGGGCTCCGATGTGGGAAATCTTGGCACTAACACTAGAGTCTCGAGCCCATACCAGGCACGAATACCGGGGGCCCTGGGCCAAGGCGTCTGATACCTAGGCACTAGCATGGGGGTCTCGCGCCTCGGTCTTAATGGACTTGGGCTTGGGTATAAGGGATTCGAGCGCAAGCACTAGGTCCTAGGCCACGCCTCTATGGACCTGGATTCAGGCTCCAAGGACTCAGGCATGGGCACGGGGTTTCCGAACCTTGGCCTCGATGGACTTAGGCTTTGACGCGAGGGATCTGGGCATGGGCTCAAGCACAGGGATCCTAGGCCCAGCCTTTGTGAACTTGGGTTTAGGTGCCTTGGACCCAAGCACGGGCACTGGGGTCCCAGGCTCAACCTCAATAGACCTAGGCACCGGCATTGGGGTCTTGGGCCTTAGCCGATTGTTAGTCCCAAGCTCAGGCATGGGGATCTAGGCACGGGCATCGAGGTCTTGAGCCTCGATAGACTTAGGCCCAACCTCTTTTGACCCAAGCCCAGCCTCGATGGACGTGGGCATGGGCATGGGGTCTTGGCCCTGACTAGCCTCTGTGGACCCAAGCCCGGTCACCAGGGTCCTAGGCCCTACCTCGATGGACTTGGGTGCAGGCTCCAGGGTCCCAAGCACGATCACGGGCACGAGCACAGGCACCCTGGTCTTGGGCCTTGGCCTTGATGGACTCAGGCTTGGTTCAAGGGATCCGGCCACTGCCTTTGTGGGCTTAAGCTTAGGTGAGGGGGACCTGAGCAATGGTACCGAGATCCTATGCTCGACCTTTGTGGACCCGAGCCCTAATGTTGGGGCATCGGTCATGGGCACCTGGGCCTCAGGTTTGGCCTTGATGGACCCAAGCTCATATCTTAAGACCCAAGCACTGGCATCATGGCCTCGAGCCCGACCTTGATGGACCTAGGCATAGGCGTTGGGGACTCGGGTTTGGGCATTACTAACCCGGTTTTGGGCACAAGGACTTGAGTATCGGCACTAACGTCTCGAGCCTCGCCTTAATGGACCCATGTCATATAATTTTTGTATGTTTACCTTTTCAAACCCCTGAATCTTTTCCAAACGTGGCAAATTCAAGCACATGCATTTGTCTAGATGATCTCAACGGCTTCCATGTGAAGAAGATGTCAGAGCGAACGGATTCGGCGTCTTTGGTCCAAAATAGTATACTGTATTTTTCCAAGTTTTAGACTCTCGCACGTTGGAAATTCCAAAATCTTTTTGTTCTTCAAAATTCGGGAAAAAATATATTTTTTGTGTTGTTGTTGTTGAAGATTTAGAGAATTACGAAACAAGCTGTGTGTATACAAATCGCCGGGTCGATATTTCTTGACTTTGAAAGTCCATGAACAACACCTTAAATTTCGATGAAATTGTAAAGAAGTAACTTTGTGCTTAAAAATATCGAAAATCAATGGGCAAACTCTAAATATCTCTTGACATTTGTGAAAACTCAAGAGAGGGTGGGAGCTATTTTGCAATTCATTAATTAGATAAGGAGGAGTTGATATGTTCTAAATTTTTAATCTTTTGAAATCGCGGGTTGTAATTGAATCTCGACCACTATTCGTTTTTTAGTGTGATACGCTATAATGTTGAAGGTGCGAATCGAGTCAAGTACTCGAGAGCATGAATTAAAATATATATATATACAGTCGCACATATTTGAATATTTAAATATCAAACCACACTTTCATATAATTTAAACTTGTGAAATAGTCGGCAATGGCCCTAAAAAATCTCACATGGTACAAAGGGATCCGCGTTTGGCTTATGCTAAAGTTTTTTAGAATACTTGATAGTGATCCCACAAAATCTACCAACACATTTCCTTTCCAATATTTAGGGACAATTTCGAAAAACTACTTTCCAGCAGAAAAAAAGACGTTTCTCGATGGAAAATGAGTTACCAAAATTATGTGTTTGTTTGGTCGACGTGTACAAATAAGAAAATCTTGATACTCTTTTATAACGAACCATGATTTCAATTGGGACTCTGAGTTCAAATTGGGTCCGACCCTGCTCGGGAGCAACTCGGGTCTAGCCGCCGATGAACATGGACCGGGTCGTCGGGGCTCCAAAAAAAAAGTTAAAGAGAGAAGAAGGAAACGGTTAGCGCACGGCCCCAATTTTAGGGTCCAATTTTTTGGACACCCAATGGAGGACTTGACCGCCGGGACGAGCCCACCGCAACTCGCTAATAACTAAATAAGTAAATAAGCAGCAGCGAATCTCGCTAACACCTAAAAGAAATAATCAGATTCCTCGTTCGCGTTCAAAGCTAACCTCGTTTGTCTTCCTCTTAGTTTAGCTGTCGTTGGTTCCACGACTTCGAGAAGCATTTGACAACGGGGTTGTCTCTCTTTGAGCTTTGATTTTCCCTTTTTTTCTTTTCCCTCCATTTTTTATTGGTCTGGCGGGACTTTTTCGTTTTTAGCTTTCGCTCCGCGTGAAGTCCTCTGTTCATAACGGTCTCGGATGTCGGAAACGGCACGCAATCGATAGTACATCGCAATCGTCAGAGTCCTGCGGAAATTGATTTTTGCCGAACGCAATTAGAATTAGAATATCAAGCAATGAATTATTAACCCGAAAGTGGGCCCACGCGCGAAAGGAGCTGGGTCGGGCGGAGAATGTCCTGCCTCGATCCAAACCGAGGTCATAACAATATATGCGTAACTAATGAAATGTACTCAATATAATTTATAACGAGTTCTTTAATCATAAAATATCATTACAATACGATTAACCCACACGGCCCATCGATTCAACGTCCGAGAGCTCATTGCTCACGTGTTCCTAATGGACGGAGTAGGAATGAGCAGTTACATGTTTCGTATAGATTTCACTTGAAACCTGGAATCTACCCGTTGAAACGAGTTTATCATTTTTTAGAATCTAGGACCTACTTTGTCACAGGTTTCAGGGTCGGTTTCAGGGTCCACTCAGGTTCCGCCTATGTTATTAGTTAAACGATTACAGTGAATTATTACATTTAATGATCACCACCCGTTACTATAATTCACTGACCACAATTTATATATAGACATACGAAGAATATGACTCATTAACAAAGTAAAAGTATCAATAATAAAATGGAAGCTCAAACTAGTGGTTCCTGATTATACACTTATTATTGAATGCTATGAAACACTACATGATCGCACGAAATCATACACCAAGAAAAATACAAAAACTTGTATCCTAAAACCTGAGACTTATCCGTCAAAATAAGTTTCTCAATTTTTTGTACTTGGAACCTACTGTGCATATCTTGAAACTGTAACTGACATATTCCCATTGATTTTGTTCTTAGGTTTCAAGTTCTATCCTAGAATCATACTTACCTCTAGGATAGAGTCTTAAGTGAAGTTTATGACATTTGGCAACAATCGCTTGACTTGAAACAACGAAGCACATTAGAATCTGAGTCAAGAAGATCCATTAACCTAGGAATAACTGTAGCGTGCTAGTTAAGAGCAGGCTGAGATTCTTGTGGAGTGAGATCTGGATACACAGTGGAGTTTACCATTTAAGATACAAGAGAAATCAAAGTAAAAAGACATCAAACGCATCACTCAGCACATTCAACATAGACAATACACTATGAACAAGAATACAAAACATCATTCAACGCGTTGGAAATCGTGAGGAGCCCGTCAAATATGAATAAGCATCAATCGGATTAAATCTTGCCCAAATTCGAATTCCAAATTCGAATAAGATTAGCTTTCCTAATTCCAACGCTTGTCTTCGACTGTAAAAGTCTTCCAGCCGTGTCTTGTAAGTTTTACTATCTCTACGCACTTCATCGATTTCCTTTAAGAAGTTACCGTCCAAATTCAGCTATCGAGTAAGCATGGCTTCCAAGAACGCAAGCCATTCATCCTGATTCGATAAAGTTCCTCGCAATTCAAAATCCATTCACTTTCAATTTCGATACTTTGATTGGCCCATCGGTAATCCTCAATTAGGATTTAACCATCGAATTCCCGACAAACGCTTGCAAAGCGAGGTGATCGCGTCCGGCGGTTTGTGATCACTTGACCAACTTGCTCGCGTTCAATTCCGGGCTAAAGGTGGATTACACACACAATGTCCCATGTCCGAGGTTCCCAGCTGCTCCAAGGAGAAAATTATCCTTTTTTTTTTGGTCAAAGGAGAAAATTATCTGTTTTGTTTTTTTTTGGTCAAAGTAGAAAATTATCCGTTCGTCGGTATGAAATCGGGCGGGTCCCGACGACTCCCTCCTCCTCCACCAATTACAAACAAGGACGGGAAAATCCAATCATGAATCGGTCTCTCAATTCAATCCTCGCACTTTCCCCAATAAAATTTCGTGATTCAGCGATTACGTATGTATGACCCGTGATACTTACTATGCCATGCATCATTCGGAAATGCATTCTAATTTTCCCAATGGTGCGCTTTTTTTGGGTCCTCCAACACATGTATATTTGACTTTCTTTCGGCCGAAAATAGAGAAGGAGAAAGAAGAAAGAAAGATAGTAGCTCAGCCAAATCTCTGTTGTCTCACTTGCTCTAGACTTTATGCTAGTCTATTATCCTTGTACCATGCTTCGATATTTCCATATCTGTAAGCACTCGCCGTGAAGGCTCGGCTAGTTACTAATCATCCATTGCCGACTCATTTTAAGGATTCTTGATTAAGCAAGTAGTCTAATAACTAATTATCCATCGCCAAGAGACGGCGTAACCTTGGCGTGAGAACTTGTATAATTAAGCGACACCCCACAAGAAAAAGACGCTTTTGAAAAAGAGTTACGTAATAATTTTGGATCGTGGACTCCGTATCATAAATTTCTTTCTGAATTTTCAATAATATCTATCCATCTTGATCATGTAGGTCCCTATCTTATAAGTTTGCTTGGTCAAAATTGATTAGCTAGACCATATAGAATATGTAAAAACGACTCAGAGTCAGCTTATTCAGGTTGATTAAAGGGTAATATCACTTTATTATAAGTTTGCTGACTTTATATTATTCGGAGACGTTTGAACCCACGAACATGCATATTATTTATTTGAACCACGAATATATGAATACCAGCTGGAAATTTCTGAGCTTTAAAATATTTTCCTCTCAATTAAAAGATTAGAGGAAAAATAATTGTCGAAAGGGACGGTAGAACATGCACTGATGCAGATAATTGATGCATGGATAAAAAATATGCGCATTGATGTCTGATGTATGCGTAATTTAATATTTAAGTCTTTTAACACAAGCAATTAATTAAATAGCACGTACGATTTGGATGCCCTCAACGCCAAGCTCATACCCACGAAGGACAGAGAGAAATGTACAACATAAAATTTACATAGTTTTCTTTCTTTTTTAGTACCTTCCTCAGTCAAGTGAATTTTTTTTTTATGGCTGGCCCAAAAATAGAATTTATTTCTATGCACTATATATGCAGTCACTGCTTATGCCATTGATCCTCAAGGCAACCATAAGCTACTTTGTTTTCTCGACATATAGTCTAATTCAAAAAGAATAGTCCACTAACAATTTAATTTTTTTTTATGTCCGATTGCTATCACTCGGGAATATTGAGGAATAGAATTTGAACCGTGCATCTAAAACATAAATAAAAAATTTGTTCTTTTATCACCAAATCGAGTCTGTGAGAACATGTCGTGCTTGGATTTATAATGAAAAGGGATAATGATGGAAATGGTCTCTGAACTTTGGTTAAATATGTAATGTGGTCCATGAATTTTCAATTTATTCAATATAGTTTTTGAACTTTAGCCCAATATATAATGTAATCCCCGAACTTTTAATTTGTTCAATGTGGTCTCTGAACATTTGGTACACGTTCAAACGAATCCCTAAATTAATCCCTCAACATTTTCATATAAATTAGGGAGTAGTTTAGGGATTAGTTTGAATATGTACCAATCGTTCAAGGACCACATTAAACAATTTAAAAGTTCATGATCACATTGCATATTGAGTTAAAATTCATAGACTACATTGAACAAATTAGAAATTTAGAGATCAAATTGCACAATACCAAAGTTCAGGAATCATTTGTGCCATTACCTAAAGAAAAGGAAGCAGGCTATATTTCTTTGATCAGGTTCCAAATTTACAGGGCTATGTGTGCTGCTGTATCTTGTAAACATCATGCATGGAAGTATTTATTGCTATTGTGGTTCCTGTCATCACCACCATCATCATCAGCAGTTCGCCATTTTTATTGGACGAAATGAAGTTCCGAAGCAAGAAGTGTCACGGTTGGTGCCGTCGCAAGCCTGAAGGAAAAGGGTTGACTCGGGAGAGGAACAGTGCCCAGTTCTTGAGCTTAATGGCTTTGTCTACGAATCTGAATGGGACCACACCTGTGTCTCTCTCTCTCTCCATTGTTACAGTGTTTTCGGTTTGAGCGACTTTCTGTCGCAGCTTCCATGGTCGTATTCCTCGCATCCATCTTACGCGTCTAAAGGTCAAAAGTCATATAAGTCATACTTCCCTTCCCATTTCATCGATTCATCTTTTCTCTGCGTTCATATAAAGACACCCGGCTCCTCCATACCCTTTGAGCCTCGTTTTGTCCCTGCACCGTTAGACACATCTAAACCCGCATAAATCTGATCTTTGTATTCAGGTCGAGTCTCGAGAAGAAGGGCTCTCTCTTAAAAATCGCTTGTTTCTTGAGAGGGGAGCTGAGCGAATGATAGATTAGAGTTGAGCCCATATTGATCACCTGAAAACCCAGATAAAAATTAGTTCAGAATATTTACTCGCGGCGGAGCCACCGTAGAGAGAGGGTGAATCCATGGCAGCTGCGACGGGAGGGAGGTCGCTGGAGCAGACGCCGACATGGGCGGTCGCCGTCGTCTGCTTCGTTCTGGTTCTGGTTTCCATCATCATTGAGTACATCATCCATCTCATCGGACAGGTTAGCCGACGAGGGTCTTCTTGATTAGCTTTTCGGCACAAACTTGCATCACCATGTACTCGAACAACTACAGCCATGATCTTATATTGCTTCTTTCTCTATCTCTGTAGTGGCTGAAGAAGAAACACAAGCGCGCACTCTACGAAGCGCTTGAGAAGATCAAATCTGGTATGCAATCTGTTGAATCGAAATATGACAACTTTAGCAGTTCAAAAAAGTATTGTCCCATGTTTTCTGCGATCTAAGTCTTTGCGAAGTAACGGTTGCCTAACTTAATGTTCAAGCTCATCAGAAGCTCGTTTCTGTTCTTGATTATGCAGTCGATGCTATAAAACTTACTCGAGAGAAAACGGTTCGTTTACCTGCCTGATCAACTCGTTTCATTTTTGGTTATCTTGATGGCTGGTGCAGAGCTTATGCTGTTGGGATTCATATCGTTGCTCCTCACGGTGGGACAAGGCCCGATCACCAACATCTGCATACCGAAGAAGGTGGGGGCGACATGGCACCCGTGCAACAAGAAGGAAGAGGAGCAGCTCGACGAAGAATCTGACCACAGCCGGCGGAGGCTGCTCGCCATGGCAGGCTCTGGGGGAAGCTCCCGCCGTGTTCTGGCGGCCGCCACCACAGACAATTGCGCGGCTAAGGTGTGCACCAAAGCTTTCACATTCATTCAACATTTTGTCGTTTTTTTCCTTGGGAATGCGTGGACCGCACATAAAAGCGATCAAATATATATATATATATTGATGTGGTTCTATTAAAGTTCACATTCGTTGTCCACGGACGTAATGTTGTAAAGGGAGTGACGGAAAATTTGAGCCATCCCTTACGGTCCACAATTTTACGCGCAAATTTAGCCGATAACCAAAATAGGAACCAAGCTTAAACATGCTGAATTAGGACATGGATGCGATGAATTGAACGAAAGAAATTCGACTGCCATATTTATTGATACTAGTAAGTTGGAAGGACTAAATTGATTTGGATTTTTTGGTGCTTTTGTGCTTGGTGGTGGGCGTGGATTATATTTTTGCAGGGTAAAGTTCCGTTTATTTCTGCAGATGGGATCCACCAGCTCCACATCTTCATCTTCGTCCTCGCTGTTTTTCACGTCCTGTACTGTGTCCTCACCATGGCTTTGGGCCGAGCCAAGGTTTATCTCTCTCTCTCTCTCTCTCTCTCTCTCTCTCTCTCTCCATTCACAATGACGATTAGTATTTAAAAAATGATGTAATGATTGTGCAGATGAGAAGCTGGAAAGCATGGGAGAAGGAAACAAGAACAGCTGAGTACCAGTTCTCCCATGGTTAGTGACCAAGTCTTCCCTCAATACATACGTTTCATCGGTTCAGTTCATTCGATTTTCTGGGTTTAATCTTGCATATGCGCGTATGGAAAACATAAGTAGCCGTTTTTATCATTGTGTGCGACAGATCCGCATAGGTTTAGATTCACTAGAGAAACATCATTCGGGAGGAGGCACTTGAACTTCTGGACCAAGACACCCGTCCTCATCTGGATCGTAAGTCTTCAATTCTTTCTCTCTGTTTTTTCTCCCTCCCCTACCTTTATTCATTGATTCTTGATTGTTTCATCGTTTCATTTTCCCCTTCCGGTTAGGCAACTGAATCTGTCCCAGTACTTCATGAGTACCTCTTTTGACTTTTTCGGCTCTAGAAAAACGTGAGGGCTTTTGGCCTCCACACACGCTATGATAGATATGGTTGTGCGTAGCATGTGCTTTTCTCAATTCAGGCAGTTTTCAATCATAGAATTGGGACCTAGAAAAGAACTAAATGAACCACTTTCGGGCAGTAGCACAATCTTTACTTTTTGCCCCCTTCGTCGCTTGACCTCTCGATGAGGCCGGCACATCGCCAATGAACGGGTCATGGCCTGAAAGCGCATAGTGGGCCACGAGTCGATTGAGACAAGATTGCCAATTGTCGAAGCAACAATATGAAATCGATAGGAATTGACATAAAGTCATGTAGATGCGATAATCGTGTGCACTAATAGTCATTCACCTACTAAGCCAAAATCTCCCCAACCCCACCTAGACTTTGCAAAAGTAATCATGAAGTCATTAAGATGATCATTTTCTGCGACTTAGCAGTCAAATGAATGATTGACTTAGGCACTTTCCCCTATTCCTCGCTAATGGGGTTGTCCAGATTAGCGAAGTTTTTCCTTAATTTGGGAGTTTAACGATCTTAATTGATTGCGATCAAAGTCGATCAAAGTCAAGGTGGGGTTACGGTCTTAAGCATGGCTCTGGCTCCTGGAAGCTGTCCAATGCAATCTCTTTTGTTTGACCATTTAGTAGTACAACTTTTTTGACTTCTTCAAACCCATCGGAAATGAAACGTCAGAAGGGGAGAAAGAAGCCATAAAGGGCAACCGATGAATGCACAAGAAGGTCTTCGTTGACTTCTCGTCTATCTTACACTAACAAATTCGGTTCTAGAAGGGACTTCGTCGCAATGATCAACTTGTTCTCTACGTTCTTCAGTTTCGCTGTATTTACGACTTTTCAACCCAAAGATTGAACGAAATAAGTCAGAAAAGGGCCTTTTGTCTGCGGTCCCGTGATTGTGACTGCGTTCGTTTGAATAATTATTTTCCTGTTCCATGAAATTTACTGCTCATGCTGTCTAAACAGAACTTCAAGATATTAGGATAAGTGTAAAAGTAATTTACATAAGGTACACCGCCGGTGTAATGTAAAATAATTTGTACACGAGCAATCGTGATATGGAAATTCGTCTATTGATGAATTGAATTGGCGGGTTGCGAGTAATTACGATTGACCCTTTCCCTTCTTGGATTTGAAGGTCTGCTTCTTCAGGCAATTCGTGAGGTCGGTCCCTAAAGTCGATTACTTGACCTTGAGGCATGGTTTTATCATGGTAAGTTTCCATTTTTCATCGACCATTTCCTTCTTTTGCGTTGAATTATTTTATTTCATTTTTGTAATGATTTGATGATCATTTGGAGCGAATCTTTTTCCTTTGTTCAGGCACATTTGGCACCTCAGAGCCAGACCAACTTCGATTTCCAAAAGTACATCAACAGATCCCTGGAGGAGGATTTCAAGGTTGTGGTAGGAATCAGTCCACCCATCTGGTTTTTCGCTGTGCTGTTCTTGCTCTTCAACACTCACGGTGAGAAGTCAACAGAATTTCACATTCTGAATGGTCACATATGCAATCTAAAATTTGTGACCGAAATTTGATTAAATCCCGATTCTTGATGTGTGCAGGGTGGCACTCTTATCTGTGGTTACCGTTCATCCCGCTGATTGTAAGCACAGTCTCGACATCTCGTTGCTCGGAAACAATGTTCCTGCTACCAATTTTTGTACTTGGTTAGGATCTGATGAAGTTGAATCCAATTGCTTGCAGATCATCCTTTTGGTGGGAACAAAGTTGCAGGTGATTATCACGAAAATGGGTCTCAGAATTCACGAGAGGGGTGAAGTTGTTAAGGGCGTGCCGGTTGTTCAGCCGGGGGACGACCTTTTCTGGTTCAACCGTCCACGCCTCATCCTCTACCTCATCAACTTTGTTCTGTTTCAGGTGCTGTAAACTACGTCACTGTTACATTTGCTACTTGTGGCCTTGAAATCGAACCACATGCTCACCGTTTTGTGATATGTCGCTCTCCTGCAGAATGCCTTTCAGCTCGCTTTCTTTGCTTGGACTTGGGTGAGTTGATTTAGGCTCGAACTTCAAATTTAAGTGCATCATGTAGATGTCCTAGTTATCGGTATATTCATATGAATGAGACCCTAACTCTTAGTCTTCTCATTTTTCAGTATGAGTTTGGGTTGAATTCTTGTTTCCATAAGCATACAGACGATGTGGTGATCAGAATCTCCATGGGGTAAGTCGTCCGAATTCGATATTTCTATTCCTTTTGTTGAAGAACATGTTTGGTGTAAGTATGCGAAGTTTGTATACAAAGCATTTCTGTCTATATTACTCATTGGAATTGACCTCAACAGGGTCCTGATTCAGATCCTATGCAGCTATGTCACTCTCCCTCTTTATGCTCTTGTAACTCAGGTAAAATCTCTCTCTGTCTCTCTCTTTCTCTGCAAAACCATCTTAGTTGCCTGAGGATCCAATTATCCCAAAACTGAAAATTTTGCGATGACAGATGGGGTCGACCATGAAACCGACGATATTCAACGATCGAGTCGCGGCGGCACTGCGCAACTGGCACCACTCCGCCAAGAAGCACATCAAGCAGAACAAGAGCTCCGTGACCCCCATGTCGAGCAGGCCGATGACCCCTTCGCACCACATGTCGCCCGTGCATCTCCTGCGCCACTACAGGAGCGAGCGGGATAGCTTCTACGCATCACCTCGGAGGTCGAACTTCGAGGCCGAGCACTTGGAAACCGACTCCCCATCCCCCACCCATCCCCATCACCACCAAGGCGATGACTCATCATCTCACCATCACCCCGGGGTGGAACACGGTCACTTTGGACCCGAGACAGATCTGCAAGCGGCACCAGCTCCTGAGCCAGCCCGGACTCAACATGAAATCAATATTGGGCTGCAGGATTTTTCATTCGAAAAGAGAACGAGTTCCGAGTGAGTGGATCCAGGGTCGCGATCTCGGCACAGTTACTTGCTTGACGATGGTGCGGATCATTAGGAGAAAGGAGAGATGAGCCACAGACTTTGCATCCCCTCGTACATAAGTGAGAGAAACAGAGAATCACTTCTAACCTGGAATGGAAGATGCCAGCTTTTGTATTCTTTCCATTTCTTCCTATTTTTTGCACTTGTTTCTTCAAGAACATCAATTTGATAGTTTCCCCATATTCAATTCCAGTCCTTTTCCTTGTGATATTCTCAATTGAAATCTTTTCATACATCACTGGTTCGCCAGATAATAGGCGTAGTTTCAGAGCCCGCCAAAATTCACGTACCATTTGTGTAACTACCCCTGTTAATGAATTTGGCCCCAAAGATAATAGGCGTAGTTTCAGAGCCCGCCAAACGCATTTGCATGGCCTGGTTAATCTCACAAATGGCATTTCTGTTCAGAAGCGAACGAGCTCTCATCTCTTTCAGGATCAACGCCGTTTACAGAGAGCAATCTACCTCGGTGTCCATGGAGGCAGTGCCGCCTTCGAGCTTTGGCTGCTTTTATGAACTCAGGTCGATCTCGGTCCCTCGAGCTAAAATGTTCATGAACTCAGTTCAACTGTTGCAAAGATGAAGCTCGTAGAAACCAAAATCACGCTCATCAGATGCTCTCCTGCCGATCCTAAGCGCGCACAGTTCGCTTAGGTTTTTCAAAATTCTGGCTCGGATTCCCCCTTAGGTATGTGATCTGTCGAGTTATGTTGCTGCTTATGCTTAGCATGTTTTGACGTTAGTCCTGGAGGCAATGCTTTTGGAAGCTGGTTATTTAGGTGAATAGGGAACTTTCTTTTGACGTCTGAATGGGCTTTCGAAACGAGAGTGTCCTAGGACAAATCGTCACTATCAATTCTGTCTATTGTTCTTCGTGCGTAGATTGTGTTCATCAAAACCGGGAGCAAGAGACATAGTTCTGATGTTATGTTTTCTCACGTGCTACGTTGTTGAGCTTGCTGTCATATTCTCTGTGTTTCAGCTGTCAAGATGTATCCTAAAATGTGAAAATACGTAATTGGGGAGGCAGATAAGGAATGCGTGATTTAATATTCAAAAGATCCGCTGTTATGTTCCTTGTGTGCTACGTTGTTGAGCTTGCAGTCATATGCTCCGTGTTTCAGCTGTAAAGATGTATCCCATTCTCCATGTTTCAGCTGTCAAGTTGTATCCTAAAATGTGAAAATATTTAATTGGGGAGGCAAATAAGAAACGTGCGATTTACTATTTTTAAAAGCTCAAGTTGTTAGACGAAGACATCACCTCCTAGTCTGATACCATGTAAGATTTTATAGAATCACTGTCAACTGTTCTAAAAACTTAAGCTGTATGATAAAGATGTGATTAATATTTAAAATAATCTAACAATCACCCTCGCACGTAGGCCAGATTTTTGGTGTAAGCCTAAAGCGTGAAAATATGTAATTGGAGAGGCAAACAAGGACAATGTGGTTTAATATTTAAATAGTTTATCAAATTCTACACGCTTCACCGTTTAGAGACTGGCTACATATAGTTTCACATAGTTTTAATTTTCTGGTTTCTCCAAGAACTCATCGCTTCAGAATTGATTTTTTTTATGTGTGCTTGTCGTTTTGTCTACATGATTTGGAAAGAATGGATGGCCTTCACAAGGATGAGATTGCAAGAACGCTGGCTTAGATGAGACAAATTTCAACTGGATAAAGAGAGGATTTTGAAGAATCTAGAAGAAAACTAGGTGAATAGCTACATAACTAGTAAATCACAAAACAATGGTGTGGAAGGGACAAAAGAGCATGAGGAATCTTAGGATCAATCGGCCGGAAGAAGACAGGTTCATTTCTCCACATCATACTTTTTGTGGAAGGGACAACGTATTAGTCCATATCTATTAGTCCCAAAAGTTTCCATTCTGCTAATGCGGGTGATCAATGTCAATGTACAATAAATGATTCACGGTAAGTGTTGCCTCTGATTAAGGTCTTTAGATTTCTTATCGTCGTGTATAATCAATGTCCAATGGAAGTTCTGTTAGCAGAACTTAGCTGAACTACTTCAGTGATGGAAGTTTTTAGTCTCTCGTTTCAAATGACTCCACTTAATTGCTTCATTGAGGAGATCTTGCATTCTGTAGACAGCACCCAGCTGCTCTGCTTCACAGTGACGTATACTAACTAATCAAGGTCAGCTGCTGCTCACAATTCACTGTTGCTTCTCTTGGTCAGTCATTGCTTGACATTGTCTGAAATGTAACGTCTTATGTTCTCTTATCATGATCGAGCCTAAGTCATTTTCCAGCATGATGAGTTAGAAATATCAAGAAATTTAAAACCACCTGAGAAGGCAGTCCTCTCTTCCTTCACACTAAGTTTGATCGTTAATGAGGAACTTTCTGTTGACTATTCTTTGAGCTGTAATAAGGGGTAAATGATCTTCACCTGTAAGATAAAGGATGAAAGAAGGAAGAAGGTAAGAATGAAAACTAGATCCATTACCCACTCACTTGGCTGAAAGAAAATTTTATGGAAATGTGGAGTCGTAATTGATTCTAGGCAGCCCTGCATTGTGAAAGGTAGCTACACTGCATGCAGAAGTCTTCAGTCATGAAGAATAGAAGATCAAGTGTAGATTAGTCACGTTTATTTAATGGACTTGGCTTTCATTCAAAGTTCAATATTCCGTCATCATAATTCCTATAAAGAAGTTCCTCAGTTTATGAGATCCACGTTCACTGATCTTATATAGTGTTTTACAGGTAACACCTACACTCGGATTTTCTTGTGCTGTTTGCATATTAATAAAATTTATGCAAAAGAATGGGCTAAGAGTGTCATCAGTTCAAATGTTGAAAGGAGATAGGAACACCGGACTGAACCATGGATCACTTTTCTATTAGGAAAGAAATAGAATAATGCAATCACTGAAGAATGAGAACAATTTTTCTATGATTGTCATCCTATTAGTATGTTCATGTGTGTTAAGGGACTGAAGTTGGTGGCTTGGTTAACATTGCTAGGAGTTCAATGCTAGACTTCAGTCCTCATTTCTGAGTTTTTGGTAATTCTGACTTCCTTTTAAGATAAACTTGTTTCTAAACCTATAACCCCATCCAAAATGCAGGAAGCTTATCTGATGAGAAGCAGCTAATCAATTCCAGACACTACATGATGCAGAGCAGAACAATTTGGACACAATTGGTTCCTTGCAGAAATATGTGAACTCCCTGGACAATGAGATTAGCATTGCTCGTTCTTAGATGCAGTTGGCGTATGTATCCAAACCTATTGATGGCATTTGTCGCCTGTTCACATATGGACATCAGCGGATGTTAATGATGTCTTTCTTTTTCAAGTACTGAAATCAACTCAATTAAGCATCAATCTGAAGTATGGAAGATGGATCAGGCAATGTGAGCATCTTGACTTTCTTTGTTATTTGTTTTGTCTTTCTCTTTGGCAATGACCGGTCAGTTCAATCGTAAGTATTTTCCCATAATGGTGCACTAGTGATTCATTTTACGAAATGTCCCCACAGGATCAAGGTCTCAATGCCATATTGGGAGGATTGGATGCATAGTTAAGCGTGGCTTGTCAATTAGGTTGACCATTGTTTCAATTAATCATATTTCACTGCTAAACAATTTGCTCCTTGCGATTTGTTTCAAAGTTGGATGGGAAACTTCACTAACTCTCTGCAAATTTGTCAATTTCAAATTATTATGATGGAACAGAAGGTGATCTAGTGACTTGTGTACTCTTGTGCAGAAAAGCTGTAACTGACTTTGAAACCGAAGATGAGCTAGTTAATTGTGCATTTCCGTGTAGAAAAGCTATATCTGATTTTCAAAAGAATATTATCAGGCTCACAAACCCAGGCCTTTTACCCTAATCTTTAGTAGAATGTTGGATTAATCGTTATTTTGGAACTTTGGCAGATGGGATTAACAAAGTTCCTTGTCTTGAAATGATTAATCCGTTGCCTTCCTTAGTACCATTTCATACACTTACACCTAAACTTCAGCTGAAAATGATATTCTTGCCATAAAATTTAGTCCCTGGAGTATAAGAAGGACAGGCTTGTAGTTGTTTGCAACTCTCTTGTTCTGATTTCACTCTTATAAAATTAAAGAAACTACTGGATTTCTCAACAACTGGAACTTGGTTCAGTCTGCTTTGTCCAAGTTTCTATGCACTCATAGCAGTGACACAAAGTGATTGAATTCATCCGTTAAATATGGTATTTTACTTCCGTCCTTTGAGACCTTAACTAGATATGCTGGTGGTTTTTCTGAATCTTTTAATAGTTTGAGTCACTGACCACTCAGTTACTCACTGTTTTGCTGTTTTCGTGCTTGTAAAGTAGGCATAGGGTTGAGAGATATTAGATTGATGATTCTTAGTTTCTCATTTCTAATTAAAGATGACTGCTATATCGACCGATGACTTGGTCCACATTGTGTGATCCAGACCTTGTTGGCATTAGGATATTGACCAAAAGATTTCCATGTATAACGCACGCAAGGCTGGGTGCTTTCTTCCTTCCCCTTACTATCTGGGAAACTTCATCTTAGATAGCTCACATCAATTTATCATTTCTCTTATCAGTTAACAGAAATAAAAGTGACCGTTTGAAAGTTGAAGCGATCTTAGATAGCTCACATCAATTTATCATTTCTCTTATCAGTTAACAGAAATAAAAGTGACCGTTTGAAAGTTGAAGCGATCTTAGAAGTAAAATTCATGAAAGGGAAATGTGAACTCCAATTTCACTAATTATTTATGGCCTGTATATGTTTGACATAATTATTTGAGAACTGCTTTGAATATATAATGTCTAGAGAGGTATAAGTTTTTTTTTTGGTCTAACTAGAGAGGTATAAGTTGAAAAGGGCAATAATTAATGTTCTTATGTTTCAACAAAAGGGGTGAGGTTAAAACCAACATGCCCTTCTCTTCTCAATGCCTCTCTCTCTCTCTCTCTCTCTCTCTCTAATTGTTTAAGAGATCTTCTGCATCTACAAACAAATTGCCAGCGTCCTTTTTTCTAGTCTATTTCTTTTCCCTCTCCTCAAACGTGCTAACAGGAACCGTTTACTTGCATTCATCACATTACCATTTTATTGGGTAACATATATAGTGAGCTTACAGATCACATATATCCACTTCCAGTTTCATGATACAATTATAAAAATCACAGAAACATATATAACATGCAAATGTAGAACTGCAGATCTTGATTTTGCATGCTTTGTCTACAACTTATGCTGTACACCCTGATTTTGCCTCCTAAATGACCACCTTCAGGAAAGTCATGTCCTCCTGCCAGTTATGTGCTTCATTGCTGTAAGTGTCTAATATATGCCAGATCGTTAAGTTCCTGGAAGTCAATCATGGAATTTGGTGGGATCATGGTGAACATGTTCTTCTGATACTGGATGTGGCTGTACCCATTTGCATCATCACCAGCTACTGTCTTGCCAATTGAATCCTCATTGCTTCTGTTTTTGTTTTGCTTCCTGCTGTCCTTAGCGCAAATGCTATGCTCATTCTCCTCAAAAGCTTTCCTCTTTAATGTGTTGACACAATTGCTTGTTGAATACACGTTACTTGGAGAATCTATATTATTAGAACTTTCCTGATAAACTGAGTTCACACTGTTACCATTCTTGCTGCCTTCAACACTTATATTAGAGATGGTTTCCATGTCAGGTGGAGCTTTCCCAGCCAGCAGGTGTGCTATGACTTGGCAATCTTTGAACAGATGATCCACGGTCATATCAGGATTGAAGTATGTGCATGCAGGTTGTGCTGCCTCAATCTCTGGGGAGTACCTTGGTGCTTCAGGTGATTGTCTATCTTGGTTTTCAACGTTCTTTTTAGGTACTGTTTTTTGTCGCACTCTGCATAGCACCCAATCATCCAGCTGTGCCAACAAGAGCCAATAGTTCTTTCACTCTCCTAATGAGGCATGATACTAAATATAGTTGAACATTAACTTCTTTATTGGCCAAGCCATATAGTAGCATGAAATCTCGTAGAAAAATAGCTTGTAAACATTTATTTAGAGAGAGAGAGAGAGAGAGAAAGAAATGGTGTTGTCATAGGTGCGATATACCCACTTACTCTCATGGACCCTTTGAACCTTGATGGCTTGATTACTGTGTCGAGCAACCTGTATTCATTCATGATCCAATCTGTCTTGGCCGACTTGGTTGGGCGACCAGTATAGAAGACGAGAGATTTCTTGACTCCTATGCTCCTTGATTCCCCAGAAGCAAGTATAGGCTTGTCGGTTCCTGTTGCTTTCCAATAACCAGAAGCTGCTGCCCTGTTTGGTCTTCCACCATTTGGATATTTTCTATCTCTTGGACTGAAGAAATACCACTCATCTTCCCCAAATAAAGCCTTCTCTGCTGGGACAAAAAGAAAACCAAAAGCCATGATCAAGGAAAACAGGATCTGCAGTCTTAAGTTTCAAGGAGTAAAATGAAACAAGTAAAACAAGAAATTGGTGTAGAACAGACTGGGTAGCTCCCATGGATTATACTTGTACAGATCTATATCGGCAATCACCGGTGCTGGAAGCGGAAGCGAAGTGACCTTGTTCTGCAGGTAATGAATTATGAGTTCTTCATCTGATGGGTGGAACCTAAAACCTGGAGGAAATTGAAAGGTTGAATTCGATTCTTTCTCCATTTGCAGAAGGTCTTTTCTTGTGTCTTCGAAGAGCATGGAGAGAACAATGGAATCAGGAAACCCTGATAGCATCGAGCAATTTAGGAGTACCTTATGAGAGCACAGTGCCAGTGTTATATGGCAGAAATTCATGCAGATGTGGACGCCATTTAAGATAAAAGACAGGAAAGAGCCAAATCAATTAGAAATTGACCCATTTGGTTCTACTTGCTGGAGCTGACCTTAGTCTGCGAACCTCTTGGACACAAGAAGGGGTGTCAATAACTGCATCATGCACGAGGGATCCACTTGTTAATGCATATTTATGAGATCAACTTCGGGTTTATCCCTATTTTCCTTTTTTTCACTATTTTAATCTGGTCATGGCTCACGAGTTTTGTCGTTCTGGTAGCTTAGCCATGATATAGAGGGGGCTCTGAGCCTTCACCTTATCATCATCCCAATTCTCACCATAGATTGGAAGACAAAAAGATGCAATTGTGGGAATTAGTACGTATTTTTTGTCAATATATTGAAGATCAAGTATACAATTACATGTTCACGTGCCTCGATTTCATGGTTTTGGCTTGTTATCATAACAATTAGGTTCAATGGTCTCATGGAACCCCTTTAATTGGTGTCAACTGGTCATCACTGTTGAGAAGGGAATAGTGATACAGTTTCCTCCAAATGCAAAATCACTTTTGGTCCTCAACAGGTTAGGCCCGAAAGTTTCCCGAGCAATGGAAGGCACTTGTATTGTTAAGCTATTGTATATACCAAGTAACTACGAATTTTAATGTACAGTTTCAGAAACAAAACTTTACTAATTCGACAGTTGTAAGTTGAAACAAACTATTACATAATCGAAGTTGTTTAGCTATTAGCATCGAATTACCAAGATGAAAAACCTATCCCAGAAGTTTGATATACACTGATTATTGGTCGACGAATTTGAACGCTCTCCATGCACCACATGCCTTATTCCATTGAGAAAAGCGGAAAACAACGAGAACCATATGCATCGCTGGTGCGAAAAGGTAAAGATATTGGTGCGTTTCCAAATTACATTAATTTGTTTGTCCTAATAAATGCAAACGGAACTCAAGAGTAGGCATGCATGAGGGATTCTCCTAAAATGTTCTTGATTATTCTAAACCCGGATAGACCTCTAGATTATGACATGAAAAGCAAAAGATGCAAGCCATCCCTTTTGGTTGGATATGATCATTGTATTCTGCAAGTAGGAGGTTTGCTCCGAAACTCTCTGTAGAGATGCTTCTTTTGGCTATATTCATCCTATGACATTGTTCTCACCGAGAGCAAGATATGGGGAATATGCCACGCGAGTTAAAACCGTGGCTCGTTCACGAACATAGTAACGACAGACAAACTTGACAGCTGAACCATGGCTGCATAGATTACTTTCTTTATTTCGAGTCTTATAAGCATGACTTAACGTGTCTTTTCCTCTAACTTCTGCTCTAGACATATCTAAATGGGCGTGGAGTTTATTTGGTATATGTTAACATGTCATTACGGTACCTCCTTCATATCCGCAGTCTGTGGAAAGAATGGGACGTGAGCTGCATTGGCAATTTCTTGAGTTATTAACCAGCGAATGTTGTCCAAAAAATCCTAATCCTATTGTACCGAGGTCAATCCAGTCCTAAACCTTTAAATTATGCCGATTTAGTCCTAAGCCTTTTAACGATTTGCCAATTTAGTCTTAAATTTTTCAATTGTGCCAATATAATCCTAAACCTTTTGATGATTTGCCTATTTAGTCCTAAACTTTTTGACGATTTGTTAATGTAGTCCTTCTAGCCACATAATTAAATAATAGGTTTAGGACTAAATTGGGATGAGCAAGCGCATTGCAGTAGGAGCGAGTGGTTCCGGGTTCCATACAAGTTCCACCTAGAATCTAGAACCTACCCGTTAGAACAAGTTCCTCATTTTTTGGAATCTGGAACTTGCCATAAATACCCTAGAACTTGGAACCCACCCTATCATAGGTTCCAAGGTCTACCCAAGTTTCACATGTATTGTTAATTGAACGATTGTAGTTAAACATAACATTTTATGACCACCACTTGTTGTTACAATCCACTGACTATAATTTTTATATAGATACGTGAAAAATTTGAAACATTAACAAAGTAAAAGCCTTAATTATAAAATGGAAGCTCAGACTAGTGGTTCAAAATTATGCATTCATCATCGAAACCTACCCGTTGAAAAAGGTTTTTCAATTTTTGGAACTCAGAATTTACCATACACACCTTAGGATTTGAAACCGGACAGGCTCCCACCGGTCCGGTTCTTAGATTCCAGGCTCACTCCTATGCATGGTACAATGATTGATCACCCAGGGTTTAGAATACTATATTCTTTTCTTAGGGCGGCTTCGCGGCCGAACCGACTTTGGCATATGTCAGATAGAAACTAGAGATTTAGCTTGGAGGTGTTTGGAAGAAAGTTCCCCGCGCAAATTCCCCTGAATAAGAACGAAAAAGTCATGCGATGGTACCCAGGTCCAAAGCCTTCCTTTATCGGAGAAGACCAGGATAAGATCCCGGACATCATCTGTTTAGAAGTCAGTAATACACCTTCACGTTTCGAGCCTTGTTAGAATCGACGAAACCTTGTTTTTTTCTTGCTGAAGAAACTGATGTTTAGGATCCTCGGAGTTGGTGCTCCTGTCTTCTTATGCACTGACGAACATATGGTGGGGGGACCATTTTCATCTCCTGCGTGACAAAACCAGACGGAGTTTTCGCTGTCGTCGAATTGTGTCGCCCGAAAGAATTGTTGCTGCGGCATCGTTTTCCTTTTAATAGAATGTTGCTGTATCAGTGAAAGCATATGACTACAGTTTTAGGAAAGGGGAGCGAGGCCCCCATTCCACGCAACTTTATATTGACAATCCATCCGACTTTAATCTAATTGAGTAATGTTAGGGACATCGGGACCGGTTTACGACCCGGCAAATTGAAATCACGTGCTTAAACGAGATTGTCATATGCAAGCACTCGTTAAGAGTAATTCGTGAATTTATTTTTCTTAGTTGATTTAAGTATATGTAGCATTATTGATTTTAATCTAAGCCTAAGAGAAGTCGTTAGAGTATATCCTTGCACTTGCATCCCTTGTTCATGGGTGTCTCTAGGGCTCTTATTTTGGTTGCTGAGGCTGGGGAGGGGGGGCACCTTTTCCTTGTCAATTGGCACTGATTTGTAAGTCGAAAATCAATGTACCCTCTCGTTTTCCATAGAGCCGAATTTCACTAGAGTCGGGAGAAATTGTTGCACATCCCCAAGTATGCGAGCTTGGCTCACACGAACCGTTAGATCATATGGGTGCACGCGGGCAAACTTCACTAACGGTAGATGTTATTCGGGCTCACATGAATCGAATTCACGCAACGATTCTCCCACAAACGATTGTAAAGGTCCGCCACCCGAAAATAGGGGGAGGATGGTAAGAGATCATAGGGGCTCGATCCGTGGTGAGTCATGCTTCGTTTGAATGATTTGGGCCGTATTGCCCATCGTTTAAGAAGTAGGCCCAATCGTTAGCCCAGATAGACAAGGGGCATTGAATGCTTTAGAAGAGAAACAACATGCAATGCAAGGGATGGGAACTAGTGGACTGTCGTGGATCAGCAATCGAACTTAGCTAATTCAAAGTTGAAGCTCACGTAGGATGTGTCTCGTTAGTTTGTGTTGAGATTCCTCATCAAGACATGTCATATTGAGCCGTCGAACGGGGTAAAACAGGGTGCTTTAGGATAAGATTAAAAAAAATATGGAGTTCGACATCCGTGGACAACACTTAAATCTCAATTCGTATCATGAGTTGAGCGGACAATAAAAAATTGGACGAAGAGACAACTGCTCTAGATCGACAACTAGACTCGTTAAAGAGATCGAGAGGAGGCACCGCTGAAGTTCAATGCCTCATATCGAAGGGATTCAATAGAAAGTTCATGAATTGAACCCATTGATATATCTAGTTGGATATATCTTCATTCAAAAACTTAACTCATTGGATTATGGACAGTCTAGACATTGTCAATTGGTTCTTTTAGCATTAGAAATCTAATGTGAGACTTCTTTCTTTCACACCTCTTACACGTGCATGCAACAGATATATAATAACTTTAAGATAGAAATTTCACAAGCTCTTTGCACTTTTATGGGATTTTACATACATGTTTTACTTCTCAAAAATCTTCTGCCGGTCCACCAGTCTCATGTTGTGCAACAGACAATCCTTTCGCATTAATGTATCGTTTTTCTCCGTGTTAACAAGTTTAAGGTTTGGGGCATTTTTAACCTAAGAAAAGGGAATAAGAACAAATAGAAATACTATAACTTTTATACGATGCTCATTTGAGTGCCATAATTTTTTTTCGCTCAATTAAGTGTCACATCGAAGTAAAATTAATCATTTGAGTGTCATTTCCGACAAATCATCTTACATGAATTTTTTACTTGATTTTCCCTTCCCATGTAAATTTTTTGATTTCTTTTTAATTTTTAATTTTTAATTTTTAATTTTTCTTTTCCTTTTCTGTGCTGGTGAGGGTCATGGTGACCCTTGCCAACCGCAAAGGCCTCGCCCTCAGTTGGTGGGGCCGTGAAGGCCTCGCCTAGGGCCATGGTGGCCTTGCTGGCCGTAGTTAGGGCACGAAGGCCCTCGCCAGATCTGGCAAGGCCGTTTCACCCGCAGCCAGTGGGGCCATGAAGGCCCTAGCCTACATCTAGCACGAGCCTCCGTGGCTGGTGAGGTCGTGGGCAAGGTCTTTGCAACCGACGAGGCCGTGGGCAAGGCCAACACAAGAAAAATGAAAAAAAAATTGTCCACGTTGGATTTTCAGGTGAGACAAATCGTCAATGTCGTTTAAGTGATTGATTTTTTAAATTTGCGGCACTCACGTGAGTGAAAAATAAAGTTATGACCCTTAAGTGAGTGTCATACAAAAATTATGATATTCCTGCTATTGTTATTTGCTATAAATATGTTACCCCATCTGAGGACCGATACTTTCCTCCGTATAATGACTAAATCATCTTGTCGAACCCCATTTCCTAAGGTACAATAAGCCTTTCGAGACTGATTTGTTCAATTATTCATTATACTTCCGGCTCTCGTCCATTGGAATGAATGTAAGCAAAGTCAAAGGACTGGGCTCCATCAAAGAAACTCACCAGTGGGAACCTTCCTACTTTGTACACTTTCTCTCTCTGTCTCTCTCTCCCTCTGCCCGCGTCCATGTGACGTGAAAATCCTTTTGATTGGCCAGAATTTCAGATGGGACATGCCGATCTCATCCTGTCTTAGTGAATTTGGTGAAATCTGATGAGGTTATATGATGATACTTGACACAAGTATATCGAGTTGGTTCTCAGTTGTCACCCGCCCCTTGCTGTTTAAGTTAAACGAAATGCGACTCAGCATATGAGCTCGATATTATTGTCCGTCAACCTTCTTGAACTCATGTCGAAACCGCAGAACAAGGCCTGTGCTTATGATTGAATCTGTCGAGCACGCATAACACCTTATACCCATCATCTTAAACTCGCACATTTCGCCGCAAAGACTTCATAAGGGATCGATAGATATCGAGAGTTGGTCAACAATGCATCTTTCCAAAACGCTCAGAATATGAGCAAGCGGGGCTACATCGCCGATCGCTAGGGTTCTAGAACGGGCAAGACGCGCGAGATCAAAACAGGTCGGGATGTAATTCGCCGAACGGGTCGGGGACTACGGGCAGTATTTCTCCATTGGAGGGGCCTTCCCCATGCTCTGTTCCGTGAACGTGTTAATTGACTGTTGACTGCAGACGAGCGGGGCCCGATGGTCCCCTCGCTGTCCAACCTAATCCCCCCCGCCAGTTTAACGAGCCAGGTCTCACGGACGGCACTCGAGTCAGTGGAATCTGTGGATCTCTGATGATGCGCAATTATTTGACACGGACTGTCAATCGATTTGCCCTTTTCCTTTTCAAATTTTCCCTTCTTCATTTTTCTTCACCATGATGAGTGGCCGTAAAGGATGACAGCTTTTTTGTTCATCGCTTTCTCACCGTCTTTCCCTCGCTCGGCCTTTTAGGAATCCCATGTCCTGAACCCCTGATTCGACCCTTTTTAAACCCTTTTTTCAGATTTTGCGGGGAACTTTCCCTGCCTTTGATGCGTGTCGTTGTTGTCCGAGCTTAATCCCACTCTCAGAAAGTTTTGCTTGGGGACGTACGGTAATCTTTCGTGAAAAGAAAACGAAAGTTCGTATACGAACGTAGCGGAGGAGAGCCCCCGATTTCGAAATCCTTGCTTTTGCCACGATGGACTTGATAATTGCTGCCCGTGCAATAGGATTGCCTTTCCGGGCAAGTTTATTCATGTGTAGCCCGGTTGGAGTAAAAAGATAGGCAGTGAATTATGCAGTCTACATCTCTGATCCTTATCACCCAAAGACAATGTACTAATCAAACTCTGTTTGCATATCCCTTTCATCGTTTCTTCTTACTTCCCACATGGAGAGAGAGAGAGGGGTCCAGCTAAGTCTACGGCTGACCGACTTTGACAAGAGCCGTGCAAGATAAGGAGAGCATGAGAGAGAGAGAGAGAGAGAGAGAGAACCAAACTCCATTGTTGCTAGCTTTTACACTTCTCTCTTATAATTAGTGATGACTCAGATGTGAAGTCTGCAGCAAGAGTATGATTGAACAGATAGAGTAGGAACCCAAAGGGGTTCATTGATTTCAGGGACGAGAGATTGATCTATCTCTCTATATCCTTCTCCCTCGCTCCACTCACTCTTTTCGAGTTCTACTGCCCTCTTCTTTTAGAATAGCATTTTTGTAGCTTTTGAGGTTCATTTTCCCCTCAAGAAAAGATCACCCAGTTACAAATATCAGTGCAGAAGATGTCTGGAAATGGGCTTGTTTCAGTCAGAGAAATTGCTCAAGACCCCAACTCTAACCCAATCAATAAAAAGAGAAACTTGCCAGGAACACCAGGCAAGTCTGAACTTTTTCCACGAACAGCTTTTCGAGTTTCAAAGGAAGCTCTCGTTTTATCTTACCCTCGATTATTATCTTTCGAATGTTCGAGCAGATCCAGATGCTGAAGTGATTGCTCTATCCCCGAAGTCTCTGATGGCCACCCACCGCTTCGTCTGCGACATATGCAAGAAAGGTTTTCAGAGGGACCAGAACTTGCAGCTTCACAGGAGAGGACACAACCTTCCATGGAAGCTGAAGCGAAGAACCAAAGACAGAGACCCGCCAAGAAAGAGAGTTTACATATGCCCAGAGACAACCTGTGTCCACCATGACCCATCAAGAGCTCTTGGAGACCTCACAGGGGTGAAGAAGCACTACAGCAGAAAGCACGGGGAGAAGAAGTGGAAGTGCGAGAGGTGTTCCAAGAAATATGCAGTCAAGTCAGATTGGAAGGCTCACAGCAAGATTTGTGGGACTAGAGAGTATAAATGTGATTGTGGCACCGTCTTCTCCAGGTAATTTCATTCACTTTATCTTATTTCATTCGCTTGTTTTGGACTCTCACGTGCATAGTTCAGCTTTCTATATTGCACTGAAATGATTGGGCTGGTTGAGGGAAATATAAATGAACACACACTGGGCGTTTTCCTTGTCTTCATTTGATTGCAACAGGGGCTCTTTCATTCCTATTTATGCTGAATTAAATTGAGACGGTTTCTTATTGTGCGATCATGCATCATGATACAGGAAAGACAGCTTCATCACCCACAGAGCCTTTTGTGATGCTCTAGCTGAAGAGAGCACAAAATTCAATTCCTCAAACTTCAGGAATGACCCAACACTGGCTCCTCCTCAATCAGTTGCAACAATCCCTGATAATTTCAGAATACTTGGCCCGGAATTCGGTAATCCCCATCTTAACAGTTGCGGATTTGCCGGTACATCTGCCAACGCATTCTTAGCTTCAATTTTCGGCAGTGACCGACAAGAATTCGTTCCTACAGTGCCGATGAGTATTTTCGGGTCGCCAAGCACGTCCTTATTTGGGTCCGGTCCATCCGTCTTGGAGTTGCCTCAGTGTGTGAAGGAGGAAGAAGAGAGCAAGAGTTCAATATCCGATGCAGTGAGTTCTTTGTATGGTTCAATCGATCAGAATCATCCACAACAACAAAGCCAAGGTCTCATGTCAGCCACTGCACTCTTACAAAAAGCAGCAATACTGGGATCTACCATGGCCAATCCACCACTCATCAGTGACGTGGGTCTCGGACTAATGAGCCCATCGTCATCTTATTTACCCAATGCTTCAAATTTCTGTTCCCTTTCTCAGAACTTGAATGAGTCCATACTGAGTTCATTCTCCTCTCCAGTCACTTGTTCTCCTGGAGGAGATCATGTGCTGGCCTTCGGCGATACAGACTCGAGCTCACCGACAGCCGAAACTGAGAACACGCTGAGAAATATGGTGATGCAAGCCAATGGGAACGTGAGCCAACCGAGAGTTGTTCAAGGGAAGCTGAATCATGCATTAGTTGAAGGCAATTTGACTAGGGATTTTCTCGGTGTTGGAGGCAAACTGAGTTCACACGTCAACCAGCAAGTGCTAGCAGATTTTGCTTCACTGGGTTCATTGTCCACGGATCTGAGCCCAGTACAGTTTACTTAGCTATGCCAATATAAATTATATCTTGGTCTAGAGCTCTTTCATGTACTGATAGAATTCATGAAAGAAGCAAGCTCGTTCATACTTAAAGATTTCCTGGGAAGGTAGAATGATGAAAGCTTAAAGCTTCAATCAAGCCTGTCTTTAGTTAATTCACGCAAGCGGCGACCCAATTATATTGGAACGACTCGTCAGTGTGCATTGGATTTAATGATCGAGAGGACGAAGGCAAGAACGGGAGATGCTTCGATTCCCTACATATTTAAAGTGCAAATAATTTTATATACGAGCCACCCACTATAAATTTTGACTCGCATTTTATTTAATGCATGAGGTTATCAATTCATTATCCACAGATTTGACCCCAGTACAGTTTACTTAGCTATGCTAATATGAATTATATCTTGGTCTAGAGCTCTTTCATGTACTGATAGAGAAGCAAGCTAGTTCATACTTAAACATATCATGGGAAGGTAGAATGATGAAAGCTTAAAGCTTCAATCAAGCCTGTCTTTAGCTAATTCATGCAAGTGGCAACCCAAGTATATTGGAACGACTCGTCACTGAGCATTGGGTTTAATGATCAAGAGGACATAGGCAGGAACGGGAGATGCTTCGACTCCTTTACAGAATCAAAGCGCATATAATTTCATATTTAAGCCATTTACTTAGATTTTGACTCGCATCTTATCCAATGCATGAGGTGAACGAGATATTTCACGAGTAGATTTATCTATTTAAACGAGCTTTTCCATTGTCAAGATTGGAGTAAAAAATAGGTAAACATTCCATGGCGGCAATAAGAAAGTAAACTTTAAGCAACTTGAGCGACGGGGTCATCTCTTCATGCATGTAGAAGTGTGAAACGTTTTACTCTTGCATTGTACGTCCACGTCGTTTCACACATTAACATCACACTCCACTAGCAAAATTGTCAAAGTGCTGCTGTGACTAATTGGAATGGATCTTCACATGCTTCGGACATTATTCTTCTCCAATTCTCACTCAGTTTCGGTAGATTGTCCTTCGACCGCACGTAATTTCCAGAAGACCGCAGACTTCGTTGACCAAAGTCTCCCCGTCGAGTAAAGCTCTTGATTAGATGGATGGACGGCGGATCTTACAAGTCATTCTGTACAATCATTGGGGCAAAGCACATAACAATTTCTAGGAATTTGATGTAGTCATTATGAATTATTGATGTCTTCGATTCCTTACATAGACCGGCAGGCAATCTTAGCGCGCCAACAAATCCGGGACCGTAGCAAATGGAGCGGGATAAGGATGTCATTTGAACGGAGATGGCGCTGTATACGTCGTTTTCAAAATGCTACAAGACCCGACACGCACTATCCCCTTGGTTATGCCTCAAATCGACAAACTATTCCCACTTTTCATAAGCTTTTGCAATCTTGTGTGCGCATTTTGGACTTTGTAAAGAAGAGATAGAATTCAATTTCTCCTTTGAAATGACAGTATAGATAAGATAAATAATAAAGAGACACTTTTATGGCCATTCTCTTTGCAAGTATCGTGCGGTGAACAAATGAACAGGGGATTGATGTCATACTGCGTTTAAAGAATCTCAAGGCTTATTATGTCGAAACAGAGAGAATTCCGAATCGAGCTTTATGAGCTCTTCTCGGGTATGCACGGATCACTGATTTCTGTCATAATTTGAACTTTGAAGGAGAATAATGTATGGCCAAACTTTCATGATGATGATATGATTGGCCCAAGTTGAAAGCACCTAAACAAGGTCAGACCCAGGCAAGATGCACAAGCCCAATGCACTAACCCAGTTCAGACTTCTTTACTGATGGCTTAATCGTTGCGTCCTCGTCCTCGTTTGAATGATATTGGTTATTGGGAATCTTTGTGATCCCTTGTTTGTAGCCAGCCAGTCATCAGGCAATTTAAACATCTCATCAATGGATGTTATATGTTTTTCACTTCCTGACAGATAAAACTTCTTAATCAAAGAACCGAACCGGTGGCCCGGTGGAAACCTGTCCAATTCCCAGAATTCCAAAGTATGCAGGATAGGTTTTATATTCCAAAAACTGGGAAATAGATTACAGGTTCTAGATTGGTGGAACTTAGAATCCGGGTCAAGTTTTTGTGTTTTTATTGGTCTATATCTTCACGCGATCCTGCGATATTCCATGACATCCGATGCTGAATGTATAATCCAGAACTACTAGTCTAAGCTTCTATTTTATAACTAAGACTTTTACTTTGTTAATGTTCCATATTTTTCGTGTATCTAAATATAAGTTGTGGTCAGTAAATTGTAACAGCAAGTGGTAGTCATAAAAGATATTGTTTAACTGCAATCATTCAATCAATAATATAGGTGGAACGTGGAATCTAGGTAGACTCCGGAACTGACCCTGAAACTTGTGACAAAGGAGGTTTCAGGTTCCAAGGTATGCAGGATAGATTCCAAGTTCTAAAAAATGAAAAACCTATTTCGACCAGTAAGTTTCAAGTTCTAGATGGAACCTGAACAAACCCGGAACTGCTTAACCCTATTCTTAATTCAATCTTGTAGCAGACACAGTATTGTATGAAATAGCTTTTGCTAAGTATTACCTTGTAAGAATGCTTGTGCTGAATTCGTATGATCCTACATAGTTAGATGCAAAAGAGAGGTTGATGTTGTCTGTTCCAGTGTTCTCCCCTGAATTTTGAGTTACACATGAAGATGTAATGTTTCTAGAAAAGACTTGAACAAGGTAAAATCCCTTACGGTTTTTTGGTAAGTCGTGTTCGTTCTTGTCCAAATGGTTCCTATTTTGCTATTGTTAGCCGGTTATTTTGATGCATACCAAAGTGAATGCAATGTTTTCTCAGTTATGTGCAAGAGTGACTGATGACATTATTCAGTAGTGAGTAATACTCTGTGCAGGTTAACATAATGGCTGTTAGGTGTATTAATGCTTTAATATTATAGTGCTGGAGGAAGCAAACTGAAGAAGAAGAAGATCAATTTCACAATCCAGGAACATACAGCACCTCCTCAGATATAATACAACAAAATAAATGAGTACATGAAAACTGAAAGCAGGGAACACAGGAAAGAAAAGGAAAAGGAAAGAAAAAGGAACAGACTTTGACTCTTTTTTTTACTCTTTTTCTCTCGTCACTGGCATGTTCTACCATCGGGACTCAAATTTATTTCAAATCACTGACCACATCTCTCACTGCCCTTCAACCAAATTCACCAAATAATAGCTCATTGCAAATTTCAAAAGTGACCGCCACCTCAGTGTTTCAAGCTGATCATTCTCGTAATGTCCCAAACTTTCCTTGTCACGAGTAGAATGTCCCAACAACACTCAATCCAATGACCACCATCATTCCAGGCACCATCAATTTCCCTTCACCAGATGTGTCCACCGGGACGCTGTCGGCTACCGGGCTCGTTGCCAAAGCCGGCTTCTTCTTTGGCTTTGCTGGGGCAGGTGCCGGCGCTGGTGGCTTTGGGCCAAATATGCTCATAGGAAGCAGAACCTTGTCGACCAGATACACAGCCAACTGCCCGTCTGAAAATATAATTTGGTCCACTGTTGCATTGTTGACACCAGTCGATATGTTCACATTGCTACCGGAAGTAGTCAAGGTCAGCGGGAACTCGAACTTCCCGCTACCGCCGGCCTGCGTCCTCAGCGGATTGCTGACAGTTTGGAATTGGGACACAGACAAGAATGACGGGACTACATGGAACTGCACGAGCTCGACCTGCTGCTCAGCTGAGAGCTGATTCAAAGTCCCAGACTTGAGGCCCGAGAAGGCGTTGTCATTCGGGGCAAAGATGGTTAGGCCATTGTTCGAATTGTTAAGTTGCGCATTGATCTGTTTGTCGACTGAGGTGACCTTCATGAGCTTGAGCAGCACTGTGAATTGGCCCGCCTTCGTAAGGATCTTCGTGATGTCATCTGGGCCTGCAGGAATCGGGCCTAAGAGAGGTGGAGCCGGGCCTAACGCAGGCGGAGCAGGCGGAGACGGAGCAGGTGGAGACGGGGCTACAACAGGTGAAACTGGGGCTGCTGCAGGCTGAGCCGAGGTGGTGGAGCATTGGAAGAGCAGGACCAGTAGGAGTGGAAACGAAAGGCTCTTCATCATGTTTCTTTCTTTGCTCTTGGTAGGGGGAAGGTGGGGGAGAGGGGGGATTGTGAAGAGAGGACAGTGAAGAAGTGGTGCTTGAAGAAGCCTTTTTGGATGTGTGAGGGAAGAGGAGGGAGAAAGTGGCAATTTATCTGAAATCTGGGAAAGAGAGTGGTGATCATCAGAGTGGGAGAAAATGAAATTAGGTGAGAGGTTACAATTTTTAGTTAGGGGAATTCAGTAGTTAGCACCTCAATGATAAGTGTTGTGCCAAAAGCAAAACATGGATGAAATAAATGAGAGAGAGAGAGAGAGAGAGAGAGAGCTGTGGGAACATTCACTGTTACAGCAACTAGTTTGCTTGAGAAAGCAGGAAATATAGTAGAGGGAGATCAAATGGCCATGGCAAATCAGGCCATGCATGATTGCTTGGGTTTCACTTTGTATTTATTTCTGGTACAAAATCAATTTTCTTGCCAACAAACTTAGGAGAGACGCTTTTGCAGCTTCCCGTCTCTTTTAGCAAGGGAGATGAATCGAGATTCTATGTTTGCTGCAGTAAAATAGAGCCCAACACTCTCATCACCTTGATGAGGATTGAGTTGACTTCTGCATAGCAACTTTGGGTGTGCGAATTCCCCTTTCTTTTTTCCCTAGTACCATGTTCTTCGTCATTGAAATGTGAAACATAAGAGTGGGGTAATGCATACTTGCAAGCACCAAACGTCCAATAGTTTTAGAAATTTGCATTTCTCAGCTGTGATTGAAAAGAAAAGGCATACTGTTACCAATAGAGCATTCGAGCTAAGGAGTAAGACTAGCCAGTGCTATCCATCTGCTCTGTAATGCATCCCTGGATACATATTGAAGAGGAAACAGACATTTCACCTCACCCATCAATCCTTGTTAGGTTTTTTAGATGCCTAGTTACAAACAGTTGATTGGCTCTGCGGAACATAAATGAGAGATATCATCCGCTTAATAAACCGACCTCTTCACCACTTTCGTCTGAATGGACTAACTGAAATCTCAACCATATTGGATTTGTTGATAATCTTGTCCTTAATGATTGACATGTAAGTTCTTCCCATGTTTGCAGCCCAAAGCAGGCTCTTTTATGCTATCGAAAATGACTTTTCTCACGCACGAACTATTTGCTACGCACCAGCCCCCAACATATCGCGCTGGACATTAAAAACTGCATTAGAAGCCTCATTATAGCTGTTCTCTACAGTTCTGTGTCACTGCAAATGGTTTGTATGCCACACCCTACAAGCATAAGACACCTTTCGCTGTGGCCCAACAGCTAATCTTCGACGCCTGTTGTCTGGTTAGATTTAATATTACTCATTTTACACACCCACACACAGTGCAACAACATAAATGATAGTCATGGGTAAGATTCACAATCGATCAACCCAGCATGATCTGTCTGTAACTATCTCAACATTCGCCATTCCATTTCTGATGGCTTAATCACATTTGATCATTCCCTGCTTCCTAAGCCAAAAGAGCCAGAGCTTACGGCAGTGAGGCTCTGAATCCAGTGGATAGGGATCTGGATATCCATTCTTCAAAACTATATTGCAAATTATGCAACTCATTAGACTCTCTCTGCGTTTGCATGAATAGATTTACATAGATAGATCTCCATATCTTTAGTATACAACTAAAAAGAGATCTAACATAGGCCGAGAATCAGATTAACTATGAAGTACTTGTCCATGACAAATTGATTACAAAACATTGAACTCCCCACAAGAAGCTACCTCACCATCCATGTCAGCAATGCATGAGATTTTTTTTTTTTTGGTCAGAAAGCGATGCATGAGATTACATGCTGAAAAAATTACCAGAAGTATAAGCATTTCCCTTCTCCAATGTAAAATGCCAAAAAATTCACCCATATGAACATCATCTGCAGCTAAATGTAAGTTCCCATTTTGCTGGCTCTATTCTCTTATAGAACCAAATAACAGGACAAGATGCTCATACAAATCGAAGCCCCTCAATCGACAAAAGTTACAGCTTCTTGACCTAAGATTAGTATCATATCATGTCTCTTCTGGTTTCCTCTCTGCCAGTGCATCTGCAACTTTCATTTTCTCTGGAACGAAATCTAGCACACAACCAAATGTCATCGAGTAGGTCATACTGTCATTGGACATACGAACGATCAATACCACAAGTTTATGATCAAAGCAGACGTATCGATATGGGTTTGAAAAACAAGTACCTGAAAGAAAGTCGTATCTCTTCCACTCGCAAACAAGTGATGCTGAAGAAAAACAGAACACACCAGAAACAATCAGTATAATAAGATAGTTTAATGCCTAATCTCCATATGTCAGACAACCAAATTCAGACTCCAGTAACTTTCGTCATTGAAGTGTCATAAGTACAGTAGGGCTCAAATACGTTAACTCGCAATAAAGATAATCACAATAAACCTTGAGAGAGGCATCAAGTTCATCCAAGCAAGTACAACAAAAGATAGCTTTGGATAATTATTTCACACTATAAATATATTCAAAAGTTTTCCATGTTCAGGTTGAAATCCCCATTCAACCTCTCTGCTAGCAAGGAGAATTTACGTACTTAAACAAGAATCGCCATTTTAAGTTGAAGAATTTCACAAGGACCGGACAAGACCAACCGTATCTCTGGAGGAGAATAAATGAAAAGAAGAGCGGCAGACAATTAAGCTAGGTTAATTTCGAGTTTCCACTAGGAAATCAGATGACACAGCTCCTTTTCAGGGGAAGACATAGGCTTCATGAGCCAGATATCGAGTGAATAATTTACTGACCGTACTACGTCAAGCCATACCCAAGGAGCCTCCCCACCCTCAATCCTCGTAAGTTTGTTCGAAGAAACTTCAAAGTGCAATCATTTCAGAAATCACTTCTAAAAATAACCGAAAACCATTCATGAAATTCAAATAGCCAACGAATCCACAACATTTTAAAGCATCATTTAAGTAAATCAAGGCGGGACGAAAGTTCACTCAATGCCGAACCTTACAAGGCGAAACTCGGTATGACAATAACATCAAGCATTCAATTCTTTTTGCAGGAGCTGGAGTTCGAATGAAAAGGAGAGAGTAACTCACACAGGTGGTCATACTTGAAAGTTCTCTTACGATCGCGAGCCGCAGCTAAGGCATACGCATCTTCGCAAAGCTGCTCGATAAACTTTTCCTGCAACAATCCCAAGGAGCTGAATGAGAACCAGAAGCAGGACACATTGCTTCGTCGATCGCAAAGCAAGTACGCATACATCAAATGATCGAATTACTAAAGCTGCATTTGGAGTGATCAGTGATTTCCAGGATTCTAGCAATATGGGAAATGCTGCAGAAACAAGAATGGAATTGCCAAACAAAATCAGAGCTCGAACAAGCATATACCGTGGCTTTGTTGATGACGAAGTAAGCCTCGTGATTGATGCGCAGGTCGGATTCTTCGCTCTTCGCGATCGTCCTGATCCTGTTCATCGGGAAGCTACAGAGCTTCGAACCGTCCCTGCTCCCGTCGCCGTCCTCCTCTCGCTCTCGACGCCTCCGCTTCTTCCGGACGGCCGCCGAGCCCGCGACGCGCGGCTCGCGCACCTTCGCGCTCCGATCCCCCTTCGGCTTCCGCTCCCCTCCCTGCGACTCGGTGCTCGAGGACGGAACGACCAGCACCTCGGGTTCGCGCGCCGCGACGCCATTGCTCTTGCTCGATTTACGCTCCTCTTTAATCGCGCCGCCTTCCTCCGGCTCCCGATGCTTCCGCCTCCTCTTCTTGCCCGCCGGATCGGCGCCGCGCTCGCGCCTCTCCGGGCTCCGGTTCCTCCTCGGCTCGGGCTCCCGCGCCTGCGATTCGGTGCTCGAGGACGGGACGATGAGGACCTCCGGTTCGGGCGCGACGCCGTTGCTCTTGCCGGCCTTAGGCTTCTCCGGCTTGCTCTTGACGGCGGGCGCGGGGGCGTCGGCTTTGCTCTTCTTGCTCGACGCCTTGGAGCTTCCCGGTCTCTCCCTCGATTTGGTCGTCTCCGTCATCGCTCGACGTCCCGCGAATTGGCGCCGATTCTTCCTTTTTCGCAGAGCGATCGAATTCGAGGGAAGATTAGGGCACAGCGCGAGTGATTTGGGGATTCAGTTTGATCATGGGCCGTTTCGGCCCGCCTGCCTCGCTCGGGGAGGCATTCGAGACTTGACTTTCTTCTTCTCTGGCTTTTCTCTCGTTCACATAATGAGTACTCAATGAAAGCTACGGAAATGGAAACCAAACATGGCTATTTTGTTGCCACCAAAGCACATTCTCTGTATTGGTACTTCGCCGAAACACTGTTACAGATGCCTGACCAGGCAATCCTTGGCCGGCTTACTCGCTATTGAACATCCGTGCTCGCCCTCGCGAAGGAAATTTCTTTGCAGTACCGAGAGCACTGCAATGTTGTTGAGGTAGCTAGAGCATTTCCAAACGTTGTGTCACGAGGATGGCGTAGGTTCGCTACGGTGTGCAGTCTAGTACTATGTCGTCTTTCTGTTTCGTTTATCATGTGTTTTATCGGGTCGAGCGAATGCATCTCTTGCTTGCCGTTTGTGGGCGGAAAACCGAACTAGCAAGAGGTAGTTCTCGTCCCCTGCAACAGTACACATCATGAGGTTGCGCATCTAGTTATATGTACTAAACTTTGATAACTGGTATGTTCAGTTGGTGCAAGTTTCGTCGCCCTTCGCGACTAGTAAGCAAAATTAAAGGGGAAAAAACAGTTCATGAAGGACTCTTTTCGGCTCGCGGAACAGACCAATCGATGATGCTTCGTTTGCTGTTATGAAGGGACGTAGAAAGGCTCAGGTACTTTCTTCCTGAGAAATTGCTGTTACCAGACGAAGATAAGTTTTCAGCCAGAACACGACATGATGGGCCAATTTGTCCCTTATTTTGTACACGCGCAAATCATTCAAGCACAAAGGAGAAGAACCCCCCTAAACGAAGATACAAACACAGATGTCTACTTTGATTGAAATGAGAAAAAAGGAACGATCTTTTTCTTGTTATCAGCATGGTTAGTACTGAGCAACACCCATAGCATACCCAGTTGGTCCCTTGAACCTGCAGACTTTGCAGAGAGGTGACAAAAGAGATGGTACTCCGTACTTGTCCTCACCCCCCATCATCGGCATCGGAACGCCGACCTTCACAGGGCTCACATAGTTTGGCCTGTAAGTCTTGCCCAGAACTCCTTCGACAAGGTCCGACAGATTAGAAAACCTGAACTGTGTCTCCAAGTGAGCGAACGCATCGTCCTTCGGTATTTGATAGTTGTGGACCCGGTCCTCTTCTTCGCCAATCGGCACTACCCTCACGTCCATTTCGAGCAATCCACTCACCGTCACCCTCACGGAGTTGGTGTCATCGGTCCTTTCGACTATCACTGTCCTGTCTTCGCCTTCATGCCTCCACTCGGCCTCTCCGTCGGTGGGGACTTGGACCACCTTATTGTCCCAAGTGACGTCGAGAGCGTCTACTTCATCGTCCCAGTGCGAGACTCTCTTCGCTTCGATGACGAGGGTGTGCTTGTCAAAAATGATCGCGAGGGCTTGCACCCAGGTGAAGTCGCGTGTCCGTCCCTTAGGGCGGGTCCCGATGAAGTGGGCATTGATGTGGAGGTTGTCATCGGAGACGAGCGAAAAGTTCCCTCCGGTTGCCCCATGGAAGTAGAACATTACGCCGTCGCCGCCGATGAACCGAGGATCGTAACAGAGAGAGCCATATCCATGGCAGTTGGCTTTTCTATCTGCACGAACAAGAAGAAGAGTTAAATATCAATACATGAGCCTGTTCCCCGATGGTTCAAACTTTTTGAGAAGAACGGTTGTGTCAAAGTCGATATCGAGGATTCATTGATCGTGTCTGCATAAATCTAGCCAAGACGAGAAAGACATCTATCATGCTTGTGTTTCCAAAGTAGCAATCAAAAAACAGCTCAAGACGTAGGACTGTAGTATCAGGAAAGTGTGAGAGAAGCTTGCTTACATCTGCAGGTGGCTTCACACTTGCTGCTGCTGCAGTCAATGTAGCAACCCTTATGCTTCCTGTTCTTCTTAGGCTTCCTCTGCGGGCACTGAGCGGGGCAGGTGAGCGTCTTGAGGCGACACTTGCCGGACGCCACACAAAACGCTCGCTCCTGGCCGGAAGACAATGTTCTTAGCATCACGTACTTTGTCGAATTGGGGTCAGGAGTCGTCGGTTTGTCAGTCGCCCCTTGTACCGCGGACACCCCCAGCGAGACCAGAACCGCAAGGATAGCCATCAAGATCAATGGCTCTCCTACCTCCATCGTCTTCGAGACACGATCACAGCCCAAAGATGCTTCTCTTAATGTGTCTTCCCTCTGTTGATTAGTAGATGCTTACAGCAGAAAATGGGGGATATTCTTGGACGGTTTAGAATGTTCAGAGAGGCCCCTTTATATGGAAACGGGAAAATGTCTAACTTAAACTAGCCCTTGGAGTTCGGCTTAATCCTCGATTTTCTTGCTTCCTAAATAATATAGGCTTTGACTAACTATCATAGACCATCCTTAACATCTTTTGTAAGTCTTATTTTACTTTTTGAAAGAGCTTAAAGCTTCTATTTGCTTGAATATGTAAGAGATGACCGTGCGCCAGTTGCACTACTATTCGTAATACTTGAGCTTGCAGCAAGCTTATCGACCTCGCCGTCATATGCTCTACTTAATGTGCTGAAGTTACGGCTACTGTCGTTAGATTCACTCTCTGCTCATTCTCCGAAGCAAAACCCGGGAATTTTTTACTCTTAAGGGGTTAGCTGCAAGCTGATAAGTCATAAACTCAGCTTAGGACTTTAGTATTCAAGAAAAAATCCAAGATTCAAGTTTGGTTCTTGTTTGACATTATCTTCATGGCAATAATTCACTGAGAGGTAAACTCCTTGCAAACCCCCCAATCAAAGCAAGGGCCGTGCGATTTTTTGAACTTACGAAGAGTCGTACTTTGCTCAATGTAGAGAATGCTTCCCTTTTCTAGGTTACCCAAAAAAAAAAAAGGTGAACAAAAGAAGCCCATGTTGTGAGCTTGAAAGATAGCTTTCTCTAAGGAGGTATGAGCAAGATCCAGCTTAATATGTCCAATTAAAAAGATAAGGATGATGAAAAGAGAAGCGAGTCCTCTTCTCTCCTTTATCGGGAAGCTTGCACTCCACTTATATATTCCTAAGCAGATACCGCGTTACGTTTCTGCTACGCACAGTCCATGTGGTTTGAACTTTGAGCCCCCTAAATTCGCCTCGGATCCCCCGGTCTCGCAAACTAAAATATAGGCTGCTAAATCTCAAGTCTACACTAAGGCACCTGTCTGGTTTTTACCTGCAAGAAATTAATAAATGGTTTCTTCTTTCGTTTGCAGGCAAGTCCCGCCAGATTTTTGAGTTCAACCAGGCATTGACCAAGCAATCTTGGAAGAACTCAACCAACCTTGATTGCTGGAGCAGAAACCCACGGACATTAATGGGAAAAGTCAAGTGCTGATATTTACAGAAATCAAAAATGGTCATCAGGCTTAAACGAACTTTGGCATACAGCAACAAACAACGAAAGCCTTAGCTATAGAGTGAAGTGTACGTGGATCCAACGCGTTTTAGCAGTTGCTTACATCGACCACAAAGATGGCACGGTCCACATAGGCCAAAAAATGCCCTACTTTTTACCCTTGGGACAGACCTAAACTACCATGGACTCTGCTCCAATAAATCTTCAGTGCTTTGAAAATGGAAATCCATACAGTTAACTCTCAGAATTACTAAAGCTTCATCAACTCTTTTTTTTTTTACAACCGGGACAACAACTTGACCAAATTTTGAAGCAACATCATATACACGTTCAGTACACAGGAGGAAACATTAAAAGCTGGGAAGAAAAACTAGGACCTGAGGAGAGGTCAAGCATCATAAAGTAACCTATCAATGAAACCAATTTGACTGTGAAAAGAATGCTCCTGGGTCAACGACATGAAAGTGAAACTATTGGAATATGGGAAGATCATTCTTTGGCTGTTGGTCAAAAGTCAAATCACCTCCTTCAACCGCTACAATGCTATTTGAGGCCCCTCCTTCAATTTCACTCGCCATTTTAAGGAAGTACGTATGCCTGCACAAGCAATGTGCCATCAAAGAGGTGCAAGGAGAAAAGATACTGGTGTAGGTAAATAAGTTACCATCGTGAGTCCGCTGTCAACTCTGGATGGAAGGCAGTCCCGAGCAAGTTCCCTTGCCTGACAGCTACAATTACTTTCTTTTCAGCTCCTTTGTTTTCCTAAATGTCACGACAACAAAGAAAGGTTCAGAAGGAGATAAATTACAGGAATCTGATATATGGAACCTTTTCTGGAGATATTTACTTTCCTGAGAGAGAGAGAGAGAGAGAGAGAGACAGATCCCGACACAGTGGCATCTCGATACTCCCAGGTACAAGGAAAAATAATTTCTAAGTAATTAAAAGAATTGAAAAATTGGATCTATATCCGGTGAATCACCTACTAAGGAAAAGTAACTCGTTGAGCAATGCAAACAGAAAAATCTGGTGTATTTACTAGTTGAAGAACAAAGTTTAGGCAATTAGTATTCAGACTAACATCAATAAATGTATACTCCAAACAGGAAAACAAGAACAAAAAGCTCGAATAATTCTTCTACAAAAAAAAAAAATGATGGTCCAATAATAACTTCCACATCAAGATGAACGGACAACATTATAAAAAGGTCATAGAAGAAAACTTCCACAATAATAACTAGATTCTTCGAGGTAAATTTATGATGAGCAATCCACAGCAGTCGGCATCTCCAGTTACTTTTGGGAAAGAATCCGTATTAAACATAATAAAAGCATATTCAATTCCATGCAACTTATTTAAAGCCCCGTTCACCATCACTTTCCAGAGGATCAACATTGTTGAACCAGGATACAGCAAGCTCATAGAACAAGTTTATTAGCGCTCTGACACTCTTGTAATCTTTACTTGACAAGCTGCTTATACTAGAAGCCAACAAGATGAAGCTGCCCAGTTTCTCAATGCCCAAGCCTCCCATATGACAGGGCCTGAAGGTAGACAAGTATGTATGGCCAAAACTGAGTATGGCAACTCTGTAATTTGATCTAATGGCTACCAGATCATATCACAGCAACTTTCTCTTGCATCAGTGTCGCTCTCTCAAAACCTCAAAATGACAGTGAGCAAAAGAAAAGTACATGACTGAGGTCGATCCAATGCATAGTATCAACAGTGTTGCTTCTAATCCAACTGAAGGCATAAACGTGGGGTGGTCACATAGATCAGCAGGCCCAAAGGCCCAAACTCAATTCACTGGAAATAGCAGCGAAGCATCCTCAAGGAAAAACTGAAGACTACACAGTATGTGCGATTTGATCTTTGGCCTCAGAAATGATCGTTAATATCTAGTGCTTCATTTTAATTCAATGCCATGAAGTTATTCTTACTCTTTAACATTTGTGCATTTACTCGATCAATTTGATTGTTCTAGAGTGTTAGAAAAGTAAAAATCAACCAAAATTTTGATACACGAAGTGAACAAACTTCCTTCTCATAAAACAGAACCTGAACTTATTATAACTCCTTACATTGGAGACCTTTTGACAGCGACTGCCATTGACAACTTTTAGGTAAAACTATTCCATATCATACCGATTTTCCTGAATATGGCCCGCAAAGTGTTGAGCTTAGTACTAATCTAGAAAGTCAAATGAAAGAATCAATATCGGTATTACTCTTGCTCCTCCATGTGAAACTGAAATTCACACGTAATGGGCTTTTCAATGCAAATTATCCAATCAACTCCCTGAAATATTCACGTGACAACAATTTTCAGCCATTCGAATGAATTGAGCCAGTATGGGTAACGCAAGAGGACTGACAGGGAAATGACAACTCTAGTTGAATTAAACCCACAATTCTGAATTGCCAGCTACAAATAGAAATACGCAACTATAGCACCACGCCATTGCACTCAAAAGATGCTATGTGGTGCGAACAAACTCTTTATCGGAAAAACCTAATAGATACTAATCATGTTTTACGATTCAAAATCTTCAGAGTGTGCGGAACCACTATCAAGTCAGAAACATATCCATCCAAACCTAACCATGAGGCATACTCGAAAAACTAAATCTCACCATGAAACTTGTTATATAAGAGCAAGACATAGCAAATTATACCCAATGAACTTGCTTAAATAAAACGAATATCATATGCCATACCTCTTGAGCTTCATCCATCGGTGTGTCCAATGGAACTGGATAGTCAGCAAGCACTTCAACTTCTGGCCCTACTTCAAGTACAGCAGGAGCTCGAATAAAAACTCCACGAAATGTATCAGGACCTCCTTCCTTTGATGCCAGCTCCGGTACTGAAAGATCCGCTTCAAAGCTCTGAATCTAAACATCAGGGGAAAAAAAGCAAGTCAATTCAAAAGTCATTGTGTATAAGCAACAACATGCTCACTCTTATGCACATTCAGATTTTGTGATATCATAAAAATCATTCTGGCATAGAAGTTACATATACTGGACACAAAGATAAAGTCGAGGTTCACACTTACAATCTCGCATGTGATAGCAGATAGTGCAACAATTATTTTCACCAAAACAGCTACAATGTGTCATAAAAAAAGTAAAGCAATATATTCAGAATCATAAGGGCGGCATGCAGACCTGACTGCCAAAAAAGTTCCGGTGGACAATGCAATCTAGGCCACCAATAAGATCTTGTCCTCCTGCTTTTTGTCCTGTGAAAAATAAGCATCTCGTTTCAACTATCTGAACTTCATCACCAGTATTCCTCACATTGCATTCAGAAAAGTTAAAAACAATGAATTGTGAAGCAATACAATCTTTTCGGACCTCCTAAGAAGCTACAAGAGAAGACCCACCAGTTACTTTGTCGGCCAGAAATATAAGACCAGCACATGTTCCCCAGACAGGCTTTCCCATCTTAACAAACTCTCGAAGTGCCGGGAACTGCAGAATGAAAGGACTTAGTTACAGATGACTAAACTAACTGTAGCTTGCTGATTGCGTAACCGTGAAGCAGTAAATTAACTTGGCGCAAGTCCTTCAAATTGTACAGGGCACATTGTAATGCTACCGAACTGGCACGCAGCACAGAAAATAGAGATAAGAATCATGGACTCTTATTTCATTGAAAAACCGAATGAACTGATACTCTATATCAATTCTCAGAAAACATTTCAGGAAAAGACAAAAACCATTTCATCCTGCTCCACACAAAAAGTTACTTCAAGAGAACCAGTCATGAATTCGCAAAGGTGGAGCACTTAGACTTGCTCCACCATCACCAAAATCAATGCAGCAATGACAGCTTCTCAGCTTTCCCATCCTAACTTTGTGCTATCAAAAGGCAAATTACTACAAATGAACACGTCTACACGGGGCATGTCCTTCCAGGTTGTGGAATTCTCGCAAAACATTGTCCAAAGCAGAGCGACCTCATTTCATCCTACTCCACAACAGCCGATACTAGAAGACAATTGGTCGTCAACTCGCAAAGGTAACGTTAGCACACTCGCGCTGCCAATCCTAAACCGACAACGGCACCGACGTTTCTCATTTTCCAATCCCGATCCGATACCATCGCGATAAACAATCCATCGCCGGAAACCGAAAGACCGCAGGAACGGGGGCGAGCGAGGGAGAGTAACAAACCAGGTTATGGAACTCGGCGAGCTTGGCCATGGTGGTGCTCTCTCCCCGGGGATAATCAGCGAGCTGACGCTCCGCAACTGCTCCGGCTTCCTTATCTCCACTCCCTTCACCCCGAGCCTCCGGAGCGCTGGCGAACGACAGACAGACAGACAGACAGATTCCTCTGGTTACCAACTACTTGTGCAAAAACAGACGACGACGACGCCGACGCCGACGCCCGCACACGTGCGCTCGCGGAGAACGAGAAAGAAGAAATCGTGCCTGCGATGTGCTCGTTGAAGGATCCTTGGAGAGCGAGGACGCCGACCGCCATCTTCTTCGCGACCGATCTGCTCTTCCGCTTCGAGAGACGGCGGTGGTGCGGCGGCGAGAGAGGGAGAACGAGCGGTCTCCGTGAATGACTTGTGCGCCAATGAAATGAAAGAGGAGGGAGCGAGCGAGCGAGCGAGAGAGAGAGGGGGAGAGACGTGGAGCGATGGGATTCGGGAGGCCTTTCGTTTCGAAAAGCCGCCCTTTTTGGTGTGCTTCGCTCTCTTTTTTGAGAGTGTATCCTTAATTGGCAAATCTACATGTTCCATATCGCCGTTGGTTTCGCAAACAATTAAATTTTGAAAAAATATTTTCTTAAAAATAATTATTTAAATCATTTATAAATAAAAAAATAGATGAACAAAATTATTTTTGTTATGCACGAAAATGTTTAGATTTAAATTATCTTCAATGATGCAAAATATTTTTCATTGGCTAATTATTTCAAGCGATATAAGAAATCATTTTTTACAAAAACATTTTCCGAATCATTCATTATTCGTGAAACAAATGGAGTCTATATTTAGATTACTTGTTTCCATAATTAATAGCCTAATAGACAAATCTATATTTGTCATGTATATGTGTTGTTTCTCTTTTCTACATTTTGCATTATATATATGTGTGTGTGTGTTGTTTATAAGTTAAATGAAACGCGGGAAATTTCACCCAAAAAAAACGCGCGAAAATTTTTTTTTTCCATTTATTTGTGCAATCGTGACATAGTATAAGGGAGCAAGAGATCCTATTTTCAAATTTGGATAATAACACAAATGATCTATAAACTTTGGTTCTAATATATATTCCATAAACTTTTAATTTGTTTGATTTGGCATGTAAACTTTGACCCAATATACAATGTTGTTTATGAACTTTTAATTTTGTTTAGTAGGGTCCCTGAAATATTAGTAAATATTCAATGTAATCCTTACGTTTACGTCATTTTCATATAGTCTAGTCCATAGACTATATGAAACTATATGAAAATGAACATTTACCCATAGTTCGGGGATTATATTGAACAAAATTAAAAGTCCAAGGACAATATTGCGCATTGGATCAAAATTCAGGAATCATATTACACAAAATTAAAAATTCAAAGACGATATTGCACATTAAATCAAAGTTCATGAATAATTTATGTCATTTTCAAAACTCAAATCTTTCCAAGCCCAATATTTCCACGCTCCAGCCTCATGTCAAAATCCCACGGTTTAAACATTGAAATCACGCAATCATCTAACGATTTAAAGTTTTTAAAACAGTTAGCAGTAATTTCAAGAGATCTTTTTGAATTAGGACCACCTATGATTTATCTCTTCTTTCTTCCGGCAATCTACGGTGAGTTCTAAATCTCTTTTGAAGTAGGTGCTAAAAATAATTATTGTGAAATTTGTCAAAAAAGTCATAAATTTATTGCACTTTTACAAATTTAGTCATAAATCTTTTAATCTTGCCAATCAAGTTATAAACATTTTCATGTTTTACCAATTGAGTCCATTTCGACTAATTTTGGCCAAAAATTACTAATGCAGACATTGACCATCCCATGCGGATAATTTTTAATAATATTTTAAAATTCTTTCGAATTTTATTATTACTTTTCATTTTTTTTTTTTTTTTTTTTTCTTCTCTTTTTCTTCTTTTTTTTCCTTTTTTTTTCTTTTTCCAATTTTCCCTCTCTTACCGAGCGTCCATCGCAAAAGGCCACCATTCGAGAGCCGAGGGTGATATCCGAAGAAAGATCATGGCAAGCCTTGCTCCATGGGCCACCCTTGCCGACCTCGAAAAAACGAGGCAGCCACCGAGCCTTGTTGATATCCAGCAAAGATCATCGGCCTCGGGCAAGGGCCACCGCAAGAAGAGACGCTCAAGCCTAGGCTGGTGAGAGCTATGCTCATCGGATCGGGTGAAGGTTGCCCTCGCTTGTCTACCTGGATCTCCGCCTCAAGTTCAAATCTAAGAAAGCTCCAACTTGGAGGCCATGGCCGCAAGGTGACGAGCTCAAGATATGCAAGCTCCAGATCCAGTCCACCACCGACAGCCATGGCTGCAAGGTGCTACAAGGTCAAGATATGTGAGCTCCAGATCCTGGCCATCACTGCGAGTCTAGAGCGCCACGAGCTCCTTATCTCGACCACTATCGACAACCATGGCTGCGAGGCCATGAGCTCAAGATATACGAAAACCGGCTATGGCCACAAGGCAACGAGCTCTGAATCCTAACCATGGATGCAAGCTCAAAGCTCGAGCTTAAGTGGCCACAACGGCCATGAGCTCCAAATCTCGACCACCACCAAAATCCATGGCCGAGAGGCAACGAGCGCAAGATATGTGAGCTTCACATCCTAGCCATGGCCATGAGCTAGAGCTCGAGCTCAAGTGGCCATGGCGGGCGCAAGCTTCAAATACCATCTGCCGTTGATGGCCATGGTCCGAGCCAAGGCCGATGGCAGCTCTTGCCAGCCCTAGGCCTAGGTGTCCCTCGTTCAAGGCCGGCAAGGGTGGCCATCGACGAGGCCTTGCACTGGGAAAAAGAGAAAAGAAAAAGAAGAGAAAATGCGAAAAAAGAAAAGAAGGAAAAAAGAAGAAAATAAAACAAAGGAAAAATATTTTATAAAAAATATTATTAAAAATTATTCACGTCAGCACCAATCGTGTCTCTTGTGTCAATGATTTTCGTCCAAAATTGACTAGAATGATTGAATTGACAAAATGTAAAAATGTTTAAAATTTAATTAGCAAAATTGTAAGATTTGTGCATTAGGTTTAGGATTTTTTGGACAATTTTCATAGGAATATGTTCACTAAAAATCTTAAAACTTGTCACGAAAGTATAGCTGAATCCTAAAACTTACAAAAGGTGCAATCAAGTCCTAAAACTTGTCAAATTAGCTCAAATGAGTCCTAAAGTTAATACCATCAAACTTAATAATGAAAAATGCTAACGTGGTGCTAACGTTGCATATATTTTAATATTTTCTCTCTCTCCCACGTGGTGATGACATGGCTAAAGAATAAAATATAAGACTAAAACGACGTTGTTTTGGCTCAAATTTAATTTTTAATACTAATTTTATTTAAATTAAATTTAAAAATAAGCTAGAAAAAAAGGGAAGAGGAGGACAAGCAGGGAGGGGCCAACAAGGGTGGGGCGACAGCAGGCGGGGGCCTGTGGACCCTCGCCCAAATCTGGGGAAGGGTCACAACTCCTTGCCGGCCCCTCTGGGCAATGGTGGGGCGATGGCAGCGGCAGGGAGGGCAAGCCCCGCCTGTCCTCCTCCTCATTTTTTTAAAATTTAATTTAAATAAAATTAATATTAAAATAATAATAAAGCCGCATCATCGTCATGTGGGATAGAAAAAATAATTAAAAAAATCACGTCAGCATTTTCCGTTAGCTAAATTGGAACCGATGATAAGTTTTAAGATTCAATTATATTTTTTGTAAGTTTTAAAATTTAATTACATTTTCATAATAAGTTTTAAGATTTTTAATGAACATATCTCTTAAAAATTATTACATGTTTGAAAGGGCTGACGTTAAGCCCACATCAGTCCCCAAATGACAATGCACGTCGTACCCTAAAAGATTGAGCGAGAAAATTAATACAAAAGCATAATAAGGTGGAATCTTAATAGTCTTTTGTAAAGCGAACGTCAATCAAGTGGACTTGGTACCTCCAAACCCCCCCTAATCAAATCCGTAGACGTCTTCATGTGTCGCGCTGACACGCTGCTCGTACGTTAATAATTAGCTAACTTAATCCCACTAATCTTAGCATCTAATCATGATTGGCTATAAAATTCAAATTGAATAGTCTTTCGCGAACATTATTTTGTCACGAAAGATCGACCCACCTAATGCCATTTGGAGTCAGCCAAAGCCAAGCCAATCGTAGCAAGGCATCGCTACCGCGCACGCGCGAGTCCCCTTCATAAGAACCTGCTAAGTCAATCCTCGCGAAATTCATATTCTTATGGTCAAGGTAAAAAAATTGATCATATTTTGATTTCATTGCCATGCAAAAACATGTGAGGGAAAAAAATAGAAAAAAATACTAATCAGGAATGAAAAGGAAAAGAATAAATGCATCAAAAGTCTTAAAACTTATCACAAAAGTACAATTGAGTCATAAAACTTACGAAAAGTGCAATCAATCATTCCGTTAACTCTATCCGATTAGACTAACGAAAAATGCTAACGTGATTTTTTTAGATATTTTCAAAATTATTTATTTTTCGCAAAATAAACGGAGCATGTATATTTAGATTACTTGTCTCCGTAGTTAATAGCCTAATAGGCAAATCTATATTTGCCATATTTATGTGGCGTTTCTCTTTTCTACATTTTGCATTCTCTTGTGTGTGTATATATTTTATCGGTTAAATTAAACGCCTGGAACATTTTTTTTGCCATTTATTCATGCAATCATAGCACAATATGAGGGAGCAAGAGATCTGTTTTCAAATTAGATAATAACATAAACGATCCATAAAATTTGGTCATAATGTGCAATATCATCCCTGAACTTTTAATTTGTTCAATGCTATCAATCCAATGTGCAATATCATCCTTAGACTTTTAATTTTGCTCAATATGGTCCATGGACTATTAGTAAATATTTGATATATCCTTACGTTTGCATTGTTTTCTTATAGTCCGTCCCTAAACTATATGAAAATCTACATTTACTAATAATTTGGGAACAACATTGAGCAAAATTAAGGGCACGTTTGGAAACCGACCAAACAGTAACTATTTCTATTTTTTGGTTTCTAGAATCAATTTTGAAATAGAAATATGTTTGGTAAATTTTTTGTTCCTAGGCACAAATTCAATAAAATTTATTTCGGAATCAATTTTGGAATAGAATCAAGAAGAAAAAAAAGTTACTTCCTAATTCTAGGAACAAAAATCAGAAATGAAAAAGAATTTTTTTTTTCTTCTTTCTCTTTTTGGCTGTGGCCGAATGCCGGCCACCGATCACAGGCCAGAGCAAGTGAGGGCTAGACCCTCGCTGCCTGGGTGAGGGCGGCTCGCAGCTTGGGTGAGTGCCGCCCTTGCCGAATCTGGCGTGGGTGGCGGTGAGCTCTCTAAAGTCGTAAACCGCCCTCGCCTAGGCGGCAAGTGTCCAACCCTTGCCAGAGCCGACAAAGGCCGCAATGTCCTTGCCGGCCTTGGCCATGGCCAAGGAAGGGGGGAAGAAAAAAAAAGAAATAAATATTAAAAATTTTAAAATATTAATAATCAAAAGAAATTTTGTGCAGTTACCAAACACATTTCTATTATTCTTTTTTAATTCCAAGAATAGAAATTTTGGGCAGTTACCAAACACTTTCAAATGCTTAAAAATTATTTTCTGGTACGGAATAAAAAAGAATTATTTTTGAACAGAAATTATTTCCGAAAACAAAATAGTTGCTAAACGCATCCTAAAAGTCAATGGATGATATTGCACATTGGACTAAAACTTATAAAAAATATTAAATAGGAATGAAAAGGAAAAGAATAAGTGCATTGAAAGTCTTAAAGTTTGTCACTAAAATACAATTGAATCCTAAAACTTACAAAAAGTACAATCAAGTCTTAAAAATTATCAAATTTATATAATCAAATCATTCCGTTAACTTTGTCCTATTCGACTAACGGAAAAGGCTAACATGATTTTTGAAACTATTTTCTAAATTATTCAGTTTTCGCAAAACAAACGAAGCTTATATTTAGATTATTTCCATAGTTAATAGCCCAATAGGCAAATCTGTATTTGCCATATTTATGTGGTATTTCTCTTGCCTACATTTTGCATTCTCTTGTGTGTGTATATAATATGTAGGGATGTTGGAGTTCCGAAGAACCGTGAAGGTCTTCAACTCAATCAACTCAAAGAAAGCAACTCCTCCAAGACAAGTCGAAGCCTTGAAGATGGGGGCAAGAGCTCAAGACCGCATCCATTCATCGCGAATGGTGCATTCTCATTCGTTGAGGTCAAGGTAAATGGCATACCCTTCCTTGCCTTGGTCGCCATTGAATCCAAGAAGGGTGCTACAAGCTTCCATGTTTTTTGTCATGCTTTGGCGAAATAGAAAAACTACTTGGGATGGATTTTCGAAGAACGTGGAACCAAGAACTCAATAATCGTTACAAGATGCCCGTGAAGGAATTCACCCAACTCAGATACCAATCTTGGGGAAGAGGAGGCTGTGGCGTTCATGGAAAATGTGGAACTCAAGTTGGTACTTGGGAAGGCAAACTCATTCACCGAGGTAATTCCTCTCGGATCGACTATGATCTCATTCTCGGCCTTGAATTTTCCGATGCCGCGAGAGCCATCATGGTGGATAGACATGGGGGAAGGAGCCACCACGATTATCATCAAGACTCAAGGTGCCCATCCATGGTTCCAATGATTAAAAAAGTGCCCAAAGAAAAGCCAAAATCCTCTCCAATGAAATAAAAAAAAAAATAGGAAGAGTAGGATAATCAAAAGAAATTTTGGATCAGTTCTTCAAACAATTTCTATTATTCTTTTTTTATTCCAGGAGGTGACAACCCCTTTTTGCCTTGGTCGACACGGGTGCTAAGCTTGTTTTTGTCAAACACTTTCAAAGGAGTACAAATGCCCCGACGAGATACGAGAATAAAAAGAAATTTTTAACATAAATTATTTTCAAAAAAAGAATAGAACAGCCAATAGATCCTAAAAGTCCATGGATGATATTGTACATTGATTAAAATTTACAAAAAAAATATTAAATAGGAATGAAAAAGAAAAGAATAAGTGCATTGAAAGTTTTAAAAACTTATTACGAAAGTATAATTGAGTTTTAAAACTTATAAAAGGTTACAATCAAAAAGTCATAAATTAACTTTGTCCTATTAGACTAACGGAAAAGGCTAACATGATTTTTTAAACTATTTTCTAAATTATTCAGTTTTCGCAAAACAAACGAAGCTTATATTTAGATTATTTCCATAGTTAATAGCCCAATAGGCAAATCTGTATTTGCCATATTTATGTGTTGTTTCTCTTGCCTACATTTTGCATTCTCTTGTGTGTGTATATAATATGTATATATGTTATCCGATAAATGAAAGTGTGGAACAATTTTTTTGCCATTTATTCGTGTAATCGCAGCATAGCATGTTGTCAAATTGGATAATAAAACAAATGGTTTCTAAACTTTGGTCATAATATGCAATATCATCCTTGAACTTTTAATTTATTCAACACGGTCCTAGACTTTGGCTCAATGTGCAATGTCATCCCTAGACTTTAACTTTTTTTTAATGCGGTCCGAAACCTTGCCAAGCACGTTGAAAAAATCAGCTCGTTGTATTTGAAAAACCAGCTCAATTTTCGGAAGTTACTGTTCATGCACTGTTCGGCACTATAGCAAGAAGAAAAACGTGCAAAATGTTTGATATAGTCCTTAAGTCTGTGCCTTTTTCTTATAATCTAGTGCCTAGATTATATGAAAATTAATATTTACCAATAGTTCAGGGATCATATTGAACAAAATTAAAAGTCCGGGGACAACATTTTACATTGGGCCAAAGTTCAGTATCGCATTAAATAAATTAAAAGTTCAGCGACGACATTGCATATTAGACCAAAATTTATGGATCATTTATATCATTTTCCCATTTCAAATCTTTCCGAGCCATAATATTTCCACGCTCTAGTCTCGGGTCAACATCCAGCTTGCGGGCAGTGCAATATTTATGCTTGATTTTCGTGAATAGTCAGTCTTTCGCGAACATTATTTTGTCGCAAAAATCCGACCCACCCAAGGCAATTTTGGAGTAGCCAAGCCAAGCCAAACGGAGCAATGGAGCGCTAGCACGCGCGCGCGAGTCCCCTTCGGAGTAACCTGCCAAGTCAATCCTCGCGAAATTCGTATTCTTACGGTCAAGGTAAAAAAAAGAGGGAACTTGAGATGCTGAAGTTGTACGAGGGCGGCGCACGAGCGCAAACGCAATTAATCAGATTTTCTGACAAAAAAAAATTAATCATGATTTAATTTCGTTGGCATGCGAAAAAAATCGAGGGAAAAAGAAGAGAAAAAAAATACTAATCAGGAACGAAAAGCAATGTTTGGATTACGTGGAGTATGCTCGGAGGAAGCTTCTTGATCGGATGATGCCAAGGGAGAGTACTCGCAAGCTCGTTGGGACGTGCAATGCGTCCAAGGAACGGTACTTTTCTTGCCACGCTCGATCCTAGGCACAAGGGATTGCACCGAACAGATAAAAAATCACGAGATAAGAAAGTGACTGCATTTAATTGGAGCCGACGCTTGAAGGATCTAGGTACTTAGGAATATCGGATGTGTGGCCTCCTCCTCGGTGAATCATGCCCGAAAAACCTCTCTCTCGTCCTTGACCTCTACAAATGCATGCCGGCTTGTAGTTCAATTATTGAATGGAATTGTGGTAAGATCGGAATGACCATACGCGAGAATTTTGATTTGAGAATAGTTGAGAACTTGACATCGGCGTGCCACCAAACGGTAATATAACTCTATTGTTATAATTTTTTTTTATTGATCAAAACAGAAGTTTATCGTCAGCAACACATCGAAAACGACAAAAGCAATTTCTCTTGATAAAGCATGTGCCAATAATATAAGTCTAGTCGCGGTGAGATGAAGACATATCTCAACCCAATATATTTAGCTGAGATCCCGGACCCATCAAACGGCGTGTTTAGTTTCGTGGATCATGCCAATCCAATTTTGTAGATCCGACCACCTCTTACAACACGTAAAACACTAAAAATAATGTCTACGCTCGAAATATGTTCACTTCTATTTTACGTCGAATTATCAGCAGCAAGTACATTAAAATCTAAGGAATTTCGAGCAACCGAAGGATCACGTTATTGCAAGAATGTTACAGGAACGCGCATATGGTCCGCCAAATTGGAGACCGCCCGTGCCTATCAGCCCCATTCGAATCACGTCGAGCCGGCCAACCGAAATCAACGTCGATTTATTTATCAGCCCTTCGCCAAAAAATAAAAATAAAAATAAAAATAAAAATAAAAATAAAAATAAAAACAAATAAATAAATAGCAAAAGAACAAAAAAAAAAGAAGAAATAAAAACCTCCCGAACCTCTCCCGGGACGCGCTTTTCCGTTTACTTCTAGTTTTGACCCACCCGGATTTCCCTAATTTCTCATCTCGACCTCCCCTCCGAAGACCTTCCCACTTCAGCCCACGCTCGGATTTTTGGGGCAACGCAATCGCGCAGGAACCTTCAAGGACCCCACCCCCCCCCCGTCTCGCGGCGGATCTCTCCCTCCGAAATCCCCAGTCGCTCCTCCGCCGGATTCATTCCTCCCCGGTTTCGTGCTCGATTTTAGGGTTTCCGGATCTCCGGCCTCCCGCTCGGTCAAATTTCCTGTCTGCTCTTCCTTCGTCTTCCGCGTTTCTGGCGTCAGCGCATCGTCGTGCGCCGTCGCCCGGTGCGGTCGTCGGGGCTATTCGTATTGCCGGGCGTGTCGTAACGTCCGTTCCGGGGTGAAATTTCCGGTCGCCGGACCTGTCGCCTCCTTCGGCAAATCGTGCGAGAAGGTAAGGCGGTCTGTTTGTTTGTTTTGTTTTTTTTTTTTTGTTGGGGTTGGATTGCTGAATCGTGATGGTTATGGGACCGTGTTGTCGGACATGTTCCGGTTTCGATTTGCCCGGATGGGGCGTCTGAGAGTTCCATGCGAGGGGGCGTGTCATTTTCTCGTTTGCTGTTAATTGAATTCCGTCAACTGGACAGGTTTATGCGCCGCTGTTGTCCTTTTTTTTTTAGTGTTTATTTTAATCGCATTATTTGTTTTCTTTTCTTTCTTGTCGGAAAGGGTCAAGGAATTTCCCCTCACCCTTCGCCTTTTGCGAGGCGGTGGTGGATTCAGGCCTCTCTCTCTCTCTCTCTCTCCCCCTGCCTCTCCCTCTCCCGCATCGAGGTCTTCAATAAGCTGGAGCTATCGCTATGTTGGTGTTCGGCAGAAACAGCTGCTGCGGCGACGTGATCAGCTGCTTCGTTCATTTGTCCGAATGGCATCCGTTGGAATAGCAAAGCTGCGTTTCGGGCTCTGGAGCCCCGTCCTCTCCTGTGCATACCAGGTGTGTGTGTGTGTGTGTGTGAAAGTTGATGTCTTGTTCGCTTCCGGAATCTCGGCTGAGATCGTCGATGCGTCAATTGGCTCCTGGTGATTGATTCCGTGAATCTTTCGCGAGGAAGCTTCGGGACTGCAGTGTTAATTTTGTTCTGGAGTGAGGATTTGGCTGCCGAGTGTGCTTCGGAGCGACACAATCTGGCAGAGTTTTGTTTTTGTTCGCGTCGTTATCGTTAGGCGTCCCTTTCTTTTTGCTAAGGAGAGGGCTGTGGTTGGCAACCGTTTCTGAGAACTGGGTATGCATTTTTTGCAGGTCTTTGGAGTTTTTGTTTATCTCGAAGCTGAGGGTTGCAGTATATAATTATAGGTTCCAAATTTCTCATGTTCAGCAAAGGGCATCCAATTGCAAGATTCATGGGCTGCTGTAGTTGCTTTGGATTCTCCAGGAAGCCTAAAAGGACCTCGAGGCCCATTTCTGGATTGAATAATCATCTTTCCCAGGAGTTTTTGTTGGATGAAGACATTGAAGATGAGGATGATCGTTCATACAACGGTGAGGTCACGGATGGTGCTCATGACGATGATGGTGAATTGCAGAACCGTGCCAAACGTTCCGAAGATATACTGAGGTTTAGAGAAGAAAATGGCCTGATTTGCAGGCAGTATCCTGTAAAAGAAACCCACAAAGTTATTCGTTCGGAGGTAAATATCAAGGAACTCTGAAACTATTTCTTGGCCACATTCATGGGAGTATGCTGCAGTCGTCTCGTAAGAGATCATAAATGGATATCCTGCTGTCAGGGAATTTGATTGTTGCATGTGCTCTAAGTCTGCGTGATCTTTTACCCAAAGTAGTTTTTCTATCGAAACAGTATCTTAAGAGTTGAGTGTCTATCCAGCTCGCCTGTTATGATCCCTTTGTATACATATACAACGCACTAGCCTGCACAACTTCCTTGAGTGAACCGTGCAAGCTTTTAGTCTTATCTCAGTAGGGGTGACTGTGATATTGAGCAAAGTTATGTGAGTCTATATGAATCGGTTGTTCTGAGTGTTTGTTTCAGTGGTCTCAGTTGTGTAATTTAGCATCTTTTTTCTACTTTAAGCTTGCGGGTGGTCATTTTCTGATGAGGCACATATGTCTTTCTCTGATCATGCATTTATGGTCAACTTTCTTATCAGGATGAAAATGGGAATAAGATGGTCAATGAATATGTTCGCGAGTGTAAGATTGGCTCTGGTAGCTACGGCAAAGTGGTATGTGGTTGTATTATATTCTATCTTGTTACTTTCTTTAAGGGAGATGATGTAGTTATTGTTTCATGTGCAACAGGTTCTCTACCGAAGTCAAGTCGATGGAAAGCATTATGCAATTAAGGTAAGTTTAATATACTTTCTGGCTGCTTATGAGTTTGCTAAAAACTCTAACTAAGAGACAAAGCTCTCTCTCTCTCTCTCTCTCTCTCTCTCTCTCTCTCACACACACACACACACACACACACACACCCATCCACCCACTCTCTCACACACACACACTCACTCACACACAGTGTCTCTCATCTTTCTTTTGTCGTCAATAACTAGCATGCATGAGATATATTTTTGGCAAGCATGTTATGATGATGAGACAGCAGCTTAGAACTTTGGAGTGGTTAACTTAATGAATCCTTTATCTTCGTCTGTCCTCGTTTCTTGAAAAAACGATAGATACTCCAAAGATAGTGCACTAGGTGGCTATACATATATGGGAGCGGCAGACATATGTTTAGAAGATGTCCCGGCTCATACTATTTCTCATTGTCCTTTAGAATCATGTATTTTTTCCGTATTTGCATAGGGTAGGGGCTTGTTCTCAATGACTAGAAGGTTATGATCTGTATGAATTTTAGTCATTCCATTGCAGGCCTTTCATAAGTCCCATTTGCTAAGGCTGCGTGTGGCACCTTCAGAAACTGCCATGACTGATGTTCTTCGAGAAGTATGTTTTTTTGTCTGATTCACCTTTGTACTCTTTATCTCGATCTACTGGGAATTTGAATACTCTGAGCAAATTGTGTTGATGATGACTGGGAAAAACATGCATCATAAAACTCAACTCTTAACTTCTTGCGTTGCTTGATCCATTCATTCTAGTTATGTGGTGTTGCTGTTTAATGTCATTCGTATGCTATTTCTTGTTCAACTATGACAGAATAAAGGCCTATTTGAGCAACATTTGTTCCTTTACATAACCTATTAGAGGATTAGAGCAACATTATTTTGCATGGAGTTGCACTTCCAGATAAAAGCTTTATTTATGTTCTTCCTTTCGCTGTAGGTTTTGATCATGAAAATGTTGGAGCATCCTAATATAGTCAACCTCGTAGAGGTGATTGATGACCCAGAAACAGATCACTTCTACATGGGTATGCTTAACATTTTACTTCCCGTTGGTTTTTCAGGATGAACTTTCAATGTGCTTGATTATGCCATTGAATTTCTGTTGAAATTGTCTCAAGTATCATAACATTGACAAATGGTTTGTTTTTGGGTTAGTTCTTGAATATGTGGATGGCAAATGGGCTTATGAAGGATCTGGTCCACCTGGTGGGATTGGAGAAAATACTGCCAGAAAGTATCTGTGTGATATTGTTTCTGGGTTGATCTATCTCCACAGTCATGTATGCTACTACTATCTGTGTTGAAATCTGTGTGCATTACTTTCTATTTTGTCCTTCGTGCTGGGATGATGCTAAGCTGTCAACACTGTATTGAGTGCATGTTCTTTTCTTTAACGCGAGGGAACCAGAATATAGTGCATGGAGATATCAAGCCTGATAATTTGTTGGTGACCAGTTCTGGCATTGTGAAGATAGGAGACTTCAGTGTTAGCCAGGTCTTTGAGGTAATGATTGCTGCTCCCAAGGCTTTTGTAAATTATCACTTGAATGAAAGAGAAACTACCAAATATGCTTTTCCTTGATAATTGAAGTTGTAAATTTGAACTTCATACTACAGTTTGTATTTTCTGGAGGAGAAGAAAAATCTCTAACCGGCGTAAAAGATATACGTTTGGCAAGAAGTGTTTGGTGTTGATATTCTCCTATTTCATGCTATCTGCATAAGTATGCGAGAAACAGTTTACACTAGCTTATGTTTGTGGATCTAAATGGGAAATTCTGATGCTATGTTTGGAACACTTGGAGGTTATGAGAATGGATGGAAAAATTAAAATTTTCCTCCTTTTCTCCTCTCTAGGATGGTAAATTTTATTACATTTTCTACACCCACCCTTCATTTGTTTTCCATTCCCCTCCTTCCCAATCAAAGCATAAATGTATCAAGTCGAGGCATAATCTGGTTTGGATTTAAAGACGATCAATCCTGGGGTCACTTTTTTTGTTAAATGTTGGGGATTGTGAATTTTTGTCATTGATATCTGCAGGATGATAATGATGAACTTCGGAGATCTCCTGGGACTCCTGTTTTCACAGCACCCGAGTGCTGTCTAGGTCCAGTCCCTTATCCATTAGGGCAATGATAGAACAAAATATTGACATGAAAAGATTTTGACTTCTCCTTTGTAATTTGATTTTCTTCCTGGTATTTAAAATAGGTCTCACTTATCATGGGAGGGCTGCTGATACGTGGGCTTTGGGTGTCACTCTGTACTCTATGGTCTTGGGACATTATCCTTTCCTTGGAGAAACACTGCAAGACACGTATGACCAGGTATATATGCCTCAGTCAGCACTAACTCCTTTCTCACCGTTTCATCCCATTATTTGAGTTGAGTTTATGCTTTTTGAAATTTGATTTGGCAGATAGTTAATAACCCTTTGATATTCCCGGATGATCTCAATCCACAACTTAAGAACTTGCTGGAGGGGCTTCTTTGCAAAGGTTAGTATTAGTAGTGTTAGTGGGCTCCATCACATACCTTATCCCAACTGCAAGCTGTGCACAGTGACTGTTTTTCCCTTCTTGTTCTTTTGGTTGGATTGCTAAAAGGCCAATCTATCTTATGCAGATCCGGAACACAGGTTGACATTGGATGCTGTCGCAGCTCATGCCTGGGTTGTTGGAAAAGACAGACCAATCCCTCAATATTTATGCTGGTGCAAGCGCAAAAGCTTGGAGGTGCAGGAACGTGATGGGAGCAAATATGATACTGACATGAGTTTGACAAACTGAGTTTTGTTGACTTTCGACCTGTCTGTATAGTAAAGCCCAAGAACCTCTCCTTTCTTTTTCCTTTTTGGCTCATGAGCTGACGAATCTGGAGATAGGAATCAGGGAAGGTCCTGAGAGGAATTATCCGTTGAAACAGGGATGGAGGACCTGTGCTCCTCAGAGTGGAAATAGAGATGGATAGATATGTCTGGATGGCCTAGAAATGCAGATATGAGTTTTAGTAGGTTAAGAATTTTCAGATTTTGTTCATGATTTCTTGACGGAAGAGTAGTTTGTCTTGCCATTTACATTGGCTTCATAGGTTTTTGAAACTGAGAGAAAGATTATACTGACATTTATCGATTCCTTAACAATTTGCTTGATGCTTGATTTTCTACCATCTTTGGTTATAGTATGATTGAGTAATAGTTTTACTGCACTTCATTGATATTCCTCACTAGTCGGATGGACTTGGTACCTTTTAGTGCACTGCGACAAGCATGAAACTTGATTTATCTGAACAAGTTTTCTGATGAGAAATCTTCTTTAGAGAATGCTGACGTCCTCTCAATATGACGGGGCAAGAGATCTTATTGATAACTACGGAAAGAAAGGAGCGGTAAGTGGACCTCCAATGGTTCTCTGAGTCATGCTGGGTATGGCAATGGTTTTTGAGTTATATATCCTCCTCTAGAAAAGAGCAGCACTCGCGTGCCCATCAATCAAAAGTTCAGTATACACAGTACAGAAGTCTCTCGTTACCGCGTCTTTTTCGTAAGAGTAATGCTTGCAAGCATGGATGTTCTTATCATCACTTGCTCTATCATTGTTTAATCAGGGAACGAGAGTAATGGGTTTGGTGGCTCTACGACGGATTTTTCTTCAATGTTATGTGTCATCATCTTCAATAGGGACAAAAGTGAAGCATGCCGTATTTGGTCCACTTTGGCTTTTCCATATAGTCTAGCTATCGTGAACAGTGCATATGGTCCAAAAAGACTGCATATTACTGTAGGTGGGTCTGATTCGGAGTGAAGTCTACAACTAGCGAATCCCTCTTTATACCGTAGATATTAGAATGGATTTGGCCCGTCAGATCAGGTGGATCTCGCACCGGTCATTATTTATAGCTCGAAAGAAACTGGAAATTTTTTTGCCCCAGAGACAGGGAGTCAGCAAACTTCAGAAGTAAGTTGTGTCGTTCGTGATGAAGATTGGATGGCCGGCTGGCTAATTGTAATTTTAGCTTCTTTTGGTAGGATGAATGGTGACCATCCGGCCCAAATTTATAAAGCCAAAAGGGGGAAGAGGTGAAAGGCACTAACAAACCATTGAACATTTAACCTACTTCAACATCGATGAGGAAGTCCCGCAGACAGAATAATTTGACCACTGGACTTCAACTTCAAAGCACGTGTTGGTTTTTTTTTTTTTCGGGAAGCACGTTTTGGTTTGCATGTCCCTTTTGCTTATCGAAGTCAAAGATCCACATCAAACTTGCCACGCAATGCGAATAAAGGGTAATCAAATAAGGGCATACCTTAGAAGATCATCTCAACTACGCCCTAATATAATTTGTACCGTTTGTTTTAAATAATATCTCCGGCTATTTGTTGAGCGTTACGTTACGTTTACAGTACCATATGCCGTTGAAAATTATTTGAGGTCGGAACTATGATTCGATAATTGCCGCTCCTCGCGAGAGTTATCGAATCCGCTTGCATTTCATTTTCTTTGTTTGCTTTTTGTCATTTTCATTTTCCTCCATAGAGAAAAAGTTAGAAGGCCTAACTTGGTCATCCAGAGTTGTGGAATGCTAAAAATTCAAAGTCAAAGGAGCTAGAGAGAAGAGGAGACGTGCCTTGTACAAATCAAACTTCGATAAAGCGAAGTCTTGGATGACCTAAGAAGATGCGGCTCAAACCCTCGAACCAACCCGTGATTAGATTCCAACATGCATGTGTCCTTGCAAACTTTATTCAAACTTTCAACTTGTTTATTCTTTCTTTTTCTCAAGGCGGCTGGAGACTAAAGAGTTGCTCTAACGTCATCCTAAACGTGTCGAATTTTCAAAGAAATATCGCGTGCATCCGATGCATGTGAGCTCAGTCAATCCGAACTATCGAGATCACAAATCGCGTGTGAATCGCATATCATTTAATAGCTGAAATGGAATAGATTTACACGCTCTCTCGGTGCAATTAATATTCTTTTTGTTTCGAAATTTCCTGCAATAAATGCGTGTGTGGCGAGCACTTTTCGTGTTGTTGACACGTGCTCCCGAACCTGGACGCGGTTCCTTTCTTCTTTCCTTGTTTTGGCGATAAGCTGCACGTTGGTTCGGGATTTCCTTCTTTATTGTCACCACATTTTTAGCATTGTCGAAGACTAAATATAGGGTTTTCGAAACCCATGCGACATTACCAAGGAAACCATAACGAATTAACGACCTCCAACTTCCTTCACCCCACCCACGTACACTGGCTTTTGCACTGTTTGTTGATTCAGACTAGTCACCCGTTTTTTTTTTATTTTATTTCATTTAACGGGCAAGTAGTTTCTGGGTCATCTTTCGTACACTTTGATCGGTCCACCTCCTAGTCCGGACAATCTGAAGATACCGGACTGGTCGACCTTCGGCTCCATCTTTAAGTAGTTGTCTCATTTGAGTATATCGTATGGATGCATACTGAACATTTCTCGATCTGACACGAGTTCAGCAACAAAAGCAGTTCGATTGATCGCATAATCGATCACAATCAAACGGAAGATTGTACTCATGTTCTTTCATGGAGTTTTCAGTTAACCCTAAAAAATTTCAACTTGAAGTCCAATTCTAATTTTGCCTCGAACTCTTTTTTTTGCCTAAAAAAGGGTTCACAACTTTCACTATAGTCCTACATCTACCCACGCGTCCAAAAATCGCTACTATTTTCTTGAATATTATCAATATCGGAAGGTTGTTACTGTTTTATACAAAGGCAAGGGTGTTGATGAAGACGTAGATTCTGATGATGAATCTCTCACTGACCCTAATGTTGATAATTTTGAATAAACTAGCTGGGATTTTTTGACGCGTGGGCAGATTACGGAATAAAGTGAAAGTTAGTGCTTTTTTTTCAGACAAAAAATGTTTAAGACAAAATTGAGATTGGACCTCAAGTTGAGAGTTTTTTAGATAATTAGGCCTTGGAGTTTTCTATGTAGATATTATGGTTTTTCATAGACTTTGCATATTAAAATGAAGAGTGCGTTTGTTTGGCGGAAAATGAATATTTTGAAAAATATTTTCCAAAAAATGATTGCTTACATCGTTTAGAAAAATTAGTCAACAAAAAATATTTTCATCATTAATAACAATCTATGCTTAACTATTTTCGTGGGCGATGAAAAAATTTTCGTTAATTTATTTTTATAAGCGATACAAGCGATTATTTTTCGGAAAATATTTTCCAAATCATTTATTTTCTGTGAAACGAACGCTTGCTCCGTTTGTTTCACGAAATGTGCGACATTTCTGGAACATGTTTTCTAGGAAGTTATTTTCCAAGAAAATGACAACGGTTTACGATGTTTAGATGAGGCTTGAAAATAGTCTGGAAAATATTTTAATTGTTTGGTAAAAAAAATCTAATTTGATTTTCCTAAATAGCCATACACTATTCAGGCTTTAGTAACTTGTGCATAGGTAGTTAATGAACCGACACAAGCATCGAGGTCTCTAGGCCGAATTTCTGACTTCTGGGCACAAGCATGGGCAGTGGTCTTGAGTCCATCGAAACCAAGCTCGATAAAATTAGTGCCCGTGCCCAGCTCCCTAGCTCCCCCACTCGAGTCTACAAAGGCTAGGCCTCAATCCGCGGTGCTCAGGCTTAGGTCTAGAGGCTAAGCTCCGAACCCTAGTGCTCGGGACTAGGACCTTGGCACTTGGAACTAGGTCAATTGAGGCCGGCCTCCGAACTCAATGCTTGGGATTCGGTCCCCTTGTGCTTGGACTCGAGTCCATTGAGATCATGCCTAGGACCTTGGTGCCCATGATAGACTTTGTCCTCGATGCCTGAGCTTGGCATCGATGGATCGAAGCGAAAGCGCAAGGGACCCGGGCACAGGAACCCTGGGCCCGAGCTTGAAAGTTGGGGACCCCGGCCCGAGCGTCGGGTACTCAGCTCTATTGCCAAACGTCCGGGAACGAGCGTTGGGATTCCCACGACCAAGTGTGGACTTTTTGGTCCAACTACCGATAATTAGTCATATTTAAAAAACTAATTTCCAACTTTTCAAAAAGGAAATCATTTTAATAAATTTAAGTTTTGGTAGGAATATCTTTTCCGTTAACTAGGGAAACATTTTCCGTTAAGTCATTTTCTTAAAAAATCCAAACGTCAAAAAATGAGAAAAATGTTTCCTCGAAAAGAATTTTTCACAAAATAAACACATCCTCAATAACGTTTTTCCGCCAACTGGACATTCCATTGGAGTGTGTCGCGTGAGTTTCGAATCCATGTAACCAGGGCACAAAAGAAATCATGTCACGACCAAATTGACACAAAACAAAAAAGGGAGGGGCTAAAACAGAAATAAGAAGGAAACGAGGGGCGAAAGTAGAAACACCGGAAACATCTTTTGTGTTATTAAACGCTATTCTCTCTCTCTCTCTCTCTCTCTCAAGCCGTGCCAGCTCAGTTTCTGTGCGCTAAAGTAGCTCACATCTTATTCTCTCTCTCTGCATCGCGCCGGAATCCGGCGACATGGTCGGCGGCGACAACCTCACCGTGAATGCCGTGCGCTGAGACCGAAGGCCGCGATTCCGAATTGCCGGCATGTGCGCGTCCGTCCGCGCTCTTCTCGCTGTCCGGAGCTCCCCCCTGATCTCGTCGCGCCGCCCGCGAGCAGGAACCCGCATGCGGATCCGAGCCTGATTGTGGTAAATCGATTCCGCCAAATTCGGATTGATTCGTGCAACATTTCATTCGGTGTTAATTTTTTCCGTTCCCGTTCATGGCGAAACCCAGATGATGTTGCGGTGCGGTGCTCATGTCGGGTTTTTGCTGATTTTCAGGTGCGTTTCTGCTTCGATTGTTCGTATGGAGGAAACGCGCGCGATGCTGTGGGTGACGGGGATACTCCGCTCGATGGTTCATGCGAATTATGAACTCTTTCCGATATGAGAAGCTTTGGTTCAGTAGGAGCAGTTGGTTCTGGCTTGATCTGAGGAATCCGGTTTCGGTTCTTACTCTCGATTTGACGAATTTGATCTGAAGAATGAAAAGGAGATGGAAGTTGATTGCGTGCAAAGGCCAAGATTTATTTCCTGGATATGGCACAATAGAACTTTACTTTAGCGTTTTCTAGAAACCTTTCTTGTGTGGGAAATTTCGTGCATTTTGTGTGGAGGGTTTGGTATACTATAGACAGATACGGTGAAAAGAGGATTGTTCGGACTATTCCATGGAGGTACAGGAAGAAGTGAATACTGTTTTTAGCTTAAATTTGATGGGAGAAGTAGATGATGGTCATTCACCATCCAGGCTGAGACCAAGTGATTCACTCCTTCCGGGTCTTATAGATGATGTTGCTTTGAACTGTCTTGCCTGGGTTTGTCGATCTGATTATGCTTCATTATCACGTACCAACAAGAGATTTAATAGATTAATCAAGAGCGGGCTTTTGTATGGGCTGAGGAGGCAGATGGGTATCATTGAACATTGGGTGTATTTTGTTTGTGATCCAAGGGGGTGGGAGGCGTTTGACCCTATTAGAAAGAAGTGGATGACCTTGCCTAAGATACCTTGTGATGAATGCTTCAACCATGCAGATAAGGAATCGTTGGCTGTTGGCAATGAATTGTTGGTTTTTGGCCGTGAGCTGTTGGATTTTGCCATTTGGAAGTATAACCTGGTTAATCGAAGTTGGGTAAAGTGCGAGGGGATGGAATATAGACGCTGCTTGTTTGCCTCTGGTTGTGTTGGCTCTATTGCTATTGTGGCAGGTGGAAGTGATAAGAAGGGGAATATACTGAAATCAGCTGAGTTGTATGATTCTTCCACCGGTAAATGGGAGCTGTTACCCAGTATGCACACACCACGTAGATTGTGTTCTGGTTTTTTTATGGACGGCAAATTCTACGTGATTGGTGGGATGTCGAGCCCTACTGATTCATTAACATGTGGAGAAGTGTATGACCTAGAGACAAAGAAGTGGAGGAAGATAGAGAGAATGTACCCTAATGTCAATAAGGCTGCACAGGCACCTCCGCTTGTGGCTGTAGTGGATAATGAGCTCTACTCCGTAGAGCACTTGACCAACATGGTGAAGAAGTACGACAAAGCGAAGAACACCTGGGATGTGCTGGGGAGACTTCCAGTGAAGGCTGATTCTTCTAATGGGTGGGGCCTTGCTTTTAAGGCTTGTGGCAAGGAACTTTTGGTTGTCGGAGGGCAGAGAGGTCCAGAAGGTGAAGCTATTGTGCTGAACTCTTGGAATCCAAAGTCAGGGGTCAAGAATGGCACTTTGGATTGGAAGGTGCTTGGTGTCAAGGAGAATGTTGGGGTGTTTGTATACAATTGCGCTGTGATGGGTTGCTGACTGTTACATCAGAATTGACTTGAAGAAGGTACAGTACCTGCTATCTGACCTGGCCGTTTAGGATGCTTTCTTGCACATTTGTTTCAGCAACCAGACTAAGTCTTTACAATAGGATTTGAACCTTGAACTTGGTTTTCTTTCTCAATGCTTGTATTTGGTTATGTTTATCCCTCTCCTTATTTGATGTTTATCGCATAAGAGGAATGGAAAAATCATTTCAGCCTTGTCTCATCTCTGTCTGATGCACAGGCAGGAGGTCATCTCTGCAAATGAAGTGAAAAGTTTTAGTGTGTACAATAATGACATTCATCTTTTGATTCTTAATTTGGCTTCTTTTCTGCTATCTGTTTGGTTGCATCCGTTTTCAAGGAAATTTTGGATTTGTTCCTTGGATTTGATATTCCATGCTCCAATTTAGACATCATTCTAGTTGTGGTCTCGTGGAAAGAAAATGCTTGGCAAGTTGCTTCAGAATTATTTGCTCAAAGCATGGCATTCAAAAGATGGCATGGTTGATGAGACATGTCATCATTAAAGCCAGTACATTGTCATGCAAAAGCACTCTGATTTCCACAGAAATCAATACAGATTATAGACCATGATATAATGAAGTTGGCATCATATTGAAACAAGATGCCAGATGCACTGTTGTGAACATTTGGAAATGTCAATGCGCTTGGGCAGTGAGGATGTTTCTTGCTTGATCATGGTGTAACCTGTTCTGCAATGTTACCATGAGAATTTTTTGCAAAGTGGGAGAAATTTAACATACTTGCTTTGCACTTCATAGTTTTTAGTCTCTTTAATATATTTTAAATGCATGGTTAATTGTCTTCCTCCACTGCTCATCTCACAAAGCTTTCTCTGGTTTAGTAGGCTTTTTTGCCAGATTTTCTGTTCCTCCTGGGTCAAGCATTTGCACTATATAACATTTGTCTTATCAAGTTAAATTTCATTTTAATCACAGTCTGTCTGAATCATCACAGAAGTTCAGTTTCATCTGACTAGTTTTTTTCGTAATCTTGGATGAGTTTCTTCCAGCTCGTTTAGGGTCTTGAAAAATTTGCTGAATGAGAGCGACTATAAGTTGCAGATGATTTTACTTATTGCAATGGTCGGTAGCCTTTGTCGAACTCTGTGCTTTGCATGTCAGAAGAATATTCCGCATCGTTATTAAAGGTAAACGAAGGCGTCCTGGCGCACAAGGCCCTCCACACTGGAGGGTCCGGGGAGGGTATGATGAATTATCATTTGACTTGTTACCTGTTCTGTATATTCGCCGACTGTTCTCGTACCTGAATTGCACGAGGGAAGAAAACAGACATGGTTTGTGATCCTCGATGCCGTCTTTTATAGGTCTGGTTTCCAGTCTCCACTTTTATATTACGAATGTTTTCCTGCTTCAGCGCGTCCCTAGCGACTAGTTCCGGCATGTTTCTTTTCTGTTATGATTGATGACCAAAGTACACTGGTCTCTGTTTGGGACGGTCTAAAAGACGGAGAAAGTACACTTACATTCGTGCAAGCAGGAGCAGCAACGGAACTAGTCGGCGGGCCAGAGACCCTAGGCCCTCTCATTATTGTTCTTCGAATCTCTGTATCATTGCAGGCTGGCCCAGATTAAAAGAACTTGGCTCATAGCGTTTCATTTTCCCCAATGTTTAAGGTGACGCAGGACGCATTGTGGGGGCGGGGGCAAACTGGTCCTTAAACTCTCGCCTCAATTTTCTCTTCCAATTTTCCACAGTTGTCACAAAATTATCTGTAAGAAAGGACCATCAAGAGTGGAGATCTGGTCTGAGCAAAACACAGCAACACTTGAGCCCGACCCAGAAATAAAGGTAAGGAATTATCCAAGGCGTGGCTAGACTTTTTAAGTTTTTAGCTCGAACTTCTGACTCGATAAGGCATGCGTGTGCTCGAGCTCAGCTGAAATCTAGCCCAACTGAAACATTTATCTTCACTGGAGCTGAAGCTGGACTATATGGATTACGAGAACTATAACAGGCAAAGTCGAGGCGGGTCTTTATCGCTCGGGTTAGGTGCTGTCTATAATTTTCATATTCCGACTACTGCTTGAGCCATAGAATTGGACCGAATTCATTGAGTAGACGGCATGATTGATCAGTTATCATTCACTTGGCCACGGGTGGACCACTTTGAGAAAAAACAGCGTGGAAGGAGTCAGAATTGGGGTTATGATCTTAACTTTTCATTTGCTTTGATGAGCTTGTGCCTACCTTTGCTTTTTGGATCGGCCTGAACAAAGAGAGCCTCAAAGTCCATTTTCCCCCTCTTTTTTCTTCTTTTCTTTTCTTTATTTTGTATTTTCTTCTGGGGTTTTCAGTTTTATTTTCCCAACATAAATCCTTTTCAGCCACTGGCTTTCTCTTCTTTTTAATTCGCAGCCCGACCCTTGCAGGCGATGGACCCTGTGGACCTAATGGCGAAGTTCATGGTCCATTTTGCCATGTCATAAGATTTATATCTACATTTTCTTGTCTTTTCTCACCAAAAGTTTCAAAAGAAGGCAAAAGAAAATATACTTTGCATGGAGCCAGAGCTTTCCATACGCACTTTCTCGGGCTTATATAGCTTTGCCCTTTTTGTTTCCCTGAAAAAAAAGGGTCCATCGTCCGATGGTCGGGCTATCTGCCCGACTAAATTTCACCGAATATATGTAACCGTCTTGTTAAACAAACTGATTTCATCCCCGGGTTCTTTCTAATGGAGGCGTAATTGACAAAATTATTTGATACCTTTTTTGTTTGCGTATCTCTACATGTATTTTGGTCGTGTATGATTATTGAAACCATTTGCAAATAACGATCAAAAGCAGCCTCTTTTCTTTAGGTAGGCATTGGCAAGCGAAGGGACCTAACTTTCGTCATTTTGTCTGAAATATTGGGAAAACGGACGACTTTCCTGTTTCAAATGAAACCTAAATCCCAACTTTTTTGCCTAAAAGTAGGTCGTACAAACTCACGTTTTTCATCGGAAATCGAGGCACCAGGAGACTTTGCAAAATTTGATGAACTTGGCTTTAGTCTAGATCCTTATTTTCGTGAAATGTACACAGCAAATCAAAAAAGTTTGGTGCCATAAGTCCTTTTATAAAGTTGGTGCGCCATTTTTTTAATACTAGACAACTAGAATCGTCCAGGGATTAATATAATCTGAACATAATTCCGATTTCTTGTTTTTCCAGTGATTAGACAATCCAAGAGGAGATTATACTCCGCCCACATTCTGTTAAACAACCCCGAAAAAAATATGGACCATGAAATTCTTTTGTTCACGATTCCATCCTGCCCTTTTCCACTTGCATAAAAATAATAGTAATAACAACAATAAATTACAGAAAGAATGTTTGTTTACTTATGATTGATTTGTTCCGGTAAAATGTTTCTTGTGGGCTCGAATACTACACAACCGTTTAAATTGTTAGACAACCGCGTTTAATATATTTTGCATCCTACAGGCCTATTTAGAAAAGGGCTTTTCAAAAACGTCACTGGTTTTTGGCTAAATCGCACAAAATCATAATGGAACATGAACAAATTCAAATAGTTCATATATATAGAGTTAATTCATGTCTATAGGTGCTTCTTGAAAAGTTTTTGGACTCTAAGGTTATGCAATGTAAATCAACTAACTAAACAGACGAGAGAAAAAAAAAGAAACAGATCTTCAAGACCCGGATTGTTCCTCTTCTGCCCCCCTCTCGCACGTTGTCATTTGTCAATTGGGTAAATGATGGTACCCGATGAAACCGGTTTTTGAAAGTGCATGAGGTGATGTCGTTCCATCAGTGAATCATCATCCATTCATTGCCTGCAACATGCTGGTGCACATTAACTTTGCAATCCTCAGCCTTTTCTTGACCGAATGATAACATGGGCGAACAAGATTTGCTACCATTGAGAGATTGCGCGCATTCGTCCGTGCGGTTAATGTACAAATCTACATCTTAGATCCATCGTCCGCTATTGTTCGTTCAGGAGAAGAAGAGTTTCTGTCACCTGAAGAGCATACATTTGAAACAGAGCATTAAACAAGTGGTGTTCTGTTCATTTAGCATGAATCAATTATCTCGCACAAAAGGTGGTAAGAAAGAAGTCCGCGCGCACTGGAGGGAATTTAAGTGGACTGATTGTGCGTGCGTGCGTGCGTGCGCTACGTTTTAAGAGGCCCCGCCATAGTAATGAAAATCTACGCGCGCGCATTAAATGACATTAACACTAACGCTTCGTCTTCCCCATAATCCCATTTATGTCCAAGACTCGGATCTTCTGTCTATTTTAAACTTCCTCGCACACACTCCTCTCTCTCTCTCTCTCTCTCTCTCTCTCTCTCTTTTTTTCCTTTTTCCAAGTTGTAAGCTTTCTGGTGTGTTTTTTTGGGTGGTCTCGTGCTGGTTCCTACGTTCTGTTCTGAAGGTTGCTCTGCTTGTTGAATCTTCTATATACCCTTTTGAGTTTTTGAGTAAAATGGAAACTGAAGACAAGGTCTCAGAGAAGGAGCAAGAAGAAGTTATTACGGGTGAAGCAACAGTAGTCATTCCCATTCATAAGGTAGTTCTGTGGCATCTCTGTTTCTATCTTTGTTTCTTTCCTTCCTTCTGTGATTTGGGTTCCATTGATGCACTGTGATTTAGTTTCTGTGAGAGATGTTTTCTGGAGCTCAAGGACTTTGAATTGAGTGAAATAACAACTCCCATGGCGGTGCATGTTTTCAGGGACTATTAATCTGCACTCCGAATCCTTAAAAATCAAAGCATATGGAATGTTTATCCTGCTACTTTATGAATTCTGTGCTTACTCTATGATTCATAAAATTTCTGTAATATGTGGCCGCAGTTTTAACTTGGACGGCTCTTTTTGTTTTGCTTGCTTTGTAGTTAGTACTTACTCTAGCAGTTCTTTGTCTAGTTGACTATTTCCTTAAATTTTCTTCGAGATCATTGATCTGATATGTTTCTTGAGTACTGAGGTTCGGCTTGCATGCATTTCTGGCACATAGTGCACTCGGCATCTGAATGAGACCCATCATCTTGATCCGTTGCTTTGTGGTTAGGCCAATGATTTGAAGTACATCTGCCACAATAACTTGGATTTTGTTTTTCATCTTGCATCGCAAAACGGGAGTGAGTAGCTCCCCTGCATGAATGAGGCTTGGCAGATAAAATTTGAAAGCATATATAATTATGGTTTCTGCTGATCAGCAGTAGATCCTTGTTCCTTATTTCTAGGTCGAAGATTTGATGGAAAAAGCCCGAGAGGCTCCGCCGGTTCATCATTGGAGAAAACAAAATCTTTTCCTAGATATACCCCCAAGGAAGATGGAAATGTGTACTCATGATAATGCCATGATCAAAATGCCGCCAACACCAAGTGCCACCCCTAAGAGAGTAAATTTTCTCCTGACACCAAGCTCGAACGAAGGGAGATATAGCAATGCGTCCCCAGGTCCCTCCTCTTCTAGGGGCAAATCATCCGTAAAAAACTTGTTGCCTAAGTTGAGCTTCATACACCGAAATTCAGCAGCAGATGCTGAGAAAGCCGCCAATCCAGATCCAGAGGCTTCATTCACGGGACTAAGAGACAAGACTTCCATAGCTAGGTCGCTGTCGCTCACAAAGTTGTTCACTCCTAGAATGAACAGAGCATCTTCGCTACCGGTGACTCCAATTGGGAACCCCAGTAAAGAATCCCCGCACAGCCAAAGTGTTTGTAGTACTCCGCTGCCAAGTGTAAGACACTGATGATACTGCCTTTTGAGCGTCTGGTACCACCAATTTTACTGAACTGAACTTGAATTTCTTTTTCATCAAACTTAATGACACCAAACTAGAGAATCAGTGCCGTGGGAAGGGAATATGAAATCTCTTTGCCTAGTTCTCTCTGTTTTACAGTTGTTCTGGTTTATAATTTTTGAGGATTTTGCAGTCAACAGGACCTCGAAGAACAATTCTGCGGTCACTCTCAGTTCCTGTCAACCATAAAGAGAAAAGCATCAGGAGAATGGACTCTTTCTTCCGCGTTATACCTTCTAAACCCCGTCGAAAGGACGGAGATACAATGTCTAACGTGTCTCAGACAGTTGATCATGGTATTATCACGGATTAGCTAGCGGTTGAATTCTATAGATTCATTCTTTGAACTCTTTGACTTGGCATTTGAAATTTCCTAGACAGTCTTTTTTCGGAGAAATTTCTGCTTTGGGATATTGTCAAATTGCTGCTAATGTGTAGTTGCAATCATGTTACTGGTTTAGCACTTGAGGAGCTCCCTAACTATTATAATCCATGATTATTTGCCTTTTTCTAATATCTTTGGCTTGTTCAATATCTCAGAGCTCTCTCTCTCTGTCTCTCCATCAGAGGGACAAGAGCTTTACACAATTCACCGGCGCACTTCTTTTTCTGCTCTTGTAGCTCAAGTTTATCTGAACATCCATGCTTGGTTTTCTGGAAATATCTTATTCTTAACGTAGCCTTTTTAATTGAAAAGGAAATGATTCTGATGGTGAAGACATACCCGAAGAAGAGGCCGTTTGTAGAATTTGTTTGGTTGAGTTGTCTGAGGGCGGGGAAACTCTCAAGATGGAATGCAGCTGCAAAGGCGAATTGGCTCTGGCCCATCAGGAATGCGCTGTGAAATGGTTTAGCATCAAAGGTAACAAGACTTGCGATGTGTGCAAACAAGAGGTTCAGAATCTGCCTGTGACTCTTATGAAAATACAAAGCATCCACAATCGAACAGTGGGAGGCACTCGAGTTGAGCAGGAAGATCTTAGTCAATACAGGTAAGTGAATGGCCACTTTTATTTACACGTCCGTTATGTATCTTTCAAATTTGTGTTTCCTCTTGGTTCCTTCCAACATCGGATGCTCAACATTTTTTCTGGGTTCCGATAAACGTTTGCCAGTGCTAAAAGTTGACATGTAATGCACATGTCATATTCTCTGCAACAACAGAGTACTCTGGATCAAAGTTTACCAAAAAGAATGCTATTGATAGAAGATTGATGAGGGGCAATTTTCTGATCTTAATACTTCGAATTTTTACAGGCTGTGGCAGGAAGTGCCAGTCCTCACCGTTGTGAGCATGCTCGCCTACTTTTGTTTTCTTGAGCAGCTTTTGGTGAGATATAAGCGATTCAAATCTCTGGAAAAAGAAGTGATTCCAATATGTTGTTCTGTCATCCTTTCTGTTTGTGAGTGACATGTCTCCTACGTGCAGGTTGCGAAGATGGGTACAGGCGCAATTGCCATATCTCTTCCATTTTCTTGTGTCTTAGGTCTCCTAGCGTCCATTACTTCATCAACCATGGGTAGGTCGCAAAAGATGCTCCACAAACATAACTAGGATGTTTATATGGCAAAAGAAAAACATGGATTTATCCTTTAAAAGTAAACAATTTTCGTTTTTGAGGATTTCAGAATCGATAATGGGGTGTTTTTTCCGTCGATTGAAACAATGTTTTCTAACTTGACCTCTTTAATGTGTCTGTGCAGTGAAGAGCAGATATGTCTGGGTCTATGCATCTTTCCAGTTTGGCTTGGTGGTTCTCCTCGCTCATGTATTTTACTCTTTGGTAAGAATGCAGGCGTGAGTCGATATCACAATCAGTTGTAGAGCAAGCTCATTTTTCCATTTTCGATGGGTTGAGTTGGCTCAAAACTTTGTGATGCATGTCATAGGTTCATCTGCATGCCGTCCTATCAGTACTCTTTGCGTCTTTTGCTGGTTTCGGCGTTGCAATGAGCGGGAGTTCGATTCTTGTCGAGCTCTTGAGATGGAAGAGAAGATGGTATGCTGCCCATTCGGTGCAATTTCGCCATGCTCAGGTGGCAACACGTCCAGGCCAGGTTCCTCGGGGATCTCCGGATTCACCATGGGAAGGATCCTCTCTGAGCCATCCAACCCAAGTGAACAATCCGGAAACTTTTAGCCGAAGTTGACCTGGCTGGTACTCCGAAGCAGACCCCGCAAAAATTTCCATTTGGCAGACCATAAACATTTTCGGGCCGAATTCTCTGGAGTTTGTGTGGACAGATGCTGCAATATATGTGCTAAATTATGTGGTTTCCTTTCGTAACTATTACGATCATCATCGGGGCTGCAGCGACTCGTGGCTGGTTTACGAGCTGTAGAGATAGTCGATTTTGTTCAGGTCCTAATGTCCTCCATTCCGGCTTCACATCGGATGAATGAAAGAAGACCTGCCCGTTTCACAAAGAGCACTTCCTTCAATAAGAATGGGCATTAAAATTGGAGCGATTGGCATCTAACTTCCATCCAAAAATCAGTCTTCACATAAAACCAGCTACCATCCCAAACCCCCCCTCATTTCGCAGTGGCTTTGGGGCCGTTTTCAAAGGGAGACCGAGCGTGTATTAGCCTTCAGTTCCAACCAAAACTCGGTGATGGACCCAATTCGGAAAGAATATGAGCAAGGAAAGAGAACTATTTAAATAGGGATAATAATATAAACAATTCCTGAATTTTGATCAAATATTCAATGTGTACTTTAATTTTTAATTTGTTCAATGCGGTTTATGAACTTTAACCTAATATGCGATATAATCCCTAAACTTTTAATTTGTTTAATGTCATCCATAAACTTTTGGTACATATTTAATTTAGTCTTTGAATTATATGAAAATGTTCAATATCATTCTAGAAAAACACAAACAAATTAAAAGTTCAGAGATCATATTACACATTAAGCTAAAATTTACGGATCATATTAAATAAATTAAAATTCAGATATCACGTTACACATTAGGTTCGGGAATCGTTTGCGTTGTTTTCCCGAGCAGTGAAAAGGGCCCTCCATCTCCAAGAGTTTAGGGCAATCCGTTTGACAGACGGTCATGACATGAGTTGAACCCCAGAAACGGAGCACACCATCTTCCGCAATCTCACCTCTCCGACTAGATGAATGTTTCCCACTAAATTAGCTCATGCCCTCCCGCCTCTCCTCCTCCACGCTCGCTTCCCTCTCTCTGGTCCCATCTCTCTCTCTCTCTCTCTCTCTCTCTCTGGGCCTCAGCGTGTTCGTTCAGTTCATGGGGTTGTGGTTTTCCGGCGAAAGTTTCGGTCTTGGGTGCGTTCGGCGCCTGACGTGTCGTTCCGGTTGGCTTTTCAGGTGTACCCAGAAACGGGTTCGTGCGGATTCGTGAGTGGAGTAGGAGACCCGGAAGTAAAATGGCGTGGAGTTTGGACAAGTGCGACGACAAGTCGGATGCGGTTCGCGAAGCGACGGAGGCGCACGCCCCGGAGGCAATTGAGGCTCTCAAGTCAGGGAAGGTGATTGCGGTGCCGACTGACACGCTCTATGGCTTCGCTTGCGACGCTTGGTAAATGTCTCTCCAGCACCAAACCTTATCGTTGCTGTTCTTAAACAGTAGGCGTGTTGTTTGCGAGATTGCCCACTTGTAAAGTTGTGAAACGTGAATTTGCAATGTTATATTGGTTAGAAGATGGGATTGGAGTCACTGGGGTTCTCTCAATTTTGTTCAGCTGATCTTGATAGTTGATGGTGGTCTGTCACATCATTTCGAATTATGATTTTCCAATTCAGAGTGCTGGTAAGAGTATGTCCGACAGAACGTTGAGTAATTGATAATTTAGGCTCTTGGTCATGATGTGTGGGTCACTTGGTACTATGTGGGTGTTGTGCCTCTGGTTGTTTATCACAGATGATAACCTTGGTTTACTGATCTGCAGTTCTGCAGAAGCTGTTAACCGGATATATGAGATCAAAGGACGGAAGCATACGAGTCCTCTCGCCATCTGTGTTGGAGATGTTTCTGACATAGAACGTTTTGCAGTGACCAATCATTTGCCGCATGGTTTGCTCGATTCTCTCCTTCCTGGACCTGTAACTGTCATATTGAAGCGAGGTAATTAATTATCTTCAGCATATTGAAACATGACTGAGAAATGAGAATCAGTGAACCGAGAAAATTGTTGTGCAAATAAAGTAACTCGTGACCATATCTGCAAAAATTTCCATCCGACTCCTATGAAGAGCATTTTGCCAATATGTTTCTCGCTTTCATGGAATAATATCCTTTCACAGTTCACATTCTGTTTCATTTAATCATCATCCAGAAGTGGTCTAAGAGCAGTAATTTAAATACTTTTCAGGGGAATCAAGTATTCTTGAGAAGTCTCTAAATCCTGGATTAGATAGTATAGGAGTCCGAGTGCCAGACTGCAACTTCATCAGGGTTATTGCCCGTGGATCTGGGAGTGCTCTTGCCTTAACAAGCGCCAACTTAAGTGGCCAGCCAAGTAGCGTCTGCATCAAGGATTTCGAGAACCTCTGGGAACAATGTGCGTACGTTTACGACGGGGGTGTGCTTCCTTCAGGGCGTGCTGGGTCAACAATTGTGGACCTTACAAAGCTTGGCTGTTATAAGATTCTCAGACCTGGAAGGTAATTCACTTTGCTATTGACTCTAAACCATCCCACCCACATGATAGCCTCTTTTACAATTTGTACAAACATCACAACCTTCAAATTACTGGCTCACAACAATTCTTGTTACCAAGACAGAAATAAGGGACCCCATATTTTTCTAGTTTGAGTTAGCAATTAAGAAAGGCAGTAGTGTTTTGGTTATGCCCATAAGCATAGAGCTAGCAATTCCTTAGTCATTATTGTCACCATAACCATTTGGGATTCTTTTATTCGAAGGAGCATTGATATATACACAAGTGATGAGGATGTGTTCACTCTTTATATCATTCCTTTCCTGATTAAGTTAGGCAATGCCTCGAACAGAGGCAATATTGGTGTTTAAACTAAAGTGGTTAGGCAAAGGCATGCATCATAAATAGCTGAAATTTGTCACATGTTTATCGGTATCAACTCTTCTAAAACGTTTGAACTAAATGCCAGTGCCGAGGCAGAGACTGTTACAATCCTTGAAAGGCACTCTCTAAGTGAAGAGAAGTCCTGAAGATAAGTCCGAAGCATCATAAGCTATTCATTCCCCTGTGAAGAGGCATACTGAGGTGTGGGTCTAAATATAGACAAGTGCAGGTTTTTGTCCAGAAGATGGAGGAACTGATGTTGACTCCCTGTCATTGTACCTTGTATCACTTGAGCTTGATGCTTATTTTTCCATCAGTTGAAATTCTTATCAGGAGGGTCACCGTTAAGTCTTTGGACGAACTCATAGGCCTCAAGACATGAAGAAACATCTGGGCATTCTGGTGAACATACACAAAACTTTGTTGCTCTGCTTAGTTGCATATAATGGGTCGACACAGGATATGCCACTAGTCCTCAAATCAGATGTCTTGATTGCTCCAGACAAATTATAGTGACGCCTCTTCGCTCGCTAGTGAAAGTGCAAAACGTGTTTCGCGATGGTGTTGAATTGATATGGCGTTCACCTCAACATCTCTACCGAATATGAGACCCATTTAGGTGGGGAACACATGGAAATCATGGATCCACGTGAATCTCGTGGTCCATCATCATGCACTATTGCTTGAGAACTTTGGTCTACACGAAGTGACATCCATCCCAGACTTTACCCAAGTCAGTACTCATTGTTGACGTGGGAAATGTGTTGTACAGCATTGTTTTGGTGATGTGTAGCCCGATGGATACAGATGAAGCAAATACGACCTAAAGAGCACGTCGCCTCATTTTCTCTTTGCAGAGTCGTGGTTAGTTTCAGACACTCTTCTCATCTTTTATCTATTAGTCATTGGTTATTCCAACAAAGGCGAAGTTGGTCCTTTCACCAGAAACAAAAGGAAGGAAAAAAGGGCGAGTTGGGCAAGGGGTAACGAAATGAAAATGCAATCTTTGCATCAACTGCACCACGACATGGTATACCCAATCGATCAAATTATCCATCAAATAAGTATCTCAATCGATTGCTTAGTTTGAATCGGAAACTTTCATTTTTCCTCTCGTTCCACGAGCTATCATGCCGCGATATAACGCCCGCATAAAATTACCTATGCAAAATAAAATCACAGTTTAGATGTCCACTGCATCACTAGCAGTAGTCCCTAATGGGAAGGCAGCCAAGGCACTTCTACAAATCATCAATGATCGGATCTTCGGAGATCAATGACCGTTAGAACACGAAAGAACAAATCTCGATCTTTTGTTGAAAACTTTTTAAGACGGCGAAATAGAAACCTCAAATTACCCACCAAACCTTGGTCGTCTTGTCCTCATCCATGTAGCATCGCTGGAGAATCAGTGTAGGAGCCAATGTTAAGACGACGGTTATGACATGTAGTTAGGCGCCCAACGGGTTTCGATTAAAGATTCTCCCAGGTATAAGTTGATTCCTCTCCCCTATTCTTGTGGCCGCTAGTGTGTTTGGTTTAGGTAAGCCCCTGCAAAATCCCATAATCACTCTTCTTCCCACGTCCAATGACAAATTGGACCAGCCTCAATTGGTTCGAAAACAATAAAAATAGATACGGCTTAGAGATTTTCATTATTGAGTCTCGAACACTTGATTTTAATTAAACGGATGTCACGCTTACCACTTAAGAACGAAGTTCTCGAGATGGTCTTGTCTTTAATGTTCGATTTGATGAAAGCTGCATTTTCGAAACACATTAAGGGCATGTTTAGTTCAACTTTGGGGAATTCTCGTAGAGAAAATGTAAATACTTTTGGGTTAAAGGGATTTTTCGAAATGACATCTAACTCAAAATAATTCTCATGCTTGCTATTCCTTCTAAAGTGGCATTTCCGTAGAAGAGTCTTGCGAGGTAAAATTAACAACGTTAGTGCGAGCAGAAATGAAAGCCCCGATCAAAATTGAGGGGCTTAGCCGAAATAAACGAAAAGGAAGGGACCATCCCATAAAATGAACAAATTTTCCCACTCCCACCGCTGCAAATTGTTCGTGTGGCCACCACCAAACCGGCAAGGAGAAGCTAACGGGGAAGAGAAGTTCTTGTCGGGTTGCTCAACGTGTTTTCATCTTTGCTCGTTTTTGGCATATACCAACCCCTTCTCCAACTCCTAATTAAATACCCACCTCCCGATTTCCATGAAAACGCTGAGAAAAAAAAACACGGAAAAAGAAAAATTTCCTTCAACACTAGCCTCACATAATCCTCCTCCTCTCGGGATCCTTCGTTTTCGCTTTCAATCGCTCTCACTTATGCATTGCAAGTCTCAGTCTTTGGAGTTGAGCGGCTGAAGGGTATTGTTTTCTCCAGGTAGAACCACGAGGCCTTAAGCTCATTTCTTGTTCAGCTTGTGGTGCCAGCACTTCTTCTTTGTTAAAGTCCTCTCTTTTGATTTCCGGGTCTGAGAAAATTTGACGGGTTATCCACTTTTAACTGTCAAGTATTGAGCTTTCGCGTGAGCTGCGAGGTGGGCACTCTTTGATTTCTTGAGGGATTAATTCCTTCTTTCTGTTGTGTGACTGAACATGTTGGGTGTTCGTTTGCTGAGGAAATTGAGTGTGGTCACCTGTTGTCTTCAAGAGCTCACTGAACTTTGTGCTGGACTTACCATATCAATCAATAGATAATAAGATGGATATTCGAGACGTGTTGTGCTTAGGATTGAGGTGTTAGCGTGTTTCTGACTGATCAGCGCGATCTCTTTGTTGTGTTTTGGGCTGAAGGTGAGGGAAATACTTCATGGGAATGGCGAGTGGAGCAGTGCCAGCTTCCTTCTCAGGGCTGAAGAGCCGGGACAGCGGGTTGGGATTCGTAAAGAGCATGGATTTTGTAAGGATTTCTGATCAGCAGAGAGTCAGGTCTCACCGAAAGAAGATCACCGTGATCAGGAATTGCAAACCTGCTTCCGAGATACAACTCGAGCCTGCATCGGAGGGGAGCCCATTATTAGGTAAGATACCCTTTTGAATTGGGTTGCTAGTTCTTGGAGGCACAATGACACAATTCGCAAAACTCTATTTCTTTTCCAAAGTTCCAAAATCATTAAAAAAGGAGAAAAGGTTTTAGCCTTACTTGACTTTTGACAAACTGCTCTTTGGTTGGCTCAAGTTAAAATGGAAAAGGTAGAGAATCCTAATTCTGGATGTGAATGTTGTAATTATATTTGCTTGCCACATAAATGGTCCTGCGACATGGTTTTTCCCTGGAGCAAGGAGAAGTTAATCGTCACCATCTTTATATTGCTTCTTTATGCCTCAGTATACACAAGTAAACATGCTTGGAGGAAAGACGGATGTGTACTTTATCCTTTGAAGTAGGAAATATTGAACAATATTACACTTTTTATCTGACAACAGTGAATTTAACCAGTTCCCAGGCAGAAGTACTGCGAGTCTTTGCACAAAACAGTCAGGAGGAAGACGCGGACAGTGATGGTGGGAAACGTGGCTCTTGGAAGTGAACATCCCATAAGAATACAGACGATGACTACATCTGATACTAAGGACGTTGCTGGAACAGTTGAACAGGTTCTTTACTTAAACGCGCATGTTTAAGCTAGGTCCATTACAAAGTGCTATTTCATTCTGTTAATTCTATCATATGCACTTATGGCATATCCTATCCTTTAATCTGGTAACTCTGCCAACCAATCATTCGTTCGTTTGATCTACTGAACCACCATTATGATACCCTATCCTTCCATTAGTAATATCATCAAAGCATCTGCATGTTGAAGAGGACCAAGAGTGGCCGAGGTGAATACAAGTACTTCTGGTGATAGTTCAAAAGGCTAGGAAGAAACTGAGGAACTGGAACATTTTCATGGCATAAAAATATCGCTTTAATGGAAATGTGGCGTGTTGGTTTAGTTAAATCATGCGGCCAGCATTGGTAATATCACACATTTGTGGAGAATCTTCCTTTATTGATTTTCTATTCTGGTTGTAGGTGATGAGAATTGCTGACAGGGGAGCTGATATTGTCCGGATAACAGTTCAAGGAAAGAGAGAAGCAGATGCATGCTTTGAGATAAAGAACTCTCTTGTGCAGAAAAAGTAGGTCTTATTTACTGCATTAAAATTCATAGAACGATTCGTGTAGAATGATATATATCTGTTGATTTTGGCAGTTACAATATCCCACTGGTGGCAGATATTCATTTCGCACCTTCTGTTGCACTGCGGGTGGCTGAATGCTTTGACAAGATTCGTGTTAATCCAGGAAATTTCGGTATGTAGAAGTCCTTCTAATTGTTAATTGCATATGATGAATATTTCCTCAACAAGGTTGTATATTGTAGCTGATAGAAGGGCTCAGTTCGAGCAGATAGAGTACACAGATGATGAGTATCAGAAAGAACTTGAGCACATTGAGCAGGTTATATTACTGATCCATCGATCACTCAACCTCTTGTGACATATTTGACTTGAACCCCTTGCTTGTACCTTTAGAAGCGGGTACATGACTTGTATATATTCTATCTAGGGTGAAAAGATTTTACAGAAAGATCAACTTATAAGATAGAGGGTAATTGCTGTAAGAATTTCTCTTTTGGCATAAATCGTATGCTTTTAGACCACAAGAAAGAAGTGTCAATGTGGCGGCATTCTTTCTTTTATCTTTCAGTAAAACGAAAGAAGAGTCATTCAACCATGCCTAGCTATTTTTATTTGCATGGGCTTGAGTTTAATGAAAAGAGGGCTTTGAACTGAAATGTGGAGCTGTCTCAGTAGAAGCAATCTGAATTCGTGAGTACCTAGTTTCTTGTTTTAGATACAATTGTTTTGGTCGACCAGGTATTCACTCCATTGGTTGAGAAGTGTAAGAAGTATGGAAGGGCGATGCGCATTGGCACAAATCATGGTAGTCTTTCAGATCGTATCATGAGCTACTACGGGGATTCTCCTAGGGGAATGGTGAACAATTATTCTCTCTAAATCTATTAAGAGTTCTTTTACCTTTTCTTTTACTTTTTTTTTCTGTTTTCTTTTCAGTGTTTTTATGATCTAAATTCTGATACTGAAAGGTCTCCATTCAAACAGGTCGAATCTGCATTTGAGTTTGCAAGAATATGCCGGAAGTTAGATTTCCACAATTTTGTCTTCTCAATGAAAGCAAGCAATCCAGTTGTCATGGTTCAGGCATACCGTCTTCTCGTAGCTGAAATGAATGTTCAGGGATGGGATTACCCATTACACTTGGGAGTGACTGAAGCTGGAGAAGGTGAAGATGGACGCATGAAGTCTGCAATTGGCATTGGAACCCTTCTTCAGGTTTCTTTTACACCTACTGGCTTGGTGCAACTGTCCTGAACATGATTAGAACCCCTGTAGATCTAGATATATCACACTGCAATTCAGTGATTGGGTGGTTTAAAATGCTTTGCAAATCTTTCTGTTTTTATTTTTAGTTTTGAATAATCGGAGTCATTTTGTTTTTAGTGGATTGCACGGAATGTGCCATTGATGGTGATATTTGTAATGCTCCTTATACCAAAATTAGACCTTGAAGTTCATGAAACATGTTAATGCAGGATGGTTTAGGTGATACAATCAGAGTCTCTCTTACTGAACCACCTGAGGAAGAGATAGATCCCTGTAGAAGGCTGGCAAATCTCGGAATGAGAGCAGCAAAGCTTCAAAAGGGGGTGGTAGGTTTTTAATTTAGTTTGTTGTATCATTCTGCATTAGTCAACCATGTTGGGAGTATTGGGACCCTTAATCGCCCCGTCTTTATTGGTAATTACCATCAGGCACCATTTGAGGAAAAGCACAGACATTATTTTGACTTCCAGCGACGATCGGGTCAATTGCCAATGCAAAAGGAGGTTGGTCGTCAACTTGAAAATGACATTGGCCAAAATTTTTTTGATAGTTCTGTTTTCTGACAACCATACTTAATATGGGAGTAGGGCGAGGAGGTGGATTACAGAGGCGTCCTCCACCGTGATGGTTCTGTTCTCATGTCTGTCTCCTTAAATCAGTTGAAGGTATTGTTTCAACTTTCACAAAACAGAAAATCTTTGAGAACCTTTTCACTTGGGTGTACTTTTCTTTTTGTTTTTTTCTACTTTTTTTTTGGTGGGGGGAGGGATGGAATATGCTTGTGAGTGTAAGTTTTGGTGAAGTGGTCTTCATCAAGAATTTGTGAGTGCAGGCCCCAGAAAATTTCTACCGTTCTCTTGCCACAAAGCTCGTTCTTGGAATGCCATTTAAGGTCTATCCCTTTCTCAGATTTCTTCAGTCATTTACTCTTTAACTGAAAGAAGTGTATAATGGTATATGGATTTTAATCACGTATTCAGTGCCTTTCTCTCTTAATTTAGGATCTGGCAACAGTAGACTCAATTTTACTGAGAGAGCTTCCACCAGTTGATGATGCCGATGCTGTAAGAACCAGATTTCTCTTGCTTAGTTTTCTATCATGAAATTTGTCCCACCGCACATTCCCGGGATGCACTCGCATGCCTGCAATAGTCTGACAACCAGTAATCAGTTTGAGTAATGTGATTGAGATAAGTTTCAATCTTTTCGTGACCAGCGACTAGCTCTCAAAAGATTGATAGATGTAAGCATGGGCATTATAACTCCTTTATCAGAACAGCTGACAAAGCCGTTGCCCCATGCCATGGTTTTGGTCAATCTGAAGGAATTGTCATCCGGTGCTCACATGCTCTTGCCAGAAGGTAGAACTGCTGATATTAATGCTTATATAGTTGGCCATCGCTAAATTGAGCTTAACATCAGTTGCTTTTGGGGCAATTTTTCTTATGGCCTATTTATTTACTGGCTGTCAGGCACACGCTTGGTTGTGTCCTTACGTGGAGATGAGCCATATAAAGAGCTGGAAATACTTAAAAGTGTGGATGCCACAATGCTTTTTCATAATCTCCCACTTAATGAAGAAAGAACCAGCAGAGTGCATGCAGCAAGGAGGTAAACTTTTGGCAGGTCCTTCTTGTCTGTTTGAACGGCTATTGGAAGGCCAAATTCTTTCATAGTGATTAAAATAATGAGGAAGGATAAATTCAAGGCAGTAGACACATTTTGCCTGATGAAACCTCCTGGATTTGTTAAGTTCCTTGAGGAACAGACCTAGTTACCTTATAATTCCAATTCAACGCTTGGCATGCATTATATAATATCAAAGCTAAGCACAAAACTATTGTACACCTTGATCATTGGGACATCAGGGGAGCATATGTGGTATGCCTCAATACTGCTTGACTCCAGCAGTCCTCTGCATCCCGTCACACATCTTCTCCACCTCAGAAAATAATGCCGTATGTCTTTTTGCAGGCTATTTGAGTTTCTACAAGAAAATGCTCTTAGTTTCCCCGTTATTCACCATCTTCAATTTCCAGATGGGACTCACCGGTAATTACAATGTCTTTGAATGTATGCAAATGAACTTTTATACATCTACAAATAAGCTGACAATGTTTATTCTGATGATAGGGACGACCTGGTAATTGGCGCGGGAACAAATGCGGGAGGCCTTCTGGTAGATGGACTTGGTGATGGAGTCCTCCTAGAAGCCCCGGCCAAGATTTTGAGTTTCTGAGAAATACTTCTTTCAATCTGCTGCAAGGTTGCAGAATGCGAAACACAAAGACGGTAGGAAAGTCTTGATCAGAAAATTAATGAGATTGACGAATAGTTGTAGAAATTTTCACTTGAGTGATCCTCTGAGCACCTTAAATATGCTTTCAGGAATACGTGTCATGCCCTTCCTGTGGCAGGACGTTGTTTGACCTTCAAGAAATAAGTGCAGAAATACGAGAGAAGACATCTCACTTACCCGGTGTTTCGGTAATCAGATACTCCCAGTTGTGTATGATAAAGTTCCTACTACACTCTACTTGGCCAGAATTTCATGGTGTCTTTATTTTCCATCATCTCAGATTGCAATTATGGGCTGCATCGTAAATGGACCAGGAGAGATGGCTGATGCAGATTTTGGTTATGTTGGCGGCGCTCCTGGAAAGATAGATCTTTACGTTGGGAAGGTGATACATATTTTCACATCTTTTCATGCGCGTTATGCATTGAGCAGCCCGTCTAATTTGCTTTTATTGTTAAGATCAAGTACCTGCTCTCTATGGCATTGAGATAAGAATGTGATGACCCCATAAGATAGCTTGATTCACCAGTGTGACAAATTACCGTGACAATTGATTAGTACACTGATTTGTTATTACAGTTCTTAAATTCGTAATTCCAATAGTATCCAGACTTAACTGCAATTTCTCTGTTTCAGACTGTGGTCAAGAGAGGAATTGCGATGGAGCATGCGACTGATGCCTTGATTCAGCTGATAAAGGATCACGGTCGCTGGGTAGACCCTCCTCCTGAGGAATAAGATTAAAAGCATGATCCCTATTTCAAGATGGTTATATGACAGCATTTGGATGGTAAACCGCTTATGTCTATTCTACATAAGTTGTCACACCATTTACACTATTGCACAACATAGGAAGAGAATAATCACCTAATTATTGAGCTGCAGTGTATGTACCGCTTGTTCTATTGTTCCGAGGGGAAACAGTACTGCCATGATACTAGTGATGATGATTGATGTCCGAGCCATATCGTGCTTTTCGGTTCCTTCTTTCTTGCAGTGTGGACTCTTTTCCTTCGGCTGAGTAGAAAAAAGGATGATATGTAAGTGAGCTTGCTCCTGTGAACTTAATCTGCACTTTCTGAGGCCTTTCATTTGAGTGCAGAGTAAGAACTGATTTGCTTTATTGACGAGGTATCCTTGACCTGGGGTTAATAAATAAGCACACGGGCATCAATCTCGTAGTTCTATGATCTACCGAGAGATGAATCCTCGGGTCATTACGACCGAAACTCTATTTTATTCGCGATCGCCGTGCAAAATGTTGCAATCCACAAAAACTTAATAAGCTTTACTATCAAAGAATGATAATTTACTATTTTCTTGATCCGAAAGTCATCGAGAAGTTGGGATCCATCCTCCAGGAATCCGAAGAAATACCCTTAAAAGCGAAGCCGAAGACCCATTGGGAAAAGTAAATGATCGATGCCCTTGGAAATGGTACCTAGTCGATGTCGGTTACATTTTTCTGACAGGTTTCGATCGGTTTTCCACACTATAAGCATCGCTAAGGAAGAAAATCGAAATATTAGCGACAAACTAAAACAGACATTCGATTTAGTAGATGATATGTGTCTAGTATTATTCACGTCAAAATCTCGTGGAAAATTATGTATGTATGATAACAACAACAACAACAACAATCAACAATGGCGGAAACTGATGGAATCGCTGACTAACATGGAGTTTGCATTATTATTCTTGTAAATAGAGCGAAAATCAATCAAATGACAGAAGAACCTCAAGAAATCAAATGCATCTCTCTCTCCCTTCCCTTCCCTTCACTTCCCTTCACATTCCCATGCACGCTAATCAGCGACACTGTCCCGACAAAAACCGATCTCCGAACAAACAGTGGACCAGACAGCGGCTCGGTGTACGAACAAAGGGTGTCGAGCTTTTTGCTCTTTTACATAATCTCTCTCCTCGCTGCGTAACTGTACCGCGAGCGCCGTCTGTTCTCTTGCCTCTTCTTGTACACCATTCCTCCGAGCACGGCGAGAGCGACCACGGCGACCACGGCGATAGCGATTCCCGCCTTCTTGCCTCCGCTCATCCCGCGGGGAGGTCCCCCGTCGTCGCCGGCCTCCTCGTCGGAAGAGATCGACCCGCCCGTGGCATTGCTCGGCGCGGGAGCGGGAGCGGGAGCGGGAGCGTGGACCGGCGACGGGGGACGCCACGTCTGCGGGGAGGGGGCGGGAGCGAGGTCAGCCGGGGGCGGCGCCGGAGGGGAGGCGGCCGGAGCGAGAGGGGAGGAGGACGGGGGAGGGAGGTCGGAGGAGGGCTGAGGAGCGGGAGCCGGGGAGAGGAGAGGGGGGTCGGAGGAGGAGGAGGATGAGGAGGAGGAGAGCGCGAGCGGGAGGAGGAGAGAGAGAGCGAGAGCGGGAATGAGGAGCCTGGCCATGAAGACTGGAGGAGGGGGTTAAGCTTCTCTAGTCAGCGAGACTCTGCTTCTTCTTATGCGGTTAGGGGAGGGAGAGAGAGAGAGATTTCGACCGCGCTGAGGAGGGAACTTAGCGCAGACGAAATAGGATCACGGAACGACGCGTCGTTTCGCGGCGAGGGGATCGATGGCGAATCAGACCTGTAAAAGACAAGCGAAGCGATTGACGCGGGAAGTGCGGGATGCGGATGCTTTTTGGGTGTTCTTTCTTCTTCTTCGTCCTTAACCACGCCCCCCCCTGCGGTGGTCGGGCTTTCGTTTCTTCACTTGCCGTTGTGGAGACTCGACTTGAGTTCGAAGTGTGAAGCGAAAAAGAGAGAAAAAGAGAGAACGTGGGTGGCAACGTGCCTGCCGCCATTTGCGATCGTGGGAACCACCCCCCCCGGGAACCCCCGCCCTTTTCGGACCTTCTTCTCAACTCAACGGCTCAGCCGTCGGTTTAGTGTCGCGTAAGCTACTTCAAGGACACTGCACCAGTTGCCCAAATCGATTGGTTCTTTTCTGGACCTGGCGCGCGCGAGGATAGATGATCTTGGGATTTCTTTACCCAAATCGATCCATGTCGCAAATCCCAAGATCTCTAGCGTCGCCATCGCACTTTGCCCGCGTTTATCGTAGATAGATGGATAGGAAAAGATGTTTGCATCCAGTCTGTCTTCATAAGCGAAGAACCGATGGAGCCTCGGGCACACCATCCGAGACCAAATCCCTCTACGATCATGCAAGTAAACTGACCTAAATATTTTCTTGCCTCCCCGTCTACCGCTATATTTCACAACCCCGGCCGGCAGTCATGCTGTGGGAATAATTTTGGCAGAGCAACATCCTACCAATGCAAGTGTTCATTCCCAATCTTTGCTTTAGAGCGAATAAGAAATGGCTAAGCCTCATAGGCGTTGGCCGGAGGAGACAATGACCGCCAAAAACAACCAGATCTAGGAAGAACAAAAAGGATACATACCCTTTATTACTGATGATACAGAGTCAAAACTAGGAAGAACAAAAAGGCTTTAAATTACTCTGGATGTTTTTCCTCTCTCTGATCACCCTACACTCGTCTGAACTGCTATTCGCTTCTTTTCTTCTGTTCTTTTTCCTATAACCCGATGAAAGAGAGAGGCACCAGTTACCCTGAATATCCTTATAATTCATCCTTCAGATCGGTAGTAATGGTTTCTTCACCCTCTTTGGCATCAGTAGCAGCAGGTGTGGGAGTAGATGCTGGTTTTTGAAGCTTGAAAGGGATTGATGCGTGCTTCTTCAGGAACTTATACAAAGCCACCACAGTCCGGTCGGTGTCTACAGTGATCTGTCCAAAGTACGATGATTTCATTAGTTACTTGTTGACTAGAGAAAGAGAGAGGAAAGAATTCTATCCCGGCACAAAATATATTGCCACATAGTTTGGGCCATACATTGAATAATACAAGAGAAGGGAATTAATCAACACATAAACGAGTCCATGCTCTTTCATTTCTAAGCAAAGTTTGGCTATCAGTTTTACCAAATTGGAAATAACTAAGGCCCTGAGGACAGTAAATTTATTTCAGATTTTCAACGATTCACAAAGGCCAGGCATACCTAGTTCGATTTCATACAAGACTACAATGGGTAAAAGCAGAAGTATATACAACCACAATGACAATAAAATTCAAACGCCACTTACTGGATCAAAGCTCTTGTTTCCAGCAGGGAAGAACAGAAGCGTGGGAAATCCATCAGCCTGTATGAAGTAGACATATTTTAGCCACACAGTTCCTATTACAATCCATCATAGACATTTCATAGCAAAACCTCTCAAACAAAAATAGATCAGAAAAGGTGGATCTCCTAAGGTTGCTGACAAAATAATAGAAAATGTGGACAAGTTGATCAAGAAAAGATCCCTAAGGTTGTAATTGATAACACAAAAAAAAAAACATGTACTTGAAGAACTAAGCTGAAGTGACAACAAGCGCTCTTACATAAGCCAACTTTCTCTTTTATTAGTGTTTCATAAGCCAACTTACCTTTGCCCTGGGATGTTCATTGGTCGTTCCATCCATCTTGGCAATAATAACAGTGTCAATGCCACGCAAATGTTTGGCAAGTTTGTTGTATGTAGGCTCCAATGCTTGACAATGCCCGCACCAGGGCGCATATATCTGGTGACAGACCTTGCATTAGATTTTTCCCGTCCAGACAGAAAAGAGACGGATTGCACTCTTCTCTAAAAAACAAATGGTACCTCAAGCAGGACATCCTTTGACTCATCCAACACTATTTCATCAAAGTTGTTCCCAACAACAACTTTCACATCACCATCATTCTACAACAGTCGCAGATACCAAATTATCAAAAGCACAACCAAATGACAAGCCAAAGTCCCACAGAATTGAAACTAATCACTCACAGTTTCAGGAATTGCGTCTGATTTATAGAAAGGTTTTAGCTTCTCCTCCAAGAAGTCCTCCGCAAAAGCCTGCGAGTGACTAATGCAGAATGTTATTTCCAGCTAACTAAATTCTGTACAAAGTGTTCTAACTTTACAGAATGCTTTATGACCTTAATGTTATCCAAAGTCACTTCTCCTTCAAGGAAAAACTTCCTCATGTCATCATTTCCGGTGTATCCAAGGACCTGTTGAAGACAAGCACCAAGAAGTTATTCAAGAGAAATGAAAACCAATCATTCCACATTTGTTGTTATAAGGAATGAATAAACAAAAATTACCTTGGGACCACTCCCGGAGACACCAAAATAATCTGACACAGGCTTTCCAACATCTTCATTATCCATTTCCACATACACGAAGATCAGCTGGAGTTGAAATGAAAAAGAAAGTCGTAAGCGCATCAAACATCCGATTACTTTTGCGATACAATGCATATGACTCTACAACAACTAAGTTTAGTTTCAGGCAAAATAGACCATAAGATATCACCAGCAGCCTCTGGCCTGCTGAATTTGTCATTTGGGGAAGACAAACCCAACACTTGCAGGCATATAAGGCAATAACTATCTGTCACCTAAGTACGATGTATTATCGAAGTAACAAAGTCGTTGCAATGAACTCCGCCAATACACCTTGGACTAGTTCACACACTAATTATTCCTGGCTCTGTAAGCCGCAGTGTCCCCTGGTGCTCATCAAGTTTCATCTAGCTGGTAATTCATGAAATACTGACCAAGACTACTGAGTAAGTTCCTCGATCAAAAAACCACTACTTAGAAGGATGTAACGCCAATTGGGAGCTTTCATACTTATGGTCTCAACTTACTTTTCCTTTAAAAAGCTTTGCAGCTTCCTGAAATACCAGGACAAATTTCTCTGAATCTTTTGATGTGGCAAACAGCAACACCTGAAAAGAATTTGCAAAGCTTAATCAACATCAACAACGGATTCTGACACTTGTTCATGTACCGAGGATTACACTTACCTGCTTCTTAATTGGGCTTTCAAAAATTAATGGTGCACTTTCCCTGGTAAAAGTGGTAACCAGAGGAAGCTTGTTCGTGAAAACAAACTCGGCTATTGCAGACTTCTCAAATTTACCATCTGCAGAAGAAGGAAAACATCATGAGACACAGGTGCCTTGGCATATATGCAGCTTTGATTTCACTTCACCGTAGAGAGAAAATTAAACTTACCGAAAAGGCTTAACTTTTCTGCCTCCTTCTTAAGGATGACCAAAGCAGGACGCTTGACTTCAGGGTCGATGTGGAAAAGCTTTGCAACATCAGGATTAACAGTTTGGTAGAAGTTGACATCATCTTCAATTCTTGAAGCAGCAGCAAGCTCCTCACTCTCAGGGCCCTGCCATCAATTACAAAAGGCAAAATTAACTAACCTGGAATATCTTTAATCCTTTTCCATTTATCTTTTTGGTTTTGGAAAGCGCGCACAAACTAGGTGAATGGCTAGGAAACTAGCATTTTCAAATGTTACTTTCTTTAAACTGGTGGTATAAGAACAGAGAACAATCACTCGACACTCAAAAGGAGACCGAGTCAAAGCAATTCTCATTCATCCCAACTGAGAACAATCATCTCAGACTCAAGCACCGCATAAATGGCATGCATTATGAAATAATGGATATAATTCTGAGATACTACAGTTATTGGCAAAAGCTCGTCAATTTTGATTGCATTTTGATCCAAAAGTAGTCGCTTCATCCCATTACAATTAGATACCAGAAAAAATGCCGTTGTTAAGTGTTAAATTCTTCAGTACCAAGTACCTTCAAATGGTTAAGATAGCCCAAAACAACTTTGTTTTCGGAAGTCAACACCCGTTCGGCATCGTCCACTGTGGTTATGTTATCCACGCCAGGCCCTGTTTTCTTCTTGATCCAAGTCACAATAGCATCCCTGGAGTGAAATAAAAAATACCCCTCAGCCCAACTCACACGCACATAGCATTCAATTCAGAACGGACTCAAGGATCAACGAAACCAGAGATCGCAGAATCATACGTCGACATTCATTTCCAGAAAAACCAAAACGGATCTTGGGAATAGACGAAAGGAGAAGAAAAACAATCAGAACGTTACTTGGTCCTTTGGCCGGAATACGGCTTGTGAACGCCATCGACGAAGAAATAAACAGTAGGAAACCCTTGCACCTCATACTTCTGAGCCAACTCCTCCTCCTCCGTCGCGTCCACCTTCGCCAGGACCACCTCCTCTCCCTTCAGCTCCGTCGCGGCGGCGGCGTACTCCGGCGCCAGGGCCTGGCAGTGCCCGCACCACGGCGCGTAGAACTCCACCATCACGAACCTGTTCTTCTCGACGAAATCGGAGAAGTTCCCCTCCTTCAGGACGACGACGTCCTTGTCGTCCATCTCGGGCTCCTTGTACCCGTCCCCGTCGTGCTCCGCCTCGTCGAGATCGGAGTAATTCTCGAAGTCCTCGTCGTCATCGAAGTGGTCGGAGTCGGGGAACTCGCCGTGATGCGCCGCCGCCGCCGCACCCGCGGCGTCGTGGCCGTCCTCGGGCTCCTCGAGGAAGCTGAGATCTTCGTCGTCGTCGTCGGCGGCGCCGGCGACCTCCTTTGAGAGAGAGCGAGGGAGCGAGGCGACGAGCAAGAGCGCCGCGAGAGAGAGGAGGAGGAGGAAGACGCGCGTCGACATTGTTATCGGAAGAGAGAAAGAGAGAGGGACTGAGATCTGGCCGTGCTGCATACTGCGTGGGGTTTTATACTGCGACGATGAAGAAGAAGAAGAAGAAGCAGAAAATGAAGTCAGCGAGTTAGCGTTGACCAGCTAACAATGCGACGTCGTTCTGGGCCGACCGGCGATATTAAGTTAATGACGTGACGTAATAAATCTGAACGTTGAGCTTATATAAGGAAAAATGATAATGATAGTTTAATTTTGTTTCCGTTCTCTCGCGGATTTGAATTGATACTCATTATTAATAATCAAATTAATTCATTAATTAATTTGAAGAAAGATGTCGTTTTTATTTTTTCTGGTGACTGGTTACGCGAAACTTGGATCTATTGCGCTATCTCAATTAGGAAAAAAAATTATTGGCTCTTAAAAAATAATTAGAAAAAAACTAAGGGCAAATTTTCGTGACGAAGGCAAAGGCAAAGACGAGGGGAGGTTGGTCCTTGTGTTCTTTTGCTAATGTCCATCACGTTGAAGGAGTGGACAGTTGATATTTAGGACAAAAAAAATTTAATCGTGACATCCGTAAAATATATTTTTTTATGTAAAGATCTAGAGTTTATGCGTAGTCTTGAGCGGCATATAATTTTCTAAAATAGACTCGTTGTTTTATTAGGTTTCGCACAAGGCGTTTTTATTTTCTTTTTTTCTTTTTAAGTGGTGAGATGATTTGCTACCTATTACCTAAGCTTCTATGCATCTCAGTTTAGGGATGTGCAAAACGGACCACCCAAATCGAGAACCACCCAGACCGGACTAGCTAATTTGGTCTAGTTTCCGAAAGTGTCAGCCTTATTCCCAATTCTTAAAAGTGGAATCAGTGTCCGAGCGATCCGATTCCCGATTCCAAAGGGAATCCGGATTGGACCAACTAAATATATTTTCTTTTTTTTCTTCAAAAAAATTAATAAAATGTGAACTAAACCTTAAATGAACTTTATTGATGTAAATTCATTGAAAAAAATTAATAAAATGTAAATTAAATTCTAAGTGAACGATTTCATTGGACCAGACGAGACCGGGAACCGATCACCCCTACCTCAATTGGTATGCTATTCAGGCAAAAAGCCGCTCCTTCACATCTGCCATAAAAATTACCCAAAAAATCTTGAACCTATTGAGTGGATGTCAATTCAATGTATAACCTTTCAATTTCATCAATTTAATCATAAATTTTTTGAAAATTTGCTAATTAATCCTTACGACTAGAATTGTCTATGTCAGCGTCAACTGTCCTACATTATTTAGCCAACATTTACATCAGTGATATCCAGTTAAAACTGGCAAGAATAGCAAAATTAGCTAATTGTCAAAAGGTTTGTGACTAAATTGGCTAAATTACTATGTTAAAGAGTGGATTGATGTTCATTTTAGGATTTTTTGGGTAATACCTACATCTGCTTGATGTATATGAGAGGATTTTACTTCTAAAGTGATTCCAACAAAACTTAAACGAAGGAGCAAACTCCCTTGTCATCTAAACCAATTGCTTATTGCTATATCACGTTTCTAACTCGAGCGATTAACAATGTTAATCGCTCGAACGCTTTTAATTTTTATATAGATGATATGTCGATGCATAGACATTACTGAATTTTGTTCCTCCACATTTCTTTCGCTAGTCAACTAGTGTGATTAAATAATACAATTCATGCTACCGATCCTTGAGATCGAACCGTAATTATCTATCAAATGTTATTAAACATCCATGAAGACATTCGGATATAATGATGAAAATGTTTTTTATTGACTAATTACTTTTAGGTTATACGAACGATTATTTGTAGGAAAAAATTTTCCAAATAAAGTTCGATAGAGGCGTTGAGAATTTTTATTTTTCATTTTTTTAAATTTCCCTGCACGAGAGTCGTAGCAAATTTTCCATGATTATTACAATAAAATGGTATTATTTTTGTTATTAGGAAATCCACGATAGGAAAATCACGGCCCACGGGCCGTGGGGGATCGGTACACGAACGGGCTTACCGCAAAAAGGCTTTGGGCCTAACATGGCGGAAGGATTTCGCAATTCAGGCCCGACCCGCGAACCCTCCCGTCATCATCCTAGCCTGTCTTCCCTCTTTCCATCTTCCTCGTCCTTTCCGCTCTGCAATTTCTGCGAATCCCCGAACCGAAGCGAGCGAGAAGCCAGCATGATCAGCATCCTAGCTCGGGTAAGTCACCGAACGATCCGCCGAAATCTTTGGCCGGTCGAAATTCGTCGATTGTTTGGAGCTTCTGCAGATGGGTTCGGTTGATTGATTGGTTTGATTTCGGTCGGATCCGATTTCGCAGGAGCGCCTGCTTGGGGCTGCCCTGGGAGGCACGCTCGCTGGGGCGATCGTGCTCGAGGAACGGAAGAGGATATACAGGTCCGTTTCCGACGACCGGTCCTGCCCCGCCGCCCACGCTCAGGTGAATTTTCTGGTGCTCGGCTAGCCTTGCTCTTGTTGAACCGGCATTGGTTATCCCGATTCTCAACCCTAGACTGGGCTCCCGATTCAGTGGGCTAGATAGCTCGGGATTTCCCTTTTCGATTATTATAAAACGGAGAATGATCGTTTTGGGACTAATGGCAGAAACGGATTAGCTCTCGGTAGTCCCAAATTGAAGGAACGTACTTTTTCGAGGTCGGATGATTGAAAGAGTGCGATGCGAATTGCCGGGAAGAGCATGTTGTGATCTAAATGCTCTGTAGGGCTTTGTTCCTTTCGATTGCACTCGCAATGTTTGGACATTTCGTTTGGGGGTTATTGAATGGAAGGCTTGTCTTCCGTGAGCTAGATAGCTCGGGATTTCCTTTTCTTCAATTATTGTAGAATGGAGGATGTAGGTTTGGGACTAATGGCGGAAATGGAATGGCTCTCCCAAATCGAAAGGAACATACTTTTTCGAGGTCAGATGTTTGGAAGAGTGCGATGTGAATTGCCAGGAAGAGCATGTTGTGATGTAAATGCTCTATAGGGCTTAGTTCCATTCGATTGCACTCGGAAGTTTGGACATTTCTTCTCTTAACTACTATAAATGGTCAGAGCTGGTAGAAGTTGTTGCTCTGAAAATGGAGTCTGGAGATGAGGAGAATGAGGTTTGGTCGGTGCATCTATTATGGCTGTCGATGAAAACCCAAGGAACGTGGAGCCACTGGCTAAACCTGCAGGATATGTTGATACCTGAGGTGGAGCTCTTTGTTGGTTCATGCAAAAAAAGGCTTGCGCAGACACGTGCCAAAAAACTTGTTTGAACTGTTTTCTTTTTTCCCAATTAGTGACAGTTTATAGAATTGAGGGGAAATAGGACTCCATCTTTCTCATGATCCTGTGAAATTCTTTTTCCATTTCTTTTTTCGATAGTAGTCAAGCAGTTAGTTTGAACATGATTAAGCACCTTGCCTTATGGCCTCATACTTAGTCAACCGGGTTTACTACTAAGTTATGTGGTGCTGTCTTGAAATGGCTTCGGAATTCCTGTCTCTCTTAGGTAAGAGCAAGATATTAGGATTACTTAACCGTGCTAGATCCATCCAGGGTGTTGTTCTTGCTCTTTTCTCAAGATGCATAAGAAAACAGTGTCTCTAGCAGTTTATCAACACTGTGAAGGGTGTGAGGTTTCACTTGTTTTGATTCAGGCTTATTCGATTTGTTAGTGACTTTGCTTCTGTCATTATGCAAATTTGCCCATTGCCAAGCACCAGTCTACTTTGGTTACTTGAGTTCCATTTGCTTTAATTTCTGATCTGTGGACTTAATGGATGCAGTTATTTGCATATCTTTTTAGCATCGCATGGTGCAGTATTTTAAATCTCATTGCTTCAACCTTCTGCAGATGAGAGAGCCGATATTTGGAAGAGAATTTCGGTCAGAATTTGCACACCTGTGGAACAAGTCAGTGGATAGGACGTTGCGACCTGTAATTGAGTATCTTAGCTCTCGTGGGTGGTAGAAAAATCTGAGTTCTTCTCCCAATACATGGAATTTCATAAATTTTTTTGAAATAACTTCTGTAATGTCCTTCCTATTTTTGTATCTCTCCATTTCCTCTTTAATGGACCTGCTTCTTCAGCTAGGCCCATTGGATATGAACCTAGTTATAGTTTTCCCTGTGCCAATATCACTTCGATGCTTTTGTTTTTCTCTTTTTCCTCATTGTATCATTAACGAGGTTGAAACTGACTCCTTTGGACCTTCCATTTCAATTCACTGAATTGGCTTGTGAATCTATCTCGATGTTGCTATTAATTCAAATAGGGCAATCAAATGGCGAAGATTCATCAAAATCAAACGGGGAGTGACGGGGACATCTAAGACTAGTGATTCTTACCCGACTCGTGGATATATGATCTAGAGCTTGGTTAAGGGTAGATTGAGCTTTCACTCACTTTTCTCTGGAGCAAGAGTTTGAACTTCAAGAGAAGAGTGTGGAATGGAGGTGATCGATAATTATCCTCGATGAGTGTGGGGATGTTGACATAACTTTCCTGCATGTATTGGGCGAGGTCTAGCTTTGGTGAGGTTTGGTTGCATAACTAATTTTCATTCTTTGAGATGTTATGAGGGGGGCACAGAGTGTGACTCATATCATGAAGAAAATGTTAAATAGTGTTCAATTAATGGTCATTAATTGTGCTCTTATTTCTATTTAAAGCATGCCACTTTTTTTAATATGTTCTTTTCCCATTTTTAGATTGTGTTGATATGCATTTTTTTAACCAGTTCTAGTAGTCTTAACTAGCTCCATTGGGAGCTCATTTTAATAAGACTCCGTTAGAAATATATCAACATAAATTTTGTTTTGAGTGGACAAATGTGAGGAATATGCTGATATTGATAATGTTTCCATCTGAAGGAGATTTATCTGTTCTCATTGGTGTGATTGGTACGAATTCTTAGCTTGAGGTGTCACTAGAACTGTCTTTTCCACCAAAGTTCATTTTGTGAGCATGTGAAGAGACTTTATTTGTTTGAAAGTTGGATGTTCCTATAGATTGGTCTGTGAAATTCCTGTTGGACATTGATTGCATGTTGCAAGTACTCGTGATAGTATGAATTAAAATGACTATACAGCTAGTGAGCCCTACACCATTGTGTTGCTTGTTTTCTGAGTGCATTAGTAAAATTACATACCCCTATACACTAGCTTGTCAATCTCTGAATTCTACATGTCTAACAAATTTTCATCTGCATTGATATTTTCAGATATGGCATTGCGGTTATATTTCTCTGGATTATCCTATCATCTCGTATTATTCCTCAGGGACCTTTTCTTCTGCATGTCCTTGTATCTGGTCATTATCTTAGTTCTCATGCAGTACACTGAGTTAGGATAGTGCATTGTGTTCCCATGCAGTCTTTGACGTAGGAGGCAACATTTTCACTAAATCTAAATGTATTCACTAGATTCAGAAATACATACATCAGCTAGAAAACTTCCCTGACGATAAATCCTAGAGAGAAAGGGAGGGAGAGAGAGAGAAAGCGAACAATAGCAGTAGTTAGGACAGAGAGAAGGGGATAGGGATAGGCTTCTTGGCATGATGGAACACTCTACACTGACTGTGCGCATCCAGCATCTGGTTGAATGGCTTTGGCTTTGCTTGCATTAGCCTGGCGAGTGACCACCACATAGTATACTCCCATTGCCAAGGGCACAGCAAATGCTAGAACGAACACAATGCTGACAATGCCACCAGCTCCCATCCTGCTTTTACCATCATGGGTCGCGGAGAGTTTGCCTTCCTGTGCTTGAGCAGCCTCAGCCATTTGAGCTGCCTCAGGCAATGGGGAGCAACTGGATTCAGCACATGGGTGCCTTACGGTGGCCTGCTGTGTGCTTGGGTGGAAGAAATCATATGCCGAAGGCGAGAAGGCCATGGGGTTTTCATAGGCCAGGCCATGGGGGGCTCTGTCTTGTGCTCTAGCCAGGCACAGAAAAGTGGGAGTCAACAGGATGAGCAAGAAAGAAGGCATGGGTGTCATGTTTCTTGGTCTCTTGGGAGTAAAAAGCTGAAATGTGGAAGTGGTCTGGTTCTTGGGTTTGAAAAGGTGAGGATGCTTCGGGCTGGTTTTTATGGGAGTCGCGAAGGGGGTTGTTGCTTGGAGTTGAATTTTTGATGAAGTACCATTAGAGAGCAGTTATGATGAGAGAGGAGGGAACAAAATGATGGGAAGGTGTTCAAGCGTAAAGGATAAGATAAGCAAGTTCTCCCAAGAATGCCTCCTTCCAAACCTAAGTTTGAGAGAGGAAGCTGTCTCCTCTCATTTATTTCCAAAACTCCTTGGATAAGATCATTGTTTACACATTTCTCATGGATCCTAAGTGCTGAATTTTGCAAGAACAGTACCCAAGTAAAGAGGGCATCTTGGACACCGAGGTTCCCTCCCTGCTCGTGACCTTATTCATTCTTACATCTACGCCTGTGGCATTCAAGTCTCGAGTGGTTCCGTGGCTTGTTATCTCCACTTTTGAGTGCCTTCTAATCCACATCTAAGTGCAGACGTGAGAACGAGTTATTTGACTCTCGAACAAATTGCCATTTCTCACATTCCGAGTCATCTTTTCTTCTCGCTTTTTTTTTCCCTCTTCTCCCTTCTATTTGTTGGTGGTAATGATGGGAGGAAGCAACGATCAGAATCATAAGGGGTCGACGTGGGGCTCTGCTTTACAGCGTGATGGGAAACTGAGGAGTGATGGCACGTCATGTGGATTTCATTTCTTAGCTTTTGAGTTCAGCAAGGGTATATCCATGTTGCATATGTAGCAATGAACCCTTGGTGGGTGTAATTATAACGGTGGGGTGTGTCGCTACTTCCGCAATACACCTGCCCTAGAATTATTATAGCGAAGGCGGCCACAGAAACGCATGCAAAGAGGAAAAACAAAAGAAAGCTGAAATCAATGCTCATCCCTCGACTCATATTAAAACCAGATCGATCGCCTTCACGCTTTTTCCCTCATCCTGTTCCCTTGTTTCGCAGTGCGAAAGCGAACTCTCTCACTCATGTAGTCACATGACAAGCTACGCAACACTGTTCGGCGTGAGCTCAAAATTTGCACAGGACTCTCGTTTTAGCTCGACAGTGAAGTGGGGTTCTCGTTTCTCAATGTGGTTCACCTCACCAGTCTTTGCACGGTCGTCCCCACATGAATCGGCTCTTCGAGAAATTTGCATGGCCTTAAAGAACTATTAGATTCATGGTAACAGTTGCACCAAGGGCGAGCGCTAAGTGTACAGCCTTAACTCGATGGGAGTTACAAGTCACTGATTATGAGGTAAGACAAGTCGAGTGTACCGAATCAATTTCCACAAACAAATCGATTGAGACTTTGATGAAGTATTCTGTTGACTCAACACGGTCCCGATACATTTTGTTGCTATTCAGTTGGTCCAGTTTAGAGGTGGCAAAATGGGTCTATAACCCATACATTGACCCATATTTAATAGTGTGGGACATAAATGGGTTGTCTTTAGTTTTAAAAACAAGATTAAGTGGGTCATAAATGGGTTATTAAATGTCTTAAATGGATTTTAAATGGGTTGTTACTCATGAGTTATAAACAAGTTTTCTAATTTCTTAATTTTGTGATTTTTTTTTTTATTTTTTTAAAATTTTTCTTCTATGAAATACGGCTAAGGTCGCTGTACTATCCTTGCCAGTCACAGGCAAGGACCACGAATTTTTTTTTTAAACAGATTTTTCAATAATAATTTGTTTTCTTTTATTTTCTTTCTTTTTTCTTATATCTCCGCCGCGACCAGCCGGTAACAGCCACGGGCGAGCTAGCCAGCTGGTGGCCACTGGTTGTTGATTGTCAGCTAGACGCCAGGGGGAGAAGGAAATTTGGTTGGATTTCTAGAAAAAAAGGAAAAGAAAGAAAGAAAATATAAAAAATTCAATTTTAAAAAAAAATTATAAAAATCATCCACTAGATTTATATTTCATGAAAGTGTATTAGCAATATAATTTTTTTTATAAAAGATCATATGAAACAAGTTTTCCTAGATTTAGTTAAATATGGAAACGTTTTAATAATATGGGTCGAATCGGGTATGGATTGAGAAATTTGCATTACATATAAAATGGATCGTAAATGGGTTAATGGCTCAATGTGGATCGGACCATTTATAACCCGATCCAAACTCAACTTGATTTAACCGTTTGACAAATTTAGTCCAGTTTATGGCGTCCACGGTAGGTAATGAAAAGAAGCAGAAACGAAAAGAAAATGGTAGAGTGGACTGGCGTGGACCAGTTTTGAGAAACTCTTATGCGGTCATGGCTTTAAGTCATTGAGGAGACTCTAGCAAGGGAAGATATGAGTTGATCATGGGCCTTAACCAGTATGGGCTTTTGGCCATTTGGGATTGGATCAGGACGAGCGTAGCGGTAGTTTTATCTAATTCACCCAGGATCCCAAGTGATCGCTGCTCGAGCTAAGTGCCTAAATCCTACTTGTCCAAATATCACAACACATAATCCCGAGAACTTCCATCACGACCACATTTGGTAAGTAAAAACCACGATCTGATAATCATAGGGCAGCTTCAAAATCAGCTATGTATTATCACATTGTCACATGTCAATTACTTGGCGATAATTAATACACGGTATGATATTATAATGGATGCATTTTATAGCCTCTCCCTTGGTTTTCGTGGGAGTTAACTGTCTAGATAAAATAAGATAAGGGCAAGCATGGCTCGGGTGCACAGTTCCCACCTTGGAACTAGGAAAAGGACTGGTTTTAAAAATTTGGAACATGGAACTGCCTGTTAATTCTAGGGTTAATTCCACAAAAAACTCTAAACTGGTATACTTGGTAACACATTTACCCTAAACTATTTTTTTTTGACCATAAAAAACCCCAAACTGGTACACTTATAACAATTTTACCCTAAACTATTTTTTTTGACCATCAAAAACCCCAAACTAGTATACCCGTGACAATTTTTGTGAACTTACTACAAAAAATCCTAAAACCTGGTACATATGTGACAATTTTACTATGAATTAAAATTTTAAAATTTTTATTTTTATTTTTTTCGATTTTTTTTTTTTTTTCATCTTCAACTTTTAGTTGGTTCTTTGGTGTGGAAGCCGGCAAGGGGGCCGCCTCGCCCGATCCCGGCAGGGCGGCCCTCGCCTGCGTCGGCGGGCGGCCGACGCTGGCTTCCACCTTTGGCTGGTCGCCGGACCGCGATCGGCCAAAGGTTGAAGGTGAAGGAAAAGAAAAGAAAAGAAAAGAAAAATTCAAAAAAAAAAATATTAAAAATTAGTTCGGGGTAAAATTATCACATACGTCTAGGGTTGAGATTTTTTGTGATATGTTCGGGGTAAAATTGTCACAAATGTATTTCAATTTGGGATTTTTATGGTAAAAAAAAAATAGTTTGGGGTAAATAATTAAAAGTGTCTGGGTTTAGGATTTTTTTTGATATTAACCCTTAATTCTATGTTATGAATGATCGGTCTGGTCCGGTCCGATTCTCATATGGGTCCATGGAACGGTCCCCCAAGCTTTCCTGGACAAATCAGAAAATGGGTCAGTGTAAGTCCCGTGGCTCATGGAAGAAAGCGTCCTGGTAGGTTGTATTGTAGTTGAGTGAGAAGTAAAGAGGGTTTGAAGGTTGGAAGTACGTTTATGCCTTTTGTTTGTTGTGATTGTGATGTTTCTTGCGACTCCAGGGAGAGGGCAAGGGCCGGATAAGGGAAATGGCGAGGCATTGGTGGGGGATTTGATTGCCAGAGCAAGAAGAACCAGGATATTGTAGGGATGAAAGTTTTGTTTCTTCGACTTTCACTTTCGCTAAAGGCGAACTTAATTTTTTTTAAATATACATATACTGGTCTAGTCCGAATAGGCAGTTCTACACTAAAAACTCGGGAACTAGACCGGCACCCATTGGTTTCGGTAAATTGGAACCAGAAACCGAATCGGTCCGCATGGGATCCACCGATTCTGGGCCTGTTTGGTCCGATTTCGGGTAATTCCTGGTTCCTTTTCACTTCCCGAGCGTGGGATCCTCAGCTGATATTTGATAACGCTAGGAGGATTTTAGTCTTTATCCTTTTCCCATCTTCTCGTTGGCATTCGGGCCCATTATCTTTTGGTTAAGTATAGAACATGGCTTATATATAACATAATGCAAGGGAACAGGAGCAAGAAAAATCGACAATGGACCTCCCCAGAAGGTAATTTTAATGTGGCCGATTTCCCCCACCCGTCAAGCAGGGACAAAAGTCGGCCTTAGTGATCCGACGGTGCCAAGTGGGAGGGCCGTCGCTCAACGGATAAAAGTTACTCTAGGGACAACAGGCTGATCTTCCCCAAGACTTCACATCGACAAGAAGGTATGGCAACTCAATGTCGGCTCTTTGCTACCTGGCCCTGTCCAACGGATTTTCTGAGCGTTCGATTTACATAAAAAATCTCCATTACTAATCCTTTATGTATTTTACTTTTTTTTTTTGGTCGAAATTGCTGCAATACATTTAACCACTTGCAAAGTTGAAAACAGAGGAGAACATCAAATAACCACAACCAGCACTCAAGACAAGACGCAAGACACACTTCAAAAGGGCAGATTTTTGTTGACATTTTTTTGCTTTGACCCTCCCTTGATCCAAGCTCTGATCTGACCCTTGAAACAGAGAATTGAAAACTCGTTCCGAGTTTCAAGAGTTGCTCCTGTGGGAACCCAAGGCCTTGCCGGCTCCAGCTCTCAGGATGAACTGGTGGTAGAACGCAGCAATTGCAGCCCCAATGAATGGCCCAACCCAGAACATCCACTGTACACATAAACAAAATCATATGACTCAAGATCATCGTGTCAACTTAGGCCTCGCATTACTCTCGATTATGCCCAAAATTGATGCTCACATGCACGTATTCAAAAAGGAAAATTGATGGAATAGGTTGAATTATGGTAGCTAGAGTCTGAGAGATACAGTACCTGGTCATCCCATGCCTTGCCCTTGTTGTACATCACGGCAGCCCCGAAGCTCCTTGCCGGGTTTATGCCTGTCCCCGTTACGGGGATCGTGGCCAGATGAACCATGAACACTGCAAACCCGATCGGCAACGGTGCCAGTACGGGAACGTGGGAGTCCCTGGCGTTTCGCTTAGGGTCGGTGGCCGAGAACACGGTGTACACCAGGACGAAGGTGCCGATGATCTCCGCCCCCAGCCCCACGCCCTTGTCGTACCCATCAGCCAGCTCGTTCGCACCGCCGCCGTAGCGGGTGTAGTACGCTCTCTGGAACGCCTTCACCAACCCGCATCCGCAGATGGCACCGAGGCACTGCGCTACCATGTACATCACGGCCCGGACGAGAGACACCTTGCGTGCCAGGAAGAGACCAAAGGTCACCGCCGGGTTGATGTGCCCGCCTGTGCATGTCGAAAAAACCGAGGTATGTACGTGAGAGATAGTGTTACATTTTTCCGACAGTTCAAGCTTTCGCGATAAGGTTACAATGAACGTTGTGATGTAATCTCATCACTAACGTAACATTAGCAATTCTGAACCTATATGAACAAATATATTTGGTCCAATGAAGTTAGAAGTGTTCGATGAACAAGCTAGGATCGGTTAAAGAAAGAGAAACCTACCGGAGATACCGGCGGTGCAATAGACGAGGACAAAGATCATGCCCCCAAAGGCCCAGGCGATGCCGAGAATGCCGACGCCGCCGCACTCGCCGCCGTTCAAGGCCGGGTCGGTCTGGCTCTTGTAGCCGATCACGGTCAGGACCGTGATGTAGAGGAACAGCATCGTGGCGATGAACTCCGCGATGACGGCCCGGTAGAACGACCAACTTCCCAGCTCCTCCGGGTCGACCAGAGGGGCGGGCGGCGGGTCCTGGTAGTCCCTGGTGGCGAACCGAGGCTCCGCGGCTTCCAAGTCCTTTGCCATTTTGCTCGGCCCCTCTCTGTCTCTCTCTCTCTTCCGAGCTCCTACTTGGAATGCCGCGAAAACGAGTACTTTAGAAGATGGTGGGTACGAATTTGCTTCTAGCTTATTAGTTTTGGGCGTGTGTTGTGGGATTTTGCGCATGATTCGAGTGGTTATTTATATTGTGAGAGGGAAGTGCATATTTGGATGCATACTTTGCATATGGTTTCGATTGATGACATAATTAGGGGCAATTCTTTTTGGCCGCCCCATTACGTTTGATTTCGATTTCTTGGCTTGCATGGTCCCACTTTGTCAGTCGACGGCTCTCTTTTGCCTTTTTTTTTTTTTCTCTTGTTTTTCTTCTATCCGATACAATTTTTAACTAGAAAATTATGCCGCCTTGTTCTTAAACCTTTTAATTTTGCCAATTGACTGGTAAATCTCTGTGCGAAATTTCAATGTAACCAGCCTGGCCAATTTTCGATAAAAGAAGGTAACGACTTGAGATCAGCGATTTCTGGCGAAAATTTAAAGAAAGAAACTACGTTGGAATTGTGCGCGAAGGTTTTATGACTAAATCGATGAAATTGAAATATTTAAGATCGAATTGATATCCATCTAATGGATCTAAAATTGATCGGGTAATTTTTCCATTTTCGAGTTACGATACAACAGACATAATCAACGGTGTGTGGTTGTTAACTGACTTTCGGGTTGCGTTGCTCTTGGCATCATGTTCTAATCATGTCTTGGCCTTAATCCGGAGTTAGTGATCTGTGAGTTGCCATTAATCCATTGCCAGATGGAAGTGATCTGGACCACGACACCTGAGAAAATATTAGGTGAGTTGAATATGCCACGTCAGATTTCCATCCAATAAATGCCACGTGGCAAGGTGGGTCCCGCTATAAACCTTTAATCTGCCTCTCTCTCTTCTCCGTTATTTACATTATCTCCCCGCCGTTAACCTCTCCGTCTGACCCACTATTCCATCTTCTTCTTCTTCTGGTACACACACCTAAGAAGCACACCACCGCCGTTATGGACCCACGATGCAGAAGCAGAGCTTCATTTTTGTTTCTTCTTTTATTTTTGGGGCCATAATCTCTGCATCGTGGCCGCGAGCGACGAGCGGCCATGGCTACAGATTGAGCCGTCCCGTAGGGCGTTGCTCGATGCCAACGACGACCATGGACATGGATGAGCGTCGTCCGTGGTTGGCCGCGAGCGTCGTCCATTAGCCGCGAGCGTCGTCCATGGTGGATGGGAAAGATGGATACCCAAGGGGTCAATAGCATGCCCGAACGACGCCGAAAACAGCCATGGATGTGTCTAGCGGTCGTCAATGGTTGGTTGGTGACACTTTCAAGCGCAAGCGTCGTCCATGGTCTCGAAACGCAAAAAGAAACGGAAGAAAACAGTTAACAAAGGAGAGAGAAGATCTGAAAGTGGAGTAATGGGGGCTGCAAAATCTGACCGGTGGGCCCTATCCGCCACTTGTCATCATCCGAATGGTGTGTTGTATAGCCTACGTGGATGTTGACTCACGACACCTTACCCCATTGTCGTCGAACCAATCATAAGCCTCCAACTGCTCATCATCCATTATAATTATGTTTATTCCCTTTCCTTGTCCTTCACTATATAGTTCCTAGCTTCTTTTTATCTATTCTAACTTAGCCAAACAGCAACAAAAAAAAAAAAAAGCAAAGAAAGTAAGACGGTTATTTCGCGCGCCACAATCGAGCAAGGATCGCTTAAATTCATTACATTGAACTAAGCCAGTGTAGGACTTCTTGATCGGGAGGATCTCGAGCAACGGGTCGATGTTTTTCTCCCAGTTCTATTGGATTGGTTCGGGAGCGGATATGCCGATCCTCTTCTCTTTCTATCGCCCCCTTTAATTTTCTCTTCTAATTAACAAAAGATCGTATTCATATATTTCAAATACCGAAAGCCCCTAAGCTTTAGTTCTTCTAAGTTGCAATCGCTATTGTCGAATTTACATGTCGGATGTGACCAATAATGAGGGGGAAAAAGACATATTTGCGGAAGCCGACCACGCATTAATAATTCTATGCACTCTTGTGATGAGTCGAAGCAAGCCACCACCGCCCCATTTTGTTTAATCAAATCTTTCAATTTGCATGATTCAAGCATTTTCCTTTGCTGAACTGAAAACGAAGGATGCAGTTGCGGCTGCGGGGCAGCCACGTGTCCGACCACCAAACCCACAAGCGCCCAAGTCTTCTCCCATGATCTCCCAATTGGCCGGTGGATGTTACGCTACTGACGATGGTTATATTCTTTTACGGGAAAACGAGATAAAAAGTCTCTAAACTTTGATTAAATATGTAATGTGATTCATAAATTTTTAATTTATTTAATATGACTCATGAATTTTTCGTACGTGTTTAAATAAGTCTCTGGATTACATGAAAATATTCAATAAGGATCCATAAACTTTTAATTCGTTTGATATAATTACTAAATGTTTAGTACATATTCAAACCATTCCCGAATCTTCTCCCATGATCTCCAAATTGGCCGGTGGATGTTATGATAATAACGATGGTTATTCTTTCGTTTATTGCAATGACCTTGTTTTTTTCAAAAAATAGAAAATTAAGCTTTCACGCTACATTCAGCGGTCCAAACATTTTTACAAGATAGAATATTATCGAATAGGATAAGAATATGATAGGATTTTCAATATCCCATCCAATGTTTGTTGACGAATATGGTATGGTTTAAATAAATATTATCCAAATAAGTATTTGATTTGCAATGTTAAAATTAAACCTAAACTGTGGAAGTTGTTTTGAGACACCAAATTCTGCCCTGCTCTACCTCCAACTTCGCCACTTCGATACGCCCTCAAGTTTGAGTTCTTCACCAGTCCCACCATCTCCGCCGCTGTTGATGCCATCCTGTTCAATCCATCCTCTCCTTCTTCGAGTAAACACAATCTCTCCCTCTTCCCTCTCCTACATGCTTTGTTCACCTTCAATACCTTCCTCTCTCATCAAATCCAAAAGAACTGATATAAGGATCACGTCGAATCTCGATTGCAAATATGACAATGGAAGCAGTACAACGAGAGTGGAGTCATGGATCAAAGACCAATGGGCAAAGTTCCTCAAGGTGTCGTGGGGCCCGCCCAGACGGCGCATGGATATGGTTCGCGAGCAAGCAGTTCCTCCGGTCCAACTAGCTCCGAGTGACGTGGTTGAGGAGCTTTATCGCCATGGCTACTGCCTCTATCGGATCATCTTCTTCATGAAGGAGGTGCTAGACTCTGGTCAGGATCGCGAAGTTCCTCGTGAGGATGGAGTTGATCGACATATAAGTTTTCCCAAAGGCAGGAAGCAAGTCACCAGCGGTGGGAGGAGTAGCGACCATTAAAGTCTGACATGGCGGTGCTAAACCAAAAGAGAGGAAAAAAGTTATCATATCTAGAGTTTTATCCGGCCTACCAAATGCAACTTCAGAGAATGATGGGAGTTTGGAGAAAATCGTTCAAAAAGTTATAAATCTATTGCACAACGACTAATTCAGTCCTAAATATTATCAGTTTAATTTTAAACCTTTTGATAATTTGTCAATTTAATCATGAACCTTTTGACAATTTATCAATGTAATCCTTTTGGCCAATTTTAACTTAAAATCACTGACGTGGATGCCGGTGGGGTGTCCTACGTGACATAGCTGACACTAATGTGGATAATATTTTACATTTTTAAAATTTATGCCGAAATTTTTTTATAATATTTTCTTTTCTCTTTCTTTTCTTTCTTTTAAAAAAATTCAAAAAATTCAGAAAAATGCAAAAATTTATCAATATTAGCGCCGGCTATGTTACATAGGATAGCTGGTGCTGAATAGATCGCCACGTCAGTAATTTCTAGCCAAAACTAATTGGAATGACTAATTGACAAATTGTCAAAAGATTTGGCGTTAAACTGGCATATCATCAAAAGCTTTAAGGCTAAATTGGTATGATTGAAAGGTTTAAGATTGAATTGATCGCCGTACAATAGGTTTAACACTTTTTGGACAATTTTTCCGAGTTAACTGATGTGGGCATCAAGGTTGACTATGGACAATCTATCGTGAATCGCTTTATGTGCAGCCCCGTGTTGGCCCGACCATTTTTTCTTAATTTGGAGGTTCGAGCACTCAATACTTTGGGCCGATGTGGGCCGATGAAGCAAAAGCCCAGACTTGCCCACTTGAAATACCAACCGTGCCCAAATGGGCCAAATAGTGGAGACCCAGTTTAGGTCATCGGCCATTTCTGTTCGCAAAACGTATGGATATTCTCATTCAAGTTGTTTGAGATAGTTTTCCTTATCATAGATTAGGGTGATACTACCAAGTTTTGATTGAAATGTGTGTCTCGAAATTGAAGAGACGGAAGCGAGACATGGACACTCACATTAGGGGGGGCGAGATAAAAGGACTGTGCAATACCCTAATTTAGAAGGAGCGAGATATAAAGACTTCACGCGAGATATCACGGACTCAAAGCTAATGTTCACAAAAACTTCCATTGAGTAATCAGAGGAAATGATCACTGCTTGCCCTCCATTCGACTCGTCATTGTTCAAATTTGCATCGCCACTCGCTCCATAAATTTCACACTAGTAGAGTTACAGTTATGCTATAAAAAACGTAAAATGGATATTGATATTTTAGGTGGGCCAGATTGAGCTCGCTCTTTTTTCTCCATGCATATTCTAAAGTCTAGATCACTATAAAAACTATAAAAAAAAAAAAAAGAACGAGGGGGGGGGTGTGTTTAGTGCACTACAAGTCAAAGTGCAATTAAATTATAAAACTTTCAAAAAGTATAATCGATTCTTAAAACTTGTCAAGTAGATACAATCGAGTCTTAAAACTTGTCAAGTAGATACAATCGAGTCTTAAAACTTATCAAGTTGGTGCAATCAAGCCCTAAAATTTATTGAAATTTTCCGTTTATTAAGTTGGACGGAGTTAATGGAAAGATTTGATTGTACCGGCTTGACAAGTTTTAGAATTTGATTGAACTTTTCGAAAGTTTTAGGACTCAATCGCATTTTCGCGATAAGTTTCGAGACTTTCGGTAAACTTATCCCCAAAAAAATTAAAAAAGATTGCTCACAGATCGCATTTTATGGGCTACCCGCAGTGGCATGGGACTCATCGACCTAAGACCGCAAAAGCGTCGAAAGCAAAGTGCAAGAAACATAGTGGCAAACAAGCATTCGGGGGTCGAAATCAGAAGCCCCCCAGCAATTTCGCTTTCGTGGTCATGCACGACGCAACAATAATGCTCTTCTTCTCTAATAAAAGGACAGCCTCAAGTTGGCAACTTACAACCACTTTCCCTCTTTTTGGCAGGCCATCGGGTCCAACCCAATCCACCCTTTTATGGTCTTTGTCTATGACGCATCGGCTGAACAAATCCTCCAATCGACTCGTCATTGCTCAAATTTGCATCGCTGCTCGCTCCATATATTACGCACCAGTGGATTTACAGTTATGTAAAATAAATAAACATAAAAATATTTTAGGTGGGCCGCTTAGGATTAGTCAAACAAACACGGTGAAATAGAAAAGTAACCGCGAGGAAGTGAAATTGTGACACAATATTTTATCCTGGTCATCTTTAAACTAGAGCCACATCTAGCAGAAAATTCCACTATAATTAGCACATCCCATCTCTCTGTTATAACTCTCAATTACAAGAAAAAATGATTACTTATATTCGTAGTTATTCATTGGCAGAAACCCAAACTACCAATAAAATATGGATCCAAACTATAAAAGGCCATCTTGTCTTCCCATTGATGGGGAGTATGAATCATATTCCAACATTGAGCTTGCTACTTTCTTCTAGGAAAGGTACCAAAAAAGTTCTAAGCCTATTGTATCGGTACCAATTTGGTCCTGAACCTTTCAATTGGACTAATTTAGTCCTAAATATTTTTACATCGGTACCAATTCAGTCTATCTAGCCAATTTAGGCTGAAAATCGCTAACGTGGACGCCGACTATTCTACGTGGTACTGCCGGCGCTAACATGGACAAATTTTTAATAATTTTTTCCCCCTACCTTCTCCTTCCTTGGGCCTATGGCCGGCAAGGGTGTCACGGCCCTCGCCGGCCACAAGGTAGGGCAGCCCTCACCGGATCTAACAAGGTTTGGACCCTCGCGGACTGGGCAAGGGCCGCCCTCCCCCAGGCCACGAACCACGAGGGCTCGACCATCACAACTTGGGCGAGGGCGGCCCTCCCCTGTGGTCGATGAGGGTCGCAACGCCCTCACTGGCCCTCGCCTTTGGTTGGTGGCCGGCCATGGCCACTGGCCACAAGCCCAAGGAAGGAGATGGTAGAGAAAAAACAAGGGCAAAAGGAAAAAAATATTAAAAATTGTCCACTTCAATGTCGGTCATGCCACATAGGACGACTGACATCCACATCGGCGATTTCCGGCCTAAATTGGCCAGATAAACTGAATTGGTATCAATATGAAAAGGTTTAGGACTAAATTGATCAAATTAAAAGGTTTATAACTGAATTGGTACCAATACAATACATTTAGAATTTTTTTGGTACTTTTCCTCCTTTCTTTCCCACGCATCCTTTTTCCTTTCCCAACCAGCACCATTCTAAAGTCTAAATTGCCATAAAAAGAAAAGGGATTGCTCATAGAGCAAATGTGGATCGCGTTTTACGACCTATTCGCAATGGCACCGGGACTCATCGACCTAAGATCGCAAAGGGGTCGAAAGCAAAGTGCGAGAAACATAGTGGCAAACAAGCATTCGGGGGTCGAAATCAGAAGCCCCCCAGCAATTTCGCTTTCGTGGTCATGCACGACGCAACAATAATGCTCTTCTTCTCTAATAAAAGGACAGCCTCAAGTTGGCAACTTACAACCACTTTCCCTCTTTTTGGCAGGCCATCGGGTCCAACCCAATCCACCCTTTTATGGTCTTTGTCTATGACGCATCGGCTGAACAAATCCTCCAATCGACTCGTCATTGCTCAAATTTGCATCGCTGCTCGCTCCATATATTACGCACCAGTGGATTTACAGTTATGTAAAATAAATAAACATAAAAATATTTTAGGTGGGCCGCTAGGATTAGTCAAACAAACACAGTGAAATAGAAAAGTAACCGCGAGGAAGTGAAATTGTGACACAATATTTTATCCTGGTCATCTTTAAACTAGAGCCACATCTAGCAGACAATTCCACTATAATTAGCACATCCCATCTCTCTGTTATAACTCTCAATTACAAGAAAAAATGATTACTTATATTCAGTAGTTATTCATTGGCAGAAACCCAAACTACCAATAAAATATGGATCCAAACTATAAAAGGCCATCTTGTCTTCCCATTGATGGGGAGTATGAATCATATTCCAACATTGAGCTTGCTACTTTCTTCTAGGAAAGGTACCAAAAAAGTTCTAAGCCTATTGTATCGGTACCAATTTGGTCCTGAACCTTTCAATTGGACTAATTTAGTCCTAAATATTTTTACATCGGTACCAATTCAGTCTATCTAGCCAATTTAGGCTGAAAATCGCTAACGTGGACGCCGACTATTCTACGTGGTACTGCCGGCGCTAACATGGACAAATTTTTAATAATTTTTTCCCCCTACCTTCTCCTTCCTTGGGCCTATGGCCGGCAAGGGTGTCACGGCCCTCGCCGGCCACAAGGTAGGGCAGCCCTCACCGGATCTAACAAGGTTTGGACCCTCGCGGACTGGGCAAGGGCCGCCCTCCCCCAGGCCACGAACCACGAGGGCTCGACCATCACAACTTGGGCGAGGGCGGCCCTCCCCTGTGGTCGATGAGGGTCGCAACGCCCTCACTGGCCCTCGCCTTTGGTTGGTGGCCGGCCATGGCCACTGGCCACAAGCCCAAGGAAGGAGATGGTAGAGAAAAAACAAGGGCAAAAGGAAAAAAATATTAAAAATTGTCCACTTCAATGTCAGCTGTGCCATGTAGGACGACTGACACCCACATCGGCGATTTCCGGCCTAAATTGGCCAGATAGACTGAATTGGTACCAATATGAAAAGGTTTATGACTAAATTGATCCAATTAAAATGTTTATAACTGAATTAGTACCAATGCAATATATTTAGAATTTTTTTGGTACTTTTCCTCCTTTCTTTCCCAAGCATCCTTTTTCCTTTCCCAACCAGCACCATTCTAAAGTCTAAATTGCCATAAAAAGAAAAGGGATTGCTCATAGAGCAAATGTGGATCGCGTTTTACGACCTATTCGCAATGGCACCGGGACTCATCGACCTAAGATCGCAAAAGGGTCAAAAGCAAAGTGCGAGAAACATAGTGGCAAACAAGCATTCGGGGGTCGAAATCAGAAGCCCCCCAGCAGTTTCACTTTTAAGGTCATGCACAACACGACGCAACAATAATGCTCTTCTTCTCTAATAAAAGGAGAGCCTCAAGTTTGCAAGTTACAACCACTTTCCCTCCTTATTTCCAGCCCATCAGGTCCAGTCCAATCCAATCCAATCCAATCCACCCTGATATGGTCATTGTCTATGTCGCATCGGCCGAACAATCGTGGCATAGTGCGCATCGCTTTCGCCTCCCCCCTCCAACGGTCCTTTCCCTCCCTTGCGCAAATGGCCACGATTCCTCCAGGAAGGCACCGTCCATTCTCTCGCACCAGAATTGAGAACGAGATGAGACGCAGGAGAAGCTGTTCTGTCTCCCGCATTTTCTATGGTTCACATTCGATCGCGTCAAAAGATGCTTAGCGGGGGCGAGTAATTCAAACCATGGATTCCTTCCGCCGGTGGGATTGGTATTCTGGATTTGAGAGTCCCTAAAATTCGACTGATATCTTTTGCTTTTTCCGATTGTTCTCTATGCGTTGCTTGACTCCTTTTGGAAATTGTGCCGATCGTCACACGTCGTCCGTATGAAAAGGAGAAAACTTTCATGAAGAGAGAAACCTACGAAAAAGGACTCGCCTGTGTTTAGTGTGCTATACACGCTACATGAAGCGATAGCTCTCCATACGTTAAGATGGGTAGGTTTACAATCGGTTAACTACGCATATGGCGATTAGCTTCCAATGGTACTCTTACTTTCACCTACTCTCACTTTCTATTCCCACTTTCAAGTGTTTTTTTTTTTTGCATAAGTGCGGCATAAGTTCTAAAATTTATTGCGAAAGTGCGATTGAATCTTAAAACTTTTAAAAAGTATAATCAAGTCTTAAAACTTATCAAATTGGTACAATCAACTTCTTCAGTTAACTCCATCTAATTTAGTTAACGAAAAATGCTAACGTTATTTTTTTATTATTTTCACTCTCCTACGCAGCGTTAAGGTTAACTCCGGTCCACATCCTAATTTTTGTACAAAATATCAATTAAATTGCATTAAAAAAAAGTCCAAAAGTTTTTTCAAAAAAATTATAAAAAAAACAAACTAAAAACAACTAAATAAGTAGGCTAAAAGTTAAAAATAAACATGGCGGAAGGAGGGCGAGCTCTCCACCTGTGGCCATTACCCCATTGCTGGTGGGGGCATCAGCAATGGCTAACAAGGCTTGCTAAGGCCTTGGCGAGGGCGGTGACCCTTGCCAAATCTGGGAGAGGGTTGCAACCCTTCCCTAGATCTAGGCGAGGGCATGGGGGGACAGCCACGGCCCTCAAGTAGATCTCTCGAATCTAGCAAGGGTCGCCGGCCCTCCCTAAGGTCCCGATGAGCCTCTCGCCTATATTTTTTTCTCTTTTTATAAACATTTGGTTCTTTAATTTTGCTAATCTAATTAACTAAAACTTATGTTAATAAATTGAGATTTTTTATCAAAACGACTTTGTTTTAATGTTTTAGCTAACCTTAATGCCACGTAAGAGAGAGACGACAATAATAAAAAAAGAAAATTCACGTCGGCACGTAATTAACGGAAGGATTTAGTCATTATAGCAATTTGACAAACTTTAAAATTTGATTGTATTTTTCGAAAGTTTTAGAACTTAATCGTACTTAGACGACGAGTTCTGAAACTTTCGGTGCACTTTTTTTTTTTTATCTAACCTCGATGTGTGTGCTCTTAGGCGAGGACTTGGAGCCAAGTGGCGGATGAAAAATAAACAAGCCACCATGTTTTCAACGAGCCAAAGTTGGTGGGAATCTCAAGTGACTCAAGAGGAGATTAATTATTTTGTGCAATCGACACACCTAGCTTTTGTCACCAGCGACTTTATCATATTCTCCTTTTGATCTTAACCATCATATTGAACAATAAACAAAGCTTAAACCTTGGCCTCGATTTCCACATCGAAGTCGGTTCCTGTCTCTTTGTAGTCTTAAAACGAAACACGAACGCAGTAACCATTCGAACGGAGAGGGAGTTTTCTATGCAAGTTGGCGCCTTCTCCTTTGCAGCCTAAAGCCATCTCTCCCAAGTCGCATCGGATGCTTCTTCGTTTGATTAGCCATTGCTCGATAGATCTCCATCCTCATCCTCCTTGCCTTTTTGCCTATTCAGAAACCAAGTGCCCTGCCTCGATGGGAAGAGCTTAACTCGTTTAATAGTCAAAAGAATAATTTATTAGCAAGCGCTTTCGAGTCATGAACACACTCAACTAAAGAGCAAAACGGCGGTTACGAACCGGGTCCTTTTATTTTTTTATTCAATCGGTGAATTTATGCTCCAAGAGCACCCGTCGGTAATGTCCTTAGGATAAAGTATTCTTCGCCGTATCTAGTCCCGATTTTGTTGTTTAAAACAAAATATACCTCGCGAGCATCGTTAGGGAGGTGATAATGTTAATTAGCGCGTATGTGTAGAGATCCAAAGGGACTTGTGCAACGATGAGGTAATCGTGGGAGTGGCCCCTTTTTGGGTTTAGAGTTCGAGACATTGACGATCTCGATGGCGCTGTGCATCATGGATTGCGTTAAAGAAAATGTCCAACCAAAACTATTTAATGAATTTCCAGCAAAAGGGCATGTATTTCTGTGCAAAATTGAAAAGAAAAAAGAGAAAAGAAAAGGAATCGGTAAACGTCGGAATATGGTGTGTTATGAAAGGGGAAAAAAGGAGAGCTATAAATAGCCGGAAATGTCGACATTATTGCAAGGAATGAACCATTTTTGGTCCATTTACGTGGGCACTATCTTGGAATCTCAATCGGGCTGCTTTTTTTTTTCTTTCCAATTTTGCCCCTTAAATTTTCTTTTGACAAATTGAATAGATCACCCGCTTTTTTCTCGAAAAAGAAAAAAAGAAAAGGAATTGGCAAACGTCGGAAAACGCGAAAAAAAAGAATATGTATTTTCGAACTAGTTTTCCGTGGAAACCAATCGAATAACATGACAATAATATGGTGTGATGAATGAAAGGGGAAAAAGGGACTTTCGCGTATTAAATAGCCGGAAATTGTCGATATTATTTCACTTATCTAAGGAATGAACCATTTTTAGTCCATTTACGTGGGCACTATCTTGGAATCTCAATCGGGCTGCTTTTTTTTTTCTTTCCAATTTTGCCCCTTAAATTTTCTTTTGACAAATTGAATAGATCACCCGCTTTTTTCTCGAAAAAGTACACAATAAGGGGTGGCCGGACCAAAAGGAAAACGCGATTAAAGAGAATATGTATTTATCGCTTTCAGTTTTCCCGTGGAAAGCGTGAAGCCATGTATCGTATTGCCCCGCCCCGTTCCAACGTGGCACCGACCCACCTCGGATGAATCCGAGACTTTGCGTGATGCACCCGAAACTTTCACGTATTCCCGAATTCGGTACATTATCCCCGATTATATTATTCATCATATTTTATTTTTTTATTTTTATTTTAATTAAAAAACTTTCCAAAAAAATTTAGGAATGAAGAAAATTTCGCTTTGACTATCTAGTGTAGTTGGGATACCTTGGTCATTTTTCCCAATAATTAATGGGTACCCACTTGATTTTGGATGATGTAGTTAATACAATTGATTATAGTGTAGGAATTGTACGGAAAGTTATGTTCTTTTCCTTTTATTCTGTTGATCCGATCTTGGTCCACAAAATTTTTTTTTTGTTTGTCTAGAAAACTTGTTGAGAGGGGTTCCATGGACCCACCCGAGAACCGGATGGGCGAACGGTACAAGGGCGGTCCATGGTCCATGGGCCGACGGGTGGTTCTTTGTTCCAATTTTGGAGCCGGATGCCGAGCGGTTCTACGGTTAGGGGAGGAAGTATTTCGTTGCAGGCGTAACATCCTTATCGGTGCCTAGAAGTGTAGCTACTTTGGCCTCTTCTACTCCCTTGACACAGTAAAAGAATAAATTTGAGTTATTAGGGGTTAAGACGTCGCAAAGATTTGCCTTCTTGAGAACTAACAGTTACTTGTTGAAATTTCGCCAACTGGGTTCAGATCGCGTCATTCGAGAACCACCTTAGGTCAAAGGTTTGAATTGAACTAATTCACGAGATTCGCGTGATCTCAAAGGTCATTGCGTATATCATCGTAGAAAAATGTCTTCGATGAAGAGAGTCCGTGGCACTCGTTAATCAGCCGGTTTCGGGATTTTCAAAGACGTTGTCTTTCTCGTGCCGTTGCGTGTAGTTTACCTCGTCGAAATTGCGAAAACGCATTCGCACTCGCAGCACAATTTTATCAGTAACGTTTTCCAAAACAATCCGTCGCGGAAAACGGCGTCGTCGACACGATGACGAGGCAGACGGAGCTTGGTCCAGCTGGCGGAGGGCGCGAGCGCATGGGAACGGGGGGGGCCCACTTCACGTGCCCGCCGCGGCCCAGGTAGGGCGACGCCACGTGGTGGTGTCCCTACGCCGGGGCCCCGCACGTGTCGCGATCGCCGAGCGCCCGAACGTCTGAACGCGGGGATCGCCGAGCGCCCGAACGTCGTCCCTCCCCGAACGTCTCCTCCTTCGTCGCCTCTTTTGGACTACAGCGCGACACGTGGCGCAAACGGAGAGGGTGGAGTAAAGGGTACGGCATGCCCTTTCTCTTTATTTTTCCTTTTTTTTCTTTATTTTTTCTTTTTGGTCTTCTTTTGGTACTAGCATGTGAAAAACGGGCCCGGTACCCCTTTTAAGAAACCGACTATTCCAGTTCATCGTGCCATGTGCGGTCAATCTTCAAAATCGAATTTCTTTTCATCGGGCATGATGAACGATGCCCTACAATAATTAGGAGTAATCGATTTCAGGGTGGGTCAATTCTTATCCTCAATTTGAAAATCGAACCCAATAGGTTAGATTAGGACTGACAGTTTTCATTTTCATTTTTCGTTTTATTTTCTCGAATGCATGCGCGGATTCGCATGAAACAGATGATTGGGGAATCCTAATAATCAAATTATCCGACTCGCCTTGCCTTCAAGCATATTACTTGCTGCAAGTTAAATAAAATCCACACTCTTAGCCTCCAAGGCTCGAAATTTCTGGACTGCAAGCTAATCGAAACCTGCACTCTTGGCCTCATAATCTCCTGCTTTGTACAAAGTCTAACATTAAACATCACCCCGAGGGAGATGAAGTCGCTTAGAGCCCTAAATTTTATTTTAAGGCGGTCGGGTCCGACGGTCCGATTCGACATGGTTCGGCTCAAGAAATCGGGAATCACACCAGTTTCACCACTACCAGCAAGCACTACTTAACAACATCCACATTTCAAAGTGTATCTATAGACGTAAAATGTCAAGTTACTTATCAATGCGGACCCGGCTTGATCGAGCCTAACTTGTTGCTTAGGCCCATCCAAAAAAAGTTAAGTACGAAATTCTCGAGCCAAGTCGCCACATGCCCTAATCAGGCTAAACCGTCATGGCAACTTTTAAAATGAAGTTGCTTTGCTCGAGCTTGTCCGAAAGTGTTCTCCGGATCTATGTGGCTAGGGAAAGCTCATGAGCTGCCGGTCCCATGATCCGGTTTACATGTAAAGATCACTAATTATATTTCAAAGAAAGTTGTCATATTAACAAATATACCGGGGACACTTAAAAAGCATAATTTTTTTTGTTCGAATGGTGGTGAAGTCTAATAGAATTCTTTTGTATCTCTGAAACATTATTGTTACTATGAATGTTACAAACCAATTTTGCTTTGGTTGCTTTGACAAGTGCATCAATACATGAACATTCGGCCTCAGGCAAAAGGTCGATTTGATGAAGAACGTCTAAGACATGCAAACCCAATACGTGTACGTGAAACAATTTTTCAAACCCGCTCCGTATATAATCAAACCCAAGTGTTCTGACTCTGATACTTACATGAAATCAAGTGTGTAACTATTGTTTTATTTTTGTATTTTCTTCTGAATAAAATTCTTGGTTTAAGAGCGTTCTGTTTGGTTCAAACTATTTTTCCAGGACAAGAAGTTCGGGATTGGTATTTTGATTTTCGACCATGGATGAATAAATGGGTGAATAATTCAAAGAATGTATTGTTTCTGGATTCTAATCGGTTTGTTCTGGTTAATAAACAGGTCCAGAAATTCCAGATATGTTGCAAAGGCCACTAATACTAGCAACAACTTCTGGGTTGTTAATTGAAGTGGTTTGAATATTAGAAGTACGTAGTTTTTGGATTGGATGACCTACTACTGTTAGGAATGGTGATTATAGGAGGAATGTTCGGATATAGATGAACCGACCTCCTCGAAGAGTTTGAATTGAAAGAGGAAGAAGTTGATCTTAAGTCAAATGATCTTCCGGAAAACTGGATGGTGACCTTACCTCCTACATATTTGGTGATATTTGCGGGATCTTTATTTCGAATATTTTTTTGGGGAACAAGAGTTGCTAATTCCCATTGATTTGGGAGGATCACTTGGTTCCGATTGATGGACTTAGAATTAAAATAACTGTATTGGTTCTAGAAATATGTGCTTGAACGAGACGAGTTTCTCCTTTTGGACTATGTTTAAAAGCATTGCTATCGAAAGTAGAGAGCATGGCGCTGGAGTTGATCCGTAAGTTATTTTGTAATTATGTGTTTTTATCTAGAGAGCTAATGCCCCGAGAATGTTTTATCTTTAAGGGAGATTGAAAAATTGGGATAACAATCAAAATGGATCGGTCCATTACGAAGACTTGTTTCGACGGTTCCAAGGATAAATTCCTCATAATTCAATAGGAGTGAATCTCTTAAAACTAAGATGATTGAAGTGTGTAATCCTTCCTTAGTAAGTTGCTTAACTATTGGGGTTTGCTCCGGCAACTACCCTTTCTACTTGGGAAGGGAAGGTGGGGAGTTTGATTCCCCACCTTCTCGCGAGGGTTAGGGATACGGACGTTTAGTTTCAAATGTGGATTTTGACTCTCATACTCTATAAAGAGGCAAGGCAAAAGTTCAAGAGTAAGTTAAGAGTTAAAATAGGATAGACACAAAAAAATGGCTTGACTACCCTAAATTAATTTAATTAAATTTTTGTTTATGTTTTTTGAGTAAAGCCCAATTTAGAAGTTGAACCATTTCATAACAATTTGAAAAAGGAACATCTCTTTCTTCTGTTTGGATTACATAATCCGATTAAGATAAGAATTTGTAAGTTGACCGCCGATAAATTCGATTAAGTCGAACATGAGGAATTTCTCAGTTTTCGATTGATTTTGTTGAAATCTTCGATGTTTATCTATTCTCAATGGATAGCTCATCGATCAAAAGACATTTGTGACATCAAACTAGAAGAAGATGTTAAGCCTTCTTAATTGCCAAGCCAATCTCGTAGTGCCAGTCGTTTTGTCTTTTGCCAACCGTGTTTGTCTACCTCAGAATGTCTATTTTATCCTCAGTAAGAAGAGAAAGGAAATCAGTTCGGATTGCACGTAGTTACGAACGTAATTAGTCAACTAATTAAGGATTACCCAAGAGAAAAAATCCATATAAATAGATTCGCGATGGCATCATTCAAGGGATGGAAAGGCTTCATAAAGGGGGCATCCAGCTCGAGCCGGATGATCCGGTAGATGAACGCGGTGCACCAATCAAGCTCCCCACCGAAACTTCCTCGTTCCGATGAACCACCCCTCTCGAACTATATTTGTTTAATCGCTGTTTTAAACGATTAAAATAACATCTAATCATAACGAGTACCATTATTGACGATTATCTTGTTCCTAATCCCTCCCCTCCTCTTTCATTAAGTAAAGAAACGACGACGATTCATTGGCTTCGGGTGGAAGCAACAGTGATTTTCCTTTTTCTTTTTAGCAAGGTTTTAGTCTTATTGGCTAGCCATCTCATCCGTCCAGTTACGAGGATTCCGCTTGGCTTTGTCTTATTTCGTGACGATTGAGGAAAACCGTGGACCGCAACGTGGTTTCCTTTTTCTCACCAGTACATTCATTATGATCTTTCGGACTGCTCCGAACCCATATTACCTAAATAAAAAAAAGTTTATTAAAAAGAAAAGCAAAGGAAAAGGAAAAATACACAAAATAGAAAATTCAAATAATTATTAAAATATCACTAAAAATTATTTACGTCCGGCGTCTATATCAACAATTTTCGATCAAAATTGACCGGATGGATTCAATTGGGGCAAAATGTAAAAATATTTAAGAATAAATTAGCAAAATCGGAAAGGTTTAGTATTGAATCGGTACAAATGCAATAGGTACGGGACTTTTTGGTAATTTCTCCTTCCAAATACGAGGTGCCGTGCCCTACGGCTTTCTAATAACTAGGGGAAACGGTCTAAATGTCACCATCATCGGCAATGAATTTCACGCGCGGCCGCGATTTTTTTTTTCCCTAACCCAAGTCGGGTCGGTCGCCACCGATTTGCACATTGGTCGATCCTCAGAAGCAGCATAAGCTAATTTAAACCGAACGACCGCGGAAATAATTTGTGCACGAGCTTTGCGGAGCTTTCTGCAGCAAAGGTTATATTTAATCCCATCATCGATCGAAAGCAATCAATCATGCGGGTCTTTCCAACCTCGATCCCGTACGTATTATAATGGGCTTCTTGCCTAAACATTCCATATATTTATTCATTCCCACCGTACGCATATATCACATTCAAGCGGAACAAAATATGTGTCCTCCTCCTCCAGCGCGGGTCACCCCTCCCCTTTTTTCTTTCTTTCTTTCTTTTGCTTTCCCGGGTTTCAGGTGGGGCCCCGGCCCGGCCCGGACCGGACCGGCCCAATGACGTCGCGGGTCTCCGGAGATCCGACGTGGCGTGTTCGGTACCCGACCCGAAGGATGGGGATGGGGGAGAGAGAGAGAGAGAGAGAGGGGGGGGAACCACACTTATCCACACACACACACACACTCTCGCTACGGCCCACGCAAGACCCAACCCATTATTAAAGCACGCCCCAACCTTCCCCTTCTCCAAACCCAAAACCGGCACGCCCTTCGGTTCTCTTTCTCTCACGCTCTTTCAAGTCATATATCGAAACAATACCCGGAAAAACACAGAGAAAGAGTGAGAAAATTTGCGGAGGGAGGGAGGGAGGGAGGGAGATCTGCGACTGTTCGATGGCCACGAGCAAGAGCTACTTCGCCAACCGGGCGAGCTACCGCTTCTTCTCCAACGACCCCGCCGCCGCCGCCGCCCCCCACGCCTCCACCGCCTTCGAGCTCGACGAGTCCGACGTCATCTACGGCTCCCACTCGCCGGAGCTGCGCGGGCCCGTCCGGACCACCTCCGACTCCTCCTCCTCCTCCTCCTCCAAGAGGTCGTCCGCCGCCGCCTCCAAGAGGGGCTCCGACCCCGGGGACCGGCGGGGCTCGGCGCCGCCGTCGTCGCTGCCGGTCAACATCCCGGACTGGTCGAAGATCCTGAGGGGGGAGTACCGGGAGAACAGGCGGCGGGACAGCCTCGGCGACAGCTACTACTCCGACGACGACGAGGACGCGGCGTGCGGGGGCTGGGGAGGCGGCGGCGGGGAGGACGGCGCCGCCCGGGTGCCGCCGCACGAGTTCCTGGCGCGGCAGATGGCGAGGACGAGGATCGCGTCGTCGGTGCACGAGGGGATCGGGAGGACCCTGAAGGGGAGGGATCTGAGCAGGGTGCGGAACGCCATCTGGGAGAAGACGGGGTTCGAGGACTGAGGACACGGAGGGTGGGTGGGTGGGCGCGCGCGGTGCTGCAAGTTTTCGCTGTTTTCTGAGCAACTGCGGAGGAATTTATTACAGAATATTCGTTTTAGGTAAAAATGAAAACTTCTAATCATCGGATGGCGCCACAAATTTTTTTTTTTTTGTTTGTTTGTTTTTTGTCTTTCTCGATCACTTCTTCGAGGGGGTTCTCTTTCTTTTAACCCCAAATTTTGTTTTTGTTTTTTTTTTTCTTCTTGGTTCCTTCCTTTCTTTTTTTTGCGGTCTTGACTCTTGAGGTGGCTTTCTCTTTTTTGTACTGCAATTGAGTTTCTATGTTGATTTTTATCTCTCGATCCGCCCTCCCCATTCGCCGATTTGCCTTCTTCTTTCCCTGCGCGAACCCTTTCGGTTCTCAGCTTTCTACGTGGAAACGCGACAGAGGCGAGAGAGACCGAGATTGATCGAGACCCTTTTGAAAATCGATGGCTTTAGCGTGTTAAAGTACCGTGTGATCTCGCGGTGGGCATCTCTGATCTGACCTTTAAATTTAACCCTTTTTCTTTTTGTCCCTTTTCGACAAGCTCGAAGTTCTTTGGGGGGTTTCGTAGCAACCACGCGTCTCTCTGCGTCGGGGAAGAGGAAGGACGAGACGCGAGATGCGATGCGTGTGGGGGCACCGTGAAGATTTTGCTATCTGAAACGTCGTTTGCTTGTTTAGTTGGATAAGCCAGGCCTTGTTAGCCCTCGTAATCTTTATCCATTAACTAAATCGATTCTAATTTGGGTTTTTCTTATCCATTGGGAAACGGGCTGACGATGTTCCTCGGATCGAGCAAATGAAATCTCAATCATTATCCCAATCCCCGCCATGCCTTCCCAACAACTTGCGAGAAATCCTTGGTTTAATCAGCTCCGTTCGGACAAACCGGGTTCTTGTTTTACTTTCAGTCTTGCCAGCATTCGCGAAGGTGTTAGTTCGAACGGCTGAGGGTTTGGTTCGTCCAGACGCGATTCGAACTAGGGAAAAAGAATCGCTCGACGCTAATTTCTCCTGCGCAAAACTTCATCATTGACAGACGAGGGGCTTTCGTTTTACCGTTTCTTCGGGGGTTCGCGACTTTGTGCCGTGAACGGGAGGGCAACACGGCCATTAATCGGCATCGCTTTTAGGGGAAAATGACCGGACGGTGGCGGAGGAGGAGGAGGAGGTACCACCACCACCACCCACCTCTCCGGAAGAAAGGGTACGATTTACGAAGCAGCACCGAAGGCACAGCTGCAACGGCCGACACCGGAGGAGAGAGGCGGACCGTCGGATCGGGGGGGGGCGGAGGGTGGTGCCCGGCGACGTGTACCGGTTAGCTGACCGCATTCTGATCTCGCCTTTTTATTGGGTCGGCGACCTGGTGGGTGGGGGGCGGGGGGGGGTCCGTCGTTTTGCGGTGCGCAGGGTGAGTGGGGGGGTGTCGTTTTGCGGCTTTCTTGTCGCGCTCGGAGGTTTTTTATTGCGCCGCGCAGCAGTAAATACGTACTTGTCTGACAGAGTTGTTTCTGTCGGTCGGGTATCGTCGCACGCAGTACGCACACGATCGCGCGAATTTTTACGGGCAGGCTGATTTCGTACCTACGAAAGAAACCACAAAGGGGGGGTTAACGCTCGTCTCATCCGTGGCCACAGTTCCTTCGACGTTCCATCGCTGGGGTCATTGCCATGCCAGTGCATTCGCTTGATGATGCAGATGCTCCGTGTGACCGAAAAAATATATATATAATAAAGGCGGAGAGAATATATTCATCTTTTTTTGCTTCGGCCTGATTGCAGGAGACGTTGCGTGGATAACAAGAGCAGTCCGTGGGGTGAGGCAAAAAACAATTGGACGTCGTATTGGGTTTTGATTACGTTACCGGGTGTTGTCTATGGTACGTGCAGGGAAGCATACGACACAGGGATTGAGTGATCTTAGGGGCGAATGGAATGCGGGTAGCTGAGAATTATCGGGGTGAAAAGCCGGTTCGAGGACGATGCATCTAGCTCGCTACTTTTAGAAGGTTTCGATGGTTTGCGTACATAAAAAAAGCTCGGGAGATTTCTCTTTCGCTTATATTATAACCTATTGTAGGATATTATAACCCAAAGACACAACCGAAATGACAATAGCGAGCACTGATGAAGGGAGTACTATATTTGTCACGGACTTATGGGAGACAGTAGCGAGCTAATGATGGACGAGTACTGTTGTTTGTCGCGATTGTATCGTCCAAAGATGAACCGCATTTTCTGTATTGTGTACACATACTTTGCCCCTGAAGGAAGCCCAACATGATGCGGACTCGTTTGGGCTCAACTCAGCCTCGCGCAAACTCCGACCTTCGGTCTTTTGCTCCAAGGCTCCTCGAACTCACCCGGGGAGGGCCACATCTGGGTAACTTCTTCAATCTTAGTGTTTGATTAACTGATTGATGCACGACTGTTGACGATGGTCATTCCGTTTGTTCCCGCAATTTCTATTCACTTCAGTGATCTACTTCAGCATTACCGCAGAAGATAATCTCTAGTTTATCCCACGAGAGAGATTGGCATCATTGGCATATGGATTGATCTCTTTGTTCCATGTCGCCGTCCAAAAGGTCCTCAATTTGGCACTTACAACACAAAACGATGCCGTGAATTACGGGCATGCATCGTTCCCAGTCTAACCTGAACTGGATCAAACCAGCCAATTATGGGTGATTCCTAGTTCCAAAAATTTGGAATAAGAAATAATCAGTTCGGATTCCAATTCCACATGAGGAACCCAACCGATGGACCGACCCATATTACTTTATTTGTTTATTTTTTTTATTCGGGAAGCAAACCCTAAATTAATCAATTACATTTCAATTTTCACTTAAATTGAGTAACGTCTTCCATAAAATAAATATAGAAGCAAACCCTAAACATTTCTTCATAATATTGTTTATCCATATATATATTTATTCTTTTATTATTTAATACGTACCAATATGACACCATGTAATAAAGTTATGACTACAAAATTCAGTGGAAAATCAGTTGGTCGTCAATTAGCGCTGCACCTTCTATAATGTAAACATTTATTCAACAAATAAACCGAAAACAATGCTCCTGTTTTTCTTTTAATGTTGGGATATTCCCATTTGTAGGGAATAGAAGAAACAAAAAAAAAAAAACAGAGAGGAAAAATCGGTTCTAGGACCAACCTTTGATCAGCCCAAATCGATCGGTCTAGTTCCCGATTCCACAAACAAGGAAATCGACCCATCCTATAACCGATCACCCCTACCATGCATGACTATTGGGTTACATCCCGTCGTCCATGTATAATCCCGGTAGGTCCCTTATCTCGCTCCCTTCGCTTTTGTCGATAATTTCTTAGCTTCGAGCCCGACTCTGTGCTCGAGTCACGAGTCGCCATAGGACGGCCGGACGCCATGTTCCATCCGATGACGTGACTCGTGACGCTCCCCTCGAAAACTTTTCTCGTAAAGGGAGGCAGCTTTTTCTCGGGGCCCGCCGCGTGATGATAATAGGGACCCAATCAAGAAACCACAACCACAATCAATACCTAAAATTACCACCTCCTCGCATAATTCCAAATAGAGGGGGAAAAAAAAAAGAACACGGCCAGCCGGTTGGGCCCAGAATCCCCGGTCCGATCTATTTTGGACCGTTCCATTTGGGCTCTTCCTCTCGACCCGGAATCCCCGGGCCGGGACCCGAACCCGAAACGATCGATCCGGATCCTCCCCCTACGCCACCCCCACCAACCGGTCTCCGCTTCGCGTTGCCAGGCTTCGGTTGCAGAAGCCGACCGAGCCAAAAAAGGGGAGACTGGTAGGAGGAGGAGGAGGGAGAAGGAAACCCCCCCAAAAAGGCGCAATTTGTCCATCAAATGACCTCGAAACCCTATCGCCATTCCTCTCCCTCCTCGCGATCGATCACATCGGAAGCCGAAATCGAAGGCCCGGACGCTGCTGATATCCCTTGGGACATCTCCTGAAGCAAGGGAGGGGCGGGTTTCGCCACTCTACTCCCCGCCCATGTCCTCCTCCTCCTCCGACGGCGGCGTCGGCGGCGGTCACGCCTCCTCCGGCGCGAATTCGGGGCCGGTCCTCGGTTCGAAGCCGATCGAGGACGGACTCTCGGAGCTCCGCGTGACCGACCTCGCGAACGGCTCGGCGGAGGAGGACGGCGGCGGCGGCGGCGTCGTCGCGGCCGGGGGTTCCGGCGACGGGGAGGGGATTGCCGCTGCGGAGGAGGAGGCCGATGAAGTCGGAGGCGGAGGCTCGGCGAGCGCGAGGGCGGGGGGGACGGAGATTGAGGAGATCGGAGAGGCGAGGGTCGTGTGGAGGAGCAATTCGGAGGGGGAAGTGGAGGCGGCGCAGGGGAGCCCGAGCAGCAGCGGGTATGCGGGCGAGAGAGGGAGCAGCAGCGGCGGGAGCGGGATTGGAGAAGAGGAGGACGAGATTGAGGAAGTGAGGAGTGATGCTGGCTCGGATACGCCGGCCGCTTGGATGCCTGGGAAACGGCACGTTGATGAGGTATTGTAAGTGAGACTTTCGTTGGCTGTGGAAATTGCGTTAGTGCGTGTATTTGTCGCTTTATTTCTCATTCTCTTTTCATGTAAGTCCTGCACTGCTGAATTTGAGGGGATTACGAGATCAATGACCCTGTTAGTAGCTCTTAAACATCCTCCATTATGGCAATAAATTCGCTCATCAGGATTTCGAGGTATGGCATTGATCTAGAACCTGTAAACTACCGGTAGTGGTTCTAGAGTAATTGATGCTTTGGTTTGGGAGGTGTAGATAATTACATCGATTGGCTTTCACTAGTCTCAGTAAAGAAAAAAATTATTTGTTTGAGGGCATTGACAAAGTAGACAACATTACTAGTTCGGACGATTTTGAGCGCTGCCGGTAGACATTCCTGTTCCTTGTTCTCAGAACGGGCATGACTTTTGATTATGCTTCTATTCCGGTGCAGTTACTCTTGCGTGCTTACTTAACAAAATTTTAGATGGGCCAATGTTGTAAATGAAGACCAAAGAAAAAGGAGGTGGATAAGAGAAAGGTTTAGTTTCTCTTTTGTTTAACATACCTACAGCCCATAATTCAGCTCTAGAAGAAATGAAGATACCCAAATGTGCAGTAATTCAGCCTCATGCTCTTTCCTAATATTAACCAGCATAAAATATGCTGAATGTCGAAAATGTCTTGGCAATAAAGAGATGAAGTTTGGGCATAGACTTGCGGCATGCCTTATGAGATATTGCACAATGAAGAGGTGTCATGTGGGGGCTTTTACTTTCATCCCTACCTTTCGATAATCGGTTTTATGAGATGAACAGTAAATCAAAGGGTAAACTATATAGATGGTTACTGAAATTTAGTGGAATCTTCAGTAAGATTGCTGTACTGATCACCTGGATTCTTCAGTAAGATCGCTGTACTGATCACCCAAGGCATTAGGTATTTATTTCTTAGAGAGCCTTGAATAAGGCAATTCATATTGATTTATAATGGAATTGGTTTTTATTTGGTTTATTACTCGGAAGACAGCAATTAAAATGGGATGAGTCTTTTTGCTTACGTGCAATTTCATAAAAACAGCATTTGGCGCACTTCGAGCAGGATTTGGCCAGTTTTCTGACCAGAAATGCTAACATGTTGGATACCTGGGCAATTTTCTGAACACCATCATTGTCCCCACGTGTCCACCTGGGCATTGCTACATGGATAACACCTTAGCATTTTGCCGGAAATGGCCTGATTTTGATCAAAATGTATCAATTATGAGAAAAATGGAAAATTAGTGAATTGGGTAATGAAATTTACTTGGCAATTATAAGTCAATTAGAAAGAGTCAAGTCCCTAGTTTCTAAATAGTAAAGTTATTTTGAAATGATGACTGTTCACATTTTAAAGTGTGAATATTGGACTCCCAAAAGGAGGGTAAAGATCAAGGGAGGTTTTATTCATGACTAATAATTAAGGAAAAGGGCAGTAAGGGATTGCCTATTGGCTGTGAGTCATGCTACTTGGATAAAGACAGCAAAGTCAAAATTATATATCAAAAGGAGAAAATTGACATTAAAGTTGCCATTTTCTATTTGAATAGCTTGATTGCTCTATTAATTGTTAACTCACCTGCTGTCAAAAACCCTGATTGATATGTGAATGAAGTGCAGGATGATGCTTCAATTTCATGGAGGAAAAGGAAGAAGCACTTTTTCATTTTGAGTCACTCTGGCAAACCGATATATTCCAGGTTTCACTTTTGGCTCTATTATGGTTGGTCGTTCTTTGTTCACCAACTGAAGAAGAATATAAACTTATCTCAACTTTTTTACCAGATATGGAGACGAACACAAGCTTGCTGGGTTTTCTGCAACGTTACAAGCCATTATTTCTTTTGTTGAAAATGGGTTAGACTTCTCAGCTATCAACCGAACATGTTTAATAATTCAACGCCGGTGTTTTCTTGCTTCATCGTTGTTTGACGCTATAGAGGATATTGAGTATATCTCTTCATGAATGTCTTTTCAGCGGAGACCGTGTCAAATTGGTCAGAGCAGGAAAACATCAGGTGATTTAACTGGTGCTTATTCATGGATAGACCTCTCTTTCTTATGTGAAATTTCCCCAGCCATCACATATTGGACTCAGCTAGAACTCCTCTATCTCACCTTGGCTGGTGTTGTCATACCTTTTGTCTTAGAAGAAACATGTAAGAGCTTCTATGGAGATTTCATGGTGTCTGCTTATATTTGCAGTTTACTGTCCATGTGAATGTGATTACTGAATATTGTGCTGCTTGTGCTTAGTGAAAAGCGCTTTGTGCTGTATCTTATGTGGTGGAGGTAAATACACTCCCTTTTCTGCATCCACCCAAAAATGGACAAAGAAGAAGAAAAGGAAAATAAAACCCATATAGAAGACTTCTCTTTAATGTACTAATATTATTTTAACTTGAGTTTGCTTAATTTCGATGATGCTACAACAGTAGTCGCCTCGCAGTGTTCTCTAATGGTCCTGTTTGTAGGGTCATGGACTTGTACAGGATTTTTAAAAATGAAATTGTGGATACTTTGCTGGCAATATGTTAAAGAGTCACTCTCTGGTTGGTTAAAGCTAGCTTCCTTCATTTTTCAGGTAGTTTTTCTTGTTAAAGGACCGATTTACTTGGTCTGCATCAGCTGCACTGAAGAACCTTATGAGTCATTAAGAGGACAGTTGGAACTTATCTATGGTCAGGTAGTATATTCGACTCCTCTCCCTACTTAAGATTTCTAGTTATATTAAACTTGTGTTTTCTCCAATCCTTAATACTCTCTTGGAATTGGTGTTAGAATTCAGTTCTGATCGTAGGTATCTTCATGAAGGTTTTGTACTCATTGTTTAGATGATTGTAATTTGACACAGATGATACTGATATTAACCAAATCAGTTAATAGATGCTTTGAGAAGAATCCAAAGTTTGATATGACACCTTTATTGGGAGGAACGGATGTTGTCTTCTCTTCCCTCATCCATTCTTTCAGTTGGTTCGTTTTTCTTCACCCTTCTCAATTTTCTCTTATTCTTTACAAAGTTGCATGCTTTCCCTATTAGCTGTCCATGCCGGTTTCTGATATTGGTTTCATTAAATTATCATGTTTGCTAAATGAAAAGCAATTTTGTCTATTTAGACGGTTAATGTAAATCTTCCAAAGAGAAGAGGAAATGGATTTTGCACTATAAAGAAAGAATGTTTAACTCGCAAAGGAAGAATTAAGCCAGATGGAGAAAATGTCTTTTTTTTTAGATTAATCTTCTTTTGGATATGTCTAGCTTTAGTTTAGTTTAGGCCTCCTTCAATATCTAATGAGCCGTCAAATGGAATGTGCTGGATAATTTTACAGAATTTGACAATTTTCAACATTTTCTCTAGGAACCCAGCTACATTTCTTCATGCATACACTTGCCTTCCACTTGCTTATGCAACTAGACAAGCCGCAGGGGCTGTACTGCAAGATATTGCTGACTCAGGAGTCCTGTTTGCTATATTGATGTGTAAGCAGAAGGTGGAGTCCTTGTCCTTTGCTGAATCCCCTAGTCATGCTTAACAGATTGGCTAGTTCATAGTCAAATTATAGGTCGATAATTAGATAGACAAACACGCGAAGCTGATTGGAGGTCATTTGCAGGTTGTCAGTCTTGTTGGTGCACAAAAGGCGTCCCTTCATCCTGATGACATGTTGCTACTGGCAAACTTTGTTATGTCATCAGAATCATTCAGGCAAGTAGAGCTGGGTTTATGCACGGCCTGTGGTCCATGAAAAACCGGGCACCTCGATTCTGTCTTTTACTGCTCCCATTAGATAAGGTTTTCCAGTAGGGTGTCTATTGGTGTCTACATTGATTGTTGCTGGACTCTAAATGATTTTTTTCAAACCTATTTTTTGAGGAAGATTTCTATGGAATATACCTATCACACATGCTTGTGCACAAGGGTGCATTTTTTTTATTCGTATAGTGAATCCAGCCTGTTAAGCTAGTTACTCCTTAATTGCTAGGGGAGTTGTGATCGGTCTTTTTACTAAAGGTAAACGTAAGTAATAGAGTTAAATTGTTTTTGACCTTACTGTATCTGTCTTGTCCGGCTGGATAGCTGTTTGGCAAATTTTTTTTCTTTTTTGAGAAACTTGCTCCCTATCTAGATACGATTGAGATAGTTTCAGAATTCCTTGTGTCATTCTTGATCTAATGTTTTCAAGTAGCATCTTCATCCTGAGCAATAGCACGCACGACTCTATGTTCCAATCCTTCCGTCATGGGGAGGAGCTGATTTACAAGTGAATTTTCATCGAGTTCCTGCATTCTTGGTCCTTTTTTTGGTTGTTTTGATCTCTTCTGTGGATATTGTGGAGGTCATTCTCTCACCTTTAGTTCTATTCTGTTTGCAGGACATCTGAAAATTTCTCACCAATTTGCTTGCCGAGATATAATCCTATGGCATTCTTGTATGCTTATGTCCATTATCTTGATGTGAGTGGTGCTTGGTACTTGTCCTTGCCCCTTTGATCTGGGCACCAGTAAACGGCACAAATTGTGGCATGACTATAATTTTTTTCTTGGGCAGGTTGAGACATACTTGATGTTGCTGACAACTAGTTCGGATGCCTTCTACCACCTGAAAGATTGCCGGTACTACATTCTTTCATGAATTTGAACTTGCAGCATCATTACATCATCTTTTGTTAGATTGATCACATGCTTGATGCTAGTGGCTTGTGGCTTAGAACAAGTAACATCATCACTGTTGGGTTTTCGTTTCTGCTCAATATATGATCTGTACTTACCTTACCCAGGAGCAGCTTTCAATAGTGGTTCTTGTAAAAAAATATAGTTGATTTTTGTAGGACGCGGATAGAGACGGTTCTGTTGAAATCAAATGTTCTTAGCGAAGTCCAGAGATCCATGCTAGATGGTGGGATGCGGGTCGAAGACTTGCCAATTGATCCATTACCGCGATCTGGATCTTTACTCCCCCCGGTTAGGTCAAAGTAGGCCATTGACAGATTCTCAAGAAAGTCTGAAGGAGGCTTATGCAGGCATTGGTGGTCCTGCTGGGCTTTGGCATTTCATATATCGCAGCATATACTTGGACCAATATGTAGCTTCAGAGTTTTCACCGCCATTCAACACTCTCCGACAGCAGAAGAGGTAAAATAGGGAGTCACGAAACAACTTTTTAGATACTTTTTCCCCTTTGAACTTGTGTTCTTCACATTCTCATTATTGGAATTAAGGAGTATGCTTTTTTTCAGGTTGTATAGAGCTTACCAGAAAATGTATGCTTCAATGCATGATAAAGGAATTGGATCCCACAAAACTCAGTTCAGAAGAGATGAACACTACGGTGAGGAACCTTGTAAAGCTAGTCCTTCATCTATCTATATGTAGGGGTAAGCAGATGCTTGGAGTATATGTTCATGAAAATTTCAAGGAGCTGACTTCAGTGATTCAAAGGACTATATTTAAGATGGATCTTTTAGATATTATGCTTGATATGAGCTTCTATTAGAATGCTTTTGTGGTGAATATGTCTACATACTTTTCTCTTGCAGTCTTACTGTGCTGGGTCACGCAGGATTTTGAACTTTATGCAGCATTCGATCCACTTGCAGACAAGGTTTGGTTTTGCTGTCATATTATTTCTTTTTCCAGATGTTTAGGGATTCCTGCACTTCCATTCACCAGATTTTAGGGTCATTATTGATCTCCTCTCTTGAGCTTATATGGGCTTTCTCGACAAGATAAGACTTCAGTATTTCTAATCTCGTAGACTCTGTGTGTGTGTGTGACACGTGAGCATTCATGCAGGCATGCTTAGCTGCATATATTTGCTTCTCTTCACATAGGATGTTCTCGTTGAATTTGACTGATTTTAAATTTATAGGCGTCGGCAATAAAGACTTGCAATCGCGTATGTCAGTGGGTGAAAGATGTGGAGAACGAGATCTTTTTGCTGGGAGCAAGCCCCTTCTCGTGGTGATGTATCGCCTGCTATGTAACACTGCCTGTAGACGTTTATTTGTCTTCTTTTTTAACCATTTTTTCCTCTTTTAGTTTTTACGTAATTTAACGAGATCCCACAATTTTTTCCCTTCGGGGGAGCAATACTGCTTTGTGCCCCCCTTTTCCTTTCCTCTTCCTCTTTTAGACATAGAAAATAATGTCCAGGGAAATAGGTCGAGCGTCCAAAAGTTATCCCAATTTTTGTGTAAGGTTCGTTTCTATAGCAGTGAACGTTTTTGGTTCTATAGCGGTCGATACCGATACATGCACATTTTCCTTCGGAGCTCCTGGAGCCCTTTGAAATTGCTACTTGTATGGGGTGTCCACACCCGATACTTCGACATTGACAATCTACTCCTCAATATGATCTAACAGCTTACGATAAAAATCTTAATTTTATGGATACTGATTACTTGTTCCTATTTGAATGCTAGTTGTTTGATGAGAAAATGCCATTGTCCATTACTGCTTTTTTTTTATATGAATTTTCGGGATTTAATTGCGATTAATAATCAAAATTTCGCCTTTCCCTTTCGCGAAAGGAATTTTTCTCCCCCACTTCTAATGGCCAGGCAGACAGGCTCAATTACTCCACTGGCCGCGCCGAGTGGGGCTAGCTTTCATGAGGGCTTCAAAGCCATTTAATATTGCATTGAATCGAATTAACATCGATTTCTTTTGTGACCCTCCTTCATTTATATGCCTGAAAAAGAAAAATAAGGATAATAGCATAAACGATTTTTAAACTTTGACCCAACGTGAAATATTATTATTAGATTTTTAATCTGTTTAATATGATTCGTGAACTATTAGCTAAATGTTCAATGTAATCGCTTAATTATATGAAAATGTTTAAAAGTTAGGGGTCACGTTAAACATTGGATCGAAGTTCGAGAACCACAGTTAAGAATGATATTGCACATTAGAACAAAGTTCGGGGATCATATTGAATCAATTAAAAGCCTAGAGTGGCGTAACGCATTAAATCAAAATTCAGTGATCATTTGTGTCATTTTCCCGATTACATGGTAAGAAGTACATTGAGGATGCTTGTGAAAGATCCCAAACTTTCTTTTATAATTTTGAAAAATCGAGGCTTAAACAAAAGTTCCATTTTGATTGCTTCGATTTTGAAAAAGACAATATTCAAAAAGAAGATCGAAAAAGGAACAAGTCACAAAAAAACCCCAAACTATATTCACTGTTTAATTTATTTTGTTACATAAAAAATTCCAAATTATGTTAACCGCGATACATTTACACTAAATTTTTTCTCATGACATGAAAAACTCCAAACCCGTACCTATATGAAACATTTACTTTTTGTCAACGTTCCGTTATATGATTTTTCAGCCAAAATAACGTCGTTTTTATTTTGCTTAAGCTACGTGCCGCCAGTACTGTTTGCTTTCCGATGCCAATGTAATAGTTCTCATTGATAGAAGTTTAATGGAAGATAAATGTATCACACATGTATAAATCCGAGTCTTTTGGTATCATAAAAAAAAAGTTTAGACTAAATATATTACAATAAGCACAATTTAAGATTTTTTTTTTTTTTGGATGCGGGGGCGTCGCGGACATAGACGTGACCTTTGAGTGGGAATTTTCTACCAAATTTTCCAACCGGTCAAAGCTTTCGCCAATTTCGGAGATTTCTAAAGGGGCCAAAAAAAAAAAAGGGGGGCCTTTGTTTCCCACTGACCTTGTCCCCCCGGCTGAGCATTAAAGTCCGGTGCTATTGACGACCCTGCCCTTGGAAACACGAGCAATTCGCCCCCCGGCGAGCGCTAATGCCTCCCGGGGTCGTTTTCGTAATTCGACGCCTCCGTGGTGGAGAATCCGCGGTGCTTTGAGTTGGGGGTATTATCATTAGGTGGGACGGAAAAAAAACCCAAAAAACAGAGTGCGCGTGGAGGCCACCACAGTTTTTTGCATTGACCCCCAAGTCCACATCTTAATCTAATTAACTTCCATTATATATATAATAAATAAATATATGTATATATATAATATGTTATGTGCATTTAATTTTACGTAATTTAGCGTGGATTTTTTCCATGTGACCGGTTGCTATCAATATCGCCGGAGAAAGTTAAAGTCGTGGGTGCGCAATGTTAGAATTTATCAGCGCAATGTTACGGGTCCTCTCGGAGCATTCGACTCGTCTATTGAGTCGCGACGATTGTCTTGTCCCATTGCAGTTGATCGTAACAGAACTTTGGAAACGGCTTCTTTTTTTTTTAGGAGGAGGGGGGAGGGGAACGATCTGGCATATTCGTGATTGTTCCATGCGATTTGTTAAAACTCGTGATTATAGCGGATTAGATCCACCGTTATAATGATAATATTCTAAGTATAAGTTCTTTGATGAGAATGATTTGTTAAACTGTTTTTGTTCCCGGGGAAAAACATGGGCCACGAGTTAGGTGATAAATTAATGAGAAATGATGATCGAAGTCCTTATCGTTAGGTTGGCACGGTGGATTTGACTTGCTTTCAATTGTTTGGATTAGCAATTACACCAGAGTTGAACTGTGCACGAGATTGTTACACAGATGAAAATATAAATACTCGTATATCTAAAACACGCGTGATATATGCCAAGGGTAGATAATTAGGCAGCGCATCGATACTGTCGTTTAAAGTCCGGTATTCATTAATTTTTGCTCCATTTTTATATCGCTATCGGAAGATGGGGTTAAAAGAAACCGAATTAAAATGGAGTTGCTTAGATCGCGCGAACAAATCTAACTCACTCGAAAAAATTAGATATATACTCAATTGATCAAATTTTTCGGTTAAAATGTACTAAAGTTTTACCATTGCTTGAGAATTCCCTAGTTAAATACCGACAACATATCGTGCATGTACTGGGGGCCAAATTATCAAAGGATAGTCTTTAAACATCTCGCTAAAGAAAATTAAGAATGTCTCCAAAAGTCGGCATATCAAAAGCATAAAAAAGATGTCGGACTACGCCACTTGCTTTTTAACTTAGCACAACGCGTGGGGCGATTGTAAAAAAAGTGACAAATCATCTGTATTTATGCTAATTTAATCTTAAATCTTTTCATATTTCATCAATTGAGTACATCCGATAAATTTTGACTGAAAATCACTGACGTGAACGTCAGTCGTCTTACGTGGTGCAATCAATGCCGATATGGACATTTTTTAAAAATAATTATTTTAATAATATATTGAATTTTTTCTTTTTTTCTCTTTACTTTTTTGGAGGGTCGAGAGCTAGCGAGGGTTGTTAGCCGACCATCTTTGGCATAGTGCGAGGCCGTAAAGCCCTCGCCTGATCCGGGTGTCGCAACCTCGCTCGGGGCCGGCAAGGCCACGACGCTATCACCTCGCCCAGATTTGTCGAGAGCGTCATAGCCTTTAGCCCTCCCTCACCCTCCCCCCCTAAAAAAAAGGTTAAGAGAAGAAAAGAAAGAACAAAACAATAACAAAAAAAATATATCATCAAAAACCGATAAAGCCAGCATTAATCGTGTCACGTTGGACGGCCGACGTCCACTTCAGCAATTGCCGGTCAAGATTGATCGGATGGACTCGATCGGCAAAATATGAAAATATTTAAGATTAAATTGATACGATTAAAATATTTAAGACCGTGGGAAATTTTTTTTCGGGTAATTGTCCCCGCGGCCCGTTAACTTTTAACACGCGCGCACACATGCGTACGTCCATACACATATATATATATAATTTAGGGGGGCGACTTAATCGGCGGTTGACCAAGGCGAACCTCAGCTCCCTTTCTAATCTCCCCACCCAAAAAAAAAAAGGTAACCCGGGGGGGCCAAATCAAGGCGCGATTAATGACGATTCAATCAAATTAAATCGGGCCGCGGCTTGCTCATTGGAGCCGCGCCTCGCGATACGGACGCTCAACGCCCGGCATTAAAAAACACGCCACGGAACCACAGCGCCCCGCTCACCCCCCCCCAAAAAAAAACGAAAGAAGCGAGAAACGACACGATACAAAAATCGGGAGAATTAAATGAAACGAAGAGAGAGGAGAAAAAAAAAATACGAAAAAGCGAATGACAATGAATAAAGGCCGGGGTTGGGGGTGGGGAAATCTAGAGAAAGATCACGTCCATGCAAAAGGAGGCCATAACGCTGGCTCCATCGGTTGACTCCCCCACCCAAAAAAAGCAACTCAATTTACTTCCCACTCCCCCCCCCCTCCTCCTCCCTCCCCTCTTTAATGCCCTCCCGCACCACCGATCCCCACTCTCCCTCTCTCTCTCGCTCTAGCTCCCCCCACTTTCTCTCTCTAGCTCCCCCCACCCCCCCCTGGCCGTAACTACGGCGATCCCTTCCCCCCTCCGGCCGCCGCCCCTCCGTCGGCCGCCGCCCCCGCGCCTCGCGATCCGGCCCCGCCTCCCCTCCTTAGCATGATGCGGCCGCCGAGGCCGCTGTGATCTCGCTCACGTCCGGCGAGCTCCCCCAAGGGGAGGGAGGGAGGGAGCCGGTGGTTGGTTTGGTGTGGTGGCTGCTGGTGGTGGTGGTGGTGGTGGTGGTTGTGAGGGAGGGAAGGGGGGGGGGGGGAGCGAAATGTATAAGAACCAGCTGCAGGAGCTGGCGCAGAGGAGCTGCTTCAACCTGCCTTCCTACACGTGCATCCGGGAGGGCCCCGACCACGCCCCTCGGTTCAAGGCGGCCGTCAACTTCAACGGCGAGGTCTTCGAGAGCCCCAGCTACTGCTCCACCCTCCGCCAGGCCGAGCACTCCGCCGCCGAGGTCGCTCTCCACTCCCTCTCCTCTCGCGGTCCTTCCCACTCCCTCGCCGCCCGTATCCTGGTGAGCTTCCCCCCTCCCCTTTGATCGGAGATCCTTCGGGATCGGATTCTGTGATTGGCGGCGAATGTCGCACTCTTTTTTGCCCCCCCACCCACCTCTTGGGTGCGGGGCGGGCTCTCGTTGCTCGTCTGTCTTTCTTCAGCCGATCGGCTTGTCTTTTGTTCTGCCTGATTGCTGTGGATTGCTGTTGCTAGCATTCATCCCATGTTGGTTGCTCGCTCGCTCGCTTCGATTCCCCTGTCGGTTCGGGTCTGCATAGCTCGAATTGGAGTCGAAATCCGGTGATGCGGGAAGACTTTCGGAATTCTCGGTCATCTCGGGCGATTTTGATTACAAAAAAAAAATTGTAGCAACTGGTTATGCGCGACGTACATTGTAGTGTCGACCTCGAAGGTACGGAAGCTCGTGCCTTCAGTTGTAACTGGAAATTAGTGGGGTCTTTGTGGGATGCTAGAGGAGACTGTTGCTTCCCATGATTGAGAGCTCTAAGGGTGTCATGACAGTGAGTGAATGGATGGGACTAATTTTTCGCACGGTTCTTTTTGACGTGATCGTGCGAAGCAATCTTCTGCCATAGGTAGGGGAACTTTACAGTACCCAAATAGCCTCGGTGCTCTGGTCCATGCTTTTCAGCCAGCCACGGCGTCTCCAGTTTACGCAATTAAAGCTGCAACAATCTCCCTTGTCCAGAATTTCTAATTCAGCAGTACCGATTGAAGGTTTACTGAAAACAAAATCAAAGAATGTTATGAGCTCGTGCTTGCTCTATGCGGCAATCCGCTTTAAGATCATGATGCTGTCTTTAGCGAAGGCCTCATTCGTGTTTCAATGCAGGTGGACATCAGAAGATGACTTCCCTTAATGATTACAGGCAACCTTTTCATTGTTGCTTTAGTATCTATGATCATATTGGATCGTTCATCTTCTTTTTATAGTTGCGCGATTGCACATGATATGGGCGTCCATGGCTATTAATCATGCAAGTTCACTACATGCTTCGCTTTTATCATCTGCTGTGTTCATCTTGCCTCTCCTCTACAAGATTCTTGATCAAGGTCTACGCTTACTTCATGGTTTCGAAAGTGGCGTTGAAAATTTTATGCAAGACAATTTAGCCAACATTCTATTTCGCTCTGCTGTAATTAATCGATGGACTTATAGGTGCCTTTTCTATGCAATATGTTAATTGGTCTGTCAAGGTTGGCATCTTGCTTTCTACAACTATTAAACTCCGTCTCTCAAAAAAAAAAAAAAAAAATTTGTTAGTGCCAATGGACTATAAATTCCAAAGCAATTGAAGATCGTCTTTATGCTGAAGCTGTAAAATCCTTTGTTGGAAGATTATGAACTTTGACCGGTATATGAATTAAAAGAAAATTTATTCCTTCGTATGAACAGCAATTTTATGCTCTTTCTACGATAATGAAAATGTTAATGGGTGCTCCTAGACACTTTTTAACTACAATTAACATGCTAGGAAAATATAACTGTCGTTTTTGTGCATCCAGTTCTCTTATAATCTCTATATTATTGACTTTGCACATTTGAAACATCATGAAAATACAATGTTTCTTCCTGTAGTAGCGCTTGACAAGTGCGTGGAGATACCGTTAAGAAATGCCTTTTGATGATCTCTCTTAGCTATCCAAGGGATGGAAAGGAAAGACTTTTTTGGAGTCCTTTCAGTCAAGAATCGGGGCACAATAGTCGCTAGTCATCATGCGTCGTCCACCATGCCCTACTTTATTCGGGATAGGAGATGATGATTTCCCAGGTGTAAAGGAACCACACAGATCCAAGCTTAGCTGGGTGGTTGATGACGGTAATATGGGGGAGGTCTTCCGGAAAAATCAGCTCGATGTGAGGATGTTAGAAAGTTATAATAGTTTAATCGGAGTGGCCTGTTACTGATTGATTAGACGAGGAGCACCTTGTGTCCAGCGATGTTGATCGAACCTTCCCCTTCTTACCATGGTCTTGCTCACTGGACTGGCTTTTTCGTCTGTCGAATTTAGATTTGTTACTTAATGTTCTTTGTTCTACTTATCATGTGACAACTTTTCTGGTGTCAGCAACAATTTCACTGCGATAGAGTTTCCGGTTTGGCCTTTTGCCTTTGTTGTTAAAGTGTCTCTCGCTATGCGAACCATGTCAGTTGTTGTTTGTTATTGCTGATTCTGATGGTATTAACTGCATTGAATTGTCTATAATTGTGGTGTATAATGGGCTCTATGTTGAAATTTGGGATTGCAGACCTGTTGTATAGCGCTTGCAGCTCCTTCTGAACTGAAGTGGTAAATATGCGGCTGACTTTTGATACCATAGGAAAGCTTGGTTCTTAGCAAATAGATTGCTGATGTTGTGTGTCTGCCTGCATTTCTGTTGTATTCTCAAGAATTAAAACTTGATTTAGAAGGGAAAACTGAATCATGCGATATTTAGTACCGAAACAAATAATTGGCCTGCGTATTTTTTGGTGTCACGCCACAATGCCTCCCGGGCATACCTGAAAACGTTTATCACTTGGTTTAGCTTTTCTTGTTCTTTACTAATCTTGCTGCACTGACTTCAGGATGAGACAGGAATATACAAGAACCTCTTGCAGGAGATCTCACAGAGAGTTGGAGCCCCATTGCCTCAATATAACGACTCTCAGATATGGGCTTGGTCACCAACCTGTTTTCACAGGGACGGTTGAATTAGCTGGGATCATTTTCACTGGCGAGCCTGCCAAGAATAAGAAGCAAGCGGAAAAGAATGCTGCTATGGCAGCGTGGTCATCTCTAAAACAATGTGAGTTTGTGTTCTGTTTGATCAAAGTCAACCCAAAAGAAAGTTTGAGGAGCGGCCTCTCGTCTAGGGGAAAAGGCTAGGACATTTATCTTCAGCGTCCCCTCCCTACTCCCCCTTCACCTATATGAACTCTTAATGATAGAGAACGAAAAATCAAAGAAAAGTAGGACAATTGGGTCTATGATGACTCGTTGGATTCTGTTTAGCATAAGTTTATATTATTTCACATCAGCCAAAGATATGCAAAGCTAGAACTCGTCAATGCATCTTAATATAATGCCATGCGGGACTAGAAATGTTCTTGTGTGATGACACGTTCTTTTCTGACAGTGGCAAAGGAATCAGCAAGCTCGCCTGAAGCAGATAACAGTGATGAGCTTGAACAGATAACGGTGGCACGAGCCTTAATAAATTATCGTTCGAAGGAGAAGATAGCATTGGGCAACTCTCCTGGTGGCTCAATACCATTCCCAAAAAAGTTCACGTCTCAAAACACTAGACCAACCAGCCCACAGCCGCAACCACCAAGCACATCAAAGATCCTGCCTTTGATTTGCCCAAAGACGATGGTCCCTCGTAGCAGACCGTCATCACCTGCAAAGGACAATGTTGTGCCGCCACGATATTCTCCGTCTCTGGAATGCCATGGGAACCGACCTCAGAAGTTCCCTGCAGCAGGAGCATCTCCTTATGTACCGTTCAGCCAATTTAGGGCATCTTGCAGGGGCATGGCACCGCCTGTGACAATAAGAAATGCCATGCCTGTGTTCTCTGCTCCGCCTCGTCCACCACCTGCTAGGATCGGCACCTCAGTAATGCAGGCCCCACCGGTGCGGATTGCCCCTCCCGTGTCTGTTAGGCAAGCTGTGCCAGTGTTTGCTGCTCCACCGGCTCGGAAGGAAGATGTACACCCGGTCCAAAAAGAGGAACCTTCGACGCCACCGAATCAGTCCGCCCCTGAAGTAGGAGCCAAGAATCCCGAGAAAAGCACCCTGCAAGAAGAATCGGCAGTAGTACAGAGCATAGATAAACTTAAAATATAATGGCGGTTTTGGAAAAGTGTGAGTCTAGGAAATAGCGTTATGGCTTTGGACACCCTTAGGTTTGGCTTATGTCTTATGTTCTCTTCTTGTTATAAGATTGCCCCTCCCTCTTGCCTCCTCTCCCTCTCTCTCTCTCTCTCTCTCTCTCTCTCTCTCTCTCTCTCTCGTCGTATTTTTTCCTACCTAGTCCCTTGTTAAGAGCTACAGTCATTGAAAGTTATTAGCTTCGGTTTGTAATTTGACTTTGGTCGGCACATCTTTGCTGCTTGTGCTGAGTTGATGAAATGTGCATCCTGTCTTCCCCGCGTCTCTCGAGCTAACAAAGCATGGGCGATTGGCTGGCGCACTGGGAAAAAGCCAGACTTCCATCGGTCAGCATATTGCCGGGCAGCGGCACACGAGCAATGCAACTTTGGTTTGATGTCGATCTCTTTTGCACCGTGCCATGTTGTCCGGTCGCGGTTGCGCTGTTTAATGCATGGAACTTTGTCTATACTTCTGTAGTCTTCGCGCCATTAATATATAGTCCTCGATCCTCATACCTCTTAAGTCTCGATGATGGAACCGTCGCTTCAAAGGGATAGTCGGAGATCTTGTGAAAGCAATGGGTTGGAGATTTTGCTTTGATCGTCGTATCACCAAAAAGCTTAATCCACGTATATTATTGTCTAAACTAGAATCCACCGTCTTCGTTAAGGCATGGTAAAAAGCTAGCAATGCTACCGACCTAGTGATCCAAAGCAGTTTTATGGCAAATAGTCAGAGAGACTAATCTAAAGAGGACTCGCTCAGCGCCATGCTTCATTAACACTACACAGCCTGAGCTACATTCTCTTTTTGGCCGCTTGTTTTCTTCAATCAAAATCCTCAAGGCACCTAAATTATTACTACCGCACGCGCACGCACACGTTGAACATAATTAGACCCCATCATTTTCAATTTCCCTATGGTTTAAAACGACAAAAACCTAACATATATTGCGTTCTCACATCACGCGTGCCCTGCTTTCCATGAATGTCCGGACCGAGAACCACGACTTCTGCCAACCCGCTGGGTATGTAACATGCAAATTGTCCTTTCAATCGATTTACTTCCCTAGGGTTATCCGCGCACGCGTGCACATCATTCAATCCTTCATTTCCATCTTTATCTTTCTCGCCGAGTTGAATGGAAGCCACTCTTTTCGTCCTTACTTCTTCCTTCTTGGCCCGAAATATACACACAGAGTCGTCCAGATCAGAGTATTATAGCCCAAACCAAACGCACCGAACCGAAGCAATGGCACCAAATTGCAGTCCTGCTTTTTCCATGAATGTTGGAACCAGCGAATCAAAACCATAACATGTTCCAGACTTGTCGAATGCTCAAAGGGTGCAAATGTGGTCCTTTCCCTTGTATCAACTCTTCATCCCTACGTGATCATTCCCTCTCACATGCACATGATTTTTCCTAATCAACCCGAGACCCACTTTTTTGCTGCCAACTCAATTAGGATTACCTTATCATATTAAACTGATTAATGCCACCATTTGCAATGTTTCAAATCTGTGCGTTTTTTCCTTTTCACGGATAAGTTTTTATCTTTCCGTGCATCTACCGGAGCGAGCGGTGAGGAGGTTGTTGCCCAGGACGAAAGAGAGTGGCGAAAAATTTCATGATCACGAGGTAAAAAAAAAAACCAAAAAGATAAAGCGGAAGAGAGAGAGAGAGGAAAGCAGAGCAGCAAAAGTCAATGCAGTTCCGTCATGCAGGTAGTATACAATCATTCTGCTTCACTAGTCCATGACAGAATGATCGTCCCTGAGCCAACGTCATGGCATGTGTCCTTTCGATTTGCCCATTTTCTTTTCCTCTTTCTTTCTTTTGTTTCTTTGCTGGGAGGCGTTTTTGCAATTATCATGCGACAACTTTTGCCCTCGCCCATTCATGTCAGAATCGCGGTCAACTTTCTGTTTGGTGTTGCTGCCATTTTAACTGGGTATATAGTATAGGATACGCGATTGCTTTGTTTGGTAATTCCATGATGTCCTCTCGGTGCATAATCAGTCGTTCTCAATCACGCTGCATTTGATCTATATTATCCACCAAGTTGTCACCCAGGGCTAGTGTGTGTCACACCCATTAGACCCATCTTTTGTTAAACCAATGGATGAAAAGGCTCTCAACATGAGTGCTCTAGATCTTCACCTTAACGCTAGAAGGCATAACATTAACTCGTAAGTAATAATGAGTTGGTGCTAACGACGACGGAGAGATCAGCTGCTCTCATAAATAGCGTGAGCAAATTCGAGGCCGCGACAAGTAGAGGATGATGGCGCTATTCTCGAAGATAATTTTGGTTACTATTGCGCTCGAGAACGAAGATCGGCAGAAGAAAAATGAAGGACTTGTAAACGAATTGCGCCAATCTTTGTGTCGCGATGGGGACGAAAGACGGCAAAGACGAGGGTATCATTTTTGTTTTTTGTTTTTTTTTTTAAGATCAATGATGAGAAGAAAAATAAAGTCGATGTTTTCTGATTTGGATCTCTCTCTCTCCCCCGTTAGTGGCTCTGATATCATGTAAATATTGTAGGATCATAGAAAATACTCGATAGTAATATATCTTCACTCGATAATCTAACGGTAACATGGAAATTAGCCACCTTAATCTAACTAAGGAAAAACGAGAGATCCTAGGAAACGACGAGATATCAAACAAAGACCCCTAACATCCGATAACGCCCCGACGATACCCTCCAAACGGGAAAAATTCTCCGATACCCGTAGACATACTTCGACCGGAAGAATGCCGCGCCGACGATACGGATTATTCTTCGCTCGCGGTGGCGAGGCGAGGCTACTCCAAACGGTAAAGAAAGGAACAGAGGAGAAACGGAAAAGAGAGAAAACAGGGGAAACGGACTCTGTCTCTTCTGCTCGTTCTTTGTTTGCTTCGGCAACCGCCCCTTGCCCAACGCGAGCGAAAACAGGGGCGATTCTTTTATCCCCAATTTTTTGCCGCGCGGGGGCTTGGAAAGGGCCTTTGCCTTCGCGGTGGTGAAAGCAACAGAGAGGGAGAGAGAGACAGGGCAGAGCACGAGAAGTGAAATCATGTGGAAAACAGAGCGTTTGTGTCCCCCCCTCCCCTTCCCCTCCCCAATCGCAGCAAAAGTGTGCCGTTCAAGCAAAGCCGAACTGGCGGAGCCCCTAAGCGCAAAAAAAAAAAAAAAAAAAGGAAGAAGAAGAAGCAGAATAATTCGAGGAAGAGAAAATCACAAAATAAAAAAGGAAAAATCGATGGAGGCCGCAACGGCGCGAAAATGCGTCGCTTCGGACCTGTTCCTTTTTTCCGCCAAATGTCGTCCCGGGCGGGTGGGCGGGGGTTGGGCCCGGTGGGGGTCAGGGGCGCGGGGCCCACCTCCCCTCCACTTCAACCGCACCGGTCCACGAGGCTGCGCCACGTGTGCATCCCATCGGTTCACGCAACGATTTTTCTCTCTCCTTTTCTTTTTCCCTTTTTTGTTTTTGTTTATTCATTTATTTATTTTCCCCCGAACCCAACCTCCCACTGATCCTCGATGTGCGTGCGTGGAGCCGGCCCGGACAGGGCGGGCCCACCGATCGGGGCTTCGATTGGACCGAGATGGGGCCCAATAAGGGGGGGGCGGGCGGGTGGGTGGGGGCGGCATCGCAACTGTGGCAAAAACATTCCCCCCCCCACCTCGCCATGACCAAAAAACATAAAAAAAAAAAGGCCTAATTGGCTCCACCCCCACCCCCAAATTTGTTTTTTTAATATTATAAAAAAAAACGATGATTAAGGAAGAAAAATAAACCAAAGATGAAAAAGCAGAAAGGAAGAAACAACCCCTCCCCCACACCCATTACGAAACATAAATTTATCCCCCCCTAAAATCTCGATTCACATGCCTCGGGATCTCGTCCAACTCGAAACTATTGGGACGCGGTCCGCACTCCCCATCGACGAGAAGGGGCGAGGAGGATCTCGCGACCAAAACTTGTGCCCGCATTTTATTGGTAGTTTGAACTTTGGGCCACGAATAGCTGCCGAGTGTGTATAAATCTATTTCTCTCGTAAATTGGAGCTCGTAACGGAGAGACGGGGAGTGCTAATTATGATGGGAACCTCGCCTCCCGCCGGATACACCCTCGATTCAAGGATGAACCGGGATAAACCCCGCGCCTCCATTTCTCTCCTCTCTCTCTCTCTCACGATCTCTCTATTCCGCCGTGCCCGTGGGCCCGATCCTAACAGAGACGGGGCGCGAGCCGGCGCGCGTCTCCGCTCATTTCGAGCGAATGCACAGTGTCTGTCGTGTTAACGACGCGAAATAACAGCCCGGACCAATCGAATTCCCGCGCGAGCGAGAGAGAGAGAGAGAGAGAGAGTGAGTGGGAAGGAGGGAGTTAGGGAGGGGGACCGACGAGGAGGAGGGACGAGAGTGGAAAAGGAGAGTGGAAAAGAGGAGGAGGGGGGCAAAGAGAACAAAAGAGGAGGAGGAGAGAGGGAAGGGGAGACAAAGTGGAAGGATGTTGATCCCCATCAACCCACCCCCCCTTAAAGTGTTTCCAAAAGAGAGAGGGGAAAATTTGCCACCCATTTTGACTTTCCTATTCCCTTCCCGTCCCCCCTCCCCTTCATCATGGCCCATTCATTGTCCCGTTTTTTGGACCGTTCACTGCATTTTTCTCTCTTCGCATTAACCTCGTTCGCCATCGCTGTCTTTTCCTCTAATTTCACCCCCCCCCCACCCACGCCCACCCCCTATCGTGTTCTTTCCTTCTCATTTTCGAAGATAAGTCGACCCACTTGAGGGAGAATGGTAAAAAAAAAAAAAAATTGTGGCGAATTCGCTCGAATCTCATGCGTGCGCGGGCGGCCTTGTCTCGGATATAAAATTTTCACCAACTCGGCTGTTGGAGCGGTTAGTCGCGGAACATGATCGATCCGCCCCACGGCGAGAGGCGAGGTAGGGGGGGGGGGGGGGGGGAGAGAGGACCCCTTCCAACCCCCCCGCCCCCGAGCGATCGATCGGCCCCCGGCGACCGGTGAGGATCTCGGGGCCCGGAGCTCCGCCACGGAGGATTCGCCCCCGATCCGGCGAGTGCGGCGTGTCGCATTATTACCGGCATCGTTATTTATTTTAGACGGGGTCGATTGATGAGGATGTTGACCGGTGCCACACCTCTCTTTTGCCTTTAGCTTTTCCGTGAAAGTTGCTCGTCGGCTAAACATGAGAGATCATAATAAAACTAATATCGCCATCGTCTTTTTGGGTAGTGGAGACCCCGTTTAATCCGGTGAGGCGGAATCCATGCAACGCAAGCACAGCCTTTTTCGAGTCCGAGGTTTTTAATATCGTTACGGCGTCGCATAGAAAAAAAAAGGCACAATCATTGGACCAAAAAGATTAATTTTAACTTGATCGGCCAAAAACAAATGGATAAATAATGTTATCTTTTGCCCTTCGTTGTTGCTTGCGATGCAATGCAGAATCTCAGTGCTGCCCCCTTTTTCACCTTTTTGTTAAATTAAATTTAAAAAAAAATATTAATTTTTTTTCCTGGGTTTGCTTCCAAAATGAATTTGCTTGGACCCAATTCTTTAAATGGGAAAAAGACGAAAACAAAAAAAGGGGATAATTGGAATTGGAGCAAAGCAAATTAAAAAAAGAAAATAAGGAAGGAGAAGGGGCGGATTGCTTTTACTGTGCAATTCGTGGGGAGCATGTGAGCCTGCTTTGCTTTTGGCGCGTGCCAAAAGCAGGGTGGAAAATGTCAATTCGATTTGTCATCGATTTTATTTTATTTTATTTCGTTATTTCTATCGTTTGTTTTTTTTCGTTGGAGATTTCGTCACTGTCTTTGGCAGCTAATCCGACATTCTTTATCGACAGAAAAAAGAAAGAAGAAAATTCGACATTCTTTGCCCGGTCGAATATGGCCAGTCACGGTCGGAACAAAAGGAAAGCCGTGCCCTCGGGGGGAAAAAAGTCGATGAAAATTGCCCACTCAATTAATCGACACGGCGACGGTCCTTAATGTATCGCGAAATCAATGATATCTTTCGTATCACGACAAAATAAATAATGAATTATTGTAAATCATTGCGGAGTCCATTCCTTGGAGAATTTATAGCTTGCAATATACAATTACTCTCGTAGCGGTCCAAATGCTGTTATACTGGCAAGACTAGTTATAGCATAGAAATTCTCATTTTATGAGGATCCAACCTTGACAGAATGATTACTATAGAATAAACAGTGATAAACGGATTATAACCGTCCGAAGTATTGCCTTCTTGACTTGAATTGCATTGAACAAACTCGAGCCATTTCCGCCGCTAGAAAGCGTGGGAAGCGAGTGTTTTGCGAAACGGTCGGCGCATTGCATCAAAAGACTTGCTTTTCGAGCCATCACGAGAAAATCGTTCATAAGAAGATTCTAACGAGGCTACCCGTAACGTAGGATGCCGCATGCCTTGCGCGGTCCTTGGCTCGAGACCCCAACACTCACGAGGACTTCGGTGTTTTAAACAAAGGCAGTTCGCAAAAGCTCCGTGCTTCGGTACACGAGATGAGATGGATTGCTCGATCCACGTAAGGAAAAACCATAAATCGAGTGGATTAGAGGGGGAAAGGAAATCGTGCGATGCGCTAATTAACCATACTTGACCACAAAAAAAAATTAGTCCGACTAATTATATTGATTAGTGCACCGTGCGAATAGAAATCCAATAAATACCGTGAACTCGTAGCGTCACTTTTTTCGCTCGATTCATAATCAGAGGAAAAGGGCATTTCACCGGCGCAGAAAGGAAGGTCGGCAGAACGGCGGAGGAAAAAAGGGCGCGGAGGCGATGTGCATGCAGGCGACGACGAGTCGAGCACCGCCGGCCAAGGCGGCTGTGCGCCGACCAAACGGACGGGCGCCGGAAGAGACGCGGGGGGAGACGCGCGTGTATGCTTTTGATCTATGCGCATTCCTCCTTTTTTCTTTTTCTTTCTCAAATTTTTTTTAGGGGGTTTTATACGTGACTGGTAATAAATAAGATAATTGGTCCGGAATTAAGAAACCGCTCCCGTAGGAAAGCCAATGTCCCAAGGACAATTGGTCCCCCCCTTCCCCGTAGAGTTCTTATAAGCTGGTCCTTTGCTTGTGTGTTTTGAGAATCTCGAGACCGCCATCCTTTCTTATTTTTTTTTTCGTGTTTTTTTCTCTATTTTTTATCCCTCTTTTAATGAGAATATTCTCCTCGTTCGGTTGATTATTCATATGTTTAATTATTATTATTTTTTGTTTATGGAGGGGGCTTCCTCAAAAGCCATTTCTTGATGATGGTCGATCAGTTGGTCATGGCACGGCATAGATTTTTTATGTCGCGTGGGTATAAGTTTCGGGATTTTTTTACGTCATAAAAAATATTTAAGGTAAATGGATCGCGGTGGATATGATTTTAAATTTTTTTATGTCCCGTGTGTCACAATGGATATAGTTTGGGATTTTTTATGTTCCAAAAGTTCGAGATAAATGCGTTAGAGCATGTATAATTTGGGACTTTTGCGACCTTTTCTCCGTTTTTATTTTTGCTGCAACTATTTTCCTCAAATCAAATGTCTTGAGAAAAGAAAGGAAAAGGATAGATTCGTTGAACGAAGGGAAGTGAACTTTAGTGTCAATTCTTTGACTAGGTCGGCCCATCTCATTTTGATTTAGTACCTTATGCTCAGGCTAATTAAGATAAATTGGGGTCGTTAAGTTTCGGTCGTGTCACGACATCATTCCCCCTCACCAACTAAATATTTCCATATGACATTTTGCTGCCACGGGGGCTCTAGATAAAAGATGTGTTGAATGTGACGCCCTTTGATTAACTCGTTGATGTATTGTTCGCTTTAGCTCGTCCCATGCCGAATCTCGCTATTTTGTCTTTTGGCGTATAGGTGGGCACCTTCGTAAGAGGTCACCCATCTCGGTAGTGCTCCTACTTGAGTACGGTTAACTCTGTGCTCCAAAGCTAAGCATTATCGTTACATCAAAATTCACTTTCATGGGTTGATTCAAATTTTCAAATATATATTTTAAAATTGCTCTTCCTTTATTCGGTGCATAATTAGGTCTATTTCTGTCCCCTTTGCCATTTTAGAAGCCTAGTAGGATTCGCTTTTTGTCGAGGCCCTTTAGCCTCAGCTATCACTCCTCGCCTTAGTTAGACTTAGTCGTTGTGGGCCCATCGCCTTCCGCATGGTTCATTCCCGAATCACGCATCTATTAGAGGGGGGTCCTGCTTTAATACCATACCATGACGCCTCTAGATTAACTTACTCAATATTATCTGAATTGGCCGGTCCCGTATCGAACCTCATGGTTTTGTCCTCTGGCGTATAAGTGGGCATCTTCTCAAGAGGCCACTCGCTTTGGTAATGCTATCACTCGAGCATGCTTTAACTATGGAGTTCCAAAGCTAAACATTACCATTACGTTAAAAAGTACCTTCGTGAGTCAATTTCAATTTTTACATGTATATATATATCTCAAAATCGTTTTTCTTTTGTTCAGTGCATAATTTGGTTCATTCCCTCCCCTTTTTCATCCTAGAATCATGCGACCCATCCTTATCCGGACCATTTGCCCCCGATAACCACACTCCTCGCCCTTATTGAACTCGGTTGTTACAGCGAAACATGACGTCATATCCTAGATTTGAGCTGAACAGGAAAACGTATAAAATACATCACCGCGATGTACTATCAATATGTAATGCATGCATTTGGAAAGTCCTATCCATCTCGCGAAATCTATATTTTCTCCGGTCATTATAACAATCCGCAGCGAGAATCATCGAGGACGCCACATTTTGCAAGGAGGGATCACCATATAGAGACATAGGTTCCCTACAAAAAAAAAAGAGAGCAACGGTAGATACGTCCATTTGTCTCGCGAAAAGCGAGTCATGCGAGTAACACTTTCATGAAATTCGATCGTTTGCGTCGCTTGAAATAATCGGTTAACGAAAAATATATTTATTACCGATCATAATTCATGTCTAAAAAAAAAACAAGGAAATGGCAAAAATACTGGGGAGTTGGGGGGGGGGGGGGGGGTTGAGTCTCTGCAGGTGCAGTGGGTAGTCTGCAAGATATGAAAAAAGGGTAACAGAGGGATGATGTAGACTGTGGGCAAGTGGGGGGGCCTGAGATGTCATTTCAGCAAAAGTCGATGGCTTCAATCGTAAATGCGCACGCCCCTCCCTTCCCAGCAATAAAGGGAGGGCAAAAAAAAAAAAAACAAAAACTCGGTGCCCCTGACTTGACCCTCTTGTCGTCTTGCGCGGAAATGATCTCGTGTGTGCGCCTCTCTCTCTCTCTCTCTCTCTCTCTCCCTCCTCTTTTCCTCCTCTTTTCTTTTCTCTCTCTCCCCTCTATCTCCTGCTGCATTGACACGGCCAAGCGCACGCGCTCTCTCTCTCTCCCTCTCACAGGGCCAACAGCACAGCACTGTTTCAGCTCGGTCTCACATAACTCTCTCTCTCTCTCTCTCTCTCTTCTTCCTCTCTCTCTCTCTCTGAGTGGTTCATGAGGAGGACATCCGCCCGTTCAAAATCCCTGAATTTCCGCACGAATCTGCTCGCTTCTCCTGCCTTCCTGACCCTCCTGGAGCTATGAGTGGGGGCTCTCCGTTCTCCCGCTGCTCCTCCTCGTTCTTCTTCTTCTTCCTCGCCTCGTATGACATTACCCTCCTCGCTCCCTGAGCTGCTTTGAAACGCCGGGCTCTTTTCTTCCTGAAGACAGGAGCCGCGCTCTCCTCTTCCTCCTCCTCCTCCTCTTCTTCTTCTTCTTCTTCTTCTTCTCTATGTTGGTTTGGAATTGAAAGGAGAGATCTCTGTGGAAATAAGCTGTGGCTTAGTTCTTTCTTGTTTTTCTTTTCTCTTTTCCTCTTTTTCGGCGTGTCTACTGTTGTCCTTCCTTGCTTCTTTTAGATGTGAAGCTGCTGGCTCTGGGGTTTTTAAGCTGCTGGTTAGTATCTTAGGTTCGGGAGGAGGAGGAGGAGGAGGAGCTGGCTTTGTTTGCTCTGTCTTGGGAAGAAAAGAGCGGAGTTCGTGAGTTCAAGAAGAAGGATAGAGAAGGGAAAAGAACCGAAAAGTTAAAATACCTTGAAACCTCGGTAAAAAAAGGGTCTTTGGATCTTTTGGCCATTTACAGCAAGGAATTCTCTCGAGAGGGACAGTGGGTTTTCGTAGCTCTCTCTGCCCGTAACGGCAGTCTGTAGAAATACGGAAAGAAAAAGAACCAACACAAAGCGTTTGTGTTGTCTGAACACAGCCGAAAACACTCTCCTGCTCCGACCCATATCCTGGTTCTCTTTTTAGAACCCTTCTTCCACAAGCCTTTTTTACATAAGACCAAAAAAGGAGGAGGAGAAAATTCAGAAGAAGGAAGAGTCCAAACAAGCTTTCTTTCACAAAGGGACGGGCTTTCAGAAGCCGGCTTCAACGGAGAGTAGTCTTGAGCTTAACTCCAGTATACAGAGCTCCTTCAAAGCTTGGATTTGGTCGAGGGAGAAAGAAATGGCGATGACGATGGTGCCTCACAGAGAGAGTAGCAGTGGAAGCATCAACAAGCACTTGACCGACTCGGGCAAGTACGTGAGGTACACGGCGGAGCAAGTGGAAGCTCTCGAGAGGGTCTATGCAGAATGCCCTAAGCCCAGCTCTTTGCGCAGACAGCAGCTGATTCGGGAGTGCCCCATTTTGTCCAACATCGAGCCTAAGCAGATCAAAGTCTGGTTTCAGAATCGCAGGTAACGCACGAGTTTGTATGCGTGACGAAGAAAGTTCATTCAAACTAGTCTATTGGGTTGTGCGAAAAATTCTGTCTTGTAAGCCCCGCGGTTTATGTACGTAGCCCAAACATGCTGTCCTTGGTAATTTTGCGATTAAAAATGTTGTTTGGCCTATGCAGGTGTCGAGAGAAGCAGAGGAAAGAGGCCTCGAGACTCCAGACAGTGAATAGGAAACTGACCGCCATGAACAAGCTCTTGATGGAGGAGAATGATCGGCTGCAGAAGCAGGTTTCGCAATTGGTATGCGAAAATGGCTACATGCGTCAGCAACTCCAAACTGTATGTTCTGACTTCTTCGTGCTTGCTATGCACTTGGTCTCCTTTGTTGAATCGAAGATCACGGTGAAGTTAGGGAAACGAGATCTTGAACACTAAAAATAGCCTGCCCTAGAGATAATTCCTCTGTATTATATGATATCTCTGGAAAAAAGGGCGCTTAAATTGGAATCAAATCTCGAAGGTTTTGCGTTTAGTTTTGCCCTGCCAGTGCTAATCATTGTATGATCGCGGAGAGTGTTATTTATTTTCTCCCTTCGCTCAACAGATGTAGCTAGAGAAAGATGTTTTGGTCTCAGAACACCCATTTCGGTTTGATTTGCTTCTTTCCTTTGCTGAAGAGACTATTTTATTTTTTCCTTTTCACAATTTGACACTGTTATTGCAATATGTGTTTGGATTTGTTTGCAGACATCGGCAACTACTACCGATGCAAGCTGTGACTCTGTGGTTACCACTCCTCAGCACTCTCTCAGAGATGCAAATAACCCTGCTGGGTAAATCCCAAACGAATAGTGGACATGGCTACTTCTGTATGTCTGAATACGCGATTTTAGACCTAAAATTTAACATTTTCTCGACAGGCTCCTCTCCATTGCGGAGGAGACATTGGCGGAGTTCCTCTCGAAGGCTACAGGAACTGCTGTCGATTGGGTTCAAATGCCTGGGATGAAGGTTGCCATTGCCTATCAGAAAGCTTGATTTCCTTTCGCCTCTACTCTCTCTTGTTTTGTGTATGGATGAAATGTTGTTCCCATAACTCTTGAGCGCATCTAATACAATTCATCAATTGATGTTTCAGCCTGGTCCGGATTCGGTTGGCATCTTCGCCATTTCACAAAGTTGCAGTGGAGTGGCTGCTCGAGCCTGTGGTCTTGTTAGTTTAGAACCAACCAAGGTAAGTCGTGCATTGCATCACGACAACTTTTGGGTGGTTCTCTTTTGTTAGGTGTTAAGAAAGATCGGGGTGGCTAGCTTTTCATTAACTCAAATCTCAAATATCTTTAAATGCAGATTGTCGAGATCCTCAAGGATCGTCCTTCGTGGTTCCGGGACTGTCGGAGCCTTGAAGTCTTCACCATGGTTCCTGCCGGAAATGGTGGAACCATCGAACTTGTTTACACGCAGGTTAAAAATCTTGGCTGATGCATTTAGTTGATTATGGCGGGTTTTTCTGATTTTTCCTGGCTACAGTGACGATTTATCGTTTGTTAAACTGCATTAGATATATGCTCCAACTACCCTGGCTCCTGCACGGGATTTATGGACTCTCAGATATACCACAACTCTAGAAAATGGCAGTCTTGTGGTAACATTGCCTGCTTGCCGCTTTGTTTTCTTTGTTCGTGTTTGGTTTATTTCTTAATCTTCCTATTCCTTTGTTATTTTTGTTCCAAGGTATGTGAGAGGTCTCTGTCTGGATCTGGTGCTGGCCCTAACCCTGCTGCAGCAGCCCAATTTGTGAGAGGTGAAATGCTTCCTAGTGGCTATTTGATCCGACCATGTGAGGGTGGAGGATCAATCATACACATTGTTGACCACCTCAATCTCGAGGTCCGTAGTTTCTCAGTAATGAGTTTTGCCATTCTACTCAAGAAACGAAATTTTTATTTTTGCATCTAATTGCAGGCTTGGAGTGTTCCTGAGGTTCTTCGCCCACTTTATGAATCATCCAAAGTTGTGGCCCAGAGAATTACTATTGCAGTAAGTGTGGTCTGTTGCCAGATGTCGCCAACTTAATTATGAATGAAAATTTATGGTTTTGGAATGATTTGGGAGAGGCATGGTGGTGGAGAATTGGGGATTAAGAGTGTTTAGATGGTCATTTATACATTATTTATTTCTGTCAAGGCTCTTCGATACATCCGGCAAATAGCTCAGGAGACGAGTGGGGAGGTGGTTTATGGTTTGGGAAGGCAGCCGGCAGTTTTGAGAACTTTCAGCCAAAGATTGAACAGGTAGCTATCTTGTGCAACTTTGTTTATTGGATCCTCGGGCTGGTTGCCTATATATTTTATTTCGTTATTTCCTCATCCATCCGCTACTAATAATTTATATATCTCTGTAATGATCATAATGCGTGAGACACTTTGTTAATATTTCCTTTTATTGTCTACTTGTTTTAGAGGTTTTAATGATGCACTAAATGGATTCAATGACGTTGGGTGGTCATTGATGAATGGTGACGGTGCCGAAGATGTGATAATTGCCGTTAATTTCTCTAAAAAATTGAGCACTACATCAAATCCTGCTAATCCCCTTTCATTTGTGGGAGGAATTCTATGTGCCAAAGCTTCCATGTTACTCCAAGTAAGTTTGATTTACTGACATTGAAGCATGTAGCATTCGTATCTCGATCTATACTTTATTTTTACACGCGACATAAGTTTGGACTTCATTGATTTAACAAATTGTCATGTATACGTTCAGTCCATCAGATGGAAAGTTAAAACTTCTGAATTAGATAGATTGACTATTTAGCCTTGTGTAGTTGTACTGATCGAGTAGCTTTGTTTAGTTCAATAGTTGTCTTCGGTTTTTTTTTTCCTCCTTGATGCGTTCACAAGGATGTCTGAACATTTTCTTCCCTTTCCTTTGGTTATTAGTCGTGCGTGAGAGTTGTCATTTTCAGTAAGAGGCTCCTCTGTTTTCTTTGACTAGGCACAGCACTATATTGCTAGTGTATTTTATCCATTGGAGTGTCATTAATTATGATCCTCAATGGGCTTTGCCCATCTCCCGATATTGAGGATCGAAGTATCGAGGAACTATTTTACTTTCTACGAATCTATTGCATGTTTTCAACTTTTAACTTCACTGTAAGGCATTTCACTGATGAGTGTTTTGGCCTGCCAGAATGTCCCCCCTGCTGTGTTGGTCCGGTTTCTGAGGGAGCACCGCTCAGAATGGGCTGATTTCAATGTGGATGCTTATTCTGCCGCATCATTAAAAGCTTGTCCGTTTGGCTATCCTGGTATGAGGCCCACAAGATTTACTGGGAGTCAAATCATCATGCCCCTTGGTCACACAATTGAGCAGGAAGAGGTACTTATTAGGCTGGATAAGAGGTTCATAATACCAGCTACAAGACTGAAATGGTGCTTGTACAAGCTTCTCGTAGTTGGAAACTTCATCAAGTAGCTTACATATATTTGAGGGCTATTCCTGAAGCTATCAAGTTCTAATGAAGCAATTGAGATATATAATATTGGTTTAGTCTAGAAGAGCACATAATGCAAGAGGTGCATGGTGAAATACTCAAGACAATCTAAAAGGAGCATGGTGAAAACTCAATTTCTTGCTAATTATGGGATACTTCTAACTATCGTTTTCTGATGCAGATGCTTGAAGTTATCCGTCTTGAAGGCCATTCTCTTGCTCAAGATGATGCTTTTGTATCAAGAGATATTCATCTGTTGCAGGTGCTCTTCTCAGTCTGATGTCGATTATGTGATCATAGTTTTATCATTCCCATTTCTTTTAGTTAAAAGATACCTATAGGCCATAGAAGGCCTTAAACCCCCAAGAGAAATACATCAAAAGTTGGTGTTGTTTATCGGAAGTTATTTAACAAGAGCCTTATTGTCCTCTTATTTCACCTATTTTGGGCAGATCTGCAGCGGGATAGACGAGAATGCAGCTGGAGTCTGTGCTGAACTTATTTTTGCACCAATTGATGAAATGTTTCCTGATGATGCTCCATTGCTACCCTCTGGTTTCCGTATCATACCGCTCGATTCAAAATCAGTTGAGTTAACATGAGTTCTACTGAAGTTTCTCAGTTTTGCTCATGTCTAATGAAAACATCCAAAGGCATGTTAATGCTAAATCAGCTGTGAATTATCCTAGCAGGCACTAATGTTATATTTTCATTGTTGTGCAGTCTGATGTACAGGATTCTCTAACAACAAATCGGACCCTTGATCTGACGTCAAGTCTTGAGGTGGGGCCTGCATCAACAAATTGCGTTGGAGATGTTTCGACGAGCCATGGTGCACGATCCGTTCTGACTATCGCCTTCCAGTTCCCATTTGATGCCAACATGCAGGATAATGTGGCGACCATGGCAAGGCAGTATGTCCGTAGTGTTATTTCGTCTGTGCAGCGGGTTGCCATGGTCATATCTCCATCGGGGTTGGGCCCTACCATTAACCCTAAGCTTTCACAGGGTTCTCCAGAAGCTCTAACGCTAGCTAACTGGATCTGCCAGAGCTACAGGCATGTTCTGATCATTCGATCCAATTGGTCTTCTTTTGGTGCATCTCACTCTGTTTTTGTTGTGATCTGCCACTCATCAAGCTGATGCTCGGTTCTCTCTCCCTTGTTCATGCATGCACGTGCATTCAAGAGGAATAGAGAGATCCGTGGACTGTCGTAATAGCTGACTTACCTTTATTAGAAAGTATAGAACATGAGAGACTCAATTGTTATCTGTTTCTAACTGATAGGATATTGTTCTCTGGCAGCTTCTATCTAGGAACGGAGTTGCTGGGATCTGATTCACTTGGTGCCGATTCTTTGAAGAATCTTTGGAATCATCAGGATGCCATATTGTGTTGTTCATTGAAGGTATCGAATATCTGTTATTTGTATTACTTGAAATTGTTAAAAGTGAATTTTGCCATGTAATTAGGAATGATTAATGACGGTCTTCCTTTTGGTTTGGCAGTCTATTCCAGTTTTCGTCTTTGCAAACCAGGCAGGACTTGACATGTTAGAGACCACTTTGGTGGCTCTACAAGATATCACTTTGGATAAGATATTTGACGAGTCAGTCCGTAAAGAATTGTGCTCCGAGTTCACTAAGTTAATGCAAGAGGTACTTCTATCATTCTTTATGCTACATGACGATAAGCATTCGGGATGCTCGAAAATGGCTAATTTACTCGGAATTTCATCTCAGGGGTTTGCATACATGCCCTCTGGAATTTGCATGTCGACGATGGGGCGACATGTCTCGTATGAACAAGCGATCGCTTGGAAGGTCCTTCCTGCGGAGGAGAACACCGTCCATTGCCTCGCTTTCTCTTTCGTGAATTGGTCTTTCGTGTGAGCATAGCCTAATATATTCTTTTTTGAGCACCCCTCTTTCTGCTGTTGAATAGATGTGAAAAAATTAAGAGGGGTTAGGAGTTTTTGTCATACTGAAAAAGAAAAAAGAACACATCCAATTCCCCAATTTTTTATTTAATGAAATTGCCCATGTGATGTGCATAATCTCTCTGCCTTTTAAGAGGTTGGTCTTTTTGGGCATGGAGCTTGAGGGTGTCTCTAAGGATCCTTGAGGAATGGATCCCCCACTCCCGGTATATGACCCATCGGATCATAAAAAGAGTAAATCTAGCTTGTCGACATTATACCCTTATAAGTTTGTGTGTGTTGCGGCGTTTTTTATGGGAGCGGAAAAATGCGAGGAGATACAACCGGTTCCGTTCTATCCTAGGGTTGGAACCTGTTCCTCGACCATAGCTACTGTACATCCATTCTTTGCTGTGCCCATTTCTTGGTCACCGCGGCTAACACTAGCTCTCTTTTCAAATGATTTTTATTACGGTGTGAACTTGATGAGTGACGAGAAAGGTGACATGGATCTTTGCTTTTCTTCTGTTTCTGCGGCTTTATGTCTTTGTCGGTACTTGGTGAGAGAAGTCTTATGTTAATGTGAGAATCTTTGTTCAGAAGCCTTTCTGATTCCGTTCTTTTGCAGATATCAAGCAAAGCTGTCCAGCGTATTTCCCTCGCTCTGTCTCTCTCATATGCTCGCTTTATGCAGTCCTTGTCTCCTTCCGGGTTTTGAACCTTTTTTTAGCTGGAACGTGACAATGGTCATATGACTAAGTATTACTTTGATCTGGTCCTCCAGATTTCAGGCTGAGCAGTGATCTTCGCTGGTCTTATCCTGCAGACTCGTTCGATACCCCTTGCAGATTCCCTCCTTAAAACCAGGCTGCATTAAATGCAAGAAAGTCTTGACCCCCTTTTCCTTGTCCCTCCATCATTCAATGACCTCTTATGCCCTTCCTTGTTTCTCAATGGAAAGTTCATAAATTTCTTGGAAAATTAGACGGGACTGGATAGATAAATCGCTGGGTTTATTTCGGTTGGACCGATTATCCATTGTTTTGTCTTACTGGTTTTACATCACTAACAGTTTCTCTGATAACGCCCTCCCTTGCGCAGTTGAGTAGAAATTGTTCCTTTTTGGTAGGATGTTGAGAAAATCGCAATTGCTTGCTCTATTGTTAATTGTACAGTACAAATATTTATACAAGGTACTACCAAACATCTCTAACTAATTACAAAAGATATACCAAATATCATGCTAATTAAAAATAAAAAGTAAACTATTGAGAAGAGATACAGAAAATAATGGAGAAAAAACAGAATTTAAATCTGTAGCAAATCTTCCATAATACTCCCCCCTCAAGTTGGCACATGGAGGCCATGAATGCTCAACTTGCTGATGAGAAATGTAAATTGAACTTGACCGAAAGTGTAGGTAAAAATGTCTGTCAATTGAAATCTAGTGGGTAAGTGCTCGGTTCTAACGGCGCCCAACTGTACATGTTTGCGAATAAAGTGGCAGTCAATCTTGATGTGTTTTGTTCATTCGTGAAATATTGGGTTTGCCGCGATGAGTAAGCCAGCTTGGTTGTCGCAATAAAGTTCCATCGTTTGTCTCGCAATACCCCAAGGGAGGCAGGTAAAATGCGCAACCCGATTAGTTCACTAGTGGTTGTTGCCATAGCACGATATTTAGCTTTAGTAGATGACTGAGAAATTGTGGTCTACTTCTCGATTTTCAGAGACATGGGACAGCCACTGGGCATAGCAAAGTAGCCAGTAATTGATCGCCTAGTGATTGGGCAACTTGCCTAATCGAAGTTACAAAAGGCGGTTAAGTGAGGTAGAGTCGGGACTAATAACAAAATGCCTTGTCTTGGATTTTTCTTAAGATATCAAAAAACTCGTATAGTGGCCTCCTACCGCTGCTGCTTTGGTTCTTACATGAACTAGGAAAGTATGTTACATAATAACATAATTGAGGCCAAGTGATGGTGAGATAAAAAGTATGTGACAGGAGCATAATTGAGGCCAAGTGATAATGAGATAAAGTAGACATCCCACTGGTCAATTATAGCGACTTAAGTCTGTCGCAGCAGGTCCATTTCTTGTGGATAACTGGTGTCGTTGCTCCATTGGAAAAGTCGCTGGTTTAGCTACCAGCATGCCACGAGGATGTCAATTACATACTTTCTTTGTCATAGAAGTAACATTGAAGTCGTCCTCATCACTTCAATTCCCCAAAAAAATACATTGATTGACCAAGGTTCTTCATGTCAAAACACTCATCCATGTACCGTTTGAGCGATGCGTAATATTTTGGATTATTTCCTACCAAGATGAGATCATCAACATATACTAACATGGCTAGAAAAATACCCGCAATGAGAATACATGAACGAGTAATCTTTCGTGATTGATCAAAACCATATGGATATTAGGCCCTTCATGCTGTATGGATATCCCAAAAATATACATTTTATTGCCCTTTTTTCAAATTTGCCTTCTTCTTTGACGATTTGTGAGCATAGAACAATGCGCGGAGAACACGCAAATGACTATAATCCGAGTTTTCCCAAACAAAAGCTCAAAAAGGTTTTTTCCCATATAGTAACAGAGTCAGATCATAATTGATTATAAAGCAGAGGTTAAAATGCATTCTCCCAAACATCGAATTTGTAAATTCGCTTGAAACAAAGTGATTGTGCTACATTGAGAATATGTCGATGTTTTCTTTTAAACCGCCCATTTTGTTGTGGAGTATAGGTACATGAGGTTTGATGCATGACTCCATTTTTTTGAAAAAAAAAAAAAAACTCCTTCATGGAATTAGAAATAAATTCATGGGCATTATCACTCCTAAGGATTTTAACTACTAGATCAAATTGAATTTTTATCATATGATAAAAATTCACGAAGACTTTGTACGTCTCCAATTTTTCCTTTATCAAATAGACATAAACTGCTCGACTATAATCATTAGCAATAGTTAAAAATAATTTACACCCGATAGAGACACTGTCTGCTCGCTGGATTGCTTTTCAACTTAAAGAAAATGAAGAACGAGTTTGTTTTGCACAACAAAATAAATTACACAAATCAACCCCTTCTTTATTTATCTCAATATTAGTGATTAAATTCAGACCTTGTTGTGATGGGTGCCCCAATCATTGATGCAATATATCAATCTTTTGTCCCTTGACTACTTGAAAAAGCCGAATGAGTGTCCATGCATCCAAGAAAATAAACCCCTTCTTGAAGATTACTGACTCCAATTGATCTCTTCGAGGCTAGGTATCTATACGACTCATCGAGAAGAGAAGAATGTTACCGAGCATTGCAAATTCGAACTCAACTTTCTGATAAAAATAAGGTTGCACTTTTAAAGTTCAGACATATATCAAATCGCGCAAAAGAAAGTCGGGGCTTAAATAAGCAACACTTCTTTTGGTAGGGTAAGCCACTTTTCCGTATGGAGTTCGTATAGGATATGCCCCAGTGAGGTTCCTCAGTTAATTTAGAAGTAAAATCTGCCTGCACATGTTTGGAGGCTCCAGTATCGATAATCTAATTTGTGGAAATATCATTGGGTCAATCGAGCTTACCCGAAAGTTGTTCATTAAAGGTGGCCGATTTCATTTGCTATCCGTAACAATGCCGGAACTGCCACTGCTAGTCTGTGCGAAGTGTTTGCCGCGGGAGCATTCCCTTTGTGTGCCTTCCCACTTTGCCTCTTCCAATTATAAGGATATCCAATTAACTCCTTGCAAAAACTCGCACAGTGGTCACATTTATGCTTCTTGGACGGTATTTTCTTAGGGTCTCCTCTTCTATTTGTGAAAGCAACATCCTCAGTCTTCTCTTCCCTCCGCCAGACAAATTGACGCTACTCCTGCGTGATCATAAAATAAATCTTATTGAGGGACGGAAGTGGCTCGAGGTTGAGAATTTGGGAGCAAACATCCCCATAGGTTTCAACATCGAGGCCTATAAGAAACTGGTGGATCTTCTCCACCTCCTTCTTCTTTGCGCACTTTGTGTATGCTGCACAAGTGCAATATGAGACGTCAACATAGTCACCGAGTTCATCTCATAAGACCATCAATTTGGTGCAATATTCCATCATAGAGAGTCCTCCTTATAATCTCGGTTTTGATCTTGTAGATGCGAGGTCTGTTACCTTGGGCGAAATCTGTCCTTGAGCTCGTCCCACGTTATGTTTGCTTCCTCTGCATATACCACGCTTCCCGTAGACACTTGTCAAGGGAATTAAACATTCACGAAACTATCACGGAATTACAAATATCCCAAAGCATTAAAATCGGGTGCTGTCAAATCTGGTATCTCCAGTGACGTCGATAAACTTGAGTTTGTTTTTCGCCATGCCCGCGTCGTTGCCTTCTACCATGTTGCATAGTTATCCCAAGTCAATACGCATGAAACTATCGGAGGTGAGGAAGAGTCAATCACGCCGAATTGTATGGCGTGTTTTAAATGCTCTACTCTCACACCATGAGAAAATCTAATTGCTTGCTTGTATTGTTCATCGCACAAAACAAATATTTATACAAATGATTGCTCAACATCAAGGAAAAGAAAATAACTATAAAATATTTCTAACTAATTATAAAAAATATATCAAATATTATGCTAACTAAAAACAAAAAGTAAATCTTAACTAATGATAAGAGATCCACCAAATATTAGAATAAGATAATGCATATCTTTAGCAAATCTTCCGTATAGATACCTTTAATTTGCAAATGCGAAGTTTTGGCATTTTTCAATATGAATTTATAGAAGGAAATTCTATTGTTTGATTCTTTATCAAGTTAAAAATTCTCTTTCACGCAAGTGGCATTTTTCAATACGAATAGATTGATGTTGGAAGATACGTAGAGTATACCTAACTTTCAACGTGACGATCATAAAATTAGTTGTAGCATGCATGTTATGATAAAAAGTCATAAAGCGACCTTAATGAACATTTCAACTACCTCGTCATTCCTACTATTTTTTCTTGTCATAAAATGAGGGAAACAACTCTCTCCCTAAATCGATGAAAGCGTGAATTATGACTTCTCCAACCCATTAGACCGAGATGCTCTCGAATTTTCAAATACTAAGGGCAAGCATGAAATCGTTTCTGATTCTTTATTTTTCTATTTTTCTATTCTCAGGAATAGGTTTGGAACTGAAATCCGTTTAGTAACGCAATTTCATTTTTCTATTTCTGAAATAGATTTCTATTCCAGAAATAGGTTTGGAACATAAATCATAAATAAAAAAAATTGCTTGTTTATTTAGAAATGTAAATGAGAAAAAAAAACTTTTATTGCTCACCCTCGCTACTAGCCCGACCATCCCTTGCTACTTGCTATTCTTTGATGGCCTCGGTTATCACCGCCTTTCACCTCCCGCCATCGGGCGCTTACCGCCGGTGTCCTTTGCCGATCGCCTCCTCCCACCGCCATCCTCCGTCGTTCGCCACCGCCCAACATTGGTCGCAACTTGCCCACTGCCACCTCCCATCGTCCTTCGCCACCACCTGCCCACTGACTCCCGCTGCCGCTCGTCGGCCACCACCCGTCGGCCACCATTCGCCATCTGTCTCGCCTCATTTGGCCGCCTCTTGAAATAGAAAAATTTATTTCTGGCCATAAATTGATTTTTAAAATAGAATTGTTGCCATGCGCTCCCTAAATCTACATCAAGAACCCTTCAAATAATAAAGGAATATGTTTACTAAAAATCGTAAAACCTGTCACAAAAGTATAATTGGGTCCTAAAATTTGTAAAAAGTGTAATCAAATTCTAAAACTTATCAAATTGGTTCATTTGAGTCCTAAAATTAACACTATTTATTTCACCAACGGAAACGTTGATGTGGCTTATTTTAATATTTTTTCTTTCTTATATGGCGATGACATGACTAAAATATGAAACATATGACTAAAACAACGTCGGTTTGCCCCACCAATGCCGGCGATGGAATGCGGTGGCGGCGGCGACTTGCAACCCTCCTTGCTGGACTTCTCCTCCTCTCTTCCTCCTCTTTTCTTTTTAAAAATCCACATCAGTATGTTTTATTAGTATATTTAATGGTATTAACTTTAGGAATTTTTTTTTGGTCGAAATATTAACTTTAGGAATTGAATGAACCAATTTGACAAGTTTTAAGACTTGATAGAACTTTTTGCAATTTTTAGGATTCAATTGTACTTTTTTGATAGGTTTAGGATTTTTAGTGAACATATTTCAATAATAAATTATTTGCAATACATTAATTAATGGGCTTTTGCATGGTACAGTAGCGGCAAAAGATTCATTAGACAAGCGACTTGATGATGTAGCATTTTATATCTGGCTGCTGCATTAATTTCAATAGGAAGTACAAGTTCTTATTTCATGACTCGATTTATGGTGTAACTATAGATCTATCGAAATGGGTCCGAAAATCTTGATGAGGCCACCGGAATTAACTAAGTGGGTCAATTTGGGTTGGGTCATTACCCGATCGCTTGACGGGCTTAAGCGTAATTTATAGAAATCCTTATTTAATTGGATAATCTCGTTTCTTTCCTTTTCAATCGCAAAGATTTCTATGTCACGACATGTCTCGTTATCGTCGCAATTAATATCGAAAGCCCTCATGTTCACGGCATCGAACATGACTCAAGGGTTTATCGAAAGCAATGGCGGTGTGGTGTGGCCAAGAGGTGGTCATGGCGTGCGTCTCTATCATAATCGTCTACGATCCCATGCCGCTTGAATTGACCTTTCCTTAATCACCCAATTGAACGGACAAGAATCGATTCCAAAATCCACGAGAACCAAAACCAGAGTAAAAATCTCGCCGCAGCCTTCTTTGATTCGGCCTGGCCCGTTGCTTCTTTGACTATCTAGAGAAGAGTCTTGGGACGGTTCGGAATTAGTTCATTCGACCAACTAACAACTGCCAACAAAACCGATTATGTCTCGAAAAGGAATGTATTATGTCCGATTCATCACATGTCGAGAATCGTAATTTGGAGCGGACATCCATCTTCGGGACGCGAAAAGAGATCGATTCTTCCGATATCTTCGAGTCTTTATTTAGATTCCGAGGACGAGGAATCCTGCCCTTTTCTAGTGTACGAATCAAAGGATTTGACGGTCATCTTTGCACGCAAGGGACGCAGAGAACAACCGTTTTATGGCTCCGTATCGTGCATGATTCGTGCGATTTGACTTTCTTTTGGGACGAAAAGTTTGAAAACCTTTCCCAAAATTGATAGGTAAAGTGGCTTATGGGATCGCGCTGCGATTTTAAAGGTAGATATATTTAGTTCTAAATATATGACGAAAAGCAAGACTTTGCTTGTCTCGGTGAAGAATACGAACAAGCTCGGCCTAAAAGAAGAGTCATCCATTTGACTTGGGGAAAATTGCCCAAAAAGTTCTGAACATATTGTATTTTTTAAAATTTAGTTCTGAACCTTTCGATAATTAGCAAAACGTGAAAATATTTAGGGTTCTATCGGTAAAATCGAAAGATTTATAACAGAATTAGTAAAAGTACATCAAGTTTATGACTTTTTGGATAATTTTCCAATTTGACTCGTGTCTCTGCGCCAAAAGCAAGTGATTTGGTCCTAAACCCATTGTACGTGTGCATAAAATTTTGAATTTCGCAAATTTAATCATAAACCCTTTAGCGTAGTTTTGATATAGTTCTTTAATGTCAATTTTCACCGGAAATCGCCGACGTGGCGGTGTAGCACATAGGACGGCTAGTAATGACCAGACTGTCATGTCGACAATTTTTAGCAAAAATTGACCTGGGGACTTCATTGGATTTTTGCACAAGCGTTCATAACTAAATTGACAAAGTTGAAAATTTTAGGATCGAATTGGTATCATAGAATAGGTTTATGACTAACTAGATTATTATTCTAGAGAACGCCTTGGCTTCGAAAAGAAAGCCGACTTTTGGAATCGTGCAAAGAAAGAAAGATAGAGAATTCTCGGACCATGTTTAATTCGCGTTTTAAGCGGGTCTCGCTTAATTCCATCCTAGTTGATTATCCTTGCCTCCTTATCTGCATAACTGCCAATCATTCAAAGCAAATAAGAGAATCCCTCCTTGGATGTTTCGCTCTCTTTGATTTAACATACACGGCACAAGCTGCATTAAGAGTACGTTTGGTAGCCAATCTATTCTTGAAAATAATTTCTATTCATAAATATTTTTTTTATTCCGTTCCTAGAAATAATTTCTAAGAATTTGAAAGCCTTAGGTAATTGGTCAAAATTTCTATTTTTGAAATAGAAAAAGAATATAAATGCGTTTGGTAACTGTATAAATTTTTTTAAATAATAGTTTGAATTTTTTAATTTTTTTTTCTTCTTTTCCTTCTTTGGCCCATGGCTAGGACCGGCGAGGGCATTGCGGCCCTTGCCGGCGAGGGCGAGGGCAAGCCTCACCCAAGCCGCTAGGGTCCAAGCCTTGCCCTCGCCGGCCACTGGCCACAAGCTAGGAAAGAAAAAAAAATTTCTTTTCTATTTCCGAGTTTATTTCTGAGTTTTGTTCTCAGGATCAAGAATCAACTTTTTTTTTATTCTTGATTTTGTTTCAAAATTGATTCTAAGAAAAAATTTGTGCCTAGGACCAAAAAATTTACCAAACGAATTTCTGTTCTTTTTTTGTTCCCGGGAACAAAAGAATAGAATCAAGCACTATTTGACCGGTTACTAATCAGGTCCTAATCTTGTCTTGACTGTTAAGACAACCTCCCAATCCATGTTTGGGACATCATAGAACCCATTTAAGGATCTAATTGCGCCAAAAAAGTAAAACCTGGGACTTAAAAGGGGATTTAGCCATTAAATTTATATTCAAGATCAATAGATTTTTTGGTTACAAAGATGTGGCGAGTCACTAGAATCATTGCTTTGAAATTATCATGTTGTTGAGTTCGAGATCGAAAACAAGACAAGGAGTCGCAAAAGCTGTCTCTAACAATATACCAAGCTGCTATGGACAACTTGGATCTTCATATGTTCGACGGTTGGCTGATTGTTGTTGAGATTGCATTCGATTGCAATGGTGTCAAGGAGACGAGATCATTAAGGTCGACGATTGATTCGTTGTACCTTCATAAAAGTACCATTTTTGTGCATTATGTCCCAACATTATACCATTTGAACATTGATTTGTCAATGGAAATGACACATAAAAGCGACTAGGGACGGGAAGGACACTTGTGGCTAACGTCTCGTGTTCTTAACGCGCTTAAACAGTGAAAAATTATCGGTTGCTTTTAAAGTGCATTGTTCAGCACTTACAAGCAACTTTGTACCTAAAGACGCAATTTTAAGGACTTTTGTCTGTTAGGTAATCCAGATAGGAAAATAAAATATCATGTTTGGTGTTTGGTGACATCCTCTGAACCGGATATATCTAGATAAATTACCATGCAAGAAATCCGAATTATTGATGGGATAAACCCAAATTGAATATATATCTTTTAAAAAACGACTTAACAATTTTCTTCCAAGATATAGTGATGGATTGACGCATTTGGCTTCGCCGGCCATTACGCAAGGGCCACCTCCATGGTAACTAATTATTGTCACTTCCGACCAATATGTGATCATCATCGCCTCTGACTGTCGATCAGTCAATTGTGTTTTGACGACTGAAGGTAAAAATGAGAAGTTATGCGTCATATGACTATCACCATCGAAGATTGCAAATCATTTCCGCAGTCGCCCAAATCCTTGAGGTCGTAAATCTCTGATGAGGCACATCTACCTTCATTTCTTGCTGCCCCAGCGCTGCCCACTGGTGCATCTCTGTCCACCTCCTCTTCGGCCTTTACTACCTCTACATTGGCTTCGACGTGAAGTGGCACTCGAGCTTCGTGCATGGCGTCCACCACCATGTCGCTCGTACATTGGCTGTTTACGCCTTGGTTACTAGATCGCCGTGAGCACTACCTCCCCAGTCACTTCGTGACGCCCTCGGTGACTTGAGGCTCGTTTTCCTCGGTGTTTGAATCGCCTTTGACACGGTGAAGCTGAGCCAGGATTATGATCTAAAGGTTGAGATGCGGTGGATTTGGCGAAACCAGTGGCGAAGGAGATGAAGGGAGTTCAAGAGAGCAAATCCGAGACGCTGGCGAGGGAGCCGTGAGATCTAGATATCGCAAGAAATTGCATTGAGATTTTCAAAAAAATTTACTACTATTCTGGATTGCCCCAAAATGTGATGGGATTTTTTACAAACTAGAGTATAAAGAAATTGCATTGAGATTTTCAAAAAAATTTACTACTATTCTGGATTGCCCCAAAATGTGATGGGATTTTTTACAAACTAGAGTATAATTGGAGGATTTCTAATTCATCCAATTCCATCTAAATCTGAACGACCAAACGAAGGGGGGCGAAATTTTGTAAGCCATATTGTTTGTGGGTTTCTTTTTGCGTAGCTTTTTGGGGGGCCTTTTGTCGCACGTGATTAGCCAGCTAGCCCACCCACGCATCGTTCATCGTACAACCATCGCGAGACCAACACGTACGTACCCCATCATATTTTTTCTCCTTCTTTTGGCGTCAATTGATTTTTTCCTTTTCCTCGATATTTCTTCTTCTTCTTCTTTTTCCTTTTTCTATTTTCCGAAAAATAAAAATGCGTGCGCTTATTAGTGGCGCCCGATGGAATTTGTGAATTACGGAGCGCCCCTTTTGTAATTTCCCTCCTCCCCACGCGCTATAATCATTTTCCCTACATTTCAGGCCTTTGTGTGGTTCCCCCTCCGAGCAATAATACCCGAAAAAACAAAGAGAGAAGAAAGGCACTTTTATTTCTATTTTCTCATTAAAATTCGAAATATTCTTCAAATTTCGGAAAAGATAATGGGAAGAGTTATAAGTGCACCTGCTTATTAACGTACGAAATGTTAGGAAACTTTTAAGGAATTTGAATTCGAGAAAAATCAAAGTGTTTTTGAACTTTAAGATTTGAGAAAATTTCAAGTTAAATAAAAAAAAAGAAAAGGAAAAAAGTCACAAAATATCCAAATTACGCCAATTATATGACACGTATATCCTGATTTTTTTTGACACCAAAAACCGTAAATTATACTCATCATGATATATTTCTCCTAAACTTTTTCTTGTGACGTAAATAGCCCTAAACTTTTCCGTCAGATGATTTTTTGGGTAAAAGCAAGTAGCTTTTATTTCACTCACGTAAAAAACGATTGGAGTTCACGTAGGTAGATTTTTCATAATTTTCATTAACAGAATCTTGATGGAAGAGGGTAAATATATCACACGAGTGGAAGTTTAAATTATTTTTTGCGCTGGAGAAAAAAAAGTTTGGTAACATAGTTCAGGATTTTTGGATGGGTACCGCCTAAAAGGAAAAGGAGCTGAATCCGAAAACGGATCTCCGCTAAAACAATCCGCGCGCCCCCGGATTAAAATATTCACGTTGAATATTTCGTGAAAAATACAAGCAGAATTCGGCGCAACGTAATGCCACGTCACGAATTACATCCCGAACAGCAATAAATACGCGAAAACAAAATAAAAAAAAAAGAGAAAAGAAACTGCGGAAAAAATAATTTCAGCCTCCCTCTCTCTCTCTCTCTCTCTCTCGCTCTCGCTCTCATCTTTCTCTCTCTTTCTCCTTTAGAGCTTCGATTTTTCCCCTCGACGCCCCCGTCTCTCTCTCTCTCTCTGGCTCGTCCTTCTCGATCTTCACGGCTCATCGGAATCCCCCGGAATAATTAGGGTTTTTGGGAGCTCCCCCGCCGGAGCATCTCCGGCCGGCAGCCGCCGCGGCCGCTCAGAAGCTTGCTCGCTCGCTCCGCTCCCCGTCCAGCCGCAGACTGGATTCGCTCCTCTTTCCCCGAGGGGCGCTTCGGATGTGAGCCGCTCTCCGCTCTCCGCCACCCCCGCCCTCCCCCCGCCGTTTCCGCTGCTCCGAAGATGTTCTGGAAGCTCCCGGTCCTGTCCGCCTCGTCTCCGGTGAGTTCGATTCTTCATACCTAATTTCCACCCCCCTCTCCTCGCTCGGCCGACTCTCCGGATTGTATCCGGTAAGCCAGGAGTTGCCTCCGCTCGTGTCTCGGTTTCTGTCCATTTCGAGAATCGGGATGTCGGGAGCTCGCGGTTGGATTCTTTTGTTTTTCATGTACTTGATGTGCGTTAGCTAGATGCGTCCTGAGTTATTCTTTGTGCCGACAGCGGCGGCGGCGTCGTGGTAGGTTTTTCAATTCGTGGTGTCGGATCGTGTTTTGGTCTCTGGGGATTCGGCTGAGAGAGCTGAAGTAGATGTGAGGTCCCCGTCTTTAGTTGTTTTAGATTTAGTCGATGCGTCGAGTGCTGTATGTTCGAGTGTGTTGTGTACTGGCGCTCTGCTCGGGCATCTCGCCGTGTTAAGCGAATGCATTGCGCGAGTTCCCTTGTTGAATTGTTGGTTGAGATTTGAATTACTTTCGAGGATTCTTTCCTTGTTGGGCCTGTCTGAGATGATTTTCTAGGTAGTTACCATATTAGTTTGATCAAACAGTTTTTGTTTGCCTCGGAAAACGAAGCATTAGTTGAAATGGAACTTCACTGAATTTGGTTTCTCTTGTATCCTGCTTTCCTAGTGTCGCAGTGTGTGCTGTACCATCTGTTCTTTTTCTTAAGTAAAAGTCTGAGATTGCATCTGCGTTTGCTCATGACTTGAGCAGTACCTCTGAACTTCTTGTTGATTTTACAGGTAGAGTCACTACTTGACAAGGAAAATTACACATTGGAGGAGCTTTTGGATGAAGAAGAGATTATCCAAGAATGCAAAGCTTTAAACAGTCGTCTGATTAATTTGTAATTTCTTTTTGTGTCACTGAGGATATTTCCTTGAATTTACAGTTTTTTTGTTATCTTATTCACGTGAATGTTTTAGCACAAAGTTTTCATACATTTGGATAATTACCCTCCACTGGATGTTGATGCATGTAAAACCACACTGATTTTGGCATGAGGTAGAGTTTTATTCATGCATTAGATGCTTACGAGATATACATATTTTCAGCCTACGAGACAGAGCTCAAGTGGAGCAGTTGTTGCGGTATGTCATTGAAGAACCTTCTGAAGATGCTGACAGCAAACATGCTTTCAAGTATGATCCTCTGCCACGACAGAAGAGAAGTAATGCTCATTTTGAACTGTCTATTTTTCTTGATTGACAATTTGGAATCTGCCACATTTTCAGGTTCCCCTTTATTGCCTGTGAGATATTTACTTGCGAGATCGATGTTATTCTCAAGACTTTAGTGGAGGAAGAGGAGGTTTTGGTTTACAAGTTTTCATGATAGTCCTTGTTTTAATGTGTGTTGGAGTGTATGCAACAGTGGCACTCTTTTGCTAATCATGTTTTTTTGTTTAATTGTTGCTCCAGCTAATGGACTTGCTTTTCTCATTCTTGGATCCAAACCGTCCTCATAGTGCATTGCTTGCCGGTTACTTTAGCAAGGTATACTTTTCAGTGATGCAAAAATGGTGTTTGATAATTTGGTGAAAGGCTTCCTGCTCAACTTTCTATCCAGTGCGCTTCAAATAACCATTCGAGTAATGAAATAGAATTATTAATACTTTGGTGACATGAGGATTTTCAGTCCTCTGTTCAATAAGTACAAAATGTTCGGTGCTTATGAATTTCGCCACTTGAAAGTACGGGTTCTTGCTTCAAGCATCCAGTTAAAATGGTTTATTTTTCATTGCAGGTGGTTGTATGTCTCATGTTGCGGAAGACTGTTCCACTTATGAATTACGTTCAAGTGAGTTAAATACTAGACTACTCATCATTTCACCTTGCTTGATATTTTAACAAATCTCTTTTCTGTAGCATTCCTTTCATGATGCGAAGGGAAAGATTAGGGGAAAGTTTTACTTCCTCTTTCAATTCGAGTTCAACTAACCATTTAGTGTGTTGGTGATGTTGTTAAAGAGTCTAAATGTCCAACTTATTACAAAATATTTGAGCCATGAAAATCCCACTTGCATGGCGGCGAAGTTGGTTTGGGGGGGGGGGACTGCATTGTGGTACTGTGATCCAATAATTTATTTTTGTTTGCTAAATCAGTAATGTTATTCAGTCAAATCAAGCAAAGGGACAAATGATCCAATATTTCATAGAACAGGTTGTGGCATGGTATTGAGTTTTAGGGATTCTCTTGTAATCATCCATAGTCGAGAAGTTCTTCTGTTATGGCGATATCAATCCTGAACTAGTACGATTGCGGGGTGTTAGGCTTGGATATACTAGATGGTTATTGGTACTCCCTCCCTCCCTCCTTCCCTCTCCCTCCCTCCCTCCCTCCTCTCTCTCTCTCTCTCTCTCTCTCTCTGATATTTTTGCTTGGAAAACATCTTGGGCCGGGCTTATGAAAGTAATCTGATTCAGGTGCTGGCTGGGGTGTTTAAATTTCCAAAGGGTGTTATTTGCTCGTAGATCACATCTTATATCTTATATATACAGGTCTTTCCCTGCTGATCATAATGCCGTAATTTTGCATTTTCGTTCATGGTGCTCCTCTCTTTATACTCTCTCTGCGTGTTTTTGTCTGCACGACAAGCATCTTTGTTAGGACTCAGCAAGATTGATTGAAAAATTAGAGGTTTCTCTTCTGTGTCTCTTGAGTTATACTCCTGTTAAGCTTGTTTGAGAGAAATGGAGTGCTGTTGAACTGATAAATGCACGCTTGATTTCCAAGTCATGGATCTCGTCATGTTACCGTTAAACTTACAATCTACGATTAACTGGTTGATTTATTTTTGCATCCAATGTTACTTTCTTGTAATTATTGGTAACATTTTCTTCTTATAGGCTCATGAGGATGTTTTTCGCAAGCTTGTTGATTTGATTGGAATTACATCAATCATGGAGGTAAGTGATATTTCTCCCTCGTTGCACTTAATCATAAACTCACTTGATTGAGGTTACTATTATACTGTAACTACGTAAAGTTCTTGTTCATACTTTTTTAACGAAAAACCTTTTTACACAGGTATTGGTGCGACTGGTTGGTGCTGATGACCATGTCTATCCAAATTTTTTGGATGTGATGCAATGGTTAGCTGAGAGCAATCTGCTGGAAATGATTGTTGATAAACTGAGTCCATCTGTAAGTGGCAATTGTTGCATTTTTATTTTTGGATGTATCCAAATGTCTGTTGAGAAACTGAGTCCATACCCATTTTCAATCCCCACCTATCAATTTTTCTTCCTTTCCATTTTTCAAACAGAGCCTTGGCAATATTCTAATGACTCTTTTTCTTTATGTTGATCAGTGCCCTCCTGAAGTTCAAGCAAATGCTGCTGAAACACTGTGTGCCATTACTCGAAATTCACCATCAGCTTTAGCCACTAAACTTTCGTCTGAGAGGTTTGTCTCATCGTCATTGACTTGTTTCCTTTATTTGGTGGTTTGTAATTTCTAGTATGGGTCCGTTTCCATGAGTGCCTTTTTAAACAGCTTTTGATGTTTGTTATGATCCATGCAGCTTTGTTGAAAGAGTCTTTAGTCATGCATTGGAAGAGTCACCTTCAATATCTGGCCTTGTCCACTCACTTTCAGTCTGCATCTCTCTGCTGGATCCAAAAAGATCGGCGGTTTCTTCCTCTTTGCTTCATTCTTTCCGCAGTCAACACATGTATGAGTGCCCGATAACTGTTAATGCAGAGACTATTAACGCAATGCTTCCAAGACTTGGTATGTCTGAATACTTTCTGCTTTGGTATCATTGCAAAACATGTTGAGAGGCTACTCTTTTCTCATCCCAAGCATGCTGTTTATGTGTTTCAGGTGTATGAGACAGGTTTATGCACATTTTGTTCTGTTCAATAGATAGTTGTATATGCTTCACTATGATAAGGCAATTTCTCTTTTGATTTAGAAATTCTTAGAGACATTGGAGAAACTTTTTCTTGATTGCTTGCATTTTATATTAAATTGTCATGGTGCTCCAATATTGATGCTCATGTAAAGTGAAGACTTTGTCCGGTCATCTCTGTGTGTGGTGCAGATCATGTGATTTGACCTATTATAATAGAGTGCTCTCTATGCATTCTGTGGTATTCTTCTCTCCTTGCTGTAAGCCTGTAAGGATTCTGTTGGTTGAGAGAGGTTTTTATAGGATTGAGTGGAGGTCATTGTTCCACCTTTGCTGTCCGTCATGTGGGCTGACATCAAGTATTAAAAGAAACCCACCTCGTATAGTGAAGATACTAGTCATACGAGTTCGGCTCATAGTCTGTGTCATTGGGAGCCTCTTGGGTGAAAGATTGTAAATGTATCATCGATATTGAGTCTTGAGCCCTTAGAGGTGTTGAAATTCATTTGGAGTGGGATCCTATAACCACCTGCTAGCAGAGTTTCTGTGCATCAATTTACATTTGTTTCTACTGCAATAACTGATATAATCAGGTCACTTCTCAAGTTGAGGCTCTGTGATTTGTTCTTACTTTTCAATTAATTGATCTCCAGGTGACTTGCTTGTGCTTTTGAACGTGTCATCAGACCAGAGGGTACTGCCCACAACATATGGAGAACTTAGGCCACCTCTTGGGAAGCATCGTCTAAAGGTTGGTGCAAGTTCTTACAGCATATACTTTTTGCTTATTACCGAGTTCAACTTACCTTATTTTTGATATTAATGATGATAAGCTGGAGTAATTTGTTGCGGACCTTTATGATCTCATTTTCTGCAAGACTGTAGGTGATCGTTTTTTTTCTTTCTATTTCTCTTTTGTAGATTGTGGAGTTCATTGCAGTGTTGATGAGAACTGGCAATGAAGCTGCCGAGAAGGAATTGATTAGCTCAGGAACTATTCTGCGGGTTCTGAATCTTTTCTTTGAGTAAGATTCTTCTTTTTTGCAGTTTGAGCACAAGAAACTGCATTACTTATGACTAATACCTTCAGATTTTGTGATCTTTTTTTTTGAGAGTTTCTTCATTTAAAACTCATACATGTATTTTTGCTTGCAGGTACCCTTACAACAATGCTTTGCATCATCACGTGGAGAGTATCATATCATCATGCTTTGAAAGCAAGAGCACAGAATTGGCTGATCATCTATTTCGAGATTGCAATTTGATAAAGAAAATGTTAGAAACAGATAAAGAGCCTGTTCTTTCTGGTGGTGATGATAAGGTAGACACATGTTTCAAATGCAAAATTTTACCATGTCAATTATCTGATCAAGGCCTTAGAGTCCTTAATTATTTTACAAGCGATGCAACATCGTTGTAACACGCTGGACTCACCTTAATTCTGAATTAAATTTGATGAAAGGGGAAGCTTTATTGACATAGGCACCAGGATTTTCCGTAGAAAATCTATTATGTTTATAAAGTCTGGATTTTGGTGCTCCTTGTGCAGCCAACATTACCCACTGCTGGAAAACGAGCTCCTAAAGCTGGGAATCTTGGACACATTACTCGGATCTCCAATAAGCTCATCCAACTGGGTAGCATCAATAGTCATATTCAGAACTATCTTCAGGTGGGAAGGTGTTTTTTTGCTCCTTTTGCATTAGTTTCTAAAAGGTACTTCATTATCAAAGTTCTCGTATAATTGTTACTTAATCTTAGCTTTACTACTATCTATTCACCTCGATTAGGATGAATTGAAATTTAAGTGCTCCCGCATGCGTGCTTCAGATGTTTTCTTATTTCATTACCTAACTAGTGAATATTGTAGACTATATTTGTGCTCCCATTTTTTTTTAATGATGTTTGTATTTTTTGATATGAATTCTTACTCCTAGCAGTTGATCTACACTGGGAAAGTCGGCTCTTGTTAGGTGTTATTCCATTGTGTATCTGTTTGGGCACTAACCATTACTGTTGTTACTCGCTATCCTCATAATCGAATCTTCTAGGGGGTCATTAGTATCCTTTTTATTCTGTCATGCACTTGTATTCCTCTCATCTTAAGTTCTGTTTGGGTTGGGCAACTATTTCCCGATTCTTTAGTTATGAAGTGTGGTTTATTAGTTGCCTAGTGAAATAGCTCACATGTATGCGTGTGCAAAATATTAAAAAGATGTTAATAGAGGAAGAAAAGTGTGATTTGAGTTATTTTAAGAAATGTGTTTGAACTGTTGCTGTTGCTAGGGGGGGGAGGTTATTTAAGTGAGAGATCTTTGGGTCAACATGATGGCTACAATGGCATTTTGTCTGCCATTTCAAAATGTAATGTCATTATTCAATAAATGGCTAGCTTTGGTGGGAGAATATTTGGGGTTCAAGGTCACCTTTGGGTTTGCGTTATAGGAAAAAATAGATGTTCAAGATATTAATCACTGAGGACTTTTCAGATAGTCCTGTTGTATAGCTTTCACAATCTCTGCTGACACATTTTTGTTTACAATGTTTACTTTAGGAAAATAGTGAATGGAGTGAGTGGCAAGCTAATGTTCTTCAGGAGCGTAATGCCGTGGAAAATGTCTTCCGCTGGGCATGCGGGTAAGTTCTCGCATAAATTTCGGTTTGCGTTGGTAGAGAAATTGTCACCATGTCAGTGGCTTGCCAATCACTTTGTTGGTTTTTTTTTTTCTGAAATCTGGGGTTTAAGTAAATTTTAGATATGACTTCCAAAGTGGTTGCAATTTTTCTTTTAGTATCATGTCATGGCACATTTACTACATTCAGTCCTTTCTACATTTGTTGAGACAAATTAATTCTGGAATTCAAAAACTTCTAAAGCAAGTATTAAGTTATGCATAATTGAGGTTACATGAGCTTGTTCCTGTTGCCTGTTCAGGTGCACGACCATATTATTCTTTTTCCCTAACATCCTCCCCTCTTTTAAAATCTTAACCTTGGTATGCATCTTCTTATGGACAAAAATTCCCATCAGCATTGTCTTTTCTCTTTGAATTATCATGCACGTTTTCGCAATTGTTCTCATGCTTCCGTTGTTACTGAAGAGAACTTCTCCTTAACATCTGCAGCCGCCCAACTGCATTACATGATAGGACGAAGGATAGTGATGAAGATGACCTACATGACAGAGATTATGATGTAGCAGCCCTAGCAAATAACTTAAGTCAGGCTTTGAGATACAAAATATATGGAAATGAGGATGCAGAGGTAATTTTGCAATTTTAATATTTTCCTTTTTTATCTGAGCTTACATCGTCTGCCCTATTACCTTTTAGTTGAACTTTTCCTATTACCTTTTAGTTGAACTTACATCTTTTTCATTGTAGGATCATGGAGCTCTTGATCGAGATGATGAGGTAATAATAATTATCTAGAGTGTTCATGTCAGACTGGCATAATTTGACTCAAAGGGTAACCCTGGAAGTGATTTTTAACCATGTTTTGAATTGATGTTCATAATGCAGGATGTTTACTTTGATGATGAATCTGCTGAAGTTGTTATATCATCCCTCAGACTTGGTGATGATCATGGGAGGTAATTCTTCACGTAATCGACAATAGTTGAGTTCCAGTGATAGTCTGGAAAAGAAGTCTGGACATAGGAATTAGTTCTCTAGGAAAGTTGCGGTTAATATTACTCAACACCCTCTTAATTGTTCCATTACATCTTAAAATATGGAACATATTCAAAAGTGGGCTATAACATTAGTTAAAGGTGGCTTTTCATTTTCATTCAGTGAAGCTAAAGAAATTGTTGTCATTTGATGTGTGAATGGTTTCTCTTGATTTTCTATTTACTTGGTGCAGATCCCTCTTCTGGGCCTCCATTGCATTACGCTGCTTAGTTAATGCAGCGATTTCGAATTGTTGCCTGCTTTTGGTGAACTGCTCATATATAATGACAATGTTACATCCATTTGTTTATTTGGTGCAGTAGTTTGTTCACAAACTCCAATTGGTTCACATTCCAAGATGATAGAATGGATGATGCAAATGTTGGTGCTTCGTCTATGGAGGTGATGGATGAAATAAATCTGAATGGAGCTGCAAATGGCGGCAACAGCAGTAGTGATGACGAGGTGGTTGTAGGAGAGGATGAAGACTTAACTGGGGCTAAAGACTCCCCCAATGTCACATCCACTTCAAATTCGAATTTACCAAATGGAAGTGCTCCCTCGGCCCCAGGTTTCTTCCGTTTTGACATGCCCGACAGTGAGGATATATTCGGCGACAGACCTTTACCGGAGTGGGTGGGATGGGGCGAGTCAGCAGATTTGCAGATAGGTGGTTCAAGTGTGAATCCATTTGTTGATCATGACAACTCAGTTGACAAATTTTCCGGTCAAGTTGAGGTGGCGCCAGATGTGAGTCCCTCCTCGAGCGCAGAACCTGTACTATCTAATGGCTCAATTGCCAGTACCAGCTCCAGTGACAGTTCAGGAGGAAGCAATGCAAGTCAGAAATCTGCTCCTGTACCCTCATTGTTCGAAGAGGATGTGGAATTTGTGGGCTTGGAATTAGAAGGAACCCAGAAGGCGATGGAGCAGGCTTTAAAGGAGGGCATAGTTGGGGAGGCAGCCCCATTGAAAAGGAACATGACTCCTAAGACACCTGAAAAAGATAAGTCTGATGAGGGCGAGGAGGGGATCAAGGAGTTTAATGACGCAAACTATTGGCGGGTCGACCAGGAGGTTGCAGTCTTGGAGTAATGTAAGGTTCAACTTGATCCTCTGTGCAATGCTTGAATTATGGAAGGTCAGATCTGTCATCTTCAAACCGCCCACATTTGCCCGGGAAAGGCTTAAGAAGAACACAAGCTATGTACAGTGTAATTTTGCTTTCCGAATAGGGGATTGGATGGAGGGTTATCAATTTGTCTGTTGCTGGTTAATCTCTTATGTTATTGATGATTCCCGGGCTTTTTCCTCGTCGCTGATTTGGGGTTCCGCCTATTTTTTTTCCTCTTGATTTTGTTGTGGCTTAGAAGTTACCCCAACCCCCAACTTCTGAAATTACATTTTAGACTGAAAGGACCAAAACGATTTCCCTACCAAGAACGATGTAGACTCAAGTCGTCCCTTCCCATTGTTATCTCTGTGCCTAGACTGACCTACGTGATGCCCGTGAACCGCAATTCTTTCTCGCGAGACAATTTGGGTTTTAGACATTTCCCACCTTTGTCCCAAGGTACTGATTTACTATGTGGTTTGAAGTCAGTCAACAATGGCGTATTGATGGTGTCTTGTGTGATGACTTCTGAGAAGATAAATCTGGATCTTGATGGTGGCTTTGTGGCAAAATTTCGTGGCATTGCTACGGCAGGGTAGGCATGGATGGTCGGTGCCAAACCTTGGCACCGTCGTCCATGATTATTCTATAATCGTTGCTGGGATGGTGACCATCTTGTGGTGGTTATTGGATCGCTCTCTCGGATGCGGGTGACGGCGTTGTGCGGTGGTTGCTGCTCTTTAACAACGACCACCAAGTGACCTTTGCACTCAGGTGGCCATTTTATGTGAATTTCTTAGTTAATTCTATAACGATCATTACTTCTTTCTTTTTAGATTAGGGAATTCGTTTCTCTAATTTTAAATATACACATTTCATTTGATTTGTGTGGAAGTTTAGAAAATTAATTCGCAAAATTTCTTTTCACTCAAACAAACACACCCTATATAATATTATTAAACAGAACAGGGTCATCAAAGAGGATATCATCTCTTTGTTGAGGTTTTGTTCGTGCATATTTTGGAAATTTAATTGATTGCATCGCAAAAGTCAAAGCCCCTCTGAATTATCTTCGTAATGATGATTTCGTCTTAGATAAAATTAACATAAAGTTTTCTGGAAAATTAAAATTAAAACATATTAAAAATATTAAATATCGTTCAGAAAAGTAAACTTTCAGCAATATAATTCCCCATTTTAAGGTCAGCCCGCAATGTGGAATTATGAAACATGTTGAGATTTAGCACATGCATGTTTTTATTTTTTTTTGATTTAGTCCTTTATTCGTTCGTACCAATGGATATACAGGAGCAAGAGCAAAAACGATTGAATACCAAATTTTGTATATATTATGATAAATGGATATCCAATCTAAGAGTAACTACATGAACAATAAAATTAAAAAAAAATAAAATTACCCATCTTCAATTTTTTTAAAGGGAAAAGACTACAAAAAATCCCAAACTATGTCAATTGTGACACATTTACTCATAAGTTTTTTTTTGTGATACCAAAAACCCCAAACTATATACATTGTGACACATTTACCCTCCGTTAGGGTTTTGTTAAAAATCTCTGTTAAAACTTTGACATGGCGCTCGTGTGGCGCAACATAAGGAAAAAATTTTTAAAAAAATTTGAAACAAGTTATTGTTCATTTCGAGTTACTGTTCATCGTCTTCAAAGTTATTGTTTATCGTCTTCTCGCTCTGCCAGAGCTCTTCAGTAGATTGTCTGTCGCTGCCCATTGCCGCCTAGACCTCCGGGAGCTTCGTTGTAGCAGCAGAGAATGGTGGCCGCGAGCTCGAAGCTTGGTCATGGCCGCTCCGCTTGAGCTTGAAGCTTGGCCATGGTTGTTACTTGAGCTCTTCCTCTTCTTCCTCATCAAGCCAAGCTTTGAGCTCGAGCGGCCGCCATGGTCGACAGCTATGACAAAGCTCCCGGAGATTTAGGCAAAGATCCACTTCGGCCAAACTTCGAGCTTGAGCTGCTGCCATGGCCAAGCTTCGAGCTCGAGTGGAGCGGCCATGGCCAAGCTTCGAGCTTTCTGCCGTCATGGTTGGCAGCTACGACGAAGCTCCTAGAGGTCCAAGCGGCAGTGGGTAGTGACGGACGAGCTCCGGAAGAGCTCTGGGCGAGCGAGAGCATGATGAACAGTAACTTCCAAGATGATGAGTAGTAACTTGCAAAGACATTGACTTTTTAATTTTTTTTTTTGATGTGGCGCCACATGAGCGCCACGTTAGCGCCACATCATAGTTTTAAAGGAAATTCTTAATAGAACCCCAACGAAAGGTAAATGTGTCACAATGTGCATAATTTGATGTTTTTGGTGGTCTTTTTCCTTTTTTAAATGTATACAAAATTATAGAAAATAGAAAAATTCAAATTTTTAAATACTTCAGTTAGGCTACGAATGATAACCATTTTATTTTAGAAATTAATTTCTGACTAGAAATTAATTTTTCTATTTCTGTTTCTGGACGAGTTTCTGAGCAAAAAAATAAGTTTGATAACGATACAAAATTTCTATTCCCGAAACAAAAATTTGTTTGATAACGACACAAAATTTCTTCCTCTTGGGTAGTCAAGTGAGTGAACAGTGGTTCGGGGAGTGAAGCAATGGGGTGGCGGATTAATGCAAGGACGGTGGGCGGGCAACGGGAGGAGGGCGATCGACGGCAGGAGATAGTGACCGGTGGATTGCGGGCGACGGCGGAAGGAGGGCGGTCAAGGCGGGGAACAAATTTTGTGACACATTTTTCGTTGGGGTTCTATTAAGAATTTCCTTTAAAACTCGACAGGTGGTTCATGTGGTGCCACATCAGAAAAAAAATTTAAAAAAAGTCACTGTCTTCTCAAGTTACTACCCATTAGCAATTCAAGCCCAATTTGAGCCCAGTGAACTATTCTAGCCTAATCTTCATTCTTTTGAGTCCGTACAAAATTCTAGCTCTTATACGCATATAGTATTTTATACTATACTTTATAAAATTACCAAAATGCCCTTCTAGTATTTATTGAGAAATGACAAAGGGGAGATAAGGCCTTAATGATGAAGACTTTGGGGGCAAATTGCATTGATGATGAAGACTTTGGAGAGTGGATAATATCTCCCAAACTCTCTCCCTCTCTCTTGTCTCTCATTTCTCTCTCTCTCTCTCTCTCTCTCTCTCTCTCTCTCAAAATCCGGCCTCTCTCCCCCTTTCTTTCCCTCCTTCGGTCAAGCCAACAGAACAGCCCCCTTAGCTGCTGTCTTGCCATCGTGAAGCCACCACCGAGCCACCCGTCGAGCACCGTGATTGCCCAAAGCCGATTGTTTTTCTTTGGTCCGCCTTCACCGAAACCCAAACTAGCCCTCACTGATGTTGTTTTGCTGCTGTCCAGCCATTGTCCAGCGGTCTGTAGTCATCTCGTGTTGTTTTCAGATTGAGTCACGCGTTGCCCTCGCTGTCGCTGTCGCGCCCGTGTCGTCAAAATTATTAACGGATGAGTTATCGCGCTAATCCCTTGATTAGTACATTAAACTTGATTAGGATGAGTTTATAATAAGTTAATTATGCTTAGTGCTAATTAATGAGGGATTAATCGATAAGCTATTGCGATAAGTGATAAGCGGTAATGATAAGTTATCGCGATAGGTGATAAGTGGACTCGATAAGTTATCGAGAAAATGCGATAAGCTATTGAGGTTTTAGTGATAAGCTATCGCTAATTATGCAATAGGCTATCGAGGAAATAATGATAAGCTATTGTATAAAAGGGTGACAAGCTATTGTCGGAGGGATGATAAGCTATCGATTTTGATTGATAAGCTATCACAATTATGTGATAAGCTGTCATTAATTGGTTGATAAGTTATCGCAATTAGGGCGATAAATGCATTTTACATAATTGTTTTATACTTAATTTAAATGTGGAATTATATCCGTTTCATGCTGTTTATTATCCATCTTGCCCTGAATAATAATTGCCCTATATGAAACCTTGTTATTTAATTTTTAGAAGGGTTTCCGTGGACATATAAATAGTCAAAACCGAGGTGTTGGGTTTATATGTTATGCCCCGAACTCTACAAGCTCGCAACATTCCACCAATGGTCGTTCAAATGCAACATCCCAGGACTCGTCATCAACCTAAACCACTTACTAATGAGAGAACACATGCGGGAGCGAACTTGAAACATTCAAACAACAAGAAGGGATAGTAAATGAGACACCATATATACAAACAAAGCCACTTTTATAAACATATAGTTAATTACATAATATACAATACACAAACCTTGCTAGAAGTCACTATCTACGGACCACGCACAAGCAAAAAGGATTGGGTGGTCAGTTAGCTTAGCTTCTTTACACAGAAGAGGGCGCTCAAAAAGACGAGGTAACTAAATCTATCATCAATCCCCGTGGTACCCCGGAGGCTTCCCCAGATCGGACTCTAAATAATCCGGCTTGGAATTTGAACTCTCGGGACTAGTGTCAGGATCGATAATGGCCCCGTCTGGAGGATCTATCTCCATGGGATTCTACTCAGCAACTCCTAATCTGCCATCATGGGGACTATCAAGACCTCAAAGGGGACCAAGCAGAACGTCCCCTTCCTGATAGAACCAAGCCAAAAAGGTGTGTGGCTTCCACAATGCAAAGCCCTCGTCCACCTAAACCTTCGTCGCATGTCTTATATAAACCTTATCCTGGGTATTCTGTTAACATATGATCCATATCCATCGGTGCCCCAAAATATTAGGAAGGACTATTCATGATCGAGGGTCTGAAATAGTTAAATAACAATAATAAGATAAAGCTCAATAAGTAAACTCTCTAAGCCTCGCTCAGGATAACAAGTACCTTCGAATCATCCTAGTGTGCAATTTTAGCATAACTCAACGTGCCAAGAACAACTACATGCATTCTTACCTTACCTTGGTACACGCATGCCTATGTACATTATAACCATCATAACGTAGCAACGCTCCTCCGAGCACACATGATACAAATCATGACATATCATACGAGACACAATCAATAATCTAGACATGCTCAATATTAATCTTGAGCATATAGCATTCCCCAATACATATCACACTTGTAATTGTCCAGAGTATTAACGATCTCTCGAGCCACAACCAAACCCTTGCCGGTCTTCCGGCATAGCAGGGTATTGTCCCGCTACTTTGGGCACGACAATGTCTATGATCGAACACCCCCGACAAGTTGAGTACCAGACGGCATTCTAATTAGGAACATTGGCTCGGCCTCCACCGTGACACGACATCATCTAGAACCCTTGCCTAGACGGCATCCAAACTCCCGCTGGACATTGTCTAGAACCTTCGTCTAGACGGCACTTTCATGACCATGCGCACACATTAATCACTCATTACTAATTCTTATTTTTGCAAATAAGCTAATGCCAAGTGTTTATGATGTGCATTTGTATACGAACTAAGATGTCATGAAACACATTTAATTTCAAACATGGAGAGCATGCCCATTCACAATTGAATCCAATTAGCCAATGACAAGCCGAAATCAATTATCATACTCTAATTTAGCCACTAATCAACCATAATCAAATTAGCCACAATTCAACTAAATAAAGCCATTAAACAATCAATCACAACTAGCCATTGAGCAAACAAACATGATCAGCCTTTAAGTAGTCCAAATCAGCCCCTAATTCAATCTGAACCAGCCACTAATTTGTCTCCAAATTAGCCAATACACAGTCCACAAATCAGCCACTAAATAGTCTCTAATCAACCTTCAATAAAGCAAACTTAACAGCCACTAATCAATCAAGGATCCCACAAATCAGCCACTAAATCAAGCAATGATTAGCCTTTAATCAGTCCACAAAATAGCCCCTAATCAGTCCACAATTCAGCCCATAAAACCAATACTAAACAGTCATTAAACAGCCCCTAATCAGCCCATAATCACATCCATTAGTCAACTATCATCCTATTCAAGGTTTAGGGGTTTACTTACTCAAAACCTAAGCAAGAGACCAAGCAAAAAGGGTAGCAACAGCCACGGCAAGGTATCGAGCATCATGCGGCTCCGGCAGTTTAGCAGCAAATGGCGGACGGTGGAGCGGCTCACGGCGGTCCAGGTGGTTGGATGGTGATGGCCACGAGATGGCGATGATTGCATAGAGAGAGAGAGAGAGAGAGAGAGAGAGAGAGAGAGAGAGAGAGAGAGAGAGACACACACACACACACACACACACACACACACACACACACACACACACGAGATGAGGGTGGTAGTCATGGCGGCGAGTGGTGGTGCCCATGGTGGCTAGATGACGGGACGGTGATGGTGGTGGGTGGTGGCGACGAACGGTGGCTGAGATGGGAAAGGCAAGATGATGATGGTCATGGGGTGGTGATGAAATGACGGACGAGCAAAGGGGAAGCAAGGTGGTGGCGGACGAGCACACGGCTGCGGCTGGATAGCGGCAAATGGCTCCCCTCCTGAAGTGAATCTGAGCGGAAGTTGATCGTTCTACGAAAATCAACAAAGTGTGAATCGTAAAACTTCGACCTCCAATCAAACCTGTGATTGGTAATCTCGGTATAAACGTGATCAATTGACGAACTTGTGTCAATCAATCGACGTTATAGATGCTACGAACAATAGAATTTGCTATCCTGCTGAATTAGTCAAATCGACCACTACAAGGAAGGCCTTGATAAGGTCAAGTCTACAGAGAGCTCAAAGAAGGGAAGAACCTCTCGTTGTATTAAAGTGAATCATCTTCTCAATATCTAACCCCTCAGCCTCGTCCTCTGTTCCACCTCCCAAACCGGCCATCTCGATCTTCCTCAATGTCGGCCTCAAACTCATCATCAAATTGCCGCCGCCATCTAGGTCATGTTTTAAATTCATCTCGCTGATTTCGCGGCCTCTCCCGTGGTGGTTCTCGATCTCTGTCAAGCCTCGTCTCACATCCCATAACTCGGGTACTAAGTACTTCAAGTTGCAATATCAACTGTTGAATGCCTTTCAAAATTATATCATCCCTTTGTTTGGAAGCATCCTCCTTTTGATTTATGCTTTCTTGATCGTATGACATGGTTTACCTGTAAGAAAATATTATAAATAAAAGAAATCTCATCAAACACTCCCTCACGTGTTTTGCTCAAGGTATTTGTCGCTCCCCCTCGTGTTTAACTCAAACTCAATGTCGGCTTTTTTTTTTCTTAATTAAGCTCATATACTGTTGCCTTTTACCTCTCGTATTCCCTTCTCACAAGCTCTTTATTGGACTAAAAACCGTTTTCTCACCCACCTCACAACAATCAACTAAACCACCAAGTAGGATCAAAATAATTCGTCATTCTTTCACTAATTGTCAAATTCAAACTCAATTTTTGATACTTTTTTTTAATTCAGTTCGGTCTAACTAACAAACGAGTCATCTTCTCGATTCTTTTCGATTGATTTTTTTTTGTTTGACTTGCACTTTTTTTTTTGCCAAAGCCTTTTTTTTTTGACAAACTCAAATACAATCAAGACACATTAGGACCGAAAAGAAAAAAAAATGGAGCAAGAACGATTTGGATCCATAATTTGGTTAAAATCTGAGATCCTAGTTCAATAATTCTCAATTTGCCGAATGAAAGTAACAAAATTAGGATAACTAGACCTTGTACAACCTAGGCTTTGATACCATATAAAGTGAATCTGAGCGGAAATTGATCGCTCTACAAAAATCTAGAAAGTGCGAATTGCAAAACCTCGACTCCCAATCGAACCCGTGATTGGTAACCTTGGTATAAACGTAACTTGTTGACGAACTTGTGTCAATCAATCGACGTTATAGACACCACGAACAAGAGAATTCGCTATCTTGCTCGATTAGTCGAATTGACCGCCACAAGGAAGGCCTTGATAAGGTCAAGTCCACAGAGAACTCAAAGAAGAGAAGAAGCTCTCGTTGTATTAAAGTGAATCATTTGTGGACTTGATCTAATCAAGGCCTTCCTTGTGGCGGTCGATTCGACTAATTGAGCAGGACAGCGAATTTTCTTATTCGTGGCGTCTATAACGTCGATTGGTTGACACAAGTTCGTCAACAGGTCACGTCTATACCGAGATTACCAATCAGAGGTTCGATTAGAGGTTGAGGTTTTGCGATTCGCACTTTCCAGATCTTAGTAGAACAATTAGCTTCCACTCAGATTCACCTCACCTCTGGTGGCTGGATGGCGAGGACGGCCACTCGTGGCTGAGCAATGGAGCTGGTCGGTGATGGTGGTGGTAGTTGAAGTGAGTGAGAGAGAGAGAGAGAGAGAGAGAGAGAGAGAGAGAGAGAGAGAGAGAGAGAGAGAGAGAGAGAGAGAGAGAGAGAGAGAGAGAGATCTTGCTCAAATGAAAGAAAGAGAGAGAGAGACAATGGTCAACTACCCCACCAAAACCCCGTCAACAACCCCACTCACATCCAATGATTTAGATTTTATCTTGATCAACACTCTAAGATCCAAGGGTCACAATTTACTCTGTCTAGTGACAATCTAGTAACTAAGCAAAGAGGAGAGGGGCAAAGTTGTCCAAGTATGGCCGGCCAAGAGAGAGAGTTTGATGTCCAATTTGCCCTTCAACATAATAAAGAAATCTAAAATATCTCAGGGGTAAAAATGTCTTTTCTAACTTCCGGTCTAAATCACACATTTCTAAGAATTCTCGAGCGAACCAACAATAGACGAGCTTGACGAGGTGACATCCAAGTGATTAGTTTTGATACCATTGGAAGTTCGATATCCAAGTTTGGATTCTAATTTATGGCCAAAATCAATTAATTGTGACTTTAGTGTATCTCAAATTTACGGTAATTTTTAGGAGTTACGTGTGTTCAATCTGTGGTCGATGCGATATCGAGCCACGTTTAAGCTTACTCAAGTTGTGGTGACCTCGGTTGTCATGTAATTGTGATGATCTATCAATAGTTGCGAAGGACACAATCGTTTGGAATTGGCTTAGGGTTGTTCGCAATTTATACAATGGTCAAGTAGAATCACCTGCGATCCAATTATATATCATTGGCGAATCATTCCAAAACCATCCTTGGATCGGTCTATAATGTCCCAAAATTGTCCCTAGTTAATCCTTATGGTCAAATGGTCAATCCACGGTCGAGTTCTTAGGTCGCACGTACTTAATTCCTAGCTAGCATTTCCCTAACGGTTAGTCCTCTCATGAGTAATCAATTTAGAGGGAGATTTAACTGAAAGTGCATCGATGAGATATTCATTTCATAAGTCCCGAAAATGGTCGAAATTCAAAATATGACATTATATGTTAAACAGGGCAATGATATTTGAAAAGGGAAGCATGCAAAGTTTAACGGTTTAATTATGTGTGTGTGATCATGTGTGAATTTATTATTGCATTTTTGGGCATGAAAGCTGCAATAATTTGAAATACCTGGTTAAGCCGGAAGACCCTTGTGTGGATTACGGGCGTGCCTGAGTGGCCGTAATAAATACTCGGTTAAGCCGGAAGACCCCCATACAAGGACGAAAATGCCCTGAGTGGCCGTAATGATAGAGACATGTGAGTTTGTGAAAGTTGCTATGTGTTCGGATTATGTATATCCCGATTGTATTATTGTGGCATGTACTAAGTTATATCGTGCAAGGCGTGTGTACTAAGGCCACGTAAGAATGCCCGCGGTGATTCTATGGCTTGTTCATTTATGCAGAGTTGTATTGTCTGCTTGCGTATATGGTCAGAGCAAATCCAAAGTTGCTTTTCTATTGATTTGCCGTCGTTGCATTGCTGCATGTTTTAGGTGCATCCATGACGATTTGATTACCTAATTGAGGCTTAGGTCGTTAACTTGCCGAGTATATCTCATTATTGTTTGTTAAGTGCTTTCAGACCCCTCAAGTATGAATTGCCCTCTCACTTGTTTTGGCGTGCCCATAGACATGAGTATAATTATAACTGAGTATCTGGTGGCGTGGGATAGGGTGTACTAGAAGCACGCGACCACCGTCTAGGTGGATCAAGGTTTGACGATGTGTCAGCCACATGAGTTCATCGCGTGGTTCCTTACGGATGGAGATGGGTTGTTCGGACCCATTAGAGGTTTTGATGGACCTCTTGTTGGCGGTATTGGGGAAGAGGTTTGGGATCCAATGGACCGCAAACTTTTGGATGGGACTGTTATTGATTCGGATACCGGTTCGAATGATATGGAGTTTGAAGCGGATGAAGTGGAGTCTGATCCGGAGCCTCCTTCGAGTTATAACTAGCTGTGGTGATGGGTTTGGATATCCCATCTTTTTGATCGCCCCTTTTTGATAGTGAAGCTAGGTTAATCCGACCACCAAATTCTTTTTTGTTTATGTGTGCTCTTTTAGGAAGTGGCCTTGTGATAGGCTTGTATATTATATCTTCCTAAGGTTAACGATGTGTTTATAAAATGGCTTCCTTGGTTTTTTTACTATCTCATTTTATTCATTGTTATTGGGTGATTCAAATTTGCATTTGCATGTGTTTGTTTGATCAACGTTATTTATTTGGGTCTGCGACATGTCTTGGGGCGTTGCCATTACACAACCATTGATGAGATGTTAGCGCGCTCGAGGGTCGGGGCGTGACACGGTTGGCGGCAGGAGACGGCGAATGGTGGGAGCTGATAGCTGGCAAGTGGGCAGTGATGGGCAGCAGGTGGGCGACCGGCTAGTATCGAGGGCGAGCGATGAAAATTTTAACTTCTCATTTTTATTTCAAACCTATTTCTGAAATTAAAATTTGTTCCAAAAATAGAAAAATGAAATTGTGTTACCTAAGAGATTTCTGTTCCAAATCTATTTTTGAAACAAAAAAATAAAAACATAATGATTATCATTGAAAACCTTACTCTTGCACAGACCTATATCGATTTTCTTGAGTTTCGGCGTTGATCAACTGTTTCTTTACGCTATAATTTGTGGTGAAGGCGATCGACTATCAATAATTTCACCCATTTTTTTGGGGAAAAATTCCAAGTAAGGATCTAAAATCATGCGACTGTCGGTCGGAGAGCTCGAGTCCTTATTTAAAGTTTTTTCGAGAAAACCTGTTTTGATTTGAAAATTTCCCCCTTTTTGGTTCATCCTCGGTCTGTTGTTGGAAAAGGCACAAATGAGACGAGAATGCGGCGGTCCTTCTCTCCACTGCAAGCCAACAACCTCCTTCAACTCTGTCGCGACTCCGGATCGCTCGCCCGGTGCAAGCAAGTTCATCAGCGCATCGTCCAGCACGGCCTCCACGCCGACCAATTCGTGGCCACCAAGCTGGCGCAGTCGTACGCGGATCTGGACGATCTCGCATCGGCCGAGAAGCTCTTCCACAAGTTGTTGCGACCCAACGTGTTCGCTTGGACTGCCGTTCTCGCTTACCGTTCGAGGAACGGGATGTTCGGAGATTGTGTGGGCACGTACTGCGAAATGAAGCGCAGGGGCGTTGTGCCCGACGACTACGTGTTCCCGAAGATCTTGAGGGCCTGCGCTCAGTTGGGGTGCTCGGAGGTGGGCGCATTCGTGCACAAAGACGTGGTTGCGTGCGCTTGTGAGTCGAATGTGCAGGTTTGTAATTCCTTGATCGACATGTACGGCAAATGCGGGGATGTCGAGAGTGCGAGGCGGGTGTTCGATGAAATGGGTGACAGAGATTTGCTGTCGTGGAACTCCATGATTTCGGGGTATATTTGGAACGGGTTGCACGGCCTGGCCGTTGAGTTGCTTCCGGTCATGAGGTTGGGTGGTCTCGACCCGGATGTTGTGACTTGGAATATGGTGATGGATGCTTATTGCCAGATGGGGCTTTTGGGTGAGGCTAGGAATGTGTTGAAACAAATCGAAGAGCCTAACATCATTTCATGGACCACTTTGATTTCGGGTTATTCGAAGATTGGTAAGCATAAGACCTCCCTGGAGGTTTTTCAGGATATGGTAAACATGGGCAAGGTTTACCCTGACACCAGGACTCTGTCAAGTGTTCTGACCTCGTGCCGTCATCTCGGGGCTCTTGTAATTGGTAAGGAAATTCACGCCCATGGGATCAAAACAGAATCGAGGACTTCATTTTACAACTCAGCCGGCGCTGCCCTGTTGACAATGTATGCAAAATGCGGGAAATTCCAGGAGGCAATGAGCATATTTGAACAGATGGACAAATCCGATTTTGTCACTTGGAATGCAATGATTCTCGGTTTTGTTGACTTGGGATATGGAAACTCAGCAATTGAGTGTTTCATTGAAATGCTAAACCGGGGAATGGCTTTCGATCAAATTACTATATCTACTCTTCTGCCAGTGTGTGACTTAACCTGGGGAAAGCAGATTCATGCCTACGTCCAGAAAAACAGCTCTCTCTCTGGTGTAATCGTGTGGAATGCACTTATACACATGTACTCCAAACAGGGATGCATCCAATCCGCTCTTTCCATCTTTTCGAACATGGGGACGAAAGACATAATTTCTTGGAACTCAATTATTGGAGGTTTTGGTATGCACGGGCATGGTGAAGCTGCTCTCCAGTTGTTGCAAGAGATGAAAGTTTCTGGCTTTCTGCCCAATTCTGTGACTCTTACTTCTGCACTGTCTGCTTGCAGTCACTCGGGCCTCGTACACGAGGGACTTCGAATTTTCAACAGCATTCCAAGCTTCGGCCTCACTCCAACAATGGAGCATTTTGCTTGTGTTGTTGATATGCTAGCGCGTGCTGGGCAGCTTGAGGAAGCTGTGGAGCTTATTAGGAAAATGCCTTCTCTTCCTGACAAGCGTATTTGGGGGGCTTTACTCGCAGCTTGTCAAGCTTATCACAATGTTGATGTCGCTTGCCTGGCTGCAGAGGCATTGATCCGCTTGGAACCTGACCATGCTGGACATTATGTAACATTGGCAAATATATATGCGAAAGCAGGCAGATGGGATGATGCTGTTAGAGTGAGGAAGGTGATGGAAGGACAAAATTTGGTCAAGCCATTTGGATATAGTTGGGTTGGAGGTGAAGATCAACGACATGATGGACGGAGTGACAGGCGAAGTGACTTGTCTTATGCGTTATAATTTTCTTCCCCTGTGAGGTGGTTGGTGCATGTCTTTTGGGATCTAAATCAGCATGTACTCTGCCACTCTATTGGAGAAGGTCGGACAACCTAGACATGGTTTTGCAACCTTACTGTGGATCGGATACGCGCGGGAGCAACAATGGTTGAAACAATTTATTTTTGAAGAAGGAAAAGCCATAAATGGCTTAAAGGGATTTCATTGGATACCATGTTAAGGTAAGATGTGCAATAATTGTTTTTGAAAGCTTATATTTGAGAATGTTGCATGATATGGTTTGCACAATAAATCTCAGATTTTTAACTTAGCTTCAGACTAAGTTCATTTCACTCATCCAAAAACTAGAATTCTGAAAAGGAAAGCAGGTGAATGTCCCATAACCATCTGATAATCGGTAGAAAATATGAACAATGCACCGTATGATAAACTTTCGATGCAATCATTGCACTTGTATGGATTTAGGCATGCCTAAAGACGATATGTACATTGACAGAAGAAAAAAACCTATCTAGCAAGATTCATGCCTCTATATTTCCTTAACTGCGACGGCCTCTGAGTATTTGCTGCAACTTCTGTGTCCTCACAATTTGTGGCCTCCCTAATTCTAATTACCTTCTTGTGAAATTGGGAATGCAGAGAAGGGACATATGTTGGGCTTGCAAAGGGACGGTACTCTGGAAAGAGGCGACCTGTCTTGTAACGGATACCACAAGCGTTGCACAGAGTTTTGGGACCCATAGGCCCCGCCCTCCACATTGGGGACTCGGTTGCTGCACAATGCACACATCTTCTCGGTTGATCTGGCTGCTGTAGCGACTGATCCTGCTGCTTTCTTCTCCTTTTGGATGGGTCCCGTAGCTTCTCATGGAGAGAAGATTCTGAGCATGGTTTAAGAGGGAGTGTTAGAGTTGAAAGCAGTAGAGGATTAGAGCTGGTGAAAGTATAGCGACTCTAAGATTACAACTAGAAACTATTGCTTACCACAAGGGCGTTTCTCTGGGTAAGAGAGGCTGGAGGTGTTGGGTGCCAAGATTTCAGACAGGTTAAAGCTTCTGTTGATCTCTAGGACTGAGACCGGGCTTGGAGCCTCAAATAGCATGGCTTTTCGGCCACCTGGAGTATTATCCTCAACTTGGCTTGGCAGAACTTGTTGCATGCGTCTTTGCTCGACCTGAACACGAAATCAGAGTTCAAGAAAAGAAGAAGGGCCATAGCCTCCACTGGGTTTGATGATTAATCGCATGAGCATAGAGATCTTATGGTGAACACAGGGAATGATGATAACGGGACAGTCACACTTCCAGGCAGTCCTTGGAGTGTCCAAGGAGTGTAGGACATTTACCCTAAGTGAAAAGCCACACGGCAAGTTCATCCACTTCCAGGCTGTCCTTGGAGTGTCGAAGGAGTGTAGGACATTTACCCTATGTGAAAAGCCACACAGCAAGTTCATCCACTTCCAGGCAGTCCTTGGAGTGTCCAAGGAGCGTAGGACATTTACCCTATGTGAAAAGCCATACAGCAAGTTCATCCATTTACGATGAGTAATCCTCCTCTCCAACAATTAAAATTTCTTTCCCAAAAGCAGCTTCAGTCACAGACAGCTAAAGTGACCGTGAATCTATTGCTTCCGTGGCAATTAAAATCCTTGCAACGATGCACACCACTGTCTATTGAAACAGATGCAGCTTGTTGAGCGCATTGTTCTTTTCTTTTTCGATTGACTGTTGAATGTCGTGTTCACTTTGGCACTGCAGTGCTACTTTTTACTCCTATCTTTACCCAATCCACAAATTCATTGATTTCTCTCTTTTGGACTCCAAACTTTAAGTTCACAAATCTATTCCGCGCTGCCCGCCAGAATTTGGCACTTCCCCAATTCCACAGCCACAGTTACGTCCTCCATAGTAATCTTTTCCATGCACTACAAAGTGAAGTGACTCTAGGACCCAAAAGAAACGCCAAAAATTGCAATTTTTGTTCATAGATAACATGCTCACCTGAAAGGGACTTCTTGGCAGTTTCGAAGCGTAATCGCACGAATTAGCACCAAATTCTTTTGTCCTAGTCCAACTCGTCGATGAGAATTCTGAAGAGTGTTTCGGAACTAATGCAGCATCCCTTTGTCCCGCTTTCCTTATATGGTCTTTAGTATCATCTTCATCACAGAAGAAATTCAACCAATCGAAGAATTCATCAGAGACATCAGTGAAGTTCGTCAAGAACCAAGAGCCAGACATACCCATGAAGTGACCTGTAGAAGAAAGTGTCGTCTTTGACTTTGCGCACATCGACACTAACGTTTAGACCGTCTTTACTTACCCACATATATATACATCTACGAAAAAAAGGGAAGTTCTTTTTCGAATTGTGGATTATAAGGAAAAAAGATTCTACCCATTGACAGGTAAAATAGATATCAAGAATATGGATTGTCACGTGTACTTACCTTATCCAATTAAAGATTAGGTCATTGCCACTGCAACTCCCAGCGAGACCAAATCTTTGTACCAGATAAATACTGGGATTATTCCCTTAATTGCGAAGAAATTGAGGATTCTTTGCAGGATCGGGAAATATTAACGCGCTGTTAATTTCATTGCGTTCCTACTTATTTCCCCAGAGAAGTGTTAATGAAAGTTTGAAGCATTTGGTAACTATCGAATAATGTTAAAGTATACCGCGATGAGAAAATCAGATTAAAGTACTAAGTTCGGCGGTAGATTTCTATCAGGGACTGAATACTTATCCACTTGCTTGAATCGAAGGCACACTTATCATTCGACATGGGACTGATATATCGATCTTATAAACCATATATTTAGTATTACATTGTAATGATAGGATACTACAATGGCCCTACACATGGGTTTGGACGAATTTTGAGTTTTTGGAAAATCCGTAATTAAATGAGTTTTTCCTCTCCCTTGTGTGATTAAACTAATTTAAGTTTTTGTATTCTTTTTTCAATTTTCAATTTTAATGTTTAAGTACAGATTGGGTCTATCCAGTATATGTATATCATGCAAACCTGACCAAACATCATACGTGAAGATGCGACTAAGAGTACCAGAAGAGTGCGAGAAGAGAGCAGGACTCCCAATTGATGGAATGTGCATAAACAATCGACTATTATAAGATTAAGGAAGATGGAGAATATATGCTTGACCTCCATTGACGTCAAAACTAAGCCCGAATGGAGAAAAACCACCGGCGTCGTATTTTTGGTCCCGTGATAAAGGCGTTATGACAGTATACCGAATTTAAGCAACGATTTCGACCCAAATGTTGGTACGTGATTATCAGAGTCCATGAGAGCATGATACAGGATTTAAGCTTCAATTTCTCGTTCAGCATTGATCCTGAACACCTGACCACGGACGACGTAATGATCTCCTTAGCTTTCAGGAAAGCTTTTTGCTCATGCTCTGGTTTTCATCAAGGAGACATATGCAGCACAATGGAATGATTTTAAGCCTCTTAACTTGAGATTCAGTAGCTATCAATTCAACCCAAAATGGGGTTACAATCACATTGAGGAATAGAGTGAAAGCTGAATTGAGAAGCAATGGTAAATAAATGACTACCTTCTCTCATAAAAGTAGAAAAATGTTTCATCTAAAGATTGATTTTTCTTACAGACCTGAGCCAGGACCAACCTATCCCGACTTTAGTCTTTTCGATCCATAAGGTATTTTTTTGAAATGCACTTACATTCATATCTTCACTTTTGATGTTCTTCTCCTTGCATGTACAGAAAGAACACAGGAAATGAGCAGCAACATGGTGGGCAAGAATAAGAAAATGTGGTTCCGCTGTGAAGTGCCATATGCGCTGCTTATCATGCTCCCAAATATCTCCTGCAAGATAAAGTGACAAGGCGTTACTCACGCCATCGTGCTTATTCTAACACTAGGAGGACGGTGTTATTAAATATAACGGATTTTTTTTCCCTTTATATGGCAGCGTGGAGCTGAAAACTTTACTTTGAGAGTGGACTTCTTGGTTGTCTGCCCGTGTTGCCGTAAGAAAATTTCCTTAGCATACTCATACAGCTCAAGATCAAGGTTATTAAGTGACTTTATCTCCTGAAGAACTGCTTCAGTGACTTGATGACGCGACTGCAGATTCAAAGAGCCCTAATATTTAGCAGAGAAAAATGCTGAAATGCATCCAAAGCAATGTCAGAGAGGAACCTGGTTGGACTGAAGGAGCTCTTTGGCACCAACTAACCAAGCATAGCAACAATATCATATGCTGGACAAAGCCAGCATTTAGCATTGTTCAAAGTGAGCCAGAAGAGCCAGACCACTCACGATTATTATGTCCGACACTTCCAAAGATTTTTCAGGAGCAATTAATTACATTATGACAGATACCATGTATTCCACATTAATAACAGCCAGATCTAACACGAGAAGCTACAGCAACAATGCTGAGTCAAAATAATCAGTAAGTCAATTCCAGACAACTTCTTATGTGGTCGAGGGAAGCATGCAGATAAAATGTGAAGCTCCTGTCTCTCATTTCCTAGTGAATAGTAAAACCTCCTATAACATCTTGCTTTTGACAGAAGCACCATGGCCAAATTAAGATGTCTTGTATCAGGAGTAAAACGTAAAAGTACATAAAAGCAAATGGAAGAACAATTAGCATTGCTCATTTGCTGGCCCAAGAAAAATTGGCATTGCTACTTTCAAGATGGAAAAGCATGAAGTTGAACACACCTCTTTCGTGAAATTCACAGGTGAGATTTCCTTCAAGGCAGAGATGTGGCGGTGGGACTTGGCATCACTAAAAGAAGATACGCAACTTTCATAAGATTCCCTAAGTTCTGCCCTTGTCATCTGACATGTACAAAATCTCACATGAACTTGTTTATCCAAGATGTGATTTCCTTCTATATCGGAAGATCTTACATGATAAAAAAAGCCTTACGTTTCTTTTACTTGCTTCATTGTTTCCCTCCGCAGAAACCTCAACATCTGAAGTGACACTCTACAAAAGGGCAGTAGAAGACAATGACGTATGAGGAAGCTCAGTTATTAGCTTCAATTGAGGAAAGCTCACATTCAGATAAATGCGCACATTTTGCAGCTATTTACCTGACTGTGATCATCATCAGGCTCGCTATCTGACAAAGAGCTCTGTTCTGCAGCAGATGTACATAACTTCAGGAAAGCAAATGATGACAAATTGAATAGCATTGCCTCTATCTTGTTCTCCTAGAACATAAAGTAGACGAGAAGGTCATTGAAGCATGGCAAAACAAACTGAAGGACTAGGAATGCTCCTTCACCATAATCTTGAGGTTCAATGGTAACGATGAGAACAAATTTACCTATAATGTTAACACCGCCGGGATTCTGATGGAGCTAGTTATATGGCGAGTTGGTAACTTTTAAGTGGATACTACATTTGTTGCATAAAACAATGCGTCTTAAGCTTATCAGTTTGGGTATGCATGGACAATTAAAGGTCCAACAGGGTGACAGATTAGCATAGGAAGAAGGGTTGAAGAGGAAAAGAAAATTAATGAGGTTCACATTTGATTTGGAATTTCAACTTAACTATTAAGCCATATTCTGTTCAAATGCATCGACAAACAGTACCTAGAGGCTAGAGACAGTACTAGTAGCACCACATGAACCTGATTTATTTGCAGCCGCAGTCTCCACACCAGAGCTAGATCCTCTCAGTTGGGAAATTGCTTGTGCACCAACCACATCTGCAAACATTGTTGCAGATTTCTTATGGTCCTCAGTGAGACCAACATACAGCATATTATCCAATCTCCTCTGCAAGATTTACAACTATCTACCATGATCACAATTGCAAAGGTGCGATATCAGGAAAACGACATAAGAGCATGACCCATTACAACCCGATAAACAACTTTCCTCACCTTTGCAACTTCAAAGACATGTTGACCTAGTACTTTATGCTGCATAACACAGTGACGTACTTCATGTGACTCCGGAAAATACGAATTGTTAGTTAACCCTGCAACCTGTCAGCAAGAAGATTTAGCCAGAAATTGGTCTACTAAGGCCACTTCATACTAGATTGCACGATATACAGAATCTTTTATACGAAAAAGACAGATTTTAGACCCAGAAAGTGAGCACAGAATTAGTAGAATTTTTGTGGGGCAGTGAAAAAACTGGGGATTAATTTTCTAGTTGTCATAAGCAGCATGAAGAGTACCAGTCTCTTCACATCTGTGATCATCAGAAGCAAATTCTAGTGGAAAATACTAGTCTGTATACATCTAGTGGAGTTGATAACTTTTCATTGGTGGCATACCAAAAAATCAAAACCACCTGAATCTGTTGACAAGAGAACTCCAAAAAATTGTGAATGAACTCTTCCACATGTTTAGCAACCAAATAACAAGCCTCTTAGGAACACAAAGACGTGCCTCAGAAATGTTATGCCAACCCAAGAAAACTGAAGTTTACCAACAGGTACAGCTGCAAAATTTAATTTCATTATTGTTTCCGCATCAGTCATAACAAGAGCTCTGTGAACAAGCATGTGAAAATATTACACTCGCATCAAACAAAGGAGCTTCTATGTTACAGGTGTCCTCTCACGTCCTGTTAAGTTGATGCAAATTACTACACTAGACTTACATTACATGCAAGGCATCAAACAAACTTTTACTCAAGAGCGGCATTTATCCTCAAGAAATTAATGGAAGGACCATTGTCAAGCCAATGGTTGCTTTCCCTATCACTTGGGAGCTTCCTTCAAAAGAATTTAAGGCATTTGAATAGAAAGTACATTCTTGCATATCGAGCAAAGACTTTCCACCTACAGTTACAACTCAACGAATTGACCTGGATGTTAACTTTCGAAGAAAGCTTACTATTTGCAGAAGAATATTCTATTCCATGCTTCAACAGCCAGAAATGGAACAGAATGAAACTTACGAGTGACACAGATTTATAAGAATTCAACTTACCTGAAACGTGGCACCATTGTGAATTATATCTTGAGCAATAGGATCGTTGATATACTTATGCAATGGCATTACAATGTCCTCCATATTGTATGGGTCGCTGCTATAGGTAGCCCTTGATCCTCTATGTCTTTTTGCATCTCTCTGTATAGAGAGAGAGAAAGCGGTAGCCCGTAAACCCATATGAAATGGAAGCGTATAACATATGGAGAGAGAGAGAGAGAGAGAGAGAGAGAGAGAGAGAGAGAGAGAGAGAGAGAGAGAGAGAGAGAGAGAGAGAGAGATCCAAGGAGATTGATCGGCTTTAGATTACTTCATCCACCAAACAAACATGTGGAGCGTCCATCTCCATCCGTGGAAACTATGAATTTTTACTTTTCTCTATACGTCAGATTGATATCTTTGCAGCATGCCCTTAAAGTCATAAAAAGTCTCTGACAAAAATCAGTAGACCAGAAATATCCGTTGATCGTTGATCTACAAAAAATATGAGGAGATATAGCATCATCTCAGATAACCAGCGTACCCTTGCAAATAGGTCTTCTCTCATCCAAGAAACTAGAAACTTCCATGGCCATATATCCAGCGTACTTGTCTTAGAGCTCAGGCGTCCAGCCGTTGTTGTGGCAAAAGTTAAATTAGGGTATGCCAAAAATTCAGCCGCTAGCTCCACTGATAATTCGTACGTACTGAGAACACGATTAACAGGGTCTCTTAGTATGGTCACCACTGACGTTCTATCCTTGGGAAGTTTCGACATCAAGCTGTAGTCATCATGAGAGACCAACAACCTGCACTTTCGCTTGCTATGGAGGAGAAGAGAATCGGGTTAAACATCACTGATTGATCACAACACAAATGTCCAAATAAAAAAGATTCGACCAAAAAAAAAATGTCCAAAAAGGAAAAAGAATAGTAATACCTGGGATCAAAATTCAATGTATCATAAGAGCGAGGGCATTCCAGAGCACTAGAATACAACTTGTGCAAGAAACTGCGAGTATGAATTTAGCAAGAAAGAATTATACCGGTGGCTTGCCTGATTCAATGCACCTGACTTCTATGAGTATGCACTGCACCAACAGAGATTTGAGTTACCAGTGGAAGTATGTGCGTCCTCCTGTTCTTGGAACATGGAGGAAGAACAGCAAATCTCGCAGGGTGTGCTTGTCTGCTTTAACTTCTAGACTTAGTGCGGAAGAAGTCCACCTCTTCACTACATTCTCACAATGCCCAAAATCCCTTTTATGTGGAGAAGCATTAGCTGATAGAGAATCCAGGGAAAGTTAGAAGTCGAGATTGCTCATGTTGGTCCCCAAATTATTTCCCCAGACAATATGGTGACTCACACCAACTTCATCCCCAGGGTATGTTGAGTTCATTACAAAGCACTGATTGCAATGGAATTTAGATCCCAACTGGTACAGTAAAGGCAGGGGAACAGCTACTCATTTGCAAGTCAGTAAACGGATTTCCTTACTCAATGTCACGAATCATAACTTCACGAATCGCGCAAAGCATTCCTACCTATCATACTCACTTAAGAACAAAACCACAATACAACGTTTAACATCACAAGGGGAGAAAGAAACTGAAGAGGGTGAAAAAATGAAGATGGGATTCAGAAATCAGAATGTGCTCACACGTACCCAATCCAAGAAGAATCAGCAAAATAGCGAGCCTCGGGCTCGGAGTGGGATCCATCAGCGTCATCCTACTCTAACAGCTGCTCTGTACAAAATTTTAACAAGACATCAACAAACAAGTTTTTACAAGTCCAACAAAAACAGTTGAAAAAATGGACTTTATTCTTATGTTTCTAAATCCAATGTTTATTAGATCAGTGCCAAAGTCCATTTCGAATTTAGAACTGTCTTTAATAGCACCCACCAGATAATCCCCGCAACTTTTTCAAAACAAAAGGTTCCGATGCATTAGCCAATATGGGAAAAGCTCTAGAGCCCAATTTCGCATATCTTGATGCTCCAACCAAAATGAAAGGCAATAGCTTTTATATATGAATTGAACGGGCAAGAAAATCCCAAGCTTCCTTTAGTTTGGTTCTAGTCAGTTGTCACCATGCCTGTCTTTAGGATAGCAGTCACAATGAAACGACCAACCAAATTTACTATTTGAGACGTAACTTATTTCCATTTTCAATTTTGTTCGGATTATTCTTCGAGCTTAGCAAACGTTTCAAAAGAAATGGAACTGTGATTGTCTGAATCATCTTCGCGGAGTAATAGGCCTTGTTAATCCAATGCGGAGCATTGATTAGATGGAGCAATTTTGTTTGTGTGGTGGTGTTGCAGTCAAAAACTAGTTTTTTTTTTTTTTGTTTTGATCGGTCAAAACTAGTTTAAAAAGTATAATTTATACAAGTAAAATGATACAGCATTATCAAACCCAAAAAAAGTTAGAACATAGTAAACAACATTTATAATCCTATATCAAAGGATAAGAAAGATTCTTACTTATTAATTTGATAAAAACATTTCCATATGGTATAAATCTGCGTAAATTTGAAAAGACGACCATTGGAGTATCATGAATCTGACTACAGAATTACATAGTCTTAGTCAATGAAATTTCTTAAAGAAAACGAACTAAACCTATGATCAAACATGTTTTCACCAGCAAAAGCATATTTATAAACCAATTAAATTCCGACAAACACCCCATGTCTTCAAATCAACTCGGGGTTCATTTCATTCACACAGGACATGTCGTAAGGCATGAAATTTTCTGATATAAGATCTGACCTCGTGTTGTGCTCAACTACGACTCATGAACTAATTTCAGCTCTTTTCGTGGAAACCCAGAACCTCAAAACTATAATTCAAAGAGAGAAATGAACAATGGACCAAGGTGAACGGGCTCAAATCAGGGAGCAACAAGAGGGGCGGAGAGAGATTTTCAGATACGGCGAGAAGAGAAACGTAGCTATAATTTACATTTATGGCGGTTATTAATTTTAACCATTAAAGTTGCATTATAATTTCGCTACCAATTGAAGAATCAATTCTCTCGTTACGTATAATATCATAACGGACGATATAGAACAATTGTAAGAAAGTACCCTTGTCAGATTCCCTCGTTGAGAGCAGATGTTAAACTCACCTCTCTATTAATTCCATAAGACAACAAATTATTAAAGGAGGAACCTTGAAAAATTACGAAACCGACGCCCCAGAAAGGTGCAAGCTGACTTGGAAGTTGGGACAATGACTGGAGCTTGCACATAAATTAGAATTTAAATGATATTAAATTATAAGGCCTCCAAACAGATCTAAAAAGATACTATGTCAGCAGCTCTGGGAGCCTGTTGAATTTGCTTTCAAATGGCTCACGGAATGCTAATAAATGCATTAGCCTCATATCATACTATAGATCAGTGTCTATCAATTCAACCTGAAAGGGGGGTTAACAAACAAAATGAGAAACAAAGTGAAGGCTACATTTAGAAGCAAAGAGGAATTATAAGGACTCCTTCCTATCAGAAAAATAAAGCAAGTATCATCTCAAGAACCTCTTCTTCTTCTTTTTCAGACCGGAGGCATGTCAACATGTACCGCATTGTCGCCGTATCAAAATTAATCTCTCTCTACCACCCAGAGAGACTTTAGACCTTGCGATCTGTAATAATTTTTGGGAAGCAATTACATTCATATCTTCACTTTTGATGTTCTTCTCCTTGCATTTACAAAAAGAATAAAGAATACGAGGAGCAATATGATGGGCAAGAATAAGAAAACGCGGTTCCAAAGTGAAGTGCCATATGAACTGGTTATCATGTTCTCTAATTTCTCCTGCAAAATAAAATGAGGGAACATTACTCACTCAGTTGTGCTTATCAGTAGTAGGATTGGTTAACAAAATTTAATGAAATCTTTCTCTTCTTATGGCGGTACAAGGCTGAATGCTTAACTGTAACAGCGGACTTTTGGATGGACCGTCTATGTTCCTGAGCAAAAATATCCTTAGCATACTCATAGAGCTCCAAATCAAGATTATTCAGTGATTTTATCTCCTGAAGAACCGCTTTGCCGACCTGACGACGTGACTGCAGATTCAAAGTGTCCAAAAATTAGCAGGAAATACGTGGAAATGTTTCCAAAGGAATAACAGAAAGCAACTGCATTGGACTGGAGGAAATCTTTCGAAGGAACTAACCAAGCATAGTAAAAATGTCATGCAGGACACAGTGAGCATTTAGCTTTATTAAAAAAAGAGTGAGCTAGAAGAATTAGACTAATAAATGCATGACGCTTCAAATATCTTTTAAGAGCAGCGGTTAAAATTATGACAGATACCCTGTATTCAACATTTATAATAACAACCAGATCTAACAGGAGAAGCTACACAACAACAATCCTGAGTCAAAATTTTTTCTACGTAATGGACAAGTCAATTCTAGACAACATGGTATGTGAGTAATGGAAGCACACAGATAAAATGTGAACCTCCTATCGCTCGTTTCCATGTGAATAGTAAATCTCTTATATAATCTTTCTTTTGACAGAAGAATTTCATTTTCAGCAACCCCAAAATGTATTATATCTGGGGTAAAAAGTAGTTAATTTGAAGTAAAAGAATAATTAGCATCGCTACTTTCAAGAAGCAAAAGCATAAAGTTGACCGCACCCCTTTCGTAAAATTTGCAGGGGAGATTTTCTTCAAGGAAGAGATGCGGCGGAGAGACTGGGACTTCCTCAAAGTAGATGTGCAACGTTCATAAGATTCCATAAGTTCTCCCACCGTCATCTGAAATATACAAGATCTACCATGAACTTACTTATCCAAGATGCAATTTCCTTACACAGTAGAAGATACAACACGAAAAAGTGCCCTACATTTTCTTTACTTGCTTCACTAATTTCCTTCATAGAAACCTCAAATTCCAAAGTGGCATTCTGCAAAAAGGCAGTAGAAAACAATGAGGAGACAAGGAAACTCAATTTTTATTAGCATCGATTGAGGAAGGTTTACATTCAGCAAAATGCACACACTCTGCTACTACCTACCTGACTGTGTTCGTCATCAGGCTCGCTGTCTGACAAGGAGCTCTGTTCTGCAACAGATGTACATAACTTCAGGTAAGGAAATGATGATAAACCCTTGAATCTTGTTCTTATGGAACTCAGAGATGGAAGGCCATTGAAGCATGGCAAAACAAGCTGAAGGACAACGAATCCTCCTTTAACATAAACTAGCGGTTCAACAGAAAAACACAAGAATTCTGATAGAGATCCAACTGGTGTGAAGTAGCTAACGAAGAAGGGCAGAAGTGAATAAATTGACCAGCAAATTTGGTTCAGAAGATCAACTTATCTATTCAACCATATTCATTAAAACCAGTTCATAAGAACCAACAAACCGTACCTCGAGGCTAGAAACAGTAATAATAGCACCACATGTACCTAATTTATTTGTTGCCGCAGTCTGCACATCAGAGCTAGATCCTCTCAATTGAGAAATTACTTGCGCACCAACCACATCTGCAAACATTGTTGCAGATTCCCTATGGTCCTCGGTGAGACCAACGTACAGCATATGGTTCAATCTCCTCTGCAAGATTTACAAGTATCTACCATGATCACAACCGAAAAAGGACAACACAATATTAGGAAAACAATATAAGAGCATGATCCATTCAAACCCAATAACCAATTTTACCGACCTTTGCAACTTCAAGGACAAGTTCACCCAGTTCTTCGTGCTGCATAACACAGTGACGCACTTCATGTGACTCCGCAAAATAGGAATTATTAGTTAACCCTGCAATCTGTCAGCGAGAAAATTTAGCCTGAGATAGGTCTATTTAGGCCACTACATACTAGATTTTAAGATATATAGAATCTTGTCAGACAAGACAGGTTCACGACACCAGAATCTCAGCACAAGTTTGGTTTTAAAACTTTTGTAGGGCAGTTAGAAAAATAAGAATGATCTTCCAGTTGTCATAAGCAGAATGCCGAATACCTTGTCTTTACTCGGTAATCATCAAAAGCAAATTCTATAGACATCACTTACCAGGCAATCTGGTGGAATTAATGAACCACCTATCTCTATAAACTAGAGAAGTCCAAAAAATTGTGCAATAAATTCTTCCCTCATAGGGCATGCTTAGCAACCAAATAACAAGCCTCTTATCAACACAAAGATGAGGCCTCAAACACATCACACCAACACAAGAAAACTGAAGTTCATTGACAGGTACCACCGCAAGACTAGCTCTATGAATTAGCATGTGAATTCCACACTCTCATCAAACAAAGGAACTCCTCTGTTCCTAATGTCCTTTAAGGCTCTGTTCTCCTTTCTTCGGAAAGTTGATGCAAATTACTACACTGTATGTTAAGTGCATGTCAGGCATCGACCAAATTTTTCCTCAAGAGTAGCATTTATACTCAAGGAACAGAAGAACCGTCATCAAACAAATGGTTGCTTCTCTATCCCATCTAGACTTCCTTCCAGAGAACCTTGGCACTTGAATAAAAAGCACATTTCACATCTCAGAATAAGGCCGTTAACCTATGTTTCATCTTAAAATTTAACCAGAATATTAATTTTGAAAGAAAGATCACAATTTGAAGGAAGAAGGGTGAAACTCACGCTTCGACCGCCTGGAAACGAAACAGACATGAAATTGACAAGTAACACAGATTTAAATAGATTCAACTTACCTGAAACGTGAGACCATTGTGAATTATATCTCGAGCAATAGGGTCGTTGATATACTTATGCAATGGCATTACCATGTCCTCCATATTGTAGGGGTTGCTGCCATAGATATCCCTGGATCCACTGTGCCTTCTCGCATCTCTCTGTCGAGAAACAGGTTGCTAGTAAACACATATGGAACAGCATCATATAACACAAAACAGACCATTTAATTACAGAAAACAACAACAGCATACAACACAGGGTCGTGGAGCATTGATTTTTAATAACCACCCCCCCCCCCTCCCCTTGCCCAGAATTTCCCGGCAGCTCCTTCCCAGGAGATTGATCTGCTTAGATTACTTTATCCACTAGACAAACAAGTGAATCATCCATCTCCATCTAAAGGTCTCCAACAAAAATCAGTTGGCCAGAAATATCCGATGATCATCGATAGAGGCAAAAGAAATGGAGAAAATATCTAGTATCATGCAATATAACAAGAGTACCCTTGCAAATAGGTCTTCTCTCATCCAAGGAACTAGATACTTCCATGGCCATATATCCAGTGTACTAACTGCATATCCTTTAGTCTTGTGCAAGCGCCCAGCCATTCTCGTGGCAGATGTTAAATTAGGGTGCACCAAAAATCTAGCTGCTACCTCCACCGAGAATTCATATGTACTGAAAACACGATCGACTGGGTCTCTTATTATGGTCACCACTGATGTTCTATCCTTAGGAAGTTTTGACATCATGCTGTAGTCATCATGAGTGACCAACAACCTGCACTTTGGCGTCCTACACAGTGGCAGAGAATCGGGTTAAGCATAAAAAATCAAGTACAACACAAATGTCAAAAAGGGGAAAAAAAGGTCATACCTGGGATCAAACCTCAATTTATCATAAGAGCGAGGGCATTCCAGAGCACTAGGATACAGCTTCCTCAGGAAACTGCAAGTACAGATTTAGCAAGAAGGAATCACACTGGTGGGTCGTCCGATGTATGCACCAATAACTACGATTAAGCGCTCTGCAGCAAGAGAGATTTGAATTACCAGTGAAAGTACGTACGTCCTCCTGTTCTTGGAACATGGAGAAAGAACAGCAAGTCTCGCAGGGTGTGTTTGTCTTCTTTAACTTCTAGACTAGGTGCAGAAGAAGCCCACTTCTTCACTACATTCTCACAATGCCCAAAATCCCTTTTGTGAGGGGAAGCATTAGCTGATAGAGAAACCAGGGAAAGTTAAAAACCTCATTGAGCTAAAAGCCAAGCTTAGAAGTTATATGTACATGATCAACCCTAATATGTTCCCAAACACTCTGGTCATTCACACAAACTTCATCCTCCTAGTACCATGTAGTATATGACAAAGCACTGATTGCAATAGAATTATATCTCAACCGAGCTGAAAAGGAGGGAAGCAACTACTCAGTTTCAAGCCAGTAAATGGAATTCCATACTTAAATCTCGTGACTTCGAGGATCGCACAAAGCATCCCTTCTTATCACTCTCGCTTAAGACAAAACAATAATACAACATTCAGCATTACAAGGTGGGAAAGAAGCTAAGGGCGGTGAAAAATGAAGATGGGATTCGGAATCTGCCCCCCACTTACCCAATGCAAGAAGAATCAGCAAAATCGCAAGCCTCAGGCTTAGAGTAGGATCCATCAGCCTCATCCTACTCCAACACCAGCTAGAACGAAATCTGACAAAACAATCGGCAAACAAGTCCTTATAAGTCTCTCCAGCTAGACCCATACCAACCAAAACAGTTTAAAAAAATTGAACTGAAACGCCACATCTTATTCCTTAGCCTTTACTTCAAAACTATCAGATCAATGTCACGCTCCATTACAAATTTAGCAGTGCCCAGCTAGCACCTAGTAGCAAGTCAAATAACACCTTTCCTCTCCCATTTAACAAAAAAGAACTCATCAGATAATCCATGCAACCTTCTCAAACAAAACCCAAAAAGAAAAAAAAACTCCAGCCAAAACGAAAGGCGCGAGCTTTCTCAAACGAATCAAACGGACACGTCCTGTCAATTGAAGAACCAGAATCGACATACCAATAAAGAGGGCCTTCTTTTCTTATTCAAAAGATAAACCCTGATCACAGAATTTCGAGACAAGCCAAAAACCGAAGCATGGCGACCATGTCGAGATGCGGAGTCGCATAAAATCTGTCTTTTTTGTTTTTTGTTTTTCTTTTAATAAGAGCATACGCACGGAGAAGGAACAGAGAAACAGAGCGAAGTGGACCTACCCCCTGTATGTGTGTACTGCAGGTGACTCCCGAAGCCTCGTGCTCTTAAATTCTTCTCGATCTCCGTGGCTGGCTCCGCCAGACACGGCCTCACGACAACCGGTACCCCACCACCACTTTCGCGATTACCAGCGATCTTCTCGGCACCCGAACAAGGGGACCGATTGCCGGGCGGCGGAGATAGCAAGAATTGCCCCTCCTCCGTAGCGGCGAGCGACCTCGAGAAGACCTCCGCCGCAAGGAGGAGAAGGGAGCATGAGAGAGAGAGAGAGAGAGAGAGAGAGTCAGCAGCGACTCGATTGGAAGAGAGCAGAGAGGGAAACACGTTTGACGACGATCGCAGCAGTGAGGGAGTGGTGCGTGTCGCTGTCGGGAGGAGGAGAGGGACCGGAATGGGGAAAATGGAATCGGGCAATTATAACAAAAACCAAAAAAAAAAAATTAATTTGCAAGCTTTTTTAATTGGATTTTGTTAATCCGCCCGAAAAGGTAACCCAATTAAGAAAATTACTAAAGTAATATTTAACTGCTAAAGTAAGATACTCGTAGATAAATGCATAAATTTTCTCGTCTCATGTGTGCTTGATATTTGAAAAGGTAAAATATTTCTTATTAGTCATGTGATATAAGCTTCGTGCGAAAATATGTTTGTAAATATTTCGTTTGCACGTGTCTGTGCCGGAATAAGAATTTTCGATTTGAAATTAGATCGGAATTCGTTGTTGTTATAAATTATTAATTTCAATGAATGGAGTACAATCTCTTCTTTTCTTATGATCGTAAAAATTGTATGATCCTTTCTTCTCACTAACACGGTGATGAGCACGATAAAGGCCGAATTTTTTTTTTTCACTTTCCATGAAATGGCAATTCCGCAGTATGTCTTCGTTTGTGAGGACACTAAATGAAGGCTTATTATCTATAGAGAAGAGGAAAGCAGCTATGATCCTCATGCTTAAACCTAACATATTCTACATATAATTTTAGATTAAAATTTATATCATTGTAATTTATGTAATTGACTAATTTTTTGAACAATAAAAATTCATGAACTTATCTCTCGTTATCTGATTTTTTTATAACAATATTTCGAATTTAAATCATGTGTGTTTTGTAAAAAAAAATTCATTTTCATTTGTTTGCTAAAAACAAATTTGCTTCAAATGATGTGAGCTATATTTAAAATAAGTGAATTTCAAAATAAGGAAATAAAACTAATGAAATGTAACATGCATGGTTAAAATTGCAATTTTTATTCTTTTATTGCTATAAATATAGTAGATATTAAATGAAATTTAGTCAAGCAATAAAATTAGCCATCCTTCAAACTAAAGTTAATTCATTTTTAAATTGAATGACAAGTAATGCAATTTTTAATGTAATTGACAAAAGCTATATGTCAAATTATTACTATTGTCCTTCTTAAGAATATATATTTCTCCTTTTGACTTAATTTCAAATCAAATGAATAAATTATATATTTAAAGATAGTTTATCTTCATTTTTTCTCTTTTCAAATTTAAGATCAACGAAATAAATCGAAAGAAATGAATGTTTAGAAAAGATAAAAGAAACTTATTTCAAGATATACATATATATATATATTTATCTATTTTACAACTCAATATACTTGAACATGCTTGCTCTGGATCCATTTCTAAATTACACATTTGCACATTCTTTTTTTTTTTGGTAAAGATACATTTGCACATTCTTTATCCGTTCTTACATTGAAAATTTGATAAGTGATGGAAGTTTGAGGACAATAAATCACCAAATTAATGCTAATTGATCGAATACGGGCTATGTGGCACAACTATGCCCACGCGGTAATCACAAAACTAAAGCCGAGTGTCATGCGACGATCTTCAAAGTAAAATATTCTCTCAATTTCGACTCCAACTATACATCAAGAAATAAACTATTCAAGGCAACCGTCAACGTTACTCTTTTATCTTGACAATAAAAATATTGGAGGTGCCCCCACTCCTTTATTCGTATTAGTCTTTTCATATACATTTCCGGGTTTGAAATCTGGAATATAAAGGAAAAGCAAGATCGAGAGAGGGTATTGGGAACCGAAGCAGGGCTTATGGGGGCGACCCAAGTGTCCGTGAACAAGACAGAGATTGGGGGGCCACTGCCCTTTTCGATGCTTTTGCCCACTATGGAATGTTGTTTTGCCTTTGTTTTTTGTTGGGGTTTACTGTTTATAGTCAACATGGATTGGCCCCCTTACTACATTCATCTCTCCATCTATCTTACATGAACTACGTTGGCCACAATCTACATATAGTGGTTTAGCATGTTGGGTTTTGGCAAGAGAAAATGGTATGCTGTTTCTGCCTAGTTACATTTATCTTTCCATACCACTCATTTAAGATGATGAGGACATGTGGCATCATCACTGTCAGAAGTGCCTCCACGTTGGAAAAAAGATAAAACCACTATGAAGTGAATCCCCACACGCTTGTCAATTTTCTTTGTTGTTGTTCTGGTAGAATGTGAATTTTGCCACATTTAATGTGATTGAATTAACGAATGTGCTTCTGTACTAAAATTACAAACTACACTCCCTTTTCTCTGCCGCAACTCTACCGAGCAAAGCTTGCCATGCTGCCAGATGAGATACAGAGAACAGGAGGCACAATCAGATCACTGTTTGAGAAGAACTGATCTTGCTGCATCCAGATGGCTAAGCCGGCAAGTGCCCAGAAGATACTCGGGCAGCTCGTCTTCTGTGTTAGCCTGATGAGAACAGACAATCCGTGCACCAGTGGGGTTCAGAAGTAAAATAAGAGGGACCGAAATGAATATGAAGTAATAGTTGGTGGAACTATTGCACAGTGGACATTAAGACGGCAAAATGAAACTTTTGTAACAACTTAAACGAAATGAACACTTCTACCTGCACCAAGAATGCCATTTCAATAACCAGGTTGTTAAGGTAACCGAGTACCAGACTAACCACTCCCCTGGCAACTGTTGAGGACCCGATGTCGATCCCAAGCTGTAATGCGTATTTAGGGTTAGCATGCTTTGACGTGAAAATTTTCTACATGATGTCTCAACTTTGTGATTTATATTTTCAGTCTTTCAATGCAGTAAATGGGTTAACAACAGACAAAGCCCTAGCACAGGCATTGTGATCATGGAATGTTACGTGATCAATGAGGTACATGCACAAATGGGATGAATCCAAGAAGAAATGATAAATGGCTAAGCATGTTCAGTGGCAAAATGGTCAAAAGAACATCTGAATGCCAGGATTAAAATTCTTTTAAAACTATCAATACAAATGCACCATTGTATTCCAAAATATATCTGATAGTGTCATGCCAAGTTCAAGTAATTGAATCCCCACGAAGCTAAAACGCAATGGAGTTACCTCCAAGTAGTTACTCCCATGAAAATAATTGATTTGCAGTGCTTGGCCAATCAGGCAGGCTTTCTTTCCCACACTCTGTTTAACTATCCAGGAACCCTGAAAAATAAGGAAAAGAATTAACAAGGTTAATGGAACATACAAAAGAAGGTGGTCTAGCCACTAAACAAAATGTATACATCAAATTGAGCTAATCTGCATAGCATAGCACCTAATTGAAGGCAGATATTTTCCTGTCTGGTCGTGTTCTAATATAGTCATGTAACTGAGTAGATATCGAACCTCAAGATAACAAAATGGGAGGTAAACTTGAGAAGACAAGTGAATTGTTTATGGTTACCTGTGCAGTACATTGGGTGGATAAACCATCTTGTCAGGTCATTCAGTGAAAATCACGAAAGTATACTGCTAGGTTCTTAAATATCAAAGCAATCATGAAGGATACTGACCTTTGAAATATAAGGTATAAGCTTGAACCTTGAATTTCTATATGCATCATCCCCCTTGACAAAGCTCTCCAGTAGGGGTGCATCTTTCAGGGGAGTGCTCATCATGTAGTATAGTGCTAGGCTGTAGGTTGTTGATCCAGGTACCTGCTTCACAGGACATGAATCTTTATAACCAATAATGGCAATGACATCAAGCTCGGTTAACATAGATAGAGAAAATATTTGCCTGTATGTTTACAATAAAAAAGAACTCTGATCCACCCTGGGCTGCATATTTCTGCATATCAAACTCAGCATGTTCAGAAAGCTCATAAATGCCACCATGTTGAGACAAACACGCGTGAATTTAGCAAAGAGGTTATTTAAATTACTGGATTTAGGTTTGAACCTGAACAATACTCCCAGGCCTTCTTCCAAGGTCATCTTCCCTTTTGTCAGATCTTAGCCAATCTGCAGCAACCATTTGCATCAAGGTTCCTTTTGCTTTAACCTGGGGGTAAGTTCAGAAGCAATAACATTAGAGAGAGAGAGAGAGAGAGAGAGAGTAAAATATGATGTCTTTCTATTGAGAAATAACACTACAAGAAAATTGGTCCTATGAAAAAACTTCACCACTAGGTACTTCCACTGAAGAGTTAACTAACTGTCAATTTATTCACCTAGTATTATGTCAATCCATTGCATGAAAAGAGTCCACAGAAGGTAACCAATCAATGGTTCTCTGAGGTAACAATGAAAATGGTCTTGTAAACAAGTGCCTAAGGCCTTATAGCAAAACAAAATAAAAAAGAAAAGAAAAGAAAAAGTTCCTTGGCCAACTATATATGCTACTTTAGTTTCAAAATGAACAAACACACAATGATTTCACTCTTTGAGAATATTTTATCATGCAAATGCTCCTTTTACATTTCTAATGCACATAAGGTAGCCCTCAATATAGGCAATTTGTTAACACAATCCCAATTAAAATCATATCTGCCAACAGGTAATGGCGGAACCTTAATCAGTGGCTAGCAGAACTTCCTACAGAGGATCATGAGTTCAGAATGACACAGCAGAAAATACAACAAAGCACCAACATTAATCAGGTATAGTTTTCAACTCAAATCCATAACATAAAATTAGAGTCATCCGCCAGTAGACACCATTTTGTCTCTGCTAACGCTTCAAATGGGTCATATAGATGAATATATCAGGCAATGTATGAGCAAGTGCCATCCCAAGCTAGCGCTCTGGCTAATCTGTGCAGTGTATTGTACACACCTTTTGATGGTCCTTTAAATAATTCTTTCCGCGGATTAAAAAAGTTGGAGGGTCTGCCTCGGTCCAGCTGGAAGTCAACATGCAAGTCGGATCTTTAGGAAGAGTAGTTCCATAGCAACATGAGACGATGTCTTCTGTCACCATCTCTTGTAAGTCAATGTAGCCCCTCTTCTGAACTACAACATACAAAAAGTCTCAATTATCAGGACATCCAATAATATAGGTCATGGTCCTCATGAGATGGCCTTTTAAGACAGAAAAGCGTGCAGCAAATGGGTAGGACAATTATATAAGCTTATAGGTGCTCATAAAAATATTTTGTTCACCTGCAAGGTCATGTAATTTTCTCACAAAACCAGTAGCAGTTGATAATCTTGGATGACGTCCCTGCAATGTGATGGTGGGATGGGAATCGGATGAGAAACTCGAAACATGGAGAGCAAGAGGCCATGTGCCTCAATGCAAAACTAATGAGAACTCCATCAACTAGCGATTTAGGATTAAATCACCCGATCATAACCATTCTATGTTAGCTGGTACCTGAGGGTAAATTTCTAACGCAAAATCACGAGACCAACCACTCTCTGATTGGCCATTTGATGGCTCCAGAACATCAAAGAACTCATCAGCAGCATCGTTTAGGCTGACAAGGCTAGCATGCTCTGAAGGTGCCTTACCCAATCCATCACTCATCTCTTCCATTGTCCTACCATCCTTTAACGATTCCACAAGTCTATTGTCATGCAACATAACATTCTTTTTCAGCTCTCCTGATGAAAAGTTTGATGAAAAATTCCCTATTTTTGCTTGAAACAACTCTCTTAGTGCTGCAAAAAACAAAAGCTAGTTGCTTTCAGTTAACACTGGAAGAAACTATAGTGAAGCAATCTGATTAGATATAACTAATGATGCACAGATCAGATTCACCAGCAACTCTGCCAAGCATTTTGATTGTTATACACCGGCCTGAAGAAGTTCGTATGTAAGATTTCCAATATTTCCAATCAATAGCAAGCATGTGTTTTACTACTGATTGTTCCCCTCGGTTCACAGGAGTGATGACATATCCTCCACCTGCAGACAGAAAAATTCCCCTCCCTCAGAAATTGTGTGCTTCACAGCACCCAAAGTATGATCATGCAGGCTCACCACCCAAACAAGTAATTATAGTCATGTTTGTAAACAGAGATTCAGATGAACATGTTTTTTTGCCATTGTTTCCCTGCAACTTTTTGTCTAGGGAATGAAATATCAGGGCTGATATAGCAATGGAACTCAATAAGGTGCATACATTAAATTAGATTCAAGCATACATTACTTTTTAGGCACGCTCGGACAAAGCCTTTCTGTGGGGGGCACTTCTTGTGGAACACTGAATGATAGAGAATAACTGCAAAGTAATAGGCCAAAGATGTCACCTCAAATTTTACTGGATTCAGTAAAAGATGTAACCCGTAAGTAATATCCAATAGAGTGCATACCATATGTTCCATCATCTTCTCTTCTCCAATATCGACGCAACAACATATCTCTACATTTCATTCCCCTGAATGTATGACACATAAATGAGAGAGCCACAAATGAAGAAAGCTGCCTTTGAGAAAATTGTGATTGCTAAATTTTTCAACTGACCAAGGTAGCCAATCGCTATACAGCTGCTTGTGAATAATATCGGTGTGACCATCGAGATGCTCAACCACCCTTCCCTTATAAAAACAGAAGTCCCATCTGTTGAATTGGAGATTTCATAGACAAGCAAAATTTAGAGCAATGTGTATAATCAGAGGAAGACACAGCATTCTTCTGAATCTCCATATAAACCTAATTCGAAGATCATATTAAAATGGTATTGAAGCCTATAGGTCATCTAACTTGCAGATGGAAAATATCTGACAAAGAGGACCTACTCTGATCTTGATGGACCAAGAGACATGAGTGTTTGAAAAATGGCTTCTGATGTGCCATCAATCACACCGACAGCCATTACTGCAGGATGGTCAGCCCACTGCGGAGGAGAAAAAGTTGCAAGTTGCTTGCTCAGCAATCAATTAGTTCATTGAAATCAGCAAGTGAGAGAAAGGAACAGCTAACTAACCTTCCCATGAGAATCCCGGTCTTTTGCTTCTTTAAAAAGCCGCAAACCTGCATAGATCTATGCCTTAGGAAATAGAGCGAGCTAAATCAAGAGTATGCTAGGAAGTACATATTACCATTCTGGCAACCAAAGATTGTCCATGGTGAAGGGGCAACAACATCTGATGCGACTATATCTGTATGATTGGATGTACCAAGAGTCCAGTCTACCGGAATAACATGACTTACTCTGCTGGAACCACTTAATCTACAGACAAACAAATTATTAGTAACCAAAATAAGAATTGGGGCATAATCTCAACATACAACATCAGCTATAGTTTGTCTTATCAACAGCATATAGAAAACAAACACGTCAATAATAAACCAAGTGCTTCGGTGTATATAACGTATAACTCTTCACACCTTAATGATTGCCAGCTCATTGTTGAGCAGTCCAGAGCACTAGCACCGGGATCTGGACCACCCTAGAGAGAAAATAAAGCATTAGTCTGTAGTCCAAACAAGGCATGTCTTGCCCACTAATGCTAGAAATTTAAACCTTAATAGCTGCTTCCTGGAAGGTATGAATCCATCTCGCTGCTTCTTCAGGGCTATATGCTCCCAGCTATTTGGTATAGTAGCTCAAGTTAAAAGATGAGAAATTCGAACAAAATCTTTAAATTGTAGTCACATTTACTCTTGTACCTTGAGTTGGTCATTGTGATTTGATGTATTATAAAGTGTAAATATGAAGAACACCTGTTAGCACAAAGAGCTTTTTATAAGTAACTGCAGTTAATGGATAAAAACATTAGTTGATTGACTTCTGGTGGAAAGAAATAAATAAATGACCATACTTTTCTATGAATGCTTTCTCTTCCATTGTCCATGACTCGGATAAAGGAATCAATAATCGCACTTCTCACAGGAGCCTGAGATAAAAATGAAGCACATTATTAAGTGTTCTGAGAACCAGTGATATTTGCAGAAACGTATTGTTACCATTTTTTAGGACCCAATTATAGAGGGATGAATTGCTTATTTTAAGACAGAATATGAAGTTATAGTTAGAGCTGGTCCCATTAGAAAAAAAAAGATAACGCACAAGATTTTCTTAAACCCATCCTAGTACTGGGATTGAATCAACTGGCCCAGAAATTCTCCTCATATTCACCAGTTTCTTACCTCAATTAGAGGCATTGACAAATATTGATTCCATGCCTAAATCAGATCAATATCCTGAAACTTCCCTATATCAGATAGCTACGCATACAATGTGACTAAGCCTCATGTCCCATTCACATTAACATACATTGTAATTAACAAAACACTACCAAGACTTAAGAACTCATGCTGTCTGACAGCAGCAATTATTTAACCCCGTGAATCTGATTTTGAGCAAACCAAAGGCATCACATGTTTATCAAATCACACAGGCTCCAGGATAATGCATTTATTATCCACTGTCAGCATCCAAAATTTAGATGTTCTTTTTAAAAAAAATTTGGTAAACAGGATTTGAATACTCATCCAACATCAGAAGTAAGTAACAACTGGAGACCATCTTCACATATTTCTCAGAGGATGTCTTGTGCAACACAGTTAGTGGGGCAATTTATCCGAAAGATATGCAAACAAATGAATTACCAAGATTGTTGTTTATCTATGTCAAACATCACATCAACTTTCTCATGCATGGAGTGGGAATTAGTAAAATACCAGCACATCACAATCAATTAAGGTAGCGAGAACCGAGAACATGGCCAAAATTCGGGCACATGCAGTGTGTGCTCCATTACTGAATCGACCTTAATGGATAAAGTGTACGCAGACGGTGAGAACGACCAAATACAGCATCAAATCTTAAGAGACCAGTATATATCGATGCAACTAAGGATTCACCATTTGATAGACACTAGCAATTTGAAAACCCATACAGTAAAAAAATTAAATCCCAGTTTAGCACCCCGATTGTGTGGCGGAATAAGGTCTAGACAGAGCCACTAGACAACGTAATGCAACATTAAACAGGAAAAAAACCCATCTCCACTCGTCAATATCTGCGCGTAGGGAGGTTGATCCCCTCAAAAAGCTGGACGATAAGCTCGCTCTCACTCGTTTTCTCCACATTTCGACTCGTGACCTCAAAAAAGAATCAATAGAAACGGCGGCAACCCATTAGGTCCGCTTGGCATATTAGTTCCTCCACCGCAAGCAGCACCTTCGTCTCAGGCAAACAAAACTTCGAAGAACTTAAACACATGCAGACTACACGGTACGAAGAAGAAGAAGAAGATGAAGGGACCTCATCTACAGAAGAAGGAGCAGATTTGAAGCACTTGAGGCAGTGGTCGTCGAGGACGAAGTAGCGCTTCCTGGAGAACTGAAGGCCGAGCCGGTTGGAGCGGATCAGGTGCAACCAACCCTCCATTCGATCCGACCCAGAAAACCGCTCGGACTACTCCGCCGAACCCACCACCGCCCAGAATCCGTCCCGCAACTCCCCCTCCGCTCTCCCACCCAACCACAAGCGGCACGCGCGGGGTGGGCTCGAAAGCAGAAACGGAAGCGCGAGACGAGGGCGCCCCCCCGGGGAGAATCGGAAAACTGGGTGCTCTCGTCTCGTCCTTCCTCCGGAGACGACGATGGTCGATGCTGGCGATGCCGATGGTGATGACGGCGCCACCTCCGAGGAATCGCGAGCGAGCGAAGAAAGATGGCAGGTCCAAAATAAAGTCGCTCGCTTTCTTTCAGTTAAAGTTAACTGATTTTGGTGCATACGTCGGGCCAAGATTGGAGGGAGATTAATAAAAGCGTTGCCTCGTCATTTTCTCCGTCATATATGACTATTAACGGGCCCCCACCGTCGGGGCCACACGACACGATGAACGGCGGAGATGCGCTTGGCGTACAATATGTATCGACCAATATTTTTTCATATAACGTGCACCTTTCAATGACTTACCAACAATATGTCTATTTTCCCCTCTCTTTAAGATAGAATACCGAGTTTTAAATAAAAATCACAGCCTAATAATTTGAAAAAAGAAAACTAAATTGGAATTGAAATTTTCACCGATGACGCGAAATTCATTTATGCGTTGGTAATTTTCAATTCACTAATGCACACCCCGTTTATTAATTATGAATATTTATCGACTCATTCTATGTGTCAGAGATACAACTTCTTTAGATTGAATACTTATTATCTAAGGTAATAAGCAAAATTGCAATCGTTCAGAATTAAGATATAGGAGAGTGACCCTGAAATGTGGGAAAGAATATTATTGCACTTTGATAAGATCCATTTACACTCGAAATTAAGTCTTAGGAGGAGGGGGAAAGAGGGAAGGAACCCCGTGAAAAGCCAAAAATATCCATTCAGCTCTCTGCTGAATCTCAGACAAAGGAGTCTCTGCTTGATTTCTTGGCATCTTGACTTTCTTTATCTTGATAGCCCAAGCCGCCCTTCCCATCAAGAAGCGGTTCAGTATCCTTCTCTTTAATCTGACAAACATACCAAAAGAGGGACGTATGAAAAAGCCTACTCCCTGCATATTCTCAAGACTCGTGTACATAAACATGTTGGGGTGGGGGAGGGAGAGAGGGGGGAGAGGGAGGGAGGGACCTGAGAAATGGAGAGATCTGTTGACTGCTTCTTCTTGTTATCTTGGGTGCAGAAGAAAGAGTACAATCCCATCCCAAGCATGGCAACGAGGATGCCGATGATGTTCCTCTCTGTGAAAGGGTCGTGCAACAATGTGTAGCCAAAGCCCAGGACCAGGCATGTCTTGAGGTGGCCCAGCACTTGGTAAGTCACAGGAGACGTCTTCCCAATCACCAAGAATGTGCTGAAGTTCACTGACACTGCTATCAGGCAGGAAAGAATGATGAAACCCTGCAACATGTTCATTCACAATACAATTACATGATGATTTTTGCTCGATTTGGGCAAAAAAGGGTCTGTATAATGGTAAAAGCGATATTGAAGCAAGTGGGTCTAAAACTCAGGATCGGGTGATCATTTTGTTTTGGGTGAACCATGACAAACCAGACGAAAAGTGGAATGGATGTGTTACTTACCAAGACTATGGGAGAGTACTTATAAGCAAAGACATTTTGCTTGGTGAGGCATTGATCCACTAGAGGGCCTGAGACAAAGAGAATGGCTGCTTGGAAAGGTGCTGACTGGTACAACAGCTGCGTGGAGGAGACGTTGAGCTTCTTCTGTATGGTGTTTGTCAACTGAAGAGAGAAAAATTGTTAAAGGGTTAAACTTCATAACCATCTCCATAAGGGAAAAGGCGTTTCACAAAAATCGGATGGTAATTTGTGTGGATGTGGAAGCTCAAAGTGTACTCATGTATGCTTGGAGTTTTCTCGAGAAGGGCATCCAAATCAATCCACATTCGTTTAGTGTAAGACATCACTGACTATACTTCCATGAATTCAGGTGCATCTTGTTAGAAAGATAAAAATTTCTAAAAAGAGGAAGCATACAATTTGGCCGATGCAGGTCGTGACGATGGCCAGACCAGAGAGCACCGTCCCCACAAAATTGAGTTGGAGATCGGTCACGGAGGCGATGCCCACCCCAAAAATCAAGACGAATAGAGAGAATTTTATTTTCTGGCTGCAAGAACATAATATGTTGTCTCAGAAAATGGCTAGAAGAAAAAAGGAAACCGTGTTCAAGCAACTGGATCTTAGGGTATGTTACCTGAACTGCTTTTTGAGGAAAAGAGTTTCCAGGAGTACAGTGAATGGTATTATCGCCAGTTTTGTCATCTGCCAAAATAAGAAACTAGAAGTGAATCAGGAGACAATTTGAATATTTAACTAAGATTGTACAAATGTTCTCAGTTGTAAATGCTTCTATTGTTAAACAACAGGGTATAGGAACCTGGTAGAATCCGACGGAGTTGAAACCAAGGCTCAAGTTTAGAAGGCCGATCGAAATGCCATTCAAAATGCCAAACAGCATGACGGTCTTCAAGTCAATCGCCTTTGTTTCAAAGAAGTTCAAACGTTGAGCCGCGTGTAGTGTGCAAAATGTTACCATCAGGTGCCAACTGGTGAGAGTTGTGGCTGCATTCATCCAAAGAAAAGGAGGGAATTTTACCTTGTGTTCATGCTTGAAAACTAAGAAAAAATCGACCATCAGAATCGACTCGAACAAGAGTTTCATTTACCGAAAGGGAAGCCAAGATTGCTCATTAGAGCCTTGTTGCAGATGACTATGGACACAGATGATGCCACTGAGAGAAAGAGAGCACCAGCCACACCCAACTGGAAGCCTGTCATCTCCCCCATGCTGCGATATTTTCTGACAGACAAACCAAGGTTAACACGAAAATCTCTTTCAAAATGAAACTTGTCTCAGTGGATAAATCACATAATGCATAGCTGGTGAGTCCTTTTCAATGTCTCCTGGGAGTTGGGATTAAGAAAAGACAATATTGTAATTTCTTGAATGTCAGAAGTTTTCTATTGGCTATAGACAAATAAAGATGAGACGGTCAACTAGTCAACATATCATTTGATAATGTTGCACTCCGGGTTCATGCATCCTGCTAACCACCATTAATTAGCATAGAAGATTAATTTTATTGTTTTCTAGGTGACCATTCGATCTCACGCATTTTTTCAAGGTTAAGATTTAAACAGCTCTCACAATATGTTTCTTGAATAGGTGGTTTGGCTGTAATGTCAAAGAAAATGTCATGTCATTCCAACCAATCTTTCCAGCCAGAATACATTGGTTCCTATAGGTCTCACAAATAAAAAATGAACTCATAACCAAAAAAAATCAAATTCTCAATATACTGAAGAGTAATTCGATATTATTCCAGTACGCCGACACAAAAGGGACATGAAAATCATATATTGCAAGTTACATAAAAAAAAATTATTGGACATGAAACAGCAAAAAGAAAGGAACAGAACAGAAAAGTACCTTGGAGAAACTGAAGGATTATCGGATGGCGTTACACGAAACCTGAGAGAATCAGTCTTAAGACATTGATAAGAAGGAAGAGCGGATGACTGAATATGTACTAGAATAATGGAACCCAGATGTCATAATAATTCCTTGCTTAGTTCTTACCAAGGAAAACCAAAAACCAGAAGGCAAGCAACTAGGATGTTGAGGAGATAGCACTAGCTCCTAGAACTTGGTCTTCAATCACCGTTCAAGCACCAAATCAGGCCCTTTTTTGAAGCCAACCCTCGGTGAGAGAGAGAGAGAGGGGGGGGGGGGGGGGAGAGATTGGCTTGTATGAGAAGAGCATTGAAAGGCATGTATATAAGTGGGGATTACAAAGAGAGGTTGGTGATGATAGGAGAAGGGTGCTAACGGTTAGGCAATGGCTCATCACTTCCGCAAGTTAAGGTTGACGGCCACTTGAAGCAAGGACTACCCGTCATCCGTGGTCGATGACTCTCTCTAGTAGACTCTCTCGTGAATGAGGTAAGAGTTCTTCTTCATACGACATAGCCACTCCTCTCTCACCGAGGTTATGCTCGTCTTCCCTCCAATTTGCCTATGTTGGATTGTAACCCATGGAGTCAAGTTCACTCTCTCTCTCTCGGTCTGGACTGGTCAAAATGGCCGATTCCACAAGGAATAACAGCTTGCGTCGCAGAAAATGATGACGAGTTGAAAGTTAAATTGATGGTGCCGAATGAGACTTGTTGTACTTATATTCCGAGCTCCCACAAATGCACATGCACACAAGTGTTCACTATACTTTAGTTTAAATTATGAGTTTGAGGGTAAATGATCTTGAATCGATATTGGCAGCGTGGATCAAGTCCTCCTTACTTCTAAAACTCAAAGAGCCAACGGCGAGGAGAGCCCCGTTCTTACTTTTCGCGCAACGTTCACGCTCGAACATTATGTCAGATGTATTGGGCGCTTTTCTCACTATCATTGTGTGTTTGGAAAGTGTAGGTGCAATCTTTTCAAAGAAATCAAACTGACCATGTTTTTTTCGTGTAACAAGATATCGCAGCCGGGCTGTCCGGATCAAAATTAGGTGCGTTTGCAGTGTGTGCGTCATTTTCCTCCGAAAGGGTATTCAAGATTAAGCTTGAAAATGGTTTTAGAAGTCGGCAAATGTTTATTTACAGCTGAGATGTCTTGAACCGGTCGCTGCTAAATATTGAACAAATCTTGGCAGACAAGACAGGAAGGTGAAATGTAGGTGTCTCTCCATGGGAGGCCTTCTATCTGCAAAAGCAAGCAAAGGGCTCTCTCTCTCTCTCTCTCTCTCTCTCCAACCAAACAGAACTAGCGTTGGGTGAAGAACCTTCTATTTCACTTCAACAAATTCATAATTTTTTAATAGAATAAGCGCACTGAAAATTTTAAAATTTATTATAAAAATACAATTGAATCCTAAAAAATATAATTAAATTCTTATTAATTCCATTCAACTTATCTAATAAAAAATGTTGATATGGCTTCTTTTATTATCATTTTTTTCTCTTATGTGGTCAGTGGCTTTTTTATTATTATTACTAAACATAAAGGGGACACAAAAGTTGCAATGATTCTTCATTTATCCCCAATTGACAGAAGAGATGTCAATGTCCCGATCAACGCTTTCGATATCTGACAATAGGAATCTTGGCAGACAAATCAATGAAACTATAATCCTTCTTTCTCCATCTTTACTGCTGCACCGGGACCAAAGCGGAGGAACGAATTTAAAATTCTTGAAAGTGTGACTATGTGTAGACGCTCTCCACATGCTTTGACCTCTTCTGATAAAGAATTCCTATACACCGTTTGTTAAAATGTGTATTCCTACACCTATTAGCTCCTAACAGCCGACTCACCGAAAAGAAAAACGAAAAATCCAGAAACGAGGACTGCATTTTTTATCAAATAAAAAGATAGATATTTATATTGAATTTCACGAGTGAAGGGAAGTGTTCACCGAAAATTGGCAAAATGCACCAAACTTTGCGGGTAAAATGAGCTGTTGGAAAATTTCTGACCATGTAGGTTTGTTTGACTAGCAAAGACTGCACAAAATTAACCCGTTAAAGCCCTCTATACAGATAAAAATAATGCAAAAAATAGAAATGTAAAATTTCTGTATATTTTGATATATCACATTGAAGAGTATATGAGCCTATTTATAAGTTTTACTGGATGACTATCTAAAGTAACAAAATATTACAATCAATCTGGATTAATTAAGGAAAACAATGCACAATTGTGACAGATATACGAAATTAAGGGAATATCTCTAACGTCCCTCTCAAGGTGACACCGAAGAAATAAAGTGGAGTTTGGAGAAAAGATCCTTAAAATGCCCAAGTGAATGTCTTGGTGAAGATATCAACGGTCTGATCAACAGTTGAGGTGGATACGAGTTGTACAGTGTCATGATGCACAAGTACTGATTGAAATGGCAATAGATTCCAATGTGTGCTTTGGAAAATATCATTGTGCTACTTGGATAGCACTTCAATTGTCGCAGTAAATAATGATTCCCCCATTATGAGAGACTCTTATGTCTTCCAATAATCATCGTAATCATAATAGTTCTGTTGTCGTATTAACAGAATGTGATATTTTGCTTTTGAACTAGAGTGAGCGACATGGTCTATTTCTTGCTACGCCATGAAATAAGAGAGTTATCAAGGAAAAACTATTAACTTGTAGTGGAGCGACAAGCGTAAGGATTACCGGTCTAGTCAACGTTAGAACAGGCTGTGAACTCCAAGGTAAAATAAGCAAAAAGTAGAGAGCATAAAATAAGGTACACTAGACATAACAAAGAAGATGAAGGACGGTAGAGATATGAGTCGTTTAGGCTCTATCATGAATCAACTAACATGAATAGCATAAGCGATATCAAGACGAGTAACGTATTAAGATGCCACCAACTAGCTTTTGCAGGAAACCTATTTTTGAACCGTTGTCAAGTGTTGTTTATCTATGTTATCATTATCATTTGTGGTTAATGTTGGATCTTACTATCTTCGAAGGAAGAGTTACGTCTCTTTTTCATTTCCTTTGAGGAGAGCGAAGTACTCCTTTTACATAAAATGTGCAAAGGTGTCTACAACTTTGCCGTCCGGATCTACCCCCTTCCTTTCCGCAGGAGGCTGGAACTCAGATTGGAGGAAAAAATGAGATCCATGAGCTCTTTCTTGCCCCTTGTACACTGGGCGATACGCGTGCTATAATTACTGAACCCCTCGTGCTGAATATCAGTCATTATTCATGCCAATTAAACCACAAATACAATGATACCTCATGAACTTTGGCAGACAGCTTGCTTCACATTCCATAACGTAGGATGTTGAGTAAAGAACGCTACCTAAGCCTAGCCAGCCATAGATTACCCAGGCATACAATACGAGATATCTCAAGAACAAATTCCCCACTCTTCTTTTTGACAAATGAAAAAATAGAGGCTCCTCTCATCGATAAATAAGAGATATGACAACCCAAAAAAAGGCCGGTGCCTCGCCAATTCAGTATTTCTTTTCCCCCTTGTTGGCAACAAGAGAGGCGAAATTCTGCTCTACTTGAAAACTGTCTGTACAAAATCACAACGTGGCTCTCAAAAGTGCAGCCGCCTTGGTTCACGAAAAAACCACATGGCTTTATGAACCTCTTCAAACGGATCTGATGTGCGGTCGTAAGACATGTACACAATTCCCATCCGGAGAGGACAGAAATAGAGGGAGTGCCGAAATTAGTTCTTCTCAATCTGAGCTAAGTATGCCTTGTCTGCATCTGTGAGGCGATTCTGGAACAAGGCCCACTCGCTTCTGCATCTTGCTCTGACCTGAAAGAAATAAAGAAATGGCAACAAATGAGCCATCGGACATCGAAATTTGTTAATTTCAGCGCATCCTCGGGACTGGTCGAATGAGCAACTAAGATATATAACTGCAGCACATGAGAAGATGAACAGCAATACTAAAGAATACGTACTCCTTCCCATGGAGCTTTCCCTTTCTCCGACTCTCCCTGCAATTTGACAAAGTAATGTATCAGCCAATCAGGGTTTTAGTGTTAAATAAAAATACGTGGACATATTAGAATTAATATTTTGCAATAGAGGGAATTGAAAATAGGAATCAACGAGAGATGACAACGAAAACAGCAAAAAGAAGAGCAAGCCACAAGCCTCCCACCATATAATCTTCACACAATTAGTAGTCATTTAAAGGGCCACTACATAACAACCCAACACTAGAATTAATTCAGCCAACATGGCCTATTGATTTCCAAGGTACCATTGCCCCAAAGGTCATAACATAAATAAGACTTAGAGAATCAACAGTTCACCATATCTAGAAGCTAAAAGTGAAATTATACGCCCTTTTGCATTATGTCCATCATGTAAGGCAAGAGGATAGTATCGACGGTACTGATATGTAAAAACAGCATCAGGAAGCTGATATCAAGTAGCATTAAGCCAAAGCTCACAATAGTTTAATTGTCAATCGTTGGGGTTCCAGATGTCATTTCTTACATCACAATCTGTTTTTCGAGCAAGCACTTGCATGCAAGTATTAAAGCCCCTTTCAAAAGATTGGGTGGAAACAGACATTATAATGGTCCGCTGGACTTCAATCTTCTCCCGGGTACTGTGCAGGAAGTGAAGTACATGAAACCACAACTGCGCTATATTGATGGACTACTTACCTGACTGCCCAGGGAAGGAATTACTTGGTGAACAATCCATTGAGAATCAACAACACCAATCTTCTCGTGAGCAGGCTGCAGAAACAAAAAAAAAGTTTTTACAACTCAGTATAAGCACAGGGAGACAACACAAAAGAGAAGTATGAATGGGAAAATGCACGTTAGCTTTCCATGGACCACATTACTCTCGATGGCCAGGATATAGAGCACCTTGGAAGACGTTCGTCGAAACAGTTCTCTTCACTCACTCGCAATTAAAAACTCTAAAAAAATTATTTCATAATCTGTTTTAAGCCCTTCTTTCATTATTTTCCATTGACGTAACTCTTCCCATACTACACCTATTTGGTCGGGTTGCGAGACACATTCAAATTCAATATAAGTCCTCAAAATGGAACTAAAGAAAAAAAAATTATAGGGGAAGGGGGGGGGGTGGGTCAAACAAACTTTCTTGAATAACAAACTTATTAAATTTAGAAAATTAAGCTAATAACTAAATAAATTAAATATAAATATATTTCAAGTTGAATAAAAAAAGAATACTCAAAATAACAACTATTTTCATAATATTTATTCCTATTTTTATTTATATATTTTAATTTCTTTCTATTCTAAAATATATATTTAAATCTAAATTTAGTATTTAAACCACACCCCCCCCCTTCACACCTTTCCCTTCTTCACCAACAAAAGCCGCCAGCAATCAGGTAAAAAAAAACATATTCTATGAGAGCAAGTGATTACAGACCTCTACGCATCGTCTGAGAGCGAAGTCCAATCCCCATCCATGCACCAAGTCATTCTATAAGCATATGTTAGGAACATTTAATCAGCATATGCTTAACCACATATGATAAATGCATATCCAATTATCCATAACAGTAGCCCATCATCTTAGACAGAGGAGCAACCTGAATCATATGCCACACACAGCGCCAAGCTTCTCTAGAAAAGACTGGAGCCATAATTTCCACAAACCTACATCACAAGTAATAAACATGAGGACGGAAAGGACAAAGTTGAAAAATAGAACTGCTTCCATTCCCTCATCACTATGAAGAAGTCATGAAATGAGCGAAACATCCTAAGAAAATGAGAGATTTACGCTGCACATGGAGGCAAATGTGGATCACTACACCAGCCAGGTTTCTCTTCTGTATCCCTATTCATCAAGTTCCGATGAAAATGAGAAAACTGTGAATGCGCTTGAACTATTGAACAACCGTGCAGATAGATACACAAACAAACATGCCCATGCGTGGAACGGGGGAGAGAGAGTACTTGTGCACTTCTCTGTCACCTCTCCTCTTTGTCATCTGCCATGTCAGTCCATTATTGGGCTCCAGACCTGGCTGAGATATCTCCAAACCATGTTTTTTGACCAACTGAATATACCTGGTAAATTGAATGTAACAAGTATATATAAACCTATCGCTGAATTCCACATGATAATTCAAACTAGCTTGTGAAAACCTTAAATGGCTTACTTTTCCCCATTAAAATGTTCAACTCCAAGATCTTCATCCCATATGAAAATATATTCATAAGCTGCAACAACATCTGGATGCAAAAACCTTTTTGCATACCACCTGAATATATAGCTTAGATATGTGAAAACAAGTGGTTGCATAAATATTCTAACTGAATGCTAACGAATAATTAGCTTGAACTTGCAGATAATTTGTTTGTTAAGGTAGGAGCCAATCTGCTTTCAAGTACTAACTTAAAGGTGATGTTGTAGGGAAATGAGAGCTATAAAAGTTGTTCTCAACTTACCATTTGGTTTGCTTCCTCACACTGATATGAATTGCATCCTTTGACCACTCAAACTGGTCCCATTCACTTGCCCGACCATCATAGTGAAAGAGCAAAATTTGGAAGTCCTCTGAGAACTATCAAACAGATGAAAAAAAAATGCTATCTCAGAACTCTTTAAGAATTAGATGACTATGCATGGAGAATCTATTGTTTAAAGTGAGGCCTTAGAACCTTTCTAATTGATGCCTCGATGTTTTGCCTCTGATCAAAACCGACTGTAAACGTAACCAAGTATTTTGGTTTCTTCTTCAGGTCCTGCCCAATTCAAACACGAGTTATTGCTCCACAACACCAAAATTTGTCTATAAGTTCCTCATATAAAAATATAGGATATTCTAAGGGCATACCACGATGATGCGGATCCAATCATGTTCCAATAATTAGGTATATATGTTACAAGTTTATCAGGTTGATGTGCTACCATAAACAAGCACCGCATATCTCCCAGACTTATTATCCACTTGTAAATGTTACGCAGACATAATGAGCAAAACTTGGGTGACAAAATAAAAGTCATACCTCACTAGGTTCACCCCATAATCTGCGCAAATAGAAATCGGTTTCTGATACAATAATATTTGGAGGCAAAGACTCTGCACCACGAGGATTTGTCGGAACATATATCTGGAAACAAAAAAGAATGATCAAAATCCATGTCCATCCCATATGTTCCAGCAAAAGATAAGCCCTTCACCATATAATTCTGATTAGCCATTCCATTTAGCGCTACATAGCACGAAGCATGGATGACTCATAACAGCTAAATAGAATGCAACGGATCGCCAACAATTTAAGCTCTAATGCATATTTCAAACTTTTATTCACATGTACGTGTTCACGAGCATCCATTAAGTAAATGTAGGTTTCTCACATATATTTTTCCTGCCCAGCATCAAAGATTAGAATCCACGAAAAATGAAACCAAACTGATTTTGCAAGTGTCATTAGCTAATCCAGTGTATGTTCCCAAAACATGTGTGCAGAGGTGAAGCTCACTTTCAAGCCATTAAGAGTGATTTGGTTCTATACTAGTCATGAATGGAAGTATAAAAAAGCTGTGAAAAAAGAAGCTATCTCAATATGACTGGATAGATGAACAATAAATGGGAAACACGAGGGGGCGAAAAACAAATATCTTAGTAATATCAGATGAACAAAACTATTGAGGATACCATGTTGGACCAAACAAACTAATCAACCTCTTATAAAACAAAGGGATGTTTTTGCAATTAGGTGAATCGGTCACTAATGACTCCTCTTCCAAGTGGAGATGCATAACAAGCTGTGACAATGGGAGAAAGACAAAATTTGAAGAAAAAAGGTACTGTACCTTGGGGATGCTGCCTAGATTATCAGAGGTTTTGCTGACGGATCTACTTTCATCACTGATCAGATCAAGAGATGATATAATACTTGAACGGAAGTTAATCTGCAAGTTTAAATGCAAGTCAAATAACTGATGGTAAGCAGCAAAAAATGTGAACCTAATTTAACAGCACTAGATGAGCATATACCTTTGTCAGAGAAACAGATGGAAAAGAAATGCCTATGAAGAATCCAAATAGAACTCCCAAGATAGTGGGGATGATAATTCTGGCCCTGTCGTTTGATTTCTTTATAACTCCACTGTAGACCGAACAAGGGTAGGTTAGGCAATTTCAAAGCTTGAGCATCATATCTAAATGAGAAAGGCTTAAAATATTCAAAGTTAATCAGCTAAAATATAGCATGTGGAACGAACCTGCGGTGCATTGTCCCCATCCTGATGTATGCTCGACTCTCACATTACCAGGTCAAGAATAAAATGGAGACCTTCACTACTTCAATGAATTCTGAAGAGACTATCTACACAAAAATACAACAGTTCTTCGAAGGTGTCCTCCTCTTGTAGGAAAGGTGCTTCCAGCTTCAAAAACCAATGACAGAGTACACAGTCCCTTCATTTTTAAAAAATGATCATTAACAATGGAAAGATGGTGAAACTAGATTAAAGAAATTCCCCATCGTAGCACAATATGCCAAGACACAATGATACCCGGAATACTTTGAGTTTAGATCACACATCCTGGGAGCAACAGAAAAAAGTATGCTTCTATTTCATTCCTAGATCGCAAGGAACTTTGAGAAACTCAGAAAAAATATCTACTCATAGTCATTTAGTAGCCAAGGGAAAAGGTCCAGAACCAATTCATTTGACAGCTATATAATCCCTCATTGTCCCAAATTAATTCACGAGTTCACAGGTCGGTCATTACTCTCTTCTCCCTTGATGAGTTTTTTAATATGATCGAATCCACTAAATGGACGGTAATCTGAACTTAAAAAACAAGGCAATTCATCCACAAAAAGTATATATCGGAGTCGACGTTTATTTTGAGTGTGCGGAAATAAGCTGCCAGTTAACTTAAAAACAAGGCAATTCATAAACAAAAGTATAAAAGGGAGTCGACGTACATTTTGAATGTGTGGAAATAAGCTGCCAGTTAACTTAAAAACAAGGCAATCTAGGAAAGTTATCAATATGCTCAGTTTCTTAATGGAGATCTCCCCGCATTCAAGCAGAAGGGGTAGACTGAACTACTCTAAATTCAAGCTATCTTGTCCTCTTGAATTTAAAAGGAAAAAGAGAGAGAGAGAGAGAGAGAGAGCATATTTATCTCCTTTTAACATTAAACGAGCCAAACGACAACCTAGATCGCTCCATCTTCTCCGATTCAAACGTCCGGCCAGAAAAGCCCGAGCCCATTCGAAGCAACTAAACCCCCAACTTCCCCAGGCTCCTCCAACGTCCTCGGACGCTCGAGGCGAAGAGACACCGCCCTATATGCTCTGTTCATTTCACTTCCAGCGAGAACAACCGCGATCGCAAACCGCCGATCCAAAAAGGGAAAAACTAAATTACAGCCAAACGTTAGGAAACACACGCAAAAAAAAAAAAAAAGAAACGCGCGATCGGAGAAGGGATCGTTAACGAAACGGACTTAAAATTGCGAAAGCCGCCTTTCGCTCCAAAAGATCCCCCGCCGTTATCGAAAGACGAAAAGAGGCAAAGAAACTGGCGAGGGGCAATGAAATTGAATTGAACCAGCACGCCGCGGACGCAACGCCGGAACGCCTCGACGGAGCATTTCCGGCGAGGAGAGCCGGATTCGCGATGACATCAACACCAATCTCTAATCGCGAAAGGCACAGACGAGCGCAGAAGAATCGACGGGTACCTGCTCTGAGATCTTCAGGCGAGAGAGGGAGAGAGAGAGAGAGAGAGAAGAGAGAGATTTGAGAGGGAGAGGGAGAGAGAGAACGGACGTCGTTCGCCACCCTCCGATTCCGAAAACAGAAAAGAAGGGGGGAAATGACCAATTGGCCCCCCGCTCTGGGTTTTCTTTTGAATTCCCCGATCGGGAGTCGCCATCGCCGCGTGTCCCCGCTATGAATCCGCCGTCGGCCCGCGCGGGCCAACGGGAAGGCGCCACGTGTGGGATGATTCGTCCCGCGGCCCGGGGGGCTGGAGCTGGGGACAACAAATTTTACCTGGAAAGCTCGCGTTACGCGGGATGTCGCGGTTGGTGTCGCTCTCTCCGGACAATGACCAATCGTGACAGGCCACGACGGTCAGGAGTTCGGTGACAACCGTCGCGGGTACTTTTGGTATCGACTCTTGCCAAAAAAATATTGTGCTTATGCAGAGGATTTTCTTGAAAAGCGTATTATGTGTGGTAAAGACTCTTTTATGGTTTCTTCTTGTAAAGAAATTTTCTTAAAAATAAAAGTAAAAAGCAGAACAGATGAGCTCGGCGATTGATTTAGAGACCACGCGACCTGAGGAGAGCTAGTTTTGGTGACCAGGCGACCTCAACCGAGGTCCCACGATCGCAAGCGACGAGCTGCCGACGTCACTTTATCAGGGTTAAGGCGGCATTAAGGCATGCAACCTTAGGTGAGCTAGATCTGGAGATTAGGTGACTTCGGCAAAGGTTGCGCAACCCTAAGTGACAAGCTGCCGATGTCGTGCGACCCCATTGTTGAGTTAACAGTCAGATTCTGCTTACCTCGCTAGAGTTGATGGTCTAGATCCAAATACTTACATCTAGCAAGGAAAATGGGCGTGCTAAGTGATACTTGAACATAACCCATCCCCAAATTGCCACCATCTCGAGCAACTTTATTGAAGTGACTTGCTAACTTTTTCTTGAATCGAGGCATCGGCTAGTTTGACGTAGGGAAAATTACCAAAAAAGTCCTCAACCTTTTATAATTGTGCTAATTCAGTCTTAAATCTTTTTTTTTTTGCCAATTCAGTCCTAAACCTTTTACAAATAAGCCAATTTAGTCTATTTGGCCGGCCGGCAGACGCGGCGCGCCGGGCGGGCGACATGGCGCCGACCGGCGATCACGTAACAATATTTTAATATTTTTTAATATTTTCGAATTTTTTTTCCTTTTTTTTCTTTTTTTTTTCCTTCCCCCCCTGCAAAACTTAATTTGAATGATTCACTAAAATTCTTTTTTGTAAGATATTAATGTTTATCTTCTTATTTGTAAATGGATTGCTATTAATTATATTGTATGTATAAAAGAGTACTTACAGACTCATCATGAGATAATTGGTGAGTGGAAGAATTTAATTACAAAATGCTACATTTGTTTTGCGGAAAACATTTTCCTCATTTTCCAGCATTTGGTTTGCTTAGAAAAATGAGTCAATGAAAAACTTGTACTTAAATTCAGAAAAATGATTCCTTCTTTAAAATATCGAAAATCATTTTAAAAAATATGACTAGATATTGGCGCTTGGATCTAAAATTCTATACTTAAGCATAAAAACTTCAACTCTGGTTCATGAGCTCCCAGAGCTTGAGTCCAGGTCCATTGAGGTTGGGCTTGTAATCCTGGCGCCTATGCTTGGGTCTCTATCACTCGCACCTGCGTCCTTTGAGGATGAGCTTAGGCCCTGCACTTGGGCATATTGAGACCAGGCCCGATGCCCTATGTACTTGATGCCTCGGCACTCGGACACTTTGATTATAATTGAGCAATTTATGAACTAGCGTCCCATGGTTTTTCTTATATTGAGTTTTTCACGTAAAAACTTTTGATGTATCGTTCTTCTTTTGCTTTGTATTTACGTTTTTTTCAATGTAAAGAGAATATACGGCGATATCTTGTGCGATTCTGACAATTAGAATTCTACTGCGATCGATTGCTATTTGACTTAATTTACAATATCCCTATCATCGAATGAAAGCGGTGCAAGAATGTCAAATGTGCATCGCAGAAGATCCGCGGTTCATGGTTTTGCCTGTCCAGATTTAGATGGGCGACCAAACCGCGGTAGGGATGTTCCAACTCGCGTTGCGTGGTCCGATCTCTTCCAGTTTCAGCTAATCAATGACGAGCCGAAACTAGTCAATTTGCAATTTGGTATAAGGTTTAGATTGATGCAGACAGATGACCGACATGCAGAATCTCAGAGGGCCCTTCCCGGAGGCCCGAGGTTTGGCCCGTTTCGCATCTCAAAGTCAATCCAATTGAGCAAGTCTGCTCAAGATGCCAGGCCTGTCTACTCTTTTCCCAGACTTCTGGTCCAAAACTGCCGAAATTCATCGAGGAAAACATCAAATAACGAAGAGAGAGAGAGAGAGAGAGACTTTGCCTTGAACCAGCAGGATGCATTTAAGATGTTTCACTGAAATCAACAGAATGCTTATTCCCCCAGTACATTAGAAGGGGAGTCAGTTCCCTGACCAAGCATTGTATAACATTCCTAGTCCCCCCCACTGATCCATCATCCCGCGGGAATCAATCGATGAACAAAAACTTTCAAGTCCAGCCACCAACCCAGATGAGATGAAGAAAGTGTCTTTTCGAGATTTTACAGGAAATAAATCCATTGAAAGAATAACAAATTGGATTACTCCGCCCATCAGAACTTGGCACACCGTGCCGGCAGACCCGTGCCGTGATCGACAGCCACTATCTCGGTCTTGTTGTCGCAGCGGATCACGTCCTGCCCCAGCTTGGCGCCCGCCGCCTTCAACCCTTTGAGCGAGAACGGCTGGTTGAACAAGTTCAGCGAGGGGAGCCTCGATGCCGGAGGCAGCTTCCCGCCGGGCAAGAAGTTCCTGAAGTCCTCCTTCAGCAACGGCACCTCGAAGTCGGCCTTGTTGTGACTCACGACGTTGTCCTTGGCGCTGATGTGGGCCCCGGGCTCCATGTGGTTGGTGGAGAAGCTAGCCTGGCTCGGGAAGTTGGGGTACAGGCTCACGTAGCCCCGGAGGTACATCATGTCGATCAGGAACTTCTTCCAGGAGGCCTGCCAGCCGTTGGTGCGGGACTTGGGGATCTGGACTGGGTTTTCCTTGGCGTTCTCGGTGAACCTCATGTTCATGTACACATAGAACTCCCTCCAATGCTTGGGGAAGAACACCGCGCCCCAGCTGCACGGTAATTGGTGGAGGTACGGCGTGTTCGGGTGGATTTTCTTGAAGAACTCCGTCGCATTCCATCTCGGCCGCTCCTTCACCACCTCGACCAACTTCGGGGTGTAGAGAGAGATGGACGAGAGCTCGGGGAGCGAGACCTGCGGGTCATAGTGATAGGCCAGGAGAGCGTACTTGATCCACAGGTAGTAGAAAGGGGAGACCTCAATGTCGTCCTCGAGGAGGAGGCCGTAGTCGTCGTCGGACGCCGGGTACCAGCTCTCGCTCACGGCTCGGATCAGGCCTCCCTGGATGATCCTCCGGCGTAGGGTCTTGGGGCCGTGCGGCCAGTCGAAGGAGCTCACCATCTTTATGGTGGCCTCGTCGACCTTGCTGTCCATGTTGAAGCTGATCGGGACCTCGTCGCTGAGGTAGAAGGCATTGCTGAGCGAGGTGAGGAGCCTCTTCAGGGACGTCGCTCGGTTCTGCGTGATGATGTTGACGGAGATTCGCATCCGGTTCCAATCTGCTCATCGCAAAAATTGCTTGGACTTCAATCGAATGATTCAAAACTAGAAACTAGCAAGTGAACGAGTGGTAGAAACCAAGCTGGGATCGCATTAAGAAGATACATAATTAAGTCAAAGTCTTGATCAAGAATGCCCTTAGCGCGTGAGAGATCTTACTCGGCAGCGCCGTCGACCGGAGATCAGCCATCCAAAGCACCTTGGGCACGGAGGCCCTGGGCAAGAGCACCACGGTCGTCGTCCCGTTCCCGTTGCTCTCCGCGGCCATCCTCAGCGCCTTCTTCACGTTCGCGTCCAGGTCGGCCACCGCAACCACCACGCTCGGGTTGTGGATCCGAATGAGCCCCTTCACGCTCGAGTAGACCACCTGGAGCACCGGGACCTCCGAGTCCGACACCCCCGAGGTCGCCCCGACGGCCAGGTCGAACACCTTGAACCGCCTCTCCCTGCACACCGCGGGCGGCCACCGGAGCGCGGCGGCGGCGGCCTCGCAGGGGCAGAAGTCGCCGCCGGAGACGGCGAGGTAGGCCTTCTTGCCGACGGTGGTGCGGAACTTCTCGAGGAGGGGGGCCAGGGCCTTGACCTCAGCGACGGAGTGGGCGTAGAAGAGGGCGTCGATCCGCTGCGGGTACATCTGGGCCCACTGGGTGATGTAGCCGGAGGCGAGGGCTCTCCACCACTGATCGTCGCGGACCTGGACGACGTCCTTGAAGATCACCGTCGTTTCCGACACGTAGGCCAGCCGGTGCTCGCTGTCGCCCCACGTGTCCACATCGCTGGGGTCCACCGGCAGCACGTAGGAGTGGGCGTTTCTGTACTTTTGGAGCTGGTAGCTGCCATATACAAACACCAAGAGCATACCGATGGTAAAGAATCCGAAATTAATATCAGTAAATAAATTATTCGAATATTAACTTGTAAAACTAGTGAAATTGTACTATAATAATACTGTAATGTTAAATTTAAACGTGATTCACTTTTGCGATAACATTTAAATCGCCGAAACAAGTGAATGTGTAAGAATATATCTAAAATTAGCTACAGTGAATTCAATTCGAGCATTTTTTTCAATTCAGGGATATAAATGCTCCGCGATCATTATTTGAAAGAAAGAATTTAGTTACACAAATTCATCAACATACGTGACACTATGCGGTATGCTATGCAAAGTTTGATTTTCACCAACGATGAACTTATTGAAGTTTCCAAAGTATGCGCTAGAGCGATAATGCGATTAATTAATTAATTGGCGAGCCGTCCAATTTTCTAAAGTCAATGCGATTGGAAAATGATGATTGAACAAAAAAATCTCGAGATCAGACAAAATTTAATGAATTGTATAGCTAGGGAGGTGATGAAATTGACCACGACATTAATGAATGCCTCGGCTAGGAAGATTCTCACATAAAATAAAACTTCCATGCACGCTATTATTTAATAAACAACCCCTTTGAGCAGAAAATGCCTACTTTCACAGTTCAATCTGTTAAGATTTCTACGTGATCGGAACCATTGCCCATTCTAAACTTTTCTATCTTATTTTTAAGTCTTAGCTTCTAACTAATCTAGCTCCAATAATAATCAAACAAGTGCCGCATCACTAATAAACTGCGTGCAAATTATCATCACTTGCCGCAAATTGATCGAACACAATTGGATATGGACGGACACCGTCACGCCAGAAATTAGTATCATCCTGTGTACGTACTATGATGCACAGGTCACCTACTCATTAAAATTCGTTTTTTCCTAGCTTGGTTTAGCAATCTTGTATGATCTCAAGCCTATTTTAATGAAGAGTCCCCGTAGAAACTCTTTGTTTCGGGTTACTCGAAGCTCGTATGTGTTGACTTTATCCGATGAATCAAAGCTCACTGATAACTAGACGTTTCTCTGCTTATTATAAGTTTGTAAAACCAACGAAAAAGATGACAAATCTCGTGATCCGATGATAAGGGAGGATATCGAAATATTTTAGTGCGTACCTGAGGTGGAGATCTTCGCCGGTCATGAACGTGAAGGGCGTCTCGATGAAGAGCGTCTTCACCAGCTCGGCCGACAAGAACCACGAGCTGGACAGGAAATCCACCTGCACGATCCGGCCCACCGTGATGTCGTAGGCTGGGTCGGGCAGATAGAGCCCCGCCTCCTTCGACCGGAACTTCCGGTAGCTAGGGAAGGTGAAGTCCTTCTGCCGGAACGGCAGGATCCGCCCGATGCTCCCGAGGACTGAGTTCTTGTACTTGTCGGTTCCGGCGACATGCGACAGGATCTGCAGCATCTTCTTACCAGGGATCATGTCGTCGTCGAGGATGTACACGAGGTCGGCCTCGGTCTGCAGCGCCATCTGGAACCTCCCGTAGTATTTGAAGTCATAGCTTGAGCTGACGAAGCTGATTCTCGAGTCGTTGTAGCTCTCAACGATCCTTCTCAGCGAGAGCTCATTGGGGCTACCGAATGAGAGGACCCAAACATGGTGAAATGGGAGGGTTTGATGGAGCAATGAGTCCAGTTGTGCGCAGAGCGTTTTTCTCTTGAAGTGGTTCAAGATCACAGTCACCTTAGGCCGGTTCGGGCCCTTCAAGTCCCACTTGGACTTCATCGCCATGAGCTGAGCCAGAGTCTCGGTCCCAAAGTTCTTGCTCTGGAACGACAATACCTCGTCGTAGAGCTCTCTCTTGAGCTTGATCATCACCGCGTCGTTGGACTTCTTCTGCTCGAATTCAATCTTCTCATGCTCGCACACCTCCGCGGGGCTGACTGGCATTATCTCGGCCCTCAGGACCGAGTTGGCTGAATCTTGGGAGTGGATTAGCACATGGGATGGGATTATGAACTGCCTCCACTGTTGCGCGATGCGCGTGGCCCATGTGAAGTCCGGCTTGGACCGCAGATCGATCGCAGGGCTCATGTAGTACAGTAGGAAGGTCGCATAGACTGCGAAGGCGAACTGCAGCAAGGTGAGGCATGTGACGAGGCGGCCTGAGTAGCTCCGTTGGGGCTTCGTCTTGTTGGCCTTGTTGCCATTAACGTAGTCGGTCAAGACGCCTTCCAAGTAATCCCCGCTTCTCATGGTTGCGTTTCGGACTAAACCCATTTCTTGAATTTAGTCCCAGAGCCTGCAAGGAACTTCAAGACGCAAGACCCTGCAAGGAACGTCAAAAGACAGAAAAAAATAGAATCAAGAAACCATTGATTCAGTCTATACTACTTCGATGAGCTGAGGCATAAAATGTGCATAAAGATCGAATTTTGAGACTGACCCACAACTTCTACAATCCACAGTAAGCGAATGGCTGTTTTACATGTACGGCTTTCGTGTGATTCCGATGAAAAGACTGATAGATATCTCAGTATTGATTCAGAAGAAAGAAGGCCGAGGGCTAAGATGATTTTGAGGGATTTTGGAGAGTGGTAGACCACTGCATTTGGGAGAACCATGGATCTTGTGCCTTTATAATAATTAAAAAGAGGGAGCGAGAAAAATGTAGAAATGAAGCAGCCCACCCCCACGAGAAATGGCACCAAAGGTCACATGGACTGGCTAAACTTGTTTGTGTTTGTAGAAATAATCTTTAAATTTTAATCATTGATTAAAAGAAAGAAGAAGGCGAGGACGCGTTATCTGCACTTCTCATACATTCCCACCCTCGAGACACCATTTTGAAGCCGGTTTTGATGCCGGAGAATAGGGCTTCCCTTGCGTTTTTGGCACTTCGTTTCTTCTCTCTACTACAAAAAGAGTTTTAACTCTCTCTCTCTCTCTCGCTCTCTCTCAACTGGTTTTGAGTTTGACATCGAGAGAGGCTGTCTTAAATTCCGGAAAATTCTAGGCCCAATAGAAAAACAACGTAAGATTTCTGGTCCTGAAAAAGCACTGCCGATAGAGACAATGCAAGGTGTCTGCATTTGAATCTTAGTCGAAGTAATGTATAATAAATTGCTTGTAGAGGTACTTATAGGTGTCATTCGCATTAATGACGCTTGCTCGTCTGCATTACCGACACGGTTAGTTAAGTGCTACCATATTACACTGTTGTCCTGTTCTAGTAATATATTATCTTTCATTAGATTTTCTTCTTCATAAAACTAAGTTAATGAGATCGGTGGAACCCAAATCCCAATTAAATTCCCCAATTCCCGTCAAACCCACTTTCCAAGAACAAGATTCGAGGAGTATCTCAAGTTTCTGCCCGGAGGAGTTCAGCACACGAAATGCAAGCAACAAATGGCCACAAACTGAACTGAGGACAAGAGAAAACTGGAAGAGATATGAAGCAAAATTAAAGGCAAAAGACAAACAATGTGAGGAAGTCAAAACCCAGTACCTTGATGAGGAAGGAAAATCGAACCAATTAGCTGGGACACAGAGCTCAATTTCTTCTTCAGCAAATCAAGCTAAAGCTTAGCTAAGAACCTCGACCTCACACCACCGTCCGAGCGAAGATGCATGAGAAGAAAGAAATGAAAAAGAAAAATATCGGGCAAGGTCGATTGAGTAATGGGGGAGATATATAAAGTACAGCTATATATTATATATGTGAGATTTTCGTATGGCAAGGTTGACTTTGCATGAAGATACGTAGATGAAATTAGCAGAAATGTGGACTTTGTTAATGGTATCTCGCCAAACTTTGTGGGCAAGTTGAATGCAAGAAAACAGATGACTGGATTACTTGCATTTTGCTTGCAGGGGAGAAGAGTACAAATGGGTTTGGCATGGCTCGTTCAAGGAATTTGAACAAAGAATTCTGCGAAATCAGATAAAAAGAAGAGACCCTCATATAGTTTTTCCTCGTTGGTCAAGCCTTTTTGTTTTCTCTTTGGCCGGTAAGTTGGCAATAAAGTTTGCAGAAGAACGACAGAAAAATAGGATTAGTATAACGGTCCAATCGTAATCAAGTAATTAGGGGGAAGAAACTGCTGAGACATGGTAAAAAAAAACATTAAAAAATCATTTAGGTAAAGCTGAATATGATACATTCCATTTGTTTCACTTAAGTTTGTGACTCTCGCACGGGTGACAAAGTTTGAGTACTCTCTAAATGACCCCTCTTAGGTGTGAATATAATCAGCATTGTCCATACTTATAATTTGATTAGAAGAGCTCTTGAATAATGGGTGTACCCAAAAATGTGAAAGTACCAAAAAAGTATTAAATCTCTCAATTGGACCAATTTAGTCCTAGACATTTTTACATTGATACTAATTGAGTCCATCCGGCCCATTTAGGCTGGAAATTGCTAAATTGGATGTCCGCCGTCCCATATGGCATGATTAATGCTCACATGAGCATTTTTTTTAATTTTTTTCTTTCTTTCTTTTTGTTTCTTTTTTCTTCCACGGCTTGTGTCGTGGAAGAAAAAGAAAAAAAAAGGAAAAAAATTTAAAAAATTATTTTAAAAAATGTCCACGTCAGCGCCAGTTATGCCACGTAGGACGGACGGTGTCCACATTAGCAGTTTCCAGTCTAAATTAGTTGGATGAACTCAATTGATATCAATATTAATAGGTTTATGATTAAATTGATCAAGTTGAAAGGTTTATGACGAATTGATATAAATGTAATAGGTATATGATTTTTTTGGTACTTTTTCCCTAAGAATGGTGGTACCTTCAAGAACTATGTGAACTTATGTTGAGATTCATATGGACTCGTGTATTAGAACTTTCTTATTTTATTAAAACTGTATGGGTTAGAGAACTTATTTACCAACTTGTATCTTTAATTGTTTTTCTCCAACTATGACTCATGCATTGTTCGTTGCTTAATCACACTTCTCTTCAAAATTCAGCTTATTGACTTATGGTTGATGCCATAAGAGCATATCTATATTTTTTTGATGAGTTGGAGTCTATACAGGAGTAGAATGTCAATGTGCATGTATATCTCCATAGAAATGGCCACGGCCCAGCCTACCACCTTTCTTTCAACGCTCTAAAGATATACCTGTATTTCTATGTGCCCGCACATAGGAAGAGCGATCTGCCTATAATGGCATGTGCGCTTGTCACGTTTTAGCATGCAGTAAATCTAAGCTAGGCAACTATTAAAGATATCATAGGTTTCATGCTACTTTCGCAGATTCAACACCTTCGATACTTCTTGTGTCTTACATGGTGACATCATCCATCTAAAGTGACTCCTTGAGTTAATTTCGTGGCTCTACTTTTGCGACAAGAACCGAGGAGCGATGATAGATCCAGAGGGGAAGAAGGAAGAGGAAGATGGTGGAGAAACAGGTTAGGACAAAGGGAGGCCAGCGATAATAAATTGATTTCTCAAAAAAAAATAAATTAATTTCTCAAAACCACTCACTTTGACTATCGTCAGGCGGCCACGAATGAGGCTGCCTCGCCCAGATAGCCCAAATTTGGGCGAGGCCAGCCTCATCGAGATGGCTTTGTCTGTGGCCGCCTATGCCTTACCCAGTGGCCAGTGATCTCTGGCGACCCTCACCCAGTGGTCGGTGAGGGTTGCTAGCCATAATGGATAAAGAAAGAAAGAAGAAAAAGGCCGGCCATAAAAAAAAAAGAAGGAAAAGAGAAGAAAAAGAAAAATTAGCGAAAATTTTCAAAAAAAATTATTAAAAAATGTCCATGTCAACACCAGTCGTGTCACGTAGGATGGGCGGCATCCACGTTAGAAGTTTCCGGCCTAAATTGGCTGAATAGACTCGATTGGTATCAATGTAAAAATGTTTAGGATCAAATTGATCTAATTTAAAGATTTAAGATTGAATTGATATCAATGTGATATGTTTAAAACTTTTTTTGTACTTCACCCCACCAAAAAAAAATAACGGGCGATACATTGAAAAAATTATGTGAACTTGTTTCGAGATTCATAAGGACTCATATCTCTTGAAACCTTCTTATTTCATTAAAAAACTATATGAATCAAAGAAATTATATCTATATTTACCAACTTGTGTCGTTTAATTGTTTTTCTCCGACTATTACATGCTTCAATTCGACTGGCCCAGCTTACCATCTTTCTTTCAACTCACTAAAGATTTACCTTTATTTCTATGTGCCGACACGTGTAGAGAGATCTGACTATAATGGCCTGTACATAAGCTCCTTTACTTCTTTAGTGGCAAAAATGGAAAAGAGAGTGGGGATAATAAACTAAACCCTCCAGGTGTAATATCATAATCGGATATATATGGTTTAAATAGAGTTGCAATTGTCGAGTTAATCATATCAATTGAATCAGATTTCTACGCTTATAGAACTTAGATCGAGTAAGCATATAAAGAGCCGACGTACACGTAGAATTCGATAGGCAATAGGCATTCCTCATGGCCCGGCGGATCAAAAGGCAGGGGGACCTTCGAAGGGTTTCGAGCCTCAAGACCTTCAACAGTCAACCGACAATAAGACGTTCCCGTCATTTATCGAGAAAGGTGTGATTTCTCTCTAATAAATCACTAGAACCTTAAGTTATGTTCCTACTCTCCTAATACATTATCGAGTTCATGTTTTCTCGAAAGACAAAAAGAAGAACCACTTATGTTGCGACCAATGTTTGATTCCATTTAAATTAGAATGTCAGATCAGATTCTCATCGTTTTTAACTTGTCAAGATGCCATACACTTAGCATTAAACATCTCATGTGTATCCTCTACTCTAGGGCAGAATCGCGAGACCTCCTCAATATCGCTAGCGGTAGCGGCAGGACCGGGGGGCGCCTTTGTCGCCCTTTGGCTTTTCGCTTTTGTGATTTTAACTTTAGTTTCCTTTTAAAGACAATAGAATTATTCGAAGGTCAAAACTCTACGCCCAAAAGGGAAAAGTCAACCAAGTTTTTTCTCCCGAAAAGAACAAAATTATGATTAATTTTTTTTGCCTAATACGATTGCGTGAGAGCTGACAAGCGCACTGCGTTGGCCCCTTTGACTCGATCCAGATGGCAGAATTTGACCGAGCCTAATGGGAGTCTGCGGATCTCGTGGAACCCAGCAAGGAAGAACTAACAAGCAAAGAAGAAGAAAAAGCAAATTGATTTCAATGGTCCGTGTAGCATCACGGGCATGATTAGCGGGTTTTAAGAGCTGGAGTTCAGTTCTTGACCTAAGAATATATTGCTTCGTGCAATAATGAAAAACCTTAAGTTATAAGATGCCCTAATTTTGAAATATCAGAGATGTATCATGTGATACGCGCAATTCTTGACTTAAAACTTATGAATTTAGGTAGTCTTTTGAAAGAGTTGACTAGATAATGTTAGTACTCCCATCGAATACTACACCTCATGTGATCAAATTATAGCTTCTCCCTACTCGGAGAAACATCGAGGGCTATGTCTTTTATCACGTGACTTAAAATCTTACTTGATTACGACATGTGTACTGGGCGGGTTGTGCCATGCAGTACTAGAAAGCATCTAACTCAAAAGTTTCGAAAAATTCCATTTTGTCGTAAAAAGAAAGTGGGTTATCCTCTGTCTAGAACAAATTAAGAACAACATGATTTCCAGTTCAAAAGTCTCGAGCCTGACTCCTTGCATTTTTTCTCCTCCTACATTGTTTTTTTTTTTTTTGAAACAGTCTCCTTTCGCCATTTTTTCTATTTTTAAGATATAAGTACTACTTTTGTATTTATTTTAATGAGCTGGCCACATGCTCGATTTCACTATCTCTAATCCATTCTCACCAGTGGCCGGCGGGGGTGAGTTTCGCTAGTGGCTGGTGGGTGGGAGCTTTGGCAGAGGCCAGCGAGGAAGAAGGGAAGAAAAAAAAAAGAAAGAGAAAGAAAAGCCAAAAAAGAGGAAAAAAAGAAAAGAATAAATAAATAGAAAAAATATTAAAATATTATTAAAATTATTCCTTGTAAGCACTGGCAATGTCATGTAAGATGGCTGGCATCCACATCAATGATTTTTAGCCAAAATTGACCGGATAGACTCAATTGGCAATATATAAAAAGTTTGATAACTCAATTGGGGCAATTAAAAGATTTAGGAAGTGCTATAGATTTCGAACTCTTTAGACAATTTTTCCACCTATAAGGGCATGTGCACTTGTCACGTGTTAGCATGCAGTAAATCTAAGCTAGGCACTTTTTGTGTCTTATATAGGGAAAATGACATAAATAGTCTTTGAACTTTGGCCCAATATATAATTTGATTCCTAAACTTTTAATTTCTTCAATGTAGTCCATGAACTTTAACTCAATGTGCAATGTAGTCCATAAACTTTTAATTTATTTAATGTCATCTCTGAACTTTTGGTACATATTCAATTTAGTTCTCGAACTATATAAAAATGTTTAATGTAGTCTTTTCATTAGTTCAAGTTTAGGAATTACATTGAACATTTTCATATAATTTATGGACTAAATTGAATATGTATCAAAAGTTGATGGACCAAATTGAACAAATTAAAAGTTCAGGGATCACATTGAATACTAAACTAAAGTTCATGGATTATATTGAACAAATTAAAAGTTCAAGGATCAAATTGCACATTAGCCAAAATTCAGGGACTACTTGTGTCATTATCCCTCTTATATAGTAACATCATCAGTCTAAAGTGACTCCTTGAGTCAATTTCGAGGCTCTATTTCGTTTTTATGCGCAATCAACTAATTTTCTTTAATTAATATCTCCATTTCGAGCTCACTTTATTCTTTTGAGCTCTCTCACTCTAACATTATTCAATCAACTTAATTAGTAGCTAGAATGTGTTTGAGAAAGAAAAGACAACCAAATCAATTGCCTTTCGTTGACTTCGACCAAATGTTGGAGGTTTTACTAAGAAGCACTGTGGTTGAGAGAGGATGACGCTTTGGCGTTGACTTCTTGCATACGTGCTTAATTAAAGGGTTTACTTACCCACGTATTAGCATGTCGACTAAGACTTCATACATCATCCTAATGATCATTCGTTAATTACTATTCTAAGATGAAAGATTTGCGCAGGTTGACAACATATTAGGACAAAGTTGTAGACCCCCAAGAGGAATATCAATTAATTCTTGGAAAACAAGAAAGTAAATAAGGCCCTTTACTTTGTTGGTGGCAAAAGGGAAAGAGGGAAAAATTACAAAAAAAAGCCATAAATCTTTTGCATTTATGCCGATTCAATCATAAACCTTTCAATTTAGTTAATTTAATCTTAAACATTTTGACAATTTTTCAATCTAGTCTATTCAGCTAATTTTGGCCGGAAATCGTTGATGTGGATATTGGTTGTCTTACGTATCACAGCTGGCGTTGATGTTGATAATTTTTGTATATTTTAAAATAATTTTGTTGTTTTCCTTTTTCCTTCACCGGTCGCCAAGCGTATGCGATAACTAGTGAACGGACCCAAGCGAGGCCTCACCCGCCGAGTGAGGCGTGCCCTTACAAGGGTAATGTTGCCTCGTCAAGATTTGGTGAGGAGCGACCTCGCCCAAAACTAGCAAGGCTTAACCTTGCTGAGGCAACCTCGGTCAAGCTTGCCCGAAGCTAGCGAGGCCAGCAAGGTTGACCCTCATTAGCCTTGGGTGACCTCGCCCCTGCAAGAGCGAACCTCGCTCGGCGGGCGAGGCCATCAAGGGCAAGCCTCGCTTATGGTCGGTCGCTGGCCATCATGGAGAGTTGAGAACCGAGAGAGGAAAAATAATAGAATAAAAAGAAAAGAGCAGAAAAAGAAAAAGGAAAAAAAAAGTTATTTAAAAAATTCAAAAAAAAGTTTTAAAAAATTACAAATATTATCCACATCAGCGCTGGCCATGTCATGTAAGATGGCTGATGTCTACATTAATAATTTCCTGCTAAAATTGGCCCGATGGACTAAATTGGCAAATCGTCAAAACGTTTAGAATTAAATTAGCCAAATTGAAAGATTTATGACTGAATTGGTATAAGCAATAGATTTTTAAGACTTCTTTTGTCATTATCCTAGGAATAAGATAGTAGGGATAATAAACTATACCCTTAACATATAATATCGTGATGGGATGCATATGGCTTTGATAAAGTTGCAAACTGTCGAGTTCATCATATTGATCGAATTGATTTTTTGCACTTACAGAACTTACATATCGAGTAAGCATAAAAGAAGTCGACGTACACGTAGAATTCGATTAGTCATTAGGCATTCCCGATGGCCTGGTGGAACAAAAGGCAGGGAGAGGTTGCCTCAAGACCTTCGACATTCAATCGGCAATACAATTCACCACCCTTCATGAATTAATAAGGGTGTGAATTCTTTCATGTTAGTCACTAGGACGGTGAGTCATCTACTACTCTCCTAAAAACATTGCTAAATTTATGTTTTCTTGAAAAGAAAAAACAACTTATGTTCTGACCAATGTTTAATTCCGTTCTATCTAGAATATCAATCGGAATCTCATATTTTTAACTTGTCGAAGTGCCTTACACTTAGGATTAATCATCTCGAGGTCAAATGTCACATGCCATGCCTACCTCCCTTTGGCTTTTTATACTTTTCGTGACTTCATTTTATTTACTTTTTAATAACAAAATTAGATATGATACGGAGGTCAAAACTCTTCGCCCCACAAGGGAAAAAGTCAACCCATTTTTGTCTTTAAAAAGAACAAAATCATTATTTTCTCCATGGCCCATATGATTGTGTGTAAGAGCTGACAAGCGCACCGCGTTGGCCCCTTTGACTCGAGCCAGATGGCAGAAATTGACCCAGCCTAATACGAGTCTCCAGATCTCGTGGAACCCAGAAAGGACGACCGAACAAGCAAAGAAGAAGAAGAAGAAGAAAATCGATTTCGATGGATCGGTGTAACATCACGAGCTTGATTAGCGTATTTGAAGAGTTGTAGTTCAGTCCTTGATGTAAGAATATATTACTTCAAGCTAAAAATGAAAAAAGATAAGTAATTAGATACCCTAAGTTTGAAATATGTGAGATGTATCACGTGAGCCACACGGCATTTGGCTTAAAATTTATGGATTCGGGTAAGCTTTTGAAAGAGTTGACTAGATAATTTAGTGCTCCCTTTGAATACTACACATTACCTCTTCTCATTACTAGGGATAACATCGAGGGTTATGTTTTCTATCTCGCGACTTAGGTCTTACTTGATTACAGCATGCATTTGAGATGGGTTGCTTGTGCGCAATCCTCGAAAGTATCTAACCAAAAGTTTCGAATACCCCATTTTACCGTAAAAAGAAAGCGGTTCATTCTCTGCCTAGAACAAATTAAAGTGTAACAGTCGCCTCTCGCCATTTGTAATATTTTTAAACTATGAGTACTGTTTTTAAAAGTTATTTTAACGAGCGGATCACAAGCTGGATTCCACTATCATTTATCCATCCATGTTCATGTTCAAAACTTACACCTTGTCGTGAAAGACTCGCTAAGTATAGTCTTGGATTATTGAACGTGGAGTTTAAGTAGAAAAAGTAGAACCACCGTGACCAAGAGTCGCATGCAATCCAAAAACTGTGAGTTTCGATGTGGATTACTCTTTGACTTTTAACGATGAGACACCTAACACGAGTCCACGAAGAGAAAGGATAATTGCAAGGGAATTTCCTGCTCAGGGATGGCAGCAGGAGGTCTTATCCGTGATGGTTGCCACAAACGCAACCCGTGCAGGAACTGGATCCATCGAGCTAAGACGCGTATTGCGCGAAGCCACTACCAGGAACACGATTGAATGCGGATTCGAGCTACAGCACACGATTCCATACTGACTATTTAGCAAAAGCGGAGCCCATCAAATCAAATGACCCTCTCGTAATCTACGATCGTCCCTCCCGTGGGAATCGAATCATTTCCTAATTTCTGATTTGTTAGGCGCTGGACATCTTTGGAATGAAGTAGGTCGTGTCTCTCTTTCCTTTGCGCCCAAAAGAATGTCCAAAGCATTTCTCCTAACATCAAGATCAAGATCGAACAATGTCAAACGTGGATAAAGAAGTCCAAAGGGAGAATATCAGCATGTGGCGCCCACTTATTCCACATAGGACAACCTCGTTCTTTCGTACTGCATATGTATCTGAATTCCGAAGTCTCCGAAGATGGGTTGGATCTCATATTTAGGAAAACCTACAAGTACAAGTGGAGGGATGCCTAATATGTTCTTGTCGAGGCATTTTCACATGGTTTTTCTATGACTTTGATTCTTATGTGCGCTGGAGTTTCTAGAGAGAAATCTCGAGTTGATCACCTAGGATGTGCCGTACGGTGCAGCACTTGATCCTAGAAAATACGAACAAAGTCAAATGATGCATATTCATTTTTTTTTCCTACGAAATTAGCGGATCTGCCTTAAATTGAAAAAAAATTAAACAACGTACGAAATTATTGTTTTTATACAATATCAATGAAAAAAATTAAATTGACTCTGATTGGACAGCCCTATGTCCTAACAGAGTCAGGCTTTGGTTTGTGCTTTAGGTTGTATTTGGTGTCTTGAAAAGTTATATATATTCTTACCTTTACAAAAAAAAAATGAAAATTTGAAGATACCCCAGCTACAATATAAAAGGAATCGTACAACAATTTGATATTATGGAGATTCTAAGTAAACAAATAGCACTTTTAGTAAAGATGATACCTTAATTATGACTACCCAAGGTTTATACGGGGGAGGTGCCAAGCCTATGAAAATATACGTGAGTAATTTTGCTATAAGTATCGGCATGAACATTATATTTTTCTACTATTTCCTCAAGCAAAATGTAAAAGATGTTGACACTTAAATTTTGCTGACTCCATCTATTGCATAGAAAATTAGGTTTCGACCCCGATCTCTAAATAAAAGTATTGTTAATTGCATTTTCATATTAGGAGCATTTTATTAGTAATAAAGCCCACATAAATTCCATTTAAATTAGACTTGAGTTGAAGAGAGGCTACGGGCTTAATTAAACTAAGCCCGCAGGATTCGATCAAGCCTATTGTATACCCCTTTGTGGCCAAAAATTGCATGTGCTTAGCACATGGCATGCCAAACTGCGAAATATTGCATTTTCTAATTAAATTTGGAGGAGATAAAGATATTTTCTTTAAAGATTTTAATTACGGAGATAATTAGAAGGATATCTTAATTTCCTAAGGTGAGGGAGTCAATATATCTTTTTGGTCTAAAATAGGAAAGTGTGATGCATTGATTGGTATCTTGAGATAACCATAATCGTAAGTCTATAAAAGGTTGAGGTTCGAAAGCAGAGGAGGTTGGCATACAATAAAGAGAGATTCACAACTTTAGAAGAGCACCCACTCGCCACCACGACAATTAGAGGTGATTGGTTTAGCGAGAGTCGGTTCCACAAATTGGGATCCGAACTAATCTAGTTACCGAGTGAGTCCATGAAACCGACCATGATATGATGTAAATGAGAATCGCCTTCCCAAACAACTATTAAACAATCTCGGCAAACACTAATTGATGTTTGCGATGTTACTTTGCCTCACAAATGAAACTAGTCTATTGAGTCATGAAACAGCATCAACTCCAAAATCAGCTAAATAATCTATGAGAAAAGCTTAACCCAATAAGTCATTGTCGTACCGACCTCCCCCGAAATCGAGTACCAATGCACAACCTCTCAGATAATATGTTGAGCAAATGGACCAAGGACCTCATAGGAGAGGGAGCGATATACGCTGTGAGCTAGCAAGGCTCTGACTGCGAGAAAGAGGCATGAGACTTGAGTGAAGAAACTAGAAAAAGGGGCAAGTGGCAATTACGATTTTGAACTTACGAGAGAGGAAGTGACGAATGTCATGAGTGAGCGAGGCTGCGAGAAGAGCGATTTGCGTCCTAAGTGGCGAGCAAGGCTGCGACTTGCGACCGTGCAAGAGCGAGTTGCGAGAGCAAGACTACGAGAGAGAGTGGGAGAGCAAGCTACAAGAGAGATGAGAGGAATTAGGGTTTTTTTGAGAGAGAGTGTGAGGACCGAGGAACGTGAGAGCTGGAATTGCGGTTTTGAAAATATAAAATTAATATATATATAACCATGAGATAGAAGTATCTATTCGGTTTGAATGGTTCGGGTGGATGGTTCCATACTTAAAATTAAGAACCGGATCGGTATTCACCATTTCTCGTGGGAACCGCCTAAAATTGGTCAGTTCGGTCTGGTCCAGTTCTTTTGCACACCCCTAGCAATGACTACATCGCTGCTTATGCATCACGCCGGGCCTCCCATCGAGTCTCACCGCCACACCTTGACGAGCCTAGGCGTTCTTGCAGTACCGATGCTCCTAACCTGCCCATTCTGCCGCCTCACGTGGCTACTCAGCTCGCCCCACAACCTCATTGAGTGGCCTGCAATCTCTGATGAGTAACCAGTGGTTTTTAGGCGAATTTCTAGTGATTCCAATAACTTCGGTGACTTCCAGCTCGCATCTTCCTCAGCCGTGACACCCAGCAGCTTCACTCAACGTCCCGCAGCCTCCTGCCGCAAGCTTTTCTTTCTTTGCAAGATCACCTACGCACTCAACAGCCTCCGTCTAGCTCCCGGCGTGTCCCTAACTGCCCTGCCGTGAAGATCCACCAGCTGCCGTCTTCAGTATTGTGTTCAGAGAGTCCTCGCCGTGTCTGCTGTTGTAAAATTTGAATGATTTCGAATCAAAAAAGCAATCAAGTCGGACTTTGAGGCGCGATATCACTTTTGTTAAGAATTTATTTGCCCCACAATGTTGCTACTAGTCACCGCCAAAAATCCTCTAGGATACAACAAAGTCTCAAAATTGAGAATACTGTATAGCAATTCTAGTATTTCTTCAGGGTCTCTCTAAGAAACAATTGAAAAATGATGGCTGTAGTTTTTCTTGAAAAATACTTGAAATGATGTCGTTTTTCCTTTTGTCGAAAAAACTGACATATATAGAAATCGGTCTTAAAGAACATAGGCAACTCTTCACGAAAGGTTGCAAAGTTAACAAAGATATCTCTTCGGAAGAAGTTGCAAACTGAACAAATGCAACCCTTCGGGAAAGATTAAAAACTGAACAAGTATAATCTTCAAAAGTTGTCTTGAAAAGACACATGTAAAATTCGGAATAAAATAAAAATATATAAATAAAATTCCGAATTTTCATAATTTCAAAAATTATTTAATAAACAAAAACAACCTTTCAACTAATAAAGATTAAATACCGACCAAAAAAAAAACTAATAAAGATTAATGAGATAACCTTACAAAATAAAATAAAATAAAATAAAATAAAATAAAGGGATTAGTGCTAAGTGAGCCTAATAATTGCACCAAAATCGCGCAATTATTTCACAAGACCAAGACGTGGGTATTGTGTGGACTAGCACACACCCCATTGTCTTCGCTTTAAGGAGCAAGAAGATATTCACAGTTATAAAGCGGCCCACTTTCTCAAAACTTTTCTATGTGGGACAAAGGAAATAGCATTATTTTGTTTGTTTTACAAACAAACATCCAACATCTGCTCGTTGTCATTGCGCCGGTTTCCCTTCACCGTCGCCAACCCTTGCCGGTCAGTGCCGTGATCCTCCTTCGTCATTTGAGTCAAAGTTCCAATTAAGGTATATTCCAAAACTATAATCGATTTTGAATATTTAATTGCCTAATTTGAAATTATATGATTCTAACTCAGATTTGGTGTGATTTTGCTTAGATGTTACCGAATAGACAGTTACCTTATAATTTTATAATTGGGGATATGATCTTTGGGACTAAAGATTGGACCCTTAATTAAATTTGTTTCCTTATTTGGACGTAGAAATATTTAATATAATGTATCACTTAGGTGTTAGATTTTATACATGATTAGATTAGGCATATGCATGATATAAAATAAATATAGAAATGATTGCATTACATTTAGCTTCGATTACATTCGTGCATGTTCCCTAATTTATAAATTCATATCTTTGGTGCATTAGGAGACATGTCGTAATTTAGGAAAAGCATAAACTTCATTTGGTGCATAATTAGAATTATACACACTATTTCCTAATTGGTCATAGTCATTTTAAAGTTTCCTATTTTAAATCATAAAAAGAAAACACCAAATATAATTAGATTGCATTGTTAATCACCTTTTAATAAAAGTCATTAGGCCATGTTAGTTTCCTAGAGTTTAGTCTCTTGTTTCTATAAAAAAAAGGAAAATACAAAAATCTCCGATGTAATTTAGATAAGGGTTAATACCTCGAAAAACCCCAAACTAGTATACCTGTGACAAATTTATCATAAAATAATTTTATTTATCATAAACCCTAAACTTGTATATTTGTGACAAATTTACCCTCCGTTAGTTTCTGTTAAATTGGATTAATATCACAAAAATCACAAACTAGTACACATGTGACAAACGGAGGGTAAAATCCCAAACTGGTACACATATCAACTGTCATGTGCCATCCAACTCAATTTGATGGTAAAATTTAACGAAAACTAACGAATGATAAATTTGTCACCAATAAATCAGTTTGGAGTTTTGGATGGTCCAAAAATTAGTTTGAGGTAAATTTATCACAGTTGTACTAATTTGGAATTTTCCATGATATTAACCCTTTAATTCATGGTTAATCCTAATTCATCTCATTAGAATTGCATATAGATTATATTTAAGTTATGAATATGGCTTACATGTCATTTAGAATTCTATATAGTCCATTAATGCATGTTATATTAAAGCTTGTATGGTTATAGTCATGCCCATTTTTTTAAACAAGAAAAATCCTAAAAGAATTAATAGACATTGCATTTAGAAATCATGTTTAGGCCATGCATGTATTGTCTGCTCTTTAGTTAATATTTTGTAGAACGCTTGATGCTTTGAACATAATGGAGTTTTGCTTAGCGAAATGCTCTTTCTAGCAATTAATTTATTGCTTACATTATTGAGTGTTAAATTACTGTTTGCATACCCTCATGATCACCTATCACATATTAGTGGATTAGAATTAAAATTGACCAAGATTGCTTGCAAAATTTTTGAAATAAAAAGAAAAGGTACTGAAAGAGTTTTAGATTTATCTAGCGTAATTAATTCCCCATATCCATATAATTTCTAGTTTGTAGATGTAAAATATTCTCTTACATTTTACTTGGGTTTCTAATCAATACATAATAGATTAGTGGTGACTCCTAAATGAATTAAAATTGCACGTTTACTTAATTAAAACTCCAAAGTTGCAATTGGTATAGACGTGGAGAGTCTGCGCTAAATGTTTGCTTAGCAATCCATTTGCTTTCTCTTGGTATTTCAAAATGTTGCGCCAAGAGAAAGTTCAACGAATTAAGGAATGATCAAACAATAATCATTTAAACTATTGGAAGAGTTGGCAGTGGTCCTACAAAATATTACATTCTTTCCCTAAACCAAATTCAGAGTGAATTAGAAAAATTTACAGCTAAATAAATGCATGGTCTAGATTATAGCCCACTGTCTTGAGGCCAACTTTTAATTTACAAGAGAAACAATGAGGGTACAGAATGCGACAATTCTTGAATCATCCTTTTAATTTACTTAATTCACCAGGATCATTCTTTTCTAATTTTCTTCCTTTTTCTTTCTCGTTCATCTGAAGATGTCGCAATTTGCAGAGTAGGCCAGTTGCTCCATCTCCCAACTTAGCTTCGAAGCCACCCTTTCATGGCGCGGATAATACTCCTGCAGAATTCAAACCGCAATTTTTCTCTTTAATACGAATCAAGCAAAATTAATTGGAAGTGAACCAAGCATGAAAGCAGCGAACATTACGAAAAATCGAAGTGTTAATTCTGATGAAATATTTTAATTACCTCCATCCTCTTGATGAGGTCCCGGGCGCTAGGGGCAGATACAATGATGTGGCGTGCATTGGGCCTGATGAAACCTTCCTCCACTGCTTTATCGATGAACTGCAGGAGGGGGTTGTAGTACCCATCTACATTCAACATTCCCACCTGCAAAATTTATCTTTAGTATTTTGGGAATGCAAGAAGAGAAAATTTTCAAATCAAGATCAATTTAAAAAATCAGGTCCGTTTGTTTCGCCAAAAACATTTTTCGAGAAAATATTTTCCTCATATTCCGGTGTTTATATAGTTTAGGAAAATAATTTGACGGAAAAAAAGATTTTCCTATCAAAACATAAATTCAGAAAAAATAATTTTCTCTTTAAAAAATTCGAAATTATTTTTAAAATATGACTAGGTATTGATGCTTGAACCAAAAACTCTATGCTTAGGCACAGGAACAACCCCAACACTAGTTCTCAAGCCCTTGGCAGCCGGGCAAGGTCCCTGGTGCCTAGGCTCGAGTCCATTGAGGTTGGGCTCGAGACTCTAGTGCCATAGCTTGGGTCCATCTAGGCCACACCCGAGACCTTGACCGCCTAGGTCCATTAAGGCTAGGCTCGGGACATTGATGCTCGTGATCGGGACACTAGGCCCAGTAATATAGAGGCCGAGCTTGGGTCCTCAACGCTCGTGCCCAGTCCATCGAGTCCAAATTGTTTTAAAAAATCATTTCTAGTTTTTTAATATTTTTATTTTATTATCGTCTTTTCTTTCTTTTTCTTTTTCCTTCTTCCTTCGTTAATGGTTGAGGCTTGACGCTGGCTGTCGCTGAGGATTGGTGACCGATGGAGGATGAAGGAAAAAGAAAAGAAAAAAATGAAAGAAAAGGAAAAAAGAGAAAAATTCATAAATAATATATAATTCGATTTATTTTTTAAAAAATTACAAAAATTGTCCACGTCAATGCTGTCGTACTACGTAGGATGGTGACGTCTACGTTAGCAATTTCCGATCAAATGAGATTTTTCTTACCTAATAACGGAAAATATTTTTCAGTTCATTTTCAGATCTCGGCCAAACACATGAAAAATAGTCATTTTTTCTAAAAAATGACTTCTCTGAAAATATTTTTCGGAATCATCACATTTTTCGCAAAAGAAATGGAGAATAAAATTAACTAAAGCAAAAAGATGAATTACCGGTTTGTCATGGATGCCTAGTTGGGCCCAGGTTATCACCTCCAGAAGTTCCTCCATCGTCCCATAACCCCCTTGTAAAAATCATACACCAAATTTACCAATTTTGCCGACAAATTAGTTCGGTTTAGATCATTAGTTTGATGGAGATTCATATGCCATACATAAATCTCGAGAACAGTACGCTTTTTTTCTCCGGGGCAAAAGATCACACAAAATCCTAAATTATGCCTATTATAACATATTTATCTCAAACTTTTTTTGTGACACCAAAAATCTCAGGGTATGCATATTGTGACACATTTATCTTTCGTTAGGGTTATGTTAAAATCTCCATTAAAACTCTGACGTGATGCTAACGTGACGCTCGCGTGGCGCCATATCATAATTTTTTTTAAAAGTCATTGTTCATCGTGAGTTACTGTTCATCATCTTCGAATTTAATGTTCATTGTCTTCTCGGAGCTCTTCCAGAGCTCGTCTGTCGTTGCTCGCTACCACTTGGACCTCCAGGAGCTTCGTCATACTGACCATGGCGGCTGTGAGCTTGAAGCATGGCCATGGCCGCTCCACTTGAGCTCGAAGCCTGGCCTGATGACGAAGAAGAGGAATACGATGACGAAGATCCACTTCGGCCAAGTTTTACCCTCAGGTCAAGCTTCGAGCTCGAGTGGAACAGCCATGGCCAAGCTTCGAGCTCATTGCTGCCATGGTCGGCAGCTACGGCGAAGCTCCCGGAGGTCTAGGCGATAGTGGGCAGCGACGGACGAGCTCCGGAAGAGCTCTGGCCAAGCAAGAAGATGATGAACAGTAACTTTACAAATGATGAACAATAATTCGCTATGAACAATGATTTTTTTTGAATATTTTTTCTGATCTGGTGTCATGCGAGTGCCACATCAGAGTTTTAACTGAACCCTAACAGAGGGTAAATGTGTCACGATGTGCATAATTTGAAATTTTGAGTGTAAAAAAAAAAGTTTGGATAAATGTGTCACAATAACTATAATTTCAGATTTTTGGTAGTCTTTTCCCTTTTTTGGGGTCGGTGAGCATGAGTATGAGTTTTGAAGGTTGCAAATTCAGATTCAGACCAGACCACTTGGGTTCAACATGGGCCGAGCGTCGAAACTAAGCCCGAATTGGTCAAGCCAACCTTGGACCTGATCTTGGTTTTTTTCTTGTTCTTTTTTTCGGTCAGAAACCTGATCTGATCTTAGTTGAAATGGAATGAATTCAGTACAAAGCATGAACATGTTTCGAGGGGATTTTACGTGCGCGCAGTACTAACCAGGTAAGGCGATGAAGGCGTCCGAACGTCGAGCCATCTCTGCCTTCCTCTCGTGCATGTCAGCGACTGCCTTCACTTCTCCCACTGTTTCTCCAGTTATCTGCCAAACCACAAACAACTTTTTCTCACCATTCGAATCCCCACGCTCAAAACATGCAGATCGAAACCCACCTTCCCCTTTCTTTCATTTTGTCAGAAAAAAACTCACGGAGGGAGAGACGGACACTTGAGAAGCAATGACAGGCTTTTCTTAAAATCTCGTTGTGCGGGGCAAGTCAGCATTCGCCCGATGCACAAGAGCCGAGATGGAATAGGCTCGCATGATTTCAAGCCTCAAGGCGGGTGAGTGCAGAACTCATATGGGTGGAGGCCAAGCTGGGACACTGACAAAAAGCGAAGAGGGGACACTCTCACGCCATCAAAAGGCCAGTGCAAAGAAGGTATGTGGGCGAACGTATACTTTGCACAGAATCTAACCAAGTGGCATGTGAAAACTAGCAGAGACGGACAAATGCCGTGGACCAGGACAAGCGTACAAATCGACGGATGGAGTCTCCTGCGATTCGGACGAGCCTAGTGTACTCTAGGGCTCCAGCAAGAAGAGAGAGGAGAGGCTCTTTGCTGCTTCTTCCATGCCCCCGCTTGGCCCCAAATTTGATTGGACTTGGCATCCCTGTTCACCGGTTACAGGTTTGTCGGGATTCACATCGTGCGAGTACCGTGATTGGCTTTGTTATTACTCTACGTTGGTGGCACGACAACCGATGCATTAAGATACTGTTCTCAAAGGTAGCATACTAGAAATACGTACCTCTGGAGGCATGAGAGTTTTGGGAATGACGCTGCAAAAACAAGCACGTAATCAATTGACGCTGAGCTTGACCTATTTATCTTCATGATTCTCGCTTTCTTTTTAGCACTGTTTCATGTGATGACGATGACGAGATCACTCACCCGACGACATGGCGGCCCCCGCTGTAGACGGCTTGCGAGACATGACCCATCAATCCAATGCTCCCTCCTCCATACACCAGATCGATATTCCTTGACACCTTCAACAGCAAAACAACCAAGGCATTACTCGTCATTTTGATGGACCGAACCGCAATATCGATTTACTTTCTTATGCAAAGAACTTGCCACACCAAAGCAAACTAAGAAAGCTACAAGGATATAACTAAAGCGTAAAAATAAAGAGAGAGGCAAAGCAAACCAGTTCTTTGCCGAGCTCAATAGCAGCATCCTTATAGCTGCTCTTCTTCCCTTGGCTGCTCCCACAGAACACACATACCCTCTTGAACTTTGATGATTGCTTCATCTCCATCTCATCTCTCTCTCTCTCTCTCTCTCTCTCTCTCTCTCTGGTGATTATGAAAAGATGCAAAGCCTTTCCTATTCCCGGGCTGAGACTGATATGAGAGGAGCTGAGTTTGTATATAAAATCGATGGACGAAGGATTCTTCTTTGGCTCTTCTCGTTTTATGGCAATGCAAATCAACACAACCCTAGCACTAGCAGCTTCAATCATAGTCACAAAGCCATGCATGTAGGGTCCACCTTTGTCTTATCTCTTGCGGGCTCCACCGCTTCAATTCCTCGACACGGATTCTAGGATTGTTCTCTAATCAACTTTCGCCAGCCATGTCCGGACGTTTGAAACAATGAAAACATGGACTCAATATATTTGATTTGAAGTTAGTAGGAACAAATATCCCCGGGGTAGAAAATGTATGTCTAGCATACTTATTGGAAATATTCTAAGTATATTCATGCTGTGCCGCATCAATTATAATCGAGAGAACGACACTTGACTTAATAAAATAAGACGGATTCTTTGTTTTTTTTAATTGTTGAGAATAAGGAATCATCTTCATTTCTTACACCCCCAAAGCCTCAACCACCCACCCCGTGGTCGGCAGAATCGTTGCATGCACCGGAGACTCCCCTCCATACTTTATTTCTCACTCTCAATTGGACCGAGCCACACCCATCTCATCATTTGCTCTCTACTCCCTCGCTTTCGTTTTGGGGTCTAAAATATTCCTCATTGAAATTCTCTCGACTGAATGATGGGGTATACATGTCCTCAAGAAATGTGCAATCGCTACTATTTCTAAGACTAATTCAATCGAGAGCAAAGTACCTGCACTTCATCGCTTCACAAACCCAAAGTAGGATCGAGTGAGCTTGTCTTTGACAGAATCGGGAAGGTGGTGACCGGTTAGAAATATTGCCCGACCCCGACATTCAATTCTCAAATGATTCGATTACAATACCTCAAATCAAGAGCTTGAAACCACTTTGGAAAGAGCTTCAAAGACCCCTTTTGACAAAGGACTTCCAATAATTGATCCATTCTAAAGAGGCGATTCCTTTTCTTTGGATAAGGAGGAGGAAGGACTTATTATGTGGTCACCATCGTGCAGTCCCCTTTTTGACACTGGAATGACTCAATCCACACTTACCACGGAGGTGAGTTGGCGTAGAAAGAATGAGACTTGCGCACTCCATAAATGTGGGCACAGCGTCTCTATTCACACAAAGGTCTACAGCGAACACCAAAGATTTTTTCATTCTTCTTTTTCCAACTTTGATCGTGAGAGCACATATGACTGAAAGGTCGGCTTTATGGGAATGTTCTCGGTGGGACAACAAGAACAACTCGCACTGCATTTACCGCTTTCTCGACGTCAGTCGAAAGCGAACTGTCGAAGGTTGTCAAGTGGAATTTCCCTCGCAAGAATTCAGCTCTTTCCCTGTTGCGAAGGTAGTGGAATCTCTCTGTTGCTTTGTTTGACTATGAATGAATCTCTTCCCATCATGTTCCCACTTGCATCGCTTTGCAAGGCGTTTCTCATTCCAAAGCCCCCTTAGATTTCTACTTCCATCACATTTCTCAGCGCAATCAATTCCCTCGCGATGGATATATCTGTCAAGAAGATAAAACATAGCCAGGAAAGCAATTCAATTTCAATCATGAGAAAGCAATATGTGAGAGTACGTTACATCAGGATATGTTTATTGATTTGTATTCAAAATCAAATTTAAAGTATAGTAAAGAGTGAAAAGTGACCACCGACTTTTGATTTGTCTATGGAGAATGTACGCGGCTCTCTTCGCTCCATCAGGCCCTCAATCATCAGAGCAGAAGAGTGCTTAATTTCAGGGGAAGCAAATGTGTACCCACAAAATGATATATTTAGTTCGACATCATGCATGTGAACCCAGGTCACATGGGTCTTGGAATTTTAGGTTGGAAACAAATTTTAGCTAGAAAAACGCACGTAATTGAGACATTGCATGGGGTTTGGGGACCACTTCTTCACCTCAAGAGTCATTATCTTGGAAATCAATTGGTTAAGCTATGGACAGATCGTATCCAGTTGTTAATTGAGCAATTGAATGGTCAACATAATCACCAAAATGCTTAAAAGTTAACCTCGATGAAGACTTTCGATTCAAAATAGCAGCGCGAAACGCTTAGTAAATTGCATATAATAATGCGCATAGAGGAGGAATTATGAGCTGCGACGACCTTTTTGATATTCCGTTCAACAAAGTAGAGTAAGCTTTACTTTTGATGGAAGATGATGATTAAACTACATGCTTTTCTCTCAATAATCACTTGAGGAACTTAGAAAAACAGGCCATTAGTCAAAAAACACAAAAAAGGGACCGGCACATCTTCAATAACTAACCAAGTTACGTCCCCCGCTTCAAAATGAAGGGGCCTACTTCCAAATTCCTAATGCTTTGCTTATGTCCCATGTGATAGAATAGAATATACTTTTCTTTCAAAGCAATTTTTCTTCTTTTTTCATTTTTCGTGTTTTTTGATTCTCTCTCTCACACACGCAAGCGTGCGCAGCACCTAGTCACGGGCTACTTGCAAGTTTCTTATGATTCAGCTCATTTGGGCTTGAGCTCTAGATCAAGAGATTGATTATGGACTTGCTAGGAAAATCTTCGTCATCGTCGCCCTGCTCATTTGGGCTTTTAGTGGCTTGAATTTATCTTGATATGTGATTGATTTGATATAATAAATCAATCTAACCAATGATATTTTTCTGTGCGTGTTGTTTGTGATTTCCCTGCACCCCTCCGATCTAAAGAGGAGCACATTAATTATGTGACAACTTTGATCTTCCAAGAATTAGCATTTGCATTTCTTACCAATGTCAACCATGAATGACGCTGCAAATTTTGCCTCTGAAGCTTCTGCTTGTACTTTTAAAATGAAGGACAAGCTGTCTTCATTGTCTTAGCTACAGTATGCATCGGCTACAATATGTCTCTCTTAACATGTAAATGTCTCTTACTTCTATGTCTTCCTCCCAATCAATGAAAGAATCACCATAAGTCGTCCCTTTCTGTTAACTTCTTATAAGGCAATCGATGTACATGTATCATTGATTTGTTCTCCGCTCAATCTTCATCAACAGAGAAGTCTGGCTCCGCTGGCTTCTGTAGCGATGCGATGGCACTTGGGTCTGAGCCATAATGACTATGCCCACCGCCTAACCTTGTGCTTGCGGCTAGCCTAGTCGCGTACGAAGCCAGTCCTGAGGTGGTCGGGACCTTTTTGGCGGCCTTAACACACTGTTTGAGGCTCTCTTGAGCCTTAAGCTCGGCGACTTCCTTCCGCTTCTTGAACCTGCGCCATGCAGCTTGTATGAAGCAAACGGCCCATGTCCGCCAATGATGAGAGTAGAACCTGAACTTGTGCCGCAGCTGCTTGCTGTGCAGCCTCCGGAACTGTGATGCCACAAACTTCAAGTCTTCCACGCTAAGGGCAAATGCCTCGACTTCCGATATGGATTTGACTGTCCGGGTCGATGACGGGAGGATCACGCTCAGGCGCGGGTCCAGGGCCCACGTGAGCAGTTCTTCTCCGCAGAAATCGCCAGGTCCAATGCAGCATGAATTGAAGAAACCGGTGCGTCCGCCGTTGGTGGTGTAAGAGTCAAGATGGCCTCGAATGATGAAGAGCATCTCGTTGACGGGATCACCTTCACGCACTAGGAATGTGCCTTCGGTGCACAAGGTGGGTTTCAGCCTCTCGCAGATCGCATCCAGCATTCCTTCGTCCATTTGATCAAATAACGGTACCTGTTTATACACCAAGAAAAAAATTCAAACATGAGTATCAGTATTCCGCAGCCTAATCGATATCAGTTTCCCACAAATGAAGTTGACTAATATCAGAATGGCTATTTCTTGTTGTTGGGGCATATTAAAGCTCGACTGTCATGTCAACTTAATTAGGAACCATAGTACGACACATATGGATGACTAATGAAGTTGCCTAGTGGCTATAGTTTCGGACTTACACGTCGAACTAGATCGAGGCACAGATGACGCTTAATGTCCCTCCTGAGATCCACGGGAAGGCCTTTCAGAATAGTTTCCTCATCGACGCCTCTAGTGGCAATCCACCTGAACTGGTCATGTTTTCGAACGGATTGCTTCAGCTTCGGAGGTAGTTGCCTGTGATGCATCCACTGTTCTGTATCTGTTCTCTTGATCCTCCACTCTTCCAGTCGGACCGTAGTAGATTGGAGGTATGTCTGTTAGATGAGCACATTAGTATCTAACATTACCTGTTTAAGTAAACCGAAGCATTCCGCATCGTTTTCAATACTTGTTCAGTTATTAAATTTTTTTTAAACTGAAGAACACATATAGGAATTGAAAGAAGAAAAATGGTGAGTCGTTCATTCTTACTTGCATATTTCCAATCAGCAATCCAAAGAGAACCAGCCCTAGAGTTGCAATGATTATGGCAAAAATAATTTCCCCGACATATGTGCTCGTTGAGAGATTTTGTCCCAAAGAACTGCAAGTGCAATCAAAGATCATCATCTGAACTCGACAGTAGTTGAACAAGAATGATATTTGACTCTAAATGTAGTTATAGAAAAAGAAAGAGCATCTTGGCAAATCTATCTGTGGCTTCCAACCATAGTGCTTAAATTTCAGATATAGTCAAGCATATAGAGAAAAGTTTCAGACGTATATGGTAAGGCAAGAATGTTAGAGCATGTCCATTGATCATAGCCAAACACGAAACCTTGTACCGTTACAAAGAAGAAAATTGGTACAAACTACTAACTCCAGAAACAGAGTAATCTCCTGTTATCTTACCTCAGATTCCTCAAGCCCCACCAAAGGCAGTAAAAATACTTGTTGAAGAACGGAGATGCAGTCACTTCTGATGTCACCGCATCGCTATATATGCCAAACTCATAAAAACCACTCAAGGGATTGCATAAGCCAGAGAGATTGCTTGACTGGAACCAGGCAGTCCTGTTGAAATCATTTGCCCTGTGGCAATCGAAGAAACCATACTCACAAGATGGCTTCTGATCGTAGCATACTCTTCTCCAGCATGCCTCCTGTCTTTCTATTGATAACAGGTACCAACAAGCTCCTAAAACCTGTTTAAAAAGAGGAAGAAGAGCATTAACAGAGTTAAAATTAATCTCGATTGAAATGGGATACATAAAAGATGGCAGCGAGAGATCATGAATGTCCAGAAGATCAACTACTAAACCTTCCACTGGGATCACCTCTAGATTATATGGAAACACTGCTCTGAGGTTCTCTGTAATTCTGTACTTACATGGCTTGCCAACATATAAAGCATCAGATTATAAGCTGCTCCTGCCCATGCTGTCTCCGTGACAACGCCAGCGGCCTTGACGATTTGAGATGAAAGTGGGAATATAAGAAAGAGTTTTGGGATAAATTGAAAAATTATGATAAAACGGAGGACGTTTTTGGTATTAGTCATTGTCGAACCCTTGAGATTGGGGATAACAAGCCATAGCAGCGCCTAAAAGATTGATAAAAATGAAAAAATCCGTAAGCCATTGTGGGCAAGTAAGTTTTCAGCATGGCAGAGAATGACTTGTACTAGAAATTCTGGATTTTTACCTGAGGAAGTGGTAAGGCAGCAATAAGATCGATCCAGAAGTCCTTGCGAAAGTACCTCGAGGCGATCTTCGATGAGTCAATAACAAGTTCACCTCTCCCGAAGACTCGGGAAGATGGCGCGACGTAAGCTGTACGAAACCGAACGAACATCTGAATCATGTAAAACACATCGGCCACCGACCTTACTATAGTAAGGGCAACTTCAAGCGGTATCCCTATTTCCATGCATTGTTCCTCCCAAACTACAGGCAAATAAAAGAAGAGGGGGTCCACAAACAGAGAAACCAAAGATGTCACCAAGAAAATCTTGTTCCACCGGTGAATGGTTTGTCCTCGAGGATCCAATATTTTTCGCTTCACTCTCTCGTAATCCTCGGAAAACACTCTTCGCAGCACTTTAGCTTTCATGGACTTCCCTGTTTTCTCAGGCATGGCTTTTGGTTCATATGGCTTATTCCCATGAATCTTGTAGTTCAGTTTAACGTTTCCATCGCCTTTTACCATAGGGAGCTTTGCTAGATGATGATCCTCTTGAAATCTGGTTGGTTTAGAGTGAATGTTAGATATTGAAGATTGAACGTACTTAAGAAATGGCTATGTACTAAAATGGCAAATCAAATGATCATGGTATTCAGAATCCAAAAAACAGCAAGAATTTGGCATAGATTCAGGAACTAGGAAGAGACAAACCTGACAGATCTTGAATCATCATATCCCATAGTGCTTGAGTACAAGTTCTGTCCCTTGGTGAAAGCCACAATTGATCACGAAATCTATCATACAAGAAGACTGGTATATGTACTGATCAATGAGCCATCCTTTTCTTTTTCACGAGTATCTACTATCAACTTGTGAAATCAGAAGAAAGTGACTCGGGATGCCCTTGAAGCCACAAGAGTCAAAAGCCCTTGTATGGCTTTCCTTAGCCATGAATCATGTGAAGAAATAAAATAAAGATACACCAACTTGAAGCCTGAACCTTTTGAGCCTCAAAACGCCTTTCTGTGACAGAGTGTAGGTCAAAACGTGTGACTTGTATACCCTTTAGAATGTGAACTCCAACAAGTCGAAAACTTTTGGTCTCTCTTAAACTTTGCAATGGGCAGAACCCTTAAGAGTTAAGACTGAAATGACTCACACATTACCATGACTCTATATATCTCCAAAAAAATGGAAAAAGAGCAATTTGCACATAGACTGAAAACTAACCCAGATGCGTGGACAGCAACAACTTGCACAAGAAACCTCAGAAACCAATTTGCAGTAAGGAAAAACACTTGTGCTTTAAAAGAAGACAAAGCCAACCAATTCAAAACACAGATTGACTTCAAAATTCAAAATCCTCAGTCTGGTTATCAAGCATGAACTGGAGAGAGAGAGAGAGAGAGAGAGAGAGAGAGAGAGAGAGAGAGAGAGAGAGAGAGAGAGCTCACAAGCGTATTGCTTTTCTCAGTAGCTGACACCATGAAAGTCACAGACTTGCAGACTCGAACTTCACTAAGAATACACAGATGAGCTCAGAAAGAATTCGGAATGGCATTTTTCAACTCCGAGATTGGAGGAGGGAAGGAAGATGCCAAAAGTGGAAACTTTGGCAAAATGGGAAGCGAGGATCAACTTTCAATGTTCACAAATAGTACGAAGCCGACCCTCGTTGTGATCGTCGCTTGTTACAAACACTCATGACCCATCATGAGTTGTGCAGCCCCTATGTTAGACATTTCGGAATTTCAAGAAAATGACAACGCCCCTGATCCATCAGCATTTAAAAGCTGGCCTCTGTTTTTTTTTATTTTATAATCACTAGAGAAATGCGAAAAAGGACAAAGAAACGGGTGACAACAAGAAAAAGAAATTGGAGGGTCATGGCTTTCGTTCTTCTTTTGCAAAGATCAAAAGTTGACTTAGTTTGATACGCATAGCTATGGAATCTTGACACGTGTGCTCACTTCTTTGAGCCGGGCCTTCATTAGTGACAGACCTTGCTGCTTGCTCCGCTGGGTTACATCTCTCCTTTGTTAATCAAGGCACATTTTAGCATTAAATTCGTCATTAAGACAGGTAACAAGAAAGATGTCATAGGGACGAGCACTCTAAGAAATCTTCAATTTTTACGATCAACCAGTATAACTTGTGATTTGGTCCGCATTAGGCCCATTTTTCTGATAGAATGAGTTGGTCACGAAAAGACTGCTTTTTTATTGGAGGGGTCACTACACTTCCTTTTTTTTTACCATCTAGATGAGATGTGAGAGGAATGCATTGTAATAATATCATCTTCTAAACAAATGCGTTGGAAAATATGCGCAAGAAATCAAAGTCCAAACCGTTTGACATGCCGTTCATCGAGTGTAGTATCCAAAAGACAAATCTTGCTGTTTCCACGTTGAATCCGCTCTAAGAAGAAGCAATCCCTTTGGTCGTTGATGTCCATTGTCATTCTAATGATCCGCCATTAATGTTCCTTTCTCTTTTTGCTAGAAAACCATTGATGTTCCTTATAAAACAGAGAGAGAGAGAGAGAGAGAGAGAGAGAGAGAGAGAGAGGGATCGCGAGGCAGAAGCAGAGCAGAAAGAGTTTTACTCTTTCTGGATTTATCGTTCGTACTGGGTAGACGTCCTTTCACTTCCCTCCGGACCAACCTCGAACGAAGATTTTCTAATTTTCTCATCCTCTGGAGCTAACTCAAACCCATTTTGTATTGCATCCAGCTAATAACAGAGCAATTAACACAACACCCAGATGTGAATGAGATCTGGGCATGGTCTGAACACTCTCGAAAGCATGGAAATTCTTCCTTGAATCGAACGAAGTGGATGACAGATGCAGACAATGATTGGTGGTGGGGATTGGTTATCCTAACCAGGCCGCAAGTGGGTCCCCCCCACAATTCAATGTTCCTCGTCCTCGTCCAATTGGCGGTGCGAAGTCTTTGCAAAACGCTAGCAAACTCCTCTACTTGGCCATGGAGAGGCTCGACTCTTCATCGGTCCCCCAGTTTACAGAATATTAAAATACTTGCCCATCTGCAATCACGAAGCGCCCGAATTACGCAATTTTAGGGGGACTAATATGTTATTCGTATATTTATTTCTTGGGAAACGATGTAAAATTTAAGGTTTAAAAAGCAGACAAGCCAATGAGATCTCGGCCCGAATCAGCTCCTTTTGTTGTACAGTCGAACCCGAATGACCACCCCAGCATTCAATGATGTCCTCTCCTCACTCAGCCGCCGCTTCTTCGATAATGATTTTGCTTTCATTCATAGTCCCCTAATTTTCTTCATTTTCTTCTATTTAGTAGTGCTAAAAGAAAAAAAATGTAATGATAATGTACGCATCTCGAAATGATGGAGGTAGAAAATAATGGGAAAACGAGGAATTCAGTTTTTGGGGTTTCGGAAATAAAATCGAATCGTTAGCGCAGTAAAAACGATATGAATGAAGTTGTGGATGCGTGAGAGATATATAGGTTGATGCGATAAAACTGAATGTAATTCGGATTGCAATTTAGGCCATTTTATCATAACATACTAGGCATATTTTTATATTAAATTGAATTGTAGCCGTAGACTCTCGTGGAGTTATTTGGTAAAGGTTGAATTTTTAATCAATATGTTACTGAATTTGCTTTATGTAGGAGAGATGTAGAAACTTTTAATGAATATGGGAGTCAAATTGCGGAGGAGGACAAGCGTCTTGTGTATTTGCACTAAGGACCCTGCACTTACATGTGTTTGAGTTGAGTTGAGACACCAGTGACGTCAAAGGCATGATTTAGGTTTAGATGTGAGTTTTAGACATTGAAATAATCCGAGAAAATTGCTAGAAGCTTGTTCATGCTTGTAAGCATTTTGCTGTGTGTAAATTCGATTCCTCCTTTCTTTAGCTGTCCGAACATAGTATTAAGGATGAAAAATGTTATAAAAACCAAAAAAAAGGACTTAACGTGTAAATATATAACTTAAAAAATGTAATTGGCGATGACCCTTTTGCAAAAACAAATGTGGGTATGAGACCCAATTACAAAGCCCATCACTCTGTTTATATGTCATGAAAAGTAATCAGTTACGTAATTATGTTGATAAGACCCATATCTCAACTTAACCTCCGAAAGTTAAAGCAAACCGAGACTATGATCGCTCTTAGTTTCCATGTTTAACCCCAAATAATAATAAAAAACTGTTGGAATTCGGATCACACAAATAGTGGATGTCATATGAATTTGCAATACGTCCGATTACATTTGATGTTCCACGCTTGATTTAATATGTGTACTAAGCACACAAGATACTTGCTCGAGCTCTCGCCGGCGTCGACACGTAATGTAGCAGTGGATCAAATAAACAAAAACGGAGAACGTCTTCTAATGGGGGTTGTCTCTTCCGAGGTCAACTTATGTCCTATTTTTAAAAATCAAATGGACATTGGACCATTAAAGAAATTTTAAGCTCTCCACGATTGATATAATCCTAATCCAATTCCAGCCTCATCAAAGAACTTTTAAACATCAATCTCTGCTCATGTATTAAAGTATATAAACTCACTTATCTCCAAATACTCCTCCATTTGGGACATAAAAGGCTGACAATCAGCTTGTTCCTCATCACCAGCCCTGGAGCTATTAGGAGCGTGCAATTCACACAACATGTCTGATTTGGGTTGCAAACGTTGCTATCGTATTACTCAACCATCTGAAGTAATTCATCTGTCTCAGCCAGACCAAGCTTTGAAGTTGAACGATTTCGGGCCGGATCTTGACTTATATTACAAAGTCTCCAATTCAATCCCATCACAACATTTGGATTGTGACATATCACAATTCTTGGCACAGTGGTAGGGAAATCCGCATCTTTAGATGTTGCTTTCAATATCCGAGAATTTCAAGAACGATGACAGTTGCGCTCTTGTCGGTTAGTCAAAGCGTTCAACGAGCCACCGTTGAGTTAGTCAACTGGTATTAGTTCGCGTTCAAAAGCGCAACATGAATCTGGAGTCAATCGGTTTCAAAGAATGGTTTAAACTCATGTAAGCTTTAGATTCTTGTATTTTGTAGCAGTAATTGGCATACATATGGGAAAAAAGTAAGGCCCAGGTGACAAGTTCAAAACTAGCTGAAAGATCCGTTCCGATACTAACTAGAGAATGAAAAAAAGAAGTGCCGATTGACTCCTAATCTCTGGGAATTATTTTTTAGCAATGAACCTAGGAAAAGCCTATTTCTCTGCAAAAATCACAAGTCTGCACAGTTCAGACCAGTCTCACATTTGAGATTTCTCACTTTATCAGTATTACTAACACAAAATTCATCAGTTAGACAAGAAAAAGAAGAGCCTCAGCATCAGAAAGGCACAAGATCCGAGCTACTACACCAACACAATGGAGATAATTAGGGACACACAATGTCTAAGCACTTTGCAGAGAGGAATCAAATCAACCCACAATTCTGTACCCATCTCAACAGTACAAAAACAAAAATTGCGTTTCGAAATACTCTGTGGCAATTGTTTTCCGGAAAATGCGGAAAGCCTCACGGCGGGGGAGGCCCAGGCTCGAAGAGAGGAGGGCAGCAGCTTCGGAACAGGCCACAGCAGCACAGAAACCACATGCTGCACAACAGGCCAACAAAAGAAGAAAAGAATCAACAATAATGAGCAATTTATATTTGCACTTTCATATGCTGTGTCATGCAATCGATGTTAGTTTGCATGCAATCGATGTTAGGTATTTTTTTTTGTTTTGATCAATATGTAGAGTTGAAAAGAGCGGTGAAAAGAGAATCATCTTACAGGCAGTCCAAGCATCCTCCTCCACCGGGTGGCGAGGCGGGTCCGAGAAGCGGTGCACTCGGCGGCGGTGGCGGATCCATGGCCGACCCAGAAGAGAGATTCGACACTTCCCCGAAGTAAGAACAGGAAGCTGATCGAATGAGAGTCCTATCCTGTGAAGTTAAGATGGCTTTTATATCATAAAGCTCCTCCTACTTACCCCGGGTCATGGCATGCATCTACCAGTCAAGCCATTGGACTAACTACCCAGGTTTTGGTCATGTATATCAAACTAGTTACGTATGAATTAAGACTAGTACGAGATGCATGTGGACGACAACTAGGGATACTCACAGAAAAATGGATAATTTAAGAAGAGTTGCGAGGCGAAGTAGATGATTAATGCCTCTCACTTCTTGATTGAATCTGCGCAAGAAGATCACTTTCAGTACCCTGGCATTCTTTTTCTGTGCCGGTTTTCTCAAGCAACAAGTTTCGTTCCTATTGCATGTGCCCTGTAGGCTTTGTTGGCTGGATCTGCTTGCGTTAGAAAATGTTTTGAGTATTGACCGGACTGATAGCTGAGTCGTGTATTTGCTTCAATGTCTTGACATTTCAAACTATCTCTCTATCATTGAGTCTAGATCAAGTTTTCATCTAAGATGTCATGACATCTAATTGCTAGCCAAAGCTATGCATGCAATATACATGTTTATGGCTGTTGCCGCAATGGATTTAGACAAATGGTTCGGGTAAGAAAAAAGCTTCAGCAAAGAGAAAAAACTAGCAAGATATAGCTGTATTTTTCTCACCTCAATCATCCTACAATCCTTGCGCAATGTCACTCATTTTAGTTAGTAAATTGAAAATATTCCATTGACACTGAACCCTGAGGCATCTTTCACATATCACATCTACAAAAAAGTGGCATAATTTCAGATTTCCATCGAATTTCAGATTTCTATTAATAAAAAAACTAAGATTTCTATTGTTAACTTCTGTACAAGCAATTTGATGAAGCATGAAACAACAAAGAAAAGGTTGGTACCCACCCACCTAATTCATCCTATGTTTTAAGAGGGAAAGGGAAAAAAATAAAGAAAGAAGAGAAGCTTAATGTATCTCGTAAACCTATGTATACTCAATAAACAAATTGGCCAAAAAGAAGCTGATACATTGCAATGCAGGGTAACAGAAATCATGTACTCACTGCTGCTCTCCTCCCCATGAACCAACTCAATGTGCCTTCTCAAGGGGACTTGCAGTCACCAAGCAGAAGGATTCGAACCGAGGTTCAACTAAGTCCACTGTATCATCCTCATGGGAACGCCAGCTCCTGGCTTTAGAGGAGAGTAGAATCAATCTCTCTACATGATTGGAGGAAATATCATTTTCATTGTTTGCAACCCAAGGATCTTGGCCGACATCAACTGGTAGAGAACATGGGCTGGACAACCCATTTGACGCAATATTTTTCAACTCTACTGCGTCCATAGGACTATTTACCAGTTTGCCAGGTCTTTCTGTAATCAAATCAGATTTCATGCTGGCGGAAGACCACTGCACATCAGAGAAGCACCAAAAATTCAATCGGTGCAATGGTCAAATGCAAGAATGCAATGATACAAATAATGGGGTTTAACAATCATCAAGTGCAATTGTTGAAAGAATTTGAACCACCTCACCTGAAAAAGGCTGGCCTGGATGTTTCTCATTCTAGATTTATCGGGTGCAATTGTTGAAAGAATTTGAACCACCTCACTCATGGTTGGCCGAGAATCAGGATCCAATAACAGACATTCCTTTGCTAGGTAAGCCATTATATACATCTCTTCTTCGGGGAAGTTTCCTTTCAGCCTGGGATCGGGCAACTCCGAAATCACTCGGCCACTGTCTTGTAAACGTGGTGTAGCCTGCGACATTATAGAGAGAAATTTAGTTAAATTTGTAATGTAATAATACTCATCAGAATCTATGATAAAATTGGCAACAGGATTATATGATTTCCCATTGAAGTTGAAATAAGCACCAGTCGAATCCAGCTATAAGTGATAGAAGTAGAAATATCAAGGAACCATGTTATGATGGCTTCAACTAATTAAATAAGATGTTAGATGGAGTTTTGAGAAGTAAAACCAGCACGGAAGATCCTTTTGCAAGAGAAATCAACTTAAAACTCTCCTTTTCACTACATAATATGTGAATTAATAATAGCTCTACCCATATGACAAGGCTCTCTTCTCCTTTGCTGGTTGATTTATGGATTGGATGCCGACCAGTGATGAGCTCAAGAAGAACCACCCCAAAACTAAAAACATCAGATTTGAGAGAGGCTCTCCCAACAATCGCATACTCAGGAGCAAAATAGCCAAAAGTCCCCTGCATCCTTGCTGGAGAATTGGAACCGCTGGGTAGGTCATCAGCTTTTAAACATTTAGCCATACCAAGGTCGGTTATCTGCATAAAATGTAATTGTTATCATAGTGTAAGAAGCGGCGTATCAATATATTAACTAGCAACCTCAGTTACCAGAAGAAGCTAAAATAGCGATATGACTAGAATCATCAGAGGCATTTCTAAAGTTAAATTGCACACTATATTTGATAAAATAGAACCCCCCAAAAAAAAAAAAAAAAAAAAAAAAAAAGAAAGAAACCAGACAAACATTGGTATTACAACTATACAAGAAGATATTCTCACCTTTGCCCTCCAATTCTCATCTAGAAGAATGTTTGTGGATTTGACATCTCTATGCAGAATTCTTGGAGCAGCTGCCTCGTGGAGATACTCCAAACCCCTCGCGGCTCCAATTGCAATTCCAACACGGGTATCCCAGCCCATATTCTCTCCTATTGTGCCATCTAGACAATCTCTTAGATTACCGTTGGGCATAAATTCAAACACCAGCAACCTTTCAATGTGTTTCCCTTGAAATTCTGAGCAGTAACCAAGCAAAGGCACCACATGGCAGTGATGAAGTCTTGATAAGAGGTCCACCTGAGCAAAAAGATCCAGTATGAATGCCGAAGGACATACAATTTGAAATACAAGAAATTGTTGTGCAGTGATGAGGTACCTCGGTTGAAAACTTCAAGTCTGCATCTGGACCTTCCTCGTGCTTAAGTCTCTTAATAGCGACAATTCTGCCATCTTTAAGCTGTCCGCGATACACGTAACTGCTTCCTCCAAGTCCAATAAGATTTGAACTGGAAAAGTAGTTGGTTGCATGTTCCAGTTCAGAGTAGGCAAACTGAAGTAAGATACCATGTACAGTTCCAGATTTGTGTTTAACGAGGAATGCAGCCTTGTAGAAGCACCCTGAAAGTGAAGATACAAACATTGATGACAGCAAGCAAGAGCAGAGTATTTCATCTAATCAGCACGAATAAAGAAGGTCTAGTCAACAAATTAGCAAACTGCTTCTCTTTGAATCAAATCAAAGCAAATAGCGAACTCTTCTCTTCAATGAGGAAAAGTATCACCAACCTACTTACCTATGAAAGAATTGATAGGGGAAGAAATATTAAATTTAGCTTCTCGAGTTGTTGAGATCTGGATTAAGTTAGTGGCACTATTGCAACTTGTTTCTTTGTCCGATGAGAACACAGGTGACTGGATTGGGCACTTCTCCTTTCGGCAAAAGTAAAATATGATCGAGGCAAGGAATGCGACAGTTGTGAAAAGTACACAGATTAATAGGACAATTATGATAGCTCTGCTTGAATTGTGCTTATCTGAGGCTTGCACCTCATTTAGAGAACCTGGCAAGAACAAAATGTCAGTCAGAATGTTTTGCTCTATATCTCCTACGTAATCCAGAGAAGTAGTTTATTCAGGTCCTGAAAACCATCTCAATCTGGGGAAACATATTGAGGTATTCGAGAAAAAGTATAAGAACAAGCGACCCTGTATAAAAATGACAAAATGTAGAATCTAAGGAAAACTTATAGGAGGTTTAGATTTCATCGAAGTCCTCTTACAAAGCAAAGCTTAGGTATTTACAGTTATAGATACGACCAAAAAAAAAAATCGAACCTCATTGTCTAGGGGAAAAAATGAAGAACAATTTCAGCAGTAGCCACCCCATTAACATTTAGGAATTTGTATTGACTGTTGATATAAACAAGTAGATAGAGTTATGCAATTCCAACCACCATATCATTCCAAAGGTCACTGGCTAAGGGCCTGTTCAGAGTGGCTGGGGCTTCCGATCTTTTGGTTGTAGCTGCAACTTTTATTGAAATTACATGTTTGGGAAATCTGACTTTAATTAACAATTGACTGATGTTAAATGAAAGGTTTGCTGCTGTCCAACTCAGACAAACACTAGTTCATTAATTCAAAAGGATTGTGCAAAAGGAAAAGGACAGTTGTGTTACCAGCAGTGCAATTGCAGGTTGTGAAGCAATTGGTATCATTGTTCACAGATGCTATTTTGGGAAAATTGTCCATGCATCTACAAGTCCACATATTTTCACTCTTTTCTCCACCTGCTGCAGAGAAGTCGATGGAGTCGGCAATTAGATATCAGACAGCAGTCTAGCATTTAGGCACTCTGGATCCATACTTGCATGCGACGGGTTGAAATACAAAGAGGTACAACGAGGGAGAGAGAGAGAGAGAGAGAGCACAGATAGTGTATATCTGTCGCCCTATGCATAGAGCAATCGCACTGTTTCAGAATCAACACTAAAATTCTCGTACATCAGACAATAACTAGCATTTGATGAACAAATCTTCCACAACGTTAATATGCTCCTGAATTAGAAGTATCTGTCAAATAGAGAAGTGACAATGGCTAACGCCAATGTGCAACGGTGAAATTCTCTCATCAGCAGTTGAATCTCATGAACCTCCCAGTAGGATTAAAGCATTGTATAGATTAGGGTTACCAAAGGGTAGAACCTTTTATTCGATTTCATTTACACAGAATCGCACATCCAAAAAAGATGAGAATCTCTACATTGAATACCCCCCAGCGCGAACAGTAAGTTGCGAAAAGTTTCTACCAGAATCAAATCAAACAAAGAAGAAACCAGTTCTTTGATAGAAGACATTAGGTGACAAGAAAAAATTAGGTAAAACATTTTGAAGAATCCATTCAACAACAAGATAAGTTTAAAGCTTCTAAATCAATTTTTCCCTTGAAAGATAGGAAACATACCTGAAGTGCAATTACAGGATGCAGAGCAGTTAGATGAGAGAAAAGAGTTTTGGTTCCCTTGATCCGATAAGCATGCACATGTCCATTTGATTGTCCCAAATGCACTAGAAGATTCATCTGCCACAGAAAAACAAATTCTAAAATGAGATTATGAAGCCGGTTTTTTTTCTGCATATTGTAGTAGCATTTAGTCAGCCTCAGAAAAATCACAGACAGCATAAGCAATATGGAGAGAGCAAGTTGCCACAAATTATTTGTGTCACATTAATCAGAGGCATTCTAGTTCTTTTCAAAAAAATTGGCTAGGAAATGAACGTCATTCAATCATTAACTTTGCAGCAATCTCTGTGTAAATCAGCTCTAACACCATCAACACCACAGCTAGAAGAATAATGTAAATAAGCTTTTCTAACAACCTGAGGTAAATTTTGAGCAAAGTCACTAATGAAGGTAATTTAGTTGCCATGTTCTTCAAATGGAAAAAATATAACTGGGTCTATATTGTGCAAAAGCTGTTAAAGGAAAAGAGCATGCATAACGAAGGACTCCAAGGATGTCCACAATTTAGACAGGGCAAGCACTCATTTGATCAAGAGTAGAGTCAACAAACAATGATCCAACAGATCTATACTAACCACAAACAATACGATGAATTGAGAGGAAGCCGGCGAGACAAATAACTGCAACTTCCACATGAAGCTTCATTTATATCAACCTAAAAAGTGAAGTGAAAGATTAGAAACTCAATGAGTACCCGCCAGACATTACAGCTCAAACTTTGAGTTGTTCAAAAGGTAAATAAACAAAGAAGAGATTCTCCTTGCATATTTCGGTTAAGTCAGTTTCATTTAAAATCAAATTTGGTTTCTTAATAACCATCGCCTCTCCACATAAACAACTGGGTACATGCTCTACACAGGTTCTCCTTATTAAGTACAAGGTGGAAGCAATAATTTTCACATGAAAATCCTTCCAATGAGTAGATAGATCCTTCATTAGCCATAAGATGTTCCTTTATCAGAGTTCATCACAGATTGTCAATCTGTCCAAAGAAGATAACAAGCAGGGCTAAGAATAACATTCAAAAGCACGTCATCTGAGAGTAAGGACACAATTTTAAGTGATAATGAATGAACTTCAAAATTGGAAGTCTCTTCTACCAAACTGTATTAAGCAAAAGAAACCAAGTGAAAGTCCATGAGAATTTCAAAGACTAATATCCTCTTACATGCCATGTAAATCTAGAACGAGCTGGAGACCAGCTCTAAATGATAGAGATGGGAGAAGTACTCCAACATCTTCTCGCGACAAGGTGCGTGAAAGGAAATTTAAGAATATTAATTGTCCAGAGGTTTCCATAGTCAATGACTTGAAGTTGCAGAGAGCACAAGAGAGCAAATTCATGTTTGGCCAACCTACACTTTGGAATGCTCATTCATCTCAATGTACAGTGGAAAGCAGGTGATCAACATGCACTATATTCAAAGTGGATAGAACATAGTAGTGGGTCGCCATTTAATGGTGGAGAAAACAGGCAGCACGAATTATTTGGTGTAGCTGACGGGAACGGAAACGTCCAACCGATGATGGTACGCAACAGTATGCCTTAAATGTAGGTGCAGTCGTGTACGCATATTGGATCCTGTCACTAAAAGTATTGTGGAGCTGTGGTTTTTCAGAAATTAAGCTGTTTGGTCAGCCAACAACAAGGTCTCTTGAGGCTCGTCCAGACACATTTCTCCAAACTGAAAACAACAGCATTAATTAAGGGAAAGAAACCCACCTGTCGACAGATCTCAATTAAACAAGAAAATGAAAATATAGTGATGAGTACTACACTACTCCGGGTGTTTAGTTGACAATTACAGTCGAGGTAAGAATGAGATGTTGGGAATAAAAGATTCCGTGTCTCAGAAGCTGAAAACTAAAGCGACATTTCATTGGACCACAATTTGAGCAAACAAATTGATCGCACTTGATATTCGACTAAAGCATTTGAATTGAAGCCATGAATACCAACTTACTCTCGAGCCTCGAAACTTCTGAGGATGTCCCTCCAGTGAAAGTGGTGGTCACTGAGCCTGTGTGAAGAGTAGATAGATTGAGACAATCATCCAATCAAGGAGACCCAAATAAGATTTTCCAGACAAACATGTACTCCAAACAAGGGCAATGCTGAACAGTTATCCGACAGCAGATAAGAGTTCGATGGAGACTGCTGGCGTTGTGGGAATTTATTAACGGGAAAAAAAGCTAGAAAAAACAAGTCCAACACCCACCCATTTGAAAGCAACCAATTTTTATTCGGGAAAGAGACAGGTCAACTAATTCCAGGGGCTCTGTTACCCTCTTTCCTTCGGGTCTTCCAACGAACGTATGCGCTGGTTCCTTGCGAAAATGGGAAGCTTTCTAATGAATTTCCGGAAGAACACAACCCAAGTCCCAACGGCTAAAAAGACTTGGCTTCGAAGACATAAAACATACGTTGCAGGGAGATGGACATATCGGAATTGTAATAGCGACATGAAGAGGGTAGAGTTTCAGCGTAGTAGCGCCGCCCGTGGGGCCCGACAGGCTCGGTGTCGGCTGTCGGGGCTTCGTTGCTGACCGCACGATACAAGAGCCAACAGCACAAGGGAAATCGATCAGGCGACGGGAGCCGTTGATCCGATGGAAAAAAAAGTCGTAGCAGCATCGCACGTCTCCAAACACTAGATTAGCCCAGGATGAGGTTGGGGGACAAACTGGTGACGTTGGCATCGGAGGGTCAAACCAGAAAACAAATCAGGGAAGTTCACGTTTTTAAGTTAGGACGAGAAACTACCAATTCGGATGGCATGGAGGGCTAGCAAAACCCAGAGGGAACCGATGACCATTTGATCAGCACAACGCGACATCATCGGCAAGAAGAAGACTTTCAGAGGCTTTGGACAGAAAGATGGCCGATTGATTCTAACAACGCATGCAGCACCAATCCAATGCACTTGAATTCCACAGGAATGCCGCTCCAAGTTTCAACCGCGAGCGAAAAGTGAACAAAAATTACCTGGTAATCAGAGAGGCTGAGTTCCTGCGCCGGCACGCGCTCTTCCGTTGGGCTAAAAACATGCAGAGAGAAGAGAATGGCTCCCTCGAAGGATCCGAAACCCGGCGTGAGGGGGCGTAAGCCCGGGACTTCGATGCGCTTCAAAGGGTCCGCAATGATCCCCTGAGAAGTCGAGTGCGTCTAGTAGCAGCTCGAACTTCGAAGAGCGAGAGCTCGAGAGAGGCAGAGCTCGGACTCCGAGCGAGCGAGCGAGCGAGCTCCAAATGGAGAGCGCGCCGAACTTGGGTTTTCAATTTGATGGAACACCCATCATATCATATCAAATCAAATCAAATCAAATGCAAGAAAAGCGCAAAGTGCAAAGCGCAGATGCAACTTTGGAAAAGAGAGAGAGAGAGAGAGAGAGAGAGAGAGAGAGGTGGAACGAGGGAGGGAGAAGAGATGATGGACGAGCTCTGGTTACCGAAGTGACGAGAATTCTTCCCGTGGCACTGATGACGAGGTAGCGACCTCTCTTCAGCTTCCTCTTTTCTTCGGGCTGGTGGACCCCACAGATGGCGAGCTTTTTGTCCTTTTTTTTCAAAAAAAAAGAAATTCCCCACTTTTAAGAATTTCGGTTGTCGATTTTGTTTTCCCTTCGGACGTGTCTGCTATCAATCTACTACAAAGAGCACGTGATCCGTGGGGCGCGGTCCTCCACGGTCCGTCCGCCGGTGAGCCTTTGTCCCCCCCGCCCGGCCCCGCCCGCGCCCCGCGAGAACCACCACCATGTTGCTCCGACCGTGAGAATTCGTGCTCGCACAACGCCTCATCTTTCATTTCACAAATCATGCTCTTAAATTATCGATAAAATAACACGTTGTTGATTCGTTGCGATCCGCGGGCATAACATACGTATTGTATGATGCCATGCATTCTAATCTCCTAAATCAGGCCACAGCATACGTACGACACACATAAAAAAAAATGTCTCATGCGGACTACACTGCACGTACATTGTTGCGACTTAATTTAGGCCACCCGCTTTACGTTGTATCGTCACATATGACGTCACAATTCAGTACCGTAACACCAATCTTCCTGATTGCCCTCTGTCGGCGGGTGATTACATTTCAATTTAAAGCATCGCGTTCTTGGGGGCTATTTGAAAGATGACCTTTAAGGCTAGTACAGTGTCGGCATCTTTGATTCGTCATCAGATTAGACAAATCCATATATAATAATACCGAATTGGATTAAACTTAATACGATGGCTACTACTTGATGGATGAGTTGAAGCCGAAGTCCCGCCAGCATCCGAAAGCTGATTCGTCACCCTCAAAGCAATCCATGAAAAGTACAAGCCCTTCTCTACTAAATTTCGAAGGGGCCGGGCAAGCCTTCGGCATGGTCCAACTCCAATCTACTAAAGAATTTCGCAGTTTTCCTGACTATCTTACTAAATTCGTTTTAACCTTCCGGGCGATCCCAAGAGAATGTCCGTACTGATTCCACGAGTAAAACAAATATGCTTCGCGCTTGTGGATGATTCTGGAGTCGAGGAATCAACTTCCGATTCGACCAGGATCTTTCGAATCATAACGGCACGATCAGTTCAGGGTGCTTTGCACAGAGAAATTGATCGTGCCATCAATCATCAGTCGCCTCAAACGCAAATAAGTACATGCTTGTCACTTTTGAGTAACCAGATGCAAGAATAAGACTAATTGGCCCTTTTTTAAACAATCAAAATGATCATTTTCTGCGGATAGAAATCATTAGTGTCTCATGCATTCAAGAAACTCCACCGACAAATCAAACCCCATAATCCGCTCTCTTTTTTTCCCTGTTGCAAACAGAAAATGTTAAGGGAAGGAAGAGGAAGCTCTGATCACTGAAAGAAGAATGAGAAGATTGCATCATATTGCAAGAGAAATACAATTCCAACTTTGCCCCCAGGTTACAGTGACGCTGCTATACCCACCTCCCTTCTCAAAATACCCCCCAAAAAAAAAAAAAAAAAAAAATGTAAGACATTCATAAACTGTTCGTTGTATGTACACCAGTTCATATCAGGACTACTAACTAAAACTACGGTTCCAATGCCAAGACTACGAGAACTAACTCAACCCAGTATCCCACAATTTCCATTGTTGACCTTTAGCCCCGAGTCTTGCGTTTCTTATTCCTCCACTATGTTCAAAGAAGAAAGCATATGCTTTTCAAACCCACCCAAGACCCCTCCACCGCTTACTCACTTTAACCACTTGTCCGGAGCAAAACCTTAGTACCTCGACAAAATAGCAAAAGACCAAAAATGGCAAAAAAGAAAAGAAAAGAAAAAGAATGCGACAATCACATGGATTGAAGATCACTGCCAAATTACCTTAGACGAGGTCCAGGAAAAGATAGTGCCTGCCGAAGTTTCCTCCGAGGCATTGGATTCCCTAAAATCATGGTCTGAGATTGGGTGACCATGTCAACCATTGTCGGGGTCTGGTAAGCTTGCACAAGACTATTGCTATTTGTTGAATCACCTCGTGCAGTTGCCCTCTGCCACGAGTGGGAGCTCAATCCTGAGAGCACATAAGCTCTACCGGATGCCTCGTATACACGGCGATTGGCCATTCTTTCCTGCATCTCCTTCAGTTCCGCACAGAGGGAAGTACATAAGCGATCGTCGGCTCGTGCAGAGACAGTTTCGGACAATACCCTCCGGCAATTCTCCAAGATTGAGACCGCAGCCGCCATATCACCGCGCTCAGCAGCAGCCCTAGCCTCTGCCATTGCTTCGGCTGCACGGAGTCTGTTGAGTTGTCGATCCACTTCCATGGATACCACTAGCGGCTCAGCTGTTTCTGGCCTCTGGATCTTTACTTCACTAGCTTCTTCCATGCTCACAAACTCTTTCGTAATAGGATCTCTGTAAACACAATTAACCTTCAGCAATGACAGCTCATGACCAGACTCATCCACTGGAATCCTGATTGTCACGAGGAAATCGCGTTCTTCTTCAGCATACAGATCCCCAACATCAACAGATCCCGCCCTTTTATCAGATGACAAGGTGCTCCGGTAACTTCCAGATTTAATTGAACTGAATTGCAACCTTGGGTCCACACAGTCGACCTTCACCTGTAGCTCTTGTACAACCACGCTGAGAAGTCCACCTATGCATTGTGCAAATGCATCTTGGATGACATCTTCAGCTTCTATGAAGGAGAATGTGCCCCCAGATGCTTCAGCAATCGAGTGCATCATGGCAGCATCATGGTCTGTGCCAAACCCAAAAGTGTGTACAGGAATCTGCAAACCCGTGCCATCTTTCTGAAAGATTGCCAGGGGGAGGAGACACTGCTGAGCTCTTCGATAATGGGAAGCAGCCGAACCACCTGGACTGCTGACATTGTATGTGTCTTGTCCGTCGGACAACAAGATGATGCTACCTACAGGATTCTTGCACTTTCGGTCTGATAAGACCTTGGCACCTTTCTTTAAGCCTTCGGCAATATTGGTCCCACCATTTGAAGTCAGAGAATTAACGGCCTGTAAAGCCTGCTGCCGCCCGATATCTGTCATCCTCTGCAGAGGAAAGAGACGGCGTGCTGTGGAGGAGAACGCGATGACTGAGAGACGGTCAGATGGGCCAAGGTTTTGTATTACAAACCCCATAGCTCGTTTCAACAAAGCAAGTTTACTACCGGCCATGCTGCCACTTACATCAAGCACGGTTACTAAGTCGATAGGAGCTCGAGAATTCTGAGTTTGCAGGGATTCGGCCTGAGTTTCACTGATATCCTGTCTCTTATTGGCTTGGGGAGCCTTAATATGGATTAGAACATTGAATTTGTCGGTAGATGTCGATCTCAGAACAGCTGGAACTTCTGGGTACATCTTGACCTCCATAGTTCCAAAAGAAGTGTTAAAGACATCAGGAGTACCCAATGTACTTTCCTCACTGCTATCTGGTTCACAATCCAACGGTTCATCATCGTCAAAACGACTTGGCTCAGGGCCATGTAGATGTGATGAGATTGGCCTACCACCATCTAACCTGTTCCGGGGCAAAACAGTCATCCATCCGTCATCTTGTGCCCGACCTAGTGGATCAATTCTTGACCTTCCATTAGGAAGGCCAGAAGCAGGTTTCTGAAGGGGAATTTCCTTCCACTTGGCTCTACAGACAGGGCACACTTGGTTTCCATGTTTCACATTGGAGGTAATGCAATGGAAGTGGAAAGAATGGGAGCATTCTGCAGTGAAAATAGCATGGCCCTCTCCTGGTTTCATGGTGTTTAGGCATATTGCACAGGTCCTCTGCATATCAAAAGTCCCAAGTTTTAGAAGAAAGGTAGGGACATTGGACTCTAAATCAAGTACCATCTTCCTAATTTACCACTGTGAATGAACATCAATAAACCAAATGCCTCCCACTCAACCTCAGAATATGCCAAATCCAATTAATCACAGAAGTAAGAACATTTCGTAAGCAAGCACAAGAACTTAACAAGTTTAATCGATTATTGAAACACTTTCATAGTCTTACAAACAAGGCTGTTGAGATGAGTTCCTGATTACATTTAGGGGGATCCCTGAGGATCTAATTGGGAGCTGAAAGAGAGATCATAAGATCCTGGCAAATTTAAAATTCATAAATAAAAGTCATTAAAATTGAACTAGGCTTTTATCTTGATAAGTGACAAAACTATGCTGGTTTTACGAGGAAGGCTACAAAGAACAGTATTTAAACACTATCCAAAGAATCCGGGTTCCTATGTGATTTTGCTAGATGTTCTTTCGGCGGTACATGAACTATCGCTGAAAGCAATGCCTTGACAGAAGAAGAGAGAGAGAGAGAGGGGGGGACACGAGACACGTTCACATAATTCATTATTGTGGAACACTGTTAATCGATTAGTATTCAGCGCGGCTTGACAAATTGCTTAGTGAAAATAACAGACGCAAGTCAGTTAAAAAAAGGTGCAGTCTAAGATGACTCTGGTCACTTAGACGTATCCATCCTGTAGGAAGTACTTGCTTAGAAGCAACAATCCAAGGAAAAGAAGTGGTTGCAACAATCCAAGGAAAAGAAGTGGTTGGTCACATTCTCACCCAACAGAAAACCAACTAACATAAATCATTATCAAAGAACAAAAGATGTGCAGTCTAAGATTTCCAATCTTCACCATAATTCTCAAAAGGCGCCCCTTTATCACGAAGATAATTATAAGAAGTCTCAAATAGTGTTCCCTGAAAATTACATCAAAAGCAGAGAGAGAGAGAGAGAGAGAGAGAGAGAGAGAGAGAGAGAGATGTAACTTGTGCTGAACAGACAAAGCACTTTCCAGTTCAAAGAAAGAAGAAAAGCGAGGGTAAAATGCAGCGATTCCTTTTTCCTTACATGCCAAGTGCTAATGGTCCTTGACGGGACTAGTCCACTTTAGCCCCCACACAGTCCACACACACACACACACACACACACAAACACCACCCACAAAAGAAAATTGGAGAGCCGACAACAACAGCACAACAAACAACCAACTTCACATAATTCACATATTGCATCAACTTGTCACACCAGCCCACTTTGTGGACCATAGACGGCAACAAGATATGTACGAGACAAAGAGGCTGCTCGTGAATTGATGTCCACAGCCTTCTACAGGATAGGCGAGAGAAGACGAACCCATTTTTTTTTTTTCATGGGTCTATTTTCACGGCAAAGAGCGCGACCAGGACAGAACTAAACCAAAGAAAAATCCCAATGGAAGGTTATACGGAATCAAGAATCTACCGATCAGATCCGATGAAGAAGAAACGAGCACTAAAGGATGGATCGAACGAACGACGAGCCATAACATATCAAATCTATCAAGAAACGAAGCAAATGGCACTGTAAAAAAAAGAAAAAACCCTCCAAAGAAGAGAATTTATCCCAAAAAAAAAAAAGAAAGAAAGAAAGAAGGAGACCCAGATCACCAGTGGCTCCATCAAGCTTCGACACGCACCAACACACGCTCATGTTCACATGCACAGCGCGCACAATACACAAGCACGCACGAAAGGTGCTAAAAACGGGAAACCGGGATGAAGGAACGGGAGAAGAACAAAGGCAAAAAGAGAGGGGACCTTGGACGATTTCGGGGAGGACTTGGGCAAGCGGAGGCCGGAGGAGGAAGGGGTGGGCGTCCTGGGGCGGCGGAAGAAGGAGGAGCGGCCGGCCGGGGAGAGGTCGTCGGCGGCGTCGGAGAGCCTCCTGGCGGCGCTTGCGGAGGCGGGGGAAGGAGGAGGAGGGGGGTCGTCGAGAGCCCGGGGGACGTAGAGGCAGGCGGTGTTGAGGCTGAGGGAGAGCTTCAGCTTCCTCCATTTGCTACCCATGAGGCGGAGATCCGGGGGGCGAAGAGGACGTCAGATCTCGGGGGGGGACGGGAGGAGGGGAAGGAGGGGAAGGAGGGAATGTGCGTCGCGAATGGTCGACACGAGCGCTTGCTTTGGAGGTTGAAGGGGAAGGGAAGGGAAGGCTGGGCTTCGAAAGTTACAGAGAGAGAGAGAGAGAGAGAGGAAGGGACGGGGGTGGTGGTGGTGGTGGTGGTGGTTGATATCCGCGAGGAGTAGTAACGTTAATCGTCGCTGTTGCCTCGGCTTGCTGCTATCGCTCCTTGCTTCTTCTTGCTGCCGCTTGGCTTGTTGGCTCCGAGTGTTTAATGGTCGTTGGGAATCTGATCTGATGGTATGCTTAATTAACTTTTTTGCTAATTTGGAAAAATAAGGAAGAAGCGAAGGGAAGGGAAGGGACGGGACTAATCAGCGCTGGCTGTAATCGCATCGAATCCGTATACCTTCATCCTCTGTTGATTTTTATTATGATATTTCCCTCATCGATCATGACCCCCCCCCCCCACAACACCACAAAAAAAAAAAAGAAAAAACAAACGGAAAGAAAGCACGAAAAAAAAAAAGGGGAGCAAATTTTTAAAAAAAAAGGAAAAAGGAAAGAAAGAGAAATCGTCCCTATTTTTGGCATTTCGCTCGCATTATTTTTGCCGGATTCCTGCTTGTTTTCGGTTTCGGTTTTGGCGTGTTTTGAAGACGTTGAGGTTTTTGGGGGAAGTGGTTTTTTGACCTTACGAAGAAAAAGTGGGGGCACTCTTCGTCTTTTGGGAGGGGGAGGGGAGGGGGAGAAGGGGAGGAGGGGGCAGGGGATTATTATGATTGCGATTTGGAGAACGCGCGCGGGGTAATCTTATCTCAAATATAACAGCCGAAACCGATGTGACAGCTCCTCTCGACGCCCCGCCCCCCGCCCGCTGATGCTGACCCTGACGGCGCAACGCGGGAGAGTTGCGTTCGCCGCCTCCCTTCCTCACCCGACCCCCCCACTATCGCCCTTATCCCCGGCGTGGCAATTTCTGGCCCGCAACGATTAAACACGGCTCGGGAGCACGACACGGCTTCGAGACGGGGCTTTGTATTGAGGCTGGCTCGCACGTGGGCTCGGGGATTTCGCGTCGAACCGCCGGACACGGCCGATTCAAAACCCCGCGAGGCACGACCCGGACCCCGGCTCGTTCGGATCAACATTTAGCTCGGGGGCTATCCTCTCCCGCCGTCCGCGGTACGTGTCGCGGTTTTTCGTGCCGGCTTTTTGCGCCGGGCGTGTTTGATTTCGGGTCCCGGCGAGCCGGATCGACTCGCCGGCCCCAGTTTTTTCCGCATGCGTTACGCGTGCCGATGCAGTGTCGACCCATCGAATTTTCGGGTCGTGTTAGCGCGACGATGTAGCTCGACACGATCAACCGAATCTCGTGGTGTCCCGATTGGCCCAATTTTGAAGGGCAGTCTCGAATGGACCCTGGGGGGGGGTGTTCACGAACACGAATGGTCACCACCCTAATTCCTCGGCCCCGTCGATCGTCATTCCATACCTTTCAGCAGAAAAGCGATGCCGCCTCATTCCTCGTTAAGAATCTACGGTCAACGAGAGCATGCAATCGGTCCACGTATTGTTCACTCCCTTCGTTTTCTTTGAACGAGAGGATGTTCGCATCGTGTAGCGAACACCAACCATAGACATTCCACGGTATCTTCCCACCGCAAGACGAAGCAAAATACTAAGTGGTCTTCTTCGGCCTCGGCTTCATCGTGGCCATGCGCGGACAAATTCCCCGTACAAAATGCCATAAAATATTCAACATTACACAAGTACCGGTCCCGCAATAAAAACTTCGGGGCTTGTTAGGTACCATGCTTTTAATGTTTTAACGTTTTTTGGGTTCACGCAAGGTGGACCACCCACCACCCCTCGATTTTATGCCAGACTTGAATGCCCCGCTGTTCCGTTCCAGCCCTCGTCACGATATTTTCGTGTGCCGCCCTCGTCCACCACCACCACCGCCGCGGCACCTTTATGCCGTGGTCCTTCTCCTTCGCTTCGAATTTAATCCAAATCTACCCTTTGTTTTTTTCTCAAATTTCCATACCTCGGGCTCGAATGAATTCGCGACAAGATTTGAGACTCGATTTTTGTTGCAATCTACGGAATATCGTGTGAAAAATTAGATTGATACCGAGTCGGCATTGAACGAAAGAAAACCCTTTTGGCTTGTTGAAGAGAGGAGTTGAATTTTGGTGAAAACGGTTCCATCTCCACCCCCACCTTTCCGTCATCATCCAACTTCTCCTTCACTTCGAATTCAACCCAAATCCACCCTTTGTTTTTCTTAAATTTCTACACCTCGAGCTTGAATAAATACGTGACAACATTCGAGACTTGATTTTCGTTACAATTTATGATGTGTGAAAAATTAAATTGGAACTGAGTCGAGTTGAATTAGAGATAACCATTTTGGCTGGTTGAAGAGAGGAGTTGAATTTTGGTGAAAACGGTTCCATCTCCACCCAGCCCCTTTATGTCATCATCCGACTTCTCCTTCGCTTCGAATTCAACCCAAATCTACCCTATGCTTTTTCTTAAATTTCCACATCTCAAGCTCGATTAAATTCGCAACAAGATTCAAGACTTGATTTTCATTGCAATTTATGAACTAACATGTGAAAAAATTCGATCCGATCCGAATCGAGTCAAATTAGAAATAACCCTTTTGGCTTGTTGAAGAGAGAAGTTAAAATTTTGGTGAAAACGGTTCTATCTCCACCCCACCTTTCCGTCATCATCCAACTTCTCCTTCACCGTGAATTCAACCCAAATCCACCCTTTTATTTTTCTTAAATTTCTTACAATTCGAGCTTGAATAAATGGTGAACAACATCTCGAGACTTGATTTTCGATTTGCAATTTATGATGTTCTTAAAAAATTAGATTGGAACTGAGTCCAGTTGAATTTATGAACTAATATGTGAAAAAATTCGATCCGATTCGAATCGAGTCCTTCGGGCTGGTTGAAGAGAGGAGTTGAATTTTGTTCGAAACGGTTCCATCTCCATTCTTTTACGGCAAATGTTGACGTGGGTTCATCTTCTTTATTGGTTTTTTTTTTTTTTGGCAATTTATTACATTGAAAATGGCAAAAAAGAAGAAGGGTTCATAATGGTCAAAGCGGATTTGGCGATGGATGCACACTTTTTCGGGGTGATTGGTTTTAATAATGGGCCCAATCAGCTGTTACGTTTTCCCTACCAATTAAGTTAAAAAAAAAAACCAAATGCTGGCGTGGACAGCTAAACATCATGGAATTCTGCATTGAAGACTGCATTGTCGTTTTTCTGTATATGTCCCGAGTCTCCCTTCTTAGTCAATGCCTCTCATCTGTATTTTGCCATTCCCCATGTCTCTCCGTGGACTGTGCTTTTGCCTTCGAGGACGATGAGATTACGGAAAACTTGGGGTTTGCGTGAGCTGTCGAAGGCCTTACCTTCCATCTCTTTAATGTATTCATGCTTACGATCGCGGCGATATCGATCTTTCTGTATCGCGCTTGTTATAATTTTTGAACAGCTCGTGATGAGCTTCGTCATCTGGGACATGGATTGAGATGTCAAAGAAAGACTATCGATATAAGAAATGGCCGAAAGTCGAGGTTGAAATGTATTTGGCAAAGTGGGTAGAGCTTATTTCGGCGTCTCTCTTGAGATCGCATTAGAATTTTTTGGGTGGGTAACTCCGGTTTTCTGCAATTTTTTTTTAATTTGGTTTTCATTTTTAGCTTTTGAACATTTAGGTTTACCATTCCCCATGTCTCCGTGGACTATGTTTTGCCTTGAAGGACGATAAGAATACAGAAATTTAGGGTTTGTGTGAGCGGTCAAAGCCTTCCATCTCGTTAATGTAATCATGCTGACGATTGTGATATCGATCTTTTCGTATTGTCCTCGCTGTAATTTTTGAACGGTTTTTGTGATGAGCTTCGTCATCCCGTGCTCATGACATGAATTGAAACGTCAAAAAAACGTTGAGTAACATAAAAAATGGTCAAAAGTCGAGGTTGGAATGCTTTTTGTTTTGGTTGAAAATTGGCATGTATATACCAAAGTGGGTAGCGCTTATTTCAGCGTCTCTCTTTGGATCGCATTAGATTTTTTGGGCGGTCAACTCCGGTTTTCGGCATTTTTTAATTTGGTTTTCGTTTTTAGCTCTTCAACTTTTAGGGTTTTGTCATTGGACCGTTCGAATGATTCAAAGTTCGGGTGTTTTTTAATAAGAGCTGAATTGTTTTCTATATATTTTTCTAGCAAAAAAACAAAAGAATTGTTTTCTTTTTCCCCTTCGTCGAAGGAAAGCCAAGCGACCCTTGGGATATCTTTCAGCCATCAAACGGAGCTTAGCCACCACTAGTCCAAGGAAAATCGTTTCACATGCATCATAAGCTTCTCAATAAAAATGTAGAGTTGGATTTCGTTTTCTTGTGCGATCAAACCTCAATACCGCGAGCAGATACAACACAATCCGATGGTGCTCCTAGATTATTTTTTAGTGTCTAGTACTGCGAAAAGAAATGGCCAAATCGAATTTAATCTCATCGGAAACTCTCTTTGTATCTCTTCACCAGATAAGAGAAAACTTGACGGCCCAAGTTTTCATTACGGAAGTTAATTGGGAATCGACCCGAGAAAAGGATATACACAAATGACAAAAACGAAATGAAAAGAAAGGAGAAGAAACAAACGCTAGGTCCCTCTTTCACCCTCAAACACAGCTTGGCAAAACAATAAAGGGGAGGATGGGAAGATGAGAACATGCACTTTTGGAGACATATTCATTAGGGATTAGGTATATTCACTTTTGGTAGGATCATATTGAAGTAACTTTCACTAAAAAATCACAAAAAAAAAAGAAGAAAAAAATCTAAAAAAATTCGAATATTCTAAATTCTGTGGGTGCTTCTTCTTTTTATTCTGACTAAATAATGATAATTGAGAAGAAAAAGCGCTGACCCGGTCCCATTTCATGAAATCATTGAGAGGTGTTCATCAATGGTGGGGGTTGTCCCCCCCATTGTTTCAGCTACCCAATAGTAACAAATATAATAGTAGTAGTAATAGTGATAATAATAATGTAAAGTCTTTCATCTGCATCATTTTATGGGCCTCATCTCATTATTTTTCTATTTTTTGTGGGGTTGGTGGAGCTAAATCCCTAAATGTCAGTCTCATAAATAACTGTGAAATTTGCGAGAAAATTATCCAATTAGTTATAAATTTATTGCATGGTAGCCAATTTAAACTTTTTAATTTGGTTAATGTAATCCTAAACCTTCTGATGATTTTTCCGGTCCAAAATTGGCTAGGAGGATTGCATTAGAAAATCGTCAAAAGATTTAGAACTACATTGGCAAAGTTGGAAAGTTTAGAACTGAATTGGCATCCGTACGAAAGGTTTAGGACTAATTGAGTAATTCTCTGGACATTTGCTACCTTAAGATTTTCTCGAACAAAGAAACCCACCACCAATCAAAGCCTAATTACATTAATACTATACAAATCACGTTCTTTACAACATACTTTTCCATCATGATATGAATGACACCTATAAAAGACAGTGAGTCATGTGGCGGGAATGCGAGGTTGGACCCTCGTCAATTTCGGCTTTGATGAAAAGAGGCCTCGTAACAATCGTGTAATCTACTCAGCGCAAAACCCTAAATTTCAAGCGCGCATTCGTGGCCGAGCGAGACTTTTGTTCTACGTGCTCTAATCTAGCCAAAACCAAGTTCGTGTTGGCTCATCAAAGCTTTATGGGCAAGCAAGATGTCGTAATGATAAAGCTAGCTATTACATTTTGTGGTAGGTAAATGATGATAAGATACACACGCTCATCTTCTCCAAACCCTAATTCTAGGGTTCATGTCGCGTTTAGCATTTATGAGAGCCTGAAGGACTGATCCGATTTGGGTCAAACCTAATGATATCTACAACTCACGAGCATCGAGGTGTTTATTTTGCCTATATATAGATTCATGGTGCTTCTTTATGTAGGTCGCCGATCCATGTACAAGTGCACGAATATATAATGTACTCCTCAAGTAAACTTTGAAGCAATCTCGCCCCGTCTCATTTAGTTAACTCAACATTATTCTTAAATTCAACGTTATGTGCACCATTTCGAGTAATGTCGTCAAGATGATGGATGTTAACTTTATGGTCATCAGTGGACCGGATTTTAGAAAATTTGTCGTGAACGCTTTTGTTTCTTTGTTTCCGTTTTTGCTCCTCTTTTCTAATTTTAATGATCTTGGTTGTCTCGATCAGACGTTGTTGTTTTTCTAGGGTTAGTAACATAAGGCAAAGGACTAAGACCCACCTCGAGTGGTTCATGTGACAAAACAGTGGATGCCACTGGGGCAAAAAGTTGACTTCTCTTCACGGCCTTTGCATATCTTTTAATGACCAAGAACCCTAACATATTCTTGAAAAAGAAGATTGTTGTGTGCGCACGCAAGCAGAATCACGCCCTTAATATATTAACAAGAAACTACAATAATCAGCAGTAGGCTCTTTCACCGATTATAACACGACGCTGGATTAAGTGATCCCATGTTAATCACATATTTAAGTCAACATGGGGATCTTAACCTTAGGAAAGAAAAGAAACACAAAAATCCTCTCGAGCTCGATCCACGAATCATGACGAACGGCCTAGTGATCCACCGAGAGAGACATTATGGCAAGAAAAGAGGTAAAAACCACCGAGGAACATGTCATGGCGTTGAAGAGATGTCTCCCCCATAAAAAGGATTCTTCTTCTTGACTTTTTCCCAATTGGCTTGCCCTAGAAAGCAGCAAATTGAGACCCACAAAGGGAGTGGGGGATGCTTTCCTTCATAATTTCTTCATCCACCATGTTCGAGCAAAAGAAAAGAGAGAAGAAGACGAACGCCACCCACCATGGACTCATCACCCGTAGAAGCAACTGGGATGTCCCACGAAACGATCACACAGAAAATTTCAAAACATGGGTCATACGTACATGGTTCTCTCGAGAATGAGCATAGGGTCGAATTGATCTTGTGCGAAGAAGATGTTACGTTGCTAATAAAAAAAAAGTCGATCGTTCAATCAAATATCTATACTTGGTAAGTTAACGTGGCGTCGCGCATTTAACTAAGTATGCAACTTCCCGGTGCCCTTGATCGGCAAAAGGCACGGTTGAGCAGACTTTGATGAGTGCACAAAATGCAAATGTTTTAATGGAAAAGGAAGAATGTTGGTGAGTGTTAGGAATATATGGAAGTAATGTGACAGCTTTGCTTCTTATTACATACTTTCAACGACATCAAACCTAACTCGTAGCCTCCCCTTTGTGGGAGGATGCACTGACAGGCTGTGGTACATTATGCATTGGTCTTGAGTAAAGAAGTTGAGAATTTCAATTGGTCGGCTTTGGCCCCCTGGTGGATCCCCAGCAAATAGTTTTCCGATTTTTGCTAGTTAACAATAATTCACCACATAAGGATTTTTGCTATTTTGGCTAACTAATGAAATGTCCACTTAATGTGGTAAGTATGCGAGGGGACATTTTTTTTTTTTTGGTAAAGCGAGGGGACATTTTATGACCGAAAAAACAAATAAATAAACGAGGGGTCATTTAATTCACAACAGCAATAAATAATTTATGAAAATTTTGCCAACTATAGTGCTAAAAAACCTACCAATATTTGTCATTGTTATGTCTTTGGTTGGCAATTAACAAAAATAAGATATTACATTTCAATTATCATCAAACGGCTTTTATCTTATCCTCAACACTTAAAATTTAGTACTTAAATCTTCCACGATTGATCTATTTTTATCTAACAAAGCTGTCCTCCCTTGTTTTGGGCAAAAGAAAAGGGGGGAGAAGAAGAACCAACCATGCCGTTTATGAGGAATTAGAAGCCAAAAAGTCAATGATGCCAACTTGAGAAAGCAATCACTATATAATAGGGTCTCCTCGAATTAATATCACACATGTTGGAGGTTACATTTTAATTTTTCTCACAATAATAACGATAGGCTCATGCAATGTCGAATCATATTATTAAACTAAATCCGAACATTGCGTCAATTTCTCGGGCTGCATGACTCTGTTTCATTCCCCTTTTCCACGCCATTGGATACCTTGTGGAGCTCAAGAAATTACGTAGGACAGAGCAATGGCAGGATTCAAGACATCTCTGTCTTATCATTTCCTTAGAGAGAGAGAGAAGAGCGGAGACATCGAAAAAAGCTAATCAATGTTTGACCATTAGAGTCAAAAAAGCTAATGATGATCAAAGACCTTCTTGCTTTCTCATTGAATCGAAACTGAAAATACGTGAAGCCAGACCTAGTGGATCCTTTGTCAGACCACACACGATCTGAACACCCGATGTCACTAGGTTAAGCAAATTATAGAGCGCGTGTAATACTAGCTCCATGGGGAGACCTGATCTGTACTTACCATAATAATTCTAACTCTTATAAATTTTGAATACTCGTTAATTTTTCGATGGCCTAACCCGTCAAAGGTTTGATGGTTGAACCATCTTTCGACAGGTTATTAAAAGTCCGACCACGTGGTCTAAGATACCTTCAACTCTTTAAAAGACGTGAAGTTGAGTAAAAAGCACAAATTTCTCTTTATAATATCAATTGATGTCGTACGGTTAGTTTTGTATATGTAGGAGTCGTATTTTTGGGTAGTTTAGGGGGCAGATCTCAAGCCTCCTTGCGCCTGAAAGAGCTTAGTTTGGGATATTTCTATTATCAAAACCGAGTTAATTAATTCAGCCAGCTCAAATCGGACTCCCTTCCACACCTCGTGTTAAGTCTGTATACTATTTTGACTTTAAGCCCATTAGTTTCTAAATAGACAAGTTGTTCTAACTTTTAAAAAGAAGTGTCAAAAAAACAATTTCAGGTGTTCAATAGTGTAGTAGCGCCTAACCCGTGCCTCTAGCGCGATGCACATAATAGTAAATACAATCATTCTAATCAATTTTTTTTGTATAATTAAGAGCTTATATCATAAATGATCTTCTGGAGAAAAGAAAAACAAAAGTGAAGACCTCACACTTTTGCTCGAAATATTTTACACTTTACAAGAATGCATTACTTAGTTGAAATTATTGTCCAATTAATTTTTTAATCAAAAATTTTCTAGTGTGTTGTACTTTTGAAAAGAAGTTCGCCACACCACATTTTAAAATAAAGGGAAAATACCCCAAACTATGTCACTTGTGACAAATTTATCCTGAACGTTTTTGTGACACAAAAAATTGCAAATTATATCACTTGTAATACATCTACCTCGTATTACTTTGGCCTATGGGCATTTTTGTCTTTTTCCTTTTTATGTTTTTTTTCTTTTTTTTTTCTTTTCTTCTCTCCAGCGGAGGAAGTCAGCGAGGGCCGCCCTTGCCGACACTAGGGTTGGGCGAGGGCTGCCATCGCCGGATCTGGTGAGGGCGACCCTCGCCAGCATCAGGCGAGGCTACCGTCGGGCGAGGGTCGCCCTCACCTGGGCGAGCGAGGGCAGCCCTTGCCAGATTCGACGAGGGTGAGCCTCCCCAGATCCAATGCCTAGGCAAGGGCTACCCTCACTAGTATCGGGCGACCTTCGCCGGCGTTGAGCGAGGGTCGCCCTCGCCAGATCCAACGAGGGCAGCACTCGCCCAACCCCAGCACTAGCGGGGGCTGCCCTTGCCGACTTCCTCTACCAGCCTGCCTGAGAGAAGAAAAGAAAAAAAAAGGAAAAAAAACAGAAAAAGGAAAAAAGACAAAAATACCCATTGGTCAAAGTAATATGCAGAAAATGTGTCACAAGTAAATTTGTCACAATTGACATAATTTGAGATTTTTCGTGTCACAAAAAAAAGTTCAAGGTAAATTTGTAAATTTGTCACAAATGTCATTTTATTATTTCTTGTGGCATTTTCCCTAAAAGAAAAAACTTACACATGAAAATAGCCAATAATCTACTTTTCATGAAATAGATCATTGCCGGCTCACCCAGACAAAGTACATAGAAAGTGTGCAGATCACTTGAAGAACACCAGACTAACAGACATAATTTGACAAAACTACAATTATTACGGAACAAAATTTGTCCGTTTTGCGTAGAGGTCAACTACGTTTCTTACACTACGTAACAGTAATAAGACAAAAAATTAGTAAAATTTAGCGCAAAAGGAATATTTATACACAATAAACTTCACACAAAAACCAAGTTGTGTTCTCCGGGAGTGCATCGAAACGTACCACGTTGTGCCGTGTCTAGAATTGATGACGCCCGTAAGAATGTCAAATGAGAAAGACTGTACATCCTAAAACTTCCCCGAAATTGTAACCACCCTTTTTTAAAGGCTTTTTTGTGTGTTAAGATGTATAGTATCAACATCCAAAAGTTGGATGTTCAGCATGAAACGGAACTCTAGAGATTCATCAATAGGCTTAATGTCACAACGAAGCACAAGCTAGCTACAGGCAGGCAGAAATGAGCGACCACCCATGTCAAATATTTCGAGATACACAACCCCTCTTCTGCATAATTCCCCCACCTCATGGGTCGCAATATTCCACCGGGATATTCGTGCTCAGTGTTATCAAAAGCTTCTACTTCAGCTTAGGGTTGGATCACAGGAATGACGCTGCAGACAGAAAACTTAATTAACAAACATATACACTTGGGAAGTACATGAAAATGCGCGCCCCCCATCCGACCCTTCCTACAACCAAAAATGCCAAGGATCCGTGGGATGCCTACTTGTTGGACCGATGGCCAACGGATATGTCAATACCTTCAAGTGTGCAGTTGGTCAGTCGTCATCAGATAAGCATACAACATCAGAGGTAGCATTAGAGGAGGTTAAATTATCCCTTTGTCTAATGGCGATTGGAGGACGAAAACAAGGGACATCCATAAACAGATCACTTCCCAAGTCGATAGGTGGAAACCCTCCTGCAGATCCTCCGCCATGATGCCAACTACTTGGACCTGCTGGGCCCGCCGGTGGTGCTGCTGCCGATGGAAACTGCTGAAGAGGGGTACAAGTTGGAGGCGGGTTGCTAGGTGGCTGCTGATTAGGCAAGCCCTGCAAAGGGGTGCCTGAAGATGCAACTGAAGGTCTGAAAACTTGGAGATGTGGGGCAGGAGAACGAATATCACTGGGAGCTTGAATATTTGCTGAAGGTGGCGGCACGCTGAGGCTGATCTGGGGCGGTCTGGATGCAATACCAGAGGAAACAACCGGAGTATTGAGGATGGCAACTCCAGACGGGCCCACATTCTGCAAGCTTGCCAAACTGGGAGGAAAACTCTCTGAGCTTGTGAATGGAGTGCCAGCAGTGCCAACCCGGTTTGACTGAAGGCTAGCAGAAGGGCCACGAACTGGCAAAGACTGATGTGCATTACGCTGCGATGATAACTGTAGCAGCTGCTGCATGGAACCAGAAGCTACATCTGCATGACAATGGTTGATGAGCAATTTGGCATCAAAAACGAATGCAAAACCAGGCCTAACATGTTCAATATACAAAGTGCTAGTATGATGACAGCATGCATGATGATGACTATTTTACTTTGCAGTTTTACAGAGAAAACTGCAAAAAAATTGGTGTCCCAGTGCACAAGGCAGCCCACATAGCTCTGGTCTGGGTAAAATTCGATGCATGCAGCTTTATCCCCGAATTTTCACAGAGGCCATTTTTGCTAAACGAATGAGTGACTCAGGCCACAACATGGAAAACTGCATCTGGTTCACAAAAATATAGAAAGGAATAATGCTGCTGGAATACATAGTTAGGTCTCACATGGCAATGAGCCTTGTTATGGACAACAATCAGTGAAAGCATTATTGCAAAAAGAGTTCCAGGTTGTATTTTACTGTTCCAAGTATCATTAGGCCACTATTTTCTAGAGATGGAACATGAAACGACATAATGAATTCAAATGATTTTGGAAAGAAAGTCACTGTGAATTGAGGGAAAAAAAACATAAACATCAGAAGTCCAAATTCTTGACATCAAAAATCAAAAGAGCAAAAACTTTATATATGCTTCTGGAAAAAAAAAATCTAGCGATTTGCAAACATCATAAGATATTAATCCTTTGACTATTAACAAAAGTATTTGGGGTTATGCCAGATGTGAACTTCTATGCTGTGAATGAAGTTGAAATCTCTAGCGAGCCACACTTAACTGGTTGAACGCAAAAGTAACCTGAACCAAACCAACAACTTTTTTTAATTTCCTAAAAGATGTGGCCAATAATTCGTGAAATTCTTATTTCACACATTAGAAAGTAGTTTCCAATGGATGAAATTATTAAAAATACTTGTTTCTCAATGCAATGCAGAAAGAGACAGAACAAAATCAAACCACATTGTACTGGATCTCTGAGCTGAAAGTACTTTGGCCTAAAGAAAACCAACCCATTGCCATAGGTCACATTTTTCTTTCAATATTTTGTTAAAATACTGGTTTCTCGATGAAAGGAAGAAAGGGACAGAACATAATGAACCCAGATTGTTCTAAATCTCTTTGTTAAAACCAATCCATTGACGCCTACCTATAAACTCATCAGACTGTGTTATAATATCATAACCCACCAGATTCCAAAGAGCTTTCAGTTCGTATTTTAATATCATGTGCAATTTATCTGAAAAATAAGACATCAACACTTCACTTCTTCTTGTTTAGCCGTACTCTAAAATACTTCGGAAGTTAATTCATCATGTTCTGCATCTGACCAGCCAATTGTAATCACAACGTGCACTCTTTAATAAATTTTTTCATTTTCTCATGCAACTTCACACAAAGAAAGCCAATCACTTAGACCAACAGAAGATAAATTAGGACATATCACTACGATGTAATTTGACAGTCAGAGACCCAAAATTTACAGAGAGACGAATATTTGCTTCGCTGATCTTGCCTGGTATGACACATAGGAATCTGATGTCATTCAACAACCAAAGTAGCATTTGTTCAATCTCCATTGGTCAAATTTATGAATCTTGGGGTTTGAGATAATGCAGTAGTCATGGTGAGCACTAACCATCAAAAGCTTGAAGAGATTGAAGTTGGACCAAATGATTATAACCATGCTTCTCGTACCAATAGCACTTCAATGGTAGGCATATAGTCTCAACGAAGTAGCCAACTATTACTCTCATCATCTGGAATTTTATATACTCGGCTCTTTTCTACTTGCGTCAATTTATTTGAAGATTGAATGGTGTTACGGAATTATAATTTGATTGATTCATAATTAGGTGATTCATTTTCCAAGTGCAAACTACGAAGCACGCAGGCCTTGGCTTGCTTATAGGAACATTAGTTTCATCAAGATAGTATTGCATGAAATTCTGGTTAGCTCATTCATCAAATATAAATCAAGCCATATGGCCACAACCACACTTACCTGACATGTTCACAGAAGTGCAGCCTTTTCTTTGTTATTATCTAAATAAAAATTTGTTTGAATCCCAACACATTGATCACATATAACATGACAGTAATTGAGCATTGGAAACATCAAACTTTCTCTATTGGTTATTAATAAGTTCCCTGAGGCACTCATTAACAAAATCCTTACATTAAGCCTTATCTAATGGTGATTGTCAGTATATAACATATTACTTGCTCTCAAGGTCATAATACAGGATATGTGTTTCTTTATTAGCCAAGGATTTAATACTGCAAACAAAATCTCAATTTCCCCAATGCAAGCAGGATCTTGCCCCTTTTATACAACAGGATGCGAGCAACATATAAATTCAATGCAAATTTCTTCCAGAGATCAGATAATTCTATAGCATGTCCAGCGCGCATGTATGCACGTGCTAAGAAACAGACAAGCAAGAATGGGATGCTTCTAATGTGCTCGTGAATATGAAAGGTACATTTACATACGAAAAATCTATCAAGTGCAAGGTATGTATGCACCTAATAGCTCTCTTAAATGGTAAGATGACTAACAAATGGAAAGACAAAAGTGTGCACACATATCCAAGACTACACACCTTGTTGGATTCCATTTGCGCCAGACGCCCTGATATCGGACCACTTGGATTTGAACGCCTCAGCTAGCATCTTATTCATCAGAACTTTGCGGTGATTCATGTCAAATTCCTTCTTTTTAGGAAGATATTCTGCCTCAATCTCCTTAAGTTTCAAATCATACTTCCTGCGAATTTGTGCGACAATTTCCTCTATCTCCTTGTCGCAATCAGATACCAGTTGCATTTTCTGCTCAAAGGAATGTGAATTTACGAAAATTAGAATATTAAATGTTAAATTCTATAAAGAACGAGTGGAACCTCTCACGAGCTAAAAATAATGTCAAGAAGTAACTCACCGCATCTTCATGTGCTTTGTCCATCTGGTCCATTTCCCTTTGCATTCTGTCCAGCTCATTCTGAAGAGGGTCCGAGTGCAATTTCAGAGGTGTTCTGGGTTGTACCATTAGAAATGGACTCTGTAATAGTTGAGTGTTACTTTCCACAGAAACGGATGCAGTTGAATTGCCTGAGCTCTGTGCCACCATCCTCCCACGAGGAACGCTGACTGCAGATTCCGACATTGCTTGATGAGGCATGGCAGGGTTTTCATCAACTTGTGTTGACTGAAAGTGAACAGTTAGATTAGAAGTCTCTCCCACCCCCTGGAGTGGAGTTGCAGTTCCACTGACTAGTGCTAAATCATGTGAACTGTGGTTCAGAGGCTGATCTGGCGGCTGCGGAAGCACTGGAGGCTCCATATCTGCTGCTCCAGAGAAAGATGACGTAGCATTAGTACCAGATGATAGAAAAGCAGTTTGTTGAGAAGCATTGTGCTGCTCTTCGTCAGGTGCATTTCTCTCTTGCATGCTGGTGGACGGGGCACTAAAATCATCTCCCAACTCCTGGTCAGGTAAGGTCTGTAATGAACCAAAAGAAAAATCATGACATTTATAATACTACAGAGAGGGCATAGATCACACATGTTTGCCACACATTGATATGAAGACTTGAGTATTTAAAGGTAAAGGCGGGTGGCTATCAACATTATGCAGATCATAGAATACATACATGATAAGATGATAAGGAAGCACCCTCAACATTATGCTGCTCTTCATCAGGTGCATTTCTCTCTTGCATGCCAGTGGATGCTGCGTTACAATTAAATCTCAACTCCTCTTCAGGTAAGGTCTGTGATAGAGATATACAGAAAATCTTGTCATTTTTACCCTGAAGCCTTTATGAGAAAATATTTGTACAATGAACCTGCTCTGCTCTTTATGATTATGCCAAGGAATGATGAATATAAAATTTTGAAGATCATAGATTAACATACATGATGAGATGTCATAGAAGCAACCGCAGCATCATGCTGCTGTTTACCAGGTGCATTTTTTTCTTGCATGCTGGTGGATGTGACATCACAATCATCTCTTAACTCCTCATCAGGTAGGGTCTTTAATAATCAAATAGAAAAATCATGTCACTAAATTTTGAAGTATACTCCAGCTTTCATGAGAGAATATTGTTCTACGGAAAAGCTAGTTTAATCTTTGGATTTAATACCACAAAAATCTCAAACTGGTACATCTGTGTCACATTTACCCCAAACTAATTTTTGTGTCACAAAAGCTTCCAGTATTTGTCACATTTACCCAAAGACAATATTTGTAATTTTTATGTGCCAAAGTAACTCACATTTACCTCTTTACAGGGCATGTCCACTAATGTTTTCAAAGACTGATATCAAGAATTGTTTTTAAATGTATCATGGTTAAACTCTAACAAGGATAATATTAACACTGAATTTAGACCATAGATAAACATACACAACTTTCTCAAGAGCATAGATAACAAACATGATGAGATGACACAGAAGCCTCCCTCATTCATGCTTAATCTTCATTGGGATTTTCATTTCAAAAATCTTGCCTGCTCCAATCATCTCTTAGGGTAATAATCAAACAGAAAAATCATATCATTTACCAAATTTCAGTGTACCCTCCAGCATTTACGAGACACTATTTGTTCAACAAAAAATCATGTCATTACTAAATTTCAGTTGACAGTATTTGATTGATTAAACCTTTACAGGGAACTAATGTTTTCAAAGACTGATATCAAGAATTGGGTAAACTCTAACAAGGATAATATTAACACTGTCGAGACCACATCACTGAGATGGATGGGGCCACATTCTCAAGTTGACTTTGATTGATTAACCAAGGGAAGATTCAGATCCATTCAGATCCATTTCCTTTTCTGATATATTTGGATCTGGAGAGATCATATCCTCCAGTTCACCTGACATACAAATATTCTCTTGCACCTCCACCGCAGGTAGTTCATCAAGTGCTTCCTCTCTTGAACCATCAAGAATCTGATCATCCAAGGAGCAAACATTCAGAGAGCTAACATTCTCCAGAGCATGACCAGGGGCCCCAACTTTGTCTATGCCATCAGGCATCCTTGACATTGATCGATTAACCAAGGCAACTTTATGAGGTCCATCATTGCAATGGGCATTATCAACCACTCCAGATTCAGATCCATTTGGCAGTTCCGTTTCTGATACTTGTGGATCTGGAGAACTCGATCTCTCTGGTAAATTCATTAAATGAACAATCTCTTGCGCCTCCAGTGGAACCGGCTCATCAATTGCTTCCTTTCTTGAACCATCAGGAATCTGATCCACCAATGTGCAAGCATTCAAAGTGCTAACTTTTTCTGGAGCATGGCTACTGATAAAATCACCTTGTGAATTAACAGGAAGATTCTCCTGATAACAGGGATTTATAGAAATAGCATTCCCTTGGCTGTCTATTGGTATTCCATTAGCACATAGCCCCACCTCTGTAGAAACTGTTCCTGAAGCCACGGCATTCATCTCATCATTGTCGCTGCCGATCCTAACCAGAAGGCAGTCCTTTTCAGCACAGACAATTGCATCAACACTTTGGTCAGACAAGGGCACCGATAAAGGGTCCGCATTATCAAGTTGATTATGACAATTGTAACTTTCCTGACCATGCCTGGCTTCAGGCAGCTCATTCAGCAATTGCACTTGCATTGAGCACCTGTCTCCCTCTACTAGAGAAGTATCCTGCTGAACTCCATTTGCTGAGGCTAGATATTCAGCCTCAATTTGTTTAAGGCGCATGGCCATCTCACGTGAGCATTCTTCAATTTTTGTAGAGCACTCCCTGTCCAATCTGTTCAGCCTGTCTATTTTTGTTGAATCACCAAAATGCAAACGGACAATTGCAGCCTCCATTTGACGATTATTCTCATGCAAAACCTTCTGCGCCTCATATTCTCTACATATTTCATTCTTCCTCCTTTCCAGCTCCAGCAGTATCTGTTTCTGGTTCTGAATTTCTCTGCCACTTTCAGAAATATCTCTCAATGTCAATCCAAACTCATCCATAAATTTAGGACTAGAAATGACCTCATTACTGGAGGATCCTTGGAAGGTACAATCTTCAATCTCTACTTTAACAGTTTGGAGGCAAGGCATAGCTGGCAGGGGCGACTTCACACCAGATTGCTCCATCTCAAGCACTTTATCTTTCAATTCTCCATATTTCAAGGAATCGACCGGTAAATTCTTTGTAAGGTGGAGAAACATTTTCTTTAGATGTCGCAACATCAAATACACATGATCTGCCTCTTCTTTCTTGCACTGGTAGTTCAAATGCTGTTTTGCAAGCTCAAGAGATTCCGTGTGATCTATTTTTTCCTTTGATAAAGAAACTGCAGTCCAACACTGGATTTTAACAAGTTTGTGAGTAGACTTATTAAAAGGAGTATATATGCACAATAGCACTGAAGCTGCCAAGATTAATAATGGATTTTTTCTATCCATTTATTTGGGTGTGCGACAGTGCATAGATAGGGAAAATTTTAATCAGGCCTAAAGTAGAGTATTTATAGTCCAACTCAGCTATTCTTCAACGTTAGAAGACCAAGAAATCATCTGATATGCGAATAAAGGTATTTATTTATGTTCCACTTATATCACAAGCAAAATGCCAAAAAGTCTTGCTCTCAATCCAAGTTAAGACATCCTCAAGGAACAAAACAGCAATAGGCTTTAAGACAAGAAAAGAGATTCAAAAGATACAGCGATCAAAAGTATCTAAGCCACGGAGAAGATCTCACGCAGAACAAGGAGCAAATAGTCGGCCAGAAAAAGTAGTAATCCAACTTTCAAATGGTAACTTGGTTAAAAAACCATAAAATCCATTGAAAAACCATGGTATCAGCTAGAAATGGCAATCAGATAAGAAAGAGGCATACAGCAATGGGCCACTATTTTCTCCAGGGTTGGAGAGAAAGTTCCTCCACCCAGGCCTCCCATTGGTGGTTACCTACTCAACTGGCACTTAAGTGTGTCTATAACTAACTAATCTAAAGCCTGGTTGGGGAACTTTCTTCCAACCATGGTTGGCAGAAAACATGGCTCTTTTTCGATATGACACAAGGGGATTTAGTTAGAGTCACATGTCAGTTAGAGTTGACTATGAAACCATTGATAAGACACCTAGTTGGAAGAACTTTCAAGAGAGTGTGGCTTTGTTTCAATGATCATAGAGGACATAAAAAAAGACAAGAGTAAACAAAACCAAAAGCATCTTAAACTTAAATTCCCATAAACATTTTAACTGAAACACACTGGTTTATAATTAATGGTTAGTGAAACAAAATAACTTGAAAAAAATAATATTCTAACCAGAGCTAACTGGAAAGCTTGTAGAATACTCGCTGGTTCCCGGCTGACATGATGGTTATTGATTACGTAATCAAGGAAGATATCAACCATACCCTTGATATTATCCTGGATATAAAGAAGTATTAGAAGTTAGCATAGTGTAGTACTTGGTAACGGTCAAAAAGATACGATAACACTCACGATACTGATAATCAGAAACTTGAAATCAGCTTGACAGCTTGGTGCTATGATAACACCCATGATTTCACAGCATAAAACTCAGGATCCAAAAAACAGACAGTATGGACAACACTAATATACTATGGAACCAGGTGATGCTAGCCCCAAATTATCTAGCAACAATGACAAACGGCACCCATCTACAATCAACATGAGGATCGAATGAACCGATATTGAAAATAATTATTTACTGAAGGAGGCGACATTTGTGAAGATCGGACGCAGATGAGCGCAAATGTTGACATTATTGAGAGTATTTCTGGATGCTGGGAACAGTTCTTTTCACCTTTACAGGATTATACAGTGAGAAAGAATCATGTTTAGAACAACCAAGCAACCAATTGTCCTAAGTAGTGGGCTTACCTATGTAACCCAGTCTTTATAAAATAAAATTGAAAAAAAAAACCATCTTGCCTAACAAACAATCTGAAACTTGGGACACATTAACAATAGAATGAAGCAACAAAGGCTCACTCAACATGCTCCCCATCAGTAAAAGAATTCTTTTTCCAGAGAGAGAAAAACCATACCGACAAATTTAGCAAGTCACTAAGTCTCGAGATTTCTGGTTTCAGCAAAAGATGGAGGCTCCTCTGTGCATCACGCAACTTTCTTCCCTCATCAGAGTCAACCATTTTACCTTCAGGTATAGCTGCCAAATCTTCTCCTCGAAGAGATTTAATAAATGGCCTGGAAGTCCCTGAAAAATGATGTTTTGAAACGTAAAGACACTAGGACATCTAAGTTTGCCCAACAAAACATATTAATCCATGAAACATTTAAGAGAAGAGAATCCAGTGCAGGTGCCACAAAATGTAACTAAATCTACTCCTTTGCAATACCTTCCTTGTTAGCAGCATCCTTTTTCTCCCCATCTATTTGCTGCTTCCTAGAGGACAGAGATACGCTATTATTTGTCAACTTCTTGCGTTTCTTGTCCAACTGATTACTGTCAGACTCAACTTCTTCTAATATATTGACATTAGATTGAACCCTTTTTCTGTTCCTTGGGGTTGAACCAGACAAATATTTCCAGCAAGGATGCTTTCCTTCCAATAACTTTGTCCAGAAAATATGCGGTAAATCTTCAGCAGTGGACTGAATCTTCGTCTCACCAACCAAGGGAAAATCTGTGCAGTAAGTTCCCGAAGTTTGCTGCGCTTTGACAATGACAGATCTGCTCTTAACACGGTTATCATTCTGGAGAAGCAGAGCCAGAAACTCCTGAACCACAGAGTTTGCAAGCAATTGATCAGACAATGCCATGGAAGACAAACTAGAGCTGCCATGGAACTCATCCAATCTACACATTAGATATGATGCCCCCCACATGAGTAACATGTGGCTATTGCTTCGACTTATAGTTTGCAGTTTGCTCTCAAGGTGTATGCCTTGCTTTGCACATATCAATGCCTTTTCTTCCACCGTACAGGACAAATAAAAGCGGAGTACTTTTATTTGGACTTGAGATTCAATTGTTAATTTCTGCAAATTCCTTAAATCACTAGCAGGATTCCAGTCACTATCAAATATAATCACCATATCAACTGATGACAATTTGATGCTAGGATTACAGGCCCGATTCTCCAACAAAAACACAAATCTTCCCAGCTCCTTGTCATTAAACTTATTCAAAGCAGCCTGTTTCTTAGAAGGGAGAATGCCACCATCGACACGTTCATATGAATCTGCACCAAATCTCTGACGTAAAAAGTCATCCAAAATATCACCAGTCAAATCTCTTCCTGAACCACCAATGGACTGCCAACCAAGAAAATGGGAAAATGGTCCCCACAAACAACCAATGATCATTATCAGTTTTTCAATAAAATAAGCAGCAAAGATAGGATCAAAGAAGGCCAGGGTTAAAGCTCTTGAGGAAAATTTTGAAGTTTTTGCCACTTTTATGGGGAATCTCCGTTTTAAATATCCTATTATTCTTGCTTTTGATGAGAATAACTGACTGAATATAATTTACAATAATTGTCCTCTATTCCAGTATCTCGTTATCAGAGTATAATACTATTTATGAGAAATTCTCCTTTCTCCATGAGGTAAGCATAAGTGAAAACCGCACAAGGTAAAGTATATACTCTTCCCAATGACATTTTAGAGGCAATCCTCTATGTTGATTTAGAGACCTGCAAGTACATTGGCCTATCAATGACCAGTCATCATTATCCATCCAGGGATGAAATCAATTCAGATAAGCTCCCCGACCCCAAAACACATCAAGATAAATGCTTTTGTGAGTAAAAAAGGTTCTAACAGCACATAAGGTCCCTACTTACTGCACTATAAAGCAATAAAAATTTTAATGTCACTGGGTCCCTCCCCGTTTTAGCTTAACTGAAAAATATCGACTTCCAAACACCAGAAGAATAGTGCGGGAACCATAAATCTCTTCCCAAAAGTATGTACCTCTTCCGCACATCAAGCTCTGCCATTAAATCGTCCCCTGCACTAACATCACATTCGATTGATTTTAAGTCACGCAATCTTCAAATACTAAGATGTACAAAACAAGGCTTATTGACTTTTTGATCTTTTTCAATTCTTCTGAAAATTAGCAGCAGCACAGTTTGCTGATATTTTTCCTACTAGCACCATGTACTCTGATATCCTGCCACTAGAAGGTAAGCCATCATGAGGCCTAAATAGCCCAAGTTCCCGCAGCAGCAAAAGCAAGATTCAATTTCATTTATTTTATTTTATGGTGTTGGGTGGGTAGGGTTAACAGAATTTAAAGATTTTGTCAGGGTCAGAGAAGTCCAACATCCTCACCTGAAACAATATAAGAACTTTCAGGTGCTGTCTCTTTGACTCCAAAAGCAACCTATCAAGAAGCTGAAGTTTCCCACTAGCTTTTATTCCAACATCTAAGTACTCAATTGGTTGAAGATCTTTCATCAATGAGCCTTGAAGAGATGGATCGACATTGTATGGATGATTACAACACTGTCAAAAGAGGCACCATAATAACAAAATTTAAAACTTTAGTAGAATTGAATCTCAAAGAATAGCCTTTTCATCTTCCCATCACACCAGAGAAATTGTATTCCATATCCATGCAAAACTTTCAAGTGAGAGCTCTACCATATGATGTTTAATGGTTAGAAATCTTGAGAAAGTTTTCAGACACCCAAAAACTTTAAATCATTGAACAATTTTTGCCATCAAAAGCCAAAACTGAGATTCTTGCGCTCCTGAAGTATCATGCGGCTTGGCTGTTAATTTGTGTTCTCGCGTCAAATTTGAATCGTCAATTCATGATGTTTTCGTTGACCATGGTTAATTTTAAATTCGTGTCGTCTTCAAATTTATCAAAATTTGCTTCCATGAAAGTGTCAGCTCATGTCAATTAGTGTAAGAAACTTGCACCCATATATCCACCTAAACAATCACAACAAGCCATAGCTTTATACAAAATCTTTTTCTTTAGGGAAAAATAAGGAAGTTTATAACACTTTGCACTCGTTGATTGGTTGGATGGATAGACACATGGTCCACTGGCCACTGGGAAGCGGCGAAGTGAAGAATGAATAGAAAGATCCAAATTTTTGAGCTGAAGAACCAGATACACCACAGCATACAGCAGTAATCCTGCCGTTCCAGGGCAAAATGTCCTTAAAACACTTAAGTCAATATACTTGCTTAACAAATCTCTCAAATTCAAAGAGTAGACCTCGTCATTTGTTTTTTGTTTCACTGATGTAAAAGTATACAGAGTACATTGGCATACTTAAAACACACAACCGCTATTTAAAGAAAAGATCAGTAATTGTTGACGTCAAGTCCAAGAGGCAAAATCATCAGATTTGTCCTTCCAACATGTCAGACCCACTTTAACAGGATAAGAAGGACCTAATTCCTAAAGAGATTGAGTAAAATGAGGGAAAAAAACCAAAAGACTCTTTGAGGTTGCAATATGAAATTAGGGCTTCAGAGTTCTCATTCTTTAGAAAAATACTAACCATATTCCAAAAGAAAAACTAAGTGATCAGATATAACCATAAAATCTACGATAACATAAATTGAATATAGGACGCTAATCCTCCAAATCCCAAAATAAGGGTAAGATGTCAGCATCTTCTAAGATAGACTGAAAACTGACAAGAACTTCATAGAGAGAAGAAGTAAGGCAGACATTCCCACCCAAATTAAATGACAAATCAAAAGCAAAAACTAAAGTATATGCAACATGTGTGGGCAGGGCTGCAGCCTAGCCATGCACTGTATAACACACCAGATCATGTTGTGCAAACAACTGAATGTTTTGACACATAGGTTTCAGCCGCATGAAAAACAAAAAAGAAACAGCTTTACTTTTCTCCATTCTTTTTTTTAGAAAGAGTTTCAAAACTATCAAAAAAAAGTTGAATAGCCAAAAGGGCAATAAACATTGAATTGCAGAAAACAGGAACTTCGGTTGTTTGAAGTTAAACAACACATACTAAGCCTTGATGGAATAGATATAATCATCGATCATCCAGAAATCGTGAAACAATGCAATTGAGGAAAAAGGTTAACCCCCAAACCTTCCGAGTAGAGACAAGGATATCATGTAGCACACCAACAAGGTCACCTTTTGATGATGAACAGAGCGACAGAGAGTTTGAAAGTAGAGTAGCACAATACTGTTCAAGCTGCACATTTGATATTTGTGTTGGAACCCAGTACTCCACAAATCTAGACGAATCCATCCTGCCCTCAACTGCAGTATGGCTCAACAGCTGCTCCTTCGGCTTATGCACAGTCTCTTGAGACTTGGTTGCCAATGCATTCCTACTTTCTTTGTCACCACGATCAAGCATGGAGAGCAGTTTATGGTACTCGGAGACGTGTTCCTACAAAAATGGGTACCAGTAAGTAAGACAGCACATGGTACTGGGTGGTAATGTGTGCACTTAAAATATAAACCTTCGGTTTCCCATTAAAGAGAAGAAGCCTCATTTGGTTCTTTAGCGTCTTAAATTCTTCAAGAAAGGACAAAGTTCTAGGTTGTTGGCATTCATCAACTACCAATGCTTCCCATTCTATTTGTGTCAGAATATCCATATCCTGCAAAAAAAAAATGGTGACAATTTTTAGACATTACAAGTCAGAAAAGGTAAATGAAATTCTATGCAGCAGGGGATTTCAGTTTGCAAGGTAAACTGGGAATAGAGTCAAAATGATATCAAAGATGACACACATGAGAGGCAAAATGAATGAAGAATGACAGAGGTGAGATGTCTCAATGAAAGATAACTGCTATAGCCCTGGGCCCTGAAGATAATTGCCAATTTCAAAGTTGTTGACAAAGCACAAAAGAGAAAATATAAACACCTCGACAATGGCCTCTGGAGGAGATATAAGCACTTGAAACACAATGGGAGCTCCTTCCTGAAAATATTCCAGTTTCCTAATACATCTACGAGCATCTTTGCTTCCATTGTAAACCACAACATTAACAGTTGGTGCCCGATGAAAAAACTCCGCATCCCACGAATAAACTGAGGTAGAAGGTGAAATGATAAGAAAAGGAAGACAGCCATCACATTTGAGCGATAAAATAAATGATGTGACCTTCGAAATGTGTTCCTGCAAGGCAAAAAGTAGCCTTATCAGCCATGACCACATGTTAGTTTATGATCTACCACTGGGTCCAACACAGCAGCAAATTTCCAAGAAATGTCCACAAGCACATGCAATAAACAAAAACATTTTTAAATAATCTATGCATGCATAGTCTCCTTTTCTCCACATTTTCTCACATGGAATATCAGACTCACTGATACTATCCATTTTTCCCGCATAGCTTTTATATAGATATAAATTGCAACAAGTGATCACTGCATCATCATAGGCAATCAAGTAAACAATAATGAGGACACCAAGTAAGCTTTTCCCCACTAGCTACTGGAATGATGGAAGGGAACATAAAAGAGATAAAAAGAAGAACGACAAGAAATAAAAAGAGGGAGGGATAAATAATAAAAAATGAAGTAGACAAGAAAAATTTTTTCAGCAAATTCCACCTTTCTGATAAGGTCTTATCCTACAGGCCGCACCAAATTGGAAAACAATCTAGACACCTCCTTAGAATTTTTATAAAGGTACTACTATGCCCTATTGCATACCACAGAGATCACCAGGAGGTCAGAATAACAAACATTCTCACCTGGTCATCTGCTATAATATTAATTTGGCTCCTCTTCCAAGAGTCGAACATCTGATCAATGAGATCTGCATGATTGTTCTCTGGACCCGGCGAAACTTTAGCCGGAAGCTTTAATATTTCATTCCTCAAACTTTTTTTTCTTTCTGGAGGCTGCCAAAAGTAGGTAATAAGTCAACAGCCAACTAATAAAAGAACACAAAATAATCAGCCTTCCATGAACAAGAGGATTTGATTGCATCAGCCAAAGTAAAAATATATACAGCATAGGAAGCAGATGCACTTTCCCCATCTTGCTCTTCTTTTCATGCACCGGGTATCATATGTTTCAGTTTCTACCCAAATCTTGCTTTGACAATTGGCTAAAAACTTTTTAAGTATTATTCTTGGAGCATTACTCAATTCTAGCTACAAATTATTATACAGTTCAATAAAACAAAACTGAAGAATTTCAGCAACTAACAAAAAATATCAATGTGTGCTTGGAAAGACTTCCTTTCAATATTGATTGCCAACGCCTCTTTATTACTTTAAAAAAAATCACTGTGTGCTGGCGAGAGCCCCAAAAACAGAACATGACTGTCAGAAGAAATTCTCTTTTACGGATTTATTAGATACTGGAGTGCAACAATGATAAAAGCTCATTACTAAAATAATGAAAGACGAATATCAAAATGTAGGCAGCTTCCAAAATCTCAGACCAAACATCCAAAAGAAAGAGGATGTGTCAAAAGTTCATAAGCCTGTTTGATTCCACTTCTCCAAAATAATATAATTACCTTAATTAATTCAACATTACAAGCTCCTGTCGCTCTCTCAAGTCGGTTTTCATACTGTTTGAAGAGGCTCCGAGCTTCTGAAGAGAGAAATAGGGAAGCATTCTCTAGCTCCCATGAAGCATGCTCATAATCAAGGCCACACCATTTTACAAGCCATTGGTAATGGCACGTTGACACGTCAATACCCTCCTCATGTCTATCATGTTCACTATGAAATTGAGGAGAAGTTATTAAACGCTTCTGCAGTAGACGCCTTGGTAACGTCCACTCTGACTTCCACGGTACCACCTGAAGAAATAAAGACATACTGAATAGCCAAAAAGGGTAAAAGAATAGACACAATACTGAAATCTCTCAGATTTAGGACAATCACTTCAGCAATTTAACAAGTATCATCAAAGGAGAAATACTTGAACCATTTACCTGCTTTGTCCGAAGAAAACTAGCAACTAGAGAAGGGCATTGAGCAGCCACCTCAGCTTCCGGTAACCACAGATTGTGAAAATGAGCGAGTCCTTTGTATTTAACAAAAAATTCCTTCTGCTTTTGACACCCTGAGATTGAAACAACAGTAAGATTACTCAAAAGATACAAATCGACACCGGAGTAAGTTAATCAACAGAGATACAAAAGGATACAAAAATTAAGCAATGCAAATGAAAACCGTCTTCTCATATTTTCCACATACCATTAGGATCCAATTCTTCCGCTTCCCTGCAATCCCAAATGAACTCTACTCCTTCAGAGACTGAATAGGCATCATACTTCATCATCTTCCTAACACATGCAAGACAGTGCCAAACTCCTGGGGGAACATCATTAAGGGGAGGATCCAAACAGGAAAGATGGTAGTATTTTTGGCACCCAGCTCCATCACAGCACCTGAAAATTGCATGTACTATTTCAGAAAGCACCATGCAAACTACTAGCCCTTCAAAATCAAGGAAACATGCTATATTGCATTTTGAATTACACTATGAAAACAGCTCAGAGAGTCAATTTTGAAGAGGACAAGGGCTATTCATATCATCGAACATTGTTAGAGATGTATCAGAGCCCAAGAAAATGATTCACAACTACCACTAGTTTCCATTAGCATAGCCCATAGAATGGCAAATTCCGCTGCCTGCTTTTTGGCTCGTGTCAATCGGCAGTAAGTAGTGAATCATCTCATCCAAATATATCTCGAGGATGTACTAAAAAGTGTCGCCGAAGATGTATTACTTTACAAAACTACAAGATAAAAGCTCCTCAGAAACTATAATAGAGCAAAACCAATGCAAAGACAAAAACCCTTGACCAAATCTAAGGAATGAATCAGCTTCAAACTCTGTTATTAGTAAAGCAAACAAGCCTGCAGTCTTAAAGTCAGACACCATAAGTGGGGCCATGGTAATAGTGATTTTCATTAAGTGAATATTTTGACAGAGGATAGTCATAGCAAGCACTCCTTGTATGAAAACTTTGTCTAGCCACCCATTGTTTTGTTCATCATTCATCCTTCAGAAACAAATATTAACCTGAAGAAAACTCCAAATATTTGCGCAAATCTCAATTTAATGTTTTTAAAAGCATATCGAAAGAACAAGGTATGACTGAAAGGGAATAATTCTCAGCAGACGGAGTATAAACAGATAACCTAAAACAAGCTCATGACAATTAAGCAGAGCAACAAGAAGCACTAAAAAACAGCGAAAAGTGGTTATGTTATGAAAAGCACAGTAGGCAAATTTACTAGGAAGAAAGGGCAAAAAATATAGCAAAGCATCAAGGATTTCTCACAAGAGTTTTCCCCCAAGCTTGCAGATACAGCATGTACTCTGTCCACTTTCGGCATCAATATTTACCAACACGTGCAAGTTCTGCTTTTCACCAAGTTCCAAGTTAACAGTGGCTTCAGGCTCCCCACTATCCTAACATAACATTAACAAAGACAAGCATACATCATCCCAAGGTCACTGACATCTAGAGAAGAATATATAGTTAAACAGCCAAAAGACTAATACATCCACTTGCTGAAAAGAACAGAAATGTTGCAGGGGGTAAAAGTGATTTGTTGCCAATAACTCAGATATACCGTAGGTTTATCATATTATCAGTCCAAGAAAAGGAACCGGATGTAAAATATAGCAGGCTTTAATACCTTTTTCTCTTTGAGTTTATACCATCTATCTCGACGAAATTGCGCTCTGCAGAGGTAACATTTTGACATCCAGCCAAGGCTGATGCATTGGACATCAAGTAAACCGAGTTGTTCTGTTTATCAGGGACGTCTTCTTGACCCTTTTCTAAACAAACACGACCATCTAAAGACCTTCCATTCCTGCTAAAATCCATTAATTCGGACTGCTTCTCCAGTGAGGAACGGTTCTCTTCCCTTCCCGAGTCATTATTTGGATCTGCCAGTACTACTTATGAGTTGAAAATACAGAGACATCATGATCTGGAGAAAAACCATGTTTGCATCTTTAGACTCGTTACCTTGTTGAGTAAAATGGCTGTTTTGCCTGAGGCAAGTATTTTCCTCGTTTTGTTTTTCCACTATTTGTGTCATGGATTCCACACCATCTTGAGTCTTTTGACTATGATCACTACAATTATCGACTGCATCAACTTCCTCTGGATCAACAGCCCCAGAATTGATGTGTTCCTGCTGAAAGGACTTGTTTGGACGACTCAGCTCCTCACGGCAATCTACAAGCCCAATGATCACAGTCAAGTAAATAATTAAGTAAGTTCCATAGATGCACAAATAAAACAAACTGCTACTGTTGCACATGCACATGCATTCCACAGGTGACTATGTCGAAACAATTAAACTTATATCTTAAAAGAAAAAAAGTGTCCGGCTAAACAAGGTTGAGGATGAGAAATGCGAAGTCCACCAAAGTAATGATAATGTAAAGTTTAAACTAGAAAAGTCCTCCACCCCGATCGTTTTCTGCAGCGTGACCCACTGGAAAAGAGAAAAGTGAATCCAAAAAAACTTGCCCATTTTGATCATATACATATTTTGTAGCTCAACATATAAAAAGGAATTCTGACAAAACAAAACATATAAAAAGCAACAAATATGAGACAATGCCTTATTTAGGTCATCTGACCTACAGATGTAAGAACAAAATGACACGTATGAATCCAACAATAATTCCTGCAACAACTACACTGAGAAATTTTAAAATTTCATACTTTTAATACGAATGACAGTAAGTTGACCAATGCACATGTCATGAATATTTAGCACATGATGGAAGGAAATGTGGTATAACAACATGAAGATCTTGTTCAACAGATTGTCCAAAAAAATCTTTTAATAAATTGTTTGAGCAATAACGACCCCAACCAAAGTACCTATATGAAACCTTCATATAGATAGTATAACAGGGTCAATGTATTCAAACAGTTTCGCCACATCCATAAATATAACCTTGATAAAACACACGATGATCTAGTAAACCTGCCTTTTTTATATATCAGGCAATCATAGAACTACTAGTTCCAGCAGAATGGGAAGATTTTAGCAAAACAGAAAATAATATACCTGATGCTTTATCCTTGTTTCCTGATTTCCTGAATAGTGCTCTATAAGCACGAGCACTCAATCTCCCAGTCTTCATCTGGGTAGAAGCTGGTTCTTCTTCATTACTTTTGCTAGATTCCTTATCTTCCACCTCCAATTGTTTTGCATTATTCTCTTTCTTTTCCATTTGGTTTTGCCTATCAGATGACTCTGACCTTCTAGCAGACTTCTTTGATATTGGAGAATTTGAGGAATGCCGCAGTTTCTTGCATCTCTCGGACCTCCTCACCGGACTTGGCGTCCTTTGTCTCTTCACCTTCTCAGGATCCTTAGAAACTGAAGTAGGTGGTGTTTGCTTCTCAAGTCGCTCCGACTTTCGAGTGGTCGGAAAGCTTGGAATCATTGGTTTCTTGGATGATGACTCCCTGGTTGACCTTCTCAGTCCATATGAATCTGATGCAGAGTGTGATGTACTCGATCCCTTACCACCACTATGCACCTTGTTTGTAGATTCATCCCTAATTTTGCAACCGGATCGAGTTTGATTTACCATATTTTTATCTGCAAATCACCAAAAATCACAACAATCCCTTTATCCTTTCACGAAACTTCAATCAAACATTTATCATTAATTATCTGTGCCTAATAGATGCTTCAATGTGTCCCCAGGAATACTCTTCGAAAATCTTCATATAAAAGATATAGCTAATTACAGAGTGTCCAATCCCCAAGATAGTCAATAAAGAGTGCCTTAAAGTTCAAACTACAGAAGCATACAAGAAGGAAAACCCAGAATAGACACACAACTTAACTATTCTTATGATGTTCATGGACAACGCTGGATGAACATTTACAACATATATACCTGCGAATTCAATAACATGCAGACCTAAAGAGTTTTCTGGGTCGAATCCCTAAAGAGTTGAATAGTGCCACTTGTACTGTCAAAACAAGAGTAAATCAATACTGCTTCATGGAGCACAAAATTTTCCTCACTTTTCAAAATCATGTTCTTTTGTTTCATTTGTCACATGCCGGCAACCAAAGGAACCATAGAGATCCACTGCCATCTTTTCTCTCTCCTTGCTATCTCTAGGTATCCAAAAAGCATGATATGTGTGCACAGTCACTTCTGAAATGCATGTCTTTTCGTGTTTCTAACGATTAATAATGACCTCACTTCACTAGGCCCCATTTTGTTTCAATAAACCAGTGCAACACAAAGCCGCTGACATCAATGCAATCCAAAATTCAATCACAGGTCAGACCACAAGAAATAAAAGGTGGAACTCAGACAATGTGGGATTTCTAGAAGAATTGCTGAAAAGAATGCAGCATCCCAAACCACAAGACAGACAATGAAAAGACAGAAAAATCCACAAAACATGAGATTTCTTACATGCATTAGTGTAACAGAATGACTTGCATTAATTACAACTGTTCTGGCCTAGACTCAGCTGTAAATCCATTACATGACAAACCTACCAAGATCAAACTTGAACCTTCACATCCAAAAGTTCTTTTTAGAACTAAAATAAAGGGTCAGTTTGGAGTGAGCTTTTACCATTTACTTTTGACATTTTTGACAATTTTTTAAAAATACTCCAGGTCATGCAATTTGACACTAATTTAGTACAGAGCACCCAAAACATTTCGAAACATACAAAGATTAACATGTAGATTCGCATATACTATTTTCATAATTTTGTAGAGTTTAATAATATTCAAAGTTTTGACAAGGATAGTCGATAAGTAAATTTTTGCTTGACAAAAGACACTACAATCGCTCCCTTACTTTAAAAATAAGGAAATATCCCACTGCAAACCAACAGAAATGCATGAGAGATATTTTGTAATCTAGTGGCAACTAACTGTTGAACTTCCAAGAATTTTGACGCTGATATCTTTTTAGTTCTTTCAGTTTATCACACATGACTGACGAAAATTTAGATGGATCTTAGGACAAGTTGATTTTGCGAACTAGAAAAGGTCTCCATCGAGCTGCATTCTACATCAAGCGATACCTGCAGTCTATTGGTACAAGAACACGGTATCACTGGCTTACTAATCAACCTTGAAGGTAAGCTCCAGGGAGCAAAACAGCAAGATATGCAGCGCTTGGCCACTTACAAGCCTTTCTTGTGGATTCAACTGCAGAAATTACAGTCATTAGGCTTCCTCAGTGGCTTCTTGCTTACTCATGTCTCGCTTGGAAAATAAAACTTAATTGTTTTAAGGTTGAAAAGCAGGGTCTTGGATCGTATAAGTAGTCATACCAAGAGACATTCTAATTTATTTCGGCATTAAAACCTAGTGCCCACTATACTTAAAGCACGAGATTGAACAAGACTTTGGTTTCAAAGACAAGGAAGTACAGCTGCTCTTTCAACCAGTTACCATATCCAAGGTTGACTTGCATGTGCTTGATGAGGCATGGATTGGAGTTTTGACAGTTAAACACATACACAAAGCACACGAGCCAAGGTAATTAGAAACAAACGCAATGCACTTACTCAACTCAAAGCAAGGAAGTCGAGAAACGAAGACAACCTTTAGGTCTTTTGATGCCACTACAGAATTTTAACCCCGACACGAAGACGGTCGAAAGCATGGGAACCGCAGGATTCACTAACAGACAAGAGTATCTACAGACACAAAAAGAAAGAGTTGATCAACCCAAAGTATGTTTCTCTAAAGGAACTGTCAGACACAAACTTAAGGATCTGCATGCAAGAATTTTCGGTCACGACCGTCAGTTCACTGAAGAAAAAAAAAAGAAACGAAACCCCTAAATCTCCGCGTTAAGTCATCAACCCCACTCGAAACCCACAAAAACCATAGAAGCACGAGCCGAACTCATCTCCGCGACCGCGGCCCCGACCTAATTGCAGGTCGGCGGCGAAATCCAAGCCCCACCCCGCCGCGATCCCGCGGATTCGCGAGCGCACATCGACCCGGAAAACTTCAACCGCGGGGCCAATGCAGGAAGACGTGCCAAGCCTAGCGGTGAAATTCCGAGCTCTCGCCGACAAGGCTAAGGAAGGGGGGCGCCAAAAAGAGAGCGCAGCGACGCCACAACGCTACGGCCCCGACGGAGGAACGAGCGCCCCCACCCCCGAGGAGGGCAAGGGCAAAGAACGTCGCGACCGAACTCTAGAGAGAGACAGAGAGACAGAGAGACAGAGAGAGAGAGGCATTACCTGCTCGAGAGAGAAGGAGAGTCGCGCACAGGAGGAGGAGGAGGAGGAGGAGGAGTGGGGTTGCTGCAAGAACGAGGAAGATCGCACGCTCAGGAGGGAGGGAGGGAGGGAGGGAGAGTGGGAGAGAGAGATTTGCCAGTGGATTTCAACTTTGGCTGGTGTGGAATGACGGTGCCCTGGATGGAATATAATGCCTTCTTTTTTGCTCTATTAGGCAAACGCGTAAATAAGTGACATTATTAAAGACTAGGGATGAACAAGATAAACCGTTCAACTCAGGATCAAATCGAATCGGACCAAACCGACCGGTTGGTTGGTTCTCGAGAATATCGGTCTGATTCCCAATTTCTAAAAGTGAAACGAATTTTCGGGGGTTCCAGTTTCCGGTTCTAGGGTGGGAACCGGACCAACCAAATCGGACCGATAAATATATATATTTTTCTAATTTTTCATATATATTTATTTACTTTTAAAATTGTTTAAAAATATAGAAAGCCTAATCTAATTTTCCTAATTTCCTCTTGCCTTTACCAATAAGTGATTGGTCCTATTGAAATCGGATCGAATGGGACTGGATAGATGGTCCGGTCCGGCCCACAGTCTCAAGATTAGACAGTTCAATCCTTGTTCCTAGAAACTGGGAACCGATCCTCCCAGTCAGATTCTCAGTTCTTGGTTTGAACCGGATCAGACCGGGAACCGCTCATCCCTATTAAAGATGGTGTTGTAGTCTTTGACACATGGAGCTCTCGGGCTTTATAATGCATCATGCTTGATGGACATCGTGAAGGAATGCTCTGACAAAAAAAAAAAAAAAGACAGTGTGGTAAATTTGGGTTGATATTTAGAGAGCCTACTACACAAGTCACATGTGTACATATGTATGAATGTATACAAACCAAACCCTAGCAATTGATGAGTCAGCTAGCGCTGGCAATTCGTGTTATTTTGTCTCACGATCCGGTGGCTAGTTTGGATTCGAATCTTAGCTAGATTACGGCCGTGGGGCTATTTTAATCCAAACAATGTAGATTCATTATTAAAACTTGTCACGCAACGAGACGAGTTTGGAACACGAATTCACGCAACGGTAGCCTATGTGAAAATCCAATGAAGTCACAAAATGTACTTACTATATCGAGTATGTCTCTTAATAAAAGTTGCCGAAATTCAAATCACAATTATTTATTTGATTTAAAATTACTATTTAAATTCATTCATTTCCGCTCACTAATTTGCCCTGTTATTTCGATTTCCCTCATTCTGAGTTTGGAAACCAATGTTGGTTGTAGTTATTTGAAAGGGATTCAATTGTCTACATGTTTTAGTTTTTACACTTGAATTAATGAATATAAAAAGTACGTACAATGTGTTTAATGAACCGAATATAATTCCGAATACAGTTTTTAATCTATCATGTATTTGGTGACGTACTCCAAATGAGATAAGTCAAGAGAAAAATTGGTTATGTAACAATTTAATATGAAGATGGAAGAGACAAAGAAAAGAGATGATGAGCAAAGGTTTTTAATTCCTTGGAAGCCTACATCCACCGTAAATATCCTATATTTCTTAACTTCTTGGGAGAGATTCATTCTTGTTAAATAAAGAAAAGTACATTGTAGTTGCTAAACATAGACTATAATTTTTATGGTAAATACAGCTATTACACATTAGAACTTGATCCTCAATCTTATCATAACTTGCCAAGTTTATCTTGCCAACACTCCTCTTCCAAGTTGGGGTGAAGATGTCTTCCGAGGTCAACTTGGCCGACATTTGTTGAATTACTCCTTTAGAAAGAGGTTTAGTAAACAAATCAGCATGTTGTTCTTTGCTTCAAACATAAGGAGTCTTGATAGTTTTGTCCAAAACTTTCTTCTTGAACAAAATAACAATTAATTTCTATGTGTTTTGTTCTTTCATGGAAGACTTGATTTGATGCACTGTGAGTTGTAGCTTGGTTATTATAAAATAGCTTCATAGGAGCACCAAGTCCTTCAAGACCAAAGTCACACAATAGCAGGCAAAGCCAAACCAATTCACATGAGACAGATGCCATAGATCTATAGTCAGCTTTAGAACTCAAATGAGCAACCATGCTTTGCTTTTTGCTTTTCCACATAACAAGATTAGTTCCTACAAGAGTACAAAAATCAATGATGGACCTCCTATTAGTGGGACTACCGGGTCAATTAGTATCAACGTATCCTACAACCTCTGTGTGATCATGTTTCTTCATAAGAATATCACGTTTTGGACATGACTTCAAATACCTAAATATATGGTTGACAAGCTCCATGTGACCTTCGACCGAAGCATGCATTAATTGACTCACAAAACTAATGGCATATGAAATGTCCAATTGAGTGATAGCCAAATAAATTAGCCGACCAACTAATCTTTGAAACTGGCCAAAATCTTGGAGAAGAGTAGTATTTTATTTCACTTTATGCCTAAAGTCCACAGGAGATTATGCATGTTTGGCCTAATTTTCTTTAATAGATCCAATGCATATTTTTTCTGAGAGAGAAATAAGCATTTATAGGAATTGGCAACTTCAATTTCAAGAAAGTATTGCAACCGACCCAAATCTTTGATGTCAAACTTTTCATGCAAATATTTTTTAAGAGTTTCAATCTCTTGTAGATTTTCATTAGTAATGATAATGTCATCAACATAGATTAATCCTGTCACAATTCTCATAGAATTTTTCTTAACAAATAGAGCATGCTCGAACTTACTCATTTTCAATCCAAATGTCACAAGGGCTATACTCAACTTTCTGCACCATGCTCGAGGTGATTGCTTGAGACCATAGATTACTTTATTGAGTTTGCAACGAATCATTGATTTTCTAAGGGGTGACCCAGAGGGAGGTCCATGTACACTTCTTCTTCAAGCTCTCCATGAAGGAAAGCATTCTTGACATCCACTTGGAACAAACACTGACCGTAATTGACAACAACTGACATAAGAACTCTGAGAGTATTTATCTTTACTACCTGAGCAAACGTTTTTTTGTAATTTACTTTACATGTTTGGGTATATCACTTGGCCACCAATCTAGCTTTATGCCTTTCAACTGAACCATCACTTTTGTAGTTGATATTGTAAATGCATCAACAATCTCCTAGATGTTTTCCAATAAGTGATTGAATAATATCCCAAGTCTGATTTGTGTCAAGAGTTTGGAGTTCCTCATCCATGGCCTTTCTCCACACAGCTGATTGTTACACCTTGAGAAAGTTTAGAGGCTTAATGTCTGTATCTATAGCTGATATGAAGGTACAAAACTAAGGAGATGTAATCATAACAAACATAAGATTGTATGGGATAGGTCGTAGACGATTGCTTCGTGACAAAGTCTTGAAGATGAGTTGAGGGTTGAGATGCTCGGGTGGATCGACGAACTGGAGTTATTTCTTGGACATGATGAGGAATTAAAGTAGTTGTATCTTGATTAGGAGTGTCTCTCCCATTTCTCCGGTTCTCATCAATTACCAAATAATTAGAAACAACCGATAATGGATCAAATTCCATATCGAATCCATTGTAATCATAGTTGTTAGTATTGTCGCCACTATTCTCCTCCTGAATTTGATTCATGAATGGACAACACATGTGAGTTTCATCAAACGTGACATCCTGAGAAATAAGCATTTTTTTGGTGGAGAGATCAGCATTTATAACCCTTTTTTAACACTAGAATATCCCAAAAAGATGCATTTATGTGCATAAGGATCCAATTTACTCTGTGATGAAGTGTAAACGTAGCACACACTACCGAATACGCAGAGATAGAGGGATTAATCGACCGGCCAATGAGCACTTCCATAGAAAATTTGTATTGCCACACCTTACTAGAAAGACGATTGTTTAAATAGCAACTTATTAGAATAGTATCTGACAAAAATTGTTGAGGTAAGTTTCCATGCAATAGAAGAGATCGTGTTACCTTAAGGAGATGATGGTTTTTTTCTCTCCGTGACCCCATTTTGTTGGGGAGTTTTAATACATGAAGGCTAGTGTGAAATACCTAGAATTTTGAGAAAAGACTCAAAGGCGTGATTGATATATTTAGTCCCATTATGAGTACGTAATGTTTTAATCTGAGCATTATATTGCGTGTGGATCATTTGTAAATTCCTTGAAGACTATCAATACTTCACTGTTAGAGGAAAGCAAATAAAGCCAAGCAATTCGAGATTTATCTTCTATAAATGCAATAAAGTACTTAAAACCGTCTCGAAATTCAACTGGTGCATTACCTTAAACATTTGAATAAATCAACTCAAATAGTTCAGATGCATTATTTGCCATTTGAGAAAAATGCAATCTTTGTTGTTTAGCAAAATACAAGTTTCAAGAGCTTGAATCTAGAGAAAAAGTAGGATCAATGGACCGTAACACCCGACCTGATGAGTGCCCATACACCAATGCCTTAGTTGAGATGATAAGTCTTTATCCTGGCTAGCAACCAAAACAGAACTCGAAAAATCAAGAGTGCATGGCCCCTTTTGAAACCGACCTCATCTTCCTCCACATGGTTTTATCCTTAAAGATAACCTTAGCATTGGAAAAAGGTAACTTGCAATTTAGATTTCTGGTAATATTTCTAACATATAACAAATTAGAAGATATTAAGGGCACAAATAACACATATGAAGAGTTGGAAAATAAATCCAGTTGCCTTACCCCTTGAACACAGACCTTTCACCATTGGCAATTGTAATAGGAGAGTAGGAACCTCATGCACATGAGTTATCAAATGAGAACTATTGCGCATGTAATCTATTACTCCTAAATCAATTATAAAACAGTTCATAGAGGATGCAAATAGGGTAAAGAGATTACTAGAAATTTGAGCCATGTTTCCTGAGTCAAAACTTGGCTGAGACACACCGCTAGAGGATATTAGCTGGAGTTGCAAGGCTATTGGTCTCGGAGATGTTTAAAGACGTATAGTAATGACTTGATTGGCAATGTGGGGTCTGTAGTCTTTTTAAGGAGCCTTGTCCTTAATGAGTCAAAAGTGAGAGTGCAAATCCCAACAACAATCCTCTGTATGCCCATCTTTGCTGCAATGGGAACAATGAAACTTGGTATTACGGCCATGAACTTTCCCTTTGCTGCCAATAAAGTGAGTTCTCGTATCAGTTTGGTTGCCAACATTAGTTGCATTTGTTGAACTCTCTACCAGTTCTCTCCCTGGTTTGGGTTCATTATTCATCACCCTTTAACGAGTTTCTTCTCGTTGAATAGTGGCACATACATTGGTAAATGATGGTATAGTAGCACTCATAAAAATATGCCTCTTAACATCTTCATATTTAGCTCAGATACTAGCAAGCAATTGAAATATGCGATCTTGTTCTCCTCGCTGAGTACACACATCGATAGATTGAACTAGAGATGATACTGTCGGAGTTCATCTCATTTCCATTTGAGATTGCCAAGATGTTCGATAAAAGATTGGCAAGAGGCTTGCTCGATATGAGCAATCTCCTATTGCAACTCAAAAATCGGGAACCATTATTTTGATGTCCATACATATCACAAAGAGAGTCCTATAGGTTCTTTGCAATCTCAAAATATGCAAAAATCTCATAACTCTAAGGATCCATAGAGTTGAAAATCCGTGACATGACAATTTTGTCAGTAGTTTGCCACTCAACATGTTTAAGATCAATGATAGGAAGGGGTTTGATTAAGCCATTAACATGTCCCAACTTTGATTTGCCTCCAAGAGTGATTGTAATGGCCTGAGACCAAGGGAGGTAGTCACGACCACTAAAAATGATAGAGGTGAATCAAATGCTCATTTTATTTGAGCCAAAATGACCCAAATCAGTGGTAACAGAGTTGCTCGCCATTATGCAATACAGACAAAAACTGTTAAGTTGCACGGCGTAGCTTTAATACCACTTATTAAATTGCGCGAGTGGAACTTCACTACATAAAATATTTATTATAAATGCACACACTTCACTTACACACCACTGTAGAACTCTCTCACTTCACTGCCTTTCCTACACACACGCACAAGGAGTATTAGCTTTTATATATAGTGTATAAAGTTAGTGAACTAATGGATTTCCCTATCTCCAGACAATTCCACCACAAATATTTCTGACACTAATCATTACACTACAACTTGCTTGGATGAAGAAAGGACTAAATTATTTTGGAATTATCTTGGCAAAGAAAGAAAGATTTGGCAAGAGAGAGAAGTCTACACTAGCCAGGAAGGATGAGGAAAAAATCCAGTGAGAGAACCGGGGATATCTTCAACACTCTCCCTCATCAACTACTCTCTTTAAATGAGGATCTAACATGTGAAGTTGCCGCCTTATCATTCTTTTTTTAACCTTTGGTGCTCCTTCATGGCTTTGTCCGCTTTTAGTGCTAGCTGTCCTGGTTTAACACTGTCTGCTCTAGCTTCAATTAGCTCTTTGACCGTATCTTTCAATCGGGTTTTGTGAAGCTTGAATTTCAACAATGCCAAATTGACATGTGCTTCAGTTGCTTTTTTCCATCATCTCACTTAACTCGGCCTTTGTACTCCGTAACTCTTCCGTACAATCTTTGAGATTGCAGTTCACATGACCAAGTATTTCACTAACGGTTTTTCGGTTGTTGCTTCAATTGCTTCCGTCCGTTTCGAAGCACTTCATCATAGACATCTTGGTCCTTTTTCATGTAGGACTTCTTCTCCTTACTCTTATTTCGCCGATCCTTGTAACACGTGATGGAAGGTGGAAATATCTCTTCTTCTCGGGGTAACCTTTCTTTTTCCATTTCTCGTGTTCTCTATCTTCCTTGAACTTTTGTAGTTTCTTGAGCTCACAACGAAGTTTCTCGTGTGCCCTTTCTTTTATCTTGAGCTCTTTGTCCTTTTGCCTTAGCATTATTTCTATCTTTGGCTTTTCGATTCTCAGCTTCTTTAGCATCCTTGCATCTTTTGTAGTTCCTTCTCACGACAACTTATTATGGTTGCTACTTGCTTGTTTGGGCTCTCCACTGTCTTGCTCTTCTTTGGGGACGTGACAAGAGTTGTTAAATTATCTAACTCAATTATACAAGCGGTTGCATTATTGCAATAAGCACTTCGAAATCCTATTCTTCTTTGCTGTCAATATCCTTTTTAAAGGAAGTTACGACATTTCGTTCTTCCCGTCTATACCAACAGACTCTAGCAATGTATTCTACCTTGCTACAAACATATCATCGTTTGCTAATTCTTTTGTTGCTCTCATCTTCATCCCTATGACGATCTCTGCGAGCTCCCCCTAGCCAAGGTCCCGTCCCTTCTGATCACTTTTGCCACGCTCCATGACTTTTTCTATGTTTGCCATCTCTAATGCATGCACCATTTCTACTCTAAACCACCTTTTATTACAAAAGAGGGCACTTTCATCATCCTTCACCAAGACCTTACACATTTGTGTGTCTAAAGCCTCTTGGTTGGCCAATATATTCTCTAACTCGATCAGAGTTTGCTCATTTGCCCATCCACAGGTAGCCGTAACTGTCACACCCCGACTCGATATCATGATCCGCACGGGTTATTTTTGTGATGTCCTGTTAATATTTATCTTTCGTTACGGGCAAGCGGAAGCATATATCATTCTCGAAACAATCATAACAGCATCAAACAACAACGGGGTTAGGAAATACAATGAACACGTTTGTATTTACATGATAGCTTCATTTTACATGCTAGCCATATTTACATGCCCTTTCTTTTTATGGGCTAATAGCCGCACGCATATCCGCTACCACATAGTTGGATTGCACGGTCGGGGCATGCCTAACTCCACTACCGTGGCTTCCACAAAAACGTTCCTAAAACTAGCTTCCAAAATGCCGGCCTCCTTCCTCGCTTGTTCGTCCCGCCTACATGTCGTTTGCAGCACCCCCAAGCGCGGAACCATTGACTCCCCCAAAAGGTCTGTTGAACCCATGAAAGGGACCGAATAGACCGCCCTCGGTCCACATGTACTACGCCTCATAGGTGTGAGGTACGGGACTGCCCATGCCTTCATCTATCATGACCTTGGAGATGACCTTGCGATAGGATCTACCCTCGCCCGCATCAATGATATCAACCACGTCCAATACTAGCTCTACTGGGGTACCAAAACAAACAGGTAGGGATGCTATCCTACAAATTTGAGGAAAATCACGAGGAGTGAGTCAAGAACTCAATAAGTAAATCTACTAATTTCAAGTTAAGAGGAAGCAATCATCGGCGAACATGCGCCTAAACCTTTACTGCCTAGGTGTTGATAGCAAATCAATAGCAAAGACGTGTCTTACCTTAGCTACGTATTATTCAGGGTTCACACATCAACCAAGAGAACATCAAGCATAGTACATAAACGACGCATGCATCAATACACGGTATCTCGATTACGCGAGAACAAACACACGGGATTCATTAATTATCAATCAAAATCCATCGATTCTTCCGAAATGCATCGGGTATTTGGAATTCACCAGGCATCCGAAATTCATAAGGTAACGTCCCGAAATCCATCATGGATGACTTTAGTTCCTCATGTGTTCATACACAAAATATCTGGCAATCCGGTTTCTTATCTTTTCTTTCTTAGTCCATGTAAACAAAAGGGCCCGAAGGCATGAGTGCAAGTGAAATTCATGGACAATAAACCGTAAGCATCTAATATGTCAGCCACGGTCTAGGGCCTGTGACTTGATCCGACGCACCAATCGACGAACAAAACCATACTTAGCTCGAATCCCATACGTCTCAATATCACACCTATACCAAGCGAGGTCCAGTCCATGCACCATAGCATGCATACAAGACATACACTCCCTCTTTCGCGGCCGAGTCATACTTCGACTCATGACTATGCTTTGTAAATGACAAAACATCCAAGCAAACATCAAGCAAGTCTCGAGCATGGATCGGGTAAAAACACAAGTCAACAACATATCATAACATCCTATTCCGAGATTAGGGAACCTACTTACAACAACTAGACAAAAGGCAAGATTTAGTGAGGACCAAAGAGAGAAAATGGCGTGAGGAAGAGTGAATGGCCAAATGAAGGTGTGTGAGGGCATGAGAATGGTGGTTGGGCAAGTGGGGTAGGCATGAGAAATGGCGTGGTATGCATGAGGAAGAAGGGGCCAAGTGGGGATATTTTCCTATTTATAGTATGGCCTACAAAGTTAATTATAAAGAAGGGACCAAAAGCCTAACTAATGATGAAGGTAGTCTTGAAAGCCTTTGCCATAAACACTACAAAAAAATAAGGATTTAGCCACGGAAATTTGTGACGAATAATTTTTCGTTGCTAATTTGCGACGGACTTTACGACGAATTTTTTATCTGTCGCTAATTTGCGACGAATTTTGCGACGGAAAAAAATTCGTGGCTAATTTGCGACGGAATTTGCCACGAAAAAAATTCGTGGCTAATTTGGGAATTTGACGGAATTCGAAAAAAAATTCGTGGGCTAATTTGCTAATTTGCGACGAAATTTGCCACGAAAAAAATCGTGGCTAATTTGCGACGGAATTTGCAACGGAAAATAATTCGTGGTTAATTTGTGACGAAATTAGCGACGAATTTTTTCCGTTGCTAATTTGCGAAGAAAAAAACATTTTGTCGTTAATTTGCAATGGAATTTGCGATGAAAAAAAATTCTTCGTAGCTAATTTGCAACGGAGTTAGCGATGGATTTGGCCGTTATGTAGAGCCCGAACTTTGATGTCGAATTTCTCGAAATTCTGGGACGAATTTAATTGGACGGTGTCGATGTTATTGTGGCCAGCCGCGATATTACTTGGGATAGGTGAAAAGTGAATTTTTGACCGGGTGCTGATTTGGAGTGATAGACCTCTCTCGCGGTATATTTTTATTAATACCATTTGGTCAAATCCTAAATTATTAATTAAAATTTTTCGGGACCGTTAGATTGTTTTTGAATTCGAATCGTGGCCGTTGGATCGCAATTATTGCGATTTGACTTTCTCTCTCTCTCTCTCTCTCTCTCTCTCTATACCCTTTTTCCACGCTGGTCTCGCCCTTATGCGCCTAACACCACCTACCCCCATCATTTCCCCTTTCTTCCTTTTCTTTTTCTTTTTCTTCTTTCCTTTTCTTCCTTTCTTCTTCTCCTTCTCTCTCTACCCTTTTTCCACGCTGGTTCCACCCTCATGCGTCTGACACCATCTACCCCCATCATTTCGCCTTTCTTCCTTTTCTTCCTTTCCTTTTCTTCCTTTCTTCTTCTCCTTTGTTCGCTGGTCCTCTTCTTCCGCTCGGCTTCTGCTTGTTGCCGCACCTCTCGCTGGCCTGCCCTTCGTCGGACCAACTCCGCCACGCGTCGCCTTCTTACCGCCAAACCGCCGCCACCCCGGCTAGCCCGTCGCCGCCCACGACCGCCATTGCTGGCCTGTTTCAGCAAGCACGCGGGTCGCACCTCCCGCAACCCAGCCGCCGGTCCGCCCACACCCGCCCTCACCGCTTGCTGCCGCTGTCCCAACTGCTAAGACCACCATCGCCAACCTCCATTTCTGCCTGACTCTGCCTTCAAACCGCACCGGACAGCCACCCACATCAATCGCTCCCTTTTCCGTGCTCGTTTGCCGTCGTTCGTCGCCCGTCCGTCGGTCGCCGAGCCTGAGCCGGAGCATTCCGCAGGACGCTGCGGACCGCCCTTGTCCTCACATCGTCGTCGGCGTTAGCCGAGTAAGTTAACCCCTAATCCCGTGTTTAGGATGTTAAATTTGCTTAGGGTAGTTTAAATTATGTTTAGATTAATTTATTAATTGTTTAATTAATTGGGATTAGGTGACAGGGTATTGGTAGATGTGCGATAAGTTATCGTGAATGTGGTGATACGCTATCAATTATATTATTATTGTTGATTATGTTATTAATATTAATATTTTCAGAATTAATTATTATTTTATTATTTTCGAATTAAAATATTAATATTTTGGATGATTTTCAATATCGAATTGTGATATTATTTATTATTTTTGAATATCTATTATTTTCGAATTGAAATATTATTTTATTAATAATTAAATTTCGAAAATTAAATATTAGTATTTTGGATGATTTTCAATATCGAATTGTGATGCCAATGTTGGATTACGCCGTATAAGTTGGCGTATTTCGAAAATGATTTGACTGATTTTGATTCGAGAAAATATTTTGAATTTTGGAAAATAAATTATTTTAGGATATTATTTAATAATTAATTTCCAAATTTATTTATTATTATTTCAGAAAATCTTGAATCTCAAATTGTGATTTCCAACTTGTATGGTGATGATTATGTCATCAATTGTTATATTAAATTGATTATTTGACAAAAATAGTTTTCAAGGAAAATTTATGGGATTTTTGGAAATAATATATTTTTATGGTTATGCCAAGTAATTATAGTGATGCTCAACCTCGCCGCCCAGATCCGCCGGGCGAGGTGACATCGCCCATGGCCGGCAAGGTCCAACTCGCTGGCCTCTGCCGGTCACGGTCGCCCGGACCCGGCGGCCGAGGAAAAAATATGTAGGGAAAAAAATTCGAAAAAAAAATTATTAAAAAAAAATTAAAAAAATTTCGGGAAAAAATTATTATAAAAAAATAAAATATGAAGTCAATTTTTTTTGTAGGTACGTATCCATTTAAAAGTCTCGCAAATGAAGTGAACGTTGCAATTCTCATCAAATTGAGCACTTTCTACTACAAAGGTTTCAGTCAAATACTTGGGTAAGTCTTCTTAACATGGTAATTGTTTTATTTTTTAAAATTTCAAAGTAATAAATTTATTGATTATTTTTTGGTTGTAATATTTTACGAGATTTTGTTATTTTTATATAGACACAATGCAAAGAGATAGGGCTTGGATGTATAATAAGAACTTACCTGGATGTCGAGGATTGACCGATGAGTTTTGTACTGGGTTGGAACTATTTTTGGACTTCGCTAATAGTAAATATGAGTTGATGGATGGAAATAAGTTAAGGTATCCGTGTAGAAAGTGTAATAATGGTAAATTTCATGTGTGTGATACAGTTAGAGAATATCTTTGTAGATTTTGGTTTACTCCGAACTACTATAATTGGACTTGTCATGGTGAGCCTTTTATATCTAATGAAGGATATCGAATAAGTGATCAATTTTCAGTTAGGGAAGAATGTAGGTATTATGACCAATTGAACCCATACTAGAGGATGGTGATTAATGTAACTGGTCAGAATGTTGTTTCAGATCTGAATCATGCAAGTACTAGTTTTATTCCTACACTTGAGGAAGAGATAGGAGTAACGGGTTTTAATGAGAATGTGTGTAATGAAACGTTTCCATCTAATCAGTTCCGGAAAGTGTTGAAAGCAGCAGATGAACCTTTATGGGCAGGTTGTGACAACCATACTCAGTTATCAGTGACAGCAAGATTGTTAAATATCAAGGTAGAGCATAATGTGTCTGAGAATTGCTTTAACTCTTTTGTTGAAGTAATGCGAGAAATAATGCCTCGTGATAATATCATGCCAAGTGATTTTTACGATATGAAGAAGTTAGTGAATAACTTAGGTCTTCCAGTTGAAAGGATTGATGTATGTAGTAGGGGTTGTATGTTATATTGGGAGAGATGATGAAAATGTAGAATCTTGCAAATTCTATAGCCTTCCCAGGTACAAGATTAACAGGCCGCAGGGTTATAATCGAAGGCAGGGTCATAATCAAAAGCGTAGACCATGCAAGCAAATGTTTTATCTGCCCTTAATCCCCAGATTGCAAAGGCTTTATGCTTCTAAAATCACTGTTGAACACATGACTTGGCATGCAAATCATGAAACAGAAGAGGGTCTAATGTATCATCCTTCAGATGCAGAGGCATGGAAACATTTTGATAGAACATATCCTGAGTTTGCGATAGAGCCTTGAAACATCAGGTTAGGTCTTTTGTGCTGATGGATTTGCCCCATTTGGAAAATCAGGGAAAAGTTATTCATGTTAGCCAGTTATCGTAACTCCGTACAATCTTCCACCTGGTATGTGCATGAAGACACCTTATATGTTTTTGACATTGATCGTGCCCAGCCCGCAAAATCCGAAAAAGTTGATAGATGTTTATATGCAACCATTGATTGAAGAGTTACAACGACTATGGAATGAAGGTGTCGTTACGTATGATGTTTCTACTAAGCAAATATTTGTAATGAAGGCTGCTCTTCTTTGGACGATAAATGACTTTCCAGCATATGGAATATTATCTGGATGGAGTACAGCTGGGATCTTAGGATGTCCGATATGTTTGGAGAGATCGAAATTATTCAGATTAAGACATGGTAAGAAGCCCCGCTATTTTGACTGTCACAGACAATTTTTACCGATGAATCATACATTCAGAAGGAATAAAAAAGAGTTCATCAATAATAGGATTGAAAGAACTCATCCACCGATGAGGTTGACAGGTGATCAAATATGGGAGCGAGTGCAGGACTTTCCAATTGTTGTTGAAAACCCTCATGGCACAACTATTGCATACGGAAGTGCACATAAGTGGACTAAACGCAGTATATTTTGGAATCTACTATATTGGAAGGCCCATTTTATTCATCATAATCTTGACGTCATGCATATTGAAAAGAATGTTTTCGACAATGTCATAAATACTGTGATGGATGTCACGAGAAAAACAAAAGACAACTTGAATGCAAGAAAAGATATGAGAGATATTTGTGATCAGCCGACATTAGATGTGGATGCAAGCAGTAGGGGACCAAAACCAAAAGCAATTTATACGTTGGATAAGGAGCAGAGACGAGTCATTTGTCAATGGTTGAAATCTATGCGGTTTCCTAATGGATATACTTCGAATATCGGGAGATGTGTTTATTTGAACGAATGCAAGTTGATAGGATTAAAGAGTCATGATTGTCACATATTTATGGAAAGACTAATTCCAATAGCTTTGAAGGAACTTCTACCAAACTTTGTATGGGGTGCCACTACAGAGTTAAGTAATTTCTTTCATGATATTTGCTCAACAGTGTTAAAAGCATTACACATAGAGAAACTGGAGAGAGACATTCCAATTATGCTTTGTAATTTAGAAAGGATATTTCCTCCATCGTTTTTCGATTCAATGGAGCATCTCTTAGTTCACTTGCCTTATGAGGCCAAAGTTGCAGGTCCCGTCCAATTTCGATGGATGTATCCATTTGAGAGGTAAAAAAATTTTCAAAATAAATTTAAAAATACTTTAGTAAATATTATGTTCTGATAAACTTCTTTCTATTGCAACAAGGTTCTTATATCATTTGAAGAAAAAAGTGAAGAATAAAGCATGTGTTGAAGCTTCAATTTGTAATGCATATATTGTGGAAGAAGTGACAACATTTGCATCATTCTATTTTGAGCCGCATGTGCAGTGCAAGAGGCGGAGAGCAGGAAGAAATGATGAGGGTCCTATCGATCCCAATTGCAAATCATTCTCTATTTTCAATTATCTCGGTCGACCAAGCGGCGCATGTCAATTTCATTGCTTAACAAAGAAGAATGGCGGTGCCCCTATACTTATATTTTTCTTCGAACTGCATCGAAGTGGAGCCATACTTCCAATAAGTGTATATTTGCAAATATATGTATTGCTTGTCAAATATTTACTAATATATAAATGTAATTTGTTAATAGGATTTTTCAAGATTCAATGTATGGACTACCACCAAATGAGTTCGACCGTTTGTGCGATGAACAATTTGCAGCATGGTTCAAAACATATGTAAGTTGCCTATAGACCAAAACCAAGTTATTAATATTTTATACATCATTTAAATATATATTATTGACTTTGCGTGTGTAATCTTAGGTTCACCGTAATCATGATCAAGTTGAAGAGCAAGGATTGCTATATTATCTGTCATGGGGTCCACAAGCAACCATACGCACTTGGCCAAAGCATATTTCATAAATGGGTATAATTTTCACACTCAAGCATATGGAATGGGAAAAGCCCACAATGAATAGTGGTGTGTATGTTCGGTCATCCAATTGTGGTAGTTCAAAAGATGATTTTTTATGGCTTGTTGGATGAAATAATTGAGATAGAGTACCCCGGACCATTAATGCGGGTTGTGTTATTTAAGTGCATGTGGTTCGACCCCGTCAAAGGAATGAAGGTGCATACGAAATTTAATTTGGTTGAAATAAATCACAAGAAAAGGTATAAGAAATATGAACCATTTGTGTTGGCATAACAAGCAATTCAAGTATATTATACATCATATCCTAGTTTGAAACGTGACAAAGCTGATTGGTGGGCTGTATGTAAAACCAAAGCACAAAGAAAAATCGAGGAACACTGGAAGGATACAGCCCTATCAACAAGAGGAGGTTTGTAACGTGGTTCAAACTGAGGAATATAACATTCCTACTCTACGAGATCCATGTGGAGCAATGATAGACGTAGATGTAACTGAAATTCGCGAATCAAATTTAGAAGGTGTTGCAGAATCAGATTTTGAGACAGAGGATGATGAGGATGAGGAGGATGATGAGGATGATAATGATGCTTAAGAAGAAAATCAAGATGAAGACGAAGGTGAAGATGAAGATTTTTGAGACATTTTACTAATTATGTCATAATTATTATTATGACAAAAGTTTATTGTTGTTGTCATATTTATTATTGTTGTTGTTTTTGTTATTATTATTATTATAATTATTGTTGAATATTATTATTGCTATTACTGTTAATGTTATTGTCCGGACAAAAAAATGAATTACGCGGGTGTGAGACAGTAGAAATGAAAGCCGTGGCTAAAATCCGTGGCAAATTAGCCACGGATTTGAGGAAAAAGGCAAAAAAATTCGATTGTTCATGAAATTTGTCACGGATTTTAGCCACGAATTTCATGAAAATCAATTTTTTTTGCCTTTTCCCTCAAATTCGTGGCTAAAATCCGTGGCAAATTAGCCACGGATTTTAGCCACGGACAATTTTGTGGGCTTTTTTTTATGAATTTTTTGGCTAATTTGCCACGGAAATTTCGTAAAAATCAAATTTTTTTTAGTTAAATCTAAATCCGTGGCTAATTTGCCACGGATTTTAGCCACGAATTTCGTGAAAAATCGAATTTTGTGGGCTTTTTTCCTCAAATTCGTAACTAAAATCCGTAGCTAATTTGCCACGGATTTTAGCCACGAATTTCGTAAAAATCAAATTTTTTTTTGGTTAAATCCAAATCCGTGGCAAATTAACCACGGATTTTAGCTACAAATTTCATGAAAAATCGAATTTTGTGGGTTTTTTTTTATGAAATTCGTGGCTAAAATCCGTGGCAAATTAGCCACGAATTTCATGAAAATCGAATTTGTTGGCCTTTTTTCCTCAAATTCGTGGCTAATTTGCCACGGATTTTAGCTACGAATTTCATGAAAATCACATTTGTTGGCCTTTTTTCCTCAAATTCGTGGCTAAAATCCATGGCTAATTTGCCACGGATTTTAGCCATGAATTTCGTAAAAATCAAAATTTTTTTGGTTAAATCTAAATCCGTGGCTAAAATCCGTGGGAAATTAGCCACGGATTTTAGCCACGAATTTCATGAAAAATCGAATTTTGTGGGCCTTTTTTTTTTATGAAATTCGTGGCTAAAATCCGTGGCAAATTAGCCACGGATTTTAGCCACGGAATTAATGAAAATCAAATTTTGTGGGTTTTTAGGAAATTCGTGGCTAAAATCCGTGGCAAATTAGCCATGAATTAGCCACGAATTTCATGAAAAATCGAATTTGTTGGCCTTTTTTCCTCAAATTCGTGGCTAATTTGCCACGGATTTTAGCCACGAAATTAATGAAAATAAAATTTTATGGGCTTTTTTTAGGAAATTCGTGGCTAAAATCCATGGCTAATTAGCCACGGATTTTAGCCACAAATTTCCTAAAAATCGAACTCATATTTAAGTTGAAATTTGGTTGGATTTAGGTTGAAATTTAATCGGAATGCGATGAAATTTGATTAGATTTGGGTTGAAATTTAGTTGAAATTTGTTTGAAATTTGGTCGAAATGAGGTGAAATATAGTCGGAATGAGCTGAAATTTGGTCGGTGAAGTGGAAACGGCCCCATTGATTCAAACTCACTTAAAAAAATTTGTGATGCAAGTCGTTTTTGGCATTTTGAAGTCGTTTAGATGGGTTTTTTGGTGAAAAACGATTCTGGTGAATAGTGTTTTTTGTGACATTTGTGTTTTTTTTTTTGTTTCGGAGTCATTTGGATGTCAATCTCTATTTTTTTGGCATTTGGACGTCATTTGAAGTCGTATAGGAACTATACATGTTTATATTGAGGTACTTGTCTTGGAGGCTTATTTTACGCTCTTGGGTCATGTGTTGTAATGCAGATGCACACTTATTTAATATGTTCTCGCTTTATTATTGCTGTCTTGACTCGTTTCTCCATGAGCATTACGTCTCAGGACTTGTCAGCGAGATGTGATTTTCCATCCTACGTTTTCTTATACCAAAAGCAGTTGCTACCTTTTTTTCATCTTTTTAAAAAGTAGACTCGTATTAGATTCTGTTGTTGGTCAATTTCGAGTTTCCCCTGGCTAATTGCAAATGTGAGTGTATATACCTATCATCTATGTAATGCTGTCATGGCTGGTGGCTGTGAGCTATTAACCAACAAGCTACGCTCATCACAGTTGAGAAATCATGGCAATGAAGTAGGTAGTGTTAAGGTGTTTTACAGTACATCTTTTGCCAGTCAAATGACCAAATTTGTATTCCTTTCTTTGAATAATTTCCATAAATCTAAAGAAATGGTGACAGGAATTTTCTCCAGTATTAACCCAACATCTTATGTCAGTTGTACCTTGTACCATTTTGTTCCTTCTCTGTTAAACCATCTTGTGATGGATGAAACCTAGATTGCATTAGTTATTGGAATAATTTTGGGCGTTGGAGTGAGAGGCTATATGGTCTGTATGTTTTTGGCCAATATCTGTTTCTAAGTGACTTTGTGTTAATAGTGGGAACACGGATGATCTCTTTTCTGTCCTCCTCAGGGACTACAATGCACATGCTGCTGCTGTTTGTATGAATCGTCTTGCTAAATTGAGGTATTTGCTGATAAGTAGTTGCTTTACTTTTGGGTTATCTGCCTCTTTGTGTCAAATGTAAATATTTATAATTAATTTTAGATGCCTGTGCGAGCTACTGATTTTTATATGTGGTGGTGTACAAATGGTTTTCTTTGCTAAGGAAAGAAGGTCCATCTCTAGTCATATTAACTTTTTTGTTTTGTGTATGTTCAGGTTGAATCAATCAGGCCTCTAACTGCCCCCTTTTTTCAAGGGCCAAGTTTCTCTCTTACTCTCAATAATAAAATGGTAAGCTTCACGACGTACATCATTATGTTCTTTAATATATGTTCATAATTTTTTACATTTTTATCTAACCTTGCAATTTTTAGTATAAACGTGGAGGTCACACGCGTCGTGGTGATGCTTCACAAAGAAGACCAGGCCTTTCCGCTTCATCCCCGTCCCTTTCCGCTTCCCCTACCCCTGCCTTTTCATCTAATCCTCAACTAGTACATGGACACATTGGCCCTTCCTCCAACCCTCAAATGCCAACTGAATTCCCTCAAATGCCAACTGAATTTACTTCGGTTCCATCGCCTTCGGTTCCACCTTCTTCTTTTTCAACACAACACTCGAGATATGAAGAAGATACCCGATTCATGATAGCCCCATTTGGAGATTCGTAAGTATTTTGTTGTTTTAAGTATATGTGAATTATTATGGATGTCAACTGAATTGTCCGTATGATGCTACGTATGTTGACATTCTTTGTTTGTATAACCCGTTTGCAGATTCACGGATGCTACGCAAGTTGTTAGGATACTTAATAAAATAATCAATAACCATTGGATGGGGCAATATAGTACTTGGACCACCGCTCCAAAAAAAGTAAAGGAATTGTGGTGGAATGAGTTCAAGGTAAGTTTTGTTATTCTATTTCCTCACAAACTAAGTTTGATTTAGTATATTAAGTGTACAATTATTTTTCTATTGATTGCTTGTAGCGGAAGTTTAGGTGGGATGAAGTGGAAGAGAGAGAAATTAAAAGAATTTTTAAGAAGAAAGCCGGTGATCACATGCGAAATGTGATGAATAGAGCAAAGAGAAAGCAAGAAAAGCCGGATTTTATTACAGCTGACAATTGGGCGGAATTTCAGAGAACTTGGGACACCGAAAAGCATAAGAGAATCAGTGAAATTAATAAAAAGAATCGAGCTTCTAGTTCTAGTGAAGGGTCTGCCACATATGCTGGGGGCTCTATCAACATCGAGGAGCATAGAAAAAGAATGGTAAGTCTTTTAAATATGTTGTAAGTTAAATCAATAATTACTCATTTATGTTTTTTTTTTGTAGGCAGATGAATTGGGGACGGAACCAACATTTATGGCTACATTTGAACGCACCTTTCAGAAAAAAGATAAGACATGGACTGACAATCGAGCAAAAGCTATTAAAGTATGTATGTAAGGTTATATTTTGTATTTATATATATAAATTTTTTTTTTATTTTTATCTATATTGTTAATGTAGGATAAATATGATGAACTTGTAATGAGCACGGCTGCTGCTAGTGGTAGTGGTAGTGGTGATGGTGATAGTGTTGCTGCGTCCGAGCCATCGATTGATAGTATGGCATTATGGATGGAGGCATCGGGTGGAATGAGAAAAGGTCAAATATTTGGGATGGGATCCTTGTCAAGGATGTACAAAACGTCGGTTGCTGCAACTCCATCCTCCAGTGGGGCTTTTTTTAAGGACACAACACGAGGAGCGAACGGACCAAGAATTGAACCGCCTGAGACAATTACTGGTACAGAAGGATGAAGAAATGATAGGAGTGAAACAACATTTGCAATTGATCATGCGACACCTCAACCTCAAAGGTTATGACATTCCTCCAGTAGGTGATGGCCACAATGATGATGATAATGAGATTCCTGCTGATGATGCTGATGACGATGCTGATGATGATGCTGCTAATGATCCTTGCTAGTTTAACTTTCCAAGAGGTACTTATATCTTTATGCTTTTGCTATTGAATAGATGTGAAAAATTAACAGGGGTTAGGAGTTTGATATTGTGATGTTTGCGCTGCAGATGGACAGGACTTTGATTCTTGGAGAACACTATAGACAACGTGGAAGAACTTCTTAGCAAGATGAACAGTTTGTGAACTGACTAATTTAGAACTTTGTTTCATTTCTTTCTTTTTGGGATTTGTTCTTGTATTGACTGTGATTTTCTATCAATGTTAATTAGATTTCAAATCGAAATCGTCCCTAAACAACATTCGTTGCTAAATTATTCATTAAAATTCGTCGCCAAATTTGTTTTCGAATAATGTCTGTCACAAAAGTCAAAATTTTTTCGTGCAAAAATACTGACCCCAAAAAAAGGGCAAATTAGCCACGAATTTTGCAACAAATAAGTTAAATAAAAAAAAAAAAAATTAGTCACGAATTTTAGCCATGAATAAGTTCGTCGCAAATAATTAAAAAAATTTTAGCCACGAATTTTGCCACGAAATTTTTTTGTGGAAATTAGCAACGAATTTTAGTCACGAATAAATTTGTCGCAAATAATTGAAAAAAAAATTTTGTCTCAAATTAGCCACGAATTTTGCCACGAAAATTGCCACGAATAATTTCGTGGAAAAAAAATAAAAAAAATTTAGTTTTGGTAAATTAGCCACGAACTTTGCCACGAAATGCGAGAAATTTTGCCACGGATAATTAGCAACGATTTTTGCCACGAAAATATTTCGTCGCACTCACGAATAATGTTCGTGGCAAATTAACGACGGATTTTTACATCGAACAATGTTCATGGCAAATTAGCCACGAATAATGTTCATGGCAAATTAGCCACGAATTTTTGCCACGAATATATTTCATGGCAAATTAGCCACGAATTTTGGCCACGAATATATTTCGTCGCAAATTAGCCACGAATTTTGCCACGAATAATTAGCGACGAATTTTGCGACGAATTTTTTTCGTTGGAAATTAGCCACGAATTTTGCCACGAAAAATTAGCGACGAATTTTGCGACGACCTATTAGCGACGAATTTTTTTCCGTTGCTAATTTCGTCGCAAATTCATTTTGCCACGAATTTTGCCGAATTTTTCGTAGCAAAATTCGTGGCAAAACCCGGCTTTTTTTGTAGTGAAATAATCTTCTTTCTCAAGACTTTAACTTGGGTCATTCATTCCTTAACTTGGCTTCCAAGTTGCTAAGTAAGGTTATCATGCCCTATTAGGCCATTTAAGATCAAGGCTTCAATGATGGTCTTTTTAGACCTATCTTTGGCCTTTCTTCCTTGTCTTGGGCATGAGACACCTTGTCTTCACCTTCAAGATACTCAGTTATTGGTGTTGATCTCTATTATTAGTGTTGGTCTCTATCATGGGTGTCTTACAAGATAAGCTCCATTATTAGCCAACTTGCAAGAGAAGTTGTCAATAATGTTATCAACTTGGCTAAGTCAATTTGTCCTCTTATTCATGAAGCCTTTAGGTATGTGGCTTGTACTCTTCCTCAAGAACACTCAATAATTGGTGCATACCACTTAATCTAATGGCTCATCTTCTTTTTGGACACTAAAATTCGCTAATGTCTAATTTAAGGGGCAACTAAAATAAATGGTAAGTTTTATGTCCATTTGCGATTGACCATCCCGTTCGAACAGAGGTTCGGATTTGGAATATGCCCGAGTATGATCGGGCACAACTGAGCCAAAGAAGGCTAAACGGCGCAAGGCCGAACCAGTTGGGCTGTCCATATGCAAGGCCTGTTCGGGCCGAGCCTGACTGGGTACACGACTAGCTTGCACGGGCGTAGGGCTGGGCTGCACGAGCGTCGTGCCAGCACATGTGTTGAACGCAGGAACTGGCACACGGCTAGGCATAGGGCCTAGCTCGTGGCCAATCCTAATCGGCACTAGACGGGTACTAGCCGAAATTGACAGGCACAAGAGTTGGAACAAGTGTCAAGCACGATGGCTGTCACATGGCCAGGCACGAGACCGGGCTTGTGGCCGGACTGATGGGCACATGACTAGTCCATGGACTGATACAGTACTTGACTTGCACGGCCGACACAAAGCCTGGTCCGCAGCCAAGTGGTAGGGGTCTTGGCCGGTCCATGGCCTATCCGACTCGCGCAACGATCCGTGACCAATTCGCGATCGGTCCATGTTCAAGTATTAACGATTCATGGTCGATCATCAATTGTCATGCAGTCGCGTGGAATCAATCACAACGGAATCGGTCCATGGTCGCCCGTGACTAGTGCATGACTAAGCGGAATCACCCGCGACCGATGCATGCCCACACGGCATCGATCCATGACCGTCCCGTCAATCAATTTGATTCGTGATTGTCCCACTGCCAACTCTTATGGTCGAGCGGTCAATCTATGTCCAAATCACTCTAATCGACTTGCATGATTGGGGAGTCGTTTCACCGTCGATCTCTTGGTTAATCCATGGGCGATCCTTCGATCAAACCATGACCGATTGCTTAGATACTCATTCCGACCTAACCGATTGGTCCATGGCTGCCCTTAGATCGGTCCACATACTGATTCCCTGGCCATTTTCCTTGGTCGATTCAGGGTCCAAACCGTGGATGTCACGGTAACAATACCGTTATACTCCAGCCGTAATCCATGAATAATTATTCTCCTCATTCTTGTCTTGGAGATGGCATTTTGAGGATCTAACTTTGAAATTTCTTCACAAATAGATTTAACTTTGGAAAAGTATTGACTTACCATCATATTTTGTTGCGAGATTGAGAGGGGCTTGTGTTCCAACCTTTGTAACTTAGCATCGTTCGTGCTCACGAACAGCGCTGTCAAGTTATCACATGCCTTCTTTGGGGTCTTTGCGCTCTTGATGTGTCGTAATAACTCATCTTCAACAGTTATAGCAAGGTCGTAGAGAGCCTAAGCTACTTTGATGTTCCATTTTCTTAACTCGCTATTGTTCATGGGTGGTGTGGTGTTGCCGCCACCAATGATATCCAACAAGACTTGACCCAGCAAGTAATACTGCATACGGGTATTCCAATTATTATAATTGAAACTATTGAGCTTCTCGACGTCGTTCACCGAACTTGATGAATCCGCCATCGTAGCTTGGTTATAATGCCTAGCACTTCACCAAGTAAGCTTGGTCCTAGACCAACCGGCTTCATAGTCCTTGACTTGTGTACTAGTAGACTCCAGTGTACTCTGGTCCTTGATTTCCTGCTCGCGTACAATGGTCCCTGACCACGTCTTTGCATACCACGATCTCGGTTGCTAGTTTCATGGTTCTTGAACGCTTGCTCTTACAATGGTCCCAGGCACTATGGGCTCTGATATTAATTGTTGAACTTCAGAGGTACAGCTCTGATACTAATTGTTGAGGATCAAGTGGAAACTCCCTTTCACTAAACAATCATTTTTATTATAGGAAGATCACTCAACTATACTCAATATTTTGTTTGGGAACTTCACAAGATACTCTCTCACAATGCTCACACAAGAGTGTTTGCCTCACTCTTTTCTTTCCTCTCTACTCACCCACGCTCTCTCTACTTACGCCACTCGCCAGACAAGACCACACACTCTCTACAACACTCTACATCACATGGCGCACTAGCACATATTTATAGTGTGCAAAGTTGGTGAACTAACCAACTTCCCTATCTCTCTAGACAATTCCACTACAAAATATCTCTGACACTAATTATTACACTACAGCTTCCTTTGATGAAGAGGCGGAGAGAGATTTGGGAAGAGAGAGAAGTCTGGACTAGCCAGGAAGGACGAGGAAAAAATCCAGAGAGAAAGAAGGTGATTTCTTCAACACAAACGAGAGAACTAAACTAGTCATAGAGACAATGTGGAATAGCCAATGACACAGCAGGAAGGGCAAGAGCTTGATGTCGATCTTGTTTGCTCTAATACCATGTAGCGATTTAATACAACATGGAAGAGACAAAGAAAGAGATGATGAACAAAGGTTTTATGTAGTTCAGTCAATCAAGAAAAAAAGTCAAGCCTACATCCACAGTAGAAATCCTCATATTTCTTAGTTTCTATGGGAAGATCCATTCTCCTTAAATAAAAAAATAGTACATCATGGTTGCTAAATATAACTTATGATATTTATGATATATACATTAGACCTCGATCCTCGATCTTATCATAACTTGGCAAGTTTATCTTGCTAACAGGTTACTTATCCAAACTAGACTTAAATAGAATAAGAATCTTTCTTTAAAAATAGCAAAAGAAAGACATAACGCCCCCATCCGCAGCGTCTATCTCCTTTGCGCGGCATCTGCACCACCATTGATATAGATGGTGGCGCCACTGGTGACTACAGCATAGAGGTCACTTGAGTGTCTTTTCATTCTTTTGGTGACCGCATGAGGGTCACGAGGCCCGCAACCTCTGATTGTTGTGACAACTCATGATAGTCTCGAACTCTATGGGGGAAAGTCAAGTAATCATTGAAAGCACAAAGAGCCGAAATTTCTTATGTGTATGAATCGTGAAAGAGAGATCCGCGTGGTAGAGCAAGAACTAACGGAGAACTCAGAGGATCGAGGGGTCTGAAATTCACAGCCTTCGGCAGCTGGTTGTCCATTTGCGCACTAATTCGTAGGATCTTACAAGCTCCAGGTAACTATTACAGCTGACGCCAAACACTAACGCACTACAAGTAGCATCCTAGTTCCAATCGCCAGCGATTGCCCCCTACTACTTCTACTCCCATCTCCTTCTTCTTATTCACAAGCTTCAAGATGCACAGGGGCAAATTACGTTTCCCCCGAGGCTCGCGCAGGCTTATCCCGGCTCACTGTGCTCAGCACAGTGGACTGGTCATGCAATCTACTCAACCAGCACGTACAACAGCCCCAAACGAGAGATCCAAGGGCCACGGAGACGGAACCCCAAGAACCCTAGCGCAAGACCCTCAAACCAGTTCGCGAAACCCTAAAATTTGAACTCGAGCAACACAGAGAGATAACCCTAAAACCAGCTCCGTTCGTGAGAAGAACACAAACCCACTTCCAAAATCCGAACTTTCCCCCCGAAATACTCGGCCCTGCGAAGCGCTGAGGTCCAGCGAGCAAGGCATCGAGAAATCTCCGCACGAAAATGTGAAAAGTCGTCCCTATGTTAATTCAAGTCAACATAATTCGCTGATGTGACTCCCAATCTGTTAAGTTTGAATGGTGGATAACAAAAGAAAATGTTACACGAGGTTTATTCAAGTAAGATTTATCTCGAATTAGAATATAATAATCCACATCATCAAATAATTATGAATCTGTTAATGCCCAATTTTTTTCCCTTTTCGAAAGTAGATAAATAACATAATAAACATGTTGAAATCATCATTTTTAAAGATCCAACTCAATATATGATAATCCACGTCATCCAATACCTTCTGATTTGTCCTTTGAACAAACGGTACATTGAGCATTTACTGATAGTTAAGGGACTGCAATGGAAAACAAAAGTTCAAGACCTCATTGAACCATTTGTGTCATTTCTCCTCTAATTGTTTATCATTTGTTTTGCTTGCTTATTTGGAAATGATTTGGCAACGTGACAATTGGTGGGATCTATCAAAAAGCTCCAAGTCACAACATAACAAGCAGAAACAATTCTCAAGAATGTCAACAATTGAATCTCTCTGGGGCCAATCCGCTCTTGAGCCGCTATTAGGATAATTTACCTGGTGCTTTATCCTTGTATCCTGGTTTCCTGAACAGTGCTCTATAAGCACGAGCATTCAATCTCCCTGTCTTCATCTGGGAAGAAGCTGGTTCTTCTTCATTACTTTTGCTAGAATCCTTATCTTCCACCTTCAATTGCTTTGCATTAATCTCTTTCTTTTGCATTTGGTTTTGCCTATCAGAAGACTCCGACCTTTTAGCAGACTTCTTTGATATTGGAGAATTTGAGGAATGCCGCAGTTTCTTGCATCTCTCGGACCTCCTCACTGGACTTGGCATACTTTGTCTCTTCACCCTCTCGGGATCCTTAGAAACTGAAGTAGTTGTTGTTTGCTTCTCAAGTCGCTCCGACTTTCGAGTAGTCGGAAAGCTTGGAATCATTGGTTTCTTGGATGATGACTCCTTGGTTGACCTTCTCAGTCCAAAGGAATCTGATGCAAAGCGTGATGTACTCGATCCCTTACCACCGCTATGCACCTTGTTTGTACATTCATCCCTAATTTTGCAACCGGATCGAGTTTGACATGCCATATTTTTATCTGCAAATCACGAAAACTTCAATCAAACATTTTATCATTAATTATCTGTGCCTAATAGATGCTTCAACATGTCCTTAGGAATACTCTTTGAAAATCTTCATATAAAACATATAGCTAATTACAGAGTTTCCAATCCCCAAGATAGTCAATAAAGAGCGCCTCAAAATTCAAACTACAGAAGTATACTAGACGGAAAACCCAGAATATACACACAACTTAACTATTCTTATGATGTTCATGGACTCCACTGAATGGACATTTCCAACATATATACCTGCGAATCCAATAACACACAGCCCTAAAGAGTTTTCTGGGTCGAATCCCTAAAGAGTTGAACGGTGGCACTTGTACTATCAAAACAAGAGTAAATCAACACTGCTTCATCGAGCACAAAATTTTGCCCACTTCAAATCCTGTTCTTTTGTTTTAGTTGTCACACCCCGGCAACCAAAGGAGCCATAGAGATCCACCATTATCTTTTCTCTCTCCTTGCATTCTCTAGGCATCCAAAAAGCATGATATGTGCACAGTCAATTCTGATATGCATGTCTTTTCGTGTTTCTAACGATTAGTAACGACCTCACTTCACTAGGCCCCATTTTGCTTCAATACTCCGGTGCAACACGAAGCCGCTGACATCAAAGCAATCCAAAATTCAACCTTTCTTCACAGGTCAGATCACCAGAAATAAAAGGTGAAACTCAGACAATGTGGGATTTCTAGAAGAATTGCCGAAAAGAATGCCGCATCCCAAACCACAAGACATACAATGAAAAGATAGAAATCCACAAAACATGAGATTTCTTACATGCATAAGCGTAACAGATTGACTTGCATTAATTACAATTGTTCTGGCCTAGACTCAGCTGTAAACCCTTTACATAAAAAACATACCGAGATCAAACTTGAACCTTCACATCCAAAAATTCTTTTTAGAACCAAATAAAGGGTCAATTTGGACTACGCTTTTACCATTTACTTTTGACATATTTTACAATTTTTTTAGAAAAATACTCCAGGTCATGCAATTTGACTCTAATTTAGCACGGAACACCAAAAACATTTCAAAACATACAAAATTAACATGTAGATTCGCATATACTATTTTCATAATTTTGTAGAGTTTAATAATATTCACAATTTTGTTAAGGAAAGTCGATGAGTAAATTTTTGCTTGGAATAAGACGCTACAATCGCACCCTTACTTTAAAAATAAGGAAATATCCCCCCGCAAAACCAACAGATGCAAGAGAGATATTTTGGTTTCAAAGACGAGGAAGTACAGCTGCTCTTTCAACCATATCCAAGGTTGACTTCTATGTGCTTGATGAGGCATGGATTGGAGTTTTGACAGTTAAACACATACACAAAGCACGCGAGCCAAGGTAATCAGAAACAAACACAATGCACTTACTCAACTCAAAGCAAAGCAATGGAGAAACGAAAAGAACCTTCAGGTCTTTCGATACCACTACAAACTTCTTGCCTCGGAGTCATATCAACTACCGAAAAAAAACTTTAATCCCAACACGACGGTCAAAAGCATTGCGGTCGCAGGATTCATTAAGAGACAAGAGCATCTACAGAAACAAAAAGAAAGAGTTGATCAACCCCAAAGCATGTTTCTCTAAAGGAACCGTCAGACACAAACTTAAGGATATCTGCATGCATGAATTTTCAGTCACGACCGTCAGTTTGCTGAGAAAAGAAACAAAACGAAACCCCTACATCTCCACGTTAAGCCATGAACGCCACTCCAAACCCACGCCAAGCTTGTTATCGACCCACAAAAGGCAAAGAACGGTGCGACCGAGCTTGAGAGAGAGAGAGAGAGAGAGAGAGAGGCGTTTACCTGCTTAACAGAGAAGAAGAGACACACAGAAGGAGTGGGACTGCTGCGGAACGAAGAAGATCGCGCGCTCGGCAGAGAGAGATATGCGCGGGTTTTATTTGTGAGCGAGAGAAATAATAAAACATAAAAAAAAAGAGAGGGAGAAAAATCAGGATGGTGGAGAAGAAAGTGGCGACGAGAGCGGGTCAAATCGGTCCAACCAACCCCCCCTCCTGCTTTTCCCCCTTGCCGAGCAAAAGAAATCTAAAGAAACGCCCGCTTCTGTCATAGGAAAATCGAATCGGATCAAATCAATAAATCGGGAATGATTTTGACTGGTCGAACGATGAAGACGGGGAGGGAATTCGGTGCTCGGTACGATTCGCGGCGACACGTCGTAAGGAAATCGAGGGAATTCGAACGACGGTTAGCGTCCGAAAAGACGTGATCGTGATGTATCTAGGAAAATTCTGTCGAGAGGATGACATTGTCCTGAAACGAATAAGTAGTACAGTCCTACGAAGAAAAACGTGATTGTGAGTTCGAGTCGGAGTCGCATGGTAATGAGCTGAGATAAATGGCAAAATAATGATATATTATGGTCTGTATAGACGGCCCAAAGACGACCCATAAGCACCCTTAAAAATAGTTCAGGTTTTTTGACCCCAACAAAAAATATATATTTTAGATTATGTACGAGATTGATAACTGAAATTCGAAAATTCAAGATCGCGCACTTAGTAGATAGAGAGAGAGTGCTAGTTGATTTTGTATATGAAAAATTTCAAATAAGAGATTGAGTACCCTTATTTCTCAAATAAAGATATGAAATTGATATTATTTTTTTTAAAAAAAGCCTGAAGTGGCTTTAACAATTTCAAATGTGAGCTTGATCTAGCCGGTCAACTAAATATTCTGACTGATCAAGACCATTTTCGTCTAAAAATAATTTTAACCTAAATTTTAGTTAAATTATATTAAAAATTGAGAAAGATAAAAAATTTTACAAAGAAAAAAATTCAAGCCGGGCTAAGGCCGGCGACCCTCGCCGAGGCGCTATTGCCACACCGGCAATGGGGTGATGATCACAGGTGGAGGGCCTAGGTTTTTTTTTTTTTTTTTTTTTTTTTTTGCGTGTGCTTTTTTTTTTTAAGTTTTAGCCGTTTTTTCTTTTTTGTGGACAATTTTTTGGATTTTTTTAGCCTAATTTAATTAGGATTTTGTATAAAAATTAGGATTCGGATCAAAACGATGTCGTTTTAGTACTTTAGCTAACTTTAATGCCACATAGAACACCACATGGGTGAGATAAAATATTATAAGAAACCATGTCAATATTTTCTGTTGATCAATTTGGATAGAGTTAATGGAAGAATTCAAATTTTGCATAAAATCTAGTCGTGGACGAGGGCTCCCCCACACCCTCTCCAACCACTAGCGAGGGTCGTTTTGCCCAAGTCCTCGCTGGCCGCGAGTGAGGTCACCCTCGCCTCGATCTGGCGAGGGCTAGCCTTGCCTGTGGCCAATCCTCGCCTATGCCTTTCGAGGGCGGACTCACTTGACCCTCTTTGGATATTGCTGGTGTCCGGCCATCGCCTAAGATTGGCCATTGGCGAAAAGGAAAGAAAAAACGTAAGAAAAAAAAGGGGAAAAAAAACGAAAATGCCTTTGATTAGCCAATGAGATCAAACCCCACTTTGAGACTGATATAGTCACTTTATTTGGTCAACGGAGGGCACTTCAAACCATTATTTGAAAATAAGGTCCACTTCATGCCATTTTTTGAAAATATGAAGGCGCTTTAAATTCTTATTTGGAAATTTTCCTTTAGAGACCAATCCAAGCAATTAATGAGCCAGCTAAGGTTAGCAATTTGGGTCATTTCATCTCACAATCTCGTCAGTTCACATTCAAATCTTATTCTACCGCAACATGTTTATTAGTCGTGTCGCTAATTTAATCCAAACAAGATAGATTCATTGTTAAAGCTTATCACACAGCGAGATGAGTTAGGGACACAAATCATTTTATTATTTATTATGGTCGTAACTTATAATCGATATATGTGTCAAAATTCTTTAAAGTTGCATACTATACTTACCATATCAAGTCTCTCTCTTTACCACAGTTGTCGAAATTCAAAACGTAATTATTATGGGTTGCACTTTTTACACTCCTTTTTTGGTTTAGACGCTCATTTTATTTTGTATTTTGACCATATCATCCTTTGTGGGGCCTACCACTTCTAGTACAACTCTAGAATAGGTCCTTCTTTTTCTTTGTGAGTCCCATTTTCCTTTTTCTTTCTTTCCACGTCTTTGACGTCTCAATTCTTCATTTTGTTTTCACAAATCGTTTCTATATTTCTCTCTGACAGGCCATTCTCTTAGGCCTCCCACTCATCCTCCTCCTTCTTCAGTAAATCTATCGGAGGTATGGTTTTGGCGAAAGCTTGTTTTTTTTTTTTTTTCTGCTTTTTGGTTTTCTTGTTCTCGAATCATGCTCATCCCAATCTCTATTGAGTATCTCTTGATATCTTTTTTAAAAGTGAATTTGAATTTTGAATTGTGGAAATGCTTGATTTTGTGATTCAATTTTGCGTTTAAAGCATAGCATCAAAACAATTCTTGTGAATTAATTGCGCAATTGCCTTGTAGTCTGTAGCATACTTGCATCTTATAGACTTTTGCTTCCTCTGGATTTAGTTTTTTACTATCATCTCCATGAGTTCTTCATCATCAGTTTTGTGATGTTATTATTGCTTCTCATTAATTGACTTGTTGGAGTTTAATATGGTTGTTTGATCTCAAGAGAATTTGGGGTAATCTATTTTCTTTGCCGACAATGGAGGCAAGGCAATTTGCAAGAGTAAAGAACTAAGACGTCAAAGGCGTGAAAGAAAGAAGAAGAAGGAAAGTGAGACCCGCAAAAAAAAAAAAAGAAACGAAATCCAAATACTGAAAAAAAATCACTTTTATAGGGTTGTACTAGAAATGGTAGGCCTCACAAAGAATAGTATGGTCAAAACACAAAATAAAATGAGTGTTTAAGCTAAAGGAGGAGTGAAAAAAGCGTGATCCATTATTTATTCAATTTAAAATTACTATATACATTCATTCATTTCGATTCACTTATTTTTCCTGTTATCTCAATTTTTGCGTGTTAAAGAAAGTCGAATAAGCACTTTTCATTCAAAATTTGGAAACCAATATCAGTTGTAGTTATCGACGCGTTTAGTTTTTACACATGAATTAATGAATATAAAAAGCACTAGCGCCATGTTCAATGAAACCGAATACAATTCAGGATGCGATTTTTATTCAACCGTGTGTTTGGCGACATACTCCAAATGAGATAAGTCGGAGAAAAACCGGCTACTTATCCAAGCTAGATTCAGATAGAATAAGAATCTTTCTTTAAAAATAGCAAAAGAAAAACGGAACGCGCCATCGGCACGTATCTCCTTTGCGCAACATCTGCACCACCATTGATGTAGACGGTGGCGCGGCTGGTGACTACAGAGCAAGGTCACTTGAGTGACATTTAATTCTTTTGTAGATCGTGTGACCACTGTAACAGAGATAGTTTGCTTCAGAGCCATGAGGCCCCGACCCTTGATTTTTGTGGCAACTCATGATAGTCTTGAACTCTGTCTCTAATTTTTCTCTCACAAGGGGAAATCGCAGTGGTTGGTAGCCGCCACGGTGGCATCGACGTTGTGGTCGCTTCAGTTTTTAGGTAGGTTTTCTCTATTTCCGTGCCTTCTTCAATTATTTCGATGATTTTCTTTTGGTTTTTTTCAATCTTAACCTAGATGCACCAAACACTCGAGGGAGATCAAATATGCTAATGCATACAATTGAGAGATTTTTTCTTTTCCATTTAATCTAATCGTATCTCAGTGCTTTGTCTCACGACCAAATGTGGGCTTATTTTTAACTAGAGTGTCACACCTGGTGTTGGTGTCGCCGTCCCTACCTTCTTGACTAGGTGGACACCCAAGTGCTACGGTAGATTGAAATTGAAGAATACTTAGGGCTCATTCCGTTATTAAATTAAGTGCTGAGAATTAAAAAAATTCAACATTTGTTGAGATTAAGCTCGTCCGATAACGAATTATAAAATTCAATTAAGTAAAAATGACTCAACGGAATTAAGTTTAGAGACTATATTGAACATTTTTATATAGTTTAGGGATTGAATTGAACATGAACCGAAAATCCAAGGATCGTACTGAACAAATTAAAATTTTAGGGATCACATTACACATTGGACTAAAATTTAGGGATCACATTAAATAAATTAAAAATTTAGAGACTATTTTATACATTGGGCAAAAGTTCAGGGATTGTTTGTGTTATTATCTTTTATATTAACTCGTGCATTGGTTATGCTTGGACAGGCTCGAGGCTCGGATTGGGCCTTATAGAAGCATTTCAGGCTCTTTATTGGGCCTAAGTTTACGTCCCAAGCCTGTTCTTGATGGGTGAGCCGATCAGGCCCTGCCAAAAAAACTCCTCTAGGCCCAGCAAGCTCTTAGATTACATGATGGGTGAGCCGAGTTTATTTTTTATTTTTTTGCAGAAAAATGACACAAATGATCATTGAAATTCGATCAAATGTGTAATGTTATTATCATACTTTTAATATATTCAATATAGTCCCAAAACTATTAACAAATGCTCAATCTAGTCCCTAAATCACGTGAAAAATGGTTAATGTCGTTTTTCCATTAATTCGAGTTAATAGAATTTGTCAATGTGACTCTCAACTTGTTAACTCTGAACGGTGGATAACAAAAAATAGTTATGCAAGGTTTATCCAAGTAAGATATTCATGTCGAATTAGGATATAACGATCCACATCATCAAATAACCATGGATATGTTAAAGTGCCTCGATTTTTTTCATTAATCCAAAGTAGATGGGTAAGAATGATAGACATGTTGACATCATCATTTTTAAAGATTCAAATCAGCATATGATAATTCACGTCATTAAATAATGTCTGATTTGTCCCTTGAATAAGGATTACATCGGACATTTCACTAATATTCTAGGGATCGCATTGGACGAATTAAAAGTTCCTGAACTACATTACACATTTAGCCAAAGTTCTCTATTTAATTATCAATTAATTTGCTTTCTTATTTGGAGGTGATTTGGCAACGTGACAATTGGTGGGGTCTATCGAAAAGCTCCAAGTCAAAAGATAACAAGCAGAAACAATTCTCAAGAATGTCAACAATTGAATCTCTGTGGGGCCAATCCGCTCTTTAGGCCGGCCATTGATGCTTTCCAAAATTTTCAAGTTCAACGCGGCACCACATTTCGTTTTCTTTTGGCCCTCGAGACGATGTCAGCTTGATTTTGGACCGTCGGTATCGCTCGGACGGCATATGTGTCGATCACATCCGATGTCATTTCATCTGTCGCTTGTCACTGATGACCCTGAAATTTTAGCTGGCTGCCTCAGGACTCAGATCAAGACATTCGAGTGATCAAAAAGGACTTTTAACTTTTTGGTTAGGAACACTCGAGCAGAGATGAGTAGCTTTGTGTGTCTGATCTTGTGAACCATGATTCGTCTGTTGTTTCTCATCTGGGTGTTCTTTGTCTCAAGCCAGGGCCAGCAATACTATGACTCCTCAACCTGTTCTTCAGAAACTCATCCTGGTTCAAGATACAGCTGTGCTTATCCCCAAGAGTATTGTCGGGCGTTCTTGCTGTACCGGGCGAACCGGGACTACCCGACGATCTCGAACATTACCAAGCTGTTCGGGGCTGATCTCAACGTGGTACTTTCTTTGAACAAGATTGTATCCCCCACTGAGAATCTCCAACTGGGTAGAGAAATTCTCGTTCAGATCCAATGCTCTTGTGCTGGCCAATTTTTACAGAAAAACGTGACTTATCCTGTCAGTGGAAGCACAGAGTTCTCTGAGATTGCCTGCGGAGTCTTTGAAGGCCTAGTGAAATCGGTCACGCTGGTCGACGATAACTATCCCTTTCATGGGAATTTCGCGAAAGCCGGGTCCGATCTTGTCGTGCCCCTGACATGCGCTTGTCCTGGTAATTTTTCCCAAAGCAATGGGAAAGTACTATATCTCGTGACATACCCCATCATGGAAGGAGACAACACGCATAAAGTTGCGCAGAAATTCGGCATTCCCGTTAGTGATATTTGGGCAGCGAACCATCTAGACTACAGGTCAACAGTTTATACCAACTCTACGATTCTTGTCCCTTTAACAAAAGAACCGTCTCTCACTTTCACCTTACCAAATTCGCCACCTCCATCTCCAGGTTTTCTTCCGACAGTTCCCGTGGAGAAGGCGACAGATAGTGAGAAACTTAAGAACTTGTATATTGCAGGATCCGTGGTTGGGCTGTCATTAGTACTTGTAGCGTCGATCGTTTGTGGTCTGTACTTGAAGGCCTTGAAGAGATGGAAAGGCCAGGAATTGCAGTCTTTCAATACAAGAAGCTCGCGATTCTCATATTTGTCCACGCTAAGCTCTCCGAGGTCGGGCCATACAGGTAGAAGCTCCAGGACGTCCTGTTTGTCGCCAGATCTTCTCGTTGGGATCAAATACTCATTGAACCAATACGGCATCGAGGAGCTCAGGCAGGCGACCAAGAATTTTAGTGAAGACACCAGGATAGATAGATCAGTCTACAAGGCGTTGATTAATACTGTCGAAGTGATGATCAAAGGAAGCAACGTCAAAGAGACCCATCGGGTCATTGACGTGCACTCAAAGATCAATCACATCAATGTCTTGACTTTGCTCGGCGTTTGTTATGACGAAACAAGTGACGACTCTCGGTCATATCTCATCTTTGAGTACTTGAGCAATGGAAGCTTAAGGGACTGCTTGTCTCGGCTGGGAAATCCTCTCCATTGGCACCTCCGGACCCAAATCGCTTTTGACGTCGCAACTGGGCTTCATTATCTACATCACTGCATATTTCCTTCTTATGTTCACATGAATGTGAACAGTAGGAACATTTTCATCACGTCCAACTGGAGAGCGAAGCTAGGAAATATCGCCCCAACGTCTGCTATTAGTTCCTCAAAAGGAAACGACCACGACACCTCGATCAGTTTCAACGGATGGATCGCGCCGGAGCACATGCTAAACGGATCGGTCTCTGAGAAAGTGGACGTTTTCGCTTTCGGAGTGGTCTTGCTAGAGCTGATTTCAGGTCGAGAGGACATTGATGGTAAACAGTTCAAAGACTCCATCCAGTTTTTGGCAGGGGGAGGAAACGAAGGCGGGTGTTTCGAGCAACTGAGGGGCTTCATGGATCCGTGTTTGAAGGAGGATTATTCACTCGCTGAGGCCTTGTGCTTAGCAGTTTTGGCCAAGGCTTGTGTCGAAGATGACCCCCTGCATCGGCCATCTATGGACGATGTGATGAAAGTGCTTGCGAGGATGGTCTGATTGGAGACAGTATGCGCATTTTGATCTTTAAGTCCAAGTGTGCAATATGTCGCATTTACATGATGCATTAGTTAGTATATTTAACTGAAGTGCTGTATAAATTGTCAATTGGGAGAAAAAGTACAATATCAGAGACTTGACTAAGGTTAAGCACCAATTCCACGTTCAAGTTCTTTTCTTCCTGAAACGCGCTTGGTGTTCTGATGTTTCACGATTCAATTACTGTTTGATTCTGTTGACGGTCTACTAGCACTGTTCTATTTGACAAAGGTTATGCACATGTACAGAACTATTTGACATTAGGTTGTGAACATGCCATAGACAGGTTATTTGACTAAATCTTCCTTGTATAAGTTAAATCTTTAATGTCGTATTAGGATCAGAACTACCGAAATTACCACGTAATGGTGAGAACACGTGACTGACAATTCATTATAGATCTTCTTTAGTATTCTACTAAATATTAATCCTCAATTAACTGTTTCTCGCTCCATTGCTGTAGAAGAAGCCCGCAGGTTCTTTTCTTATCTTAAGAGCATATAACTGTCATGAAATCAGAGAAATAATCCGGATCGTGGTAACTGCAGGTAATAATAAACCGAGAAACCAATGAGCATACATGAGGGGAACAAAATCTCCGGCCGCTCTAATATCTGATTAAGTATCCTTTAACCAACTTCTGCACCTATTTTCCACCCTGTCAATTACATTATACCATCACTGAAAGCTCTGCGTCGTCCCGCTAATGAGGGCATTAACAGCAAAATCACGGATTCTCGCTTTCTAATTCGCTGTCGGTTGGGCTAACCAGCTGCACCGGGCGCCTGTTTATGGGTTGCAATGGCCTGGCGTTGTATTCAGAGTCCTGAAAAAGCAATAAATAAATCTTTGCATTCACAATAATTCAACTTTGTCGCTTCCATTTGAAAAAGTCAGTTAAAGGCCGGAACTCACGTCGCGAACAGCTTCACGCAGTAACTTCACTTGCTCTCTTGTGACAGTTCTCAACTGATGACACAGCAAAACCGGAGAAAATGTTATGAACTAGGCTTATATTGAAAGTCTGGAAAAATTACATTAGGGGACGTCAAGAGAACCAGAACCATCATGTTTGTAATTTTACTTGAGCAGTCCCAAAAAAGTTAGAAAGTTCAATATTTCTCCTATGAAAACTGTTTCAGTTAAACAAAAACAAAAATGCTCTATGTTTCCACTCCAAGAACCAACATCTGAATTGAAAGAAAATGAAACTGCATACCTTTTGAACAATGGTCCAGAGAACATTTTGAGTGCAGGGAGGCACCGTAAGAGAGCCCATGTATCTGTAGTAGTTTCTGCTTCCAATCTTTATGTGCTTCGGGTTCACTATTCCGATGGCTCTGTCGACTCCATGGCTATCAGCAATTCCTTCTATATGTTTCATCATCTACATATTAAAAATTATTAAAAAAATTTATTTTGTGTTTAATACAAGTAAACCAAGTACTAAATTTCGACAACAAAATAATCCCAAGTCTACCGTTGACAAGAAAGTATCGGGTTGGCCCAGCTTGTACATGACTCCTACCACAGCAATTTCACCTTTGGGGCTTTCGTGAACCATGTGTAGCTCAAGATCGAACCTGTTAATTGAGTTAGTAAGAAAAAAAATTTGAACTTTTCTCAGTAATGCGGTCAAGGGTCTTTGATCTTTGTAAAAGAATAGTGGCCAGTTAGAAGTAAAAAGAAGAGGAGAGACCACCTTCTGCCATTAACGGCATGCTCAGAGGGCGAGTGCCAATGGCATTGCTTCAGCAAATACTGGGTTCCGTTCACATAAATGGATCCTGCACCTCCTTCCCACCTCAACTGCATAAATTCACAGAACAAACCATGCTCATCACGGTCCCATCCGATGAAAGTGAAACTGTCTAGTGTCACTTCTATAAAACTTGTCTTTTGAAGAATGTCATCATAGCATTAACATTAACATTTATAGTTACAGATCAAAAAAGGCATTGAAGCCTTTCTTGTTCTTTGATAGAAGTCATAAAAGAAATCGAACATGGTGGTGGCGAGTCTGGTCTTACCATGATGTCATGTCCCCTGTTCTTAAGCGTGGCATTGGAGGCTTCATAGCACCTCTTCAGTCTTCCCAAATGGGCCACCACTTGAACCCTCTCGCTTGAGAGATCGATTGGCGACTGCATCGATCCGTTCCTGCACGTCCCCCATTCCCTCCTGATCTCTCCCCACCGAGCCGGACCTCTCTCGCTCCCCGCATCATAATTGAACAGGCTCTCGTCCTCTGCAACATCAAAGAGACCAGTGTAACTAAAAACAAACTCACGCTCACGAGTCATACAAACCAAGAAAGAGTCGAAGCCTAAGTAAGTTTATGTCCGCTTTCGCAGGCTGATACCCACCAACTTCCTCCGATGTCGCGAGACCCACGTGATGAGCAAGAACGAGGAAGACGGTGCAGACCAAGATTCGGGTCACCAAGAGCTTCATCTTTGTCCCTTCTTTTGCAATGCTGTTGTCTCCTATGTTGTGGGAGAGATGCTTCCCTTTATATAGGACTCAAAAGAGTGAATTGAAAGAACTTGTTACAGTGGATGGAGTGCTTGAACACATGACGTCGAGAGGACTTGGCAGTCTGAATGCATGGACGAGGGCAGGAAGCAGTTGAAATTGCCGGTCAAAATTTCGTCACCATGAAGATTATTAAAAGCGAAAACAAGAGCCATCGCCATCACCATTTGAGGTTGCTTCTTGCTCTTTTATTCTATATTGCCTCTTCTTGAACGTACTTACTGGGGACGAGCCCATCTGATCGCTAACGTCTCTGGTGACGAATTCACGAGCGACTGAATACGAATGTTCTTATTCTAATTTAATGGAAACCTGTTTCTTTCTTGTCATTTCTTGGCTTAATTATCTTATAGGGATTCGTTCCCGTGCTTAACTCGAGTAATTATCAAACAATCCCTGTGCTGTCAAGCAATCCATGTCGATTCTATGTTAATCTCATTATATTTGACGGTCCAGATTCAATTTTGTAGATGCATTAGATGCACCGAATGCTCTCACGAGTTGGAGTGTGAAGCAATTTGGTCTAATAGGGGCTTGTTTGGTAACCCCTCATATTTCTTTATTTTTTAGTTTTATTGTTCCCCGGAATAGAAAAAGAGCGTAAATTCGTTTGGTAACATTAGTTTTCCCCGAAATAGAAAAATAGCCAGGGAATAGATTTGGAAAAGAAACAAAAAGCAAAAAAAAATATACTTCTTTGTTCTCGGGAACAATTTTTGAAATAAGGCCATGTTCTTTTCTTTTTTCTTCATTTTTTCCTTCCTTCTTCCTCCTCCTCTAGCCGGTTGCCAGGAGGCTAGGCGAGGTCGACCTCGCCGTGGCGGACGAGGTCAACCTGGGCTAGGCTCAACCTCGACTAGCCATTGCGAGGTCGGCTTCGGTAGGCTCGATCTCGCTGGCCCTTATCTCTGGCTGGTTGTCGGTCATTGCCAAGACCCGGTGACCAGTTAGAGGAGGAAGAAGAAGGGAGGAAAAAAAAAGAAAAGAAGAAAAATCTCAAAAAATTATTTAAAAACTAAAAAAAAATTTCACGTCACAAAATTTATTTAGAGTCGTACTAAACGCTTTTCTATTCTTTTTCTATCCTGAAAATAGAATTTTTGAACAGTTATTAATCGTGCTCTTCTGCTCAGAAACTCATCCAGAGAATATAAAAAAAAAACTATTTCTAAAAAGGGATTAATCCCGGGAGCAGAAATGTTATCGAACGCACCTTAGAGTTACGTCGTGGAGAAACGGATGATCCAATAGACACTAGAAAGTCCATAGTTAAACCCCCTCGACGTACAAGATCGACTTCGATTTCATTCAATTAGAGATTTCGTTCTTCTTGCTTCAAACACCTTCCCCTTTTCTTCTTCCAAAGCATCAAAAACGGACTTGTCTAGAATTCCAGTGTGCTGAAAATCGCCAATCGGGTCGTGTTTGCACTTTGCAGCACATATCAGAATTCTGAAGCGCATTTCAAATTTCTTCGTCATAACCTTTGTAAAGGACAGAAACATGTAAGAAATAGGCCAAAGATGAGACACGTTGAGCTGCGGGTCAAATTCTGACCCACCAAAAAAAGAAAAGAAAAAGGGAACTCCGGGTCAAATGATGTACACAACGGGCAACCAAAGTCCAAACAAAGGACTACGAGTAAGTTGACGTTCAGTCGGAAAAAAAGAAAAAGGAGATTTCATTCAACGACACACTACATAAAACGCCAAAGAAATACCCACATTTTCAATCATAGGAAAAAATTTCGGACCCAAAAGGAACAAAAAAATCATACGAAAAAAATTGCAAAATACAAGCTCCGTTTGTTTCGCGAAAAATGAATAATTTGAAGAAATATTTTTCTAAAAATCGCCACTTGTATCGCTTAAAATAGTTAGTCAATAAAAAATGCTTTTAGTGCCAACAACAATTTATGTGAATCGTTTTCGTGAACGATGACAATATCAATACGAGCGATTACTTTTAGGAAAATATTTTCTAAATCGTTCATTTTTCGTGAAATAAACAAAATCTTAACTCGTGTTTGTTTTGCCTTCGCTTGTGGAAAATTGTGTTAGAAGCGCTTGAAGATCATACACAACAAGGGACGTTGGGATCGCTACTCATCCATGAGCATAAAGAGACTTGCCTAAAAGCTGAATCCTATAAAGGGAATTTACAGCTGAAAATTTCATATTTTGTTGAATCCATTCATGATTTGCAGGGGGTGGGGAGACTTACCAAAAAAGTTCTAAATTTACTACAATTATGCAAATGCAATCGTAAACCTTCTTTTTTGTCAATTTAGGTCTAAATTTTGTTCATTTATACCAATTCAGTCTATCCATTCAATTTTGTCCGGTCGGTGCTGACGTGAACGCAACCATCTTACGTGGCATGGTTGGTTAGGATGGCCGGCATTGACAAGGATATATTAAAATAATATATTAATAATTTTAAATTATTATATTTTCTTTCTCATTTTTTTCTTCTTCCCTTCTTTCTTCCTCCAGCTAGTCGTTGGCCAAAGGCAAGGTTAACAAGGTCGGGCTCGCCAGGGGCGAGCGTGGCTAGCGACGGCAAGGTCGAGCCTCGTCGGCCCTCGCCTCTGGAGGAAGAAGGAAGGGAAGAAGAAAAAAAAGAAAGAGAAAGGAAAAAAAAGGAAAAAGAAAATAAAAATAAGTAAAAAAAGAAAAAATATTATTAAAAAAATATCTATATTAGTGTCGACCAGCCAAAATTGACCGGAGAGATTGAATTGGCATAAATGCAAAAGGTTGGGAACTTAATTGGCCAAAAAAACAAAGGTTTATGACTAGATATAACTCTTTTTTGGTAATTTTCCCCTTCAATATTAGCATAATTTATTCGTACATAGATGCTCACATAGTTGATTAATTCTGGCAGTAGCGAGTGTAAAAGGAACCCCTCTAATTTAAATTATTGAGTTAATTCGTAACCTAACAACAAATTTTACTCGTCACTTTACGGACGAATTATTCACACTCCGCCATTATGCTTTCACATATATTGATTTGGTTTCTTTCTGCAAACGATGAAGAAGATAGCGTCAACCGTCAAATCGTGTGACGAGTTTTTTGAAAACTCTTTTACACTTGATAGTACAGATGGTTGGATCGGCCCTGGATAAATTAATTGTTATATTTTTTTTGGGAATGAAACGCCAAAAGAGAGTTTTGTTTTGCTTCATTGAAGTTCTGTATTACTCCATCATCACGTAATGGCAAATGTCAATGGCCAGAAAAAAATTAATTATATAGAAGACTCGTGAGTCGGTGCAGAATTTCAAGCTTTAGAAAAACCCTAATTTAAGAATGAAACATATGGACCGACATGTTCGCGCCTCGGTCATCATGTGAGTCACCATCTTCACATCAACCTGTGAATTTCAATGGGAAACTAGTGCAAACAGTAATTCAATTTGACTAGATCAATATCCATCGATCCATCAAGAATTTAGTGCATTCCGCGCATTAGCACATTTTCATATACCATTTAATTGGTTTGAATTCACCACTTTAGGTATAGAACGAATTCTCCTCCATGATGATATTTCATTTTGTAGAAAAGGGTGAGATCGTTTGAGAAAGCAAGCTCCGATGAGGTCATTATTATTATAATTCTGCCTTTGATTATAACTTCAAACGTGCTTAGACATTTTACCCAACTACTAAAGCGGAATCATTCTCCACCCGCCCAAAATGGACTTCACTAACAAGGATAATTTCTTTTATACTAATGTAAAATACTTGGATTTCTCATTTGTTCATTAGTCAAATTCAAAAATCGCGCCACCTGAGAAGATATTTTATCTACAAATCACGTCACACGGCAATGACACATTGAGAAGAAGCAAGAGATTTTAGAATTTAAACATAGAAGTTGATTGGAATGCAAATGATACAAGCAATTTGACCGATTGATTGAGAACCAACTTTAAACTTGTAAAAAGAAATAGTTACATAGAACTTCAGAAGATCAGCCGGCCGTAATCGGTCGGAAATTCAGCCCTAAGCTATAGTAATTTATTGCGCATGGTGAATGTTGGGGCTTTGCCGAAATTGAATATAAAAGATGTCTTCATGCTAGAAAATTTAGCCCACCACTTCTTAAATGCTTCTGGGGATCAAAATCACTTTCATTCCACCTAAGTTTGTGGTTAAGGAAGACCACGTGGGCGATAGTTGACGTGTTTTTGACTAAATTACACCTAAGTTTGCGCAGCGTGAAAGACATGGTCTTCGATCTTCTTCAACGGGTAGGTAGCAGCGAGGGCCACCAACTCTCGCCACTCCAATGGCAAGGGGGGCGCGTCGCCTTAGATATGTACTATGGTATGCCATATCTGCTTCACCGATGCGTGGGTGGCGAGGATACCACCTCCGCCTCAATTGCTGCCACATAGGGATGAGCACAATTTCGTGGTAGAATTTGGAACTCGAGAACCTGATCGGTAGGAACCTATAAGTTTCAGGTTCCAAGATATACTGGGTAAGTTCCAGGTTTCAAAAATTGAAAAACCTATTTTGATAGGCAGATTCCAAGTTCCAAGTTTTTTGTGTTTTTTTTTTAGTCTATGTTTTCGAGTGATCCTGCGGTGTTTTATGACATTAAATGATGAGTATATAATCTGGAACCACTAGTCCGAGCTTTCATTTTATGACTTATTAATGTTTCATATTCTTCATGTGTTTATATATAAGTTTTGGTCAGTGGATCGTAGTAGCAAGTGGTAGTTATTAAATGTCATTATTTTCCGCAATTGTTCAATTAATAATATATGTGGAATCCGGGTAGACCACGGAACGATCCTGAAACTTGTGACATGATAGGTTCCAGGTTCCAAGATATATAAGGTAGGTTCCATATTCCAAAAATTGAGGAACATGTTCCTATGGGTAGGTTCCAGATTTTAACTGGAACCTGTACGAAACCTGAAAATGAAATCTGGAACCGCTCACCCCTACTGTTACATGTCTCCCCCGTCTCTTTTGTCTTGATTTCTCAAGTTTTTTTAAAAAAATATTTTTATTTGTTTTTCAAATTTTATAATAATGTTTTATATTTTAATTGCCACATAGGATGCCACGTAAGGTGACACGTCAGTATTTACTAGCCAAGTTAGCATCTTTGTTTGTATTTTTAACGGAATGATCGCCAATTTGAACATAAAAGTATATAGTTTAGAGAACTAATTGCACAAAAATAATCGACACACCTTATTGAACATTTTGCGGTACTTCGAGGATCTCGGGTGCCTTTATCCCAGATGCATAACTTGAGAGGCTATAATATCTTTAAAGGACAAATCGTAGTAATGGTACTACGTCCTATTATTGCTATTATCATTATTATTTCAACTTCTGCGTATTATCTTCTCTTACAAGCATTTCCCTATATTTCTTTTACAGTTTTATGGCCCGAACAAATTATTTCGTACATTTGAACTACGCAAAGCCTCAAACATATTCCAAAACACCAGTCAAAAACCATCGGCCACCTTGGCCGTCACGCTCCTCGCAATCCTCGTACATGTTATCCCGATCCTATCCGCACATCAAGATCCATTGCATACCACCCAATTGACAGTGCAACAATCGGTTCAGAGTTTTTGTGGTACTGCCATCGCGCTCTGATGCCCCACCACCTCCACTTTTGCTGAAATCGGTGTTTGTCAGGGTCGCTCGAGTGGAAGATGTTACCCGGGGTGAGCAACGATATTTAGGGTAGGATTTGTTGCGACAGTGCATAGTGCCCGAGGGCCAATGTCCTCCACTGAACGGTGATGGTGTACCACAACATATTGTGTGCCTAGGTCGGGATCGTCGTGACACCTTCCGTCAATGCATATCCATTGGCCGGTGCAATCATCTAGGGTTTGACAAGTTCCGTTGCGTGAGGAGATGGTCATGATGGAGATGAAAAGAGAGTGATGCTGATAACAATTGAAAGAGCTTGGAAGAGTGCCACAAAGGACTTCAAGTTTTTCAACTTTCGAAATTGAACGTTCAAGTTGATTTGGTGAGGAGAGAAAGAGAGCTTAGGGTCTCTTGTGCTCAAAGTTGGTCGACATGGCCACGATTCGGAACTAACCGGTTTCGGTTCGTGGCCATGTATGAACCAGAACCGGCGGTTCTCGACCGGTTCCGGTTTGGAACCGGCCGGTAAAAATTATAAAAATAAATTGTGAAATAAAAAAATGAATTATCAAATTATGAAATAATAAATTATTCAATATAAAATGTAATCAAAATGTACATTTTAATCAAATTTAGAGAAAAAAAGAAAGAAAGAATGAATTTTTTTTTAACCGGGCCGGTACGCCACGGGCCGGTTGCGGTGCCGAACCGTGGGCCTGGTCAACAGGCCGGTCCCGGGTTTGACCCGGGCCAATTCCGGGCCGAAACCAGCCCGTGGCCATGTCTACAAGTTGGCTTAAGAAAGCTTAATCACTAAATTCGCCTTTTGTTTTGAAATAATTTAACATACTGTAGAATTGATTTGTGTCAACTGACGTGTTGACTCATGGTCACCATTTGCGGGATCCAAACCAAAAATCACTACCTATCCCCATGCTTTCCGTGGTTGTGTTTGTACATATAGCGATTGGACCTACGTACAGCTTTGTTTTTTTCTCACGGGCGTGGAGAAATGGAGTAGTCTCCTTTCAGTTTTGCCATGCGAAAATTATCAAACGTCCTAAACCTATTGCAATTGTGTCAATTCAATCATAAAATATAAACTTTATAATTGAACCAATTGAAACATTTTCATATTTTATCAATTGAATCCATCTGGTCAATTTTAGCTGAAAATCGCTAATGTGAACGACGATCGTCTTACGTAGCATGGCCAACGCTAATGTGAACATTTTTAAATAATATTTTGAATACTTTTTAAACTTTTTTCTTGTATTTACTCTTTTTTTGTTTCCCTAGATTTAGGCCCAATAACCTCGCCAGCCACAGGCAATTGCCGGGACGCAACGGATGTCGCTAAGAAGTGGTGAGACTAGCGAGAGTCGCGACCTAGCCTGACTGACTCGACCCGCACACTCTCATGCTGCTTTTTCAGTAGCGGAGGTGGCGGTGAGGGCCCACATCGGCTTCGCCTAAGTCCAGGCAGGGGTGCCAGCCCCTAGTCGATGCGGGGTGGCGGTGATGCCACCTCCGCCTCAACTGCAGCTACATGTCTCCTCCTCCTTTGTTTCGATTATTAACTCTTCCTCAATCTATCATTGCAGTAGTAGTAGCCTGCAAGTTCTTTTCCTGTCTCAAGGGCATGTAACTGGCATGAAATCAAAGAAACGAATCCGGATCATGGTAACTGCAGGTAACAAAAGACTGAGAAACCGATGAGCATACAAGAGGGCAACAAAATCTCCGGTTGCTACAATATATATATATATGACCAAGTATCCTTAAACCAACTTCTGCAACTATTTTCTACTCTGTCAATCACATTTTACTATCACTGCCAGCTCCGCATCGTCCACTAATGACGGCATTGACAGCGAAATTACGGATTCTCGCTTTCTGATTCGCTGTCGGTTGGACTATATAGCTGCACTAAGCGTCTGTTTAGGGGTTGCAATGGCCTGGCGTTGAATTCCGAGTCCTGCAAAGGCAATAAACAAATCCTTGCTTTCACAATAAATTCAACCTTGTCGCTTACAATTGAAAATTTAGCTAAAGACGGAAACTCACGTCACGAACAGCTTCGCGCAGTAACTTCACTTGCTCTCTTGAAACAGTTCTCACCTGATGCCACGGCAAAACAGAAGAGAACGAGGGACATCAAAAGAACCGAATCATATAGTGTAGATGATGCTTATGGTAATGTCACAAGGACACATCATGTCTGCAAGTCTACTTGAGCATTCCATGACGGTAGAAAAGTTCACTATTTCTCCTTGAGAACGGTCTTATAATAACGAAATTACACCTTGTTTTGACAAAAATGCTTTCCATTCCAAGAACCAAAATCTGAAGTGAAAGAAAAAGAAACTGCGAACCTTATGAACGATGGTCCAGAGAACATTTTGAGTGCAGGGAGGCACCGTGAGAGAGCCCACGTATCTATAGTACCGTCTGCTTCCAATCTTTATGTGGTTCGGGTTCACTATTCCGATGGCTCTCTCGACTCCATGGGTATCAGCGATTCTTTCTATATGATTCATCATCTACATATTAAAAATCATAGAAAAAATTTATTCTGTGTTCTGAACTTCTGAACACGTAAACCAAGTACTAAATTTCGACAACAAAATAATCCCGAGTCTACCGTTGACAAGAAAGTATCGGGTTGGGCCATCTTGTACATGACTCCTACCACAGCAATTTCGCCTTTGGCGCTTTCATGAACCATGTGTAGCTCAAGATCGAACCTATTAATCGAGTTAGTAAGAAAAAATTTGAGCTTATCTTAGTAATGATCTTCGTAAAAGGATAGTGGCCAGTTTGGGGAAAAAAGAAGAGGAGAGACCACCTTCTGCCATTAACGGCATGCTCAGAGGGCGAGTGCCAATGGCATTGCTTCAGCGAATACTGGGTTCCATTCACATATATATACCCTGCATCTCCTTCCCACCTCAACTGCATAAACTCACAGAACAAACCATGCTCATCATGGTCACGTCTGATGAAACTGTCCAGTGTCACTTCTATTTAACTTGTCTTTTTAAAAATGTCATCATAACATTAACAATTATAGCTACATGTCAAAAAAGGCATTGAAGCCTTTCTTGTTCTTTGATCAATGTCATAACAGAAATCAAACATAGCGACAGTGAGTCTAGTCCTACCATGATGTCATGTCCCCTGTTCTTAAGTGTGGCATTGGAGGCTTCATAGCTCCTCTTCAGTCTCCCCAAATGGGCCACCACTTGAACCCTGTCGCTCAAGAGATCAATCGGCGACTGCATCGATCCGTTCCTGCACATATTCCACTCCCTCCTGATCTCTCCCCACCAAGCCGGACCTCTCTCACTCCTTGCATTGTAGTTGAATTCGCTCTCGTCCTCTGCAACATCAGAAAGACCGAATGCAACCAAAGTACACGTCACGCTCACAAGTCACATGAATTGAGAAAGAGTTGAAGCCTAAGTAAGTTTCTGTCCGCTTTCGTGGGGCGATACCCACCGACTTCTTCTGATGTTGTGAGACCCACATGAAGAGCAAGATCGAGGAAGATAGTGCAAAGCAAGATTTGGGTCACCAAAAGTTTCATCTTTCCTCTTCTTTAGTAATGCTGTGTGTCCAATGTTGTGGGAGAGATGCCCCTTTATATGGGAGCTAAAGAGTGAAATGAAAAACTTGTTACAGCAGATGGAGTGCTTGACCATATTACGTCGACAGGACTTGGCAGTTGTAATGCGTAGACGAGGGTGTGAGACCGATGAAATTGCCGGTCGACATTTCGTCACCATGAAGATTATTAAAAGCGAAAACAAGAGCTATGCCATTTGAGGTCGCTTCTTGTTCTTTTATTCTATATTGCCTCTTCTTGAACGTACTTACTGGGGATGAGCCCATCTGATCACCAACGTCTCTGGTGACGAGTTCAGGAGCGACTTAATACGAATGTTCTTATTCTACTTTAATGGAAGCCTGTTTCTCTTTTTTGTCATTTCTTGGCTCAATTATTTTATAGGGATTCATACCCGTGCTTAATACGAGCATTGATCAAACAATCCCTGTGCTGTTAAGCAATCCATATTGATTCTACGTGGATTTCATCAGATTTGACGATCCAGATTCTCAACGTCTCTATTGACGAATTAGGGAGTCAGTAAATATGAATCTTCTAACTCTTATTTAATGGAATCGACCTCTTTCTTATCAAACACATATTAGAATTCTAAACCGTATTTTACTTTGTTATAAGCTGTAAGATTTATGAAATCTAGCTTATGACAATGGGGAAATTGTCCAAGAAATCCTAAACTTATTGTACAGTGGTCGATTCAGTCCTAAAATTTTCAATTTATTTCTTTTCCTCCGCCGGTTGCCAGGGCCTTGGCGATGGCCGACAGAGGGAAATAGGAAAAAAATTAAAAAAAAAATGCAAGGAAAGGGAAAAACTCAAAAAAATTTAAATTAAAATTGCAAAAAAAATTCACGTCAGCGCGAGCCGTATTACATAAGGCGGCTAGCAAATCGTTAAGAGGTTTAGGACTATATTGGCCAAATTAAAAAAGTTTAGGATTGAATTAGTTGTTGTACAATAAGATTAGGACTTTTTAATCAATCATCTCTATGACATGGTATGGGGCAGGACGGGTCATTTGGGAATTAGGAGTAAAAGACTATAGAAAGTTCCCAGTTTTCTTACCCAAAAGCAGCGAGTCTAAACATGTAAATAGGCCAAAGATGAGACTCGTTGAACTTTGGGTCAAATGATGTACATATACAATAAGCAATCGATGTAGCCTTAAACTTTTTTCAGTTTGGCCAATTTAATCTTAAATCTTTTGACGATTTATCAATGTAGTCTTTCCGACCAATTTTGATAAAAAATTGCTGACATTGATGATTTTTACATTTTTTTAAAAAAATCAAAATTTTCTTCTTTTTTTTTTTCCTTTTCTTTACTTCCTTGTTCTGTTTTCCCTATTTTCCTCACCGGACAGGGAAATAGGAAAAAATGAAAAATGAAACAAAAGGAAAGGTATAAATCTAGAAAATTTTTAAAAATTACAAAAATTATCCACCTCATGCTCGTCGTATCAAATAAGATAGTTGGCATCCACCTCAGCAATTTCTGATCAAAATTGGCCAGAAAAACTATATTAGCAAATTGTTAAAAAGTCTATGATTAAAATTGGCCAGATTGAAAAGTTTAAGACTGAATTGGTCACCGTTATAATAAGTTTAGGACATTTCGACAATCATCTCTATGACATGGCATGGGGCGGAACGGGTCATTTGGAAATTAGGAGTCAAGACCATAGAAAGTTGCCAGTTTTCTTACCCAAAGCCAACGGGTTTGAACATGTAAGTAGGCCGAAGGTGAGACTCGTTGAACTCTGGGTCAAATGATGTATGCATTCAGCAGGCAACCAAATTCAAAGAATGAACTTCGAGTTAGTTGACATTCAGTCGGAGAAAGAAAAGAGATTCCTTCAACGGTCCACAAAAAAAATGCCAAGAGATACACATACTTCAGTTTCTAAGAAAAATTGCGAATGTAAATCGGGCTATCGTTGCAATCTCCCCAGTTCCGATTCAATAGTTAGTAACCCGTGGTTTAAGTTTCCCGCGCACAAGCGTTAAAAAAGTCAAAGTTAATCAAATTAGGAGCGACACATGAAATTTGACGAACATAGGCCACGCAAGGGAAATAAACTAGAGCATAATCTAGCTCTTTTGCCGGGAAAATTACAAAAAAAATCATAAACCTAGTGTATAGATGTCAATTTAATTCTAAACTATTCAATTTGGCTAATTTAGTCCTAAATCTTTTGACAATTTATTAATATAATCCTTTTGGTTAATTTTGACCGGAAATAGCTGATGTGGACGCTGACCGTCCCCACGTGGGCCTGACCGGTGAGCGTGGCGGCCGAAGATGAGCGTAGATAATTTTTGCATTTTTTAAAAAAATTCTGATTTTTTATTATTCTTTATTATATTTTTTTCATTGTGACCGCAGGAGGGTTGAGGCCCTCACCCAGGCTGGGATGGTCGAGACATCGTTGGCCACTATGAAAAAAAAAATGAAAATAAAAAATTCATGAATTTTTTTAATTAATTACAAAAATTGTCTACGCTCAATGAGAAATTATTAAAAGGCTTGGGACTAAATTGACTAAATTGAAAAGTTAAGGACTGAATCGGCATCTGTACAATAAATTTATGACTTTTTTTTAATAATTTCCCCTTTGATACCATCTATATTGTTAGAATATTTAAGCTATTAGGTGAAGGAGATAACATGTATATTGTTAAAAAATTTAAATATTAAATTACGTTTTTATTTAACAATTTAAACTTTTAAAACAGTTAGCATTGGTCCTCACAAAATCCAAAATAATATTTGAGCAGGGGGTCATAAGTTCAATAGACCCTTATAGAGTAGCATCGATCACACAAAATCACACACATTCCAAAATATATACGTAACAATTAATTTGTGTAGTGCCGTGTACAACCACTTCGACTTAAGTACAAAAGAGTTCTCAAAGGCTGGCCAAACACGTCGACTCTATCTTCTTCATCTTTTGCAAAGAGAAGCCAAATCAAATTATGTGGAAGAATACCGGCAGAGTGTGAATAATTGATTCGTAAAGTGATGCGTCAAATTTGTAATATGTTTTAAAACAAGTTTTCTATTTCGACGTCGACATCTCTAGCATCGTTCATCATGTAAACCAAAAAACAGAAAAAAAGAAGAAGAAAAGAACGTGTTTGTTTTGCCTTCACTTGTGGAAAAGTGAGTCAGAACTCAGAAGCACTTGAAGATCATGCACAACGAGGGGACATAGAGATCTCTATTCATCCGAGAACGTTAATAGACTTGCCAAAATGTGAATCCCATAAAGGAAATTTACAGCTGAAAATTTTCTTATTTTGTTAAATCCATTCATGATTTGCAGGGGGAAATGTTAATTATATTCTCGATATTAGCATCATTTATTCGAACATCATATTGTATGGTTGATTAGTTCCGGTTGTAGTTTGTCTAACGAAAATTTCTCTGAAAGCTCCATTACTCCTCCTCATGTGTAGATTGAAATTTGATCTAAGATTAAACGTGGAAATATGTAATAAGAGAGGCAAATAAGGAGTTTGGAAAGATATGAACTTATAACATTCTAATATGTTAACATATTGCTCTTTATATATATATATATATATATATATATATATATATATATATATGAGATTTTGTAAAATCACTGCCAACTGATTTAAATGTTTAAGATGTTAAATGAATGCATGGTTTATTATTTAAATATTTTAAAAGAATGAAATGCCAAGAGAGAGCATTTGTGTTGCTTCATTAAGTTCTCTATGACTCCATCATTGCGTAATGGCAAATGTCAATGGCATAGAAATATACTTTTTACAAGACTCGCTAGTCAGAGAGAGTTTCAAACTTTAGAAAAATCCTAATACAAGAATGAAAGATATGGACCAACATGCTCGTGCCTCGGTCATCACGTGAGTCACCATAACTTCACATTTACCTGTAAAATTCAATGAGAATTAGTGCAAACATTTATTCAATTTGACTCAATCCATCAAAGATCCTATTCCTCAATTAAGTGTCGCGTCGTGAAGCAATGCCCTCACGGAAAAAAGCATTGCTTGTGTTGCACATTTTATCTACCGTTTAATTGGTTTGAATTCACCACTTTGGATATGGTATGAATTTTCCTACATGATGATATTTGAGTTTGTAGAAAAGGGTAATTTCGTTTGAGAAAGAAAGCTCTGATGAGGTCATTATCATCATAATCATGCTTTTGATTGTAATATAAACGTGCTCAGAGATCTACCCATCTACAGCGGATTCATTCTCCATCCATCCATCCATCCATCCATCCATCCATCCATCCATCCATCCATCCATCCACCCACCCAAAGTGGACTTCACTTATTTCTTCCGTTCAAATTAGTCGAATGAGATAAATTTCTTTGATAGCCGGGTAAAAAATTTGGACCTTCTATTTGGCACATCAGTGAAACTCATACATCGTGCCACACACCCGAGAAGATATTTCATCTACGCGTCATGACACGCAGCAATGTCACATGGAGAAGAAGTTAGATCCTAAGAGCAATTCGATTGAATAATTGAAAACCAAATTTCAACTTGGAAAAAGAAATCGTTACATAGAACTTCAAAAAAAAATCAACTGGCCGTAATTCATTGGAAATTTAGCCCAAAGCTTTAATTAAAAAAAATATAAAAATTATCCACGTCAGCACCATTTGTGCCACGTAGGACAACCGGTATCCACATCAGCAATTTCTAGCCAAAATTGGCTGAGTGGACTATATTGACAAAATGTCAAAAGGTTTAGAATTTAATTGATACAATTGAAAAATTTATGACTGAATTGACAGAAATGCAATAAATTTATGATTTTTTTGGTACTTCTTCCATCATATGGTGACAGGGGCGTCTGCCTCCACTTCAGTATGGAAATCTTCTATGGTATAGTCGAATGTAAATATGATCACATATGAGACTTTCGTAGCATACATTTATGAACATGAAATTTTCTTTACACAAATGATGTAGAGATCACGACATGTATACTTAGGAATTTATATAAGGAATAGCGCACTAGAAATCTTAAAACTTATTGCAAAAATGCAATTGAGTTATAAAACTACAATCAAGTCCTAAAACTTGTCAAGAAAGTGCAATCGAGTCTCAAAACTTTCAAAAAGTATAATCAATAGAAGAATTTGATTAGATCAATTTGACAAGTTTTAGGACTTGATTATATTTTTTTGAAAATTTTAAAATTTAATTGTACTTTTTGTAAATTTTAGGACTCAATTATACTTTTGTGATAAGTTTTAGGACTTCTAATATACTTATCTCTTTATATAAATAAGACAATGGATTGATATCTCGACCCCGACCATGCTTGCGTGAAGAAAAAAGCTAGGTTAGACCGACGCCTGCCGTTGTTTCTTATCCATACCTACTATTTATCAAAAGAAACCGCGGGAGCTATTGACGACGTAAGTGTATCCCGTCACTTTTTAAACAGCTAGAATAAAGTGTTTACGGTTTTAATACAGTACTTTTCTTTGTATTAAGTGTAGTCAATGCTAATTTTTTTTAATGAAAATAGGCGATGAAGATGGACCCATTGGTCGGTTGGGCTCAACCCCCTCGAAAAATAAAAATGGGCCCACCATCGTTGATGTTTTTCACAGGTCCCATTACTCGTTCCGAAGAGAGAGGAAGAAGAACAATAATTCACGCTTTCGTATGAATATCGACTTCTAGAAATTGAAGCAATCATGCCATGAATTCAAGACGAGAAATCATAGATTTCCTTTTGGAATATTTTATGTAGGTTTGTATGGATATATGCACGCATGTATTGGTAAGAACAGGGGCACGAGGACCAAGAACATTTGGGCTACGTTTAGTTGTCCAGATTTCTAAACAGGATAGGACTGGATAGGATAGGATAAGAAATCCCGGGATTTCTTCATATCCTATCTCTTTATTTATTAGACTACAGTTTAAAGTTGAATAGGATAATTTTTTTTTTTTGCTATTCACGGGTTCAGAGGAGTCGGTGAAGGAAAAAAAGCTGAGAAATTTTTTTGGTAAAAGCGCACAAGGTGTGGGGATGAAGATGACGGCGAGTGGAGCGTAAGGTTTTTGGAAAAATAGGCATTAAAAATCCTATCCAAGTCTATCCCACCCTCCCTCGGATTTTTTTATCTGGGTTATATCCGGTCTATATTCGACCTTATTCTATCCTGGACCACCACTAAACACAGGATAGGATAAAACATATCTTATATTGGTTTTTATCCGGTCAACCAAACACAGCCTTAAGGGTTATAACATCTCGTGATATAGCTAATTTGATAGGGTCCCCTCCTTCTCCTCTTATTTTGATTTTGCTTATTCTTTTTTTCTTCTAATTTTTTATTGCATTTTAATGTTAATGTTTCTAAACTTCTGAAAATAACTTTGTACTTTAATCGCTATGTAAGGTGACACGGTTTTTTTTTAATGGCCACGTCAACATCTCCTTTCATATTTTTAACGAAAGGATCACCATGTCGAAAAAAGAAGTATATAGTTTAGAGACTTAATTACACAAAAAGAATTTGAGAGACCCGAGTGAATACTTGACGAGGAATCTTCGTTTCATTTATCCCAAATATATACTCAAGAGACTATATTATCTTTTAAAGGACAAGGGTGGTAATGCTACGACTTATTATGATTATTATTTCAACCTCTGCATATAATCTTCTCTTATAAGCATTTTCCTTAGTTTCTTTTACGGTTTTGTCGCACTGACATTTTATTTTTGCACATTTGAACTACATATACGCACGGCCTCAACCATGCTAGAAACCACCGGTCAACAACCCTCAACCCTAAGAACTTATTCATCGTCATTTCCATCGTCTCTGGGGAAGGAAAACACATAGATTTCTATGCCATGGACCACGTGACATCCTCTTCACCCACTTCTATGTCTAGCCCGAGAGCGTGCCACACCGCATTTGAACCATCGACGATGTTGTTCCTGCACGGCGGGTCATCATCATGCTCGCCATCGCACCCATTCATAGAGTCACACTCGTCAACCACCTTGGCCATCACGCTCCTCCCAGTCTTCGTAGATGTTATCTTGATCCTATCTCCACATCGAGATCCGCCGGCATACCACCCGGTCGATAGTGCAACAATCAGCTCTGAGTTCTTGTGGAATCTGCCGTCACACTCCGAGGCCCCACTTCCACCGCCTTTGCTGAAATCGTTGTTCGTCAAGGTCGCTCGAGTGAAAGACGTTACCGGAGGCGAGCAACGGTATTTAGGGTAGGACTGGCCGTGGCAGTGCATAGTTCCTGAGGGCCGACATCCCCCCCTGGACGGTGATGGAGTATTGGGACAAGTGTGTGTGCCTACGTTGGGATCGTCGTGGCACCTTCCGTTGATGCATATCAATTGGCCGGTGCAATCATCTAGGGTTTGACAAGGGCCGTTGCATGAGGAGATGGCATGTGAAGGAGATGAAAAGAGAGTGATGCTAATAACAATCGGAAGCGCTAGAAGGAGTGCCCCAAAGTACTTCATTGTTCAACTTTCGAAACTGAACGTTCAGGTTGATTTGGTGAGGAGAGAGGAAACCTTGGAGGTGCTTATATAGAGTCTCTCTCGCGCTCCATAGTGGCTAAAAAAAAGTTTTTCGTATTTTGCGAAGACTTTCTGGGAAAAATACATCTGTTTGCTTAGATTCTATCGAAGAAATTATAAAAAAGTCTAGATATTTTTTGTCAAAATCGATAAACTCCAATCTGTGAACCTTGGATGGGATTCATCAAAGCAAAAGAACTCCATCAAAACTCACGAAGAACCTTGGTCCAATTGTACGTCTCTTCACTAGCAGTCAGGTGCAATCGCGGGAATCTCATCTTGTACACTTCTTTCGGTCCATTCAGTTCTTGTTCTGTAATAATTACAAAATACGCTTTAGGTTTTCATAAGCAAACGACAAATGCCTGTTGAAAAAGAATTTCTCTTGAATTATATGTATTCTTTTAGGCAGATCGTAGTTTTCAACGCCTTATGGTTAGGGTCGTATATCTTTTGAAATAATTACTAAGCCTCAATGTTACGATCATACTCTACCAGCATGGAAGCCACTTTAGGGTGTTAAATTTACGACCCTTCATTCTTAATGACGCGAACTGAGTCATGTATTGTATTAAGGGTGCATTTGGAAACACTTAAGGGAAAAGCCTTTGGGAAAATGCAAATGACTTTAGGTGAACGAGAATTTCCAAAATGCAAATAGGACTTGGTAAAGTATATTTTGTGAAGCAACTGTGACTTAATATCCATTGGAAAAAACTACACTCTGTAAAGGACTTTTGCCATTTTTTTTTTAAGTATTCTCAAACTATTTGCTGGCAGGAGTTAGCTGTCGGCAAGCCAAATCGGCCCTTGGCCAGCCTTGCCTGAGGTCGCACAACCTCATGTGAGGATGTTCAACAATGGATTGGCTTGTGGCTCGCTGGTGGCCTGAATTCTCACCAATGATGTCGCGTGAGGTATGGACATTTCTAGAATTATGAAAGTTGAGTGAAGGCAAATTTAGAAGAAAAAAAGTTGCATCTGCATTCTAGAAATGCTCAAAACTCAAAACACCTCTGGATCCACCTTGGGTTAAAGGCATTTAGAGGCCTTTAGAAATACAATTGCATATTCCTAAAACCCTTCAAAAAAAATTTCAAACAGTATTTTACATTTGCCAATGGACTTTGAAGCCCAAAGCCCCTTATCAAATCATTTTCCAAACGCACCTTAAAATGCAATAAAACCCCACACCGCTTACACGATATGGGCGAATACGAAATTTTGGGGTGTACTCATTTGTTCGCAGAAATGCTGCCCGCATTAGTTTCTATTCGGAGAGAGTCTAACCGAAAAAGGGTTCGAAACAAGGCAGAAAAAGGATTTCATGAACAAGTACGAGGACGTGCCACACGTTAGTAAAAGTTGTGAAAGCTTCAGTCGTGTGAATGATTAGCTTCGACGACAGGTGCTGCGGGGACATGAGAAGCTCGCATATAGAAAGATAAGTTGATTATTTTGTACTGCACAATTCATGAAACTAATCCTATTCATAATTATCATCTGTGCTTACTATGAAACTATCTTAATGATCCTAATCACAAAGTATTTCCGCAAAACTTATCGCCCCTAATGACAAGAATAGTTTTGCACGTACTAAATTTTTACCAAAAAATTCCTTAGTGAATGACATGGCACTTATGTGGTATCCGCTGTGTCATCAGGACGTATGCACGTAGAATCACTATTCAAAATAAAGATTGTAGAAAAGAAAAGAAAATACATATGGGGCAAGATTTTTTTGTTTCGTCGGAAGATGGGGCAAAATGAATTCAAGGAAAATTTCATTTCCTATTTTACAATTGTTTTTACCCAAAGTAGCAGTAGATATCCCCTTAAACTTTACGCAAAATGCCATTGACGTTTACACCATATTTAGTTGGCCTAAATCTAGACGTTCTTTTCACACAAAAAAAAAAAATCTAGACGTTCTCTCCCTTGTTTTATGGGCAAAAAGTAGATTCGTCAAATAGGTGGGTCGGGTCGAAAATAGTTTGACCCATTTAATCAGTTATTTAGATCCAAAAAGAATTCATCAATTTTGACATATTTGACCCATACCACAGCCAACCCATAGTCGATCAATATGTATTACTAAAACACTTTTATATTTAACCCAATCTAGAAAAACTTATATCCAAATTGAGTTAAGAGCATGAAACGAGTGAGTGCGAAGGCAATTGAGGGTGAGAGAGAGTGAAGAGGGAGTCGTAAAGGTGGGTTAGGTCTAAATAAGTTATAAATCCATTTAACACTCATATTATTTTACATTTTACCATTCTAAACCCATTTATGACATTATAACTGACCTATATAATAACCCAGCTCATCAAATATGAGTTAAAAGATGGGTATATAACCCATTTTGATAGATTTAACATTATATAACCCATTTTGATAGATTTAACATATAATTAGCGTATTCTCGTATGTTGTTTCTCTTCATGTAAAATGCTTCATGCAATACGATCCTTTTCGTTTGACCATCGCGGACCTGTTCTCGCACGTATGCTTCATCTTTGAACTACCTCACAGAGAAACACATTAGTTTTGATTGTAGAGTAAATTGTTGAAAAACATAAGCAATCGAACACAATAATAAATAGAACAAGGAGACAAATTGGACATCGGACTTACGTGATTCGATTGGTAAGACGTGCCCCATGAAGAGAGCAACACATGATTTCATTATGGATCAAGCAATACAAAGGAGGTTAGAAGTGCACCCGAGTCCCTCAAACACTTTCAATACTTCCTCAATTATACCTAACGATTCACACAGTGTATAACCGATATAGGCAAGTTCACGTTTTGGTGTTTACCCATTTGTTCATAGGATGTTGCCGGAATTTGTTCTATTGGAGCTCCGAAACAAAAAAATCTGACAGAATGGTTCGAAACAAGACGGAAAACAGATTCCATGAATCAATACGAGGACGTGGTAATATGGTGATAAAACCAACGAGAATCTCCGGTGATATCAACGATTGTATTTCAATAATCGGTGTTGCGTGGTTGTGAAAAGCGTGCATTTAGAAAGACGAGGTGATTATTTTGTCCATAAGTAATCCACTGATAACAATTTATGAAGACAATCCCTTTTCGTAATGAGCGCGTGTGCCTATTACAAAACTATCTTAATGATATTAATCATGAAGCATTCCGCAAAACTTATACCGCGACGAAAAGAACAATGCTATATGTAGTGATTGAATTCTAACTGACTGACATACGATCCTTGCACCATATTTAGTTGGCCTAAATCTGAACGTCCTTTCCTTTGTTTTCATGGGAAAAAGTTGGCGGATGAGGGTGGGCTGTTTCCCTTCATGCAACATGCTTCTTTTCATTTGACCATCGCCCGTTGTTCTCGCAAATATGGTTCTTCTTCGTCAATTTGTCACACTCGTCGACTACATTGGCTATCACGCTCCTCTTAGTCTTTGTAGATGTTGTTTTGATCCTCTTCCCGCACCGAGACCCACCAGCATACCACCCGGTCGATAGTGCAACAATCAGCTCTGAGTTTTGGTGGTAGCTGTTGTCACACTCCAATGGGCCCCCACCATCACCGCCTTCGCTGAATCGTTGTTTGTCAAGGTCGCTGGAGTGGAAGATGTTACCGGGGGCGAGCAATGATACTGAGGGAAGGACTTTCCATGGCAGTTCATAGTGCCTGAGGGCTGACATACTTCATCGGACAGTGATTGAGCATTGGGACATGAGTGCGTACCTACGTCAGGATCGTCAAGGCACCTTCCGTTAATGCAGATCAATTGTCCGGTGCAATCATCTTGGGCATGACAAGGGCCATTGCATGAGGAGAAGGCGTGCGAAAGAGATGAAAAGAGAGTGATGGTTATAACAATTGGAAGAGCTAGGAAGAGTGCCACAAAGTACTTCATTGTTCAAACTATCGAAATTGAACGCTCAAGTTGATTTGGTGATGTGGAGTCTCTCATGCTCCAAGTTGGCTGAAAAAAAGAGAGTTAATTATTCAATTTGCCTTTTGTTTCAAACCAAAAAGAGAGTTGTGCAATGACCGGATATCGAGACTAACATAAGCATTATAGACTAACATGATTGATCTTAATAGCTAGTGGTCAAGATATATCTTCTAATAGCAAATAGAATACTTTTTTTAACGCCTTATAGAAAGGGGGCGTATCTCTTTTAAAATATTTTTGCATAGCCTTAATGTTACGATCGGAATCTAGCTTGAAAGCCACATTAGTGTCAAAGTTATTGCCTTTGATTCATAACGCGTGGACAGATTCATCAAATATTGTATCGAAATAGAATATCGCCCCGCCTGGCTTCCACCGATATAGGCAAGTTCACGTTTTCTGGTGTGCTCATTTGTTCATAGGATGCTGCCGGCATTTGTTCTATTGGAGCACCGAACCAAAAAATCCGACAGAAGGGTTCGAAACAAGACAGAAAACAGATTCCATGAATCAGTACAAGGACGAGGTAATATGGAGGTAAAACCAACGAGAATATCCGGTATCAACAATTGTATTTCACTAACCAGTGTTGCATGGTTGTGAAAAAGCGTGCATTTGGATAGATGAGGTGATTACTTTGTACATAAGTGATCAATTATGAAGATAATCTCTTTTCGTAATGAGCGTGTGTGCTTACGATGAAACTATCCTAATGATCTTAATCATGAAGTATTCTGCCAAAACTTGTTCCCCAACGGAAAGAATAATGCTATATGCAGTGATTTCTTACTAAAAATTCTAACTGAATGACATACGATTCACTTGGCATCCGCCGTGTCGTAGGACATGTGCAAGTAGAGTCATTAATTAAAAATGGGGATGGTAGAAAGGAAAATAAAATACAGATGGGGCAACATCAATTTAAGCAATTTTCCCCTTATTTTACTATTCTTTTTACCCAAAGTAGCATGGATGTGCGCTCAAACTTTACACAAGATGCCATTGAAGCTTGCGCGATATTTAGTTGGCCTAACACTACAAAAAAACCATTTTTTTCCGACGAAATTTCCAACGAAAAATTCTGAAAAATTCGTTGGAAAACGAATTTGCAACGAAAAAAAATTCGTTGATAATAATTCGTCGCAAATTTTTCCAACGAAAAATTTAAATTTTTCGTTGGAAATTTGCGACGAATTTTTTTTTCGTTTTTTTTCGATTTGAAAACTCGTGGCTAAATTCGATTTGAAAACGAATTTTTTTTCCAACGAATTTTTTTCGTTGAAAACTACAAATTTTTTTTTTTTTTGTCAAAAATTATGGAAATTTTTTTTTCCATAGAAAAAAAAATGTTTTGGTCGATTTTTTTTTTTTTTTTGTCGAAATTTTTTTGGTTGATATTTTTTTTTTGGAAAAATCGCCTCACCACCGACAATGGCCGGCCTGGTCAGCCGGGAGGGCCGAGCTCGTCGGGGCGGGCCGGCCCGCCGCCGCCCGATGGCGAGCCCGAGCTCGCCACCAGATCTAGGCGAGGCGAGGGCCCCTCGCCGGCAACGAGGCTTGGTGGCGTCGGAGGCGGCCCATGGTGGCCTGACGAGGCGGAGGAGGCGGCCCATGGTGGGCTTGGGGGCTTTGGGGATGCCCGGAAGGGGGGCGCCTTTGGGGAGGGAGCCGACGTCGGGGCATGGCGATCTTGCTGTCCATGGCACCGGAGCCGCAGTGGAGGAGGAGGGGGGGCAGCGGGGGAGGAGGCGGGCAGCGGTGAAGAAGGTGAAGGGTGAGACGGAGCGAGGGAGAAGGTGAAGGCGCAGGAGAGAGAGAGAGAGAGAGAGAGAGAGAGAGAGAGAGAGAGAGAGAGAGAGAGAAATATGGAAATTGAAAAACGTGGGAATAATGAGCGCGAAAATTTGAATAAGGCAGAAGTTAGGTTTTCTTTGCAAAATTCGTGGGAAATTTCCCACGAATTTTGCAACGAAAATTGTACGTACTAAAATAATTACCCGGAAAATTAAATATGTTGGAAAATTCGTTGGAAATTTCCAACGAATTTTCCAACAAAAATTGTAAACAATAAAATAATTAGCCAAAAATTGAAATTCGTTGAAAATTTCGTTAGAAATTTCCAACAAATTTTCACACGAATATAAAAAAAAATGTTGAATAATACCAGGTTTTTTTTAATTCGTTGGAAATTTCCTAACGAAATTTCCAACGAAAATTGTACACACTAAAAATAATTGCCCGAAAATTGAAATTCGTTGGAAATTTCCAACGAATTTTCCAACGAAAATTTTACACACTAAAATAATTGCCCAGAAAATTGAAATTGGTTGGAAAATTCGTTGGAAATTTCCAACGAACAAAAATTCATTGGAAAGTTCCAACGAATTTTCCAACGAAATTCGTACACAATAAATAATTGCCCGAAAATTGAAATTCGTTGGAAAATTCGTTGGAAATTTCCAACGAATTTTCCCACCTAATATAAAAAATGCCGAACAATACCGGTTTTTTTAATTGTTTGCAAAATTCGTTAGAAATTTCCAAAAAAAAAAAAGTCCCAAAATTTTTGGAAATTTCCAACGAAAAAATTTTTATTGGAAATTTCCAACAAATTTTGCAAAAAATTTTTTCGTTGGAAATTTCCAACGAATTTTTTTTTTTCGTTGGAATTTTCTAACGAATTTTGAGACTAATTTTTTTGTTGGAAATTTCCAACGAATTTTATTTTTTCGTTGGAAAAAAAAATGCGCTTTTTTTGTAGTGAAAACATAAACGCAAAATTCCTTTTTTTTGGGCAAAAGTTAAATATGATGGGGGCTGTTTTTTTTTTTTTTTTTTGTGTCAATGTAAGTATTATAAATCAAATGAAGTACAGCAGTTTAGGGATATCCTTAGCATTACAAAAAGTGCTAATAATTCAAAAAGATAGAGGTAGGAAGTCTTCATATAGTAGATAATACAACATTTATCTGGGAAGGTTTAATTTTTTGTAGAGAGAAGCTTTACCTCTGACATTTTTACGAACCTTAGCCAAAAGAATTTTTTGGTGGGCGGTTTCTCTTCATGCAGCATGCTTCTTTTCATTTGACCATCGCCTGTTTTGTTGACCCTTTAGGATTAGCGCAGTTGATTTGGTTTTGGAGGATTTCCAATTTATGAATTGATGGTCAGCCATTCAAATCCCACTAACTGCCTGGGCTATGGTTATCTGCATAGATCAAATGCCTTGATCTAACCGGTTTATAAGGCTCATAGGGTGTTTCACGGGACTTTAGGTAACCGATTGGATTTTCACGTCTATGCTCCCGAATTAATAACTAGTTTTAGTATATGAGGTCTCATTTGAGTTGTTGTGTACCAATGTATCTTTTTAAAAGTTTATTAATTATTCTGTTGATTTGTTAACTTTCATTTGCCTTGCTCAAAATGTTATTTTTACCAACTCTTTTTAGGAAAAAAAAAACAACCACAGTTAGAGTAATTTACCTACTTTTTTTCTAATTTAGTTTAAAATAGTTTTGTATCATCAACTCTTATTTGATTTAGTTACCGACATTTGATTACCTTATTTTTTTAATTATATCTCCTCATGGAAAATAGGATATTCTTTAACGCCTGATGCTAGGGTCACATTCAATTTAAGTACCAAGCCTCGATATTATGATCTTAATCTAGCGCGAAAGCCACGTTAGTGTCAAAATTACGACCTTTAATTCGTAACGATGTGGACCCAGCAATAAAACCTCCCCGAGCTTAGCACGATATGGACAAATGCAAATTTTGGTGTGTCCTCATTTGTTCATAAGATGCTTCCAGCAGTTATGCGAAGCGCGCATTTAGAAAGGTGATGTGATTATTTTGCACACGAGGGATCCATTAGCTATCTTAATGATTTTAATCATGAGTTCATGACATATTTCCGCCAAACTTATACTCCCAACAAGAAGAGTAATGCTACATGTACTAAATTCTTACTAAGAATTCCTTATCAAATGACATGGCGACTTACGGGGCATGCACCATGTCCTCGCATATGCGTACGTGGAGTCATCAATGAAATCAAGATTGTACAAAGAAAAGAAAATATAGATGGGGCAAGATCAATTGAAGGAAATTTCTTTTCCTATCTTACCATCTTTTTTCTACCCAAAGTGGCAATGGATGTCCTATCCAACTTTACACAAGATTGCATTGACGTTTACACCGTATTCGGTTGACCCATATCTAAAGGTCCTCGGGGCAAATCGTGGGCTGTTTCTCTTCATATAACATGCTTCATGCAGTACAATTCTCTTCGTTCCATCGCATGCTGTTCTCGCGCATGCGCTTCTTTCTTGAACTGCATCATGGAGAAGTGCATCAGTTTTGCTTAAAGTTAGACGAAATCAATCTACCTTGAAGAAATTAATCCCGATATTGGAGAAATGGAGCAGTCTCCTTTTGGTTTTGCCTCAAACTGGACGAGAGGATTCTTTGCTCACCTCTGCGCTCTTAGCTCGCAGATGCTTCTTCAACAAGCTGTCTACGAACACGCGCCACTTCGAGTCCTCCGAGCTTCACAATGTCCATCACCTCGCGGTCGAGCACCACTGCGCTCTTCGATCTTCTTCAATGTGCAGGCAGCGGCGAGGGCCACCGACCCTCGAGAATGGCCGAGGGTCACTCCCTCGCTACAAATTTGAACAAGGGTCACGGCCCTCATCGCCGGAGTGATGATAGCAGCGAGGTCATGGCAAACGTCGCCGGCAAGTGGCAAGACTATTGAGAGTCATGACCTCACCGAACTAACTTGCCCCCGCACATTCTCATGTTGCTTTCTCAGCGGTGGAGGCGGCGAGGGCCACGTCGTTTTCACCTGACTACGACCAAGGACACTGACCGCTCACCGATGAACGGGTGGCGGCAATGCCGCCTCCGCCTCATTTGCAGCTACATCTCTACTCCTTCTCGTTTGTTTTTATTCTTTGTTTCAGATTTTTATTTACTTTTCAAATTTTAATTTTCCTGAACTTTTGAAAATAATTCCATATATTTTAATTGACATATAAGATACCACATAAATACCACGTCAACATCTCCATTTATAACTTCAATGGAAAGACCATCAAGTCAAACAAAGAGTATATACTTTGAATACCTAATTACACCCAAAAAAAAGTCAAGAGACCTGACTGAACATTTGGCGATAATTCGAACATCTCCTGTGCCTTTATTCAAATATATAAATCAAGAGACTATAATATATTTTAAAGGACAAGCACAGTAATACAACTACAACTTACATAATTTTTCAACATTTTGCATATTATCTTCTCGTACAAGCATATCCCTAGTTTCGTTTACAGTTTTATTGCCCTGACTAACTATTTTGCATTACACGCACTGCCTCAAACATATTACGGAACACCAATCAACAACCATCGACCCCAGATCTTATTTATCCTTATATCGATGGTCTCTGGGGAAGGAAAACGCAAGAACTTCTATGCCATGGACCATGTAACATCCTCTTCACCCACTTCTATGTCCAACTCCAAAGCATGCCACACCGCGTTTGAAGCATCGACAATGTCGTTCCTACATGGCGGCTGATTGTCATGTTCATCATCGCACCCATTCATAGAGTCGCACTCATCGACCACCTTGGCCATTACGCTCCTCCCGGTCTTCGTAGATGTTATTTTTATCCTATCCCCGCATCGAGACCCGCCGGCATACCACCCTGTCGACAGTGCAACAATCAGCTCTGAGTTTTTGTGGTACCTGTCGTCGCACTCCGACGGGCCCCCACCATCACCGCCTCTGCTGAAATCGTTGTTCGTCAAGGTCGCTCGAGTGGAAGACGTTACCCGGGGCGAGCAACGGTATTTAGGGTAGGACTGGCCGTGGCAGTGCATAGTTCCTGAGGGCCGACATCCTCCACCGGACGGTGATGGAGTATTGGGACAAGTGTGTGTGCCTACGTCGGGATCGTCGTGGCACCTTCCGTTGATGCATATCAATTGGCCGGCGCAATCATCTAGGGTTTGACAAGGGCCGTTGCATGAGGAGATGGCATGTGAAGGAGATGAAAAGAGAGTGATGCTAATAACAATCGGAAGCGCTAGAAGGAGTGCCCCAAAGTACTTCATTGTTCAACTTTCGAAACTGAACGTTCAGGTTGATTTGGTGAGGAGAGAGGAAACCTTGGAGGTGCTTATATAGAGTCTCTCTCGCGCTCCATAGTGGCTAAAAAAAAGTTATTCGTATTTTGCGAAGACTTTCTGGGAAAAATACATCTTTTTGCTTAGATTCTATCGAAGAAATTATAAAAAAGTCTAGATATTTTTTGTCAAAATCGATAAACTCCAATCTGTGAACCTTGGATGGGATTCATCAAAGCAAAAGAACTCCATCAAAACTCACGAAGAACCTTGGTCCAATTGTACGTCTCTTCACTAGCTGTCAGGTGCAATCGCGGGAATCTCATCTTGTACACTTCTTTCGGTCCATTCAGTTCTTGTTCTGTAATAATTACAAAATACGCTTTAGGTTTTCATAAGCTAACGACAAATGCCTGTTGAAAAAGAATTTCTCTTGAATTATATGTATTCTTTTAGGCAGATCGTAGTTTTCAACGCCTTATGGATAGGGTCGTATCTCTTTTGAAATAATTACTAAGCATCGATGTTACGATCATACTCTACCAGCATGGAAGCCACTTTAGGGTGTTAAATTTACGACCCTTGATTCTTAATGACGCGAACTGAATCATGTATCGTATTAAGGGTGCGTTTGGAAACACTTAAGGGAAAAGCCTTTGAGAAAATGCAAATGACTTTAGGTGAACGAGAATTTCCAAAATGCAAATAGTATTTGGTAAAGTGTATTTTGTGAAGCAACTGTGACTTAATATCCATTGGAAAAAACTACACTCTGTAAAGGACTTTTGCCAGTTTTTTTTTAAGTATTCTCAAACTATTCGCTGGTAGAAGTTAGCCATCGGCAAACCAAATCGGCCGCTGGCCAGCCTTGCCTGAGGTCGCACGACCTCACGTGAGGATGTTCAACAATAGATTGGCTTGTGGCTCGACGGTGGCCTGAACCCTCACCAATGACGTCGCGTGAGGTATGGACATTTCTAGAATTATGAAAGTTGAGTGAAGGCAAATTTAGAAGAAAAAAAGTTGCATCTGCATTCTAGAAATGCTCAAAACTCAAAACACCTCTGGATCCACCTTGGGTTAAAGGCATTTAGAGGCCTTTAGAAATGCAATTGCATCTTCCTAAAACCCTTCAAAAAAAATTTCAAACAGTATTTTACATTTGCCCATGGACTTTGAAGCCCAAAGCCCCTTATCAAATCATTTTCCAAACGCACCTTAAAATGCAATAAAACCCCACACCGCTTACACGATATGGGCGAATACGAAATTTTGGGGTGTACTCATTTGTTCGCAGAAATGCTGCCCGCATTAGTTTCTATTCGGACAGAGTCTGACCAAAAAAGGGTTCGAAACAAGGCAGAAAAAGGATTTCATGAACAAGTACGAGGACGTGCCACACGTTAGTAAAATTTGTGAAAGCTTCAGTCGTGTGAATGATCAGCTTCGACGACAGGTGCTCTGGGGACATGAGAAGCGCGCATATAGACAGATAAGTTGATTATTTTGTACTCCACAATTCATGAAACTAATCCTGTTCATAATTATCATATGTGCTTACTATGAAACTACCTTAATGATCCTAATCACAAAGTATTTCCGCAAAACTTATCGCCCCTAATGACAAGAATAGTTTTGCACGTACTAAATTCTTACCAAAAAATTCCTTAGTGAATGACATGGCACTTATGTGGTATCCGCTGTGTCATCAGGACGTATGCGCGTAGAATCACTATTCAAAATAAAGATTGTAGAAAAGAAAAGAAAATACATATGGGGCAAGATTTTTTTGTTTCGTCGGAAGATGGGGCAAAATGAATTCAAGGAAAATTTCATTTCCTATTTTACAATTGTTTTTACCCAAAGTAGCAGTAGATGTCCCCTTAAACTTTACGCAAAATGCTATTGACGTTTACACCATATTTAGTTGGCCTAAATCTAGACGTTCTTTTCACACAAAAAAAAAATCTAGACGTTCTTTCCCTTGTTTTATGGGCAAAATGTAGATCCGTCAAATAGGTGGGTCGGGTCAAAAATAGTTTGACCCATTTAATCAGTTTTTTAGATCCAAAAAGAATTAATCAATTTTGACATATTTCTATGTGAGACAAATTTAGTGACCTATACCACAGCCGACCCATACTCGATCAATCTGTATTACTAAAACACTTTTATATTTAACCCAATCTAGAAAAACTTATATCCAAATTGAGGTGAGAGCACGAAACGAGTGAGTGCGAAAGCAATTGAGGGTGAGAGAGAGTGAAGAGGGAGTCGTAAAGGTGGGTTAGGTCTAAGTAAGTTAGAAATCCATTTAACACTCATATTATTTTACATTTTATCATTCTAAACCCATTTATGACCTTATAACTGACCTATATAATAACCCAGCTCATCAAATATGAGTTAAAAGATGGGTATGTAACCCATTTTGATAGATTTAACATATAATTAGCGTATTCTCGTATGTTGTTTCTCTTCATGTAAAATGCTTCATGCAATACGATCCTTTTCGTTTGACCATCATCGCGGACCTGTTCTCGCACGTATGCTTCGTCTTTGAACTACCTCACAGAGAAACACATTAGTTTTGATTGTAGAGTAAATTGTTGAAAAACATAAGCAATCGAACACAATAATAAATAGAACAAGGAGACAAATTGGACATCGGACTTACGTGATTCGATTGGTAAGACGTGCCCCATGAAGAGAGCAACACATGATTTCATTATGGATCAAGCAATACAAAGGAGGTTAGAAGCGCACCCGAGTCCCTCAAACACTTTCAATACTTCCTCAATTATACCTAACGATTCACACAGTGTATAACCGATATAGGCAAGTTCACGTTTTGGTGTTTACCCATTTGTTCATAGGATGTTGCCGGAATTTGTTCTATTGGAGCTCCGAAAAAAAAAATCTGACAGAACGGTTCGAAACAAGACAGAAAACAGATTCCATGAATCAGTACGAGGACGTGGTAATATGGTGGTAAAACCAACGAGAATCTCCGGTGATATCAACGATTGTATTTCAATAATCGGTGTTGCGTGGTTGTGAAAAGCGTGCATTTAGAAAGATGAGGTGATTATTTTGTCCATAAGTAATCCACTGATAACAATTTATGAAGACAATCCCTTTTCGTAATGAGCGCGTGTGCCTATTACAAAACTATCTTAATGATATTAATCATGAAGCATTCCGCAAAACTTATACCCCGACGAAAAGAACAATGCTATATGTAGTGATTGAATTCTAACTGACTGACATACGATCCTTGCACCATATTTAGTTGGCCTAAATCTGAACGTCCTTTCCTTTGTTTTCATGGGAAAAAGTTGGCGGATGAGGGTGGGCTGTTTCCCTTCATGCAACATGCTTCTTTTCATTTGACCATCGCCCGTTGTTCTCGCAAATATGGTTCTTCTTCGTCAATTTGTCACACTCGTCGACTACATTGGCTATCACGCTCCTCTTAGTCTTTGTAGATGTTGTTTTGATCCTCTTCCCGCACCGAGACCCACCAGCATACCACCCGGTCGATAGTGCAACAATCAGCTCTGAGTTTTGGTGGTAGCTGTTGTCACACTCCAATGGGCCCCCACCATCACCGCCTTCGCTGAATCGTTGTTTGTCAAGGTCGCTGGAGTGGAAGATGTTACCGGGGCGAGCAACGATATCGAGGGAAGGACTTTCCATGGCAGTTCATAGTGCCTGAGGGCTGACATACTTCATCGGACAGTGATTGAGCATTGGGACATGAGTGCGTACCTACGTCAGGATCGTCAAGGCACCTTCCGTTAATGCAGATCAATTGTCCGGTGCAATCATCTTGGGCATGACAAGGGCCATTGCATGAGGAGAAGGCGTGCGAAAGAGATGAAAAGAGAGTGATGGTTATAACAATTGGAAGAGCTAGGAAGAATGCCACAAAGTACTTCACTGTTCAAACTATCGAAATTGAACGCCCAAGTTGATTTGGTGATGTGGAGTCTCTCATGCTCCAAGTTGGCTGAAAAAAAGAGAGTTAATTATTCAATTTGCCTTTTGTTTCAAACCAAAAAGAGAGTTGTGCAATGACCGGATATCGAGACTAACATAAGCATTATAGACTAACATGATTGATCTTAATAGCTAGTGGTCAAGATATATCTTCTAATAGCAGATAGAATACTTTTTTTAACGCCTTATAGAGAGGGGCGTATCTCTTTTAAAATATTTTTGCATAGCCTTAATGTTACGATCGGAATCTAGCTTGAAAGCCACATTAGTGTCAAAGTTATTGCCTTTGATTCATAACGCGTGGACAGATTCATCAAATATTGTATCGAAACAGAATATCGCCCCGCCTGGCTTCCACCGATATAGGCAAGTTTCACGTTTTCTGGTGTTTCATAGGATGCTGCCGGCATTTGTTCTATTGGAGCACCGAACCAAAAAATCCGACAGAAGGGTTCGAAACAAGACAGAAAACAGATTCCATGAATCAGTACAAGGACGAGGTAATATGGAGGTAAAACCAACGAGAATCTCCGGTATCAACGATTGTATTTCACTAACCAGTGTTGCATGGTTGTGAAAAAGCGTGCATTTGGATAGATGAGGTGATTACTTTGTACATAAGTGATCAATTATGAAGATAATCCCTTTTCGTAATGAGCGTGTGTGCTTATGATGAAACTATCTTAATGATCTTAATCATGAAGTATTCTGCCAAAACTTGTTCCCCAACCGAAAGAATAATGCTATATGCAGTGATTTCTTACTAAAAATTCTAACTGAATGACATACGATTCACTTGGCATCCGCCGTGTCGTAGGACATGTGCAAGTAGAGTCATTAATTAAAAATGGGGATGGTAGAAAGGAAAATAAAATACAGATGGGGCAACATCAATTTAAGCAATTTTCCCCTTATTTTACTATTCTTTTTACCCAAAGTAGCATGGATGTGCGCTCAAACTTTACACAAGATGCCATTGAAGCTTGCGCGATATTTAGTTGGCCTCAATATAAACGTTAATTCCTTTTTTTATGGGCAAAAGTTGGCGCATGATGGTGGGCTGTTTCTTTTTTTTTTTTTTTTGTGAATGTAAGTATTATAAATCAGATGAAGTACAGCAGCTTAGGAATATCCCTTAGCATTACAAAAAGTGCTAATAATTCAAAAAGATAGAGGTAGGAAGTCTTCGTATAGTAGATAATACAACATTTATCTGGGAGGGTCTAATTTTTTTGTAGAGAGAAGCTTTACCTCTGACATTTTTACGAGCTTTAGCCAAAAGAATTTTTTGGTGGGCGGTTTCTCTTCATGCAGCATGCTTCTTTTCATTTGACCATCGCCTGTTTTGTTGACCCTTTAGGATTAGCGCAGTTGATTTGGTTTTGGAGGATTTCCAATTTATGAATTGATGGTCAGCCATTCAAATCCCACTAACTGCCTGGGCTATGGTTATCTGCATAGATCAAATGCCTTGATCTAACCGGTTTATAAGGCTCATAGGGTGTTTCACGGGACTTTAGGTAACCGATTGGATTTTCACGTCTATGCTCCCGAATTAATAACTAGTTTTGGTATATGAGGTCTCATTTGAGTTGTTGTGTACCAATGTATCTTTTTAAAAGTTTATTAATTATTCTATTGATTTGTTAACTTTCATTTGCCTTGCTCAACATGTTATTTTTGCCAACTCTTTTTAGGAAAAAAAAAAAACAACCACAGTTAGAGTAATTTACCTACCTTTTTTTCTAATTTAGTTTAAAATAGTTTTGTATCATCAACTCTTATTTGATTTAGTTACCGACATTTGATTACCTTATTTTTTTAATTATATCTCCTTATAGAAAATAGGATATTCTTTAACGCCTTATGCTAGGGTCACATTCAATTTAAGTACCAAGCCTCGATATTATGATCTTAATCTAGTGCGAAAGCCACGTTAGTGTCAAAATTACGACCTTTAATTCGTAACGACGTGGACCGGCAATAAAACCTCCCCGAGCTTAGCACGATATGGACAATTGCAAATTTTGGTGTGTCCTCATTTGTTCATAAGATGCTTCCAGCAGATTATGCAAAGCGCGCATTTAGAAAGGCAATGTGTCACTGGGGGAAAGTTTGGGGTTTTTGTGGTTTTTCCCAAAAAAAAAATTGGTTAATTTTGATGATTCGAAACGAAACCGAACGAAATACACGAAATTTTCGGTTTGTTTGGTTAAATATCTCGATTCGATTTTCGGTTCGGTTCGACACCCCTACTCCACAATTCATGAAACTAATCCTGTTCATAATTATCATCTGTGCTTATTACGAAACTATCTTAATGATCCTAATCACAAAGTATTCCCGCAAAACTTATCGCCCCTAACGAAAAGAATAGTTTTGCACCTACTAAATTCTTACCAAAAAATTCCTTAGTGAATGACATGGCACTTATGCGGTATCCGCCGTGTCATCAGGACATATGCGCGTAGAATCACTATTCAAAATAAAGATTGTAGAAAAGAAAAGAAAATACATATAGGGCAAGAGTTTCGTCGGAAGATGGGGCAAAATGAATTCAAGGAAAATTTCATTTCCTATTTTACAATTGTTTTTACCCAAAGTAGCAGTAGATGTCCCCTTAAACTTTACGCAAAATGCTATTGACGTTTACACCATATTTAGTTGGCCTAAATCTAGACGTTCTTTTCACACCAAAAAAAAAATCTAGACGTTCTTTCCCTTGTTTTATGGGCAAAAAGTAGATCCATAAAATAGGTGGGTCGGGTAGAAAATAGTTTGACCCATTTAATCAGTTTTTTAGATCCAAAAAGAATTAATCAATTTTGACATATTTCTATGTGAGACAAATTTAGTGACCCATACCACAGCCGACCCATACTCGATCAATCTGATTACTAAAACACTTTTATATTTAACCCAATCTAGAAAAACTTATATCCAAATTAAGGTGAGAGCCACGAAACGAGTGAATCGAAAGCAATTGAGGGTGAGAGATGTCGCGACGTCTCCCGAAACGCCCCCCCGCCGCCACGGGATTTGGCTAATGGATTGCTAAGTTAAACCTAGCTCGAGCTCTCCCAAACTCCTACCAATTCGCGACTTAAATTAGAGTTGCTAACGTGCAAATCAATTTTATTTAGGAGTCGCCACTAATCGGTTTTTGGTAGGTCGATTAGACACCTAAGTAAAGCACGGGAGAAAAGCTTCACTTCTACGAACCAGAGATTCAACAGGTACGGGGACTTGATTACACTAATTGACTAATTAGTGCCCTTTCGGTACCTAATCTTGTTTAATTCATCACTTAACATATTCTCACTAATCGGGAGTCTCGAAATCCGTTCCTAAGCTAAGAGAAGTAACAATTAATATCTCAACCTAAACATGCATAATCAACTACGAGAGGTTAAATTAAATCGTAACTCAAAGTGTGTGAACCGAGCGGCGTGGGATTAAACATAGTGCTAAACATGCGAAAACGGCGAGATAACCCAAATTAAACTTCTGATTTTTTTTGAAAAAAAAAGTTTTTTAAAAAAATTAAATTATTTTTCGAAATTTCAAATTTTTTTTGGAATTTTTAAATTTTTTTTTGAAATTTTTTTTAAATTTTTTTTTGAAATTTTTTGAATTTTTTTTTGAAAATTTTTGAATTCTTTTGAAATTTTTTGAAAATTTTTGGAATTCTTTTGAAATTTTTTTGAAAATTTTTTGGAATTTTTTGAATTTTTTTTAAATTATTTGAAATTTTTTGGAATTTTTGGAATTTTTTTGAAATTTTTTTTTAGAAAAGACGAAAATTCGAAATTCCTTTTTTTTAAAACAAAATAAAATAAAATAAAAACGAAATAAAGTCCGGACCCCTCTTTTTCCCTTTTTAAAAAATAACAAAATAAAGTAAGATAACAAAATTAAATAAAATTAAAATTTTTTATATATAAAAAGTGAAACCGAATCCGGTGGGACCTCCATATCCGACCGGATCGGGTTTCGACAAATGGGCCGCCCGGTCGGCGAACAAACCCGGGCTCATTTATTGAGCACGGTCTAAAATTAACCCCTTTTTTTAAATAAAAAGCCCAGCCCAAAATTTTGTTTTCTTCTTTTTTAAAGGGGCCCAAGGCCTAGCAAGAAAGCGGCTAAAGTACACCACAAGTGCCATAACTTGTGTCTGGGCGATCACTTTGGTGCCATAACTTTTTTTTCGGATCACTTTAGTGCCAAGTCGGAGGAAAATAGATCACTTTAGTGACTCGGCCAAAAAAAAGCCAAAATTCGGCCAAAACTGACTTGGCATTTATATTAACAATTAATATCTCAACCTAAACATGCATAATCAACTACGCGAGAGGTTAAATTAAATGCGTAACTCAAAGTGTGTGAACCGCGGCGTGGGATTAAACATAGCGCTAAACATGCGAAAAGGGCAAGATAACCCAAATTAAACTTCTGATTTTTTTTTTGAAAAAAAGTTTTTTAAAAAAAATTAAATTATTTTTCGAAATTTTAAATTTTTTTTGGAATTTTTTTAAATTTTTTGAAATTTTTTGAAATTTTTTGGAATTTTTGGAATTCTTTTTGAAATTTTTGAAAATTTTTGGAATTCTTTTGAAATTTTTTGAAAATTTTTGAATTCTTTTGAAATTTTTTGAAAATTTTTGGAATTTTTGAATTTTTTTTAAATTATTTGAAATTTTTGGAATTTTTTGGAATTTTTTTGAAATTTTTTTAGAAAAGACGAAAAGTCGAAATTCCTTTTTTTTTTTAAAACAAAATAAAATAAAATAAAAACGAAATAAAGTCCGGACCCCTCTTTTTCCCTTTTTAAAAAATAACAAAATTAAAGTAAGATAACAAAATTAAATAAAATTAAAATTTTTATATATAAAAAGTGAAACCGAATCCCGGTTGGGACCTCCATATCCGACCCGGATCGGGACCGACAAATAAAAGGGCCGGCCCGGTCGGCGAACAAATCGGGCTCATTTATTGAGCCCGGTCTAAAATTAACCCCTTTTTTAAATAAAAAGCCCAGCCCAAAATTTTTTTTTTCTTCTTTTTTAAAAGGGGGCCCAAGGCCTAGCAAGAAAACAAACAAGTAAAAAAAGATGGCCCACTCCGGCCCACACGCCCCAACAAGAACCCTACCCGGTTCACCCGTGCCCGACCCAGCGCGACCCGACCATGGCCGCCACCGCGCCTGGGGGGCTCGCTTGAGCACCGGCCACCGTGAGCTCCGGCCTCCGCGACCGACGCTCCACTCACGGTCCACCGCCCAATAAGCCCCGGCGAGAATGTCCGTCGCCCCGCGAGCCACCCGGCGTCAGCGGCCGGCGATTGACTGTGACGCCCAAGTCACGTGAAGGGTGAGCGTCAGCGGATCGGCGAGGTCGGCAGAACCGGCGGCCACCTGAAGGTACGCCGGACCTCAGGTGTGATGCGCGGAACCAACCGACCCCCAAAATCACCAGCGAAACACAGCGAGAATTTCAGGTCGGTTGGGGAAAATCGTCAAGCAGGTTAGTCGCGCCGCAAAAAGCGAGGATTCCGGCAAAGCGGACTTTCGGCGGACGGGATCATCAACACCAAGCGGGAAGCGGGCTAAGCGGGATGCCTCCGCGGGCGAAGCTCCACATGAGCGAACGGCCTGACTCCGGCGATGAGCGAAAAAAGCGAGCACACAAAAACAAAGAAAAACCGAGGGGGGAATGCCGTTGATCGTTCCCTATCCGGCTCGAGGCGGCGAATAGCGGTGGATCGGACAGCGTCGGTCGCCTGCCGCCGCCAAGCGAATCCTCGAAACTACCCGAATCAAACCAAACCAAAATAAAATCAAAGCGAGCTTGGGCCGGAACCTACCGTGACAAGCAGGAGCCGCCGGACCAGTGATGCGTCGGCGAGGAGATCGTTGACCTCGGGTCTCACTCGCCGGCGCTCTCGGCTTCACTCTCTCTCTCTCGGCTCTTGCCTTGCTCTCTCCATGGGGTCTCTCTGTGGACTTCGAGCGCCCCCGATCTCCTCTCCGGCGTTCCCCTCTGTTCTCTCTCTCTCGCTCTCTCTGGGACTCCCTCTCGAACCTCCCTTCATATCGTGGCTCGCTCCCTTCTTAAAACATGAGGGAAAGAGGAGTCTCCTTCTCTCGGCTTTTCTCCGGCGGCGTCCATCGTTCCGTTTTCAACTAAGGCATTGCGGATCTACTCGGCGTGGGCGGAGATGCCGCGCCGCCCTCGCCGCGCCTTCCTGCGCCCCCTTCGCTTCCTCGCCCGTGCATGTCGTTCATCTTTTCCCGGGAGCATTGAATGACGCTAGGGGAAGACCACGCGTGACCGGTCATTCATTCAATGCTGGTCACGCTGCGTTTTTTTAAAAGCGCGTGGTGCTGGCCAGCATTAAACAATGCTGGTCAACCCCCCTTTTCGATTTTTTTTTTTTTTTAAAATTTTAATCTTGAATTTTTTAAATTTTTTTAATTAATTTTTTTTAAAAAATTAATGATAATTTTTTGATCTGATTTTTGAAAGTGAAAAATGGAAAATGTGCAAATGCACCTAATAACTATACGCCATGCAATTTTAATGAAAATATTTTTTGGTTTAGGGGTTAAAAATTAAACCCTAATTTTATGCGATAAAACCCTAAATGATTTGGGCAAAATTTAGGTGTCAACAGCTGCCCCTCTTTGAAGGGGAGTTCGAAGAAGTTCCATTTAAAGATAAGAGACACTTAAATTTTGTTCACAGAGGCGCGGGGAGATGTATGAGAGATTTTTTTTTTTGGAAAAGGGACAAAACTAATACGACGTTTAGGGACTAAAACCCAATAAACATCGAAAATTCCACCTAGGGATTAAAACCCTATGAGCAGCTAAGATCCCGCCTAGGGACTAAAACCCTATGAACGGCAGTAGGAACAATACCTTGGAGGGACGCCTAGGGACTAAAACCCCATGAACGTCTAAGATTCCGTCTAGGGGCTAAAACCCTATTGAACGGCAAAGGGAATAAAACCCAGAAGGAACGCCTAGGGACTAAAACCCTATGAACGTCTAAGATTTTGTTTAGGGACTAAAACCCAGCAAGTACGCCTAGGGACTAAAACCCTATGAATGACGAGAATTCTGTCTAGGGACTAAAACCCTATTGAACAGCAAAGGGAATAAAACCCAGAAGGAGTGCCTAGGGATTAAAACCCTATGAACGTCTAAGATTCTGACTAGGGACTAAAACCCTATGAGCGTGTAGGGATTACGCTTAGGGACTAAAAATCCTATGAAGCAGTTAAGGCTCGCCTAGGGACCTGAAACCCTATGAACCGCAATATGAACAATGCCTTGAAAGAGTGCCTAGGGACTAAAACCCTATGAACGGTAAAGGGGATAAGACCCTGAATGAACACTATTTCCTATCAAAATGTGAGGAATCTCCATGATGAACAGGTCAAGAGAGATATTACGAGCCATGGCGATGCTTTATGTAGAAAAAGTGCTTCAAACAACTGTTGAAGCTCGATGCCTGTCGATTTTACCGGGAGAATTTATTGTATTGCAATGATTCCAAGCTGTTAAAGCTCATCACACTTGTTGATTCGCAAGCTACCGAAGTGATCACTGCACAAAATGTGTCTTAACAAACTCCCTGATAGCGAAGAACATCAGTATTGAGAGAGTGTTGATTGTACGAGCAATTCAAATCGATTCAATTGTTTGGAAAGCATTCAACATCCTTCAATATTGCAAAATCGCCTTTATGCATGAAAGGCGTCATTAGTCATCAAATTCCCTTAGGAGAAAGTCTTTTACTAAAATGATGTTAACTCACGAAGAGGGGCCGTTAGGAATGCCAAACAAGAATTCTTTAGTCCGAAAGGGCTTCTCACATACTCTCAAAAAGGCTGTTTGATCTCATTCATTAATATGGGAAGTAAACATGATCTCTATATACCTCACACTACAAGTGTCGAAGGCTTCGAGAATCATTCGCAATAAGTACGCATTGTTCGATCCAAGAGGTCTTTTAAGGGGTCGCAATGAATGAAGGTTTAGTCACGGTTTCAATAATGGATGAGCATTATTGACTAAGGAATGAAATAATTATCAATTAGCATCTCCATCAAGTTTCCAAGTCAAGAAATCTTAAGATGAGATAAGACAACTTTGCCCCTACTTCTTCAAGCGGTAGCTTTTTGGAAAGTCCCTATTTTCACTTGACTCATCCGGATAAGAAGAGACTTTGGGGAAAAGGGTTGTAATGTTGGTTTCGATAAAAGGCTCGAAGGGCTCAAAAATTTTCAAATGGGATTCAAAAGTCGGTGATCGCCATGGCATCATTATCATATCATCCAATTCTTTCGAGGACGCTTGACTTTTGTAATCCAATTTATCTCGAAGTCCATTGACTAATCATTTCAATGCGAGAGCTTTGCTCTTTTCTCTAATGATTTTTGCATTTGCAATGATTTTTTTTTTTACAACGGGCATTGGCCTTGCTTTTACCAGGCAACTCGCTTTTTCATGCCCCTAGTTTCCATTTGACTTTTGCTCATTTGAATCTTTTGAGCTCCTAGGACTTTCTTTTTTTTTTTTATTGTGACATAAGCACCAATTGCCATGGAAAATCATGTGTCTTTCCCCAAGGTGGGAAGACAATCACCCTTCGGGCTTTAGAAATGAATATCCAGGCTCAACTTGACTAAGCAAAAGATATGAGTGTGTTTGGGTAGAGAAATGAATGCTCTTCTTCATTTTGGGATGTTTCAAGCTTCCACGAGGACTCACCTGAAGTTACCAAAAAAGATTAATGCAAGTAAGGGCAAATAAGTCTTTCTCATCTTTTTCTCCAAAGCATGTCAACCAAAACCTCCAAATTTGCCCGTTGTAGGGTGGTTCATGACAGAGGTATTTCGTAGAAATTCTCCATATGTAAAGGCTCAAAGGGGCTTAACTATGATTGCATGTAGTGTGCAAGACGGATAGAAGAAATGTCTCTTTTTATTTTGATCAATGTACTATTTGCGAATGATCCTCTCGTCCTAAAACACGATTTTCTCTCTTTCGCTTCTCTCAAAGTGCTTATAGGACGTGTTTGGGTATGGCTTGCCTTTCCTCATCCTAAGTGCTTCTCGCTTGGCATGATTAACGTACTTCCTCTTGTTTTGCCAAGATCACCTGAGTTGATTGATCTCCACAGGGAATTTTGATTCAAAATGAATGTTCCATCAAGCATCAAGATAACTATCAAAAGTTTATTTCTATAGTTTCGACCGCTGTGCTTTTTTTTTTTAAAGCAAATTTTCCATTTTACTTCTTTTTTTTTGTTGGTATTGAGAAAAAAGGTACTCACCGTATTTTGGTGACTTGGTACCCCTTAATCAGCTCACTGTATGCTCGCCAAGGCGGTTCGGTTGTTTGGCGATCACTTTGTGGGTTACTTGGGGCCTACAAAGTAAACATGTATGCATGTATGCATGATATGCATGATGTGAATACCCTACAGTGATTCGGATTGTATCGAAAATGGCTCTCGGGCCTTGGATTTCATTCAAGGAAAATATTTTTTCTTTGAATTGGCATTTCTGAGGTTTTGGCAACTCTTGGTCATCCATTTCTACAAGAATCAAAGCACCCCTGTGTAGAACCTTTCTAACGACATACGGACCATCATAATTTGGGGTGAACTTCCCACCTAATTGGGGTGTGATGGATAGCACTTTCTTTAGCACGAGATCTCCAGCTTGAAAATGTCGAGGTCGAACTTTTGCGATTGAAGGATTTTGCAACTCGCTTTTGGTAACATTGGCCATGGCATAAAGCCTCTAGTCTTTTCTCATTGATCATATTCAACCGATCCCATCTTTGTTGTGTCCACTCCTCCTCGGAGAGCTCGACTTGTGAGAGAATCCTCAATGAAGGGATTTCGACTTCTACGGGCAAGACAGCCTCCATACCATAAACAAGCGAGAAAGGAGTTGCCCCTGTCGAAGTGCGAATCGAAGTTCGATATGCCATCAATGCATAGGGCAACCGTTCATGCCAGTCTCGATAGTTGTCAGCAGTTTTTGACAAGATCTTCTTTATGTTCTTATTGGCTGCCTCCACAGCTCCATTCATTTGTGGACGGTAAGGTGAGGAGTTCAAGTGACGAATATGAAACTCGCCGAGTAAGCCATCTACGATCTTGTTGTTCAAATTTGAGCCGTTGTCAGTAATGATCGCCTCCGGGACCCCATAGCGAGCGATGATGTCACGACGAATAAACTTGACCACATTCTTGGCGGTGACGTTGGCATATGAGCTTGCCTCGATCCACTTGGTGAAGTAATCAATGGCTACCAAGATGAAACGATGTCCATTGGAGGCCTTAGGATTAATTGGTCCAATCATATCGATCCCCACATTGAAAAAGGCCATGGCTCGGACATTTGACGCAATTCATTCGGCGGTACGTTGATCTTATTTGCATAGATTTGACACCGATGGCAATAACGAACATGCCGAATACAATCGGTCTCCATAGCCATCCAGAAATAACCCAGTCTCATGATTTTTCTGGCCAAGAGATGACCGTTCATGTGTGGACTGCATTCTCCTTCATGAATTTCCCTCATCAATCGATTAGCTTCTCCGGCATCGACGCATTTCAGCAAAACCGAGTCAAAGGATCTCTTGTAAAGAGCATTGCCACTGGATGAAAAACTTCGACGCTAGTTTCCTTATGTATTTCTGATCCGTTAGCTCACTTCCAGGAGGATATTCACCCCTCTGAAGATAGTTCATGATGTCGTGATACCACGGCTTCTCATCAGGTTCATCTGCGATCGTCGAATAGTAAGCCGGACGCGTCAATATTTCGATTTTCAGTGGCTCGACGTCTAACCCCTCCATGACCTGCAGCATTGATGATAACGTGGCCAGGGCATCGGCAAACTGATTTTGCGATCGGGGTAAATACTCAAAAGAAATCTCTTCAAATTCCTTTATTAACTCCTCAAGGAATTCGTGGTAAGGAATCAACTTGGAGTCGCGGGTTCGCCATTGGCCTTACATGCGGAGAATAATGAGGCGGAATCACCGTAAAACAGAACTTCCTAACCTTCATGTCGACGGCCAATTGCAGCCCCAAGATGCAAGCTTTGTATTACGAGATATTGTTGGTGCAGGAATACCAACTTGGCGGCCACGTGGTGATGTTGACGGCGGGGAGATAAGAACCGCCCAGTCCCGAACCCGGTAAGGTTAACGGCGCCGTCAAGTACATAGTCCACTTATCACTCACTATCTACGAAACACGCTCCTCTATGGGATCCGGCTGATGATGGCCTTATGACCTTCGGCGTTTTACATCAACATGTCAGCTATAGCTCTTCCCTTGACAGATTTTTGCGTCATGCCGTGGAAATCGAATTCGGACACCAGTACTTGCCACTTTGCTAACTTTCCAGCTAACACAGGTTTTTCCAGCAAATATTTGATAGGATCATTCTCAGTTACCAGCAGGATCCGATGATGAAGTGTATACTGGCGTAAGCGGTGCAATACCCACACCAAAGCCACACACGTCTTTTCAACCCCGGGGTAATTTATTTCGGATGAAGTAAATTTCTTACTAAGGTAGTATATTGCACACTCCTTATCATCGCTTGGTCTTTTCTGGGCTAGCAGGGCTCCCAATGACTCTTCATGAATAGTCAAGTAGAGTATTAGTGGCACTCTGGGGACAGGTGGCACCAGGACTGGCGGATGAGAAAGATATTCTTTTCTTTTGTCAAATGCCTCTTGACAATCGGTAACCCAACTTAACTTTGGCGTTTTTCTTGGGAACTTGAAAAAGGTTTAGCTGTCTCGGACGGTTGAGAAATGAATCTCGCCACATAGTTCGGTCTCCCGGCCAAACTCCGAACCTCTCGGCGGTAGAAAGGGCTTTAAGTCACAAATGGCCTTAACCTTCGATGGGTCAATCTCAATGCCTCGATTCTTCGACCATGAACCCCAAGTAACTTCCCAGACTTTGCCCCAAACACACATTTGGTGGGGTTAAGTCTTAACTTGAACTTTCGGAGTCGGTCAAACAACTTCCGCAACACCTCGATGTGGTCCTCTCCGTGCTTGGATTTAGCAATCATATCGTCTCACGTAGACTTTCACTTCTTTATGCATTATATCGTGAAATAGGGTGACCATTGCTCTTTGGTATGTTGCCCGGCGTTATTTAAGCCGAAGGCCATTACCCTGTAACAAAAAGGTCCCCAAGGAGTAATGAAGGAGGTTTTACTTTTATCTTCTTCTTTCATCCGAATTTGATTATAGCCAGAAAATCCATCTATGAAAGAAAATAACTCAAATCCAGCGGTCTTTGTCGACCAATACATCGATGTGAGGCGGCGGAAAGTCATCTTCGGACTTGCTCAATTCGGATCGCGGTAATCAATACAAACCCCGACTCGACCATCCTTCTTCATGCGGGGACTACATTGGCGATCCAATCGAATAGCGCGACATACTCAGTAAAGCCCACCTTCAACAACTTCATGACTTCTTCCTCGATCTTCTTGGATAATTCGGGCTTTGTTCTTCTGAGCCTTTGCTTCTTTGGCGGGATACTTGGATCAGTTGGTAGAGCATGTTCTACAATTTCTTTATCCAACCCTGGCATTGGCATATCCGCATATGACCATGCGAACACATCTTGGTACTCTCTTAAAAGGTTGACCATCCTTTTGATGTTGATCTCAGAAAGGCCAGCTCCAATCTTGATTTCTCTAACATTCTCGAATCTCCCAGTTATTGTGATGGTAGGCTCTGTGGTCAACGGTTTAGACTCTTCATGCCGAATCCAATCACGCTTTCGATGCTTTTTCGGTCCACAGCCATCCCTGGTCATCCTTGGTCCCAAAGGAATTTTCGTCGAGCGAATCCGACTCACATATGCACCCATCATGATTATGTGACATGTTATGCAGGATGCCATAAAGAAGGTTAGTGATTAAATTGGCAAATATTACGCGACTACCGATATGCATGTACTTTGAAGTTGTTTTGAAAGAGTTTTGAAAATGAAGGATCCATCCTCATATCCTTGGGCGCCCTATTTGCAAATGATTTTGAAAATCGAGGAAGCGTCACGGAAGTCCAGCCTCAAAGCATCATCATCGGTTTGATTTGGGTACTTTCACACGTCCTTAATAAAACATGATCATGATTCAATTAACAGGATAGGGCCGTTTACATGACTCGAGGTCTTGGACCGACGGCTCGCGATCAAGATCTTGATTACAAAGGAAAGCAAAGGCTAAACCTAAATAGACTTCCCATGGAAGGGATATACATCGACTCAAGCTAGCAGGCAGGAAAGAAAAACAGCATCCCTACTCAGAGGGGTTGATGGTAGCAGTGGAGGGCTCGGTCTCCTCATTTCCCATGATAGCACAGGCAAACTCTTCCTTGAACAACTCGACTAGGCCAAGGATGGCCTCCTCTTCCCCGGCCGACTTGGGCGGACCCGGAAAGATCTCTTCCAGTTCCGGAAGGAGCAAGCCCTTCTGACCCTCCTTTAATCCAAATAGACTTCCACGACCTCCGTCTCCTCCATGATTAGCTGGACCTTTATGGTTACCACGACCCTCGAAATCGCCTCGTCCTTCATGATTAACTCGGCCACCAGAATTGCCACCATGATAACCTAGGCCTTCTTTCTTACGCCACTTGGAAGCCCGAATAGGCTCTTTGATGCCTTGTCCATGTAGTCCTAGTCCAGTTCCAGGAATATGACCATTCTCGAGCAACACCCTACTCGACATCATCGAAGGCTTAGCCACTTTTGGGTTGCGCATAATGGTCCCCACAGGTACATGGATTACCAACACTAACTCAAAAGTATGGTAGCTTGATTCAGCCTTGTTCTCAGGCTCTATATACGGAATTGCAGTGTCGTGGAAAATTTTGAAGTCGGTTTCTCCGTAAACAGTTACCAACTTCCCATCCACAATGAATTTGACCTTCTGATGCAAGCTCGAGGGCACAGCTCCGGCAGTGTGTATCCAAGGACGTCCTAGTAGAAAATTGAATGCACTAGGAATGTCCAGGACCTGGAAGTTGACTAGAAAAAGAACCGGACCAATCAGTAGTTCAAGCTCGACCTCGCCAATGACCTCCTTCTTCATACCGTCAAAAGCCCGAACGGTAGATTTAGATGACAGAATTTTCTCTTCACTCACTCCCAGACAACGAAGGGTGGCGAGTGGGCAAATGTTTAATGCAGACCCGTTGTCAATCAGGGCTCTTGCTACCATTCTATCACGACACTTAACTGAAATAAGTAGCGCCTTGGTGTGGTTGCGACCTTACGAAGGGAAATCTTCATCAAAAAAAAATCTGATCTTTTAGCAAGATAGACCCAACAAACTCCTCCAACTGGGTGTCATCGATGGTCTCCGGGACGTGCACCTCATTCAAAACCTTGAGCAGTGCATTCTTGTGCTTTTCGAATGATTTGAAGAGATCCAAAAGGGAGATTTGGGCTGGCATCTTTCTCAACTGATTCACGATGTCGAATTTGCTCGTCTTCACAATCGCCAAGAATTGCTCCGCCTCCTCTTCTGAGACGGCTTTCTTTTCAACGACCCGTGTAGGTGCATAGCAACGGCCTGAACGTGTGACGGCGTCAATTTCGTTCGTCTTATAACTCCAAGGGACTGCCTTGGGGTCGTAGCTCGGGATTCGGTCTACTATTATATCCTCTTCGTCCTCAAGGCGGAGTTCAATCACCATTGGCTCCATGACGCTATCATTGATCTCTAGGGTGGCGAACTCTTCGGCCGCCAGGTCAACGACTAACTGCTCAACATCTCCCCCGTCTGGCATCCATAAGTCTTCCTCGACAGATAAGTCAATCACCACAGGGGTGATCATGCCAACCATCTCTTCGGGTGCAAGCGGGTCGTCCATGCCTCCCCACCCATCGGGAACAACATCCTTGGGATCGATGAAGAAGCTGGGTGGCGGTGAATACTTCACGAGATAGTCGAATTTGTCCGTTGGGCTGTCCTAGTGTGTCAACTACTTCCCCATTCTGACGAGCAAGCTTTACGAACTCATGATTCCAATCCACATTGCTAGCTTGAGGCCCAAAGTCCTCATACAAATTTTCTCCTTCACTACTGGTCACGATTAGACTTTCTGACGCACCCTCATTAGGTGGCTCGTCAGTTCCTATGGGCTCCGCAAGCGTCTCTTCCGACTCTTCCTCGTGAAACGAATTAAGAACAACCGTCATGGTCGCCATACTATCTTCCTTCGTACTGTAGATTACTCCCATGTCCACCATCTGGGTGATGCATTTCAATTTTTCTTTCAACGGAATATCCTCCCCGTCTTCAAAGTGTCCAGCTGACACTAGTAATTTGTAAAGTCTATGAGCATCCACATTAAAGGTCTGCTTACTCTCGCCACCCTTCTCAATAACCACATTGACATCCCCAGCATGATTGGGCAACGGGTTTTGTTGAACATTAGGGAACTGGCTCCTTGAAGGATAAAATGCCCTTGTCAAGTAAATTCTGCACTTTGTTCTTGAGAGTGTAGCAGTTGTCTACATCATGACCCTTCTCGCCTCTATGAAACTCGCAAGACTTCGACAAGTCAAACCCAGGGAATTTTGGGGGATCATCCCGAGGTACTTCTTTGGCTATCATTCCCCTTTTCAACAACATAGGCAGCAACTTAGATAAAGGTCTAGGCAGAGGAGTGAACTGCCTCGGTGCCTTCTTCTTGAATTCATAATTTTGATATGCCCTATCTCGAAACATAGACGGGCCTTGGGAGGATGAGGCAGGGGGCCTCGTCACCACCGGCGCTTGTACATACGCGATCTCCACATCTTTTTCCTTTCTATTCGGGATCTTTCGGCTAATCCCGTCGCTCAATCTACCATCATGCATGGCCCCCTCTATCCTCTCCCCGACATCTACCAGCTGGGAGAAAGTCAAGCATCCTGAACCCACCAACTTTAAATAGAAATCACTAGGTAGGGCCTTGAGGAAAAGGTCGAGCAGCTCCTTTTCACTGAGTGGAGGTCGAACTTGAGCGGCGAGAGTACGCCATCTTTGAGTGAAGGCTCGAAAGACTCACTCCTCTTCTTTTCGATTCGGGTCAATACTTGGCGTAGGGGCTATCTCGGTATTGTACTTGTCTTTGCCAAGATGAACGCCTCGGCTAGCTCCTCCCACTTCTCGAACTTCTCGGGGCTCGACAACCGTACCATTGCGGTAGCGAGCCCTGTCGAGACTCTCTTGGAAGGTCAAACCATTAGTGGGACATTGCAGGCATACCTCGCCATCTGTTTAAGTAGTACTTCAAGTGGATCTTGGTCTTGGTCCCGTCATATTTAGTGAAGTTCGGAATCTTGAACTTCTCTGGAAAACTCATTTGTGCATATCGAGACGGGTCCTCGATCGCGTGCTCTTCATATCCTCGTAGCATACGGAGCTTCTCCTCTATCTTCGCGAACCTTTTGTTATGTTCTTCCTCCAAAGCGGGCGGTGGCGGCACGAGATGGGGTCCAATTCGGCCGTTACGGGTGTAGAACCTAATGCCTCCTCAGTAACATTTCTTCTTGCAGGCCCTCCACGGGCTCGGGAATGGCTTGGGGTGCGGTTTGACCAGCATTTGGTGCGCTAATGCAGCCCCGCATATCTTGACGAATCGAGTGAGCTGAGCATCAAGACCATTGATCTTGTCGTCGAGGCGGCGAAACGGGCGTTCTGCTCCTCGATATTCATCTGCGTGGCCCTTGATCGCGTCCGGATCGGCGACTGCCTAGAAGCCGTAGCTTCGCCTTGGCGGAGGCAGGGAGCATTGGCAGGCTGTCAAACTTGGTGTAGACACTGCGATCACCGGAACTCCCTCTTTTCGCGCGTTGAGTGGATTCAGACGATTTGCGAACACCCAAAAAAATGAATAAACGTAAGCACACGATTCAAGTGGGAGGTTGGCCCATGGCAATGGTCTAGGCGTTTTGTGTCCCTTGAGAACAAGTTTTTTTTTTTTTAAGACATCGAGATTTTGGAATTTTTAGACATCATTAAACGATAAATGAAAGCTTCTTAACACTGAAATTAGAAAATAAGATTCTTCCGGCATTGAAACAAAGAAGGTACACAACGATTCCTAAGCCTCGAAATCAGAAAGAAAGAAATCCCCTAAACATTGAGACTAAGGAAGTACATAAAATTGTTGGAACATAAGAAAAACGAAATTCCCTAAACATTGAGACTAGAAAAGCGATAAAACATCTTAAACAAGAAACTAGGGGGACAAAGTGTCATCTCAAATTTCTCGAGGCGACTCATTTTATATGCGATGGGGAACCTGCGGCTTTGCGGAGCCGTTTGTTTTCTCGAGTTAACCCGAGATGCGAGTCCACATCCATTTCCACCCTCTTTTCAAGATGCTCAATTTGCGCCTTACGGGATGGCTTTGTCCTTACGGAACCAAAGTGGTCATAGAATGGTCGGGATTCGGTGGTTGTGGATGTAGAACGTGGAGGCATGGTGGGTCTCTTCTTCTCCATTTAGCATCTTAGGCACAACGATTCTTTCATGACGACACTCGCTCCAGGCAAGCTCGACAGCACGGATTTCATCAAAGTAATCGTAGTCCGTGCGGGTGAAGCGAGCCTAAAACATCTCCGTCTTGAGAGGTGGGGAATCTCTTGTAGAGCTCGGTATTGGCGAGGCCACCCCATGCGGGTAATAAGAAGTGGTGCGGAGAGACCAAGCAGCGGGATCGGGTTAGCAAACTTGTGAGCGAAGCGGGCTTCCTCGACTGGAGCCATTTAGCATGCCATAGAAATGCCTTGGGTTCAGGGTCTTTTAGGAAATTTATCCAACGGGAATATTCTTTGTCGGGGGAATGCTTTTCTAAGACTTGGAACCTTTGTATTGGGTGCCTAAACTCATCTATTTGAAATAAGCGCATAAGGTGCCCAAATCCCTTATGTGAGAAAGAAACCATATTTGCAAAATTTCGGGAAGCTCAGATGATTTTGTCTCCGTTTTGTTTAAAACGATTAAGGGACAACAATGTTTCGGCTAAAATCATGTTGACATAGTTTAACCCAGCACACATGTGTTTGACCACCCAAGCAATTGAAGGATTTATGGCATTTTTACGATGAGGAAAGATGATTAGTCCAACAAATGCTAAAATGAAGATCCTACTCCTTTGGGCTATCGGTTGACTTGAAAAACACTCGGCCAAAAATGAGAATGGGCACGCATAACAATTAGCCTTAACGACCTTCCTCACCACCTCGGCCCTAACTCTAAAAAATTGTGACAACTCGGAGATGGGGTCTATACCTATGGGTGGCTTGACAAGCTCGGTTCCAAGAGGCATTCCAATGGCAATGCTATATTCTTCCAAGGTCGGAGTTAACTCGAACTTGCGAATATGAAAGTTGATGTTTGAGGGCACCAAAAGTGCGGTATTGCTTGCACAACCCGGAATGGATGTTGATCTTGAGTAATGGGAGGAGAGCGACCAATCTTTGCCTCGACCGCCTTTGGCCATTTTGATCCAACCGATCCCACCACGCTATGAGTTCTTTCTTGGGAGTGAAAATGAATTGGACATCGGCTCTCCCCATCGCATATAAGTCGAGACTAACGAACAACCTAATTTGCCATGGACCAACAAAAGGAAATAAATGAATTGCGTAACAGGAAAGATAAATGCTTACTTTATTGAGAACAAAGGCGGACACAAAGACACACGCATGAAAGGTGAGGCTCGCTTTCTATCTAAACGGTTGAACAAGGTGAAGTTAAGAGGGTGATCTGACCGTCGCAGTCTCGCGTTGGTGTCAGGTCCTCTTAACTCCGGCTTAGTCGAAAGAGATATCCTATAGTCACGCGCGGTCTCGCAGAGATAAAGATAAACACTTACGACACCAGGAAAGAACTTTCGGGGAGAAGAAAGGCAACCTCTACATCGCGGTCTCGCGTTCGAGGTTGTGTCTTTCTTAACACCATCCTAAAGCGTCCTATCACGGCCCGGGTCCGGCAGTATGGTTGTGTGTGCGATAGTGTAGTGCTAAAACATCTAAAGCATGCACAACAATGTATAGGCAAACAATGTCGAAAAAAAATAAACATTCGTTCCCTAAATCTCAAACCTGCAAAACAAGGGGTTAATGGCGAGAACATTCACGTTAGGGATGTATATAAATAAGAAAAATGGCCTAAGTCCACAAAATCTCCCCAGTGGAGTCGCCAAGCTGTCGCGACCTCCCCGAAACGGCCCCGCCGCCTACGGGGTTTGGCTAATGGATTACTAAGTTAAACCTAGCTCGAGCTCTCCCAAGCTCATACCAATTCGCGACTTAGATTAAAGTTGCTAACGTGCAAATCAATTTTATTTAGGAGTCGCCACTAATCGATTTTTTGGTAGGTCGATTAGACACCTAAGTAAAGCACGAGAGAAAAGTTTCACTTCTACGAACCGGAGATTCAACAGTGCAGGGGACTTGATTACACTAATTGACTAATTAGTGCCCTTTCGATACCTAATCTTGTTTAATTCATCACTTAACATGTTCTCACTAATCGGGAGTCTCAAATCCCGTTCCTAAGCTAAGAGAAACAATAATTAATATCTCAATCTAAACATGCATAATCAACTACGGCGAGGTTAAATTAAATTTGCAACTCAAAGTGTGTGAACCGAAGCGACGTGGGATTAAACATAGCGCTAAACATGCGAAAACGGCGAGATAACCCAAATTAAACTTCTAATTTTTTTTAAAAAAGTTTTTTCAAAAAAAAAAATTTAAAATTTTTTTCGAAATTTCGAAATTTTTTTTGGAATTTTTAAAATTTTTTTTGAAATTTTTTTTGAAATTTTTTTGAAATTTTTGGAATTTTTTTTGAATTTTTTTTTTTGAAATTTTTGGAATTTTTTTTTGAATTTTTTTTTAGAAAAGGCGAAAAGTCAAAATTCCTTTTTTTAAACAAAATAAAATAAAATAAAAACGAAATAAAGTCCGGACCCCCTCGGTTTTTCCCTTTTTAAAAAAAAAAATAAAAATAAAGTAAGATAACAAAATTAAATAAAATTAAAATTTTTTATATATAAAAAGTGAAATAGAATTTTTGTTCGAGACCTCCATATTCGACCCGGATCGGACCGACCCGAGGCCAAATGCGCCGGCCTGGGTCGAACAAACAAACCGGGCTCATTTATTGAGCCCGGTCTAAAATTAACCCCTTTTTTAAATAAAAAGCCCAGCCCAAAATTTTATTTTTCTTCTTTTTTAAAAGGGGGCCCAAGGCCTAGCAAGAAAACAAACAAGTAAAAAATGGCCCACCCGCCCACACGCCCAACAAAACCCTACCCGGACCCTCGGCCAGGTCATTTCCAGGCTCATTATTGAGCCGGTCTAAACCAACCCCCTTTTTTAAATAAAAAGCCCAGCCCAAAATTTTATTTTTCTTCTTTTTAAAGGGGCCCAAGGCCTACAAAAAACAAACAAGTAAAAATGGTCTCATTCGCTAACAAAAACCCTATCGGTTCACCGGCGCCCGGTTACGCCACGGCGCCGAGGCGCCGGCTCGCAACGGCCACCGTGAGCTCCGGCCTCCGCGACCAACGCTGACGGTCCACTGGCAAAGCGGCCAGGTGTGGCGGCCGGATCATCAACACCAAGTTCCGATGAAGAGTGAGCGTCCGGCACAACACACCGACAGTGCCACCTGGGACCCGCCCGGACCTCCCGTCTGAGGGGACCAACCGGCCCCCAAAATCACGCGGCCCAGAATTTGAATCGATTCGGAAAAAAAGGTTAGAGCACACAAAAGCGGAAGAAAGAGACTGGGGACCGGGATCATACAGCGTTGATGCATTCCCTATCCATTCCGCGGCCGCGAGCGGCCCCGGCGGATCGGACAACGTCCGGTGCGTTGATTTCCCTTCCTGCGCCCGGGGGGTCGGATCGTCGGACGCCTCGCGCCCGGGCGAATCAAACCCCGAATCAAACCAAACCAAAATAAAATCCGGCGAGCTTGGACGGAACCTACCTTGACAAGCCGGAGCTTTGCTGGCCCACAGTCGTCGGCGGGGCGTTAGCGACCTCGGGTCTCACTCGCGGCACTCTCGGCTTCTCTCTCTCTCTCTCTCGGCTCTTGCCTCGCTCTCTCCGTGGG